>CM064917.1:40832999-42322642 GCA_032727855.1 Quercus ilex subsp. ballota
CCTCATCTTCTAATTTGTTTAGTTATCATAACTTTTGATTTAGTCGTTTGCAGATGTTCAATCTGATTTTTGATCAGTTACAGTTTTCATTTTACAGAGCTCTGTTTCTAGAAATTTTCCTAGATCATTTTGGGAATCTTCTTTCTCTGTTGTTCAAGTTCTTTAATCATCTTGAAGTTTTAACGGTATACTTCCTATGTTATTTTGAATCATAAATTACTTGAGAGGAAAGACTGTCAAAGTGTCAGGTATTCTAGGTGATTGCATTTCATGTATCGTAATGTTAAGAAATTACACAGAAAATAAAAATTCATTAGAAATTTTCATAATGTTAATAAAATATCACATATATGACCACTGTTCAGCTAAAAAAATACTCAAACATGTACAGAAAAAACCAACATCTTTAAGTATCTTCGAAGCCAACTACAAAAAATACCAAAAAGTTGCTAATTTTCTCATAAATTAGCCAACTGCAAAACCAACATCTTGTAAGTATCATAAATTTTCTCAAGATCAGTCTAGTATGCAAGTGATAATTGGCCTTAATTCTACTTGTGAAAATAAACACTCTATGCCAACAACAAAACACTATTTTGCGTGAATTTGGATATGCCTATCAAGTGTCTTGTTCAGACAATGGCAAAACTAAATAGCAATTTTGTTTACAAAAAATAGAAGAATAATTTTTTAAAAAGTTCCACCAAATGTACCATTGCTTGATGAATTGCCCCTAATGTAGGTATGGTGCTTAACTGCTTATACGTATTATATGACATTGTGACTCCACATGCAATTGGCCATCTTCATCTTGTGTAAAGGCATAAAGGCCTGTACCACACTAACATCAAGTCCTGTCCATATGCTTAGTTGAGAAGAGTTGTTAAGTTAAGCTCTTGGTGAATCAGAATTTTAGAAGTAGAAAAAAAGAAATAGTTACTTCAAGGGTAACCAACATCCTGAATTGAGAGAGAAAGAGATAAGAACAATTTGGTTAATTTTGTAGATGCTTCTCATTATGTTACTTATTAGTTTATATACAAGAATTCCTTAATCATTTTCCCGCAAAAACTAACCAAACACCTCAACTAACATACCAGTAACTAACATACCAACACAGACCAGCAATTCAGAAATACTAATATACAATGCAATCCACCAATCTTTCAATACACCATTAAACTAGACTCCTAACATTACCCCCTCCACTAAAACATTTTGCCCACAAGATGTGGAAATTGCTGCTGAAGAGCAAACAAGTCCTACCAACTAGCATCATCAGAGGAGCCCCCTTGCCACTAAATCAAAAGCTGAGTAATGGTTCTATTGCGTAGCTGGCATGATCTAGTCTGCAGAACAACCACAGGTTCAGAGGCAAGGATGCCTTGAGAATTGACAGAAGGCAAAAGTGAAAGAGGCACTGTCTTGGTGTCCCAATTTAGCTTTCAAACAAGAGACATAGAACACGGTGAATAAAGAAGGTTAAAGGCCTGCTATAAACGGACAATTGAAAGAATTCAACAAATTTTGTTGTTCAGGAACAACATATTCTTGTGTTTTTTCCTAAATATTTATCCGACTGATACTAAACCTGGGAAAAAGAAAGTGCATGAAGTTAAGATACTTTAATAGCAGCCCACACAAGCAAACAATAACAACACAGCAGAATAAAAAATCCAACTTACCACTCCTGTATAATGAACAATGGTTCACACAAAAGCATTATTGGGAACATAATTTTGTAATTTAATGCCATAGAGGACATAAATAACCACTGTTATTTTTCTGTATAAGAACTAATTTCTTTGCAATAACAGAAACACAGTAAAAATTTGAACGTTTGGTCTTCCAATAAGCAGGTTTCATAGTGACACATGATATACCAAAATATGCCAAAAGGTAGCCTAGAGCAAATTTATTGTAGAACCTATTATCATTAAAATGAACCCAAAAATTTCTTGAAAAATATGAAACTCTAGTGCAGTGTAATGAAAATTGTGTATACCACAAAGAAGGAAAAAAAAAACAGAAGAAAAGAAATAGAAACAGAGTAATAGCAACTCTGTACCCAGGCCGTGATGTACGTATGCCATGCTAGAAATGAAGTTCCTTCTTTGTAAAAGGCCTTCCACGGTTCCACCTAAATACAGAGCTACCCACAAGCACAAGAAGAAATGTAAATAAAGTCAGCCTATCAACTGTTGAGCCAACTACAACATCCATCTAAAGGCTGAGGCCACTTGTTACATTGGGTGCAAGCACCTCATATCATATAACTGTTGTCCATATCAAATCCTAAACAATTAAATCCAAAATAAAATAAAGGAAGAAGAAGATTTCAGCACCACACTAACATGAACCCACAGCCCGTAATAATAAGAACGCAAGGCCACAACAACAGGAAGTTTGGAAAAATGAATCTCTATGAAGCATTTCAGCAAGCAGTTTTTGTACAACAAAAATAGGAACAAAATTGGTACCTTACAAGTGCAGAAATGTATCCAACGTTGAGATGGAAGGAAGTGGCAGCCAAACGGTGGTGGTGATGATGAACACAGAGAGTGAGAGAGAGCTCCAAAATTGAAGATTGAAAATGAAAAGCTTTTTGAAATTTTGGAGAGGATCCAAGCAAAGTCAAATTCTCTATGGACTAGTGTGAGATAATGGTGGCTAGGCACGAGGGGTCATGGTGGCAGCAGCAATGGCAGGGTTATGAGAGAGATAGAGAGAGTGAAGCTTGGAGATGGGTTGGAGAAGAGAGAGATTTTTTGAAATTTATAGAGTCCACCAAACACTTGGAGTCCACCAACTTGGTCTTGGTGAAGGATGGTTAAAGAAGCTGGATCACAATGAGGCCCTCTACCTATACTAAGGTCAGGTTTTTGACACGGTGGATAGTAGTTGAGCCTCATTATCGAATCATTCTCTCCAAAATTTTTAACACACATGAGCTCGGTTTTTGACATGGTAAACCCTCCTGATGACAGCAACAACAACCAAAATAAATTGTAATTAGTATAAACTGCATGAACAAAAAAATGTAATATGACATGGAAATTGAAAACTAATAACAAAAAAGGTAGCATTTGTATGTACCCAAACGGCTTGAAATCTTCACCCAATTGTGTTGGATAAATAGTCTTGGACAATACCGGATGGATGAGTTAGTTTGAGCTGAATAGCGAAAAGAAAGTGTTTCTTTCCAAGGTAGCTTGTTGGAAAACCTGCCAGTGAAACTACTAGCATAACCACATGGGATTACACACAAGTTCAGCAGCAACATAAATGTCCATAACTGACAGACACACAATAAGCAATGAAGGATGAAACTACAAAACATTATCAGTTAAGGAGGGTCTTGACAATTGATTTGACCTTGAGTTTCTTGAGGTGTGTATATGACTGCCCACAGCCAACAAACATGACTGGTGCCCCAGATATGTAAACCATTGAAACTGCAGCTCCAACCTATAACATGAACAATTACACACCATAACATCAATCAAAAATTGTAGACCATGAACAGGATAAAAGTATAAAGCAAGAGAAAATCTAAATACTCCTTGCAGTTTGAAGAGTGACTACCTTATCATCAATTGTATCAAACTTTGTGAGCAAGATCCCATCTATCAACCTGGCACTAGGTGAAGATGAAAGGTCGGCTACCTTCTGCAGGCACATCAAGAAGCATAGTTCAGATAACTTACTTATGATAAAAAAAAGATTCAATGGATAATGTTTTAAAAAGAGCCGGAAAACAATTTATGAAATCCTGGATAAAAAAATCAAACCTAATCGAACATGGAAAACTGATCAACTGCATCATTTCCAACCAGTGCCTCTTCAACAAACAAGACCAGATCTGGCATGTGAAGGGAA
This sequence comes from Quercus ilex subsp. ballota, assembly GCA_032727855.1. Lineage (NCBI taxonomy): Eukaryota > Viridiplantae > Streptophyta > Magnoliopsida > Fagales > Fagaceae > Quercus > Quercus ilex. The sequence goes on from CM064917.1 coordinate 40,836,879, forward strand.
ATAAGCTTTGAGAGTGCTCTCATCAATGGTTCATTCTCCTAAAAAGCATACGAATTGTATCATAGCAAAACAACAAAGAACGAACATGTAAGAAATACTTATATAGCCCTGACATACACATAAATAGAATTATACATGTAGCATGGAACACTGCAAATTCTTGCTGATAATACCAGCTAAGAGCATTCTCAGCAGGTGTGCCAAATGCCAAATACTTGGCATTTGGCACACCAAACACCAAAAAACCGTTCTCATGAGGTGTTCTCGTAAGTACGGCATATAAACAAATCTAGCTTGACAACCCTTGAAACATAATAGAAAGACAAACAGCTAAGAAAGAAAAGCCAAGGGGGAAATAATTGTTGGGTCAAATTCGGGACCCACTTTTCCAATCCAGCAGAAGATTTTTGTCATTGCTGTTTATGTTATTACCTTTATTAGAAGAAGTAAGAACAGAACCAAAACCTATTCTTGTACCTCAAAACAGCATCTTCAACTTCAAGCAGTCCATCACAAAATAAAAGTACTGAACTAATATTATGCCTGGTCGGTCTTTCTCTTTCTTCTAAGTTTTTTTGCAGTCCATCACAAAATACAGTAAGCAGTCCAAAAACTAATATTGTACTTTACTAAGCAGTCCATCACAAAGTAATCAGTCTACTAAGCAGTCAATCACAAAATACAAGTACTAAACTAATATTGTACTTTACTTTCCTCAAACTTTATTCGTAGAATTTTTGCACTCAGATAGTGCAATAGGGATATATTTTCCTGAAGCTGCAATATCCACAAATACTCTGCTGCCTTCTGTGTTTCTGGATTTCATTTCCCACACACTTTGCATGCTTCTTCCAGTCAATGGCCTTTTCGTTTCCGCCCATATGCCCTCACAGGTCTCATCTTACCTATTTCATCAGACACAACAGATTAATTAAATGAACATATTCAATATAATGCACAGTACAATTAGCTGAATATGATGGGCAATGTAGAGGAAGAAGATACCGTCCCCGGTCCCGCAATCGGGAGCGTGTGCAGGAGGGCGTCGCGATCTCCGCAAACCCTCCACTGGCTGAATGTCCTCACCCGGTATCTGCTCAATCTGTACAGCCTCTTCTTGGGGGGTTGGAGGTGAAGGTCCTATGGTGGGCTCCGCATGCACTAGAGGTGGGGTGGGCATGCCTGGTGTGGGGACAAATATGCATCCACCATCATGGGCAGATCCACTGAACACTGGGGGCGACATACGGGGGGCCTCGTACTCCTGGCTAGCACCACAGGACATAGTACGGGATGGCCCAGCAGCATCACCGACGGGGTGGGATGGCCTGTCGGCATCATCAGAGAACACCCAATCATCCTGAAGCCATGATTCTTCTGCGGCAGACTCATCCCCTTCCTCGTAGATGGGTTCCGGCTCAGTCGCACGTCCGGGACCAGCTCGACCACCTCCACGGCGTCGACCCCCTCGAGACCCACCACTTTGCCCGCTGCGACCCGGGACCTGTGTATGAACGTCGGCTGCTTCCGCAAGCGCATCCGCCAATTTAAGTCGGCCCAGCTCATCCACAACCTCTAGTGTAAACTTAAGGTCATTGTACATGTCGGACCCTCGGTTGCATCTCCGTAGAGACCGAAGCATGGTCCGAACCTGCAAAACAAGGGCATCATAAAATGAGGAACGCAGGTATGATGGAAAACTATAATAGGGGGTCATGTGAAATTATCTTTTGATGAACTTATAAGTAATTTTGGTTACAACACAATGATAGTTGAAGGGTTTTAAACGGTCCAAACTGAAATAACTTTAAACTTAAAATGTAATTAGCTTGCACAATTCATATGCTTTCTCAACAGTCAAGTAATTCCAAGTTCTTTCCAATGTCCTCAAATCCCAAGCAAGGATGAATCCTTACCACTTTTTAATATAACGCAAGGCAAATATTACACAAATATCAAGTATCAATATATTGTTAGCAAGTATCAATTAAAAAATGACCATAAAATTTAGGGATAAGATAAGATTAAGGGTGCATTGGCCTGATTGCAAATCTAAGGAAAGAATGCATGCATGTGCATGGTGGTCTAATCAATGAGAGCGCATAAAATGATGATGCTTTGAGTACTTCCTCATAATAACAGCTTCACAATTATAATTGATGGGAACATAATCATAGTCTTATAAGCTGTAATCTCTCTATCTCTCTCTTCACAAAGAAAAAGAACTTCAAATTATTTTAATGAATCTATTAATCTTTAAGTTTCCAAAGTTTCAACATCGCAATATTCACATGAACCAACCTTCTTTGGTAAGGAAAACAACCCATGTGGGAGCCAACATATAAGACTATGTAAACTCCTATGATAAGTATAGAATACAATGCACTTTTGGTTAACTGCACAGAGATGCTGACATAGCTTTGAACTCATCCAACTCAATAGGCCACATATCCATTCAATAAAGGAAATTCTCTAATCAAATCACTAATCAAAGTAGTCTTTGTTAAATAGGACACAATCCTCTTCAACCACCTCAAACGGCCAAGGATGTTAAAGCATAAGCAACATGACCAAGGAAAATGTATAGGAAATCAAGGAAAAGTAAAAAAGGGGGTACTATCTTTATTTTCTAGGGAATATAGGATTATGTTAGACCTTTATCTGATATATATATAACAATGCGAACTTAAAGTTCGGAAGCAACTGCACAATATTATCAAGAACAATAGCAAGTATTTGCATGGTAACTTGGGAGTTTTGAATAATGGCTGACATGCAAATTGTACCAGCTTGCAAGAATGTGGAAGCACAATATGTGGAGATGATGGTGCCTCCGTATGTCTATAGGGTGTGAGACGAAAGTGAAGAAGACCTTATCTCATCTAAAAGGTATATTTAGAGGATTAATTTCCTACACTTATATTTTCAGGACAATAAGATTAATTATATTTCATGTTGCTCATGTATTTCGTTTGGAATAGTATTCATGTGTCATGTAAATTTCTGTTTATCTAAGTAGAACATCCAATCTATTTTAATGGAAAAAATACACCATTTATTTGGTACATGAGTCATCCCTCTTATATGGGGTGGTGGACCTCAGATGATATACCTCCTCCTTCCAAGAAAGCTAGGTGATAGTTGTATAAATTAAGTATAGCATATTCCATTTTATTGAAGTGTTGGTCAACCTACAGATAAGAAAGACTTCGACTTGGGTGGGACATGGGCTTCGGCCTGAGCATCTGCATGATTTCTATATGGGCTAAACCCAAGGCCATGAAAGATCAAAGTGCATTTAATTTTAGCCCCAAATCCATCCTCTCTCTGGGCTGGAGCAGCCCAATTATTTTTCCAAGAAATCAGACATGAAAAAATATTGATCTAAGCATGTTCAATCCATAGGGTGGCTACTCCTGCTCCTAGATTTACAAAGAGTCATTGTATGTGTCGTGTTACAATGACTCTTGCTGGTCCATTGAGTTAGGAAAATAGCAAATACCATTCACCTAATGAATGCTACTCTTCTTCCTAATCTCCCTTCTCTTGGTAATTGAGTACGCCATATGGATTTTATCAACTAATTAGTTACCTTTTACAAGACAAGACAAATAAAACTTCTATCAATCTACTTTTATTTTTGGATAATTCCTTTATTACGAGAAATAGTAAAAAAGATAAAATTTTATATTAATGAAACCAGAGTCTTGTCGATGTTATAGTTCAAATCTTTCTATTGTGGTCAGTTTAAATGGAGGGAGAGTAAAGAGGATTAAAGTAAAGTTAGCCAAATAACTGTACTCTACTCTCCCCTCATCCGAACTATCCATTAAAGAAATTTGGTTCAAATCTCAAAATCTCTTATTTTTTGAAAGCAATTAATTATATTAATGAGGGTATAATTATTGACTTTCGGACTTTACCCACAATTCTGTATCTGACAGGTATCCATTAAGGAAGTTGCATGAATGTTGCAAATAATGGGGTCTCTTTCAGGTTTTTTTTCTAAACTATTATTTTTAATTAGTTTTCAATTGATTAACAAACATGATAGATTGGGTTTACATTTCACTTTTTGTGAAATTCATGTGTTGTTGTAAATTTTCTTGGCTGCATGCATTGGAAAAGATATTATCACTTTCTTCTCAAGTAAACAACCTAATAGTTGTCACATTGTTGTTGCGCAGTTGGTAAATCATGGAGTTAGTTCTTCACTCTTGGAGAAGCTGAATGATGAGATTGAAGGATTCTTCAAGCTTCCTTTGGAAGAAAAAATGAAGTACAAGATAAGGCCAGGTGATGTTCAAGGCTATGGAACCGTGGTCCGATCCGATAACCAAAGGCTTGACTGGGGTGATAGGATGTATATGATAATAAACAGGGTTCATAGACGAAAGCCTTACCTCTTTCCAAAGCTCCCTTCATCTTTGAGGTTCCCTCTCTATCTCTCTCACATTTATCATTTGTTTTGTTTTTCATAAGCTTTACAAACAAGCCTACATCGTTAATCACAACAAAAACAGTTATATTTATTTTTAATTTTGTTAAACTAGCATCAATTATATTTATTGTTATATAAGTTTGTTTTTAGTAAAATTTGTAGCTTTCCCCTTCTTTATTTTTTTAAGCTTAAGTTTTGGGTCACTAAACTAATTTTCTGTTTTCACTAGAGAAACTTTGGAGGCTTACTTATTAGAGTCACAAAGAGTTGCTATGCCACTTTTTGGTTATTTGGGAGAGCTCCTAGAGAGGAAAATGGGAGAGATGGAGGAGTTGTTTGAAGATGGGATGCAATCTGTGAGGATGACATATTATCCTCCATGCCCACAACCAGAGATGGTTGTAGGTGTCACACCTCACTCGGACGCAGCTGGTATCACCATCCTCCACCAAGTTAGTGGAGTCGAAGGTTTTCAAATAAAGAAAGATGGTGTTTGGAATTTGGATACTACACATTCACTAAGTTAGTGAAGAACGTAAATCATAGTATGTTTCTCACTTTGAAATATAATGAAAGATAAAACTCATTTTCAGTTAACGACAACAAATATTGTGAAGTTTTAATTACCAGATAAACATGCTGAAGATATTTAATCAAACAATGGTTTCAACAAAGGTTCAGGAATTGTTGCCTCACCATGAGTTCCCAGTACGCAGACTCTAATGTTATGTACCTCCTTGTGCTGCCATTGTACCATGTCATGTACTCAGCAAGGTATGTCGTATCACCATCCAGGAGAGGGGCAGCGCGAACAAGTTGCCCTCGGTCGGCCCATTGCTGAATATGGGCATCATGTTCTGCCACCCAATCCTTCTCCCATTTACCTTGGAGGGATATCTTGTGAAGGTCGATTGACGTATCCACGACCATTGGAACCGGTTGCTTCATTCCAAATTGACGGAGGACCCGCTCAGGATGATGCCCCTCCACTATCCAAAAGTATATCAGTGGCACCTCGGCCCTCCAAATATGCTGGCCGGCAGAGCAATACGCAGGCAGGGAGGCTAGTGCAAACGTGTACGGCTCCCACACAATCTGCATAAATGAATCGTTATTTTAGTGATTATGTCAAGATGGATGGTTGACATTTGTCATGGAACTTAAAGAGTATTTATCAGCACATTATTTGATTACTACTACACTGCAGTTTCAGATTTGAAATATCTAAACACAAGCAGGTTTATGACAACATGGACTTATTCCCCATAAAGACACTAGAAAAATGCATGTAAATTAGACAAGTTGCATATAAATATAACTCTCAATACAGGCTTTTCATAGCAACTAGAGATATCAAAGATGAAGGTGTGCAAAACCAATCATTGCGGAGACCTCAAAAGTAGGAAATTGTAAATGTGATATACAAGATACAAAACACTAAAATCTAGTTTATTACCAAAAGGTTGAGACAAAAAGCACAAAAGTTTTAAAAATAAATAAATAAATAAATACAATAGGGAAATAGGTTAGAGCCAAACACACTAATATTTTAATTGGGTTTCATTGACATTCTAACCATACACTAACACACTAATATTTTCCCTAGTTTCATTGACACCGTACATAACTAACTGAAATTTAGGGTGTTTAAGCTCAAACGTGAAAGGTTAAAATTTATTCTGTCCACTCGGAATTTTTTGTCAACTCCAACTATTTTTCAAGTACTTTGAGCACAAAAATATATATATATATATATAAGGACTCATTATTGTACTAATGGTAGTAGGACCAATAGTAATGGGAGTCGGTGCATTCACTAGTAAACTAAAAGCCTAATAAGGTAATAACTAATAAAACACTTACTAGGACTCGTAAGAAAATAAAACCTAAGATACTTATGATCTCCTACAAAATCCTTGACTCAACTAAATTACTAAAATATCCCTAATCCACAAGAATTGCAAAAACTACAATTTGTCAACATCAACGAAATTTACCATAACTTTTAAAATACAACTACAAACCCAAATTAAATTTCATTTTTGAACCTTAGGCAAATATAACTAGGCCTTTAAACCACTCAATTTTCACTTCCATTGGACTTCATACTTGAACCCCAATTAAATATTGAACAGACAAAATAAATTGCACTATTAAATCAAGGTAGTATTAAATCAATCTTATCTGGAGCTCTATTAATTGCACTTGTTCTTTGTTTTTCTGTGCATAATGATTTAAAATTTTTTAACCTAGATATGGGTTTCAGCTGATGGTACTTGATATCTGAGTCCAAGTCTAGCGGTCAAAAAGAACCAATTAATTTTACTATATGTTCTGGCTTTTTATTTCAAGATTCATTGCATGATTGAATTTGGAAGAAACTGAGAGTAATGAATGTCTTAAAACTACAAAAGTCTCAATATACAAGATATTAAAGTTTTCTGTCATCGAGGTTTATTTATATATTGAGTAGCATGAGCAAACTCTATTTTATTGCAACATCTATGTAATTGAGATGTGAAAGTTGGGCACAATTCAATCATGCATCACAACCAAAATTGGAGGGTTGACTTGTTAATATGCAGTGTAATGGCAAGTGTGTCTCCTGCCCAACTAATTGAGAATGTACAACATAACTGGACCATGGTCGTAAAATTTGTTCATGCTCAAGTAAGTTTAGATATTTCGGTCCAGCACAACCAACCTAGCAAGGAACCAAAATTCTGAGATCAACTCGATTGAGGGAAACAAAAATAAAAACCTCAAATTGTGGCGAATTGAGGTCGTAAGTTAACCGAATACGAATACCTGCTCTGCCCGTACTGTAGCCAATGACGTCCGGTACGCAGCAAGGACGTGTGTGGCATGCTGTGCGGTGCTCTTTGGCCCGCTCCACCTACCAAACATGGGGTTTAGACGAATGGTCATTAGTGAACTTTCGTGTGATGAACTGTGAACAATGTCATTACTGATAACAATGCTTTATATTTTTAATCCATATAAGCATTAGCAAAGTTTCGTTTCTTTGTTAGTTTGGCATATTTATAATTATATCAAAGAGGAAAATTATATATAATATACTATTACACATAAATAATGAGAACTCAATGAACGTACCTAATGGCAAGGGGCCCTGAGTGCACTGGCGGTAAAGGTGGCCTCACAATTGGGCATATTCGTGGGAACCTTGAATAGGCCCACAGCTGCACCAACACCAGTGCTCCTCCAATCTGCATCGCATCCTTCATGGATGCTCTACAAAGGTGCCTGTAGAGCCAGGCCAACGCTGCACTACCCCAGCTATATTGTCTCGCATTGCTGATTGGGTTGAGGAGCTGCAGAGGCAGGAGTGAGACCCGGTCCGCCGACTTGTCCATGAACAACAAGGCCCCCAACCAAACAAGTAGGTGGTAGCGGGCATGTTGCTGCACTACTTCATCACCGGCGTCCGCATCTTGGGGGGCGGGAAACCGTGCATCAAGCCACTTGTATTTTATCCTCGCCCCAGTAAGGGTAGACTTGTTTGAGTTGGGTATCGAGGGCGGAGGTTCATGGCCCAACAACTCTTGGCACAACCGACTCCAGTTCATGTCTGTCCTCCCAGTGACAGGCAACCCATCCACCGGAATCCCCAACATCACCTCTATATCTTGCAAGGTGATGCCCATTTCTCCATGGGGTAAGTGGAACGTGTGCGTCTCCGGACGCCACCGCTCGACCAAGGCCGTGATCAAGGAATGATCGATTTCCATATCGGGAACCTTGAACAAGCCAGTGAAGCCTGCTGCATCTATGTACTGCATGATGCGTGGGTCTAGCCCACCTTGCGGCAGTTCACATTTGCGGCGTCGAACCTTTACGATGCCAGGCACCTCCTGCACACAAACAAGCATTGTGTTAGGTAGTACACACGAAGTAATTATAAAACGGAGATGTATTAATAATACAAATACATACCTCGTTGGCGGGGTGCCTCCAAAGCGGAGTTGACCGATGATTCGGCTGCTGGTTCAACTGCCTATCATCGTCGGGTCCAGGCTGCAATTTATCCAGTGCCTGCATATCTGACATGGCAGCAAGTAGATTGTTAGCAATTATTCATGATTCACTCTATGACAATATGTAATTACAATAGCAAATCATGCAGTCCGGCACAATCATATAGTAATCAAATTGTGGGTCAAAACTCATAAAAAAGAAAGATGACCATATAACGATCAAGTATTGCCATAAATGAAAGATGACCTCCTGGAATTTACAGTTCAGATTCCAAAGTTCAAAAGCCCTATCCCCCAACTATCAAATAAATGCATATTAATAACTATCATAATTATCCAATTTCATATTTGGACGAAATTTAAAGGAGAGAAAAAGTAATATACAGTAAAACTCTTCTTTGGTCAGGGTTACCGACTAGTTAAAATAAAAATAAGAATCAAAGAAATTAAAAATGAATCAGGAAACAAAACATTCAGATAGACAAGGATGACCTTTCATATTTTAGTGTTATACACTACTTTAAAGACTTCCTTCGCTGTCTTTTATTAAACTGCAACTATGGGGATGGTCTTATACATTCTATGACCAATATAATGAATTTGTAGTTCAAATCACACAACTCAACCTTAAGCCTCTGTACCAAACTGCTGCCTCTCCCACTTTAAATCAATCAATTGAAGAGAAAAGAAGAGAAGAGATGGGGGGTTTGATTTAAGGCAACTCACACAAGTATCAATATATTGGTCACGGAACACAAACCCTTGATGACATATTCATGGTACCAAGGTAAAGTAGATCATCTCAAGACAAAAAAAATGGAAATTACAAGCTATATATATGCACATCCTTCTTAAAAAACTGACTTATAAAAAACCGATTGCATTTGACAATAAAATGATAAATGGTAATAATTTCAAAGACAACCAATTGTTCACACACAGTGAGTCTTTGTGAATTATCTTTTTCAATATCTCATTTTATTACACTTCATTGTATGAACCATGGGCTACTAGCACATAGTATATAATGAAGCTGTTCCCACATAGTATATAATGAAGTCAAATAAAAGGCCAGCACACATATAATAGAAATATAAGGCTTTTCTTTATCTCAGCACTGAGGCTACAAGGGTTGTTAAGCAACGAAATGAATTAATATTTTCGTAGGTAGGTGATTCTTATCATGTTTTAAGACTTCTACATGTTGAACACATGCTTACCCAAAGTTTAAGTTCAAAGTTGAGACAATAGCTAAGCCATTTTAGGCAGCCAGTTACCTATCCTATTGTGGACTCACCTGTAACTTAATTAAAATATTTTGTTACCAACTATCAATCTATTGGTCACATAACACAACTCTTGATGACAAATTTCATCTCAAGCTATATTGACATATCATCTCAATAGTTTATTTATTAACAAATCAGACCAACAGTTATTTAAACCCAAGATGCCAAGATCAATACAAATTTGAGGCACTAGGATTCAGTGCATACATTATGCATTCAGCACAAAAGGAGCAGTCAAATTTGTACAGCTTCATCGAAATATGATATCGTATAATGCATAGAGGTGAATTATATGAAAGCTACGACAACTGTTCAGAAAGGCTTAATTAAAAAACAAAAGGACAATAACAAGCAAAGATAACTTTTTTCGTAATAGGGATTGAATATACAATTATACACTTCCTCTTCTAACAATAGAGATAGAGGTGATGCATGATTTCAGACTGCTGTAACTTCACTCTTACACAAAACAAGAATTGTGACAACTTTAATTTCATAAATCTGATATAGGACAGAAGCCTTAATGGATCTGATACAAATTTCGATGCAGGAATTTTAAAACTCAGCATTCAGTTAAGGTTCTTGAATAGGGTTTTGATGTTTAAGGGTTTACCTAGGTTCCCTAAGCAATTTTTTCAAATTAATTTTCACACACTATGCAAAGTATTTAAACAAAACAATCACATTACATTTATAATGTCATCATTGCAGCATGTAAAACACAACAAAATTCTCATCTTTATTATTAAAATTACTACTTTTGAGTAAGTTTCAAAGAATGCACTTTGCCAAGACACACGGACAAAAAACATCTTTCACCATTGTCATCCAAATATCTCTACTTGAAGCTAAAATTCATGAACCCAGAAACACAGAGATCACAGGAAACTGCAAATGAGCACGACCCATATAAACAGGAAACTGTAAATGAATCAGGAAGGCGTAGGTAGCCTTTGATTGGAGTTATTTATATGGTCTCTACACGGGTGCGCACACACAAGATTGATTGAAAGCCCAAAATACCCACACAAAATAGCCACACAAAATACCCACACACAATACCCACACACAACAACAAATTGCTTCGTATGTGTGAAACAGAGATTTCCAGATGACTTTTTCTAAACCAACAATATGCATGCACGGCTAATTATGGTCAGTTGTGATACACAAAACAACAGTAAGAGAAGACCAACGTACCCGTAATCAACGGCGGCGGTGAGGGTTCGACGGAAGCACCACGGAGAGTGAGAGGGTGAGGGAAAGTGTAGAGGGAGAGTGAGAGGGTGAGGGAAAGTGTAGAGGGGTAGTGAGACTAACGGAGAGGGAGACGTTGAGGCAGAGTTCAGGAGAGAGTTCAGGAGAGAGTGACTGTGTGAGAGTGAACAGTTTCTGAGACGTTGGGGTTTGAAATGGCAACAGGTTCATAAAACTCGATTTACAAGTTACCGAGTTATGTGTATACATAATTGGAAGAAGCCACTTCTGTTTTGTACAAAGTTCACACATAACTCGATAGGTGCATAGTCGGTTATTTAACTCGGTTTTCCAATTATCGAGTTTTTCAAAAAACACAATGCCACGGCGGTGGCTCAGAGGGGGGCAAAGTTCACACATAACTCGCCTATTGAATAATCGAGTTTCTCATTATAACTCGATTACTCATTTGTCGAGTTACAAAACAGGGGCATTTCCCTATTTAGTTTGGAGAAAAGGGCATAATGCTGCTACTTTTGCCCAAATAGGGCATTTCCCAATTTTGTCCCTATTATGAGCAAGATTTCTAATTCTTTGAACAAATTTGCCTCGTCTCAATGAAAATCTAATCAAGTAAATAATAAATATGCTTTTCAATCATCTTAAGGAGAGATATAGATGCTTTTCAATGATCTCATTACAAATAACTTTTCACTTCAATCTTCTCCAACCTGAAGTCGTATGAGATTGACAAATCAATGGTCAATACTTCCTTCCTATCTTTATACCTAAAAATCGTATACATTTTTCTTAAGGCTCATCTCTTTCAACTGAATTTGCAAATTCATAGGAGGGGGGCTGTGTCCTGCATCATTTCCGAATGCCACGGAAATGAAATCATTATTCCATTTAAATGGCTCATTAAGTCAGATGACTGTGCCAACGGGGGCTTGGTTGAGTGGGTAAGGTTCGGACACTTCGTGCAACACACCTAGGTTCGAGTCCCGCTGCCCGCAAGTTTTCGTTAGTGGGTAAACTTAGTGGTGAGGTGTACTCACAAATGTGAGGTGACTCCCGCACAGTTTGGCAAGCGCGTACTTTCAGCTGGGAGGTCTGTCAGCTGGCTCCCTGTCTGGGGGTGTAATATAGCCATAAAGGCCACCATTTTTTCCTTCTAAAAAAAAAAGAAAGTCAGATGACTGTGTTTCAAATAGAAGTCACCAGTCTAGTAAATTAAAAGGCATTTTTTTTAAACTCTTATTTGTAAAATTTTATGCATGAACTATGATATTTGATTGTCTATATAAAATAAATCTTGATTTTTAATCTAAATTCATCAAGTTGATCTTCCTTTGTGCATTCAAAAGAACCATGGAAACCACGTACAGAGTCTCCAAATTGTCTCAAAAGTCAAGCTATTCGTTCAAAAGGTATGTTATACTAATGTTTTGCCCACAAGAAGTAGTCTATTCATATATACAATTAAAAGAAGAAAAAGGAACATTAATTGAGAATTGAATTTTTTTTTAATAAAATTTTTGGTAAACATTAATTAAGCATCTTTTTCTTTTATGTTAAATTGTGGACTAAAGATGTATGGATGGAAATCAATTTCATTTTGTGATGAATTAACTGAGCTCAAAAACTTTATGTAGCATACTCTCAAGCAAGTGCCTTATCTCTGCAAAAACAAAGTCAGTTGCAACCTGCAACAAACCACAAGAAATTTGTCGACCTCTCCCACTTTTTGGCAGTGACGCAGCTGGACAACAGAAAACAAATTTTACTGGAAAATAAACATTGAAATATCATATAAGGGATAAAACCTACGAGTCTTCACCTAGGATTGAGTCGGCACCAATCATAAAACTGAAGAAAACTTTATTACCGTTAAGAAAAACACTTTCTTACAAAATTGAAAATTGTGCTTAAATAAAGAAGAGGTAATTATACTCCACTTCCTTACAATTTGAGGAAATAACACTCCACTCAAACTAGAAGGAAAAAACCTTATACCTCACTTGGTTTGAAGAAAATAACACTTCCCCTTTTTGTTTATATATTAATAATGGAATATTTTAAAATTTTATAAGATTTTCTTTAACAAAGTTTAACCATGATTAGTAAAAAAATAACTAATAAATTTATAATTAAAATGCAAAATTTATCAAGCACCAACAAATTTACAACAATAAATCTCTTCTCAGCCAGTTGAAAAAAGAAAAAAAGCAAAAAGTAAAAAGCAAAAGTAATTTTGAATATTTTAAAATTCAAAACAACGAATTTTAATTCCAAAATGGATAATAATTTTGGAAGCCTGTCATTAAGTAAAAAGAAAGTTAGTATACAATATTTTTAATATCAATTTAACAAAGTTTGGTCATGTCAATGTAGGAAAGTGTTTTTTACCTTTAAGTTTGGAATGAAGTGTTATTCTTTTGAACCTCAAGAAAGGAGAGTGTAATTATCTCAATAAAGAATACCAAAATATGTATAAAAAAAAAACCTAATTAAATGATACCAAAATTAAACAAAAACAAATTTAACCAAAAAAAAAAAGCCAACAGAAAAAAAAGGGATAAAACGTAGGACACCAAGCATTGCTGGAGTGAACATCAATCCAAAAAGTTACCTTGAAAATTATGCTTCAATATAGAATAACAAACTACATAGAAGAAATCCTAATTATTAAATGATTGGGCTCAATAGGATTTCAAGCCCAATTATTAGTAGGCTTCATTCATAAGACCATAGGGTAGGCCGTCTTGTTTTTGCTCTAATGCCCATAAGAGCATGCATTGGAGGATGTAAAACAATGTCTATTTTACCTCCTCAAATACCACTTTATCTATTTTATCAACTCATTTTGTAACTCACCCCACATCTCAGTATCTATTTTTAGATTCAACCCATTAAAATAATATAAACCAACTATCAAATAATAATATAATATACACTTCACACTTCTCTCTTCTTCTCTCTCCATTAAACCCATGGCCAGCAATCACCACCATTAGCACCAGCAACCTACCAAAGCCATCGCCACTAGGGGCGGAGCCATGTAGTGGCTTTTGGGGGGGGGGGGGGGGCATGGCCCCTGCAAAAAAAAAAAGAAAAAAAAAAATTTCCATTAGACTATGAAGAAAAAATGAATGGGCCTCCCCAACATTGGATAGCCGACCCCCCTACCCATTTCTCAACTATTCTCCCAGCCCAGCCCCAACTTTAGTTTTAGGTACTCTAAATAAAACAAAAAGCTGCTGGCCCACTTCATTTAAATACTCTAAGTCCAAATAACAATAAAATTACACTTTCTCTCCATCTCAAAAAACCCACTCTGACCCACGGAATCCCTTATCCCTTTTTACTTCTTATTCTTTTGTTTTGGCTTCTTTGATACATTTTCAGCACTGGTACCGCTACCTACCAGCCCCCAAAACTCCAGTCCTCTGTCCTCACAGTCCCCAAAAAAAAAGAAAAAAAATTCTGACCAATTTTTTCTTTCTTCATCAGCTGATTCAGCTTTAGTTTTGGAACTTGGTGACTGTCTGGTGAGTTTTCTTCTATTTCTTAAGCATTAAACATCCATGATTCATCTCTTTTTAGTGTCTTTTTTTTTTTTTTTTTTTTCCCCTCAACTATCTACACCTAAATATTCACATGCTCTTTATATTTTCATAAATTTTTAGAGAAATACGTGATTGAAGGCATAAGGAGATTGTTTGTGATGAGTCTTGAAGGGAAGATCTTTTGGAAGCAGAGGCAGTTGGCATTGCCACACAGGTGACCCATCTTTGCACTTTATGAAGACAAAGTTTCTAAAGTAAAATTGTTTTGATTTATTACCTATTTTTGATTAGTTAGATACCACGTTGCTGTGGATATGGCTGTGCGTGTTGTTAAATTATTTGGTTTATGTTGTGTACCAATACTTGTGTGTTTAATTTTTGTTTTTGTTTAAAGGGTTATTATTAATTAAAGTCGTATTAAAAATGGGTTGACTGTTTAAATTATAATGGAAATTTTGTTTTTTTTGAGTATTAATAAAATTCATATATCTAAGTAAAAATTTCTAATTAAAATTTTATTTTTTAAGGTTCTTTTCAGGTTAATTTTTGAGTCATATTCTTAAAGCTAAAAGAATTATGAGCAAACGAAAAACAATTGATGCATTCTTTAAGAAAAAAGATGTTAGCAATTCAGAAATTAGGACACCTATGGCTGTAGAAACAAATGTTGATACGTCAATGCCTGATGAACACCCCTCCAAATGTTCAAGAATTCAATCTGAAGAGATAGATCGTGATCCAAGATCACGTAAACAAATATGTGAATTCCCTATCAACAAACAAGATGAAATCTGACGAGCTTATCTCAAAGAAGGTCCATATCAACCTAAAAGTATAGACTATCAATACAATGATGATACTCATCGTCGTCGATTTCAACCTTTATGGTTTGAATCACATAAGGATTGGTTGGAATACTCACCTTCAATGGATGCGATATATTGTCTACCTTTCTACATTTTTAGTAAGAAAACAATAGGTCGTCCTGGATCAGATGCATTCATTTCAACAGGTTTTAATAATTGAAAAAAGGTGAAAGATGGAATGAATTGTCCTTTAATTCGTCATGTAGGGAAAGATCCAAACTCCCCACATAAAATTGCTGTAAAATGTTGTGAGGATTTAAAGAATTATTCACGACACATTGACAAGCTAATTGAGAAACAAACGTCAAAAGAATTAGAGAACAATCGGTTGCGGCTCAAAACCTCAATAGAGTGTGCTTGATGGTTAGCATTCCAAGCTTGTGCTTTTAGAGGTCATGATGAAAGCCTTGATTCAAAAAATAGAGGTAATTTTATTGAATTGATAAAATTCACATCAACTTTCAATGACAAAGTAGCTAGTGTTGTCTTGGAAAATGCTCTAGGAAATGCCAAATATACATCACCCACAATTCAAAATGAGATTTTGCATATTCTTGCTAGTAATGTGCGAAATGCTATTCGTGAAGAAATTGGGGATGCAAAATTTTGCATTCTTATTGATGAAGCCCGGGATGATTCAAAGAGAGAGCAAATGGCCATTATTTTGAGGTTTGTTAATAAAAATGGTTTCATTAAAGAGAGTTTCTTTCATGTTGTGCATGTTAGAGATACTACTGCGTTGACTCTAAAGAAAGAGATATGTGCTGTCCTTTCTCGTTACAACTTTCACATTGAGAATATTCGAGGTCAAGGGTATGATGGAGCTAGTAATATGCATGGTGAATGGAATGGATTACAAGCTCTATTTCTTAAAGAATGTCCATATGCTTATTATGTACATTGCATGGCTCATAGGTTGCAATTGGCTTTAGTTACAACATCTAGAGAAGTGAAAGTTGTTCATCAATTCTTTGATCATTTGACTAATATTATCAATATTGTCATTGGTTCTAGTAAGCATAATGATGAATTGCAATATGCTCAAGGGGAACAAATTGAGAATATGATTGCTTCTAATGAAATTGAGACTGGAAGAGGAGCAAACCAAATTAGTACAATATCCAAACTAGAAGAAGAGGAACCAATTGATGTGACAAAGCATCCAGATTTTCAGAATATGGGTACAATATCTGAGCTATGTAGGGGATTAGAAATTTCAAGGAAGTCTAAATTCTATCATTTAATTGATAGACTGATTCGTCTTGTGGTGACTCTTCCAGTTTCTATAGCAACTATAGAACGAGCCTTTTCAGCTATGAAACTATTAAAAACAAGACTTCACAATAGAATGCAGGATGAACTTTTGGTAGATAATATGATAGTTTATATAGAAAAGGAAATTGCTGGGAATTTCACCATGGAAATGATTATGGATGAATTCTATTCCATGAAAAATCGTCGTTAAACATGATTTTGATGTGAAATGTTTTTTTTGTGTGGATATTTTTATATATGTCTATAGTGAACTAGACAGTTTTTGTATGTTCATTAATGTTTAAGATATATCAAAATTGAAATTTCATATTCAATAGACTTATGATTTATGTTTTTTATATCAATACTTCGAATCGGCCCCCCCAATGTACAAATTCTTGGCTACGCCCCTGATTGCCACCACTACCACTGAAAACCACAGAATCAGGGGGGGGGGGGGAACCCACAACATTAGCCACCATCGCCAAATCACAACAATCCACAAATCAGCAACCACCACCACTACAACATTAACACATCACAGACCTAAAAATTTAAACAAAATTTCCATACTCATAGAACCACAAACAACCACCAAGATCCACACCCATTACCATTACCAAACTTACCACCGAATCAATGTTTCTTCTAAGAAACTCTACCAACTCTTCCTTCTCTTGAGGAGGTAGCTGTGCCCCAATCTGAAAGAATTACTCCGGATCGTCACCAATAACAACCTTTACCAAATTTTCACATTTTGCTTCCTCGGACGACCTATCGACAGGCAACGCCGGAGTTTTTAATTGGTATAAGCCCCCTTCGGCATAGGCCGAGGACTCGGCCTTAGGCTGATGCCGGATGGAGGCCACTAGGCATTGCCTAGTCATAGATTGATTTCCCAAGACCTCCTTAACCTGGCCCCTGGATAGATACTATACCTTTTGGTGTAGAGTAGAAGAAACGGCTCCTAGGGTATGAAAGCCAAGGCCTGGCCACGATGGCGGTGTAGGGCGAATAAGCGTCCACCATGATGAAGTCTACCTCCACTACTTCTGAACCTGTTTGCATGAGTAGTCTAATTTGGCCCTTCGGAATGATGACCTTCCCATCAAAACTCACCAGGGGCGAGTTGTAGGTCCTCGGGTGTCAGGTCCTTGGGTGTCAGGTTCAGCCCCTTATACAGGTCGGGGTACATTATCTCGACACCACTGCCTTGGTTCACTATCACCCTCTTCACATCATATCCCCCAATCCTGAGGATAACCACTAAAGCATCATCGTGAGGTTGAATGGTTTTGATTTTATCCTCGTCCGAGAAGCCCAAAACTGGTTGGATTTCTAGTCTAGCCTTCTTTGGCTCTTGATTAGTGCCCTTGGTGGGTAGTCGAGCCACAGACATCACTCTAGAAGGGTAAGACTCAGTTTTCCCTAGAGCAGCGAAGATGACATTTATCGCTCCCAAAGGAGGTCTCGAAGAATCATCTCTCCGGGATTCTGAGTTTGTCTGGCCCCCCTGACCACTAGAGTGGTGCAAGAGCTGTTTTAACTTTCCTTCACGGACAAGCTGGTCCAGGTGGTCCCACAAACTTCTACAATCTTCTGTGGTGTGTCTATGATCTTGGTGCTATTGGCAATAGAGGTTGTGGTTGCGCCTTGCGGGGTTTCTCGCCATTTTATTTGGCCACTTAAAGAACGTCTTGTTCCTAATCTTCCCCAGAACTTGATGCATTGGCTCTCAGAACATAGCATTGACCGCTTGAGGATTGGCAGATCTTGACTGCCCACCAAAATCTCTCTGTGACCGGTTGTTATTGTATCGGTCTGACTTGAAATCTTTCCTCTCCTGAAGGATAACCTTCTCCTTTCCTTTCCTTTACTGCTGGTCTTTCTCAACCCTTTTATACTTATCAATCCGATCCATGAGTTGGCGTACACTGGTGACAGGTTTGCTAGTCAAAGATTTCCTCAAACTGTGCTCGGCTGGGAGGTCGAGCTTGAAGGTACTGATGGCCACATCATCAAAGTCACCATCTATTTCGTTGAACATCTCCCAGTATCTATCCGAATACGTTTTCAGGGTCTATCCTTCTTGCATGCTTAAGGACAGTAGGAAAGCCAAGGGTCGAGGAACCCTGCTGCAGGTGACGGAGTGAGAACAAAATGCCTGGGTGAGCTCCTTAAAGGAACTTGTGGAATCTGGCCTCAGGCTGTCAAACCATCTCATGGCAACAGGTCCCAAACTAGATGGGAAAATCTTGCACATCAAGGTTTCGTCTTTAGAATGGACAGCCATTCTCTGATTGAAGTGGCTCACGTGTTCCACAGGGTTTGTTCTACCGTTGTACATGGTGAAAGCAGGTTGAGTGAATCGTCGAGGAAGTTTAGCCCCCTTGATTTTGCGTGTGAAGGGTAACCTGGAGATTTGGTCCAAGGCCCTGCTTACAGCATCGTTTCCCACACCTTTATGAAGCAGGCTTCTGATCCTCCGTTTGCGATGGTGCTCCTCTTTGTAGGAGAAAGACTCGCTGGACGGGGTTCGAGACCTTCGTCGGTAATTGACGTCCCTTCCGTCATCAGAAGAAACATCAAAGTTAGAAGGAGTTTGCCTTCGTCGTGCATGGCGCAGTTTCCTCTTTAACTAGTCAATTTCTAACTGCATGGCTCTGTTATGCTGGTTTTGAGAGACGTGACTTCTAACTTGAGTATGGCTTTTGCTTGTATGCGTAGTGTGCACCCTGCCCTCTCGTTCTCCTCCACGGATTACTTCTTTCTTGGATTCACAGCATCCACAAGTACTTCCACTTGTGTTTTCTTTAAACTCTTTATGCAGCAACTGAAGCGATCACCAAGCTCTCGACATCAATAAAATCAATAAACCTATAGCTTTATATGTGTTAATGTATGCTCACAAATGTCGTATGCATGGGCTTTGATGGCCTGACTTTGAGCCAATTGTGAATCCGTATCGTTCCAAAGAGGACCTGTGTATTGGGGAAAAATCCTAATCCCCTCAATATCTGTGTGAATTAAAATATATAATTACTAAGCAATAGCAATATAATGGAAACAAAATAAAATTCTAGCAAGCACCACATAAACACAACCATACAAGAATACTAAATTTTACGTGGAAAACCCTCTAGTGTAGAGGAAAAAACCACGGGGTAGCTTCGAAAAATATCCACTATGAAATATAGATTACAACTATCAAGTTTATGCTAAATTTGAGTCCACAATAAATTGGATATACAAAAAATAAATCTCAAGGAGTAAATACAAGCTCACCATAAAGCCAATAGCAAAATCTTACTTTGAATACTCCAACTCTCCATGGTTGTAGCACTCAAAAACTCCATGAGAACTCTACCAATTTATTTTCCTTGTGTGTAACTTGACTACTGGACTGCTCAAACTAAAGCACTCTCTTTCTCTGTGTCTTGTTCTCTATAAAACTCACACACAAAATGGCCAAATATGGCTCTCTTGCTTAAGCTCTTCTCACTAGTCCGAATGGCCTCAGTTTTCTTTCTTTTCTCCTTTTTCAATTTTAGCATGTCCCACACGCCTAAGTCACTGCCCAAGTAATGGCATGCTGACTTTGGAAGCTTGAGCAAGCAAGCTCATTTAATGAGCTTTAACCCAAGCATGTGGGCTGGACCCACACGGTGCTTGCACCCAACAATCTCCCCCTCCAGCCCACTATGGAGGAGATCTTTAGCCCAACTCTTTAGTTAGAATTCATGTCGGCCAACTTAGCACAAAACTTTAGCTTTTCTCAAAACACAACCTTGGTCAACATGTCAGTTGGATTTTCATCTGTGTGATTCTTCTCTAATTCAAATGACTGTTGTTCAACAACTAATCTCAACCAATGGTATCTCACCTTAATGTGCTTCGAGCGTGAATGGTACATAGAATTCTTGCGTAAGTCTATAGCACTTTGACTATCACAATAAACTACATACCCATCTTGCTTCAAACCCAATTCTTGGAGAAACTGTTTCAACCAAAGCATTTCTTTACCTTCTTCATTAGCTACAATATACTCAGCCTCAGTTGTAGATAAGGCAACACACTTCTACAATCTTGACTTCCATGATATAGCTTCTCCTGCAAAAGTAAATAAATACCCTATGTAGATTTCCTACCATTAAGGTCACTTACCCAATCTGCATCTACATAACCCTCCAAAACTGGTTTAGAATCACCAAAAGTCGAGCATAATTTAGAGTTACCTCTCAAATACCTGAAAATCCACTTCACTGCTTCCCAATGATCTTTACCAGGATTAACCATGAACCTGCTGACAACACCAACTGCATGAGCAATATTTGGTCGTGTGCAAACCATAGCATACATTAAACTCCCAACTGCTGAGGAATAAATAGTTGATGCTATGTCTTTTTTCTCTTTCTTGGATGAAGAACATGATTTCTTTCTTAGCTTGAAATGAGCACCAAGAAGTGTGCTGACTGGCTTGGCATGCTTCATATTGAACCTTTCAAGACCCCGCTCAATATACTTCTCTTATGATAACCATAGCTTCTTGGCTTTCCTGTCACGCAGAATCTGTATACCCAAAATTTGTCTTGCTGGACCCAAGTCTTTCATATCAAATGACTTGAACAAGTCCTTCTTCAAATTTCCAATCACACTTGCATCTTGTCCTACTATCAACATATCATCTACATATAGCAGAAGAATAACAAATTTACCATTGGAAAATTTTCTAATATACACACAATGATCTGCATTTGTCCTTGTGTACCTATGACCCACCATGAATGAATCAAACTTCTTGTACCACTGTCTTAGAGCTTGCTTCAAGCCATACAAACTCTTTTTTAACTTGCAAACCATGTGTTCTTTCCCTTTCACTTTGAATCCCTCTGGCTGATCCATGTAAATTTCTCCTTTTAAATCACTATGAAGAAAATCAGTCTTCACATCAAGTTGCTCAAGCTCAAGATCCAAGCTATCTACTAATCCCAGAACTACTTGAATGGAACTCATCTTGACTACTGGAGAGAATATCTCATCAAAGTCAATCCCTTGTTTCTGACTGAAACCCTTGACCACCAATTGAGCTTTATACTTCACTAACTTATCACCATCTTTCTTTAACTTGAACACCCATTTGTTTTTCAATACCTTCTTGTCTTTAGGAAGTTCCACCAAGTCATAAGTCTTATTCATGTTCAAAGAATTCATCTCTTTATGCATAGCCTTCGACCAGCTTTGCTTATTCTTATGAGACTGTACTTCTTGAAAACTTTTTGGCTCCCTATCTTCAGTGATCATAGTATACTCAGAAGTGGGGTATCTAGTCGATGGACGATGCTCTCTAGCATACCTTCTCACCTGATGTTCTACCATCTTTAGTGGAGGAGGCTACTCCCCTTGCTCAACACCATCTGTGTTTATCACATCATCACCATCAACACCTATTGACTCATCAGTATCAAATTCAGTTGGTTCAACACAATAATTCTCATCTTGTACCTCTTCCTTATTTGTGGCATTATCTAAGGAAGAAGAGGTAGGTGTAAGATCAGGAACACCTTCAACTATAGCTTTAGGCTTCTTGGTTTTCTCAAAGTTTGCCAAGTTTTCATTCTCTTAGAAAAATACATCTCGACTTCTGATTATCTTCTTTTCTTTTGGACCCCATAGCTTGTAGCCAAATTTTGCATCTCCATATCCAACAAATATACAAGGAGTGGATTTGCTATCAAGCTTTAATCTTTGTTCCTTAGGCACATGAACAAATGTCTTGCACCCGAATACCTTTAAGTGAGAGTAAGAAACATCTTTCCCTGTCCATACTCTTTCTGGAATATCAAAATCCAAAGGAACTGATGGAGATCTATTAATTAGGTAGCATGCAGTCACAACAGCTTCACCCCAGAATGACTTAGGCAGATTAGCCATTCTCAACATACATCTGATCTTCTCAACAATGGTGCGGTTCATCCTTTCTGCCACACCATTTTGCTATGGGGTACCAAGAACTGTCTTCTCATGTCTAATTCCTTTCTCAGAGCAGTAGCTCTTGAATTCATTAGATGTGTATTCACCTCCGTTATCACTAGGAAGACACTTCAAAGGCTTCCTTTTCTCTCTTTCCCTCTTTACACCATGGAATGGAATTTCTTACCTAGTCTTTTGTTTTCAAAACATAAACCCACACCTTTCGTGAAGCATCATCCATAAATGTAACAAAATATTTATTACCACCTAAAGTCTCAACATCAATGGGACCACATACATAAGAATAAACAAGATCTAATACATGGGGTTTTCTAGTAGAGGATATATTAAATGAAACTCTATGTTGTTTACCAAATAAACAAAAGTCACAAGGATTTAGTGGCGTACCTTTGGCAAAGTGAATGAGAGACTTCTTTGCCAAAATCTGCAACTCTTTTTCACTCATGTGAGCCAGCCGCCTATGCCACAAGTTAGGCGAAGAATCCTCCTGAGCTACACTAACAACAACCTTGCACAACTTTACTTGTGTCTTGTAAAGTGTACCACAAATCTTTCCTCTAGCAAACACCAATGATCCTTTGCTAAGCCTCCATTTTCCATCATGGAAATAATTTCCACAATCTTCTTTATCAAGAACATGAGTGGAAATCAAATTTTGGCGAATATCCGGAACATGTCTCACATCCTTCAAAATCAAGGTGTATCCAGTGTTAGCCTTAACATAAATATGACCAATTCCCACAATCTCTGCATAACTATCATTGCCCATCTTCACTCTCCCAAAGTTTCCCGCTTTGTATGAAGTGAATTACTCCTTTCTTGGAGTGATATGGCAGGAAGCAGCTAAATCAATCACCCATTCAACATAAGGATCTAAAACTGTACAACAATCATCTTGTCCTATGGCTAGGACCTTATCTTCCAACACTATAATAGCAGTAGTGTTCTCATCATCCGCCTTTTTCTCATTTTTATCTTCTTTCTGTTTGTTCTTCCAAGCCTTGTAGCTCCTTTTTATGTGACCTTCTTTATCACAATAAAAACACTTGAATTTTCCTTTCGACTTTGACCGACTTTTGGATTTACCTCACCCTTTAGAACTTCTACTCTTACTTCTCCCCCTGTTCTTTATGACAAGAGCCTGTGCAATATCCTTACCCATATCTTTTCTTCTAGTTTCTTCATTAAGCAAACTATCTTTAACCATGACAAGTTGTAACACACCATTCGGAGCAGAATTACTAAGTGACACTACCAAAGTCTCCCAACTATCAGGTAAGGAACTCAGAAGCAATAAAGCTAACAACTCATCATCTATCACTAGCTTCATTGTAACCATCTGATTAACCAAGTCTTGGAACTCACTAAAGTGCTCAGCAATGGACTTACCCTCTTTAAGCTTCAAATTCACAAACTTTCTAGCAATAAAAACTTTATTTTGAGCTGTCTTTCTTTCATAAAGACTCCTTAATTTTTTGCAAAGAGCCTCTGCATTTGTTTCCTGAGACACATGTTGAAAAACACTGACATCGATGCATTGTCTAATACACCCAATAGTTTTTCTATTTGATTTCTCCCAGTCTCTATCTGACATATCATTAGGCTTGGCACTATCACCTTTAACAGGGTCATGTAAATCCTTGCAATAAAGGACATCCTCCATCATCAGCTTCCATATCGAATAATTCGATGCCGAGAGTTTAATTATAGTATTCATAGTCATATTCTCCATTTAATCCAAAAAATAGCTAGGATCATTTTCAGTGCATCATGGTTTCAGGTTTTCCTTGAGTTGGTATCAATATGCCCAACCCACCCTATTATTAGGACCCAAATGGACACCAATTACAGTCCTTGGGCTTTATTATACAGATTGGATAATCCATTATAGACATCCAACATTGGACATGCCCTACATTTGACCTAGGATTTGGCCACAATGGCAAGTGGAACTATTAAAAAGGCATATGACTTAGGGGCTACTGTCTTTCTGCAAAACAAAAATTGCTCAACATGACTAGGCACCAAAACAAAAACCATGCTGCTACTGTAGTTGATACTGCTAAAGCTCTGTGGTTCAGCTGAGTCTGAGCCATGTAGACAATTTGCAAAGCTAAAAGCGAGGTAAGCTACTATGTATGACTTCTGAAAACTCTTGCTTATCTATTCTAATTTCCTTTCCTAACTATGAATTTTCTCTTCTTCCTCTAACTTTTCCAGGAGCACTGTCACACTAGG
The DNA here is from genome assembly GCA_032727855.1 of Quercus ilex subsp. ballota. Lineage (NCBI taxonomy): Eukaryota > Viridiplantae > Streptophyta > Magnoliopsida > Fagales > Fagaceae > Quercus > Quercus ilex. The sequence continues at coordinate 40,861,722 of CM064917.1, forward strand.
ATTGGGAAAACAATGAAGAAATTTAAGAAATGAGGAGTGCACTCTTTCAGTACCCGCTTATTGTCTACATTTATATTTCTCCTTCTCTGCTGTCTCTCTCTCTCTCTCTCTCTTTCACTGTGGTCCTATTGATGTGGATTTTTTTTTTTTTTGGAGTAATAATGTAACAAAAGGAATTGAAATTTTTTTGAGTGCTTCAAATTTGCTGTACTTGTACCTTTTATCCGTTTTCCTTGGATAACTCATACCCATAAACTAAAAAAAAAACGTTATTTTTTTTTATCTATTGTGTGGACCGTGACAGAATCAGAATTTGAGTTTAGGGGGGCAAGATTAAAAACATAAGATTAGAGGCAAAATTTATCAAAGATATCTCAAGTTCAAATACCACTCTTCTCATTGTAAACTATGAATTATACCAAACAATAGTTTATAAATAGGACCCACTAAGCGGTTTTTTTTTTTTTTGTTCATAAAAATATTGAGACTTTATGTAATAAAAATAAAAAATAAAAACATTGCTACTTTAATAAAACTTTGATATAACGCTTATAACATCTTCAACCGACGAAGCTCTCAACTGATGGAGTCTTGGCCATAGATGACTTTGGCTAAAACCAAGGGAATTACCTTTGAATATGAAGCTAATACATAAGATTTAGAGGGTTAGAGAATATCTTGCAAGCTCAACAAGATTCCCTTGGTTTTAGCTAGAGACTTCAAGTCAGATGGTGCTCTATTCATCTTGCAAATTGTCTGAATGCACTTCCAGTAGTAAGTTCATCAACTTTATTTGCTCACTGTCTCTTTTTTTAGCACCATTATCTTGATTATCAATTAGAGTATAAATGGTTCACATCTTGATTATCAACTAGAGTATAAACTGTAAAAGGCATACAAGCAAGCTTGTATAGATTATACCTGCCACCATATTGAAATTACATCGATGAAGGCAATCACTTCCAATGCAAAAGTGTTGAGAATTGCCCATATAAGAGTCAGGGCTATGTACATACATAGAAATAACCATTTAGGAGCCAAGTACCCTCCATCCTTATTTGTGCCAGTGCATAATAAAATGATTCTTTGCAGTGTTTGTGATCCTACATAAGCCTTCTCCCCAGTTAGGGAAAAAAGAAGTTAAATACGATTACCAATTTACCACATACCAAAAACATTAATAGACAAACTCTATAAAATATTTGGAAAAAAGGTACCTGTGTGCCTATGCCAGCAATGAGCCCTATGGTCTCTAGCCAAGCACAACACCATGATGCAAATGGACCCCATTTGGGGCCAGCTAAATGGGCAGCCCAGAAGTAAAGAGAACCAGTAGTCTGTTTAACACACAACCAAGAGAAAGTCAGTCATCTAAAACTTCAGCAAAATGCATTCATAGCCATTGTTAAGGGAATAATGATTTGTAATAGATATCAGCAAGCCAGGAGAAAAAAAAAATTGGATCATATAAGGTAGCTCTAACAATAATGATTATGGCAACAAGGCATGGCATAAAATTTAGTATTCCATAAGGGTTATAAGAGATACATCATGGTTATGGTAGATGACTTCACTAGGCCTCTTAATAAGGTTATAAGAGTTGTGGACTTACAGTATTATTCTTCGGTTTCCTCTTCGATAACACATCGGCGTGTTATCTTGTGTTTGCATATTTCTTCCTTACTCTTTTACATTCTATTTTACTGCTGTGTTGCTTTGATTATGGAATAAAGTAGCTTGTTTGTTTATCCACTCGCTTTTACACTATTCCGCACTTAGAATTAAGTTAGTGTAAAATCAATCGAGCCGTAACTTTAATTTGGGGGTCTAAACTAAAGGTGTAATAAAAATGAAGCCCTGTTCCGTCCTTATGGGTTATCCAAAGAAAAAGAATGAAGAGATAGGACGCAATAGAGAGCGTCCCCAGCGATCCTCGTCTGTCCTTAATAAAGGACAGACGAGGCCTCGTTCGTCCCTAATAACGGACGGATGAGCATTCTGGATTTTGACAGATATAGTTCTTACTTGTGAACCATGGCCTCCATTAACCGCGATCAAGCACCGGTCCAGATAAAGTAACTTCCATGGAAGTTATGGGAGTTACCTTTGACTCTGTTGAATTCCTCAACAATAGGAACGGTTATTAGAACAAGTAACCGTTTCATGTGCACTATAAATACATTTTTCTACGAAGAGGTAAAGGATTTGAGACATTTTTCAAAAAGTCTTGGAAGTATTTTTCTCTCCATTCCAACCCACTGACTTTACCATCGGAGGACTTGAGACTGGCCTCCACTGGTCTTCTCTAATTGCATTTGGTTTTTCAGGACTCAGCCTTCAAGATCATCAAAGCCCGGAGACTTTCAGCCCTCTGATTTTCGAGGATTCATCAGTTGGTGCCGTCTGTGGAAAAGATTTATTTGTCACGCTTGAACTTCATTTGTTGAGTTCCGTGATTTCTTTCTCCGACAAAGGGCTGAAATGGTTCGGACCAGATCAAGGGCTACCAGTCTGGGCCCTCAAGAGAGTAGAGACGCTTCCAGCAACCCCCATCGTGCCCAACAATCGGCACCAACCATGCAACCCCTTCCTGGCCAACACGTGCAAGCAATGGCCACTGCTATGGCAGAGTTGACTCACTAGAATCAAGAATTGAAAAGGGAGATTACCCTTAAAAGGCAACGGCATGAGGCCTATGGAGAAGACCTCGGACAAAGTTAAGGGGATGGAAGACATGCAGGGTACTATTCCTAGAAGGGTACCACATTTGGAAAGGGAAATGGATCAGATGAGGAAAGTTATGGATGAGATGAGGGAGAACATGAGGAGAACTAACCCTGTAGAAGACCTAGTTCACTGAACGGACTTTCCCTTCACAGCCTCTATCAATGGCCATCCTTTGCCTCCGAAATTCAAGATGCCTTCCTTGGATTCGTATGATGGAACGCGGGACCCTTTTGACCATATTGCCACTTTCAATACTACCATGCACCTTTAAGGGGTTCCTGATGAGATAATGTGTAGAGCCTTCTCCACCACCCTCAAAGGGCTAGCACGAGTCTGGTTTAGCAAAATACCCCTGAACTCAGTGAGTTCTTTTGAGGAGTTGAGCAAATTGTTCGTTAATAATTTCATTAGGGGGCAGAGGTACAAGCGTTCCTCGTCCAGCTTGTTAACCATAGAGCAAGGAGAGAATGAAAGCCTGCGTTCCTTCATTACACGTTTCAACAAGGAAGCCTTGACCGTGGACGAGGTAGATGATAAGCTACTGTTGGTAGTCTTCCATAACGGGGTTAATTCTGATTTGTTCATACACAAACTCTATGAAAAAGAGCCTCAGTCCTTGGCCAAACTCGTCCATTCAGCCCAAAATTTTATGAACGCAGAAGACGCGATCATAGCTAAAAAGAGGAAGAGAGCTGAGAGAATGGAAGCAAACCCCACTCGTCACTTTGAACAAGCTCCTCGTCCAAAGAAGGGACGAACAGAAGATAAGAGAGACCGAGATAATAAGAAGCCAGGCTCTTCAGCGCGGAATCAACAATATACCCCTTTGAACGTGCCACTTGAGCAAGTCCTTGTGCAAATTAAGGACGAGCCTTCTTTGAAGTGGCCCAAGAAGTTGAAGGGAGATCCCAACAAGCACAATAGGAATAAATATTATCGCTTTCATAGAGATCATGGGCATGACACGGACGAGTGCTTTGATTTAAAGCAGCAGATTGAGAATCTCATAAGGCAAGGGAAGCTGAGAAATTTCATTGGACGAGAACACAAAAACGAGAAATTCAAAGGGAAGGTAGAAGAATCATCGCCACCACCGCTAGGAGAGATAAAAGTCATTGTTGGGGGAAGTTTAACTGGACAATCGTCCAAAACAAAGAAAGCATACCTGAAGGAAGTGCAGAGCATCCAACTTTCTGGACGATCACCAAGGGCAAAGTCCATGGACGAGCAGGTGATTACCTTCACGGACGAGGAAGCTGAGAGAATCCACCATCCTCACGATGACGCTATTGTTATCGCCCTGCTTATTACTGGTTACACAACCAGAAGAGCGTTGATAGACAACGGAAGTTCAGCAGACATTCTGTATTATCCTGCCTTTCAGTAGATGAGGGTCGGACGAGACCAGCTTCGTCCAGTACACTCGCCTCTAGTAGGTTTCGGAGGAATGAAGGTACAACCTGTAGGTACTGTTACATTGCCAGTGGTGGTGGGAGCATACCCACAACAGTTGACTACCAATGTGAATTTCCTAGTAGTAGATTGCTCGTCCTTTTACAATGCCATAGTTGGAAGGCCAACCCTAAATAGGTGGAAGGCAGTTACATCTACCTACCACCTGTTAGTCAAGTTCCCGACGGAACATGGGGTAGGGCAAGTATAGGGAGACCAATTAGTAGCAAAAGAATGTTATCTGGCCATGCTGGCTACAGAAGAGCAAATTCAAGCAATGAATATTGAAGAAAACAGAGTTGTGGCAGAACCCGTTGAAGTGTTGGGAGATATTCCCCTAGATGAAAATAACCCTGAAAGGTGTACCAGGGTTAGAGCAGACCTGGAAGAAAAGGTTAAGAAGGACCTCATTTGTTTTTTAAAGAAAAACAGAGATGTGTTTGCTTGGAGTCATGAAGACATACCGGGTATAGATCCTTGTGTCATTACCCACCGTCTGAGTATATGTCCTTCCTCAAAGCCAGTGCGACAAAAGAAGAGGGTGTTTGCCCCTGAGAGAGATAATGCCATTAAAGAGGAAGTTCAAAAGTTAATTGTGGCGAGGTTCATTCTAGAAGTATACTATCCTGACTGGTTAGCCAATGTGGTAATGGTCAAGAAGGCAAATAGCAAATGGAGAATGTGTGTTGATTTCATTGATCTAAACAAGGCTTGCCCCAAGGATAGTTACCCGTTGCCACGCATTGATCAGTTGGTAGATTCTACTGCGGGCCACAAGTTGCTCAGCTTCTTGGATGCTTTCTCTGGATATAATCAGATTAGGATGGATGAAGCAAACCAAGAGAAGATGTCCTTTATTACCAGTCAAGGATTATTTTGTTATGAAGTAATGCCTTTCTGTTTGAAAAATGCTGGAGCAACATACCAACGACTGGTCAATCACATGTTTCGTCCACAGATCGGGCGGAATATGGAAGTCTACATAGATGACATGTTGGTGAAAACTCAGGACGAGGAGAGGCATCTGGATGACCTGCAGGAGATGTTTGACATACTGAGACAGTACCACATGAAGTTGAACCCTAGCAAATGTGCTTTTGGAGTATCATCGGGGAAATTCCTAGGATTTATGGTCTCCTACAGAGGAATCGAAGCAAACCCTGATAAAATTCAAGCAATAGTGGATATGAAGCCTCCGAGCAATGTTAAGGAAGTCCAGTCACTCACCGGACAAGTTGCCGCCCTTAACAGGTTTGTTTCTAAAGTTACTGACAAATGTTTGCCATTCTTTAAGGTTCTTAAAAAAGCATTTGAATGGACCGACGAGTGTTAGAAAGCTTTCAAAAATTTGAAGACATATCTCACCATGGCTCCTTTATTAAGCCCGTCCGTCCAAGGAGAAGAGTTGTATTTATATTTGGTAGTCACCCCACATGCAGTGAGTTCAGCACTAGTGAGAGAAGAAGGCAAGGCACAAAGACCTGTATACTATAGAAGCAAAGCACTGAGAGGAGCAGAAAGACGATATCCATTAATGGAGAAATTGGCTTTTGCATTGATAACAGCCTCCAGGAAACTAAGGCATTATTTCTAGGCTCATGTCATCAACGTCATGACGGATCACCCACTCAAGAAGGCAATGAACAAGTTAGAGGCTGCAGGACGTTTGATTCAATAGGCCGTCGAGCTCAGTGAGTTTGACATAAAGTACCAACCAAGGCATGCTATAAAAGCTCAAGCTCTGGCAAACTTCATTGCAGAGTTTACCCTAAATTTTGATGATGTAGATGAGATTGAAGACAGCAAGAAGTAGATCGTCCATGTGGATGGTTCGTCTACGCAGTACGTAGGAGGAATAGGTGTGGTTTTACAATCTCCAGAGGGGGACAAACTAAGACACAGAGTTCGTTTGCAGTACCAAGCAACTAATAATGTAGTTGAGTACGAAGCTCTTCTCAAAGGGCTGGAATAGGCTAAGTCTGTAGAAGCGAAGTCACTCCTCATCTTAGGAGATTCTCAGCTAATTATGGGCCAAGTGAATGGAATGTATGAGGCTAAAGAAGAACGAATGAGGAAGTATCTTAACAGGGTGATGCGCCTTATAAAAAAGTTTGAAGAAGTTAACTTCGTTCAAATCCCAAAGGAGGAGAACGTGGAAGCCGATACCTCGGCAAAAGAAGCCTCAGCGAATGAAGCCATGGATAAGTTCGATGAGATTCAATACATACCAAGTATAAACATCCCAGAAGTACAACAGGTGGAAAGTAGAGGAAATTGGATGGCCCTAATTGTGTTATACTTAAGAGACGGACGACTTCCAGAAGAAAAAGATAAGGCTAGGAAGTTGAGGGTAAGAGCAGCTAGGTACATTCTTTTGGATGAGGTTCTCTACAAAAGAGGCTTTTCCCAGCCTTATCTCAGGTGTTTGGCTCCAGACGAAGCAAACTACATATTAAGAGAAATTCATGAAGGAGCATGTGGAAATCACTCAGGAGCCAGGTCACTCATCCACAAAGTCGTCCGTGTAGGATATTACTGGCCAAACATGCAAGCTGATGCTAAGGCCTACGTCAAGGTCTGCGATCAATGCTAAAGGTTTAGCAACGTCCCCAGGCAACCATCAGAGTACTTAACTCCAATGACGGCCCCATGGCCCTTTGTGCAGTGGGGGCTAAACATCCTGGGTCCTTTTCCACTAGGTGTAAGACAAATGAAGTTTCTCGTGGTTGGTATTGATTATTTTACCAAGTGGGTAGAAGCAGAACCCTTAGCTAACATCACACAACAAAATGTCAAAAACTTCATATAGAAGAATATTGTGTGCAGATTTGGGGTGCCCAGGGTGCTGATATCTGACAACGGACGACAATTTGACAATGCACTCTTCAAAGATTTTTGCATACACTTTGGGATTCAAAATCACTACTCCTCGTCAGCCCACCCACAAGCTAATGGCCAGGCTGAAGTTGCAAACCGATCCTTATTAAAAATAATCAAGACTCGGCTTGAGGGGGCAAAGGGAGTATGGCCAGATGAGCTACCAAGTGTTCTGTGGGCATATAGGACGACAGTAAGAACTCCTACAGGAGAAACTCCTTTCAAGCTAGCCTATGGAACTGAAGCAGTCATACCTGCGGAAGTGCACATGGCCAATTATAGGGTGGTAACCTATCAGGATGAAGCTAATGAGAAGCAACTCCGTGTGAACCTCGATTTAATAGACGAGGAAAGGACGAACGCTGAGCAAAGGATGGCAAGGTATAAAAACCTTATGGCTAGGCAATATGACGCAATGGTAAAGCCAAGGCGATTCAACATAGGGGACCTCGTCCTAAAAAGGGTTTCCTTAGCAACAAAGAACCCAGCTCATGGGAAGTTGGGACCTAATTGGGAAGGCCCCTACAGAGTTGTAAACTAAAAAAGACAGGGATCCTATTGCTTGGAAGCCCTTGATGGGAGGAAGCTAGAGCATCCTTGGAATGTAGAGCACTTGAGGAGGCACTATCAGTAAATTGCCAGCCTAGAGGAGCATGACTCTGGACGAACCCAGAGATTACATAAAAACTTGTTTATTTATATATTTTTAGTGTGACTTTGTTATTATGTTAAACGTATGGACGAAATTATGGTTTGGTTTGTATTTGTTGTAATAAAGGCATTAGCCTCTAGGGTGCATGCCTCGTCTATGAACAATATCTACGTTATGAACAATGTTTGTAGCATTATGTTATGTGAATGCCTGATTTCTATACTATTGTTTAAATCAACCCCTGAGAAGGTTAAAAAGCTCAAGATGATAAAATTCTCTGGACGCGGAGATGTAATGTCAAGCTTTCCTAAGGGTAAAACAAAATTAAGGCATGCTCGTCCAAATAAAAGGACGAGGCAAAGCCTATCCCTAAAGCAAAAAACAAAAAGCCCTAGGCACACTCGTCCAAATAAAAGGACGAGGCAAAGCCTATCCTAGAGCAAAAAACAAAAAGGCCTAGGCATACTTGTTGCAAAATAGCGGAAATTCAAATTACTAAGATTGATTGTGAAAATATTTTAGGCTTGAGAAAGATCTCCAAACTAATAATTGGGACGAAGAAAATTAATCCAAAAAAAATAGACACAAAACACCAAGAATTTACGTGGTTCGGCAATAGCCTACATCCACGGGTGACGATAATCAAATTTCACTATATCAAATTTGGGATAATACAAATTGGTGTAGAGGCACTCTCACAAACCCAAATCCTAAATACACCCAAATAGCTCTCTCTCACAAATACAAAACCAAAGAACCAAATACAAACCCAAGAACCAAAAGTTCACAAATACCAAATACGAATACCAAATACCAAATGCGAATTGTGCATAAACCAAAGAGAGAGCCACAAATCGAAACCAAAAGTTGCAACGCACCAAGAAAGAGCAAATCACCAAACCGTAGAACGAAAACCAAGCGGTAACAAACCTCTCTCACTATTCCAAATTGCAACCCACAAATACCAAGGAACCAAACAAGAGAGAGCCTATTTTTCTCATACACACTCACATCTCTTTCTCTCTCTCTAATTTTCTGTAGTAGCACTATGCTTATATAGGAGACTTGAGTAGGCTAGAATATCCAAAACCAAGAAGGACTAGACTTCTTTTCCACACATAAAAGGAGAATCACTCCTATTCCAAAAAGAATTTCAAATCAAGTAGTAGACAAGAGTTCTAATAGAGCTTGATAACTTCAAATAACAGTAACCCAAAGGGAATAAAATTCCTTCATTATCCAAATCCAACAAGGAGTCGAACTCCTAATTCAAGCCATATTCTACAATACTCGTCCATATAATGGGCGAAATAATGTACAATATATCAAACCATGGATGAGGAAATGCACAGACGGGTATTTTGAACTCGCTAAGGCACCCATTAAAACAATGAAGTCCATGGACGAAGAAAATGCAAAACGACCTCATTAAATATGAAAATCAACCAAGTCTAAGGACGGGTAAGGTTAATTTTTGCCATTTCACAGACGAATTACACTCAAAAGTCCAATGAAAATGGTAAAAATATATATAAAACATGAACGAGTCAAGCGACAAGTATATAAAAATAAAAGATCTCGTCCATGCACATAAAGAAAAATAGCGTTCATTCAGTTGTTTGAGGGCGGACGACCAACGTCCAAACAACCTTTAAAATAACTGTTTAAAAACTCGTCCTAAAACCATGGACGAGATAATTGTACTTGAGTTACATTAAAAAGGTCCTAAATAGTGGACCAAAGGGACATCAAAAAGGAAAAACAGGAAAGTAAACATTTGCTAAGCTGGGGGGGGCGTCCACATTAGAGCCGTCCTGAGGGGGCAATGTACTTGCATCGTCTTCAATGTTGACATCCTTAGAGTTGGTTTGAAGAAGAGAGCTCGTAGCAGCATTTAAGTTCAGTTTAATGGAGCTAAAGTCCACTTCAGGGAAGTTTTCAGCAGTGTCCATCCTGAAATCCTTAAAGCCCGCTGCGTAGTTGCTGTCCAATAAGTCCTTAAAGTCCTTGGACGACTTAAATTCAGCAACTACATCTTCCTTTGCCTTGGAGAGAAGGGTACTCAACTCCTTGTTCTTCTTCTGCAATTGATCAAGACGAGCATCCTTCTCAATGGCACCAATCTTCAACACCTTGACTTGGCTTTGCAACCCTTTAACCTCTCATTTAGCCTTGGATGCCGCCTCTGCCCACTTCTTATTCTCGTCCCTCATCTCTTAGATCCTCTTCTCCAGCGAGATCCTCGTCTTATCCAACTCCGTAGCCTGCCTGGACGCAGCTATGAATTTTGACATTCCCTACAGGAATGAAAAACAAAAGCAATGGTTAGACGAAGGAAGCTTACAATAATAAAGATAAGCAGAAACAACATAACATACCTTGAAAAGATCATGAACAGCAGAACGTCCAAAGTCCTTCAAGTACACGTCATAACACACGGCTATATCCTTGTCATGCATGGCCTTCTCAAAACGTTCCCATGCTATGTCTTCATTTTCAATAAGGTTCATAGGAATTCTTTGGGAAGGCTGAGACGAAGCTGGCATAGTAGACTTGGACGGAGGAGTGTTGGACGGAGTAACGTCAGCGGGAGTGGATGAGTCTACATCAAAGATTTGGGGGGACGGCTGAGGTGTGGGAAGAGTTGTCTGGATGACTCCCACCTTGGGCAACCCCTGTTTAGCCTTCTTACCTCGACGACAGGGAAGATTTCCTAAGTCAAGGTTCTTTGATAAAGATTTTCATTTCTCCCCAGCAGCAGGATGGCTCCCCTCGTCCACAACTTCTTTACCTTTGTTTTCCTTTAAAGTTGCCATTCCTGAAAAGTAACTAAAGGTAAACATTTACAAAAAATAGAAAGGAGAGAAAAGTATGACTGTTTTTTAGTATAAACTTACGTCTGTGAACAGTGACCTCGTGGGAAATAGCCTCGTTAGATGGTTCAGGACTAAGTCTCCACTTCGCAAGACGTCTGAGGGTGACCAGAGAATGGAAATCCCTGTCAGCGTGTAGACGAGCCCTATGGACGCGGTCACGGTGAAAGTTGCTCAAGATAGGACATCCCGCAGCTGTAAAACAGTAAGCAAGTAAAGGTTAAATACACATAAAAAAAAGAGACGAGAGAAATAAGAGAAGAAAGATAGGGGCATACCTTCAGGATGAAGGTTCCCTAAGTCCCCAATATAAGGGGGAAAAGGATCTCTACCCACGTCCACAGGATTTCCGACCCAAAAACCAGAGACGAAGATAAACTCCGTCTTCTAGTTTCTGTCAGACGAGGCTAAAGACCTTATTAACCTACAGTTTGTGCCTCTAGCTGTAAATTGGTAAAAACCTAAGGATTGACTAATTTCCGAGGGTTTATAACAGAAGAGAAACTCGTCCACAGTGAGAGGACGACTCTCTCCAAATACTTCCCTCCACAAAATCTGCATAGAGATGACCAATCTCCATGCGTTGGGATTGAATTGACGCACAGCTAGACCTAACTTTGTAAGCAGCTCCCTAGCAAAAGCATTTAAAGGTAATCTCTGCCCACCTAGAAAGTAGGCTTCATAGACACCTATCCCAAGATAAGGATTGCAGCACCACTCTCCACGGACGGCCAACCTGGGGTTAAGCTCGTTTGGAATTTGGTACCACTTCCTCAGATTATTCAGTCTTTGTTCATCAGTCTTCGAGTTGACACCAATTGCACAACTATAAACGGTTTCTTCCTCGTCCAAAGGGTTAGACAAGGGAACACTCGTCGAGGTGACAGCTTGAATCCCAGAGGCTGCCCTCTCCCTAAGTTGTTCTTGTATAACGTCTATAGGAAATCCAGGGACGCCAGAAACATATTCTTCGTTTGTGGTTTTCCCCTCACTACTATTATCAGTGCTGCTGCTAGAACCACTATAACTAGTGTCGTCATGGTACTCGTCTATAGCCTGATCTAAGCTATTACTAGACGAGGAAATAGTACACTCAAACATTCTAAGGAAAGCTTTAAGGAAAACCTAAAGACGAGAAGAAAGAGAATACCTGGCTCTAGACGGAAGAAGACTAAAGACGCAGAAGACTTCTAGACGAGGCTCTAGACGAGGCTCTAGACGAAGAAGGTCAGAGAAGAAAAATTTCAGAAATGCAAAGGGTATCAGAGAGATTCCACTATTTATAGGGAGTGGATTTAGACATCGGAAATGACGAAGCCAACCAAAGGTTGACACGTGGCAGGCGTCTCGAAAAAATAAATCGACGTGACTAGTCACCAGTGAAACTATGACGCGTGGCACCTCTGATTATACAGAAAAGTACGTCTGTCCAAAAGACAATATCAAACCCCATTTTTTCTTTGGACGATCCACGGACAAGGGGGCAACTGATGGTGTAATAAAAATGAAGCCTTGTTCCATCCTTATGGGTCGTCCAAAGAAAAAGAATGAAGAGATAGGACGTGACAGAGAGCCGTCCCTAGCGATCCTTGTCTGTCCTTAATAAAGGATGGACGAGGCCTTGTCCGTCCCTAATAACGGACGGACAAGCATTCTAGACTTTGACAGATATAGTTCTTACTTGTGAACCATGGCCTCCATTAACCGCGATGAAGCACCGATCCAGATAAAGTAACTTCCATGGAAGTTATGGGAGTTACCTCTGACTCTGCTGAATTCCTCAACAATAGGAACGGTTATTAGAACAAGTAACCGTTCCATGTGCACTATAAATACATTTTTCTACGAAGAGGTAAAGGATTTGAGACATTTTTCAAAAAAGTCCTGGAAGTATTTTTCTCTCCATTCCAACCCACTGACTTTACCATCGGAGGACTTGAGACGGGTCTCCACCGGTCTTCTCTGATTGCATTTGGTTTTTCAGGACTCAGCCTTCAAGATCATCAAAGCCTGGAGACTTTTAGCCCACTGATTTTTGAGTATTCATCATAAACAACTCTTGTGTTTTCAACACATTTTCGAGTTTTCAGTTGTGTTATTTATTTTTTTGCTGCTTTGCATGATATGATTGTTTTGTTTTAACCTAGATCTGAATAATAAACCTAAGTATTCACTTGGTTAATTAATTAGGTTAAACAACTTGTGTTTTACAGGGATCTAAAAACATACAGGTGTGACTACAATGTGCGTACCTCGAACACGAGTGATGAAATGGGGTACAGAATAATCAAATATATGCATATTGGAGTACAACTCCTGTATGATCACGGAGGGACAAGTGACTGGGATGCCACACAGTGACTCCCAACCCCTACTGTAGAAGTACATGAAATTTATCATTTTTGCCTTCTGGCTTCTTTGACAAGAGAGTTCAAAAATATTATACCTATCCACTTGTATGAAATGTTACCATAGGTTGTGAAACTTGAAAATATGGTTTCCTTTTTGTCCCATAAAAAAGAACCACGCAATTTATTTGGAAATATTCAGTTTTATTATCTATGTAACAGTTTACATCTGAATCTATGTATACCTACTGGACAAAAATTTAAATTTTTCTTCTTTCTTTTTCATTTAACCGATATTCTCCCCCAAAAGAACATAAGTATTTCACAGGTATTTGGTAGTGAGAGAAAGGGAATTTGCTTAGTCAAATGTGTGTTTAACTAGAGTTAAATTGTGGGTTCCAATTAGCTCAACTGGTAAAGTCTTTGATGGTTATATAAGAGATTTGGGGTTCAATCCCCACATATACCAAAAAACTGATTGGTGTCTTAGTCTAATGATAAAGAGCTATCATTAGGAGCGGACACCATAGGTTGAAATTCTCTATAAAAAAAAAAAAAAAAAACTAGAATTAAATTTTTTGAGTTAGGTTATTAATTTGATTTTAATTGAGGCAACATTTTTTTTTACCCTAGATCTATTTCAAATCAATCTTGTCCATAAAATAAACTCTTCCTTTTAAAGGGAAATGGAGAGTATCCAAATCCATTCATCATTGAAAAAATTAGGGTATATTGTTTACCTTGGTCATAATCCTATTTGGTCCTCTAACAAATGACCAACTATGTCCTATTTATCCGCTAAATCAAAATATTAATCTCTTGCATCAAGTGTTACAAACAGTAGTGGAGCCAAAAAATTTCTCAAAGAAAGCCAAGCTAAATGTATCATTGTATTCTAGTAGCCTTAACTCTCTCAATATAAATTTGTACAACTTTATTTTTAGACAAAAAAAAAAAAAAAAAAAAACTTTTGCTAAAGAGATTTACTCATATATTTTTATAAACCTATGCTTTTTTTCCCCCTTTAAGTGCTCCTAAAATTAATGACTTATATATGACAAAAAGTCAATATTAAAAGGAAAATTGATGTAGGAAAGAATCTCCAAATTAATTTATGTAATTTGTTATTTTTTGGTATTTATTTGTAATTTTCATTATTTTAGGATTAGAGCATTTATTTCTTTATTTTTAGGTGCTTTTGATGTTTTTTAGGTCAAAATTGGTTCCTATTATAGTTAGGGATTAATTAGGAGTTATTTTAGAATATATTTTCTTGTTTGTCAAGTTTTATGGAGTGCTTAAATAAGCCTCTAAGTCTGTAAACGTTTTTCATAGATGATTATCAATAAAATTGCAGAGTTTTTCTCGAACTTTTCTCCAGTGGATTCCAGTTTATCACCTTATGGATTCAATGAACCCCTTGTAACTACTAGTTTAATTTCTGTCCATCAAAGAGAGTATCGTGTGTGCTTTCTCAAAGGAGGCCAAGCTAAATACATCATTGTATTCCAATAGCCTTAACTCTCTCAATATAAATGTGTACGACTTTATTTTTAGACAAAAAAAATCTTTTACTAAAGAAATTTGCTCATACATTTTTATAAACCTATGCCTTTTTTTTTCGTTTCTTTAAATGAACCTAAAATTAATGACTTATATATGACAAAATATTAAAAGGAAAATACAGGAGACAACAATAACAAGCTTCAACAAATAGAGAGGGAGAAAGATATTTTTTCAAGTCTTTGACACTTCGACAAGTGTGATTGAGAGAAATTTCTTCATTTATCATAGAAAGAGAGCTAAGTTATGAGAGATCTGAGAGGAGAAAGAGAGTTGAAAGTTGAGAGAAGAGAGAACTTTGATGGTTGAGAGAGAGAGAGAGAGAGAGAGAGAGAGAGAGAGAGAGACTTTAGATGACAAAAGAGAAGAGAGGGTAAAGAGACCTCTAATGGTTGAGAGGAGAGATGATCGTGAGAGAAAGAGACTTTAGATGACAAAAGTATATTATTATTAATAATAAAAGAATATGAGTATTAAAATAAAATAAAAAGGAGAATAGATAATCTTTTTTTTAGTAAACAATAATACTTATTAGAATACACACAATTTAAACCAGGTTTATAATACATTACATAATCAGAGTACAACTACAAAAGGGTCTAATCGTCGTAGTTGTAGACTAGGGTTATAAATAATGGATACTAGACACACACAACTAATGTGAGATAAACATCATTTTTTTTTTTCATAAACAGTAATAGTTATTAGAACACACATAAAAAATAGTAATATTAGTGTTTTAAATCGGGTTCATAATACATTATATAACTAGAGTACAACTATAAAATAATCTAACCTTTGTAGTTGTAGATTGGAGAATAAATAATCTGATTTGAGTACTTTGTAAAAATGGTTATATAAATAAATAAATAAAAAAGATTCTTATAATAAAATAGACCCAAAAAAAAAAAAAAAAAAGTTAAACTGAAGTGATTGCTCTAAGATTGGAATTAAGTTTTATTTGTTGTAATACTTGCTATTTTATTATTTTGCAAGTACATTTAGTTTTTACAGCAATAGGATTTTCAAATATTTATTAGACAACGCGAAACCTACATTTACAAATGAAGGATATCCTTACGTTTTCTCAAATGAATGGCACAGATTGAATTTGGAAATTTTAACTGTACAACTGAGACACATTAGATTACTGACATTTAACTCGTATTATTGGTTCAAAGGTTTGAAAAAGATCCTTTTATTTCCCCACCAACACCCAAAAGTTATCTACAGGCAGCCCCACCTTGTTTTTTAATTTGCCTCCAATTTTAACGTATTGAATGAGTCATCCAAAATGACCCCACTATCCTTTGAATCTGGCGTCAAGTACTTTATATCATGGTTCAAGTAAATGTGATACTACATAGTCTAAAAAAAGAGTCTTTTGGTTAAATATTGCTAAATTTAAAATATATTTTTATTATAGGTACTGTTACAAGATATTTAAGAAAATGGGGAGAGAGATTGAATTTCGGCAATAGTGTTGCCGAAATTCAAGAAAAAGTAGCAGAGAGAATGAGAAAAACAGAGGAGAGAGAAAAAGCTTGAATTTCGGCAACAGTGTTGTCGTAATTCATCTGCCCAATTTTTCCCTCTGCTTGGATGTGTAAGTGTGAGAAGTGCAATGAGTGGGTGCCTCAAAAAAAAAAAAAAAGTAATTGTGGCAATGGACCCCACTATCCTTTGAATCTGGCGTCAAGTACTTTATATCATGGTTCAAGTAAAGGTAATACTACATAGCCTAAAAAAAGAGTATTTTGGCTAAATATTGCTAAATTTAAAATATATTTGCATTATAGGTACTGTTACAAGTTATTTAGGGAAATGGGGAGAGAGATTGAATTTCGGCAACAGTGTTGCCGAAATTCAAGAAAAAGTAGGAGAGAGAATGAGAAAAACAGAGGAGAGAGAAAAAGCTTGAATTTCGGCAACAGTGTTGCCATAATTCATCTGCCCAATTTTTCCCCCTGCCCGGATGTGTAAGTGTGAGAAGTGCAATGAGTGGATGCCCAAAAAAAAAAAAGAAGTAATTGTGGCAATAGTATTGCCAAAAATGATAGGGGGGAAAAAAAAGTGAACGCCAAAATCTGGGGAAGAATTAAAGAAAAATATCATGTGCTACGTACACAATATTTTTACAATATTTTCACATTAAATCATAGGTAACTAGTTATTATTAGTCCAAATTTAAATTTGACATTGAGATTACTATTTTAATTTAACAATAACAACAAGTAACAACCTGATACTTAGAGTTTTTTGTAAAAATATTGTAAAAATTGTGTGCACTTATTATTTCTAAAAAAAAAAAAAAGAAATTTTGTGGCAATTGTGGCAATGGTATTGCTGAAATTGTGGGGAAAATTTGTTTGGTTTTCTGGGATAATGGGTGGTGGAGGAAATTTTTCCCCACAATTTCGGCAATACCATTGCCACAATTGGGAAAAAAAAGTGTTTTTTTCCCCCATTTTCGGCAATGACATTGCCACAATTGCCAAAAAAAAAAAAAAATTGCCACAACCCCATTGAAACTTTTTTTGTTCCTCCCATTTTCGGCAAGCCACAATTGCAGCAAAATTTTCGGCAAATCCATTACACTTTTTTTTTTTTTTAAAGAAATAATAAGTGCACACAATTTTTACAATATTTTTACAACAAATTCTAAGTATCAGGTTGTTACTTGTTGTTATTGTTAAATTAAAATAGTAATCTCAATGTCAAATTTAAATTTGGACTAATAATAACTAGTTACCTATGATTTATTATGAAAATATTGTAAAAATATTATGTACGTAGCACATTATATTTTTCTTTAATTCTTCTCCAGATTTTGGCGTTCACTTTTTTTTTTCCCTACCATTTTCGGCAATACCATTGCCACAATTACTTTTTTTTTTTTTTGGGCACCCACTCATTGCACTTCTCACATTCACACATCAGGGCAGGGAGGAAAATTGGGCAGATGAATTAAGGCAACACTGTTGCCGAAATTCAAGCTTTTTCTCTCTCCTCTGTTTTTCTCATTCTCTCTCCTACTTTTTCTTGAATTTCGGCAACACTGTTGCCGAAATTCAATCTCTCTCCTGATTTCCCTAAATAACTTGTAATAGTACCTATAATGTAAATATGTTTTAAATTTAGCAATATTTAGCCAAAAGACTCCTAAAAAATTTCACCTCTTTTTTTTTTTTTTTTTCATTCATTTAAGTTTGTAAAGCTTTTACTAGTTTTTATTTGGATTACTAACATTATTTTTTTTTACTACTAGTAATAATCTTCTATATCAATAAATGTCAAATTTTTTATAAAATTATTTGACAACTTTTTTCACACATGTTAAGTTAATAAACTTTCACCAATTTTCATCTAAGGCCACCACTAACAATCTTCTATGTCAACAAATTAAATTTTTTTTATCAAATTATTTGTGTCTTTAGACTTTCTCTTTAGATAATATGGCAAGCCTGAAACCCATATAGTTGAATTGGTATATCTATTGTAGGGACCAGATTTGAGCACTTCTACTATTAAGAGAGTGGACTCAAGCCCGGTTAGCCCATTACAATGAATTTGTAGAGGATGGGTTGAAGAACCAGGCCCTAACAAGCGGGCAACGTTCAATCGTTCCATTAGGAGACGCCGGAGGCTGGCACATCGAAATTATGATCCGGAGTCTGTCCTCGGCCCATGTCCGAGGAGCTTCTGATTGCCTTTTCCCTGGGGATCCCCCTCTTCTTTCGATCCTCTCCCTCCTCATATATAGTCCCTCCTTTAACCTCTCTCTTCCACCTGTTAATCATCCATGCTTCCTCCTTTTGACTGCCCGTCCCATCAACCACTTTCCTCGCACCCCTGTGAGTTGTGGCAACCAAGGCAACCCTGTTTAGAAGTCACATCTCCATTAATGCGGCTGGGGGGGTTAGGTGAGCGCATTTAGTGTGGAGGTGACAATTTGTCTTCTGCGCGTTTCCCCTCCGTGCTGCTGAGGCCGACGTGTTGGTCTCGGCAGGATCGTCCTCGGCAAGATTCTTGGCCATTAAGGCCTTCACACTCCTTCCTCAGACTGTTCTTCCTCCTCGGAATGGGCCTTGGGCTGGATATAAGATGGGCCGGGGTTGCCAGAGTATTAAGCCCTACAATAGCCCCTCGAAATCCTGCTGTCCGGCTCCTTGGGCGGGGAGGAGGATTTCGATGTCCTCGGGCCTTCGTCATGACTCGCCCCGTAGTGGCCTACGTCAGCACTGGAGTCTTTCCGCCTGCCCAATGCACGTTTCTGGCGCCTCGATATACGATGGACCCCAGCATTAAACGCCCGCATTAAATTCCAATGGCTCCATACTCCCCACGTTCAACGGTGTAATGCTAATCGGTCGGTAGGGATTTCCTGCCTGGATGAGCGAGAAGTTCCACCTGATTATTTTCAATTGAGTGTATAAATACTTGCTTGGATCGATTTGCCTTCTTATCTGTGTACTTGAGAACTCAGGCGCACGTACTCTGAATCCGGTCGAACTTCCACATCAACCGGCGCTCCTTTTCAGCATAAAAAGCCTGTTCGAGGAGCTTTTCCTCATTCCTGTAAGTTTTCTTTTCTCTGTAGCGCAAAATTTTCTTTGAACCCTTTCTTTCATTCGTCTCCTCTCTAGTCTTTTAGTTGTGGTAGGGGATAGGTAAATTTAAGAAGTTAGTCGAGTCTAAAGAAATGATGGAGAAATTCATCGTTGATTACGGGATACCCCCCAATGTGGGCTTGAGGTACTGCGAGGAAGGGGAATGGTACATTAGGAGGAACGAGGGCGAAGTTGTGATCCCAATAATAGCCTTCTTAGAGGGAGGCATGAGAATCCCTATGGGGTCGGTGACGAGCGGCTACCTTAGGCACTTTCGACTAGCCCCCACCCAATGTGCTGTCAATGTGTTTAGGATACTAGGGTGTGTAGATGCCTTGAATGAAAAGATGGGGTTGAGGTTAACCCATCATGACATAAACTGGTGCTATAACCTCCAGCACCTGAAGGGTAAGACATATTATATGAAGACTAGGGATGATAGGGTTCGGCTTATCCAGTGTCTCCCCGATTCTAGCAAGGGGCTGAATCTCGACTTTCTAATTGTGTCGGGAGAATGGCACGATGGTCTCCATTGCCCGACAACAGAGGGAGAGCCGGGTAGGGTACTCGGAGCAGGAGAGGGTCTAGCCCCTTGCTTTTTTTTTTTTTTTTTTTTTTTGTGAATCTGCTTTGTTTGACTGATGACAGGAGTTTGTTTTTCTTTCCACAGATCCGTACGCCTACGAGCGTCACTTCAACCTCGTCAATAGGGAGGACTTACAGAAAGTGCTTAGGGCAGAGATATTCGTGAACAAAGCCGATAATCAAGTTAGGGCTGCTCACAAGATCCTGGGGTACACTCCGATCCAAAAATTGTTTGCAGCCCCGAAGTACGTGATCCGAGCAAAAGACCCTCGGCTGTAGAAAATCATTGTAGCTGAGCACGAGTTCCTATTCCCCGAGGAACCCCCCACTGCAGAAGGTGTTACATTAGTGGGCCCTTCCTCCTCTCATAGACCCGCAGAGGCCACAGAAGAAGATCCAGAGAGGGAAGAGGAAGTAGCTGATTTTGGCCTTGTCAAGGACGAGTTTGACATTTTTGATCAAGTCTATCAGTCCGAGGATCCTCCCGGAGATTTGGGCGATCCTAGCCTGACCGAAGCAGACTTCCTAGCGTCAGAGGCCTCTTCTCGGCCTGAGATGGGTTACAAAAGGAAATCCCACACCAGTCTGCTGGATTTGATCGAGGGCCAAACGAGGAAGTCCCAGCCAAAGCTTCCCCCTCCTCTTCCCAATACTCAACCTGCCCAGACTAGGTCGGCCTCTGCCCAATCTAGGCCTCCTTCTCCTCCACCTCAGGTGAGTCTGCCGTCTAGGCCCGAGCCTACTGACCCCAAGCGGAAGAAGGACAAGGGCAAAAGGCCTATTAGGGATAAGTCTGTGTCCTCGCAAGAGGGGGATGACACTCAGCGGCCCACGAAATAGCTGAAGATAGGCCCCCAAGGCCAGGACAGACAGGTCATTGCCCAGCCCGAGGCCCAGGCTTGGCTTCCCGCCCCGATGCTCTGTGGGGAGCCCTTGAGGGATGACTCCTCCCTTAGGGATTTCAGAGAGGGTGAAGGCACGTACGTGGCCGATGCGCTGGAGAGGTGCCTATTACTCCCAGCGGATATGGCTGAGCTGGAGACTCTGAGGAGCAAGCAAGTCTTCTTCAGCCTTAAGCGGTACCTGGGAATGGTAAGTCCCCCAGCATATGTGATTTCTCTAACTTTAGTTTTTCTTCCTTTTTTGAACTTGGCTTACGCATTCATTTTGTTTGGCAGGCTGTCCAGGCCACCTATAGGTTGGAGGTGGCGGCCAATGACCAAGGAAAGGCCATGGATGCCGAGCGTGATAAGCGCTTAGAGGCCACTCAGACCCTCAAGACCTCCGAGGCTGACCTCGCCATGGCCCGAGAGGAGCTAAAGGCGATGACCTAGGCTCGGGACAACGCAGTGTCCGGCCTTGAGGGCGCCCAGAAGCAGGATCAAGATCAGACGAGGCGCCTGACTGAGGCGGAGGAGCAGTTGGCGATCGCGAAGGAGTTAATTGCAGATTTGAATAAGAAGATGGCTACTGCCGAGGAGGCCAAAAAAGTGGCTGAACGGGCCAGAGATGAAGTCGTGAGGGCTAAGGCTGAGGCGGACTTTGGTAGGGAGGAGGCTCTCACTTCTATGGAGGAAGCCGAGGAGGCGGCTTATGCCGCGGGGGTAGCTGAGACGGAAGCTGCCTATAAAGGCGAAGTTCCCGGGGTGTGTAGGCACTATTGCTCCCAGGTTTGGGGTGAGGCCCTTAAACAAGCTGGAGTTGAGGCCTCGTCCGACCTGTGGAAGGCAAAGAGCGTGTACTACCCCTCAGCCATCCACGAGGCTGCTCTAGAGAGCTCTGAGGCTGAGGTGACTGCTGAGGAGGTTGGTGATACTCCGGGTGGGGGAGCCTTGGACGCTGGGCTTACTGGTGAGCATGTTCAAGGGGGTGATCCTCCTGGGGTGGTTGAATCAAGTGAAGGCCCCAACGAGGAAGCACTCTAGGAGGCTGCAAGGCCCTCCTCTGACCCCTAGGCCCCTTCTACTGAGGTGGCAGCTGTATCTGCTGTGCCTCTGCAGGCTATCTCTCCCAGTCAGAGCTCAGAGGATCCTGAGGCTGCCATGGACCAGCCACCCGCTGGGGGGGGGGGAATTAAGTGGAGGAGTGGGCCCCTTGGCGCCTCTGTCTGCCTCGTTTTTGCCATTTGTTTTGTTTTTGTATCTTCCCCTTTTTTTTATGTTGTAATGTGACTCCTGCCATGTAACTTCTATGGACTTAATATAATGCGAGTTTTATTTCATTTTTATTTATTCTGGCTACTTATTCATTTGCGCATTATCCATTCTCTTTCCCCTTTTTTTTTTTTTACTTGTATAGTTTTGACTTCAATTGTATCTCGGCCAATCATGGCAGTAGTTGTAATAACGCGAGGGCGTGCACGCTTAGGCAGACCTTTTGTGTCCCAAAGACTAGATAGGGCTCTGGTTCTTCCTAACATAGGTCCCCTTTGAGGTGGTTCGTTTCCCCTATAGGCTTGAGTCCGAGGACCATGCAAGGCCTTGGTTCTGTCTAACACTTAGAATCCTTTTGAAGTAGTTAGTTTCTCCATAGGCTTGAGTCCGAGGACTATGCAATGCCTTGGTTCTGTCTAACACTTAGGAATTTTTGAAGTAGTTAGTTTCCCTATAGGCTTGAGTCCGAGGACCATGCAAGGCCTTGGTTCTGTCTAACACTTAGAATCCTTTTGAAGTTGTTAGTTTCCCCATAGGCTTGAGTCCGAGGACCATGCAATGCCTTGGTTCTGTCTAACACCTAGAATCTTTTTTGAAGTAGTTAGTTTCCCCATAGGTTTGAGTTCGAGGACCATGTAATGCCTTGGTTCTGTCTAACACTTAGGAATTTTTGAAGCAGTTAGTTTCCCCATAGGCTTGAGTTCGAGGACCATGCAATGCCTTGGTTCTGTTCAGCACTTAGAATTTTTTGAAGTAGTTAATTTCCCCATAGGCTTGAGTCCGAGTACCATGCAATGCCTTGGTTCTGTCTCGGACCATGCAATGCTTTGGTTCTGTCTAACACTTAGAATCTTTTTTGAAGTAGTTAGTTTCCCCATAGGCTTGAGTCCGAGGACCATGCAATGCCTTAGTTCTGTCTAACACTTAGGAATTTTTGAAGTAGTTAGTTTCCCCATAGGCTTGAGTCCGAGGACCATGCAATGCCTTGGTTCTGTCTAACACTTAGAATCTTTTTTGAAGTAGTTAGTTTCCCCATAGGCTTGAGTCCGAGGACCATGCAATGTCTTGCTTCTGTCTAACACTTAGAATCTTTTTTGAAGTAGTTAGTTTCCCCATAGGCTTGCGTCCGAGGACCATGCAATGCCTTAGTTCTGTCTAACACTTAGAATCTTTTTGAAGTAGTTAGTTTCCTCATAGGCTTGAGTCCGAGGACCATGCAATGCCTTGGTTCTGTCTAACACTTAGAATCTTCTTGAAGTAGTTAATTTCCCCATAGGCTTGAGTCCGAGGACCATGCAATGCCTTGGTTCTGTCTAACACTTAGGAATTTTTGAAGTAGTTAGTTTCCCCATAGGCTTGAGTCCGAGGACCATGCAATGCCTTAGTTCTGTCTAACACTTAGAATCTTCTTGAAGTAGTTAGTTTCCTCATAGGCTTGAGTCCGAGGACCATGCAATGCCTTGGTTCTGTCTAACACTTAGAATCTTCTTGAAGTAGTTAGTTTCCCCATAGGCTTGAGTCCGAGGACCATGCAATGCCTTGGTTCTATTTAACACTTAGAATCTTCTTGAAGTAGCTAGTTTCTCCATAGGTTTGAGTCCGAGGACCATGCAATGCCTTGGTTCTGTCTAACACTTAGGATCTTTTTGAAGTAGTTAGTTTCCCCATAGGCTTGAGTCCGAGGACTATGCAATGCCTTGGTTCTATCTAACACTTAGGATCTTTTTGAAGTAGTTAGTTTCCCCATAGGCTTGAGTCCGAGGACCATGCAATGCCTTGGTTCTGTTTAATACTTAGAATCTTCTTGAAGTAGTTAGTTTCCCCATAGGCTTGAGTCCGCGGACCATGCAATGCCTTGGTTCTGTCTAACACTTAGGATCTTTTTGAAGTAGCTAGTTTCCCCATAGGCTTGAGTCCGAGGACCATGCAATGCCTTGGTTCTGTCTAACACTTAGGATCTTTTTGAAGTAGTTCGTTTCCCCATAGGCTTGAGTCCGAGGACCATGCAATGCCTTGGTTTTGTCTAACACTTAGAATCTTTTTTTAGAGTGAGGGGATTTGCCCCCATCGTCGAGGGGTTTTTTTTTTTTTTTTTTTTTTTTTTTGCGTGGTAGTAGCTTCGGCCTTGCTTCATCGAGGATGGGCCATTCGTTGGCCTGGATTCTTGTCCCCGGGCTGCCCCGGACGGGGGTGGCTCGGACTTCTGTCCTCACGCGTTTCAGCGGCCCCTTTTTCGCTCCAACCTTCCGCCTTCTTTGATTATGAAGCATCCCTTGACTGTTCGTGTTCCGCACTTGACACTTCAGTGTGTGAGGCGCGTCCCCATTAATATCCTCGTGGATCAAGGCAGACCCAGCGGCTGTAGGCCTTCTTTGAATTTGGCCAGGATTAATGTCATTGATGGCTCTTCCTTCGAGGTCTGGTTGGACCAATTTCCACCGGCATTCGCCCTCTATAAAAGGCCTTCTGGGGGAATCATCCTTCCTCACTTCACAAATCCTCCAATCAAATAGAGAACATGACTCTCCCACCCCCTAAGCCCCTTCAATGACCTTGCCGGGATTGTGGTCAGAGCTTTGCAAAATGGGGCGGCCCAGTATGAGGGCGAAGGCAAGCAAGATCAGGGTCCTCCCGCCTCTGTTGAGAACCGCCGTGGTTGTGGTTCGCGTCAAGCTTCCGGCGCGGAAAGGTTTGGGCATCATCCTGGTGGTATCATGCCTGGCAGTTAGGAGGGAGGTTCATGAAGTACATAACGTCCTTCTCCGGCGCGCGTGCATGCTTGTCCTTCAAGCTGGTGATGCCTCGCCTCTAGTTTATCTGCCGGGGGAGGCTTGCGAGATTACGTCATGCTTAGTGCCCTAGTGTTGCTGCCTCCAATGTTCAAGCATTGTGCGGCTGGGGGAGCATCGAGAGAACATCATGGGCGGGGTCCTCCGCCGCCTCTGCATTTGCTCCTCTCTTCTCGCTGGTGCCATCCATACCGGCCCAGGGGTTGTTGGTAGCTTTGAAGCAGGCCTGCCTCAGCCCCTTCTTTTTTAGGGCTAGCTTTAGGACAGGTTCGTCTGGGCCTCTTTTTGTATAGTTGGCTTTAAAACAAGCCTGTCTGAGCCTCTGTTTGTATCTTGTATTTGCTTTTCGCTTAATAAAATGCCATTATGTTTGTTCTTCTTTCATTCTCTTTGAATCTTTTGCTTTTCTGCAATCATTTTTTTTTTTGCAAACGCCATTGTTATCCTTCCGCAAACTAGCCGTCTCGGAACGATCGTCCTTTGGGCCTGCTAGTGCCCAAGTTCTTCCCACAGACAGCGCCAATTGTAGGGACCGGATTTGAGCACTTCTACTATTGAGAGAGTGGACTCAAGCCCAGTTAGCCCATTACAATGAATTTGTAGAGGATGGGTTGAAGAACCAGGCCCTAACAAGCGGGCAACGTTCAATCGTTCCGTTAGGAGACGCCGAAGGCTGGCACACCGAAATTATGATCCGGAGTCTGTCCTCGGCCCATGTCCGAGGAGCTTTTGATTGCCTTTTCCCTGGGGATCCCCCCTTCTTCTGATCCTCTCCCTCCTCATATATAGTCCCTTCTTTAACCTCTCTCTTCCACCTGTTGATCATCCATGCTTCCTCCTTTTGACTGCCCGTCCCATCAGCCACTTTCCTCGCACCCCTGTGAGTTGTGGCAACCAAGGCAACCTTGTCTAGAAGTCACATCTCCATTAATGCGGCTGAGGGGGGTTAGGTGAGCACATTTAGTGTGAAGGTGACAATTTGTCTTAAGTGTGTTCCCCCTTCGTGCTGCTGCGGCCGACGTGTTGGTCTCGGCAGGATCGTCCTCGGCAAGATTCTTGGCCATTAAGGCCTTCACACTCCTTCCTCGGACTGTTCTTCCTCCTCGGAATAGGCCTTGGGCCGGATATAAGATTGGCCGGGGTTGCTAGAGTATTAGGCCCCACATCTATATATATCTAAAAATTGAAGTATAGCATTTATTATTACTACGCTCCTGTTGAGCTACATCAGTGGTCCCATTATCTACCTATTTCCCATTTCTCTTCACTAATTTCAATCATAATTTCCCTTTTACCTTTTCATCTTTCCGCTACTCTCAACTTAAATATCACTTTTCATCTATCTCTTCCTCTTCCTTTTATTTTGGCTCTTCTTATTCCTATTATATTACTATAAATATGTTATTCTCTCTCTCATTCTATACATATTTTCTCACATGAAAAAGGTTATTACTCTCTCTCTCTCTCTCTCTCTCTCTCTCTCTCTCTCATGTTTTATTTTTGTGTGAATTTTTTATTTTTTGTATATCTATTTTCGACTAATGAATTAATTTGTTCTTTAAAATTTTATCTATATATATATATATATATCTAAAAGTTGAAGCGTAGTATTTATTATTACTACGCTCCTGTTGAGCCACATCAGCGGCCCCATCATCTACCTATTTCTCATTTCTTTCCACTACTTCCAACCATAGTTTCCCTTTTACCTTTTCATCTTTCCACTACTTTCAACTTAAATGTCACTCTTTATCTACCCTTCCTTATATTTTGGCTCTTCTTATCCCTATTCTATTACTATAAATATATCATTCTCTCTCTCATTCTATACATATTTTCTCACATGAAAAAGGTTATTACTCTCTCTCTCTCTCTCTCTCTCTCATGTTTTATTTTTGTGTGAATTTTTTATTTTTTGTATATCTGTTTTAAACTGATGAATTTATGTGTTATTTAGAATTTTACTTTGGGTTGATGTAATTTGGTTTTGTGTTTTTAAGTTATTATCCTTTTTTTTCCCTATGATTGTTAAATGTTATTCTATTGCATATAAAAATGGTTTGTAAGAATATAATGTTATTCTATTATATAGCATGGCTTGGATTATTTTACTTTGGGTTGATGCAACTTGGTTTTGTATTTTTAAGTTATTATCCTTTTTTTGCTATGATTGTTTAATATTATTCTATTGCTTATAAAGATATTTTACAAGAATATAATGTTATTCTATTATATAGCATGGTTTGGATTATTTGGTGTTTGACTTGTGACTATATATTTTTTATTTTGATGCTTCTTCTTCTCATTTTATTTTTTATTTCTCTCTCGTAAAAGGTGATTGATTTTTTAAGTTTTCCATCACAAGTCTTCTCTCCTCCTCTCATTGTTTGATTTTGTTTTATGGACATAATACTTAGTTATTTTGGAAGTGAGATTTTGAATTTATATCAATGGACAATCTTGGTTATGTATTTGAATGTGTCTATCAACTATTAAAACCACCCAAAATGAATATGTATAGACAATATTTTGTTTTCATTTTTCATTGATTTATTCTTTGGTTATAACATCAAGATTAAAGTAAGATGAATTTGTAAAGCCAATATAGTACTATATTTAATATTTTCAAAAAATTAAAAGTAAAAAATAAATAATAAAAAAATAATGATATGACCAATGATGCGGCGGATGAGAATGCTCAGTAGGTGCATAGCAACAAAAATGCAATATGAAGATTCAGTTAAAAGCAATTAAATCTTAATAAATGAAAGTGTATGTAGTAAAAAAAAAAGGTAGATTACGTTTTCTTTATGTTGTTATACAAATTATTTTCTTTCATTTCGATAGGTGAAGTGCTCAATTTTAGACATAAAGTCTACTTTTTTCCTAGATATTATTTTAAATATTAAATTTATAATATGGTATAGTCTCTTTGGAATGTTTAAGAAATATGCAATTCTAATCTCATGGATCTATATTAGTAAACAAAACCCAATCAACAGTTTGAAAGTATTCCTACGATAAAGAAAAATTATAAATATAATAATATCTTTTTAAGAGAATGAAAATTTTGAATAATATTTTTGAAACTTAAACAGTTTAGTTGTACAAGAAAAACAAATTATGAAAATATAACGCATAATAAAATAATTTATCAAAATATGGACTGCTTAAAAAATGAATAATATCAATACAAACAAATCCAAATAATAAAATGATGATATTTTTTTGACATAGATAAATGAAAAATAATTTTAGAAATTGCTTAATTTTTTGGGAAGACAAATTATTTTCCACAAAATTTAGAGAACAAATTATATCATAATTAAAATATAATTATCTATTCCCACGCATTACGTGGGTCTGCGACTAGTTATAATAATAATAATATTAAATATATTGGTGTGTGAAATTTAGCGTTTTCTACTCGTTTAAAAAGAAAAAAAAAAAAAAGAAAAAAAGAAAAAAAAAAAGAGGTACACTACAGATAGGAAAATTAGAGGTGGAAGAGTAAACGGAAGTCCCAACTCCCAACCCAAAAGATAAATTCGGAAGCCGTATAATACTTGATACCTCCCGTTTTAGAGGCAATTCTTTGGAGGCATGAGTGGGGGAAGGAAACGTAGAGAAATTACAATAGAAAATGACACCTCTGAAGTTGACCACCTTGACATTCACACTCAAAAGTATTAAACTGGAATAATTGGCTTTTTGTGATTAGATACAAACCTCAATGCTTTTTTACATTGGACATGATACAATTTAGACACATGTTCAATACCAATGCAAATCATATTGTGTTAAAATAAATACGTGATCGAATCGTATCGTATCGTGTGTAGTAAAAAAAAGGTAATGAATACAAGCTTTCACCCTTTGTGATTTAACTCTGAAGGCTTATTTTATTTAAAACAAGCACTATTTAACAACAATTCAAATATTTTAACCTTCTATTTATTTCTTAGCTCTTTTTTGTGTCTTGATATTTAAGATTTAAAAAAAAAAATTTTAAAAAAAACCTAGAATTTCTTGCAACATCGACCCTAAATTATCTAAAAAATACAAAATCAACAAGTCAATTTAGTTCCGTAGTAAGGGGAAGTGTGGAATCATTATTATTATTTTTTTGTTTTACGGAGGTGTTGAATTGGATAGATATTAAGTTTAGATGTTCTTGATTAAGAAAATAAATCTTTAACATAGAATACAATGACAATGCTTGGGACTAGTACTCTATAATGTACCAGAACCAACATGATACAAACATATAACAAATTTTGGACATGTGTTCACACCCAATTGGGTTCAATGCACTAGAGGCTAGAACACTAGACCCAAACCATGTTTGAATATCTCAGAAATATGCTTTTGCTAGTGATACAATCATACAATCACTTAAGTGATAACTTAGTTTAGTGTTTGTATTTTGGCACGGTAATGCCATGGGATAAATTCAAAGAAAATAAAAAAGAAAGAACTGATTCTAATTTGAGCCACAGTTGCCATTTTCATCAGGAAATTTTTGTAGTTTTTTGAGTTCATGTACCTTTTTGATAAATCCAGTTGATGTACTTAAGAATATATAGGTGACATTTGCTTGAAATCAAAGAAAATTAGTAAACCTGCAGCTTAGCCAAAAAATAGAAGATGAAAACAAACAAAAAAAAATCTGAAATCTTACTAAGATTTAAAAGATGAGAAAAGTTAAAAGATGCTTTAAGGATATTAATTTAGAAAATATTTTTAGAAACTTTTAATGAGAAAAGAAAGAACTTCAGATTTTTTTTTGTTACAGTTTTTTTATATTTTCCATAAAAGTGGTATAAAATATTTTTTAAAATTGTTTATTAACAAACATCTTAAGGGCACTTATAACTAAACCCTTGAAAGATCACTAAACACACACACACACAAAAAAAAGAAAAAAAGGGCAAATAGTATTGGTACAAACTGACAAATAGGCCAAAATTATTCAATTGTAAAGTAATATATTAAGAGTTCTGTGCTTTATGGTATAGATTGTTTTTTTCTTTATTAAGATTTAAGAGAATTCGGTTTCAAATCTCCATTGAGAGAGAGAGAGAGAGAGAGAGAGAGAGAGTGTGTGTGTGTGTGTGTTTCAAGTTATTGCAAATAGACAATCGGTCCTTGGTGTTCTAATGTGAACATGAAATGTTTATTGTGGGTCCTTGTTTTTTGACAAGTACTTTTATCTAAGCTATCTTCTGAGTTCTGACCAGTTGACATTAGTAATGTAACTTCTCTCAGCCGAATGATTCAAAAATTCGGACAAGCCGATCAATACGGTCCGTATCATTGGCTTTGCCAAATTGCCACCAATCTTTGTAACTTTAAAGAAAGTCTCTAAAGACTAAAGATACATTAATATATTCCACACTTCAACTCTGTCTTCTATAGTCTATATATATGAGTACCATTCCTAGATACTCTGCACAAGCAATAAGAACAAAACACAGAGAGCAAAGAGCTGCAAGTGCTACAACTTCATTTCCCCTTAGAAGAATGGACATGAACAGCTTCACTGATCTTCTCCAAGACAGGTACATAGCTATCTCTTTTCTTTAACTTTTTGTTCTAAGTTTGTCATGAATTCTACTAATAGCTCAAGTCCATTTCTGTGCTAAGTTCTTTCCATACCAAGTTTAAACAAGAACTTTTTGGTGCTTTACTTACATATGCATTGCTTACGTGCCTTAATCATTTACTTATTTTCGTGCTCTAATAATTAACAATTGCTTATGTGCCTTCAATTAATGTTCCCTTTATCTTGCATATTCAAGTACAGTTTGGTGGGAAGTTTTTAAAAGCAGTATAGCTAAGAAGATTGTGCACAAAATCTAGAATCTATATTTTGTTTGTCTGTAGGACATTAAGACCTGTTCAATGCATCGAATTCAGATAACGAAAAAAAATGATCCAAGAGTCTTTTTTTGGTTTGGATTTGTTTGAAATTTTGACATATTCATTGGTCTGTCTAAATTTTTACTGTCCGAAATTTCTACCATAGTACCATGTCATTTTGTGTTCGGTGTAATATTTGGGTTTTACCTAATACAACCTGACCCTGCTCCCACTCTCTCTGTCTCTCTCACATGGAAACTTTTAGTTTAAGGGCCAATAAAATTGATAGACATGGAAACTTTTATTTAAGGTGCCAATCAAGATTATGGACATTATTTATTTATTCTGTCTTTCATCTCAGCTACTGTTCTTTCATTTTTCTTTTTCGTCATTTCTATTTTTGGCATCGTATATATATATATATATATAAGACTAGACCCCTGTTTTCAAGTTCAAGACTAGTCTCTTCCTTATTCCACTCTCTTTACTGTCAATTCCCAAACTGTGTTCTCTCTTCAAAATCCCACACTTCAACCCCTCCGATAGATTCGTAAAAGGTTTTTGTTTTCTTAGCTGGGAAATAGTTCAAATTTGGCGTTGATCAAATTATGGATGATTCTTTGAGGGTCAACCCATCAAAAGTTTGTAACTTTGTTGATTCTCTGAGTTTTAGATTTTTTTTTTTTTAGGCAATTGAGTTTCGGAATTGATTTGCAATGGATTTTTAATTTTTTCTATATTGTCAATCCAATCATCCTACAGATCTTAGATTTCATGATTCCTGACCATTAACTTACCTACTACTAAATGTAAAATTATTAAGACGAAAATTAAATTCAATTAAAAATTAATGCATAAATTAAATGTAACTCATGATTGAAGGTAACGTTACTCCAATTAGTTAGCAATATGTGATTCACTTGGCTACTTCTAGTACAATTATAAGATAGCTCCATCTTTAAGCATAAGACAAATATTTGGTTAGTCCATTCCAACTCCAACTTTGTTGAAAATTGAGAGAATAAGTATCTTCATTGTCTTAATACATGCCAAAAAAATGTAAATGCACTGTGACAGAGTTTGATTTAATTCACTTTAAACTTTATGGTGTATGTATGCTGAAGCAATTTATATTCTATATTTAGGAATGAGCAAGAACTCCATTCATATACCAAATGGCTTGCTGTTTTTGGTGTTCTGTTTGTACCCCTGCTTACCATTCTCGGATGGAAGTATCAAAGCTCAGATGTATCTCTATTCGACACACATGGTGCACTCATGTTGCTCTTAATAATAGATGTATGTATCTTCACTATATCAATGGCAGTGACAACACTACCAACTTTCAACAGAACCCATCTCCCTTTCTTCAAGGGGGTGTTTCTCATTTCTGGAGTTTTTGCTTGTGACTTAATTTTGTTGATGCTTGTTCCTCCTTTCGGGTGGTTCATCTGCACTATATGTGCATCTGTTATGGTATTGTTACTTTATCGCTCACGCAGACAGACTCTCGATCTCTGTCACGAAATTCTTGAATCAATGTGGCACTCCACTTCCGAGGCATTACACAGTTTGTGCTATTGGTTTCGACAGAGTTTCCAATCAATCCTACAATGTCAAGAAATTCTTGAACTAATGTGGCACTCTACTTCTGAGGCATTCCACAGTTTATGTGATTGGTTTCAACAGAGTTTCCAATCAGTTCTACGCTGTCAAGAAATTTTTGAACCAATGTGGCATTCCACTACGGAGGCATTCCAAAGTTTATGCGATAAACTTCAACAGAGTTTCCCATCAATCTGGATAGCATCCAATGGATCCTCAATGCCTACTCCCAACATGAAGGAGAAATATGTGGTGGGATCAATAAATAATGTCTAGAGAGATCACATGTTTCTAATTTAGTACAAAATAAATTTCTCTCTTATGGTATCATATTTAGAGGCAAAGGAATGATAGAATTTGTGTCAGAGTAGTAGTTGGTTAAGGCCATCTTGAATGATGTTGGGTGGATATAGAGGGCTTTATGATTTGTTATGAATCGATGTCAAGCAGGTTCTTCGGCAACTTAACTTATCTTGGTCTTGATCAGTAAGCTTTAAGATAAATTGTATTTAAGGAGTCTAGTTGGTTGGCCCGGTTCTGTTTGGAGATTGACCTTGGTTGTGTATGGTGTCAGCCATCAAGGTTCTAGGACTGCAGAGTCCTCTGCTGTAGGTTGAACTTTGTTGGTAGCTTAGCTGCTACTACTAGGTGCTGCTGAGTTTTAGTTGTTTGTATTTTCTTTTTGGTGTAATAATATTATCTTTTTCATTCATTTTTTTTTTTTTTGGAAATTATGTTTATTGTGTCTTTCGCTTCAAATCCTCAAACGCATTACCAATGAAATTAATCAAATTATTGATAATAATAAAAAAAAAAAATTATACTTGGCATTAGAAGAATCTGAATAACCTTGGTTTGAAAATCTAGAGTCAATCTGTCCTTCACATTATGTTTTTTGAATTTGTAGTTCCTTGGTGTTTAGATTGGACTACTTTCAAGTTTTAAACATTCTTAGATGCTCACATGGATTTGAATACACACTTTATTGACATTTTACAGTCTGCTTATCCTTAAAAAATGAAAATTGGCCTTCAATAAAGAAGTTATTTGGGTTCTTTCAAAAAAAGAAAAAAAAGACCAACACAATTAATGCATGGATTGGGCCCAAATCATATAGGTTTGAGATGGGTCCAAATAATTCAAATGTATTTTTATTCCAATCAAACAACTTCAAAACCAGGGCTGATGGATTTTTGTGCAGAAGACCAAAAAGTTTGTCATTCAATTTGTAAAATTGGTACAAAAAGAAGCCCAATATAACATGCAGATCAAAACCCACGTGTTGAGGAACCATTAAGACAACCATGATCAATGAGTATGGTCACTTGACTCACTTCCTCTCCTTCGCTGGCCCAATCTAATTTCGATCCCATCATTCTTCTAAAATTATATCCCCAAGGCCAATTAATTTTTTCATTTGACAGTAAATAGCTGCAAAACTTTCAATCCACATTTTTTCAAGTAAGCATGGCCTGTTCTAGGTTTTGAAATCATAAATATTTATTCCTAACAGGCAAGCTTCATAATGAATTTAGTGCAACTATTATTACATTAGATGTGACTCGTATGAAACCATTTAAAAAATTCATAAGTCATTTATTTGGTTTGTGTGGTTTACATGGATTTTTTTTAAGAATATCCTGTCTCAAATTTAGTTAAAAATTGGAGCATAAAAGTTTGGTTAAGTTTCTTTTCCATTTAGAAGCTTAGGGTATGTTTGGTAACTGTTTTTTCTTCTTATTTTCTATTTTTGAGACTAAAAAACTTGTTTGGCAACCTAAAACAGACAAAAAACAAAAATTGTTTTCAAAACTTAATTTGTAAAGGAAACTGAAAACATACAAAAGACTGTTTTCAGTTTCTAATTTTCAAAAGTTAATGAAAACACGCATTTAATTTAATGAATCTGTCTCATTTAATAAGTTAGTATTAGATTTCAAATCCTAGTAACAACATATTTTAGTATTTTCTATTTTTTTCTTCAAAAAACTATCTTTTTAATTTCAACTAACCAAGAAAATTGTTTTTTCTTTATATTCCCAAAAACAGATTTTTGAAAATAGAAATCAAAAGCTATTACCAAACATATCCTTACAATTTTCACTTTAATTTTTTGTCACATATAAGACACGTGACATTTTTTTAACCCCCACAAAAAAAAAAAAAAAAAAAAAAAAAAAAAAAAAAAAAACTAAAGGATTTTAACCCCCTCCCCCCCCCCCCCCCCCCAAAAAAAATAAAATAAAAGAACTAATGGTCATGTATATGATTTTTTGCGATTTACATAGATTTTCTGTGCCATTGTGTGTCAAATTTGACTAAAAGATGGAGACAATTGGAGAATTTAAGCAAGAAGGAATCTTTACATTAAAAAAACAAATTAAAAGTTTAATTGAATGATTTTCTCAACATTTCTCAAATATACCATTGCTCTAAAACCCATGTGTAGGTGCAAATACAATGATAATAGAAATAACACAAAGAGAAACTGAATAATACTTCTTAATTTTATTACTTTAAAGAGAAAAATTACACAACACTATTTGGACTGAGGCGCAACACTCGCTCTCTTTAAGGAGATTCAAGCCCTTGGTTGGCTAAACTTTGTAACCGGTACTTGTCTCCCAATTTTGATACCTCTACTCTTCACCTCCCCCTTGCGCACGTATCTAGCCCAATATCTGAGACAATACATTTTAGCCCATTAATCACCACAATTAAAAAGAATAAAATAGTCTCTCTCCTTTTCAATGTGGGATTAAACATTTTCACTAACTCCTTATCTTCCATATTCACTCCCACATCTTTACATTTATGTTATAACATTTATTCATTTTAATTATTTAATATTAAAATGCTCCAACACCATGCAACATAGATAAGTCATTCGTGCATAGTTTCGAATACTGGTAATTAAAAACTATAACTATTGTCATTATAAAACCTTATGTTTAAACTATATGATTATTTGACACGTTAGATTTTCAAAAATCAAAGATTAGTTATTGGGGTCAATCTTGATAGGACCAAATAAGGTGTATCGGGTTAACCATGAAGCTCAAACAACATCTTCTTGGGTCAACAACAAAGCGCATCCAACTTCTTCCTATGTTGAAGAAATAAATCGACAAACATTTGATAAGATTGGTCATGTAGGTTGACTAGTCATTACTTCAATCCTTAAAAGAAATGTTCATTGACTCTCCCGGCATCAGCATTTATTGTGGCCCATAACAAACCATCACATTTAATGTCATTGAGCAGCGTCCCTGGAAGCTCACATTAGAGAAGCAGCCATGAATGGCTTGGAATTCTTCGTTGTTGGTTTTGATTGAGTACTCCCACTCAGAAAGATAATCAAAACATAAAGTACTAGCTATCATGGGAACAATAGACAAATCTAAAATGGAGAGCATATATTATTCATGAAGGAAGAAGATTGAGTGATTTTATTCTACCATATTTTTTTTTTTTGGACTCTGATAGATTCACCATATTGTACATATAACATTTCTTTTAAAGATACGTTGTTAAGAACGAAATCAAAATTGGTCTGAATCTTGGACCATTTCAAAGAAGTTTATATACGAGAGACTTGACTTAATGGCCATAATTAATTACAAAGGGGGTCCAAACGGTTATTTCATTAGTTGAGAAGTAGTTGCTAGGGACCCAGAATGATGGTTATACTCCTGCTGAAGGTGTTACTGTGTTTGATGATATGGTTTCTGGGACCAAGCGGAAGTATTACATGCTAGGTGGAAAGGGAGGGGTAGGTAAGACGAGTTGCGCAGCTTGCGCTGCCTCACTTGCAGTAAAATTTGCTAACATAGGCGATAGCTAATGCACCATGATCGTCTGATCGGGATTGGACAGTCCATATTTGCATTCTCATCACAAAATATAATACAATTGGTGTTAATGGTAGATTGAATTAAAAGTGATGTTTCACCTATGTAGATACCGCATTTTATACCCCTTACGACTTGGGTCATCGTTTCCCAATGATGTTGAAATTCTAAAGCCCAAGGTTGGTTTGGAGCCCAACTAGATCTTTTGTATGCGAATTACATCAGGAACGTGAGTACTGGATGATCAAGATGTAATTTCTCCTTTTAATTGGTTTTAAAATAGTGAAATCAAAAACGTTAAAAAAAAATAAAAAATAAAAAATAAATCGGTTTTAAAATAGTGAAATAAAAAACGTTAAAAAAAATAAAAAAATAAAAAAAAGAAAGAAAGAAAGGGGAAATTACATCTTGATCATCCAGTACTCAAGTTCCTGATGTAATTCGCATACAAAATGGGCTCCAAACCAACCTTGGGCTTTAGAATTTCAACATTATTGGGAAACGAGGGCCCGAGTCGTAAGGGATACAAAATGCGGTGTCTACATAGGGGAAACATCACTTTTAATTCAATCTACCATTAACACCAATTGTATTATATTTTGTGATGAGAATGCAAATATGGACTGTCCAATCGTGCATAATAAGCTTATCCCATAAATGTTCTCATTTTACTTCCCCAGTCATTTTAACTTTGGTTGCATTTTAATATCTTCAAGCAACCACCCATTAACTCTTATGTCAGTGATTAATGATGGAGGTCCTCTTGTCTTTCCATAGTTACATGAGTAGATATGTAAATGCATCTCCAGTTCGTTGGTCTAGCGGAATCTAGAAGTTAAGATCTGACTCAAACCCCTTTCCATAGGCCTATTAACAGTTAAGTGATGATTCTCTGATGTGTCGCCTACCTTTTTATATATTCAATTGTATTATGAACGTTGAGCTTGTTGCTGTTCTGTTAATTTTGTCATAAGCACTTGACCAAAGATAGTTTTAACATCACTTTTGTAGAAAATATAAAAAGATGTTAACAAAATTAACTATTTTATCATTTTTCCATTAAATATTTCTAAAAATAGTTCCAAAACCAATGCCCTTAAGGCATTATTTAACACATCGCTAATAAAAAATAGGTAGTAGATTGTTATTAGTTCAAATTTAAACCTACCAATGAAATTATATTTTTACTCACCAGTAATAGTCAATAAGAACTTGCCACTTAATATTTGTTGTGAAAAAGTTGAGGACATATATCTTCTTCTTCTTCTTCTTTTTTTGAAAGAAAACCGTGTGGCTTCTTAGTTAACGATTCCCGTAGTTCGGAATCCTCGGACAATCCCATCCTAAAAGTGCTTGCTGCAATCTTCTCATTGCCCCTGCCGATCTCGTTGTAAAGTTTCCAATACCGGCTAGCATAACTACAAAGGGTTTCTCCTACTCTCATTTTCATGGACAGCAATGCGTCCATCGATTGTGGTACCCGGCTGCAAGTCACAAACCAAACACCAAACTCATGTATCAACTCGGTGAAATTGTGGATGGAGCCCTTCCGTAACCCGTTAAACTATCTCAAGGCAGTGGGACCGAGGCTTGAGGGAAATACGTTGCACATTAGCGCATTGTTATGAGTGTGTAGAGACATCATCTGGATAAAGTGGCTGATGTGCTCTATGGGGTCCGTTTTCCCATCGTAGGAATTGAATGGAGGGCGTGTAAATCTGCCCGGCATCGGGGCCTGCTCAATGCTGTCTGAGAACGACGACCGAGCACCTCTGCGCAACGCGCGGCTTATTGCATCCATGGCGGCATTATAGGGCCTCCGCTCTTCTGGGGAATCTGAACCCTGATTTGCATATTCCTGTGATCGTGAACAGTCTCGGCACTAACGATATTCCTATGAACGCGAATGGTCTCGGCGCTAACGAGATTCCCGTGAATGTGAACGCTACTAATACTGGAGCTTTATTTTATTAGTAAGATGGCTAGCTTAAATAAGGCATGATATGAGGGTGCCAACTAGTCTCTTATGCCAAAATCATATTGTTCCTCAACAACATAAATATTCATCCTATGACCCCACTATTAAAACGAGTATATTTTTTCTTCATATATAACCTTGAACTCCTACTGCAACATAACCCACAGGGCCTGTTCTAGGTTTTGAAATCATAAATATTTCTTCCTAACAGGCAAGCTTCATAATGAATTTAGTGCAACTATTATTACATTAGATGTGACTCATATGAGACCATTTAAAAAATTCATTAGTCATTTATTTGGTTTGTGTGGTTTACATGTATTTTTTTTAAGAATACCATGTCTCAAATTTAGTTAAAAATAGGAAAGAATTGGAGTATAAAAGTTTGGTTAAGTTCCTTTTCCATTTAGAAGCCTACAATTTGTACTTTAATTTTTAGTCACATGTGAGACACGTGACATTTTTTTAACCCAAAAAAAAAAATCTAATGGATTTTATCCCCAAAAAAAAAAAAAAAAAAAAACTAATGGTCATTTATATGATTTTTTGTGCTATTGTGTGTCAAATTTGACTAAAAGATAGAGAGAATTGGAGAGTTTAAACAAGAGGGAATCTTTGCATACCAAAAAAAATTAAAAGTATAATTGAATGATTTTATTGGCATATCTCAAATATACCATTGCTCTAAAACCCATGCAACATGGATAAGTCATTCGTGCATAGTTTCGAATACCAGTAATTAAAAACTACTCCCTCCATCCCAATTTTTTTGTCCTGTTTGAAAAGTCAAACTTTTTAAGGGAATATCATTTATTGTCTTGTCTACCTTTTAAAAATGTATAAATTTCCAAAACTACCCTTAAAATTTAAAAAAAAAATTGAATTAGTAAATTAATAGGGGTATAATATGAACATTAGTAAATTAATGATTTTTATTTTTAGAAATAGGACAATATTTTGGGACATCTCAAAATGGAATAGAGGACAAAAAAAATGGGACGGAGGGAGTATAACTATTGTCATTATATGAAAAATCAAATAGCATCCCTACCAATAACAAGAATACTTGTATATAACCATCAATGGGAACCAAACTTTATAATAAAAACCAATGCAAGCTATTAAAATGGCTTAAATACATTGTTGGTACCTAATATGTGGCCAAACCATAGATTCCTTCGTGTATCTCTCGTAGCATTTAGTTGGCTTCTTCTAAGTTAGTGCATCGGAGGTATGGGAGGGAATGTCTTAGTCTATATAGGACATCATCAATGATGATGAAATTTGTTTGGAATGGATAGTGAGTAACGTAGCTCAACTTGAAATAAGAATTGTTGAACTCAAAGCTATATCAACGATTATATGATGTCCTATATAGACATCATGATCATCTGATCGGGATTGGACAGTCCATATTTGCAGTACTTATGTCCTTCACATTATGTTTAAAACTTGAAAGTAGTCCAATCTAAACACCAAGGAACTACAAATTCAAAAAACATAATGTGAAGGACAGATTGACTCTAGATTTTCAAACCAAGGTTATTCAGATTCTTCTAATGCCAAGTATATATATAT
Source organism: Quercus ilex subsp. ballota (assembly GCA_032727855.1). Classification (NCBI taxonomy): domain Eukaryota; kingdom Viridiplantae; phylum Streptophyta; class Magnoliopsida; order Fagales; family Fagaceae; genus Quercus; species Quercus ilex. The sequence goes on from CM064917.1 coordinate 40,901,225, forward strand.
ATATATATATATATATATATTAATCAATAATTTGATTAATTTCATTGGTAATGCGTTTGAGGATTTGAAGTGAAAGACACAATAAACATAATTTCCAAAAAAAAAAAAAAATGAATGAAAAAGATAATAGTATTACACCAAAAAGAAAATACAAACAACTAAAACTCAGCAGCACCTAGCAGTAGCAGCTAAGCTACCAACAAAGTTCAGCCTACAGCAGAGGACTCTGCAGTCCTAGAACCTTGATGGCTGACACCATACACAACCAAGGTCAAGCTCCAAACAAAAACCGAGCCAACCAACTAGACTCCTTAAATATAATTTATCTTAAAGCTTACTGATCAAGACCAAGATAAGTTAAGTTGCCGAAGAACCCGCTTGACATGGATTCATAACAAATCATAAAGCCCTCAATATCCACCCAACATCATTCAAGATGGCCTTAACCAACTGCTACTCTGACACAAATTCTATCATTCCTTTGCCTCTAAATATGATACCATAAGAGAGAAATTTATTTTGTACTAAATTAGAAACATGTGATCTCTCTAGACATTATTTATCAATCCCACCACATATTTCTCCTTCATGTTGGGAGTAGGCATTGAGGATCCATTGGATGCTGTCCAAATTGATGGGAAACTCTGTTGAAGCCTATTGCATAAACTTTGGAATGCCTCAGTAGTGGAATGCCACATTGGTTCAAGAATTTCTTGACAATGTAGAACTGATTGGAAACTCTGTCGAAACCAATCACATAAACTGTGGAATGCCCCAGAAGTGGAGTGCCACATTACTTCAAGAATTTCTTGACATTGTAGGATTGATTGGAAACTCTGTCGAAACCAATCACACAAACTATGTAATGCCTTGGAAGTGGAGTACCACATTGATTCAAGAATTTCGTGACAGAGATTGAGAGTCTGTCTGCGTGAGCGATAAAGTAACAATACTATAACAGATGCACATATAGTGCAGAGGGTCAAATCGACCAGGTGGCCCCAAATTTTACACCAGCTATGCACGTAAGCTACAAATTATTTTCAGGTTGATTTGTTAATTTTTATTATTTACAAATCATAATAATTCAAGTTTACAATCCTAAAAATAATTGTGTAATTAGAGTTGATGATATATTAAATATGAGTTTAGTTATAGTTGATTCGCTTTTTGTAGAGAGTCAAGTTCTCTTTTAGTTTAAAAGGTATTTTGTTCATTAACATTTGCTACTTTAGAACCGCCCCCCCACCCCCCCCCCCTGCGCGGCGCCCGCCGGGGGGGGGGGGGGGGGGGGGGCGCTATGTGGAGCCTTATATTGTGTTTGATTTGGTGTCCGTTTGGGAAAAACTTATTTAGTTTTTTTACTGAAAACTTTTTGTTGAAAGTGTGCTAAAGTATACTTGTATTTTGAAAATTTTTGAAAAAAATAAGAAAAGGTGGAGATATATGTAGACTTGCACTTCCCAATCCAGAATCTCTTATACTTTGTATGTTGTGGCCCAACCTATGTGCTCCTAGTCGTTTGAGAAGGAGTAAACATTGTCAGAGTATGTAATCATTTCTGTACGATCTTTTTACTCACAAGGAGATTGATATCTGTGGTCACATCTTCCATATATTGAAGAAGAGCATTGAAAAGCAAAATTTCAGAACAGTTATGCCTTTTCCCTCACTGATTATAGGACTAATTGCTAAGGCAAAGCTAAAACTTCCGAGTGGTCTCACTGTGGTTTAGAGGGACTATCCCATTGGTGCACACACAGTCAGAGACATATTACCATGAGGCAGTTGCTCTCTAATGGAAGTACTTCCAGATTATAAAACAGATCCGTAATCAATTGATTGAGTGGAGAGCTAGTAAATTGCTCATCGAGGGGAATGGGGTTAAAGCCTATTACCTAAAAGTCTCCAGGATGGCAACCCAACCTAGCTGACTGGAGATCCCAAGATCTATGTTCAAAGGGACAACCGAATCGTGGAGCCTATTTTTTATCACTATGAAGATAACGTCTCCCTCCCATTCCTATGATGAAATAGTTGATGGAAATGTGCATGTACGAAGCGGAAAATTAATAGATCTACTTCATTCACAATTGATAACATGTGTTATGTAAGTTTCAGAATATAAGTACAAGAGAGTGTACCTTGAAGCAGTGAAATTCTGTTTTTAGGGGTTTTGTCACGGAATAGCCAAAGGGGGAGATTGTAAAGTTGTTATTTACAACTATGTGTAAACGTGAGTTCCAATAAATGAGGGAGAGAGAGTTTATCGATTAAAATTGAACGGTGAAAAATAAAATTTTATATAGATACTTTCAAAAAATAAAAATAAAAAATATTGAAGAGAAGGGAACTTATAAAAGCTGCCCCACCCCTCCCTTCGCTCTATAATTACATTGTGTGATAAAAATAAAAAATCAAGAACAAAACTGGATTTGAGTTTTTTTTTTTTTTTTTTAATTTTTTTACGATTAATTTTATACGTTATTAAATTTGGACTGATAATTAGATTTTTGGGCTAATTATCTTGAAAATAATTATTTTAAAAGCTTGATTATTAATTTGGAATGAGTTTTATCATGAAAATAACTCTATAAGGCATCCAAATAAATTTTCCAACTAATAAATCGGACGGTGGGTTCATTGTGAAGTATTTTAAAGGCGGCGGGACTTGGCGATTAAAAATATTTTTATTTATATTTTTAATATATTGCTAAGCATACTTTTTCACATTATATAAACATATACCAAATTTAAGAGCAATAGTAGATAATAACTAAAATATGATGTTCATAAATTAGATACAACTCACAAGATTGAAACTAAAACATTCCATGATGTTCACAGATTCACAAATCACAAATCAAACTAAGATTGAAAGCTTTATATCAATACCTGAGTTGAGAATGCGTGAGAGAGGGCTGAAGTTTGAATGAAGTGACTGAGTGGCTGAGTGTCTCACAGGGGAGACAGAGAGCAGAGACAGAGAGGCAGAGAGTGATTCAGTGAAGGCAAAGAAAAGCCGAGCACACCGCAGAGAGCACAGAGAGACAAGTGACAGAGTGAGAGAGAGCTAAAGTTTGGTGTTTGGATGAAGTGAGAATGCGTGAGAGAGTTTTAGGGTTTGATATTAAGTTCAAACGGTGCGTTTTGCACCTTTTTTTTTTTTTTTTTTTTTTGAATTTCGGCTTGAATCAGCCATTTCGGCGGTTTCTCCAGTTTCGCTTGATATGGCCTGAGTCAGCACAAATCAGCCCAATCCAGCGCGAATCGGCCCGAGTTTGAGCCGTGTCGGTGCGAGTCGAGGGAAAAAAAAAAAAAAACACGTGGCAGGACGCGGCACCGACGTGTGGGTAACAGCGTCCCCTCGTGCGTTGGATGCGGGTGCGGCTCCTCTGGCGTTGCATCCGTGCATCCTAGGTTGTTATGCGAAGTAGTTCACTGTGTCAAAATCATTTTCTCTATAATGCTTCATATTTGATTTTCATACAGCAAGGAAGAGATTTATTGAATCCAAACTTCGGTCCTTGGATTGACAATCTCTTATTGATTCTTATCTCAAAGTCTTGGAGTCAGCTAAAGAGAAAAGAGATGTCCAGAAAAGGTTCCTGACATTTGCTTCACAGATGTTATCAATTGATGCATATCTGAATGAATATGTTTATGCATCACCTTTGTGATTATAGAGGTACTAATGGTATTATGGGGCATCCCCTGCAGCAAATACAACATTGCAGTTTGTATGCGGTAATGTTTGATCCCTTTGAAAGGGTTGCCCGTGCTCCTCATGTTTGCCCTTGCTGTGAGTGCCCTCTCTCTGAGGAAGAGGAAGATGAGTTTGTTAAAAGAGTTGGTCTATTTCATCTTTAGGTTAATCATTGGGCATGTAATTATCAATTCTGGTAATTTCCCTCCAATTGAGTATTGTCAATGTTTGAGGGAAGCATGTGTCGTACACTGTTCACTATAATTCAACCTCCAGACAATGAAGTTCAATATGTAATACTGTGTTTTCCCTTAACAGCATAGACATAAAATATGGTAGTATCTGGGAAGGATGATGCTTGGATATAGTTAATGGGTCATATGATGTGAACCTTTGGAAGACTGTAAGGAGAGGCTGGGGTACATTTCTTTTGAAACAAACAGAAAAAAATTAGTACTTCAGTCAAGCAGTTAAAAAAAAAAAAAAAGATCTGTGTTGCTTCATGTTTTAAGATGACAACAAAGATCATGTCAAGTTCAAGAAGAAATAAAATTAAGGGGTGATTTGATTTGAGATAGAGGCACTTCAAGGAGTAAAAGTAGTTGATTTGAGACTGAGAAATGATGCGATTGCTTTTGATCAAACAGATGACACACCCCTTAATAGAGCAGAATGGTGTGAAAGTATTTCTGCCACCATCACAAAAGTAATTGACTGTATTAGTAGTAGCATTAAGTTTGTTGTTATCATTTTACTAGAATCCATATCACTTTCATAAAAAAAAAAGAAAAAAAAAAGTACAATCAAAACTGAAAATGAAGTAATAAACTTCTTTCCTCTTTTTTGTAACTTGTCTGAGTAGTGCCTCGTGGATGAGGTTTCCTTACATTGATTTAATATGTTGTTATGTTTTTCTTATTAGGGAATTCTCTCTTTCTTTCCCTTCTTAAGGCCGAAAAGATTATAAGTGGTAGTATCTGTGCGTGAGAACAGATGGGGAAGGTCGAAAGTGGATCAAGAAGCCCCTGCCCGCTATTTGAACTTTCTATTATTGTTGGAGCTTGTTTATTTTGCTAAATCAAAAAGTCTTTTCTTAGAACGGTTAAGTGTATCACCAACCATGGCTCTTATCTGTTGTAGGTCATATAGGTATTTTAGCTCAAGTAAAGGCTGATAAGGATTCAATTGAGGCCTTGGTGCAACCTGTTGAAACTGCTGACAGTCTCTTCCAAGAAATTCAAAGGCTGATAGGGACTCAATTGAAGGTTTTTTAATGGTGAGAAAACTCTATTTTTCTCTTTTTCTTTCAAACGGTCATAATTGGAAAAACTTAATCCCCACTATATTCTGTCACTAGTGAATTGGCTCATAATATATAGGAAAAAATGCTCATACACCCCCTAAACTTTAAGGTAGTGGTCGTTATATCCCATGAATTTTTATTTTGGCCAATTTACTCCTTAAATTTCACACATCTGGCAATTCACTACATCATCTAGCAATTCACTACATCTGTTAGTTTTCTGTTAAAATACTAACAGAATATGCACCTGAAATGCACATGATGGTAAAATTCCAAAACCAAAAGCCTAAATCCATATGGAAGAAGAGAGAGAAACACTTTGAGTGTAAGAGAGAGAAACGGTTAGAACCAACGCATTATCCCTCTCTCCAGTGACAGAAGTTTTTGGCCTGCTGTTTGAGTTCTCGCTTTGCCTTTAAACAGCATATACGGATCGACACCTTACACACCCAAGAAAAAAAATAATAAAAAAACTCAACTCTCTAAAACCAATTAGTTTCAATTTTAAGAAGGCTATAATAGATCCAGATATAGGGGATTGCGCCTTTAAAGTTAAAAATACAAGGAAAATAAAAAGAAGTCACTATAAATCCACACATAAAATAGTGTGTTTAACCCAATTTAGAGAAGGCAACTTGATAAATTCAAAACAAGAACCGCTCGAAAAGGCCTCCATGTCTATTATGAACAAGATTTCTAATTCTTTGAACAAATTTGCCTCGTCTCAATGAAAATCTAATCAAGTAAATAATAAATATGCTTTTCAATCATCTTAAGTAGAGATATAGATGCTTTTCAATGATCTCATTACAAATAACTTTTCACTTCAATCTTCTCCAACCTGAAGTCGTATGAGATTGACAAATCAATGGTCAATACTTCCTTCCTATCTTTATAACCAAAGATCGTATAAATTTTTCTTAAGGCTCATCTCTTTCAACTGAATTTGTAAATTCATAGGAGGGTGGCTGTTTCCTGCATCATTTCCGAATGCCACGAAAATGAAATCATTATTCCATTTAAATGGCTCATTAAGCCAGATGACTGTGTTTCAAATAGAAGTCACTAGTCTGGTAAATTAAAAGGCATTTTTTTAAAACTCTTTATAACAAAACAGAATTGAAGATAACAGAATTCTATGAATGCACAAGGAGAGAATTGGAGAAAAGAATTGAGAAACTTTCTCTTAATCTTGTGATGAAATGAATCTGTACATGATTTGAGTTTATATACACCTCTGTGTCTAAGCTACCAAAACAGGGAATAACAAACTAATTAAACTAGAGGGAAAATCAGTTACAGCACGTGGGAGAGTCAGTTACAGCACGTGAGATACAAACTGAGTAAAATAAGAATAAAACTACATGCCGTTTAGCCTCTAATTTAAATATCCTTGTTGCTTGCTTATTGTCGTTTAGTTCTTCTCTTCTAGCTTCTTATTCTTTGATACTTTGTTCTTGACTGGTTTCTTCTTAATTGTCTGATACTCCCCCTCAAGATGAGATTCAGAACCATGGATGTTCAACACATTCATCTTGGAAATTAAGAACTTCAATTGTTGGCTGCATAGTGCTTTGGTGAACAGGTCTGCTACCTGTGTATGTGTGGGAGTGAAAAATAAACGAATCACCTTCTCTTGCACCTTGTCTCTAACCAAGTGACAATCTACTTCTATATGCTTTGTACGCTCGTGGAAGACTGGATTCTCACCAATGTGGATTGCTGCCTGATTATCACAGAAGAGCATACCAGGTTGTGGATGATCAATTTCTAAATCCTTTAACAAAGCTATTAGCCAAGTCATTTCACAAACTGTCAAGGCCATTGCCCTATATTCGGCTTCAGCTGATGATCTAGAAACTATGGATTGTTTCTTAGATTTCCATGAAACCAATGAGTCACCTAAGAAAACACAAAAACCAGTAGTGGATCTTCTGGTATCGACACAAGAAGCCCAATCTGCATCCGTGTAGGCTTTTAAGTGTAGATCAGACTTTGATGACAGAAGAATTCCTTGACCAGGTGACCCTTTGATGTACTGTAACACTTTGTATGCTGCATCAAGATGTGGTTTTCTAGGCTTAGCCATGAATTGACTTAGTTTATGGACTGAGTATGTAATATCTGGCCTTGTTATTGTTAGGTAAAGTAACCTTCCAATTAATCTTCTATAAACCCCAGGATCATCCAATAAATCACCTTGATATTTACTTAGTTTCAAGTTCTGCTCCATTGGTACCTTGCTGGGTCTACATCCTTCCATACCAGCATCCTTAAGAACCCCTAATGCATACTTCCTTTGACATAATGAAATTCCTTTTTCTGATCTAGCAACTTCAAGACCTAAGAAATACTTCAAATTACCAAGGTCTTTTAACTTGAACTCAAGATTCAAGGAGGTTTTGAGATCTTCAACTGCTTGAACATCATTACTTGCAATGAGAATATCATCAACATAAACAAGCAATGCTATGAAAGTCTGATTGAATTTCTTGGTGAATAAAGAGTAGTCAGATTTTGATTGCTTGAAACCATATTTCAAAATGGTTGTGGAAAACTTGGAGTACCACTGCCTTGATGCTTGTTTAAGACCATATAAAGACTTGTGAAGCTTGCAAACCAGATTCTCCCCCTTGCTGTGAAAGCCTAGAGGCAGCTGCATATACACCTCTTCATGGAGAGTACCATTAAGGAAAGCATTGTTCACATCAAGTTGAACCAAATGCCAGCCTCTCACAGCAGAAACAGCAAGCAAAGTCTTGACAGTGGTGAGTTTAGCAACTGGAGAAAAGGTGTCAGTGAAATCCAATCCAGCTTGTTGGGTGAAACCCTTAGCTACAAGCCTGGCTTTGTATCTGTCCAAAGAACCATCAGCATTATACTTCACCCTATAAACCCATTTACACCCAATGGCCTTTTTGTGAGGAGGTAATGGGGTAAGGGTCCATGTTTGATTTGCTTCCAAAGCAGCAATCTCAGATGCCATAGCAGCCTGCCAGTTAGTATCCTTGACTGCCTCATGGTAATATGTAGGCTCAGGAATGGTAGAGATTAAGGAACAAAAATGGGCATAAGAGGTGGATAATTTTGAAGAAGTAAGATAAGTGGACAAAGGGTAAGGTGTACCTGACTTGGTGACAGGAAGAGAAGGAGCAAGTTTATTACTGACAACTGTGTTGCACTTAAAATCACTCAGGTAGGCAGGTGGTTTAGACACTCTAGAAGACTTCCTGAGATGAACAGATGGTGCATTAGTGGAAGGGGTGAGAGGTGAAGGATTAGGGATAGGTAATTCTGCAGAAATGTCATCTGCAGCAGTAGGCAAATCTGCAGAATTAGATAAGGGTGAATCTGTAGAAGATGGTGTAGAAGTGTGGGATTCAAAGGTAGGGACATTATTGTTAGGACAAGATGCAGAAGAAAGATCAAACATAGAAGGAGTGGATTGAGCTACTGAAGGAAAAAGGTGAGGTAAAGGCAGGTTAGTGTGAGGGGATGAAGAATCAGAAGATGAAACAAAAGGAAAAACAGTTTCTAGGAAGTGAACATCTCTGGAAAGAAAAATTCTTTTGGTGGTTAAGTCAAGTAACTTGTAACCCTTAACACCAAACGGGTAACCAAGAAACACACAAGCTGAAGATCTAGGATCAAACTTTTGTCTGTTGTGAGTAAGAGTAGAGGCATAACACATGCAGCCAAAGACCTTTAAATGAGCAAAGGAAGGAGGTTTGCCATAGAGTTTTTCAAAAGGAGTTTTCTGGTTTAGGATTTTAGAGGGTAACCTATTTATAATATGAACAGCAGTCAGCACACATTCGCCCCAATAAGATATAGGAACATTAGATTGAAACTTCAAAGCCCTTGCAATGCTTAAAATGTGTTGGTGTTTCCTCTCCACAACTGAGTTTTGTTGTGGAGTGGCAACACATGTATGTTGATGAATAATGCCTTTGTTTGCATAAAACTCTTTTAAGAAAAATTCAGGGGCATTATCAGTTCTAATGACCTTTATATTGGCATGAAATTGTGTGTGTATCATATTATAAAATGAGATTAACAAAGGTCTGGTGTCAGCCTTTGATTTCATAAGGTAAATCCAGGTTGATCTTGTGGCATCATCCACAATGGTAAGAAAGTATTTGAAACCATCATGAGTGAATCTTGCAAATGGTCCCCAAACATCACAGTGGATGAGATCAAAAGCTTTATTTGAAATATGATTAAAAGATGGGAAAGGGAGTCTTTTCTATTTGGCAATGGGACAAAGAGTACAATTCTTATTACTGTGAAAAGTTTGTACATCAGGAATTGAACTATGCAAAGCATGAACCTTATTATCAGAAACATGTCCTAATCTCATATGCCAAAGATAGGACTTGGTAACATTAGGAACAAACATGGACTTAGACACAGAATTGACAAAGGATTGAAAAACTGACTCAAGAACTGAAGTAGCTGTTGAAACAGATTTGCTATTTGAATCAGTACGCAGCAGATACAAGTTGTCATGTAATTCACCCACTCCAATCATCTTCCAGCAAGTAAGGGCCTGGATAAAACACAAATTTGATAGAAAAACCAGGCAGCATGAAAGTGTTTTGGTTAATTTGCTGACAGAAATTAGGTTGAAATTGAAAGAGGGAACACATAGCACATTTTCAAGTTTCAAAGATGCAGTGACTTGAATTGTACCAACATGTGTGACATTAACTCTTTCACCATTTGGCAATTGAACAAAGGTTGATATAGAACTGGTTATGTGTGTGAACAAGGATAAAGAATGGACTATGTGGTCTGTGGCTCCAGTATCAAGAATCCATACATCATTACCATGAGCAGTTTTATTGACAGGATTAATAGCAAAAACTGAATGATGCAAATCGAAGGAAGCAAAATCAGACCAAGCAGTACACGTATTACCTGAAAGAGCAGAATTAGCTGAATGTAAGGCATCATTGGTACCACCAGATGTAGATGCATGTGAACTGAGCATCGAAATCAGTTGTTGATACTGCTCTGATGTGAAAGGGAATGAATTGACCTGTGGAGTCTGTGAAGTATCAACATGTCCTTGGTCACCTTCAACCAAGATTTGATTTGCCATAGCCACTTTGCCTCTCTGCTTGTAACCAGGTGGAAATCCCACTAATTTGTAACACTTCTCCATGAAATGGCCAAGCTTCCCACAGTGACTACACATAGGCCTTCCTCTTGCATTATTTCCTTTGACATACTTGTTGTTCCCTGGAAAAGAATTTCCCTGATTGAATGCTTGATTCCTGACTGCCAGAGCAGTTGATTCAACTGAGGGAGCAACAGTGAAACCTAAACATCTTTGCCTCTCTTCTTGAATCACTAGAGAAAATGCCTTATCAATAGAAGGACTAGGCTCCATCATGAGAATTTGTGTTCTAACTTGAGAATAAGAATCATTCAAGCCATTCAAGAACTGCATAAGAGAATCTTGATGCTGAAGTGCTGTGATTTTGTCATTCACACCACAAGTACATTTACCACATGAGCAACATGGTAAAGGCCTGAAATTCAATAGTTGATCCCAAGCAGCTTGTAGATCAGTGAAGAATCCAGTGATCGAAGCAGCACCTTGCATCATAGTTGAAATTTGCTTCTGAAGTTGAGAGATTCTTGGTCCATTGGCTTGAGAGAACCGTTTCTTGAGAGTATTCCATACTTCAAATGCAGTGTCTCTGTAAATCACACTAGCAGTGAGATGAGGGGAAACGGAATTCAAGATCCATGAAGAGATCAGTGAATTGCATTTTGACCAAGCTTTCTTCTCTAATGGTGTGATTGCCATTGAAGCATTGATAGAGCCATCAACAAACCCTAACTTGCTTTTGGCATCCAAAGCCATTATCATTGCTCTTGACCACATAGGATAGTTGTTCTCAGTCAATGGCTGAGTAACCAAAATCGCACCTGGTGTTTCACCATGGTGCAAGAAGAATGGACTTTGTGGATCTTCCATTGGAGTCAGCTCTTGCTGAGAAGAGGAAGACGAAGCAGTTTGAGTGTTCTGAGCACTTGTCGCCATTGAAGAGGGAACAGAGCTCTGATACCATATAACAAAACAGAATTGAAGATAACAGAATTCTATGAATGCACAAGGAGAGAATTGGAGAAAAGAATTGAGAAACTTTCTCTTAATCTTGTGATGAAATGAATCTGTACATGATTTGAGTTTATATACACCTCTGTGTCTAAGCTACCAAAACAGGGAATAACAAACTAATTAAACTAGAGGGAAAATCAGTTACAGCACGTGGGAGAGTCAGTTACAGCACGTGAGATACAAACTGAGTAAAATAAGAATAAAACTACATGCCGTTTAGCCTCTAATTTAAATATCCTTGTTGCTTGCTTATTGTCGTTTAGTTCTTCTCTTCTAGCTTCTTATTCTTTGATACTTTGTTCTTGACTGGTTTCTTCTTAATTGTCTGATACTCTTATTTGTAAAATTTTATGCATGAACTATGATATTTGATTGTCTATATAAAATAAATCTTGGTTTTTAATCTAAATTCATCAAGTTGATCTTCCTTTGTGCATTCAAAAGAACCATGGAAACCACGTACAGAGTCTCCAAATTGTCTCAAAAGTAAAGCTATTCGTTCAAAAGGTATGTCATACTAATGTTTTGCCCACAAGAAGTAGTCTATTCATATATACAATTAAAAGAAGAAAAAGGAACATTGATTGAGAATTTTTTTTTTTTTAAATAAAATTTTTGGTAAATTGTGGACTAAAGATGTATGGGTGGAAATCAATTTCATTTTGTGATGAATTAACTGAGCTCAAAAACTTTATGTAGCATACTCTCAAGCAAGTGCCTCATCTCTGCAAAAACAAAGTCAGTCGCAACCTGCAACAAACCACAAGAAATTTGTCAACCTCTCCCACTTATTGGCAGTGACGCAGCTGGACAACAGAAAACAAATTTTACTGGAAAATAAACATTGAAATATCATATAAGGGATAAAACCTACGAGTCTTCACCTAGGATTACTTGGAATTAGCACCAAGCATAGCTTGAGTCGGCACCAATCATAAAACTGAAGAAAACTTTATTACTGTGGGAGGAACATCAGTCTCAGACCCCAAGAAGGAATTGTCCTCTTCGGAAATGGCGTTGAGCCTTAATCTTCAAGGTTTTGCTCAATTCCACATCGGGGAGAAACGACTCTCACCCATGCCTTATAACCCTTTGGGCTAAGGATGAGTGTACCACTACTACACATCAGTCTTAGACCCCAAGAAGGAATTGTCCTCTTCAGAAATGACGTTGAGCCTTAATTTTTAAGGTTTTGCTTAAAGCATTACCATCAGATGTGGTAAATGTGCCAAATGCCAAATATTTGGCACATTTACCACACCAAACACCAAAATCTCATTTTATCAGGTGTGCTAAATCCCATAAAATTTGCCACATGTGAACAGTACCGTTGCAAATTTGCAACGGTACTGTTCACATGTCGCATAATTTTTATTATTTTTTTATTCTGTTTTCTCTCTCTCTTCTCTCCTCAGATTTTTATTTTCTCTTCACTCTCACCGTTCCCTTCTCTCTCACCATTCTCTGTCACCGTTCCCTCTCACCTCTGTTTTGTTGATCTTGATCCGTCATCGCTGATCGTCATCGCCGTCATCGCCGATCTTCATCGCCGATCGTCATCGCCGATCCATCATCGTCGTCTCACCGGTTTCATTTTGCACCGTCATCGCCAATCTCTTCGGGCATCGTCATCGTCATCGCCAATCGGAATCAACGTGGGCATCGACGTTGAGGTGAGATCGGAGTGTTCGTCACGATCGTGGGCATCGACGTTGAGGTGAGGTGAGATCTTGATCGTGGGTTGCCGGTGTTAGTGGGTTTGGGTTGCCTGGGTTGCTTGGGTTTGGGTTGCCTGAGTTTCGTGGGTTTGGGTTGGCTGGGTTTTGATTGTGTTTTCTGGGTTTGGGTTGCCTGTGTTTTCTGGGTTTGATTGTGGCTGCCACGGCGGAGGCGGTGGCGGCGGCAACGGTGGCGGCGGCGGCAGCAGCAGTGTTGTAATGGTCTGTGGAGGTTGACTGTGATTGTAGTTTAATGTGATGAAATTTGTTTAATATTATTTAATGGGTTTGATATATTATTTTAATATATGGAATGGAAGTATAGAACATCTGATAAATGATATGTTGTAAAATGGTGTGTTAAAATGATAAAGTAGGTTTTTGGTGTTGTAAAATGGCATTTTTTATGAGAGAGCTGATGAGAATGCTCTTAATCTCACATTGGGGAAAGACGCCTCCGACTCATATGAGTGTTCCATTAAGAAAAACACTTTCTTACAAAATTGAAAATTGTGCTTAAATAAAGAAGGGGTAATTATACTCCACTTCCTTAAAATTTGAGGAAATAACACTCCACTCAAACGAGAAGGAAAAAACCATTCACCTCACTTGGTTTGAAGAAAATAACACTTCCCCTTTTTGTTTATATATTAATAATGGAATATTTTAAAAAAATAACTATTAAATTTATAATTAAAATGCAAAATTTATCAAGCACCAAAAAATTTACAACAATAAATCTCTTCTCAACCAGTTAAAAAAAGAAAAAAAGCAAAAAGCAAAAGTCATTTGGAATATTTTAAAATCCAAAACAATGAATTTTAGTTCCGAAATGGATAATAATTTTGGAAGCCTGTCATTAAGTTAAAGGAAAGTTAGTGCACAACATTTTTAATATTAATTTAACAAAATTTGGTCATGTCAATGTAGGAAAGTGTTTTTTACCTTTAAGTTTGGAATGGAGTGTCATTCTCTTAAATCTCAAGAGAGAAGAGTGTAATTACCTCAAAAAAGAATACCAAAATATGTATAAAAAAAAAAAAAAAACCCTAATTAAATGATACCAAAATTAAACAATAACAAATTTAACCAAAAAGGAAAAAAAAAAAAAAAAAAAAAAGCCAACGGAAAAAAAGGGAATAAAGCGTAGGACACCAAGCATTGCTGGAGTGAGCATCAATCCAAAAAGTTACCTTGAAAATTATGTTTAAATATAGAATAACAAACTACATAAAAGATACTCTAATTATTAAATGGTTGGGCTCTATAGAATTTCAAGCCCAATTATTAGTAGGCTTCATTCATAAGACCATAGGGTAGGCCGTCTTGTTTTTGCTTTTACGCCCATAAGAGCATTTAGCATTCGAGGATGTAAAATACTTTCTATTTTACATCATGTTGATACCCATTTTCGCGACATATTTTTTACAAGCCCGACTTCATTGTGGGCTCAATTCATGTATTATATTTTATTTTATTCTTTTAAGCATGACCCAAGCCCATGTGATTTATTAGGGAAATTGAGGAAGTGTGGTTTGAAGGGTATGAGTCTGTTCCTTTCAGACATTTTGCATAAGCTCAACCCATACGTGCTACCAAGTGGGCAAGGGACACTGATAGCACCTCTGGCTCATGGTGGAGATCTTATACCCAAAATTTCCACCTCAAAAGAGCTTTTATGCTCTGGATGCTTGTGCCCCTAATTTTCAGCCTAGCTCCATTTTCCACACCAAAACATAGCTAAATCTAAGAAAAAGGTTGAACAGCCTAGCCCACTAAGCCACCCAAATGTAGTTTTCCAAGGCCTGCAAAGACCAGAGACAATAGCCATGAAGAGGAAACAACTTTGTTTCCAAAATCATGTAAAAAACAACCAAACATTTCCCTAAGCATAAAACATAATACACAAAGTCATAGAAATAGCATCTGAAAGGTCCAAGGCCTTCCTCCCAACTAAAAAACTGGTCACAAGCATCCCTTAAAATTTGATATAAATATTCATCACCAGCCCACAAGAGAGGGAGGATGTTCTACCCACATACCTGAAACTTCATAGCAAAAGTCCATTCAGCCAGACAACAACCTCACAATTTCGAAGTTTGGGGGTGGAAATATGGGTACAGGAGAACCTTCCCTCTTTTCCTCACAACCTCTCTCAATTTCCTCTTCTCGGTGACTGTGGGTCGAAGTTTCAGACCTGTTGAATTACGTTTTTCCCATAAAGCTGAAACTTGAGAGCAAAAACCCACCGAGCCAAGAAGCATTCTCACAATTCTGAACCTTAGGGGTGGAAATATGGGTACAGGGGAACTTTCCCTCTCTTCCTCACAACCTTTCTCAATTTCCTCTTCTCGATGACTGTGGGTCGAAGTTTCAGAATTGTTATGTTTTTATGCATTTTCTTGTACTTTTGTTATTAGCATTTTGATTCTCTCTTGTCAAAACACCATTAACCTTTTGTTCATTATACATTTGAAATTTTGGACTTGATTCTCCACAATAAACACCTCTAAAGAACCAAAGGGGAGATTTGGGCCATTCTCGCATTTTTCAACCTTTGTCACAAAACGTCCTTGACATTTTGGCGACTCCGCTAGGGAGTCAAGCAGCTGAAACAAGAGAAGTCATGCATCCGAAGATGCAAAACCAGCAAAAAGATGATGTTTCTCGCACCAACTTGTCATTCTAAGAGAAACCGTGTGATATTTTGCCACGCAAGAAGAGCATGGTGAAGTTGAGTTGAAATAAGTTCTATCTTTAGCTCATTGAGCTGTTGGAGATGCTCCAAATCATGTGACGAAATCGCTCTGACTTCCGGAAGCCACCTAAGAAGTGAAGGATGGAGGGAGAATCAACTTTCTTATTCAAGGGAAAAATTTTCTTCCACTCATCTATATTATTTTTTAGCTATCATTCTTATGGATGAATCATCATATATCTCTTGCTTTACATGATATTTGTGAAAAATTTTGTTGAACCTTGAAAATGCAAAAATGGTGAGCCATAAGTCCAACCGCGAAGGGAATGACAACTCTGACCAATAATCAACAATGCAAAGCTCTAAACATCAATTTCAAAACCAAAACCCCAATGACAACAACTAAAAGCTCATCCTCAACATCTTCTCAACACGTGTGTCCTTTATTGATGAGTTGTATTGCTACTAAGTTAGTGCCAAGCATATAGGGGCTGTTGTGGGTGATTGACTCGTTTTAAGACGAGTATAGTTGACGCTGTGTGCAACCCTTCGGAGCTGAATATTTTTTGCGTCACCGCTAAATAAAGCCTTTATTGAATTTGTAAAGGTCATAGCTAAGCCCACCGCAAGTCGTTAGATATTCAACACACCAAGTCTTCAAGTAGTGACATTTCATAAACCAAGTCTTGAAGTCATACGAGCGATATGCAATTGGCAAAGCACACTTAAGCTAAGACTCTCAAGCTTTCTCTTTGCTAATTCATCTTTTTTATATATCGCTTAAACCATTTCAATCCTTCAAGTTTTTTTATCAAAATATTTTCTACAAGTTGTTTGTGCTAATGCTTAGCCATGAGTATTGTTTACTAATATAAATCATAACTACACTAGGGGACAAAGAAACCTTCTCAGAGCATCCAACAAAGAAGGAAAGCCATAATTGATTTCCTCTCATCGAAGCTGTGACACTTTCATGCACTCTAAGCCATGACAAGCTCACACATCCAAAATCATGGTTGATCCGCGCACACTAAGCCATAGCATGTTCATATATCTCAAGTCGTGACAAGCGCATGCATTCCAAGCCATGCCAACGCTTTAATCATTCTTAAATTCAAGATTATACTTGAAGAGGGAAGCGCCAATGTTGCCATCCTCAAGAAAATTTTTCTTGTCACAACTCTTGGAAGGAGAATTCCTAAGTAAGCCTAATGGTAGGAGGCTCGATACACACCTTTGAAGAATGTTTTGCTAGACCACACTTAAGATATTGATGTCAAATAGCTCAAAAGCTTGAAAATGCAAAAAATGGTAAGCTGTAAGTTCGACCGTGAAGGGAAGGAAGGCTCCATTCAATAATCAAGTTCTAAATTTCCATTTCAACCCAAGAACCCCTCACGCGTTGAGCAAATGGGAGCCGCCATTGGTGGTTGAGTCATTTTGGGGCCAATATAAATGCTGCTATGTGCATCCCTTCACAACTGAATTTTTTTGGCATCACTGCAAAATGAAGTCTTCACCAAATAGCTAAAGGCTACAGCTAAATCGCCCACCGCAAGTCACAAGATATTTCATATACTAAGCCATGAGGTAGATTCGTTTCAATCGTCAAGTCTTGAAGTCATACGAGCGATTAACGATCATCAAAGCACACTTAAGCTAAGCCGCTCAAGCATTATCTTTGCAAATTCATTTTTTTATATATATTGTTTAAACCATTTCGATACTCTAGACTTGTAATCAAAATATTTTCTATAAGTCATTTGTGCTAAAGCTTAGCCATGACTATTGTTTACTAATAGAAATCATAATTACTGTAGGGGACAAAATGGAAACCTTCTCGGACCATCCGACAAAGAGGGAAAGCCGAACTCGATTCCCTCTCACCGAAGCCGTGACACGCTCATGCACTATAAGCCATGACAAGCTCACGCATCCAAAGTCATGGTCGATCCGCGCACGCCAAGCCATGGCGTGTTCATATATCTCAAGTCGCGACAAGCGCATGCATTCCAAACCATGCCAATGCCTTAATCATTCTTGAATTCAAGATTATGCTTAAAGAAGGAAGCGCCAATGTTGCCATCCTCAAGAAAATTACTATTGTCACTCAACTCTTGCAAATGAAATCCACAACTAAGCCAACTAATAAGAAGGGTTCGTGCGCGCACCTTTGAAGAGTTATTTGCTAGACCTCGCTTTAGATATTGAAGTCAAAAAGCTTAAAAATCACATGCTAGTTATTGGAAATCCATTCTAAAGACTTTGGAGTGGAATCTTGGTACAGTGTGGAAACTTGGAATAAGCGGCATAAAGGCTAACGAGAGAAATTGTTGTGCTAGAGATGCAACAATCCTACACCGAAGTCTCTAATGCTTAGCCCATCATTATCCAAGTTAGAAGCCAAGCAAGTAAAGTATGGAGCCGCTGTTTGTGGTACTATGTATCTTCGACAAAGAGGCTAACCAAAGCGTGAAAAAAAAAATTGTTGGGAATGAAACAACCCTATACCAATATCTCCGATGTTTAGTCTATTGTTGTCCCAAAATTAGAAATCGAGTTAGCAAAGTATGAAGTTGCTGTTTGCGGTACAACATTTTTTTTCGTCAAAGGAGAATCATATTTTGCCTTCCATACAGCAGATTTGGGGACCACATTTTTTGGAATTCATCTTAGAGGAATATGGAGAGTACTAAGGGAGGAATAAATCCCACCAACAACTCTTGGCAATGGGATAGCATTGGTTTGACGCAACTAAATTCGCTAAAAGTCACCGCACCTCCAAGCGCACTCCAACCTCATTCTCACATATCTTATAAGCCTTCAAGACATGAGTGTTCCAAAGCATTCCACACTTGGGGGCTTGATCTCATCGGACTTATCCATCCACCCTTGAATGGGTGCATTCGAGTCTTTGCTGCACTAAGTAATTCACTAAGTGGGTGGAAGCAATTCCACTTAATAAAAGCAATGGCAATGGTCGTAGCCAAACTCATCAAGAAGCATCTTATTCATCGCTTTGACATCTCACTCATAAGTGACAACGATACATTTCCCTTATGCCAATTTTTGGAGGCAAGCCCTATGAAATGTTAGGAAGCCAACGAACTATCATATTATCCAAGCATGGTAAGACTCCTACATGCGAAGGTGCAATGCCTTCAATAAGGTAGGGAAAGCCAATGCTTTCTCCTAATAAAAAACCTTACGAAGTGTTAAGAAAGCCAACAAATTACTCTTTTGGCAAAGTCTTTACATGCGAGGGTGAAAATACTCTCAATAAGGTAGGAAAAGCCAATCACATACTTTCTCAATGGTAAGCCCTATCAAATGGTTGGGAAAAGCCAATGGGAAGTTTCACTATGGCAATACCCTTACTTGTGAGGGCATAACTAGCCCTCAACAAGGTAGGAAAGTCAATACATACTCAAAGGTAAGTCCTACTGAATGATTAGGAAGCTGGTGAGATGTCATATTATTCATACATGGTAAGACCCCTACTTGCGATGGTGCAACGCATTCAACAAGGTAGGGAAAACCAACGTTTTCATAAAAGCAGACCTTACGAAGTGGTATTAAAGCCTACACAACATCTTATAATTCAAGCATGGCGGTCCATTACATGGTGGACATAATCATCCCTAAAAAATTATGGGAAAATCGACACAACAAATCATTATCTCATTGCCACATTGTAATTTGCTATACGTGAGGACAAAATTCTTCCTCAAGAAATTAGCAAGCCTATGCATTGTATGTGAGAATGCGATCGCCCTATGAAATGGTGACAAACGAATGCACAATGAGCCACAATTCGCGAAAACGCAGCCCATATGTGGGGGCTTCTTGAAACTAACGAAATAGCAACCTAATACATGTCGAAAATAAGTCGACTACCAAGTAGTGAGCCAAGCTTCAATATATATGAGCTGCTGTATGTGAAACCAAATCTGCCTGTCAATAGAGCACTGAAAAATGGTGCACAGACAGCGAGATGTGCACTTAGCCAAAGCCTGTTTGCAAAGACATGACAACTAAGCAACATGTCTACTAACTTGCCCTTGCAAAGGCAAAGCCATATTCACAAATTATCCAATCAACCACAAGTCATTCTCAAGAGACTAAGTGCATATAATCTATCAAAATTATGCTACTTAATCGCAAGGTGCACTTGACACTTCCAAGCGAGCTTTTCTCAACATATTCAAATGGTCACAACCATACAAGAGTTGTTTTCGCAACAAAAACATGCTCATAGCCTATTGAAGAAAGGTAGAAACTCATTCTCAAAGTACAAAATACAAACTATTCATATCCTTGAGGTACAAATCATTCTTTTCATTCCAAAATTCAAATTACACGTTGAGACATCATATATGTGTTTCTTTGTACAAAATACAAATTGTATCTACTAACCATGACAGCACAAGTTCAACATTTTAACAAATACCAATAAATAGGAGCTGCTTTATACACATAAGTGGGTTGTCCACAAAAGCGAAATACAAGAGAATCTGTTTCCAAAATAACAGCCCCTATTATACATTATAACCAACTTGAGTTCTTAAGGTTTTAGCAAATTCAAGAAATAAAATAAATGAAAAGAAAGGGGGACTTAAAGAAGATCAAGACTAGCAAAAATATTTGAAGCCATCGTGTTCGGAACACTCGCTTGCAATTGATCTCTCTGTTAAGTTTCCGCCTTTTCACAAAATCCAGTTGCCAAGAGATGCAAGTTGAAATTCCAACCCTTTTATAGTCGCCAACAACCTTGTCCTCTACGTCACACAATCAATAACACCTTCAGTGTCTTAATGTTAACGCTCATCCCAATGGCGTCTCAACCAACATTTCCTCATCATTACAACAAGCATGAAGCGCCAACAACTTGTGACTCTGCATTATTATTCACATTCGCCACAAGGAACAATACTGGGGGTTGGCAGCACATACATTAGCTATGTCACACCCCTATACTACATTGCCAAGTGATTCTTCACTTCATTCCATCCCAAGTAAGCTATCGCAACCAGCAGTATCACTCATCACTCTACTTCATCAGAACTACTCTTGGCAAACAGATCTCACCAAACTGTCAAACAAGCAAGAAGCAAGCAACTTTAAAAAATTGAAGCATTCCCAATATGACCCAATTATTCAAGATGGGCTCTCACTAAATCGTCATCATCTCATACGGAACCAAGCCGAGCATTGGCTTTGCTACTTTGAATTCACAGCCAAGAATGTTACTTATACTACTTTCAACACAATAGCCAACTCAAGTTTAAGCACAACCACACCACCTTCATGTTTTGCGACTATCAGAATCAATGGAGAGTCGACTTCGATATGAAATTCGACTTCAACTACTGCAACAGCTCAGCCTCGTAGGTCTTTGTCTCGTGGTGGGTTTATAATTTCCGAAAGAAGATCCATCCTACACAAGCAATAGTACAATTTATTCAAAATGTCACCAAATACATCCAAGAGCTAGCGAGGAAAAAAAAAACCTTCACCAAGTTGGGTGTCATATACAATATCAGGCTTGTGCAAAGAATGGTTTCAACACCTCATCGCTGCACTCGTTGCCATTTTCCTACAACAAAACCTTGATCTTTATTGACAAAAGTTCTTTTCTCTTTGCCGTTGGCACCGCTTCACCGACATCAGTACCAACGAGTCACATGGCCATGGGCAACAATTTATCGCAAACCTCCATTGACATCATCCACGATCTCCTCCTTCGCACTACCTTCATTTGGTGATAGTGGTAGAGGATTAAAAGTGGGTGTTGCAAGAATTGATGAAGCTTGAAGGGTTCCAAAAAAAAAAAAAAAAGCCTTGGTGGATCTAATTGCTTATTGACGCAAGAAACAAAAGTGGCATGGAAATTAAATCAAGTATAGGAAGTTGAAAAGGCATGATAAAGAATGCCCCAAAGCATGTGACGTGAAATGGAAAAGAAAACATGGAGTCATCTGGAGCAAACTAAGGAAGTGAAACGTAAGATTTTTAAAGACAAGCCAAAAACCAAGGTTTATACGGCAAAGCTTAATTGACGTGGTGGGCTTAAAGCCACACACCATCCAATTAAAGGAATGCTAAAGTTACCTGGTGGTGCATAGAAAAACTATAGAAACAATGAGAAGATGCTAGGGAGGCATCTGACTAATTCAGATGGTTATGTTGGCATTTGGTGACTTAATGGAGCAAGTTAAATGACCTGGGCCCACCTTGTTGAATTAAGGGAAGGCTTTATTTTTCAATAGCCAATTTTGCTCCCTTTGAAAAGTATTAATGAGCTCAATACACATATCAGGCCAAGTACTCAGATCTGTTTTATAATTAGCCTACAGGCACTCTACACCAAATTTCTCACTACCAGGTACGAGCTCAAGTAAGCATGCGGTACAATAATGTTGATACACAATGAAATTTATATACATGTGGGGCATGGAAGGCAAGGACCATTTTGTGTTGGACCTATCACTTGGTTACAACTTGACTTTCTTGTACTCGTGGGCGCCATGGCGCACGACATTTCTACAAACGAGCTTCATCAATGTGTATCTTCTCAACAAAAAATGAAGCATTTGGACGGACTAATTCTCAAACTCACAACATCTACAAAGTAATGGGAAACATCAACTACTCACACGCGCGCCGCAAGCGCCACGCATGCTTGAGGGGCTAATGTTGATACCCATTTTCGTGACACAGTTTTTACAAGCCCGATTCAATCAAGCCCAAATTCATTGTGGGCTCAATTCATGTATTATATTATATTTTATTCTTTTAAGCATGACCCAAACCCATGTGACTTATTAGGGAAATTGAGGTAGTGTGGTTTGGAGGGTATGGGTATGTTCCTTTCAGACATTTTGCTTGAGCCCAGCCCATACGCGCTACCAAGTGGGCAAGGGACACTGGTAGCACCTTTGGCTTGGGAGGAGGTCTTGTACCAAAAATTTTCACCTCAAAAGAGTTTTTATGCTCTGAGTGACTGTGCCCCTAATTTTCAGCCTAGCTCCATTTTCCATACCAAAACACAGCTAACTCTAAGAAAAAGGCTGAATAGCCTATCCCACTCAGCCATCCAAATGTAGTTTTCCAAGGCCTGCAAAGACCAGAGACAGTAGCCATGAAGAGGAAACAACTTTGTTTTCAAAATCATGTAAAAAGCAACCAAACCTTTCCTTAAGCATAAAACATAATACACCAAGTCATAGAAATAACATCTGAAAGGTCCAAGGCCTTCCTCCAAACTAAAAAACTGGTCACAAGCATCCCCTAAAGCTTGCTATAAATATTCATCACCAGCCCACAAGAGAGGGAGGAAGTTCTACCCACATACCTAAAACTTCAGAGCAAAAGTCCATTCAGCTAGTCAACAATCTCACAATTCCGAAACTTGAGGATGGAAATATGGTTACAGGGGAACCTTCCCTCTCTTCCTCACAACCTCTCTCAATTTTCTTCTTCTCGGTGACTGTGAGTCGAAGTTTCAAACCTGTTAAACCACGTTTTCCCTATAAAGCTAAAACTTAAGAGCAAAAACCCACTGAGCCAGGAAACATTCTCACAATTCTGAACCTTAGGGGTGGAAATATGGGTATAGGGGAACTATCCCTCTCTTCCTCACAACCTCTCTCAATTTCCTCTTCTCGGTGACTGTGGGTCGAAGTTTTAGACCTATTATGTTTTTATGCATTTTCTTGTACTTTTGTTATTAGCATTTTGATTCTCTCTTGTCAAAGCACCATTAACCTTTTGTTCATTATACATTTGGAATTTTGGACTTGATTCTCCACAATAAACACCTCTAAAGAACCCAAGGAGAGATTTGGGCCATTCTCGCATTTTTCAACCTTTGTCGCAAAATGTCCCTGACACATCCTCAAACACCACTTTATCTATTTTACCAACTCATTTCATAACTCACCCCACATCCTAGTTTCTATTTTTAGATTCAACATTAAAATAATATAAACCAACTATCAAATAATAATATAATATACACTTCACACTTCTCTGTTCTTCTCTCTCCATTAAACCCATGGCCAACAATCACCACCACCACTAGCCACCACTACCACTGAAAACCACAGAATCCAAAAAAAAAAAAAAAAAAACACCACAACACCAACCACCATCGCCAAATCACAACAATCCACAAATCAGCAACCACCACCACTACAGCATTAACACATCATAGACCCAATAATTTAAACAAAATTTCCATAACAAACAACCACTGAGATCCACACCCATTGCCATTGCCAAACCCACCACTGCCAATCAAACACCATGACCCAAGACTGATCTTCAAAACCCAGAATGACCAAGAAACCATGACCCATGCGAGCCACAACCCACGTGACCCACGCCGATCTGCCACTTCCAAACCTAGCCACTGATTCAACTTGACCGTCGAAATGCCACCACTGAACCAACAATCGATTTGGAGAGAGGGAGATCAAGAAGGGGAAAAAAGAATAGAGAAATAGAGAGAGAAGAGTGGGAAATGGAAAAGAGAGAAATAGAGAGAGAAGACACAGAGATGGAGAAGTGATGTAACATCCCAGCAAGTCAAAAAAAAAAAAGTAATGGTGAGAGAAAAAAAAAAAAAAAAGGAGTAAAGGCAGATTTTTTTGGACCACGCGTGCCTCCCAACTACCCCACCCATTCCCCACCACTCATTTTCACTCATCTCATCTCTATCTCTTTGGCCGGCCACTCTTGTCTCTCATTTGTTTCTTTTTCTTTTCTTTTCACTTAAACACACTCTCTATCACTCTTATACTCTTCCACCGGTAACTCTATGCTGCCATCTCCACCATCATTTTTCTGGCAATGTCACCGGAAAATCCTTAGGAACCTCTAAGCATCTTCATCTTTTATTTGAGGTAAAATTTCTAATCCTTTTGGTGAGTTTTATATTTTGCTTGAGGTTATATTTTTATCTAAGTTTTAATAATGATACCCATGTGATTTATGAGCATTGGAAGTGATATTTATGTGTTTATATGTATGGGTTTTGTATTGGTGGAATTATTTGATAAATGGGTACATGGTTGTATTAATGATGACTATCTAAGGTTTATGTATGATGGAAAACTTAGGGGTTTTGAGTTATAACATGTGATGGTTGGTAAATCTAATTTTTCCATTGCTATTGGGTTTATTTGGAGTTAGTTGAAGTTTTAAATTTCTTGTCTTGGAGGATATTTTGATTTTGCTTTCATGGGTCTCTTATTGATGTAGTATAAATTTTATGGAAGTTAGTCATAATGTTGGAGATGATGTTAAATGGGTTAACTCTATAAATTGGAGTTTATGCCTTGTGAATCAATTTGTTGAGAAATTATGGAAGTAGAATATATTATTATTGATGAGGTTAAATACTAGGCTTGCCTAATTAAGTGATTACTTGGCAATTCCTAAATTGTAGCTAGATACAATTTTAAGCTTTATGCTTATTGTGTTAGGTTTGCTTGATATTGTTGAAGTTCTAGCTAATCTCCTTTGGAGCTTGGAGAATTAGGATTTTGCAGATGCGAGGTAAGTAGCTTTTTAATGGGATTTTGAAAAATAACCATGTTATATAAATCTTTTTAGGTTAGACACGTTTTTGGAAATTACATATGGAAACTATATTTTCCTAAAAAAATCCTGTGTCGTAACCTTAATGTGTATATATATACATACATATATATATATATATATATATATATATATATATATATATATATATAATTATTTATGAAAATGCATCATATTTGGTATTGCATATGGGGAAATGTATGAACTATTGATATGGAAAAATGAGCATCTTTTATTTAATTTTTGATAGGAAAATCATAGATTTTATGGTATAGTAGAAAATTTAAAGATGCTTATCTAATCTTATTATGTGGGAAATTGATAGAAAAATCTCTTGACGAGAATGAAGTTGAAAACCTTACAAACTTTGTAAAAGTTAGATTATTTAAGGTTTTTTTGAAACTACCTGGATATGAACTATGTGTTTCAAAGAAATGTATACCTGTGAGCTTTATGTGGTTTTGACACCATGCCATATGTGATTTCTCGGTGATCACCTGATTTGGTTTTCGTGGTCTTTGTGACAATGGAATCAAATCCAGGTCAGTGCCCTTTCACTTTGGATGACGTATTCTTCCCTGCTGTCCATGGGGGGAAGATGTTCCTTGATTGTGTGTGGGTGAGGCTGCTGCCCATGGGGCCAAGAGACCACATGCAAGAGAGGTCCTATTTTACGCGCTCTCTCTGCTGCCCATGGGGAGAGAGAAAAACCTTGAGGGTATGAGTGAGGCTGCTGTCCATGGGGCCAAGAGTCTGCATACCAGTGAGGACAATATCATGCCAGTTGTGAATGGGTGGATCCCCTGACTGGTCTATGTGGTAGTATGGTATATTTGTGAGAAATTACCGTATGTTAAATTTTATGGCTTTGGAAATTATATTGTTAGTGCTCACAGATTATAGTACATAATGTCAAGGTATTTACTTTGAGAAACTTTGTGTTTCATTATTTAATCATTCTTGTCATATTATTATTATTGAAGATGAAACTTGCATTTCCCCACCCCCCATTAATTATGCTACTTACTGGGCTTTAGCTCATCCCACCCTTTAACAGTTTTTCAGATTTATTAGCTATATCTTGGGTATGGAGCTTACATCATTGGTGATGATTGGAGTGCTATGTTAAATTTAGAGACTTTTGCTGTAAATGGTTGGTGACTTAATCTTGCTAAGTTCAATGATGCCTTAATTAATTGTATTGGAGGTTGGTCGCTTGAAGTTTGTTAGCCTTTGGTGTGGTAGGCCTAGACTTGATGTTAAGGTCATTATTCTTGATAAGATTGTCACTTTGTGTAATTTAATCAAAGTTTGTAATATATATTCATGTATTATGTGGAAGCACATGACTTTTAGTTATTGTTCGTAAATGTGTTATAGAGCTCTGACTTGTAATGTGGAGATTTATGGTTATATATTCTTATCATGTGGAAATGAAAGGAAAAATAAAGATCTCCTATAGTTGGTTGTCCAAAAAGGAAAAATCTATAGGTACCCTTGGGATGTATTTATCATGGTTTGGACCCTTTTGGGTTTGGGGCGTGACAAGTGAGACGGACAGAAAGGAGTGGGAGAGAGCAAGAAGGGGAAAAAAGAATAATACGATGAGGTAGAGTCAGAGGAGAGAGAAGAATGGGCTAATAAAATAATAATACTTTTTATACAATTTGTGAACAGTGAGGTTGCATATATGCAACCTCACTGTTGCGAGGTGGGAAAAAATTTGGGTTTAGCAACTAGGATGAAGCTTTTTTTTTAAGGAATTAGGATGTAAAATAACAACTGGGGGTGTTTACACCCCCCAATGCTAGTGCTCTAAGTATGTATAATTGAAGGCCTATATTTTGTGTCTTCATCAAGTAGCCTCCATCCAATTCAGTGGAGGTTAATATTGATGCAGTTTTATATTCCACAAGAAAAACTGGAGCTACTATAGTTGTTACAAGGAATCATATACCCAATTTCAACCTTGTCATCATTGGTAGTACGCTCTAACAATTAGAGAAGTATGCTCTAACAATTAGAGAAGTAAATCTATGTATTACTAAAAGTTTAAGCGTAGCATTTATTGTTTCTACGCTCTTGTTGACCCACATTAGCAATCACGTCATTTATTTATTTTTTATATTTTATTTTCTCTATTTAAACTTTTCTTCCCCCTATTTAAAAAAAAAAAAAAAATTCTTCTTCTTCATGTTAGTTCACACACCTATTGTTACACTTCTTCCAAACTTTCCCTTTCCTTTTGTCTATTTATCTCCCCACTACTTTACCGTTATACTTCCTTTCTCTTTTTTATATTTTAACTCTTCTTCTACCCATTTTATTTTGTATAAATTTGATATTATTTTCCCATTCAATCCATATTTTTCCCACACAAAACTGTGAGTACTCTCTCTCTCTCTCTCTCTCTCTCTCTCTCTCTCTCTACTTTCTTTTGGTGAATTTTTATTATTTTTTATAACTCTAATTAAGGTTGATATTTTTTTTAATATGTTTTTTGGTATTGTGTTTTTTTTAATATCCCATCAAAAAATTTTCTCTTTCCCCTTTATAGCTTTGGTTGAATTTTAGTTTGGGTTAATACTTAGTATTTTTGGAAACATGAATTTGAATATGCCTACCAATTGTTTGAGTAATAAATTATTATAAAGCCTATTATTTATTTCTTTAGTTTCATTTTAATTTTGGTTAAAATAACATTGTAATTTTGTAATGAGTTTTGATTATTATGATAATTTCTTTATTCCTTAGGAGATGAGAAATTTGAATAATAAATTTGAAACTTATAATGTTTAGTTGTATATTAAGCAAATATAATACACTATAATAGAAGTTAGAAGAATACGGTTTACCTTAAAAAAATATTAATCAAACATAAAACAATAATAAAAAAAAAATGATATATTTGTAAAGATAAAAAGATTAAAAAAAAAAAATTTAGAAATCTTTTTTTTTTAATAAAAAAATAGACAATACTTGAAGTAATGGTTACTTTTTATATATTGCACCTCATTACATAATATTTATATTCTTATGCATCACGTGAGTTTACAGCTAGTTTTTACTGAAGGCTCTCACAGCTAATCATATCATAATAGACTATGATAAGAAAACCATTATTACAGCTCTACAAAACTCTTATTATGTGCCATAAGATATTGAATTGATATCTGAACGCATTAAAGTAACATCTCAAGATTTCATGCTTGTCTGACTTGCTCTCTCTTAATCCGGTTTGATGTTTGAATTCATCCTCAGGAAGTAAAAAAAAGGCTAAATTTTTTATGATAGTAGCAGTGAAAACAATCAGTTTTTCTGTTGATTGCTTTGTTTTCTGTATAAGTGTTTGTACAATCAAAACCAGAAAAGAAAAATAAAAAAGTTGTAGTATGAAATTATACTATATATAATAATAACTTTGTTTTGTTTTGTTTTTTTAAAAGATAAAATTACTATAGTAGTTACAACTTTTTTTTTTTTTTTTTTTTTATACAAGATAGAATTCTACTCTAGTCTAATCTAAGTGTATATGTGTGTGAAGTTCCCTCCTAGAGACTTGAACCCCGGCCCTTGCCCCCCCACACTCCACAAGCACTTGTACTTGTGGAGTGACCATCGCACCAAGGGTGTGCGGTGGTTACAACTTTTTTTTTTAAAGCACAGTAGTTGTAATTTTATAAGTTATATCTCAATCCACCTCTTTTTGGGGTTCTTACACAAAAGTTTTGGACTGAATCAAGTCTAACCATGCAAGCCGAAGAAGTTTGCTCTTACAATAATGACAGAGTGAGAGCCTCCTCTTCCTTTATGAGTACAAATGAACTATCAAAGTTTGCCTAGTTTTCTCAACAAAAAAAAAAAAAGGAAAAAAAAAAGTTTGCCTAGTGTCTCCATATTTTCTCAAAAATCAAAGCTCTTCCCATTCCATGGAAGGCATGCAATTAATCTTTAGCTACAAGAAATAATTTATATTATTAAAAAAAAATTACCCGAAGAAATTGAAGCATCATCTTCTTTTTATGCTTATTGACTAAGATGTATGGGGAGGTCTAGCTTAGAAGTTATTTTTCTATTTGAGATAGGTAGATAATGGGGAGGGTAGGATGAGGTTCGAGTTACAAATATAAGACACCACAAATGATATCATTGTCATTGGACTATCAATTTATTTACTTTTGCTTTGTGAACAGCTTGAAGTAAGCCATTGGTGAAATCATGGCTTGAATTTAAGATTTTCATGCTGACGTGGTAGGCTGAGGTAAATAGAAAGGTGTGTCACATTTGAAAACTTGACTTCAACTCACAATTTAAATTGAAAAAATTGAACTTAAGAGGTGGAAGTCATGATTTCATTTTGAATGAAAGAACCATTTTTTTTGTTTCTCTAACATCTCTTGTTCCTCACCTGTGCCCCATTCTGTCTGACACCTACCCCACATCCCTCCCCATCTTTAGGCAACCCTCCTCCATCAATGATGGTGCTTTTGGTAAATGACAGCTATGAATGTAAATGAATTGAACTGTTTATAACAGCGTATAGACTTAACTTGGAAAAAATCTTATTTATATTCGTTTATTTAGTAAATGAGTTGATTTCAAAATCAAGTTTAAGCTTGATTATTAAACAAGTCAAACTCAAACATAACAATGTGTTTGTGAATACACTTACGAGCATAGAGCACGATTTACATATATATATATATATATATATATAGTATTATATATTTATATGTATACATGTATAAAAATATATAAATATATACTTGAGATTGAATTTAAAAGTTTGTAAATAAGTTAATAACATATTAAATTATTATTTGTGATTTATTGATAATATAAATATATAGTGTACGTTTTTAGACCCCTTTAACACAAACAGATTAACCTAGTTATTTAGCCAAGTGATTAACTTAGGTAAATTATGCAGATCTAGGTTAACACAAATAAATCATATCATTGAACAGTGCAGAAAATAAATAACACAACGATATAATAACCCAGGAAAACCAAACCGGTAAAAAACTTGAGGAGAATTTAACCTAGCTATCCTCAAGGTAAAACAAATATACTATGAAAGAATTGAAGTTTACACAATAGCGATTTAGACCACTAACATCTTATTGCTACCTCGAGTAGGAAACTTACTACCACGACCACGTAACAGCTCCAAGTCCACGGACTACTTCTTTCTTGGATTCGCAGCAAGTACAAGCACTCCCGCTTGTGTATCTTTAAGCTCTTAATGCAGCAACTAAATGATCATCAAGCTCTTGACATAAATCTTGATAACCCTACGTATATGTGAAGGTAAACACCTCTAGATCTCACAAGAGATTCACATACATTGCATAAACAACAACTGCAACAACTACAAAATGTGGCTAGGGTTTTCCTTTTTATACCTAGGGCAAAACATAAAACCCTACACGTCAAACGTGCTTGGACTGAGTTGGAAAATTCTATAGAAAAACAATTTGCACAAGCTTCGATTGATGTCTAATTTTCGATCGATCAAGTCAGACAGATTTACACAGTAAATCTTGCAGTACACTCGATTCCAACTTTATACATAAACCTACTTTGAGCAAGTCTAAAACAAAACTAAATGTTTTGATCATGATTTGTCAACATTACAAAATGAAGTTCTAATACATTTAAACCTAAAGTCTTAGAACCCAACATATAGTTCATTTAGTATTTTAAATGCAATTAATATTGATGAATCTAATTTTTAAAGTTTCATAAACAAAAAAAAATCATTTTATCTAATTAACTCAAAAAATATGATTTTAACTATAATTTAGTTATTAATTATTAATATAGATTTGTAAAGAGTTAAAAAAAAAAATTGTAATGTTTATTGTGGAAAAAGAATAAGTTAATTAAGTTACTTGTAAACAAACTCGAATTTGTTTGATAGAAAATGAACTAAGTTGAACATGTAATTTTATTTGGTGATAAACTTAAACTTGACACTTTTTCGAATAAAATTAAATGTACTGTTTTTGAAATTTTAATATATTTCTCAATTCAGTCAGTTTACAGCCCTAACAGCAACCCATACCCCTCTCTCTCTCTCAAAAGAAATGTTAGTATTGTAGGTGTGATCACACCCTGACAATGGTGTATCTATACACTTGATTTCCAATTTTTCCTTCTGCAGAAGTGGGTGATAACTTCTCATGCAGGAAATTTGATTAGGGACAAAATGCAACCCTTTAAGAGGACTTGCATGGGTGTTAAGAGAAGCTCACAAAGTGTTTTAACTCTCCATGAAGAAGCATATTGATGTCTATAATAGAGGGCAATCCATTCACGCCTGATCAAAGGAAATTTGATTAGTGAGACAATGCAACCCTTTTCACTCTAATCAAATTTCTTGCATGTGATTTTCATCCTTACAGAATTTCATTTCTCTGAGACCAACCAGAATTTTATTATTATTATTATTTATTTGGGGTCTTGCTGATGAAGTATTCTATCAATAGCAAAGTTACTCCAATAATGATAAATAAGTAATATTATCTGTATCAACAAATGAGTAACCCCCTTGATATGCTCGCCATTCATCTAAAACTCATTTTGGTAACCAAACAAGTCCAATAACACACATTGTGTCTAGCAGATTAGGTCAATGACAATCACTTATAGGCGTGAGATCCGATGATGAATCCTCCTTTTTTTTAAGTCCGATTTGGACAAACTTAACTTCAATCTGAAATATGTGTTTTGTTGATTAAGATTAGCCTATGGTTACCGACAATTTCAACTTATTCAACTAAAATTTGGAGTTTTTATTATTATTATTATTTTTAATTCAATAATTGAGAGAAGTGAGATTTGTATTTGGACATCTATGTTAAAAATACCAAGAAAGAAGTGCCAATCAAGTTAGAATTCTCTTGATACTAAAATCATAAATTAAAATCATGATTAAATGTGGCACTCATTCAAGGTCGGCTGAACAATAGATATGCAATTGCCTAAGGCCTCAAAATAAAAGAAGGCCCCTACTTGTAAAAAAAAAAATTATATATATAATATATTTATATATTTTAATTACAAAAAAATTTAAGTACTTTTATTGGTCAATAAAATGCATTAAAAAGACCCCGTTATATCATAAAATGTAGAAGATTAAAAAGGAAAAAAAAAAAACAAAACGTTATGCACAACCCATAGTAGTGACAATGCACACAACTTGATAGGACAAGACTGCACAATGCACATTGCAGTGCATAGTCTGCCCACAGGCCACATCACATCATAAAGCCATAAGCTAAGTCCATCGTTCACACTTCTGACTTCATAGTTGGCCCCCACACGCCACATGGCCATACATTAATTAATAAGTGTCCATTTGGCAAACTCTTAGTGTCCGTTTGGCAAAGATTATTTTTGCCAACTTATTTTGCTATTCAGCTTATTTTTGCTATTATTAATGGGTTCAACTGCACTTTTTGGTACTATTCATGGGCCTCACTATACTATTTCAGCTAACTTTTACTTTTATCCACAATACTTTCAGTAAAAAAAAATTTAGTTTCAGTAAAATAAGCGAATTCTAAATGGACCCTTACTTTATCAATTATTATAAGTTATCACACCAATTAATAATTTGATATATATTATATCAACTCATTTGTATTATAGTGATACTAATTTATTGAACCATGTAATAAATTAATTTTAATAGATTTTAAATATATAAAAATTTAATAAAAATTATTTAATTTAATATTTAAATATAAAAAACTCCACTTAAAATTTTTGCCTAAAGCCTTCAAAGTTGTTGAGCCGGCCCACACTCATTATACTCCTATCCAATTCAAGGCACAAGCTGCTAAATAATCATAAAGATTGTGACTTGAAGTCAGCTAATATTGTTGTGACCTAAAGTCAATTGTAGCATATTTTCTTAAATGGTTTGTAAAGATTTGAATTTGTGTAAAACGTTTATGAAGTCATACAGTATTTTTAAAAATAATTTATATAGGGTTGTATTTTTGTATAAAGTTTATAAAATTTTGTGTCAAATGCATGGTCCTTCTGTATGGCGTTTTTATTATTCATTCATTCTTAAAACAAAAAATTAAAAAAAAAAAAAAAGTAAAGTAAAAATAAAATCAATGAGATACTTTAAGGGTACGAACAAGCAAGCACCAAAATCAAATAGAAAAGAAAAAAAAGTAAAAAAAGCCTTTTATAGGTAACATCGTAAAAGGCGTGAAAGATGCGTGGCCCGCACATCATGTGGTCTTAGTCAGATTTGGACGCAAATCGTCCTGGTGCAATGGCCCAACCGGATATTTTATCAAGTTATAACTCGTTGTGTACTCTACCTTAATCCCAAATTAATTAGCCCAAGTTAGGACTTAACATGCATTAGGATTCTAATTCTAAACCAAACTAATTATTAAGGGTTCATATTTTTGGGGAGAAAAGTGGGAAGAAGAGAGGAGAGAAGAAAAAGTAGGGGAAAAAAGTGTGTTTGTTCAAGGAGGGGAGGGGAGGAGACAGTAAAAATAGTGAGTTCTAGGAATTTTCTTTCCAATTCCACCATTTGGGGTGAAATGATTTTCTCCCCAATAGGAGGGAGGGAGTGGATTAGATGAGAAATTACTCATTTACCCATTCTCTCTTATTCAACGTTGTTTTTTCTTTCTTTTTCACCCTATATTACAATAAGTTTTCCCCCATTTATTATTATTTTTTCTTAGTACTAGAAGTATAAGAGTAAATTTATATAATTTGCATTTTCTATCATCTCTTTTTTATTTTTAACCAAACAAAAGAGTCGTTTATCTCTCCACTTTTATACCAACCCAACTAAACATCATAAGAAAAAACTAAAATATATTCTATTCTCTCGCTTTTTTATTCCTTCTCCATGTTCTATTCACCCGCACTTTTCCACCCACAACGAAACAGACTCTAAGGATGGTTGGATTTGGGTAAATATTTGAGCTACAAGGATCTTGCTAGTCATCCAACTTAATTTATAGCAATTCTAAAAATTAAACTAGCTAACTCACAGGGATTAGTATTTGAGACAATAAATGATTGTCCATCATTTAATAAATGAATACAAAAGTGCAATTAAAAATAATTACAATTATACACATTCACAGTATTATATAGAATTTTTTTTTTTTTAGTTTGAATTGAGTCTATTTATAATTTCTAAGTATAAAATTTGCATATATGAATACAATTGACAGAAAATTAGAGTATAATTGGAAAGAAACTTGGCATGAAATTGAAGTGGACAAGAAATCTAAAGATATTTGGCATTAAATTATAATTCAATTAGAATGACACTTAGTATTAAATTATAGTTTAATCAGAAGGATATTTGCCACAAAATTGGAGTGCACTTAGAACCTAATTTGGATTCTTAATTGAGATTCTACTTTAATATTTTATATATGACTAACTCTTAAATTAATAAATCATATATAACATATAATAGGTTAAAGCATAATCAAAATCCAAATTAGTTTATAATTATAGTATAATTTTGCGCCAAATGTCTAATTTAATTTTCTTAATTTTGGTGCCAAATGACCCATTCATAATACTCAACATGAAAGTCAAGGTGACCATTTCACTTACCTAGGCAAGATCACCCCATCAATATTGCTGTTGAATATTTCCATACATAAGCACGTGTTACAATCTAGTTTAAACAAAATTTCAATATCCAATAATTAATATTGTGGGTTGGGTTTTATTATTTAAGTTAAAATTTGTAACTTGAATTTAAGAATAATATTACTGTTGTAGAACTTGAAGCAGTAATATAATAAAAAACAATAAATTATAAAGGCAACAAACTTCACAAATTTTTTACAACCATCAAGGTGCCATGTTTTGTTTGATGTACAGTAATTTTTAAATGTGTGAATAATACTGTGAAGAACTCCTCCACCGTCATCCTACGCGCCCCATTAGATAACACTCCGTATAAGACTTTTGCACCTAGGAAGACTCTCTAGGCATTCAGAGAGATTTAGGTAATGGACAGTCCCAGGTACTGAAGATGACGACAGTGAAGAGCACTTAAAGGGAATTTAAGTCCCGCTTTCAACATCTGCTCGTACACTCCGACATCTTCAACACCCTGGTAGTAACACTTTTTGAACTTGAAGGGTAGATGGATTGGTATGCCAACAGGAATCTGGTATTTCTCCTTAAGCATATTGAAGTGTTTTTGTTTGATGGAAGAATTGAAGTCGTTTTTTGTCCACAATAGAAGCATGATAAACTCCCTAAGACCATCAGGACCTATGACGGATTGAATGGGAGGTTCAGCATTGCCTATATCTTCATCATCATTGGAATCGCCCTCTGACCCGTCCACATCCAAGTCCTCATCCTCCTCCGCGGAAGGTGAGTTGGCAGACAAAACCCTTTCATCATAGGAGGTGACGGGGTCATCCTGACCTGATGGAAAAACCTCATCATAGCTCGCTCCTTTGCGGACACACGATTGTTCACTCAACACACTAGACATCTGTCACCTACACATGACGGGTAAACCCCTAAGACTCTACAGGTCTACATAGGCGACGGGCATGCGATATTTAAATAAATAGAAAAAAAAAAGGGGGGGAAGAATTCAGTATAAGGTGAAGGATACTTATAGGTGAACGATGCAAAGAAGGAGACGGAAAAAGCATAGCGGACGATCACACTAGGTATATGGTATCACAGTTTGTTGAAAAGGACGGTAGCACTCTGATTGGAAATTCATTGCGAAAAGCAAAAATGAAAGGGAGAAGCAACATATATATAAAGGGAATAGCACGAAAGACAAAGGGACGCTTCGGTTTGAATGATTAACCACTAAAAACATGTCACGTGCCCCTACTGCATTAATGACTCTAGGCTAGCCTGTCAATCAAAGTGCGTTTTCCAAAGGTTGAGTTAGACTATCACTCCACGGGTCCGTCCGTAAGATAAGACGACGGACCCAAAGAGTGACGGGGCAACTGAAGGGGATAAAAATTAAGGTAGACGGACTCGTCCAAAAAGCCTTCCATATGCGACGGTACTGAGATAATGGATGATCAAAACATAAGGACAAGACGACGGATTAATACGCCGGACGTAGAATATACAAGATGGATGGATCCTCCATAGTGGATGGATTCTAGCTATATGGACACAAGGGGGACGGATATCAAGGCCACGTGGCACCTACGTGGCTTAAGTGGTCTCCAAGGAACCTTAAATTGAAATGTCTTGCATCCTACAATTAACCCTAGTTAATGGAATCCATATATAGGAAGAATCCTGCAAAATACGTACATTTATGAAGATCTTCCCCACAATGAAACATCTTCTTAGTCAAGAAACGAAGGTCAATTCTACACTACTATAAAAACCTAAAACCCTCAGAAAATAAGGGACGCACAATTTATCTCAACTCTGGCACTCTAGAGTTGTGAAAGTTCTCTAACTTAACATTCGAAGGGTGTTTGGCTGGTACCACATCGGTACTCTTTGTAAGGTTTTCTTCTTCTTCTTTGTTGTGTAGGTCTTGTCTAGAGCACGTGAGGACTGTGTAGCTTACTGATCGATTTTCACCATCATCAAATATTGCTGTTGAATATTTCCGTACATAAGCACGTGTTACAATCTAGTTTAAACAAAATTTCAATATCCAATAATTAATATTGTGGGTTGGGTTTTATTATTTAAGTTGAAATTTGTAACTTGAATTTAAGAATAATATTACTATTGTAGAACTTGAAGCAGTAATATAATCAACAACGATAAGTTATAAAGGCAACAAACTTCACAATATTTTTTACAACAATCAAGGTGCCATGTTTTGTTTGATGTACAGTAAACATAATATTAATAGTGGATCTAATAAAAATGATATTGCATTAATCATGGTCTATTACCTCAATAAATTATTAAAATAATTATTAAATTTATTGTGTATGTAACATTATTGCAACTTGCAACATAATGCCTATTATTGTAGTTGTCATTTGTCGTCGTCGTGGTGGTCTATCTGACATATATAGTGTATTTTGCTAAAAATTTAAAACCTAAAATCTCATGGAGTGACAGACTCAAGTCAGTGGTGGTCAAGCTCAAGTACCACACTACCACTTCGTAAATGTCATCAAAGTCCTTGGCGAATTTCAATTTGTTCTTTCCTTGTGCCTAGGTGACAGGAAATTAATCCCCATCCATGCAAAAATACAACCCAAACACTTTGAAAAGGGATTGAACACTTGTATTTGGATACGGCTTATTGTTGAAAATTGAAAATACTATAACAAAATAATTTTTAAATGTGTGAATAATACCACATGACCCATTTTTAATAAAAATTTTGCTGAAAAAGAGGTTTGTAAATTTCGTAAACAGTACTCAGAACCTACTAAAAAAACATAAAAATCATAAAAACGCCCTTCTAAAAAAAAAAATGCCAACGCTAATGCGTGCTTTTCAGCAATATCCAAACGAAGGCTAGGTAGTGATATTTGATATGAAATACTATTTCAAGAATGATATTTGCCGTCAGTGGAAAAAGATAGAGAAGGCTTTCTTATTTTATTTCATTTTATTAAACCAGTCAAAATAAATTCAAAAAGTTTTAAAAAATGCATTTTTTTTCTTCTTCTAATTGTTTGCCAAATGGTACTAGCTAGCGTCACTCACCCACTATCAATTGTTTATTTATTTTTTATCGATGATCACTAATATCATTTCACCATGGCACTTACTTCCCTCTCCCCAAAAAAAAAAAAAAAAAGGTTGACCCCATATTAAATTGTAAAAAATAAAAAAAAATAAAAAAAAACGTCAACATTTTATCTTTCCTCATATTATATATATATATATAGGGAAGTCCCATACTGAACGCAAACGCAACCGCGTTTAATAAACAAAGCAAAACCCCACACTCGAGACTCGTCTACCCAAAGAAAGTGCCATTGACTCGCTAACAATCTCACGCGGCAATTTCCAGTCCAAGTGAAGACTTAATCATAGCCCCAAACAGAACCCCCCACACATTACATGACAAGTTGACCCAACCCGGTACAAGTCTCCATACTCTTATCAAAGAATTACCAAAAATTCTAGGACCCAAAATAAAAAATAAACTGTTCCGCCAGTAACATTTTGTTACATAAAATAATTGCGACAAAATTGAGATTTTTTTTGGTACTAAAATTACTCGGAATCGTTATCTTTGCTTCCCAAAAAAGAAAAAACAAAGAAAGAAAAAAGAACCATTATATTGGTACGAACATTAGAAAAATAACACCAGAAAATCAACCCCACTTTATATCTAATTCAACCCGTCCAACCACTTCAAGAGTTCACACTACTCTTTTCATCAACTTTCTTTTATCAACAAAGACTTCAAACTTTGCGACACAAAGAGAGAACAACACAACTAGTCCATGGGAACCGAAACTTCATCGTAAATTACTCCACCTTAGTACTTTATTATTTTTTTTTTGCCTTTCTTTCCAAATACTATGAATTTTTGACCAAGCTCCAATTAGCAATTAATTAACCATATTTGACTGCAGGTTTGAGACGAGTGAGATGTTGGCAACGTTTTTAGCATCCACACCATTGCTATCGGAGTCATGGAGGCTCTGCAACATCTCCAACACAAGTACGCCGCGAGGTTTTCTCGCGGAGCAAACTGGAGATGTTGGGTATATTGCTTTCTCAGGCATCCAAACGGTTGGGAACTCGTCGGAACCCAGCTGCAGAAACTTGGTGCCATTAATGGAGAGCGACGGAAACGCCTTGTTCATCCCGCTGCACCGCCTCAACGAAGGCGAGGAGCCTGTCATGGTGCATGCAGGCCTGTTACAGCTCTTCCTGTCTATGCATAGCTCCACAAGTTTCCAGAACCAGGTTAGTTATTTCTGTTGTTGAAATTAAATAACTACTAGTTGAAATTTTGTATGCGATTGCGGGTGTATAATTCGGTAAATCAGAATTCTGTATTACCATGTAAATCAAAGCAAAATAAGCAGAAATGATTTATAGGCCGAATGAATTCAGGAAAAAATAAAAAAAATAGTAATTGATCAAGACTAGTATTTGACCGTTAACACGATCATTAATTTAAAAGACTGTTAAGGCCTGTTTGAATTGAGTGTTTGGATGGAGGGGAGAAGGAGAGGGATTCTCCCTTCCCCTCAATCCAAACGGACCATTATTTTCTTTGTTCTGAAGTTAGTCTTGATTAAGATAATTAGATTGAGTGATATGTTTTCGCCATTTTTGAAGTGTGAGCATTTGCATTGTGTTGATCATCCATTTAGTATTTCTTCTCATTGAATAGTTAATTACATGCTGATATGTATTACATAACATTTCAATTTCATATGCTAATAATCAAATTAATTGGTAGTCATTATATATTTAGCGTCTTGATAATTTCTAAGGAACTAAAGTTTTAGCCATAAAAGACCTTGGCAGGTTTTTGTTTTTTGGTTTGTAGTCTTTGGACTATGCTGATAGAAGAGGCTTCAATGCCAACTGAACTAGGGTGAGATACTGATAGGTTTTTGAAAAAAATAAAAACAAAAAAAGGTATCTGAGTCCAGAAGGGCTACTATAAATGGAAATAATATGAACCATGCTAACTCTATTTCCCTCTATATAATTTTTACCTCGCATTATTATAATTAGGTTGCCCCAAAAGGATATTTTTAACGTTAAACTGTTAAGTAATCATCTAACACCATAAAATCATAAAGGTGTGAAAAGGGAAGGTTCTAACAACTTGAAGATAGGAAAATAATTCAAATAAAAATAAATGTAAAGAGAAGCACTATCTAGTGAAAGTGAGTGAGAAAAGGGAAGTAGAGATGTGAACTTGAAAAAGTTGATTCCTGAATTCTGATCCTCCAAGAGGACCCTCCTCACAAGATATTCCTTTCATATTATTCATATTATATAAAACGTGCAAATTAAAAAAAAAAATGGTGAACAAAAGGCATACAAGAATTAATTATTTAAAAAGACTTTTAACTTTTGTTTGCATTGATATCTCAATAATGCAAGCCACTCATAAAAGCAAGGTTGGTAATTGGTAAATTTTGAGAGAGAGAGAGAGAGGCTCTATTGTATTAGACAGCAGCCAATAAGACATTGAAATACAGTCAAGAAATATCTAATAATTTTCCGTTTAGGACACGAGTCATATATTGTTATGTACTCTAAATGTCGTATCTCATCACCAAATTTCAATTTTCTTTTGAAAGCCTCTTGAAGATGTTGCTTGGTGACTTCCAAAGCTTGTTTTGTCCATGATCACCACATAAAGGCAAAAAATTGGATTGTATCTTTGTACCTCCACATTTTTGGCCAAGTGATTGTCACAATTTTTATATAGTTGTGACAAAAAATTTTAGCCAATGAGCCCAATTCGATTCTCTTTGTCTGTTTGAATTGTAGTTGGGAGGTCAAATTCAGTCTTCAATCCAATCTCTTCGCAGGAAAGAGCCTTTTCTTCTGTGTTGTCTACTTCCATTTTTGTTTTTTTTTTTGGGTGTGATTTTATGCTAGAAAGAATAACTAAGAAAGGTTCCTTTCATTTTTACCCTTATTAATAATGCCACACATTAGTGGCCAATCTAAATGCCTGAAGAATACAAATTAATTAGGTGTAACTAGAAAGATAAAGAAGGATGGAGTCTGTTCAATTGATGGATGCTCCCATAAACTTTTATTTTATTTTATCTTGATAGAATGCTCCCAGAAACTTTATATGACCTTTGATTTGATTTGGGTTACAAACTTTATTAGTATTTTATATTAAATTCACATGGCTTTATATCTTGTATACTGGTGGCGATGTGTGTGTTATCATCATTTATATATGTTACTGAATAAATTAAAGATTATTGGGGTGTAAATGTAGCATACAATTTCGAAGTTACTTGCTAAAAGTTTTATAATTTAACTCGTTGATATTTTTCAAAAAAACATAAATGATTCAAATCCCTTATTTTTTATAACGGGTAATCATCAAATTTATCAAAAAAAATTCAGCAGCTACCTCAATTTAATTTTTTAACTCCTATTTGGTACAAATTTTCTCAATTCCCCGTGCTTAATTTATAATTTTATATAATGGTCAAAAGTTTTTGATGGGTTTCTAAGACTTTTTCTAATAAACAAATCCACGTAAGGTGAGAATGGTAGGAAGTGGTATACTGCATGTATAGATATATGCGCACACAGATTCAGTACTCCTTGGAATTTCCTAATTAAAAACTTGAATAAAAATACAGTTGGTGGAGGAAGACATGGTAAAATATAGGTTTTAGTTACATTTGACTTGATGCGATTTTTGTTAATGTTATGTTATTTAATCTTTTTTGTTGAAAATTTGAAATCATTTTTTTTCCCATTATTGTCTACTTATAAATCAATAAATATCACATATATAAAAGGTTAAATTTAAGAGAATTTTTTAATAAAAAAAATTCAATTAAATAACACAAATTATCAGTTTATAGATAAGATAGTGACTAATAGTCTGATTAGCACAAAATTGACCGGACATGTTAAAAACAAAAAGAACATATAACACAATGATAGAATTTTAAAAATATTTTATTTTTTTAATAATATAAAATTAAAAAAAACATTTACATAAAGTATAACTTGATTCCAATATTATGATCAAAACTTATCAAATTTGCTAAATTTGGTAGCATGGTCAAATTACAAGCATTGGTTTCATTCACCAAAAAATGCAACTCCTTCCTTGGTAGTGTATAATTTTATGTATTTTCTTATTGTGATTAAATGGATTGCTTATGGTTGATTATTTATTTAAAACATCAAGAATCCCTTAATTAATAATGGAGTTGATTTTTGGTGTCACTATTATAAATGTAACAGTAGAAAAATTCTTAAGTACTCTTGGAGTATGAATAAATGATGCTCCCTCTTTTTATATTCATGGTGGACTCACCATGAATGTAAGAGAATAAAGTATCATTCTCTGTGCTTCAGAAATATCTAAAAATTACTCATAACAGTGATATAAAATTCTCTTTTTCAATGACAATACTAAAGATGGTACAATTCCCACTTTTCTTTGTTTTTTTTGTACGAAATTCAAGATTATTATGCAGACTATGTGCAATGTTATGGAATATTTTCTCAAAGAACAAAAAATGTCATGAAAATTCCAATTTTAATTTTGTCTCGAGGGTCAAATAAAAACAAACTAACAAGCGGCGACAAATAAAAATTATAATTGTTCAACAAAAAAAAAAGGATTATTAGTGTCGGCGATCCCCTTTCCTGCCGTTATCATTTTGTATTTACTTGATGCCATGGCACTTAAGTGGTGGCCACCACTTACGTGGTTTTTTTTTTTTTTTTTTTTAATCTTAAGTACTGTCTGGTTGGGGCCACTTCCCACTTTCCAGATTAGCCTCTTCGTAGTCTTGTCTACACTTTGAAATAGTGGAAAAGTTAAGCTTCGAGGAAGCAGAAGCAATTTTTATGGGGTTCAGGTAATGCGTGCTCTTAGGATACACAAATTAACCATTTATTTAAAAAAAAATTATAAAAAATTAAAAAAAGTTATCAAAACAGTTAATTATTTATTTGTTTTTTCATAAAAAATTTCTTAAAATGATTTACATTTATGCCCAAAGGGCACACATTAATAAATCTCATTTTTATAACCAA
Source organism: Quercus ilex subsp. ballota (assembly GCA_032727855.1). Classification (NCBI taxonomy): domain Eukaryota; kingdom Viridiplantae; phylum Streptophyta; class Magnoliopsida; order Fagales; family Fagaceae; genus Quercus; species Quercus ilex. The sequence continues at coordinate 40,944,098 of CM064917.1, forward strand.
TCCTTTTGAATTTTAGGAACACTTTGTTAAAATTATTTTCCATTGTAGTTACCATAAACTTTCTTCTTCGATGCCCAAGTTGTTATTAATGTATAAACTTGGTAAAGAACTTTTTTTTTTTGGTTATATAAATTTTTATTTATTTATTTATTTTTAGGTTGGGCAATAAGCCACTAACAAAAAGAAACCACCCACTTTGAACATAGAGAAATTTGATTGACCAAGTGCTCAGTCAGTGGGACTTTTGGACCAAGTCAAACGCAATTGGAAATCTTATTCAATAACTTAATCTCATTACATAAAGGTATATTTTTCTTTTTATGAGTTTCTTTTCATTATGTTTTTTTTTGGTTATATTTTGTATGTTAAATAACACATATTTGGTGAGACTAAAACTTGGTGTAACCAGTGTAGTGTAACAAGCAATGGAAAACATTGAAAAACTTTAGAAGCTGTTTGCAAAATAAATTATATATATCAGCCCAATCACCTGATTTAATGACCCCTTTTGTTCAAATTGCTAGAAGCATAATAATAAATATTATGAAGAACTTTTATTTTTTATTTATTTTTTTGAGAAGAAACATTGTGAAGAACTGATTGGTTCATATAGTACTCTTCCCTTAAGAATACGTGATTCCTTAAGCCCACCTAATTTGATCGTGTACATATCACCTGCAAAAGCACATATTGATCTAGAACATCATTATTTCATTACTTATATATATATATATATATATATATATAAAACTATGCTATAGTCAAAGAACTTGAATCACACGCTTTGGTCAACTTTTGCTTCCCACGTGTTATTAATAACGTCATGCATTAAAAAAAAAAAAAAAATACCGTCATGCATTCATTCTTGACTTCTATCATTCATCTTTTGCGGCTCTTCATTTTCCCTTGCCGAATATCACCACTCCAATTAATATTACAAAATATAGGAAGTAATTATTAATTACCTATTCAAAGAGGAAAACGATTATCACAAAACCTGGGAAAATTCTTCCAACCAATTAGTTGGCGATTGATGAGATGTACTTTTAGTAGCATGATTTATTCAAATAATATACGTTGATGGTGTTATGAGCTGTTATATATTAAATTAGAGGAAATTCTTCCAAACCGATTTGGAGGAAAATTTTGAATCTTTCAAATCTCTACACAGTTGGTCATTAAAGTAGAAGCAATTAAAGTATAATACTAGTCCTACTTTATGCTAAATCTATTAAAAACAGTTAGAATCACCCTTCAAACTGGTTGGAAGGAAAGTTCAGCTAATCCATTACGTGGTAATATTCCTAACTTTTACAGAATAAGTAAATTGTTCCCAAGTTCTAATTTTCTATGGTTATTAATTGCATGATTAAGCCTCATGTAAGAAAGTTAAAACATGCAAATGATTTCTTCAGATGTTGGCACTAAAGGAAAAAAGCAAGTCAATTGTCATCACTGGCCACTCTCTAGGAGCAACAATTGCCACACTTTGTACACTTTGGCTCCTCTCTTACTTCCAATCTATCTCTTCTCCCTCACAAGTGCTATGCATCACTTTTGGCTCTCCAATGCTTGGCAATGAGTCACTTTCCAAAGCTGTCCTTAGAGAAAGATGGGGTGGTAACTTTTGTAATGTAGTCTCAAAACATGACATCATGCCAAGAATGCTCTTTGCTCCTCAAGCATCTTTTACTCAGCTACATTTCCTACTGCAGTATTGGCATTTGTCCATGAATTGTCCTCGCTTTGGCATGCTTGCCCAATTACACGACGAAGATAAAGCAGAGCTCTTTCGCTTGGTCTTGTGTCATTTGGAAGTGATAGCACAAGCAGGAGAAGAGGTAGCAAAAAGTCTATTTTGGCCACTAGGAAGCTACTTGTTTTGTTCTGAAGAGGGAGCAATTTGTGTGGATAATGCTGTGTCTGTTATCAAGATGATGTATTTGTTGCTTATGACTGGTTCTCCATGTAGTAGCGTTGAGGATCATCTCAAGTATGGAGATTATGTGGAGAGAGTTTCTCTACAGTTTTTGAACCAGGGAAGCTTCATGCAAGCAGATATTCCTGAGTCAAGCTATGAATCAGGGGTTGCTATTTCACTACAGTCCTTGGGGATATATAGCCAGGTAGTGCATTCTATCAATCTCAAAAATTTCTCCAAGTGTCATATATTTTAGGAACTGAAACCATTCATATAATTCATTTCAGCTCCATTACAGGTACTCCCTAAAGGTCCCTAAATTTATTCTGAGAAACAACATCAAATATGACATGGACAAGCAGCTTTAGATTTTTTTTTTTTTTTTTAAGTTCAAAAGGCCAATCATTATCTGAATACCACATCAATATGTTCAGAGTGGTTTCTGAATATGTTCATACAGAATCTTATTACCCTTGCTTTGAGGTGAATTGAATTAACCATTTCTCCTTTTATTTTACCTATAGGAAACAGTTGCCAGACCTGTCAAAGACTGCTTGAAGACGGCAAGGCGAATGGGTCTCAGACCAAACCTGAATGCTGCCAAGCTGGCTGTTAGCTTAGCGAAAATTAATCCATACAGAGCTCAGATAGAATGGTATAAAGCATCTTGTGATGAGTCTGATGACCACATGGGGTACTATGATTGTTTCAAGCTAAGGGATAATTCAAAAAAGGGCTCTAAAGTTAACTTGAACCGGCACAAGCTTGCTGCTTTCTGGAATAATGTCATCAAAATGTTGGATAACAATGAACTGCCTTATGATTTTAATAGGCGAGCAAAATGGGTCAATACTTCACAATTCTATAAACTCCTGGTTGAGCCATTGGACATTGCAGAATACTATCGGACAGGGATGCACCTTGTCAAGGGCCATTACTTGAAGCATGGAAGGGAGAGGAGGTATGAGATTTTTGATAGGTGGTGGAGAGAGAGAAAGGTAAGTGTGGATGAAAATAATAAGAGGAGCAAGCTTGCAAGTTTAACTCAAGATTCATGCTTTTGGGCAAGGGTGGAGGAAGCAAGGGAGTGGCTTGATAACATTAGAAGTGAAAGTGACATAAGAAAGCGGGCTTTTCTTTGGGAGAATATTGATGCTTTTGAAAAGTATGCAAGGAAATTGGTTGATAATATGGAGGTTTCTAGAGATGTCCTGCTAAAGAATTCAAGCTATAATTTGTGGGTGGAAGAATGGAGTAAATTGAAATCACAGCTGAAAAAATTCTCTCCTCAGTTTCCAGATTATGTGAATGGGGAAGTAGTTCCTTAGTGTACAATTCAGCAAGTGACCCAAGATAGCTGGCTTTTGATTCGGAGAATATTGATGCATTTCAAAAGCATGCAAGGAAATTGGTTGACAATGAGGAAGTGTCTACAGATGTTCTGTCAAAGAATGCAAGATATAATTTGTGAGTGGTAGAATGGAGTGAGTTGAAATCACAGCTGATGCAATTCCCCGAGTCTCCAGATTATGTGAATAGGGAAGTAGTTCCTTAAGTGTATAATTCAGTATAACAATGCATTGTAGCGCATTTTGATACAATGCTAATTGTATCTTAGGTACATGACTTATATTTATTAGGTTGTATATCTTATGCAGACTCATATTTATTAAGTTGTATATCTTATGATTCTTATGCAATAATATTTCTTACCCCAAAGAGCTGTATGAGCCACCACGACAGAGAAGCACTTCCATACTTGGGCTGTGATCAAATATTTTGGTATGTGCTTCTTAGTGGGTCACTACATGTAGGATAAAATTCAGTTAGTTTAAACTTAGCTGTTGATTTTATTGGCTTTCCTCATCTCTGGCACTCCTTGCCAAACATGCAACTGGGACACCAAATTCACTTTCTGGTAGAAAGAATTGCAATGCCAGATTATTCTTGCATCTTGACTAAAGTGACCAATAAGATTTCTTGGGGGCGTGACTGGACAATCTGAAATTGGTAATTACAAATTCACATTGACCAGTAAATTTGGAACTCTTTTTATTGGTAAACATTTATATAACAAGGAGTTCATGGGAAGAATTCGAACAAAAATTTTCAATACAAGAGAGAAGTTAAACCTTTCCATTCTGACCATCAATATTCCTAACAGGTCCCTTAAACCATTTTCTTGCATCCAACATCCACCAAAGCATTATTAGACCCAAACCTACACCCAATGCCACTGGTGCATAATTGAAAGTATTCCAAGTAATTGGATAGTAAGTTGGCAAAAGGAAGACTGAGCAGGTATAACAGATCCACAAAAAGGCAACCAAGCAAATTGGCCTTCTTGCTTTGCCCAAATAAAATGGCCCAGGCTTGAAGTTTTTCTCAGCCATAACCATTCTTGCGAAGATTGGAACTGCATAGCCGCCAACCCAACCAATTGTACATATGGATGTTATGGCAGTGAAGACTACATTCACTTTCAAGATTGGAAGTCCAAGAAGAATGCATATGGCTGCACAGAGCCACACAGCATTTGAAGGAACTTTGTGTTTTGGGTGCACTTTTCGCCAAATGGCTGAAAAGGGAATTCCTTTATCCCTTGATAGAGCATATACCTGAAGGATAACATGGTTCAGTGAAATGGTTATGCAGAAATATAAACAGAAAAATTCTAAGAGATAGTTCAACATGGATATTGCTCTTGACATTTCTAACAATATGAAGTATAGAAATTAGATGTGTATACAAGAAAGTAATGTTGTCTTGTGCATACAAGAAAGTACAGTTCAAAACTTCTAAATGTTTTTGCATTAGCTTCTCATTCTAGAGAATATATAAAATACCATAGTTATACCCTTAACAATGTAATGATTTCACTTTAGTATAAAATTGGAAGCTCAAAGTCTATTGTTCATAACATAGTTCCTGTGCAGGTGGACAACTTGAGATGCTATTGTTCACAGGATAACACGCAAAACTGAGGCTTAGCAGCAGATATATGGGAGATGCCCAATGGTAATACATGCAATGACATACTTTCACATGATTTATATAAGCTGGCACAAGGACTACAATAGAAAGCTCTTGCTAAAGCAGTTCACTTGTTTTGCCACTACAAAACAGGTGTTGGTAGTGGTTCCCCAAACTCAAGCTAGAAATGAGCCCTCATCCCCTCCAAATCCCCATTCTTCCCAATGCCAATAATAACTATGTAAAAAAATAATAACTATGTAAAAAAATGATAGCCACTTACCACTCTGGCAGCACTAGTAGTGATTGAGAGCCCCCCAAAGAAGAATGAACCCCATATGATAAATAGTAAAATGATAGCTCCAGTAGCACTATGATATCTACCATGGAATGCATCATAGAGTATTTGAGCTGGCACAAATGTTCCAGCAGTTTCATTGGTTGGATCATATAGGTAGCCAAAATCCTGAGTGAAAAATTGCAAAGCATATCATATAAGAAAAATATCCAGAGAATAATTGGAAAAAAAAAGAAGGTAATGACCCTACTAAAAGACAATATAAAAACATACAGTGTACGTGGACTTATTTTTACTCATATCAGAAAGTGAGAAGATTATGCTACTCAATTTGCATTAATATCATTGCATAGTAATTTCTAGAAGCAGCAAGTACTTATGACAAGAGGAAGATTGAATGCAACTTTGAAAACCCTCACTTTGTTGTTTATGCTACTCCCTCCATCTCACAATAGACAAAACTTTTGAAATGACACAGTTATTATCAAAAAAGGGAAAAAAATATAGTGATGTTCCTAAAATATCCTCTAATTTATATTAGAGTTGGCATAACTTTTGACAAGAATCCTTCTGTTTTTTGAAATAAGATGAGGGGAAAATAGGGAAATGAACTTCCATTTTTTGAAAGTTTCATATATCTTAGGACGACCTAAAAGGTTAAGGTTATCATCTCTATTATGGGACAGAGGGAGTGTTATTTAGGGCCAAAAAAATGAATAAAAGAAATAGAGGAATTGAAATAACTCATTACAACCAGAGTTCTGAACTTCGCAGTAGTGTCCGATTACTTGTTTGGAAAGTAAGGGCCAAAATCACAGGCTAAAATTAGTCATCATGACAAATACCTGAATGCTGAAAGTAAGGGCCAAAATATAAGCCCATCCAAATATTGAAATGATCCCGATGCTGGAAAGAATTGCAATGGGGCCATTCTTGTCTGCCCCTCTGGTTTCCTCAGTTAAATGTGCAGCAGCATCATATCCATATAGTGAGTACTGGCTGACTAGAAAAGATAGAATGACTGCATAAGGTTTGCTTGATATTCCAGTTGTCCCAGGTGCCACTTCAAAATTCGTGAACACGTATGAAGCAGATTGTGTAGTCAGTGCTACCAAGGGCAGCATTATAACAATAACCGTCCCTCCAACAACCTGAAAAAGGGATTGCAACCAAATGTTAGAACTGAAAATATTACATTTCACATGTTAATTATTCCATAAAAGTTGATGTAGAAATTGGAAGACTAGGTTCTGCCAGTCAGGCTTACTGAGCTGGATGAGATTTTCTGATTAGAACTCCATTAATTACTAATGCCTAACTTTGCCGTGATAGAGACAGCAGGAAAGAAGATCTTTTTTAGGATAGACAAATAGTTGGAAAGAAAATCCTGGGAAAAGAATAGAAACTTACAACCATTCCATCCCAGAAAATTTTAAGATTTCAATTCCTCAATTTTGGAAATCAAATAAGGCATGAGGTCATAAAAGCCCACTTTAGGATTGAAGATTTCTCCGTATGCCACTGCAACAGGCCCTAATTGACTAGTTTATGACTGTTTATGTATCACAACTAAAAATCGGACTAACTTTTCTGATTTTTTGAGGCAATTAGAAATGCTATTAATTTTTCATGCAAATAAACTTTTAATTTCTTTATCATTTTGGCTTACAACCAATTTTTTACTTCAGTTATTTTTGTATTTTGATTTCTCTTCTGGTAATGACACTATAGTAGAGGAATGTATATAATTTAACTGCTATAAGATAAATGGACTTTGACACTACTATATAGTTTTTTCTGCACTTCAATCGCTTTCCAATTTGATTAGTCTCCGGCATAGCCTAAAAACTTCTTTAACAGGAAATGGAGCATAGGTGATGCTAGATTAGGTTCCCATAAACAGGGATGAAAGGAACAACTCTTGGGAAGAGTGAAAATGATTGTATCCTATGTTTGCTCACTGTCTCTTTTTTTAACACCATTATCTTGATTATCAACTAGAGTATAAATGGTTCACATCTTGATTATCAACTAGAGTATAAACTGTAAAAGGCATACAAGCAAGCTTATATAGATTATACCTGCCACCATATTGAAATTATATCGATGAAGGCAATCACTTCCAATGCAAAAGTGTTGAGAAATGCCCATATAAGAGTCAGGGCTATGTACATACATAGAAATAACCATTTAGGAGCCAAGTACCCTCCATCCTTATTTGTGCCAGTGCATAATAAAATGATACTTTGCATTGTTTGTGATCCTGCATAAGCCTTCTCCACCCAGTTAGGGAAAAAAGAAGTTAAATACGATTACCAATTTACCATATACCAAAAACATTAATAGAAAAACTCTATAAAATATTTGGAAAAAAGGTACCTGTGTGCCTATGCCAGCAATGAGCCCTATGGTCTCTAGCCAAGCACAACACCATGATGCAAATGGACCCCATTTGGGGCCAGCTAAATGGGCAGCCCAGAAGTAAAGAGAACCAGTAGTCTGTTTAACACACAACCAAGAGAAAGTCAGTCATCTAAAACTTCAGCAAAATGCATTCATAGCCATTATTAAGGGAATAATGATTTGTAATAGATATTAGCAAGCCAGGAGAAAAAAAAATTGGATCATATAAGGTAATGTTGCTGAGAAAGCAGGCTCAAAAGAAGTTTTTGGATGTAAAGACAGAAAAATTTACTTTCTGCAACAAGATTACTTCAAATTTTATCTTGAGTTCTATCCTGAAACTGGTTTAATTGCTATCCTCTTTTCACTAAACAAAGTAAAACTTTTATGAGTTTATCTGTTGTGTTGGGCACTGAACATGGATCGAATGTTCCGATCCATAAACATGTTTCTTGTAAAATACTTGCAACGTGCATAAAGCCAAAAATTTGGTTTTCATTTAGTAAAGATCATACATTGGACAACTATTCTCTTGTGATGAAAATAAGAAAGCTACTTGATTTCTCAACAGGTTTAAGTTGTAACAAGGTCATGCTCAATAGAATTTAACATAGCTTTGGAAATTTTGATGTGAATATCATCCTCATATTCTTTTTAATTTTGATTTCCATAAAGGGAACATCAAGTTTCAGTTTCTAATAAGCCCATCAGTTGCATCATGTTTCCTTTCTTATGCTTTTATAGATATATGCATTTGGATAATGAGCAGATATTAAATTCAGGAGCAAATGATTAAATAGAACAAATCTCCATGGCAGTTTTGGTCACTATATTTTGGCCATGTTTTCAATTTGGTCCTCAAGTTTTTATAACTTTATTTTTGTCCTTATATTTTTAAACTTATTGTCATTTAAGTCCTTGCCATCATCTCACTTACAAACAAAAAAACAAAGAAGTAATTTTAAGTTAGCAGTGCAGTTCATTAATCACGTAGCCATTTTCTGTAAGCGAGATTATGGCATAGACCAAAATAACGACAAGTTTAAAAATATAAGGACCAAAATGAAATCACAAAAACTTGAGGACCAAATTGAAAACATGGCAAAATATAGTAACCAAAAATGTATTATTGCCTAATATTTTCAAATAGTAATATTTAAATAAATAAATGAACAGGGGAAGATGGAAAGGTACTAACTGGGAAAGAGGAACAGATCTCAGCCATTGCAATTCCAACAAACCAGGTGAAGAATGATACTACCACCCACCCCCAAACAAGACTTGCAGGACCTGCATATTGAAGACTTGAACCATACAGGGGAGTAATCCCAGTGAAAAGGGTCATTGTTGAAAATGATATTGCCAGTGTTTTGAACAAAGTCTGCATCAAATTAGAGCAACCCTATTAGTAAAAGTCTATATAAGAGCAAATCAAACAAGAAAGAAGAAGAAAATCTATGCAATGATAAAAAGAACTTTATGAGGAGCAAAAAAACAAATACACATAGTAGTAAGATAACCAAATAAAGGAATAGTTACCATTTCTCTTCTGAGTTCTTGCTTGTAACCCAGCTCATTGAGCCGCTTCTCCCCAGAATCCATTTCTGGGATTTGTGGCACCTCAGGCTCCTGTTGGTGGTTCCTCATGATATCAAAGATATCACTTGGAAATTGATCTCAAAGATGGTTTAAAAAATATGAAATAGAGAGTAGAAAGAAAGAAAGAAAGGGTTTGACTTATAAACTTTCGTATATTCTGCTTTAGAAGTTTTAAAGATCTAGCTTTGGGAAAAGAGGGTGCTGATAGATATATAAGTCAAACTGTTGCCAAGTTTGAATTCTCGTTAATTAGTTCCCTCCAATAATATATAGTTTTAATAACAAACTGTCTAGTGTTCTATTTGATTATTTTCCCATACGCTTCTTAGTTCACACTCTTGAGTTTTGCGTGGTCTATATTGCTTCCCAAAGTAAAATAAAAGCTGCAATAATAAAGTGTGCCGTTTTTAAGAAATTACTATATTCTGCTCATACTGCGCCTCACTATCTCTCTCCTAAGAATAGGTTCCATGCATAAGACCAAATGTGAACTCTTATGTGAAGAGTGTATAATACAATAAAAATTAAATAAATAAAAAATTCGCTACCCAATACACAAAACTAAAACTTCCACTTTTGTAGGGTTTAAAAAAGAGATGGTAGGCGGCCTTACTTTACCTCCAACTATTTTTTGAAGAAGTGATTTCTAAACTTGAACCTGTAACATGTCGCTTTTAATATCAATAATTATCAATAAATGACAATTTACTACATGTAAAAGATAATATCCTTTCACATCACTGTGGATCTTATATGCAACTATTACAGGAAATATCAAAGATAGAACAGGAAATCTCAAAGATGGAAAGATTCCAATAGTGTTGAAGAATATCTCCATTCCAATGGAATCCAGGAAGTCCAAGATCGCGGCCAATTATCTTGAATTAATAAATATCTCATCATGTGGTCAGCTTTGAATTTTTAACGGGCAGGAAATAATATGCACGCAAACAATTTGACTAGTCGCAACTTGCGATCACTTTCATTTGTTAATAAAACATCTCCCAACATTGGTTAAGATTTTAATTTTTTATTTTTTATTTTTAGAGCAGTTCGGACTCTTTCCCTCCTTAGACCCCCAAACTTGCTAAGTCGACTACACCTTAATTTTTATGATTTTTATCTCTCTTGAGAATCCTTTATTGTAATCATATCCCAATAGATCATGGTTGACGAAGATCTAATTAATTAAGTTCCTAAGTGATAATTCAAGCTTACAGTAAATAATAATTTTCAAAATTATAATAACACAAATACTTTCATTTTTTTCACCTTAGAAAATTTAGGCAAAAGAATAAAAGAAAATATATGCAAGAAGTAATGAGGATTGATCATACTTATTATGGAATAAAAAAGAAATAAGAAATAAGAGAGAGACCCTACTTATTATGGAATAAAAACTTCAAAGAGTTCCAACATATATAGTTACCTGTAGGATTAAAAAAAATATGATGTATTTCATGAACATAATGAAATATAAAAAAAAAAAATATATATATATATATATATATATATATAAAGTTAAATAACCTTGGAGAGGAAAAGAGAACTTGTAGCTTTCATTGTAGGCAACCTTAAAAGTATATAAATATTTATAATTTTTTTCGACTGATTTTATTTAATAAAAATAATAGAGTTTGAAGTTAAACTCTAATATAAAATCTCATCAAATTATTCCCTATGATCTAATCTCAAGTTGTAGATATACTTGAAGATAAATAAGAAAATAAAAAATTGTTTATAAGCAAACAGTGTGATAGATGAGACCAAATTGATATAGGTCTTTAAGATAATTAAATAGTGCAAACAATTAAAATCATTTTTATATACGTGCTAATATTTTTTTAAGTTTTACATTTGTTGAATGCAGGTTGCATATTTTGTCAAAATATTTTTGTTATTTTATTCAAAGAAATTGATAAGAACAAACAAATTGTTGTTTTTATCTGAAAACTATTGTAATTTGGTGCAGTCATTTGTCACAATTACAACTTTTAAGTCTAACTTTTATTATGTAATAATATATGATATATGATATATAATATGATATTATAACTAAATTCATTTGTCTCATAAAGCATAATGAAATCATACAGATCGGGTTTTTTTGTTTTTTTTTTGGGGGGTTGGAATTCACGTGGAAACTCATTGGGTCTTTGAGTCTTAAAAGGATTAGAAAATGAAAAACAAAATTACTTAATCGTTTTTGCTTTTCCTTTTCTTGTTCCTTTTGAGATGTAAATGAAGTCAAACCAACCCCATCAAATTTTATATTAACAACATGTGGCATGAATGAATTTGAAATTTTCGGACTCTGTTTTTTTGAGAACTAACACAAATTGTTTGAACACTATCAATTCGTTACCATGCAATGCATTCTTTTCACTGGTCCGTTTCATTTAAAAGAGCTGGCAAGAATCTGAGTTATCTTACTCAGCCGCGTGGGAACCAGAATTAAAAACAGAATTTACTAAAGCTTGCACCCTAAGACCAAAAATCAACTTAGATTATCTTTTATTTATTTTTATATGGCATCTATTTTTATGATTTTTGCTCTTTATCATTAGATCAAGACAAAAGATATTAATAAGTTTTTGGCGTAGACAGGATTGAACTCTAGATTTTTCATTCAATTAACAGAGACTTTACCTATTGAGTTAACTGGAAACTACAAATATCTTCCTAATCATGTTGTGTTCCAAAAAGAAAAAAAGTATACTTTTTTTTTTTTTTGGTTAAGGGAAAAAAAAAAAGTCTATTGCAGAATTTGCCATACCTTTCTCTCAAGTTGTGAGTTTTAGTTAACTTAACTAGTGAAGTCTTGTTTAGTCTCAAATAACTAGTGAAGTTTATTGTTTAGCGAAGTCTATTGTCTAAGTTATTGTCGTGAGTTTCAGGATTTGACTTCACTCAAGTCTATTGTTTAACATAATATACTAATTGACTTCACTCAAGTCTATTGTTTAACTGAAACTCAAATCCTGAAACTCACAACAATAGATTTAATTGAACCAATAGAATTTCAGTTAACCTCAAATAACAAATTTGAGATTCAAATCTTGCCAGCAACAAAAATCAATTAATAACTTAGCTAATAATAAATGTAAATATCACAGAGTAGACATCGTAGGTTTAAATTTATTATATCAATAAATAAATAAATAAAAACCCTTGTTTTCTCTCTCTCTCTCAAGTCTCACTCGGTCAGGAAATTAAATTCTTTAAGATATCATCATAATCATGAAGGAGTAGAATGCATAAACAAACGTGCATTAGTGATTAGCCATATCCCTCAAGACATGGAAACAGACAGTAGTGGAGCTACTTAAAAATCGTTAAATCCAATATATATATATATATATATATATATATATAAATATATGCATGCACCACGACTTGAGGGCTGGGGCACATGCAAAGCTCCTTCCATTGGCTTGAAGATGCATTGTGGCAGAAAATAGAACATGCGATATTGCTTAATTCTGTTGAATATTATGTCAAAGCACTGGTGGTAAATGGTAATTACCATATAAAAACGACTGGGTCAATTTTATAGGTCTCCAAATTCCTAAGTTATTCGATTAGGAAGCATTTAATGTATTAGTCAAGCTGCAATCATTTTTCTATATTTTCATGACACACAACACAACTGTCTCACCGACCACTCTTTTTCTATCTCGAACTCATAATAAGTAAAAGTATTTTAGTATATTTAATGTAACCTTAACGGATACATAAGGACACCCATTAACAAATGCCAAAAGAGAGAGATCAAAATACTGGTGATAGTTGACACTCTCATGATTTCAAGGGGGGAAAAAGTATAAATCAAACCATGCCATTCCAGTGTTACTGGGATCTCTCCTCATCTTATGCCATTAGTCAACTAATTAAGCCTGATCAGAAGGAAGTGGATGCCACTGATTCATAAAGGCTATATATTATATCATATAAATTAAACCTTTATTCAAGTCCATCAAGAAAAGTCATTCGGGAAGTTCCAGTACTTGCACACTGCTGAAAATGATCAAGCATGATCAGCGAATCATATTATATTTATTATAATAAGATAGAATTTGATTTCATCTAAACAAATTAATAGTTTATTATGCCATGTAACGAATTATTAGTTTATGCCAGAACTTAATGTAGGCTCCAACGGCTAATCCCTTCTAGCAAAAAAATTATAAATTTTTAGAAAAGCTACTTAATTTATTTGATTTCAATGTTTGCTTCCAAAAATTCTAATCAATGCAAAGCAATTCTAAAAGTCTTATCTAATTTGTATTAATTTAGCTAATACTTTAATATATATATATATATATATATTTCATATTATTATTATTTGTGAAACACATTCATTTTATTATTTAAACAATGCATCACGCAAATACACTGATGGTAAAAATATAAACATTGAGAAGCTCAAAGGCCCAAATCCATCCATTCTCTCTCTCTCTCTCTCTCTTTTGGAAGATTGTTTAATCTAAAAAACTCAATTAATATTAGTAAAAATATAAAAATTGAAGCTCAAAGGCCCAAATCCACTATTGTCCTTTAATTTTTTTTTAATATTGTTTAATCTAAAAAAATAAATTAATATTATAATTAATCTCATTAATTATTATGGTTAAGTCAAAATTCAGAGAAGTTCAACCCCTAAAAACTCTTCATTGTATGTCATTTGGTTATACTAAACTAAACTACTAAAGGCCTAAGTTTCTGCCACGAGTCCTTTGTATTTTCTAAAAATTGCAAAAAAAATCAATTTACATTTTATTTAATTTCATTACTTATTACTTATTAGTATTCAATTAGATGTCTCCTCAGCTTGATGGCTCTATTTGGCTCATCAACTAAGGCACCTCTTTATTCTTATGAAAAGTGTATCAAAATTCCATCGTTTGAAATTGGCATTAAGACTCCGTGGATATTTTTGATTTGCTAGAATCCGAAGATGCAATGATCTTTTTTCAATTAATAAAATTTCCAATTGAGTAATTTTGATGTCACTGGTGGATTGGGAAGATTTTGATTCTTGATTGAATATTCGATCTTATATTTAATCTTTAAGCACATAATTTGAATACTTCAATTATCAAGACAAGACTTGGTGCCATGTGAAATCCAATGGTCCACCAGGCTTTTAATCCTCGTGTGTGCCCAAGACAAGTCTTCTTTAGAATATTACTTCAGTCGGCAATGGTATTTGACATAATTAAAACATGGTCAATTAGGCAACAAGTTGCACTAGATACTTAATCTGATGTGGGAAATGCAAATAGGATTTTATTTTAACTTAGTTTTATTTAATTTTAGAGGTCAATTATATATTTTTTTTCTTAGCTCCTATTGACTAATTAGGTTTTAGTATTTTATTTAATTTCTTAGAACCAAGATTACTTTCGTATTCAATAATTAGGCTTTTACCCAAGTCATTAGAATTAGAATTTAGTCCTAATGGTCTATATATGCGTGTTAATGTACTCGGAGACAAGTTTATGATAAATAAAATCTAAGTTGGAATTTTTCTCATGGTTCAACTTTAGCCAACCCTAGATGCCAATTCCTAGGTTTTACTTGATGCAGATTCCAAATAAGCGTAGGTGTTGATTTATAAATTTATCATATTTTTCAGTTTTGTTTTTCTTGCAAACTTCTTTAGAGAATTTTGTACGGCATCAGTTTTAGTATCAAACTTGTTCTACTTCAATAATAACAACAGGAACGGTAGCACTAGTAGCTATATGGATGTTACAACTACCACCACAGCACGAGTCAACAAACTTGAAATAAACCCTTTTTTTTGTTGTTGTTGAAAGAATGGCCAATAAACTTGGAATACATGATACAATTTACAAAAAGCCTAGAGGCATTTGCTGAAGAAATCTTGAATAAGAAATATTAGACAAAAATAGCACATCAGTGTTACTTTACAACTTAAGCCCATTTAACTGATTTCATATTAACAAGAATGAATAATCAGGGATTTAGTGATACCCGTCATAGTCTTCTCATAACTTGAAAGGATGGTTAAATCCTTTATAGGATGATTCTTCTCTTGATGAATGCCACAAAAATACTTTTCTGCCATTTGAATCCTCCAGCAAAGGTTACTTCCATTCTAGAGCATTTCCATCTGAATAAAAAAAATCAATTGGTGAACCGAGATGTATTTCTAAATGGGGTTGACTACGCAGTGTGGTTATTCACATATTTAAAGTTATTTTCATGGCCCAAGTGAATGAATCATGAAGTAGACCAATAACTGCTATAACTATGAATATATGCATGCATATATGTATCAGTTATATTTATCTATGAATGTATGTCTAGATCTCACTAGTGGAATCCACAAGAACATTGGCAACAAGTTTTCAACACTAACCCATCTTTTTTTTTCCTTTGATTTCAGTAATGAATATTTAAGCTAGAACTGAACTGGGGAAAAAGTGTAGTAGGCTTTAATCATGTCAATGTGGTTTCAGAACACTCATTTACTACTTCATCAAGCAAGCTTCCAATATGCTTGCTTCCAACATAAACTGAATACAAGACAAGTGACTGGCATTACCTTTGCTTTTGAAGATCAAGCAAAGACATAAAAAAATGAAGTTTCCATGACACATGTTGTGATTTTATGTCTGGGGTGCTGCATCAAAGGAATGAAGAACTTGCTCCAACATCATTCTCATGTGGACATCAAGAGGACTATCTGGTTTGTCTGAGTGAGTAATATTTAAGAGGTAGAGTTTCTTAGAGGCCACAAATACAGCTGAGAAGATCCTTTTCATCCCTCCCCTCGTGCTGTCAACCTTATACTCAAACTCATACACTTGTGAGCCTCCCTGGCCAGATCTCTCCGCAACTGAAATCACCTCAGCATCATTTGTACTTTCCTATATGAGAAAAGGACTCATGACTGTTTGCCTTGAATTTCCTTATACAACAAGAGAACAGTTGAAAAAAAAAAGAGAGAGAGAAGAGATGCAGCAAACTCAACCAAGCATAATTTAGTCATGACTCATAAAAAAACATCCAAGGACTATTACTGAGGTGGCACATGCATGACTTTAATTGTTTCTCCAAGACATTCAATCCCAATCAGTCATATATAGCACTTTACACCCAAAAGAAGTCAAATGATAGATAACAGACCAGTGAAGCCTTTTGGGTCCCCAAAGTGGAATTGGTATAAAATAAGGGTTAATCATGCTCAAAAGAACATGGGTAAAATAAGTGAAAATATCTGGATTGATGAAAGAACCTAATGTAAACTTTCTGTCATAGAAGCTTTACTTGTCCCCTTCCACTTGTTTCAACTGATACTTGTAAAAGAAACATGATTTTGGATTGGTAAGTTACACAAGCATCCAATGGATCTTGAATCCATAACCTCACACTCTCCCCTGGAACTTATAAGGGAATGAGGTGCCAATTGAGCTAGAGCTCATTGGCTATGATAAAAACAATTAACCATTTCAAGTTATCCAAATGAAAGTTCTTCCTCTTATTTAAACCAACCATTTATTTAAAAATCCTTTCCATTCAAAAGTTGAAAATATTTACACCAAATAATCACTAGTGATTACATCCAAGCATGAAGCATAAAGTTATCTTGAAAGAATAAAGATATTTGCATTTGATGGCTCATTGAGATGGATAGAGCCATAGTGCTGCTTCAATTACCAACCAAAAGTTTACACACAACAAAAAGATCAAGTTTACACACAACAAAAAGATCAAGTTTACACACAACAAAAAAGATCAAATTGTGTTTCAATCTTAAGCAGGCAGTGCAATTAGAGTTATAAACCAAAATGAAAACATCTGGAACACCTTGTCCTTGAGGTGTTAATTAAGCGAGAAAAACACAGAAATATTAATTAACATAGTGAAAAAGTGAAACAACAGCCAGAAGTGCTCGCACAAAACTAAAGCAAAGGTCTCTCTCTAATTATGAAAATATCTAATCTTTAAAAACGTGGTTTTACCCTTTTATTGCCCATCCTATTCTTTTTTTCATGTGTCCATTTGGATTTGCTTTTACCATTTCACTAAGAATCAACAAAGAACTTCATTCAATTTAAATCTCCCTTCTTCCACATTTGAAGCAATTACATACAATACCCACCAGAAAGCAGCATTTAAACAAAAAAAGTTACCTTGCGCCTTTCGGCCTGTATAAGCTTTTCGGCTACAAATTGAGGAGTCCCAAACTCTCCAAGGCTTGTAAGACGAACTGGGTTTACCACAACCCCAACATTGTTACTTCCCTTATTAGCCTCTTCAAACAGAACAGTTGCCCCTGCCTTATCAACCTATCCACACAAAACCAACCTCCATTATACAAACAACAATACTGAAAGTGTGTCTGTCTGTTGGTTTGTATGCTGATACTATAAATTACCAATTGTCCCAAAACTTAAGCTATTAGGAAATGATGAATTTAATAGGCTTTGGGAACCTCTTGCTATGAAACCATAATAAATTACCAACCGTCCAAGTTCTTAGAAAATTGAATCTGATTTAATCTAACAAAAACTAGATACATTCAAAGTAAATTCACACAACACATACATGGTAGAGTAGAGTATAGAGAGAAAGGTAGTACCTTGATCCAAGAAGAGGGTCTGAGGAGAGTGAAACCCTCCTTGGGATCTATGTACCTTTGGAGCTGCAATTCTTCAGCCAAAATGGGCTTTGTTGTCATGTTTGGCAAAAACCCATTTGAAAACAATGCAAGAATTACTAGGTTGAGGTTCCTCCTCTTGCTTAAAAAACCAAGTTGAGTTGCTTCGTGAGTGTTGTTATTATCAATATTCAAATTCAAGTAATGAGTGGTATCTGGGTTGTGTTGTTGTTGAGTTGATGAAAGAGAAGCTTTGGGCAATGAAACTGAGAAGAGGGTTCCGGGAGAAGACATCAATGTTGGACCATATCTATCATGTTTACAGAGATTGTGGTTGTGGTAATGGTTGAAGAGAGGGAACCCAATTTGCAAAGCCATTTCTTTTACTCTACTCGTTCGTTGGAGATGTTGAGGGCCTTTTTAACACGTTGTTGGGCTTTTTAGCCTGCCCACAGATTTAAGGAAAATGCTAGTAACATAAAAAAAAACTTACATAATTTTTATCATAACTGAGTAATAAAATTCTGGATTTACATGAATCCACCATATTTTTTATGTCACTCACAACTTGTCATATGAAAAATTGTATAAGTTTTTTGGTTCTAGCATTGGTAAGCTAAAAAAATTATTAGCCCTAAGCTGTCCATACGCATAAATAGCATGTTGTGTAAATATACACAAGTATAGTTGTTGTACATTTCAAATTTTCTTTCTTTTAAAAAAAAATTTATATGTTTTTTGACGAAGAAAGAAGAGAGTGGTTGTAGTGTGTGAAGAAATAGAAACAATTAAAAAAATTAAAAAATTTTAATATTTTAATAAAATAGAGTTTAAAATAGATAATATGTCGTGTGTTTTTTGAAAAATGGTTAAGTAACATAGAAAAAGTAGGTTCTTATTCTAAAACAGACAAAAAAAAATTTGCACGAATTGATATGAATGCTCTACTTCCTCCTATGTCTTTTATGGCTTTTGTGAGACAGTGGCTAAAGTGCATTAAAATGTGTTATTAAATAAAAATTTTATACATTTTAAAAAATAAAGTCGAACTACACACATATATTAAAAAAGCACTCATAACCACAATGACTTATTAAAAAAAATTACTCCTCAAAGTAGTTTTTAAAAAAATGAATAATCAAGATGTTATATGTTCCAAGCTTCAAATCAAATTTCAATATTAACCCAAAAATAAATAAAAATACATGTTCCCTCTTAGCTTAACAGTACCGGCCTAGCTCTTTTTATAGAGGTAAACGAAAAGAAAAATATCTTTTTATTTAACCATCGAATAATAAAAATAAATAAATAAATAAAAACCAGAAACAATATATTTATTTGGCATAATCAATAGAAAAAAAAAATCCTATTAGAATTCTCATTAAAAAAAAGGTAATTATACTTCACCCCCTAAACTATACCCTTTTACACTTATCCACCTAAATTATGAAAATACACACTTATTTTCCTAAATTATTACCCGCGTAATACTGCTTTCTAAACTATGAGATTGCATATTTACTTGCCTAAACTGTTACCCATAGAAATAAGTGTGCAATCTCATAATTTAGAGGGGTAAGTGTAAAAAAGAATATAGTTTAGAAAGGTAAGTGTGTATTATTATAGTTTAGAAAGGTAAGTGTGTTGGGAGCCATTTTGAGAAGTCATAGAGAAAGAAAGGAGCCCAGCAACATGGGCAGAAAGGAGTTGGCAAACAGATAGAGAAAACCATTAAGTCAAAACGGCAGGAATAATGGATCACAAGTTCATAAAATAAATAAATGGGCCTTGAGGAAATCAAATGGGCTCAAAGGAGCCCAAAAATAGAGAAATAGCAAATAGCAAACCCATGGGCAGTATATGATGTAAAAAAGTGAGAATGGGCCGCGACAGGCCCAAAGCAATGCAAACAAAGAAAGTAAGGGGTTGATGGCAAGCCCACGAACCCCAATGATGAAGATAAGGTAATTGGGCTGGGGAAATCTAATGAAGTTAATGAAAACCCATGGAAACACAGAATTAGGAAAAGAGCCAAGGAAGCCCAAGAAAAGCAAATGGACCAAGGATGCCCAAGAGAAAACAAAGGGACACAGGAGCCCATAAGTAAGAAAACCCATGGCAATGCCATTAACCCCTTACTCAGCCAATATGGGACATGGTGAGGTTATGGGTTAGTGGTAAGAAGACATGGTTTGGCGGTGGAGAAAGAATAAATGGCAGGTCTAAAGAGGTCCAGCATGATTGAGTCATTATAGCAGGAATAACAGAGTAGTATGGCAGGAAATGATGGCAATCAAGGAATAGGCTGAAAGAAATGTAAAGTCCAGTATTAAATAAAGCCCAGCCCCTAAGGAGAGTGGGAAATCAAAAGGCAGCTCACATAAAAAGGTCAAGAACGGACAGCAAACTGTGCAGACAAGCCTCTAGACCACGGCGGACGCATGAGTAACAGGCAAATTTTGGACACATTGTAAGGGGCCTTTTCGTTGGGCGTTGGGCTAAACTGCCTCCAGCGGTAGTAGGCCCGAGTATTCTGAGTAAGGGAGTTGAGACCGGTCCAACTGCAACTCAATTTGGTCCGGCTTATGCACAAACGTTGAGTCCAAGTCTTAGGGAAGACGCAGCAAAGTGGGCTTATCCTCTGTTTCTGCAGCAGAAGACTTTTCTCCAATTTCTGCTGCTGGATTGACGTTTTTACCGCAGAAGGAACTTTTCTCCGATTTCTGCCACATGTTTAACTTTTCTGCTGTGCAGCAAAACTTTCTGCTTTGCAATGAAGCTGTCTACTGTGCAATAAAACTTTCTACTATGCAGTAGAGCTGTCTGCTATACATTAAAGCTGTCTGCTGTACATTAAATCTTTCTACAGTGCTTTAAAGCTTTCTGCCGTGTGAATGACTGCTCTTCATTTTTACCGCAGAAATACTTTTCCACTTCCTTGGCTTGTGCGCAAACCACACCACGTCTGCTAAAGTTTGTTTATAAGCTCACAGTAGGTAGAGTCACTCTTAAGAGGTTATGGCAGGCAGATATATTATAGATAATGTAAAGAAAGTACAATCGCTATTCTTGCCACAATAAGTAGAGTAAATGACTTAAAAAGCCTCACGTTCAAAGAATAAAACTTAAACAAAGGGTAGAATGGGGTTAGTAGAATCAAATGAATGGGTCTGCCACACCAAGTATTACCACGAGGCTCTAACCAGGGAATGAAAAATTGCTCCCTCAACGCAAGTAACTTCAGAGAATAAATTATTTGTTTTGAGAGGCCAGCCCTAAATGGTGTGTGCCCGAGTATAAACCGTTTGCCTATAATAGAGGGCAAGGCTATTGAGGGAGAGAGGGGGTTAACCCATTTGGGTGTATGCCTGCCATAAAACACTCTGTTTTTCCTTCTTCCTTTTCTGTTCTTTTGTTTTATCTTTTCTCTCTGTTTTCTTTCTTTTTTTCTTGCCTTTCTTTTCTTAATCCTCCTCCCCTTTTTTCTCTTTTTCAATTCCCCTCTTTGTTTTCTCCTCCTTTTTCCCTGTACACAGCTACGAGTCTCTTATATAGAGACTGCCGTGACTGGTTTTACTGTTCTAGCCCCTTAATGGCACTTGTCTGGTATGGGAGCCTTTTGCCGACCACTTACCGAGTCAATGATTCTGACTACTACCATTGACCTGTGGCTTTCAGACAATAAAGGTTCATTTTCTACTCGTCCAGTGTGTACCCTCTCCCTCTCGGTCTCTCATGGCATGCACCCAGTGGGTCTTATCCAGTCTTACCTCTTTTGGGTGGCATGTCATCCCAGCAGGACTGTGCCCACCGAAAGAGCCTGAGCAAGAACCACAAGAACGGGTTTCCACTCCTCTCCCCACCTCCAGACCGTGCCCTCACCCATAACCTCACCCTTTCCCATAGCGGCTGGGTATAAGCTGGTGATGCCTGGGTCGTACGTATGCTTTACCTTCTTGATGTTTCATATGTTTGCCGAGGTTTGAGAATGGGTGTGTATATCCTGCCATGCGCTTTTTGGCTTTTTCTTGTGTGAGTTGCATTTCCAACGTTTATGACTTGTCCCTTTCTTGGGGGGTTGGGCCTTGCTGGATCATTGGGCCTCCCTCTAGTTTGGGTGTTTGCTTCGTGGCTTGGCATTTCCTACCATACCAGATTGTTGTTCCTGCTGCTGACACTTCCTGCCGTTCCTTATTTCTTTTCACCGTGCTTTTTCATATCAGTTTTCATGCCTATCTTTTTCATACAAAAGGATTTGGGCCTTGCGGGCCAAATAATGTTGATTGGATCAAAAGGGTCTTGGGCCCAATTTATCTTTATTTGCCAAAGTCATTCTGCCAAAGAACTGTACTCTACGGTAAATCTGTATTATGCGGCAGATTTGTATTCTGCAGCAGATTTGTGTTTTGCTGTAGATTAGTTTCACTTGCACTTCTTTCTTTGGAAATTTCTTGCTCTTCGGTCTTCTTGGTGGGTCTTTGGGCCCAATTTATCTTCATCTGCCGAAGCCATTCTGCCAGAAAACTATATTCTGCAGAAAAGCTGTATTCTGCGGCAGATTTGCGTTTTGCAACTTACTGGGCTTTCTTCCTCATGGGCTTTTGGATATGGATTCACAAAATTGGGCATTAACACATATGGAAGGAAGGCACGCGCAAGGCCCAGACATCATCAGCTTGTACTCAGCCAATATGGGACATGGTGAGGTCATGGGTCAAAGGTAAGAGGGCATGGTTTGGCGGTGGAAAAAGAGGAAAACCTATTCTGGGGTTTCTGCTCAAACTCTTTTGAGGGATACGTCTTGTTGGGATGACATCCTACCTAAAAGAAGCAAGGTTAAGTTGGAATCATTAGGTGCATGCCATGAGGGATAGAGAGAGAGAGTACCCACATCGTGGCAGGAAAGGGTGTCACGGCAGACTAACAAACAAAATAGTTTTTCTTTGTCTGGAGATAGGGGGTGGCACACAGACGGACTAGTGGTGGTCGGCAAGTACACCCAAACCAGACAAAGGTGGTTAAGGGCTAAAATAGTAAAATCTGGTCACGGCTGGCACTATAAAAAGAGGCATTTGCTGTGCACAGGAACAAGACACTAGAATGAGAGTAATAAGCACTTTTAAAAAAAATAAAAACGCAATAGAAAACAAGTGTGGAGGAAAGAAAGGAAAGATAAGAAGAAAATTAAAAAGGAAGAAAGAAAAAATAGAACGTTAGATTGGCAGACATGCACCAATAGGTTGATTCCTTCTCTCCCTCTCAAAATCCTACTCTCTGCCAAAAGCAAAACGGGTTTTCCCTTAGGCACTAACCATTTAGATCCATTTCCTTCAAAGTAATCAATTTCCACAGCAGGATTTCCCCGGGAGATTATTTGCTTTGAGAAGAAACGTTCTTCTCTCTTTGGTTTCGGTTCTGCAGATCAAGACTTGATTAGATATCTTTCTCTTGTTTGATTAACCCATTTGCTATTCATTTATTCCCCTTGCTTTCTTTATAAAAGCTATTGTTGTTAAACTGTGATTATTTCTCTTAATTAGGGATTACTTTTTCTGCTTTAATTAAGAAACCGAAGTGCTCTATTTTTGTTATTTTATTATCATCATACCTGCCTGCCACGACTCATCTAAAAATAAACTCTGCCTGCCGTAAGCGTGTCCCTGGCAAACGAGACATAGTTTTGCGCACAAGCCGGACCAAGTTGAGTTTCAATTGGACTGGTCTCAATTCACTTACTCAGAACACTTGGGCCTAATACCGCAGGATGCAGCCTAGCCCAAACATCTAGGGTTTAGTATCGCAAGAGGCAGTCCAACTCAATATAACAAAAAGGCCCACTACAAAGTGTAAGAAAAATATAGTTTAGAGGGGTAAAGTACGATTTAAAAAAAAAAAAAAAAATTTGTACAACAATTTAGTTAAGGTAAATGAGCTCTCTAGTCTCTAGTAGATAATGCAAAACTCATACTACAGCATGAAAACTCGTCTTAATTCTTATTGTATATACTATTAGGGTACGTTTGGTACACTGAATGAGGATTATGACAGGAATTGTAATTTTTATTACTTAGAATTAAATGTGTTGTAATGTAATAATTAAACATATTCATAAGTTTGGTTGTGAGTTATAACATTAGAATAAAACTTAAGATTTATTTTAGAAAATATCTTACTCATACAATTATATCTCTTTAAAAATTGTTATTTTTTAAATTTAAGAGAGATATGTGTTATTTTTTTATGATTTTTTATTTTTATTATTGTTAGATGTATATGGATTATGGAAAGTTTGTTTATTTGAAAATATATTAAGTTTTGAAATTATTGCATTTACTAAGGAATAATTAATACAACCCTTTTAAGGAAGAATAATTATTCCTCATTTTGAAAAATATCTATTCATAAGGAATGACTATTCCTTATAATAAAAACATAACCAAACTAAAGAATAGTTAAACAATTTTCTCAAAAAAAAGAAAAGAAAAAAAAGAATAGTTAAACCATAAAAATAACTATTACATTACAGTATTTATTATAGTCTAACAAACATGCCCTCACTATAACTAACTAATCCAATTCAGCCAAAAAAAATAAAATAAATAACTAACCTAATTCAGCTTCAAGTCATAATTACAGGTCCCTGACTTTTCGAAATCGATGGGTGGAGACTTATGCAGCGTGGGAAAACAAGTGTCACCCAATGCTTCTTTCTACTATAAAAAACAAACACATCTTTATAATAATAAAAATAGACCCACAACCACAAACTCAACGAAGTAACCTCTTCTCCTTTTGCCATAATCCGACCACCTTAAATTTTGCCGAAGAAATAATCAGATATTCAAAACGCCAACCAACCAAATGGCTTCTATGCTCATGCGTTTGCATTCTCACCCACTCTTCTTCTCCGTAAGTTCCAATACTTTCTTCTCTTTAATTTCCTCTAATCTTTACCATTCTGCTATATTTAAATAAAAATAAAAAAAAGATTTCTGTGAAAATTAATGAATATTGCTCAAGAAGTTCATCTGTATTTTTGATTCACTCAGCTATTCTATTTTCCAAACCAAAGAGAAGCCAAAGGGTCCATTTGTATTTGCTTCAACAATAAAAGCGTAGGCATTTCTGGGTTTTGAAGGAGGAGAATTATAACACTTTTAGTTAAGGAATTTTTTTTTTTTTTTTGGGGTGGAGATGAAAGATGAGAAGGAAATAGAATGATGTGTTGGTTCAAGTTTGGAAATGGGTACTGGAATTCTTAAAATACTACTTCTCATTTGATGAAATCATTGCTATAACCATATATTTGCTTACTGCTTCTTTAAAGTCTATTTCAGTTATAAGTGGAGGCCCTTTATCTTTCATCATTGTCAAATTATTTTGTATACAGCTCTACAGAGAAGAATTTATTGAGTTGCATTTTAGATTGGTCTAGAGTACATTAATTGTTGAGCAGAGGAAAAAATGTCAAAAAGGAATTGTACCAAATCGTTGATTTGAGGAGTATATTGATAACTTTTAGTTCTCAAAAATAATGATTGGAGATTTTATTATAGTGGACAAATGAAATGTACATTCTGCAGAAGCTTCTTTGAATAAAATTTCATCAAAATTCGTATATGCCTATCCATTTGAGTCTGCAAGAAAAGTAGTCTTTGCTGTTTGATATGTAATTTTGGAATCATTTCTCCATGAATCTGTTCAGTTGTGGATTGAATTTTTTTAATACTGAATTATTCACTTTGGATAAGCAGACCTCTAGAAGTGCAAGTGAAGTGCTGGGGAGTATTATGACAGGCAAGTATGCCCATGTCATCCACCAAATTCTTTAGCGTTATTAGATAAATTTCTTACTTATGTTCCGTATAAATGAGTGATATTAAGTGCTAGCAAACCTTTTTTGTTTTTTATAGGTTTTCTTAATTGGAAATCTCCAAGTAGAGGAAGAAGAGTCATTTTGTTTCAGGGCTCTATAAAGTCTGTTAAAACTTCATGCCGGATCTCATTTCCTGGGACCTCATCAAGGAGAGGAGAAAGAGCACCTTCAAACTTTTTGAGGGACAAGAAGTTGGTTCCTGATTCAGATCCTCCTAGCACTAGTGATATCAAGCTTTTATATCAATTCTTTGATCAAAGGTCAATCTTAGATGTTCTCATATATAGTTATATTTTAAAATTCCTGGTTTGTTATGAAATTTATCTTATGAATCCTAGTGCTTAGTTTTTAGCTCTTTTTTTAATAGTTTTCTTGCCAGATTCTGTTTCATTGGTTATTTGCTATTATGCAGTAACAAGCTCATGGTATTAACGGGGGCTGGAATCAGTACAGAATGTGGAATTCCTGATTATAGAAGGTTCTACCTCCTCTTTGGTTCTTGTAAGCTTATAAGATCCACAAATTTCTTGAAACTTTTCCCAAATTACTATTTCACATAAGCACACAGAACTAAAGGATGTTTCTACCTTTGTGTTTTATATGTTTCTAATAAAGACCTTTTAATACTGCTGATGCAGCACCTAATATTGATCACATTAAGCATGTGCTCCTTGTTCGTTGGCATATATAGACTCTACCCAAAACATTTTCAATTATTTTGCATAATTGTTTGTAATAGTTGATACTTCTTCTCAATTGTCTCATTGATCCAGTCAATCCGCATTTTCTTTTGACTATTTCTGTACCTTTCAAATCATATTAATTATCCATATGAATATCAAAGGTTTTATAGGCTTCCGATACTGTTTAATATGTGTACTCTTATATGATGTTTGTGGCCTATGCTGCATTTTGGTGGCTGGTTGTCATCAGCAAAGAAAATGAATAGATCTAGCTATCTCAGTTTTCATACAAATTTGTTCAGTAAGCCCCTGTTAGAGGTAGACT
Organism: Quercus ilex subsp. ballota; assembly: GCA_032727855.1. Taxonomy (NCBI): domain Eukaryota; kingdom Viridiplantae; phylum Streptophyta; class Magnoliopsida; order Fagales; family Fagaceae; genus Quercus; species Quercus ilex. The sequence continues at coordinate 40,970,808 of CM064917.1, forward strand.
CCCTATTATCTCAATATTTTTTTTTCTCATTTGTGATTTTATCACAGGACAAAAAAATCACTCTTCTGTTAAATTGAATATACATAACTGCATAAGCCTCTGGTTCATCTAATTATGCGGTTTAGCACTAACCCAAGTCCCAAGACAAACCTTATTGTGTTTAGCAAAAAAAAAAAAGACAAACCTTATTGTTAAATTTTTTTTTTTTTTTTGGAGTGGGCTTTGGGTTGATTAAAGTGTTCTTGCTCTCAATATGTCACACTAAATATATTTTTAAGGCTTTGTGGTGGAATTAATCATACCTGTAAAGTGATGCTTCCTTTTAAAGTTAATCAAATGCCAAATATTTTTTTTTTTTTTCCTTATTTTCCCTAAATGGTAATATTTTTCTACTTTTTAAATAATATCGGCTTTTTTTTTTTATCATGTTGCAGCCCCAATGGTGCTTATAGTTCTGGTTTCAAACCAATTACTCATCAGGTGATCTGAAGGCATGTGCTGTGATATTTATCCCCTATAGCAGTATGTTTTTTATGTATTACGATTACCCCACAAAAGTATTTAGATATATTAGGAAAATGTTTTAGTGATTTCTGTAATATTTATATTTTTAAACTTTCTTCAATGCTTGAAGTAGGAGATGTAGGTCTTGATGTATCTTTTTATAAGGACAATTTATAGATCTAGAGTATACTTTCCTGTTCCCCGATTACTGCAAAGCCTTTAGAAGGCATCTTTCAGATTCAGTAAAGGAGTAAAATAGATGAGTACTTTTTTTTTTTTTTTTTTTTTTTTTTTTACTTTTCTATGTGTTTAGTTTTTTTTTTTTTTGGTCTCCCCTCTTGCCTTGCTATCTCATTTCTTCTTTTCTGGTGCACTGCTCCCTTATTCATCTTGCTCTCTTTTTCTTGGTATGATATTTCTCTATATCTCATCGCTTTCTATATCCCTAATCCTCTCGGATATAGTCTCCTCTCTACTTTCTTGCTTTTCTTATATTCTGATCTGTTCCATCCCTCCAACCTGTTTCATCTTCTCTCTTAAATCTTCCCTTTTTTATTTATTTTTGATAAATCAATAGTTGGGAGGAGAAGGGATTTGAGCCTTAATTGTTTGCATTGGAAACAACAAAAGGCGCTAGTTGAGCTACAATGTTCTTGGCATTAAATCTTCTTCTCCTTAATTTCTTTCACTCTATATATTCAGCCGCAAGTTGTCACACCCTAAATCAATTTTTAATAAGGAGGGGTCACACATTTAATTTTAAAGGTTTATTGAAAAGAGCAAGACTAAATAGGGAGGCTTAGTAGCATATAAGTTATATTTGGATAAATTTAATATTATTCAAAACTCAATGAACATGCTAAGAACTTGAACATAATCATCTATTCAAACCAATGGCTCCAATAATTTGGCATATTTTCATTAGTTACTACTTCCTCCATTCCATAATGAGTGCTCAATTTGCATTTTTTTCTTGTCCCATATTGTATTTCCATTCCAACTATCAAGGAATTTCTTTCCCACAATACATCTAATGCATGTCTCTCAATTTATGTGTTGATTAATCTTAATAGGAAAAATTTGGAAAGTTATACAGAAGGATTGTTTTTTTTTCTTCTGTTTTTTATTAAATTTGTACATGTTCCAACTGGGTCACTCATTATTTGACAAAGGGAGTATTAATTTGGATTATGATACTGGTATCTTATGTTTTATAGTGACTATTTCCAATTCCTTTCTAAAGACATGCCGTTGTTTTTAAGATTGAGTGGAGGAAGAAGAAGAGTTAAAATTAATTCACAAAACATTGACGCCGTTGATCAAAGCTCTGAATGATCATCTTGTAAATTACTGCTGTTTGTGTTTCTAAATATCAAGTTTTCTTAAGTTAGTATTGTGGGTTTCTCAACAGGAGTTTCTCCGATCAAGTAGGGCCCGCAGGCGGTATTGGGCAAGGAGTTATGCTGGATGGAGACGGTTTACTGCAGCACAGCCTGGTGCGGCTCATATTGCTTTAGCATCTCTAGAGAAAGCTGGCCGGATAAATTTTATGATTACACAAAACGTTGACAGGTAACTAGCAGTTGTATGTCCTTTTCTTTCAAATGTGTAACTCTACTTGTGTCAGGAGCAAAGCCAATGGGGTTAATTTTATCATTTATTCTGTTTCAGGCTGCATCATCGTGCTGGTAGCAACCCACTTGAACTACATGGGACTGTGTATACTGTAGTTTGTCTTGATTGTGGATCTTCTTTTTGTCGGAATTCATTTCAAGATCAAGTGAAGGAGCTCAATCCAAAGGTTAATTTTGAGTAATTTATTCTTCCTGGAGTCGCAACAATCTAGGCTTCTCATATCACATCATTGGTTACTTTCACATTGTCACCTTTTTTGGCTCAGAACGTTGTCATCTTCTCTTTATGCTTAAGAAGGGAGATTTGTGAGTGAGCCTTAATCTATGTCCAATGGAAGGCTGTGTTCTTCTGAGAAGAATTCAATGCTATATTCATGATCTAAAAATATAATTGTCGGCAAGATTATCCTTTTGCATTGTAAATTTAGATTTTCTGGCCTTCTAATTTATGTATCCTTTAACTGTCTGTCTATGCCTGGAAAATAAAATCTAATGTTTCATCTGGCCACAAACCCTTGTTTTCTTTCTCTTATATTATTTGGGATGCATGACTGATTAGCAAGATTTCAATTTTACTGCAGTGGGCAGCAGCAATTGAAAGTTTTGATTATGGTAACCCTGGTTCGGACAATAGTTTTGGCATGAAGCAAAGACCTGATGGTGATATTGAAATTGACGAAAAGTTTTGGGAAGAGGATTTTCATATCCCTACTTGCCAAAAATGCAACGGTGTCCTCAAACCTGATGTAAGATTTTTTTTTTTGCTTTTATAAAATTAAAAGTTTTCAGTCTACATTTTCTGAAAGCACTCATAATTTAACAGAAGTAGGATCATGAATGTGGCCCTCAGGTGCGTATCCATGTGACAAGCTGGCAAAGGCATCATCACACAACTGTAATGGAATTGACTGGATCTGGTCATTATAGTTATTGTTAGTTAAAAAAAAATGAATTAAGAAGTATAGAAAGATCCAAAAGCAGTTTTCAACTTCAGAAAAATGGCCTAGATCTTCATGCTAGAAAATAAGTATTTGATACTGTTTATACCCTTCAAATGAACACATTGTCCCCTTTAAGCTATGGAAAAGTTCTTATATATTTTGATTTACAAATAAAGGGGAGATTGCATCTTGAGTATGCATTGTAGGTCTATAAATTTATTTAAATTGTTTGAAAGCTGGGTGATTACGTTACATGCAATAAAATGAGGGCCATTTTTTCCATTTTTCTTTTTTGTGTTGTTCAAAATTTTTTTTTCTTTTGGGTACTGCTCATTTGCACCCAGCAGTTTTACACACATTTCATGACTTTTCTTAAGTACATTGGAAACTCAATTAAGGTGGTCTTTTTGATACTTTTGTTTTACATGGTAACTTTGAAGGTTATTTTCTTTGGTGATAATGTTCCCAAGGATAGAGCTGATAAGGCAATGGAAGCTGCAAAAGGATGTGACGCATTTCTTGTGTTAGGATCATCTCTGATGACCATGTCTGCTTTCCGGCTTCTCAGGTACATATTTATTTTGTACACATGTTTCACATTGAAGTGAGCGAAAAGTTTAATATTACATAGGCAATGCTTGCTGCATACCTCTACATAAGGAAATATCTTCTCTCTATTGTGCTTGGTCTATCCTAATTAGTATTCAAAACCTGCAGCATATAAAATTGAATAAAGGACCACTGTCAAGAAGAGAGTGAGCAACGATATCTGAATTAACAGCACATAATCATAGTTCAGCCGTTGCAAATGTATTTTTGCAAGAATTAAATGCACTAAATTTATGATTATTTTCTATTCGAATTCAATGTTTATTTGGGCTAGAGTAAATATACAGTTTGATGTCTGAATAAGTCGTTTCCATGTACATATATGTTATAATCACTTCCTGATATCCTGCATAGCTCAGATTAATTAAGTACTAGAAGACTGTTTGATTTTAGTATCAAGATTCTGATTTAGAAAGCAATAAAGCTGATAGAGAAGGAGCCACCCACACATTTTTCTCTTAGCATTTTATTCTTTAGATGAAAGGCTTTTAACATTGAATTCCACAGAGCTGCTCATGAGGCAGGTGCAGCTACTGCAATTGTGAACGTGGGTGTAACCCGGGCTGATGATATTGTGCCATTGAAAATCAATGCCCGATTAGGAGAGGTATAGTTTCTTGAGATCATCTTGGCCACTAGTTCTACACACTGTTATTGGCTTTATCAGTGCTTACTTTCGTTGTATTGTTACAGATCTTGCCAAGAGTTATTGACATGGGATCTCTCAGTATCCCTGCTCTCCTTTGATTATACTTGGAATGAGGTACCTTGGAATCATAAATATAATTTTCGTCTAATGGTGATTTTGATGGTTGTTGGGCACCACATGGACTTGGAATGGTTTCAGCAAATTACTAATATTAATTGCAATTGTTAAGTTATTCTTTTATCATTCTCAAGACAGATGACTTCTATTTGAAGGATGGTTATCTGACTTAATGAGCCATTTAAATGGGATAATGTTTTCATTTCCTTGGCATTCAGAAATGATGCAGGACACAGCCACCCTCCCATGAATTTACAAGTTCAGTTAACAGAGATGAGCCTTAAGATTTTAAAGGCTACATCAAGATACTGGGAATTACAGGTTTATTAACACCTCTTTTGGTCAAAATATTTTGCCTACAGCCTGAAAATTTATACAATTCTTGGGTAAAGAAAGGAAGAAAGTATTGATCATTGATCTGTAAGTCTCTTATGTCTTAAGGTTGGTCTAGGGTGGAGAAGATTGAAGTGAAAATTTTTTTGTAATGAGACCATTGAAAAGCATCTCTATCTCTGCTTTAGAAAATTGAAAAAAATAATATTTGTTAGTTTACTGGTTTTGATTTTTATTGGGACGAGGAAGATTTATTAAAAAAAATCAGAATTCTTGGTCATGTCAGATAGGGAGCCCTCTTCAAGCAGTTTTTATTTTGAAGTTACAATTTGCCTTCTGTACAGGGTTAAATACACCATTTTATGCGTGGATGTATAGTGACTTCTTTTTATTTTCCTTGTATGTGTGTGTTTTTTAAGTAGGTAATAAATGATTTAATTAACGAATAGAAGAACCTCAAATGCAAGAGTCCACTGAAAATTTAAGGGATTCATAGATTCTTCACCATTTTTTTATTCATCATATTTCACGGAAAACCGACACTATATATATCACTTGATATGGATATTTGTTGTTTTGGCACACGAGCAAACTATCCTAAGCCTTGGTTAATAAGATTCCAATAGAAAAAAAATTGTAGGCAGGCAAAATTTTTAGGAATTATTTGTAAAAATCAGTAGCAATAATTGACAACATTGTCTGCGATAGAGCCACCGTGTTGAATATGAAGCTCGTCAGAAATTATCCTCATTGTTCCAATCAAAAAAATGTTGCTGTCATCTACCTCCCATTCTACACTATTGATTTGCCGTGCCAAACCCGAGTGGTTTTTGGTCTTCCAATACTTCAGCCATAGGTCTAAAAGGCCATTTTCATGGGGCTTTAGTCTTCACACTTCAAAACCAAAGATTAATCATCAATAAAGTAAACTATCCTAAGCCTTGGTTAATAAGATTCCAATGGAAAAAAATTGTAGGCAGGCAAAATTTTTAGGAATTATTTGTAAAAATCTGTAGCAATGATTGACAACATTGCCTTCGCTAGAGCCACCGTGTTGAATATGAAGCTCGTCAGAAATTATCCTCATTATTTCAATCAAAGCAAAGGTGTTGTTATTTACCTCCCATTCTACACTCTGTTGACCGTGCCAAACCTGAGTGGTTTTTGGACTTCCAAGACTTCAGCCACAGGTTTAAAAGGCCACTTCCATGGGTCTTTAGTCTTCACACTCCAAAACTAAAGATTAATAATCAATAAAGGGTCCGTTTAGATACAGATTATTTCGTTGAAAACTGATAACTGAAGACAATGTAGCAAAATAATTTTAATTGGGTGAATAATATTGTGAGACTCATTTTTAATATTTTTTTCTGAATAAAGTGGTTGTGAGTCTCATGAACAGTGCACTTTGTCCCATAAAGCTGAAACGCGTGCAAAAAAAAAAAAAACGCAAAACGCCAGACGCAGGATCCAAACACATACAAAGTAAACTATCCTAAGCCTTGGTTAATAAGATTCCAATAGAAAAAAAAAAAAAATGTAGGCTGTCTAAATGTTTAGGAATGATTTGTAAAATCAGCAGCAATGAGTGACAACAACTCAACAACATTGTGTGCGCTAGAACCACCTACGTGTTGATTCTGTTGAATATGAAATTCGTCAGAAATAAATGATGAGGTCCAATTTTTTCTTGAACATCATGAGCTTGTCACCATTATTCCAATTGAAGCGATGTTGCTGTCATCTACCTCCCATTCTACACTCTTGATGACTGCTGTGCCAAACCCGAGTGGTTTTTGGTCTTCCAAGACTTGAGCCACAGTTCAAAAAGGCTATATGTAAATTCCAAAGCCAGAGATTAATATCATCACTTCTTCAATTCTTGATTGTATGAGTGTTTCTTATTACAACCTCCCAATGAAAATTCCATTTTTTTCATGGCTCTTCTTGATACCAATATGCTCACTTTTTGTCAACTTTCCTGTCTTTGTGGTGTCTGGCCAATGTCGTGGTGATCAGCAATCCTATTTGCTTGATATGAAGAAAAACCTCTTCTTTTTCAACAGTACTCGGTCCACAAAACTAGTGCATTGGAATGAAAGTAATGATTGCTGTTCGTGGGAAGGGGTCACCTGCAATGGGGGACTTCTTGTTGGCCTCAACTTGGCCAGCGAATCAATCTCTGACGGACTTGACAATTCAAGTAGCCTTTTCCGCTTGCAGTATCTCCAAAACCTGAATTTGGCTGATAACGATCTCGCTTCTCCAATTCCTCCAGATTTTGGAAATCTAACGAATTTGAGGTATTTAAACCTATCATATGCTGGCTTTAGAGGGCAGATTCCCATTGAGATTTCACGTCTCACAAGGTTGGTTTCCCTCGATTTGTCTAACTATAACCTACTTGAGAACCCAGATTTGGCTTCGTTAGTTCACAACCTTACGTGGCTTACGGAACTTTATCTGGATGGTGTAAATATATCATCTCAAGGGAATGAGTGGTGCCAGTCCGTATCATCTTCACTCCCAAATCTAAGGGTGTTGAGCATGTCAAATTGTAATCTACAGGGGCCTCTGGATTCCTCCTTACTGAAGCTTCAGTCTCTCTCAATTATTCATCTCGATTATAACAATTTTTCTGCTCCAGTTCCAGAATTTTTTTCCTATTTCAGAAATTTAACATCCTTGTGGCTCACTAACTGTGGATTGAATGGACAATTTCCGAAAAAGATCTTCCAGATTCCAACATTGCAGACGATAGACTTATCAGCTAATGAAATTCGCGGTTCTTTGCCTGAATTTCATTCAAATGGTTCTCTTCAGTCGCTGGTGCTTAGTCGTACAAGCTTTTCAGGGGCACTTCCTGATTCTATTGGCAACCTTAAAGGGTTGTCCGAAATATATCTCTCACAGTGCAACTTCTCTGGATCTATCCCAAATTCCATGGCAAATCTTACTCAATTGGTTCATTTGGACTTATCATCAAACAGCTTCACTGGATCTATCCCAAATTCCATGGCAAATCTTACTCAATTGGTTCATTTGGACTTATCATCAAACAGCTTCACTGGATCTATCCTAAATTCCATTGCAAATCTTATTCAATTGGTTCATTTGGACTTATCATCAAACAGTTTCACTGGATCAATGCCAAAGTCCATGACAAATCTTACCCGATTGGTTGATTTGTGCATATCATCAAACAGTTTCACTGGATCTATCCCAAACTTCATGGCAAATCTTACTGAATTGGTTAAAATTGATATGTCATCAAACAGCTTCATCGGACCAGTTCCAGCATTCAACATGGCAAAGAATCTGAACCAGATACATCTTTCTAATAATCATTTGACAGGTCAGTTTACTTTCACTCATTGGAAAGAGCTTCCAAGTCTAAAGGAACTTGATTTGTCCAACAACAAATTGTCTGGTCAAATCCATGAATTTTCCAATTCTTCCATCCTATTGGAACACCTTGATTTGAGTAGCAACTATTTGGAAGGGCCCATACCCACTTCTTTTGGTAAACTCCAACGTCTTCAGACCCTGTATCTTTCTTCAAATAATTTTAATGGCTCCTTTCAACTTAATGTGTTTCAGCAGTCGACAAATCTTGTTGACCTTGATCTTTCCGACAATAGCTTGTTGATTGAATATAATGGAACGAATTCTTCATTATCCCTCTTTCCCTTTATTGGGTCATTGGAATTGGCTTCTCTCAAGTTAAAAACATTTCCTAGTTTCTTGAGAAACCAAACCAGTTTAGTCACTTTAGACCTTTCTAGTAACCAGATACATGGAGAGATACCAAACTGGATTTGGGAACGTAATCTTTTATATTTAAATCTCTCATATAACTACCTTGAAGGACCTCTACCCGGTCTTTCATCACCAGGTACACTAGACCTTCGGTCCAACCAATTCCAAGGGCAACTCCCAACTCCCCTACCATCTTTTTCGTATCTGGACTTGTCATGGAATAATTTTAGCTCTGTTATACCAATTGACATTGGTAACTCTCTTTCTTACACTAAATTCTTATCTCTTTCAAACAATAAACTCAATGGGCATATCCCTGAAGCAATATGCAATGCTACATCTCTTCAAATTCTAGATCTGTCTAATAATTCCTTGAGTGGCACAATTCCCCACTGCCTCATTGCAATGAGTGAAACTCTAAAGATTCTAAATCTAAGGAGAAACAACCTCACTGGCAAAATATCAGATATATTTCCAAGCAATTGTGGTTTACAAACTTTGAGTCTCAATAGAAACCTACTAGAAGGGATGGTACCAAATTCTCTTGCCAATTGCATAAATTTGGAGTTATTGGACATTGGGAACAACCGGATACAAGATGAGTTCCCATGTCACTTGAAAGACATATCCAGTTTGCGCGTCCTTATCTTGCGATCAAACAAATTTTATGGTTCTGTTGGTTGTGGAGGGCTGAATACAACTTGGTTGATACTTCAAATTGTAGACCTTGCTTCAAATAACTTTAGTGGTAAGTTATCAATAAAATCCTTCTCTAACTCAAAGGCAATGATAGCTAATAATGAAGTCCAGTCAGAGCTCAATTACCTCCATTTTGTGGCTGGTGTAAATATGCTTGGAATCTATAAAAGATCCTACATGAATTATCAGTATCAAGATGCAATAGCAATTTTCATTAAGGGTCTAGAGAGGGAGTTGGTGAAGATTTTGACTCTTTTCACTTCAATTGACCTTTCATGCAACAATCTTGATGGGCCAATACCAGAAGAAATAGAAGTACTTAAATCGTTGTATCTTCTCAACTTGTCACAGAATGCTTTCACAGGCCGAATCCCACCATCTCTAGGAAAATTAAGTAAACTTGAGTCATTGGACTTGTCAAGCAACAAGCTTACCGGTGGGATACCTATGCAACTTGCAGATAGTCTCATTTTCCTATCAGTCTTAAACCTTTCGTTTAATCAATTGGTTGGGCCAATTCCATATATCAAGCAATTTGCAACATTTTCAGAAGATTCCTATTAAGGGAACAAAGGATTATGTGGGCACCCTTTGAAGGCAGAATGCGGATCTGCAAACAGAAGACCGCCAGCTCCATTTGAAGATATTCACTCAAAATCTAGGCCTTTGATTGACTGGAATTATCTGTGTGTAGAACTGGGATTTGTTTTTGGCTTTGGGATGGTCATTGGGCCGCTTGTACTTTGGAAGAGGTGGAGGATACGGTATTACAAACATGCTGATGACATTTTTTTCAGGATCTTTCCTCAGCTGTACCTTAGGTGGGAAAAAATCCATCACGTCCAACGACATAGGATTCGAATGCAGAGGCACTAATGTTTATTGGATGCGAGCTTTGTCAGGTAAGATGCTCGAACTATTTCATATTCGCACTGAACATTATTGAAAAATTATATCAAACGAACACGTTTTCATACACAATTACTAATTGTCAATTAGCTATAAATTTTATTATGCAAATGGACATGTATAGATGTAGCAAGTGATCATGTATACAGGGGAGAAAGACTGATGATTCTTTGACATCCATTTTTCACATATACGTTCATGTTTTAAATATAAAAATTCCATTTTTCACCTTTTAAAATGTGTACATCAGCTCATTAATTGCAATTGTAATTATTATGTTAATCGGTGTAAGTAAATTGAGTGTTAAAAAGAATATTTTCATTTTTTTTATTTTAAATATTATGTAAAATAGCGTAAGCAAATAGACATGATTTTTTAATTTTTTAAAATTTTTTTTTTTATGATGTGATAAGTTGCAATTGTAATAACTACTTTTGTATGAGTCCATTACTAACCCAACTTATATCAACACCGATTAGAACATATTACTTTAGAAGTTGTGAAAAAATAAAATTCATGAAATTTTTTTTTCTAGACTTAATTTTTTTTTTTTTTTTTTAGAAGAATTTTTCTAGACTTAATTGGTACAAAGTAAAAAAGCCTTTCTCCCGAGCTTTTCCTCCTAGATGCTTTGGGAAGTGTATGATTAGAGCAGCTGCATCAATGCTTCTAAAATTTTTTGTTTATTTTACAAAAAGAACTTATTTTTTTCTATTTTACCTCATCACTTTTATAAAACACCCACATCACTTTATCTATTCTAAATATTTATTTCAATAAAATATTCATTCTATTGCATGTTTTATTATTTTAGGACTATGGCAAGAAGATAGAGACAAGAGAGAAGTAAAGCAGATTAATAAAATAATTTATACAAAGCTACTATAACCGTGTATATTTACCCGGTTACTGTAGCTCCTTTGCATATTTGCACAATTATAGACAAGTTGATGTGAGAGCTTTTCATATCATATTGTGTAAATTTTATCACTTTTTTTTGGAGGGGGGGGGGGGGTGATTTTAGAAGCATTGATGCAATTGCTCTTTACATATTCAAATGTACGTTTGTGGAAGAAAATAGGGCTCTTCGGACATCAAATGGCTAATTACCCAGGTTTTGCAGTATTAATTTATAAATAAATATATAACATATTTTATTTTTTTATTTTTTGAAAAGGGACTCCTATGGACATTTAACCCATCATTTTGATGAGAAGTTCATTTTTTTTCCCATTTTAATTATGGCATGCTTCTTGATTTGCAGTGGTCAGTGGAATTTACCCCTCTCGAGCAATTTCGTCATCTTGATGTTCTATGACATCAACGGAAAGGTTGCTTGGCTCTGTAACATGTGCCGCAGAATAACATGTTGGACTTGTTAATTATCCTTAATTTAATAATTTTTCATGCAACAACTTTTTATTTATTACCTTTATTAGTATTGTTGTTGGGGAGCTTGTCCATGTTTTCATCTTTTGATGCATTGTACTGGTCTTCAATAAGCTCCATTAAGCTCCATTCGTAAGTCACGTCTGTTGCTTGCACTATTTACTTGATATGTTAATTATTCTCTATTTTATTGGGTGAATTTTACTTCTTTTTTTCTTGGTCTGCTTTGGCTCCTAATCTTGAGCCCGCTTTTCTTGACCTCAAACTTGCCTTTTTCTTGGGGTCCTTGCCTTTCCAAATACTTAGTAGTTAGGCCTTGCCCTTTTTTTGCGTCAAGAATTCAAAAAAGTTTTGAACTAATTCACTAAGAATAAAATATTCTCATAATTATCTATTCATACAACATGCCTTTTGAATTCTAAAAATTCAAGAATTGTGGGACGAAAAGGGTAGAAATTAAGGAGTAGCAATTAGGGGTGTTCATATTAAAACCACTTTTATTAGAACCGATCACAACATAATCCCTTGGCATTACTCTTTTTGAGTAAAAACACAGCTGACAAGGAAACCACAGAAAAGCTCCAAAGGTGCAAGCAAGAATGAATCGTACCTTTGCCCTCTCAATGTGAATCTCTCTGATCAGAGAGCTAACACATCTTTCACCACTTTCTGGACAGAGGCAAATTGGTGAACTTTCATTCAGTGACACATTTTTTGAAAAGGGGTAGAAATAGAGAGTTGAGCTCTCTCAAGCAGGTTCTTTCTTTTATGAATATATTTGACTAGTTACCAGCAAGGCAAATCAATGAAACTTGAACCTAACAGCATATGTTCAACTTGACAGCAATGTACTACCCTTTGCTTTCAACTTGGACTCTAGACCAAAAAACTTCAATCCGGACACCACCAAGTCTGTGGTCTTCTTCTTCATATGCTCAATTAGCATTTCATCGTAGACAATCATATTGGCTTCTGTTAAAAGTTTGCGGTCACTCAAATTCGAAAAAACCTTCCTTGCCTCCTCCATTGTCCCATTCTTACACATGCCAGAGATGATAGTAGAGTATATAACCTCATCAGGAGGACAACCCTGTTGCATCATTTCATTCAGTACCTCAATCACCTTCTCAGCACCACCTGATTTACAGGCATGGATAACAGAAAGTGCATACTTAAACTCCATAGGGCCACTCATAACATTGGCTAACAATCGCGAACAAGCATCATAGCAGCATCAATGTCTCCGGTCTTGCAAAGCCCTTTAGCAAGAGCACAATAAGCAACAACAGAAGGAACCAAAGACATCTTCATGATTTTGTTATAACACACACATGCTTTTTTAATATCAACAATCTCAACAAAACATTCAATTGCAATACTGTAAGCCAATGAGTCAGGTTCAAAATCTGATTCCTTTACTTCATCAAAGAGTGATATCACCTTTTTGAACTCCCCCTTCTTGTGAAGTGCCCCCATAAGAATATTGTATATGGAAACACTACAATAACTTATTTTTTTCAAGTCCTCAAACACTTCCACAGCCATCATTGTCCTCTCCTCCTTCCCAACCACAAAAGCAAAAAACTTCAAAAGATCATCAATGACACAAAATCCCAATTTCTACATTTGGGTTAACAATTTACAAAACTCATCCATCCTTCTCATCTCTGCATGCAAAACCAAAATTGGATTCACAGTCACAAACTCCGGCTCAAGACCCTCTTGAACCATGACCTGAAAAACCTTATAAGCCTTATCAACTCGCTTCACACCACACAAACGTCCAATAATCGAATTATAAATCCCCAAATCAACTCTATACCCAGAATCCACCAAATCCCTCAACAAACCACAAGCAAACCCCACTTTCCCATCTGCCACAAACGCCTCAACCAACGATCCATATATCGCCCTATCAATCAAACACCTTTTCTCCTTCATCTCCCTAAACAACTCATACCCTTTCTCCACCCTCCCACCTTTACACGACACGGTAACCAAAGTAGTATACGCCATTGCGTCCGGCTCCACCTTATCCTTCTTCATTTCCTCCCAAACCCTCAAACACCCATCCAAATTCCCTGCTTCAACCAACACCCACACCATCGCCGTGTACGCAAATACGTCCGGCGTACACAAATTCTCCCTCATTTTACTCAAAACCTTCAACATTTCATCAATTCTCCCAACTTTGCACAACCTTTTAATCAAAACCATAAAAGTAACACTCTCTTCAACCAAACCATCATTCCTAAAATCATCATAAACCGAAACCCCCAAATCCACATCCCCATTTCTCATCAAAGCATCAATAATCCTATTATACAAAAAAACCCGAGGCTTGACATTGAATTTCTTCATCTTCTGATACACGTAGAAAACCCGAAGGGGCCGATTGGCGTCGAAGTGAAATTGGATAAGGATTTCGAATTGCTTTCGGTGGGGGGTTTGTTTTGGGAGATCATGAGTTCGGGCAGTTGATCGGCAGAGCGGAAACGGTTAGAGCGGTTGAGGCAATAGGTGAAGGCATTGTAGGAGGCGAAAAGGTTTGGAGGCCCAGTGGAAGAACTTGGAGGCGAGATTCGGGTCGGGTTGGGATTTGAGGACTTCGACGACGAGGTCCGGAGTGACGCGGCGGAGTTTGTTGAGGTCGGAGACGATGGGTGGGCCCCCAGTGGTTTTGGTTTTTGCAGAATGAGTCGGTGATGTATCGGTCGATAGGGGAGAGACGGATGAGAGAGGTGTGGGCAGTCCCAATGTTGGCGTTGTGGGTTTCAGTGGTGGTGGGGGAATGTGTGTGGGTCCCAGTGGTGGAGAGTGAAGGGTTGGGTATTGTGGGGATGAGAGGGTTTGTGGAGGGAGATGGATTGGCGGTTAGAGAAGACGCCGCCGCGGATGGTGGGGTGGTGTTGGGAGGGTTTACGGTGGCCATAGAAGTAGAATTTGTTTTTTTGGTTTTGGTTTTGGGGTTTGGGAATTAGGGGTTGAGAGCATCCACGTTCAGATGCTAAATCTCATCTTATTTTACAATCTCAAAAAACTACTTTATTTATTATACCATCCTATTTTACAATACACCCAACATCTCAAAATTCTATATCTCATCCTTTTATTAAAATATTATTTTTTAATCTTTCTTTATTATTACTTTTCCAACCATCATTTTTTTTGTTTTAAATTCAACTGCTTTTTCAAATTTATCCAGTCCAACGGTTGGAATATCCCTGCCAAATTTTTTTTCTTTTCAATTCCTTCCCCCGTTGGAATATCCTTAACAACCTGCCAATTTTTTTTTCTTTTCAATTCCTTTCCCCCACACACACGCGCGTTGGAATATCCTCAACAACCTGCCAATTTTTTTTTTTTCTTTTCAATTTCTTTTCCACATCTTTTCCACACACACACACACACACACAACCTGCCAAATTTTTTTTCTTTTCAATTTCTTTCCAACACACACACACACACACACACACACACACACACACACACACACACACACACACACACACACACACACACACACACACACACACACAGAGAACCTGCCAATTTTTTTTTCTTTTCAATTTCTTTCTAACACACACACACACACACACAACCTGCCAATTCCTTCTTTCCAACACACACACACACACACACACACAACCTGGCAATTTCTTTCCAACACACACATCCTGCCAGTTTTTTTTTCTTTTCAATTTCTTTCCAACTATTTCAACAACCACAGAACTTGCCAATTTCTTTCCAACTATTTCAACAACCACACACAGAGAACCTGCCAATTTTTCATTTTTTTTGAGAAAGAACTTGCCAAATATCAATTTACTCAAACTTGCTAACTTTAAAAATCCACATACATACATAAAAATGCAACCTGCCAAATATCAATGTACTCAACCTGCCAACTTAAAAAATCTACATACATATATATACATACAACCTGCCAATTTTTAAAATCCACATACATATATATATACATACAACCTATCAAATATCAATGTACTCAACCTATCAACTTTTATAATCCACACACATATATATAGATACAATCCACATACATAACTATCAATATTGTCTTCAGAAGACTCATACATATATCAAATTACAATAAAACTCCACATGCATAACTGACACACTTAAGTTCCTACAACTCCCCTTGTAATTGCCATAAATGTTCAATGAGGTCTAATTAGAGTTGAGAATGAATTGGAGTTGAACCCTTAAGAACTCGCCTCATTATCTCATCCTCGTCTGAGTCGTCAAAAAGCAATTTGCGAAGCCTAGAGCGACCCATAGAGACAACCTTGAAGACAACAGTGTTAGGAAATTATCACAATTATTGCAAAGCAAGCAGAGATTACATTATGGAAAGGGAACAAGTAGATATATTATTCAATAAACAAAGCTTAAAATCTGTCAAAGCAAAAGTCTCCTGGTAAAGATTGATAAGAAATAAAGCAAAAGTCCCCAAGGCTCATAATCTTCTCTTTCAGCACTACGAACTAAAACAGTGTATTGTATATGCTAAATTGATACCACTATTTGAAGATACTCAAACTTAGTCACAACTCACAATGCATGAAAGAGAATCCTCGCACAAATTAGAGAGTGATATATTATTCATAATCTTCTCTTTTTCATCCTATGACGTGACATTTTTTTTTTGTAAGTATCCTGTGACATGATGTCAAAATTCATATATCATTCGGATCATTCAGAACCAAGATAGTAGATGAATGCCAAGAATTGGCCTCTAGAACATGTAACCCAGCATCTAATTAATCATATGCATTATAAGACTACACACAAACATCAATCAAAAAGCTCAAACAGTGCTGTGCTGGCTATATCTTTCTTATCAAGAGTCACATCCAAAATCAGACCAAATATTGTTCTTACCAAGACACAGGACAAGCAAAAATATAGAGCAGAAAGTGAAAGCACAATCAACAGTATCTATTGTCTGGTTTATAATCAAAGCTTAATTTTACAAAGCACCTCTCTCAGCTGCAAATTTGGGTTCCTTTTTAATTGCCTAGCAAAGAAACAAGACCCTAAAGCATCTTAAGGACATGCAAGAGAATGTGGCAGCTGATTTTATTTTCTTTATTTTTTATTTAAGCCAATTGAAGTTCATTTTATTATGCTAACTTCAACTAATGGCCTCTAATCCAATTTTTCATTTTATTATGCTAACTTCAACTAATGGCCTCTAATCCAATTTTAAAACCACTTCAGATAAAATATTATCCAAATGAAAAATTCTCTCATTTTAGGAGTTTGGAACATCTCGCCCCTCCACAATGATCCAAACAAATGTCTCATCAAAACAATGTTAATTTCATTGCAACAAAAAGGTGTGAAAACTAAAACTTATGCAATTGCTATAACAGACACAACTCATGATGGGCTAAAAGAACACACTAGAAGGATCAGGAAAATTGAGATTGCTTCCAATTATTCAGTGAAGGAAGTATTAAAGACAGTAGTGAAATGCCAACAGATTTTACATCATTCTAGCCAATGATTTCAATATTGACCAAGATGTAACACAATGGACTAATACCAAATAGGTTACCTTATAAAATCTTTTCTTTCTTTCTTTCTTCTTTTGTTATTTATTAATATTTATTTATTTATTTTATTTAAATTGTAAATAGGATGTTCCATCAAATAATGCACCTTTATTTTACATCATATTGCACTTAAAACTTGAATTAAACAAATTGGAGCCATTGAACTGCCATATTCTGTACACACAATCATAAGGGAATGTTTCACCACAAAACACAAGGTCCCTCAACCTGACACCAAACTATTCTTTTTAACACTTCACTGGAGTAGGGAGGAAGAAAGCCATAGGGAACAAAACAAAAAGGAAACAAGACGAAAGCTAGAGGTCTTATACTCATCATGTAATATTAAATACTAGCTAGTCTTAACTATAAACATGGGAACATGGTTCCACGTATTATGCCATAGAACAGTGAAGAAGCATTCATCATGGTGTGCACACATGTAAAGGAAATGGAGATCTTATGTTTGATGGCCACATTTGGACCATCATATTATTTTGTATAACTTGACTTGTATCATCTACAATAGGTAATGATATAGTCTTTCTCTGCGCATTTCAGAAACAAGGCTGGTACATTCAAGTGTGTGTCATAAAAATACTGTGACCAGGTGTGTATGATATGCTGATCACTGACAAGCACAAGTGTTCTGAACAAAAGTGTAACCGCAAAGTAGGACCTAAAAAAGAGGTGTAACCATGAAGATTAATGTAGATCAAACGAACATTAACTACTAAAATTTTCTATCATTACTAACATGGAGTCAAATGTTCTTTGATAGGTGTCATAGATGATGATGACAATATAATGATTATCTAATAAAATTGGGATTTTGGTAATTGAAGTTAAACCTGAGCAAAGTTTCTGAAGATGCTAATCCGACAGAGAACGAAAACCCCTCGTGATGAAGCTGAATCCCACCTCTGCAAACATTAACAGCCATTCTTAGATCAAAACCCAAATACAAACACAAGCTGAATCCCCCTTTTTTATTGCAGAAACACAAACACAAACACAAACACAAAACCCACCTAGTAAATTGCTTTGATTTTGATTCTGATTTGATTTGAGAGACCGATGGAGCTTCGTGAAGAGATTTTGCAAACAAAATCTTAATCCAAACCCACAAACCCTTGAGATGAATGAATCGGTAAAGGGACGAGTGAATCGGTGATTTTGATGAGTGAATCGGTGAATCCAAACCGATTTATGAGAGGAGTGAATCGGTAAGGGGATCGGAGCACGGATGCTTCGTCGGAATCACTATCGGAGAGATAGGATCATCAGAGAGAGAAGCATCCATAATTGATCGGAGAGAGAGGGGCAGAGTAATGGGTCTGAAGAGAGCACACAGCAGAGGAGAAAGAGAGAACGGAGAAAGAGAGACCGAAGAAAGAGAAAAGATGAGAAATAATGAAGGAGGTGAGAGATATTCCCGGGGAAAAAACATTAAAATATATTTTTTTTTTATAAGATTCAGCTACAGTACCATCTTACATTTGAGATGGTACTGTAGCTAAATCTCTTTTTTTTTTTTTTTGCATATGGGATATAGCTCTCCCGTTGCTGATGGATTTTGGGGCTTAAATGCCAAATGCTCCTAACATTTGGCATATACAACCCCCAATATGGATGCTCTGAGGAGGCATTTCTATGTTTTGTTTTTTTTTCTTTCATTGATTTCTTTCACCACAACTCATCAGCTTCCAACTTATCTTAAGTGACCCAGGAGGGAATGTGCAGAATAGCTGTAAAAAGGATTTGTATAGAGTTAGTTAGGCAACGTTTGTGTATAAGTAGACATCTCGAGTTTTAGAAACTCGAGTTCCACGCAAAAAAAATTTTAGTTTTATTGCCCCTATAGTGGCGTTTTTAAGGCTTATAGTGACGTTTTAAAGCCCTATAGCGGTGTTTTCTTGCAAAAATTTTTCACAACCTATAGTAGCGTTTTTAAGCCCTATACTGACATTTTAAAGCCTTGTAGCGGCGTTTTCTGAACTCAAGTCTTTAAAACTCGATTTTTACGTGGATTTTTTTACAAATCAAGACTTAAAAAGTTGATTTTTATCTTGAAACTCGAGTTTTAGGCACTCGAGATGCTAGTTTTCAACTTTGGTGACAACTAACTAAATTTTTTAATATTTATTGTTATTTAGAAAAAAAATTCGTGACCCAGGTTACACTTATGTTGTTGCTGACTTACTGGTTGAGCAATTGGGCTGTGTTTTAAACACACAACACAAGAGTCAGATCTTAGACTCACTCTGGTGTTTTGTTTGGGAATTTCAGTTGGTATTTTTTTTTTTTTTTAATGTTTTTTTAGAGCAAGTTCAGTTGATACTTGGCAGTAAAACTTTGTCTCAACCGGTCTTCTGAAATTATACAGGAAAAAATCTAGACTTTTGGAGTTTGCTGTGAGTGTAAGTCTTATTCATCAAGAAAAGTTATGTATGAAAAAAAAAAAAAAAAAAACACACACACACACACACACATTTCTTTTAAGGAAGCATTATTTCTTTTTCTTTTTTGAGGGGGAAGGAGGCATTATTTCGTAACTACATTTTTGTAGTTCTTTGAAGCTAATAAGAAAGCATGATTATTAGAGCTAACAGATATGCATGCAAAACATGACTATTGGTAATAAACTAATAATATTTATCTCCCAGTCCCGAGTAATCTTTGTAATTTTTTTTTTTTTTTGGGTTAATGGGAGTTGATCTTCGTATTTGGTAGACTGAAATTAGCTATTGCTGGCATAGTCGGCACGAATTATAAAAGTTAATCTTTATTTTTCTTTTATAAAAAGACTAAAATTTCATCAAACAGAAAGAAAATAAATTACATTAATTGAAATAACAAAGACTCTTCATTCTAAAAAACATAATGCTCAACACCAAGCGTATTTTGTTTGCTAACAAATGAGTTGAGTGTTCTGCAAAAATTCTTAATATTATTATTTTTTTGAGCATATTGCATACTCTTATTAATGGGAGCCAGACATTGTATAACTCATTAACCGTACCTTACATCCATATTCTTTTAGGCCAACTATGAATTTTCAACATATTAATCAGTCTTTCACTATATCATTCTTCATCATTCCATTCTATTCTATTCAAAGTCCCACTCTCTATTATTTCCATAATTAACACATTATCACCAATCTACTTGCCATGAAATTGTCCATAACTGCTATAGAAATATATTGTTACAAGATAAGCTAAATTTAAAAATTGTCATTTTTTTAGAACATTTATCTCACAAAATATGCAAAAATGCATGACACAACGAATATGCTAAAATAAAAATCATTACCAAAAACCAATTTGGCAACATATAGGCTGCGTTTGGTTTGGCTTCAAACCACTTCCGGAAAAGCATTTCCGGAAAATTAGAGTGTTTGGTTGATTTGGAAAATTTAGTCAACTTCAAACCATTTCCGTTTGACCGGAAAATAACCCAAAAATCACGGAAAACCATTTACGGAACTATTTTCACTTCAAATGACTTCCGGAGAGAGAGAGAGAGAGAGAGAGAGAGAGCGAGAGGAAGAAGAGACAGCTCGGCGAGACCCAGACCCATCGGCGAGACCTAGCGAGCGCCAATCGTCGATCGGCCTTCCAGACCCAGCGATCGTCAATCGTCGATCGCACTTCCAACGACTCGCACCGCGAACCAGACCCAGCGACTCGCCGATCGTCGCGCCTTCGACCTTCGACCTTCGACCCAGCGACTCGCACCGCGAACCAGACCCAACGACTCGCCGATCGTCGCGCCTTCGACCTTCGACCTTCGACCCAACGACTCGCACCGCGAACCAGACCCAGCGACTCGCCGATCGTCGCGCCTTCGACCTTCGACCCAGACCCAGCGACTCGCACCGCGAACCCACACCTTCGCCTCACCTGCCTTCGCCTCACCTCACCGGTGGTGTGTGCTGTTGAGATTTGGTTGTGGTTTGTGATTGAAATTTAGCTGTGATTTTGAAATTTAGTTGTGTTGTTATTGCCGGAATCGTTGTTGTCGTTGTTGTTGCATTGTTGTTGCCGAAATCAATTTGTTGTTGTTGTTGTGTTGTTGTTGCCGGAATCAATGTGAAAAATGGTAGGAAAATAGCATTTTCCTAATAGAACCAAACACATAAAAATATTTTCCACAACAATTTTTATAATTCAACCAAACACTTAAAAATATTTTCCTTTTCCGGAAAATAATATTTCTGGAAAATATGTATTTTCCGGAAAACGTTTTACACGAAACAAACACAGCCATAATGTCAAACTAAAAGATATAACACATTCCCATTAAAACGTGAACATACTTGGACCTTTTTTTTGGTAATGGGGGTGTCCAAAACTCTCTTTAAAAACCTAACTATTCTCTCAATATGTATAATCCCCTGTCCCACACACCAAGTATTACAAGAAGGGATCCCATGGGAGTAGACCCAAGTTGTTGTCTAAGATTCTAAATATTTCAAACCTGAGGCCGAGACCTTTGGAACCACCAGACCAACCCCTTAGGTTTGTATGGACTTCTAATAAATCATGAGATTGTAATAGCCAGAATTCCCAAGAATCCAAATAATGTTTAAACACTAATTAAACTTTTTAAACTTACTCCTTCAACCATTAAACATAGATAAACTATTCACTGAAATAGTTGATTTAAGTAATTACATACATCAGTCAAAGGTTCACTTCCATTACATCCAACCATAAAGTTGGCAACCACAATCCAAGTTATCATCCCCAGGCGAGCACAAAACATCAATACTTCATCCTAAAAGTTTCTGGTAGCCAAAAACAAAAGAACCCTACAGGCTAACATTTTCTCCTAATATCAACAAAACCCCCCTAAGAACTCTCATTAACAGCCTTGTCAATTTCTTCAACATGATCTCGGAGTACATTCCACTGCACAAGAAAGAATCAATGAGTGAATTGCCTTCATAAACCACTAAACTAAGCAAAAGCACAGTGACACATACCTGATCCATGGTAAGTGAGATTCCTGAAAACAAGTACAAGAACATCAATGTGGGTCGTAGTTTTTTTAACAGGAAAACACAAAAATACTTAAGACAACTCACAACTTATTAAAAAGAGACATAATGTAGCAAAGCCCATTTGAAAGGAAGATGTATTGTGCTCAATGTGTTAGACAAAAAGTATGAAAAAGCCTTTTTTAACTCAATAAGTTTTTTTTTCCCTTGGTTTACAAGCAATCTTAAATTTTATTAGGCTCTCCAAAAGAGAGAAATATGTATTTCCTAGATGTTAATCATGTGTAAAACAATTTGGAATAGTAAAAATGTGTCGTTATTTCTTGATTAATTTTAATGAATACTTGCCTCGAGTAAAAAACCGACCAAAACACACCTCGGTCACAAATTCCAATCACTAAAAGAAAACAAAACAAAAAGGAACAACCCTAAATTAAGATTGGCTACTCACAAGGTCTGTGACTTTTTCATAGAAAGCAAGTTATAATTATAGGCTGACATTGTCATTCTACAGGGTCAGGTGACAAGATGAAGTACCTGACTTAATATTTTTTTTCCCCCTGAAAACCAATAAAATTAATTGGAAGAAATATGGAAAGACAACCCATGATGAAAATGGGAAGTACACTAGAGGGATGAAAGAAAAATGACACTCCCCCCACCCCCTACCCTGTAAAAACAACATTGAAGTCCCAATAACTGAGTCCAATTAGAGGAAGTCAACAAAGAAATACTAAGGTGCTCCTTGCCAACTCGATGTATGAATTCAAAACCTGATGCTATTGGATTGGAGTCTCAAATGGAAAGTAGAAATAAAGGCAAATGCCTTAAGACCGAAAAAATAAATAAAATAAAAAAGATCTGTATACTTTCATGATAATTATTGATCAGAACCAGCAGTGCTCTCCTCCAAGATTATGCTAGAGTTGAGCAATACTGTGAAATGCTCAGGAGATATAGATACTGAAAGTTCAATGTACTACAATATGTTCTGGAAGATGGTAAGCTTGATTGAATGTAAAAAGACTGATATATCATGATACAATATAAGTTTTCATGGTCTCTGTAATTGGTTTACTATTTTTATTTATAAATTTTCCAAGATATGTAATACGAGAGAGGTTTTTAAACATATAAGAATTGGTGCCAAGGAACAACATACTACCAACATCGGTAAATGTTGAGATCAAAAGGAGGATCATCTACAGGAATAAGAAGGCATTCTTCCATTTTTTTTTTTTTTTTTTTAATGAATGAAAAAACTTCATTGATCAAAATACAGTACAAGCTGCATAAGCAGCAAACACAAACTTGAGTCCAGGCTAACCAACAAACACAAACTTGAGTCCAGACTAACCAACAAGAAAATGCTAAACTGCTTTCTAAACCCCGAACAAACCCAAGTAGAAACTAACACCAAGCTGCAAAGGGCACCTACCACATAGAACAAGAACAAAGCAAGAAACCAGCAAAATAAAGTTGGACCCACAACTCAACCTACAGAAGCAAAACCATACCTAACATTAAAATACAACAGCTACTTGAGCAGCACATCTAAAAGAATTCTCCAAATTCAGCAAAGAATTCTATTCCAAGATGAAATCCTGAATTTCTTCTTAGCTGTTACTCTTCCTCAAACATCTTGCACAATTGAGTTAACTATTTCTACAATTCTACTTCAGTTCTATCTCTCCCATTATGTATTGTCGCAATCCTATCTGTCCAAATATGATAAATTTAAACAACCCAAGCAAATTTACTTATTAGAGTTTGCAAACTATCATCCTTAAGGTAGTTAAACCAATTTAGCTCATCACTTCAACTGTCAACCTGCCTATGAGCCTATCACAACAACATTTGATCAAAATTTCCCTCCACATTCTCCTGGTAACAGAACATTAGAAAAAGATATGATCTCTTGATTACATTTTGTTTATACCAAAAAAATAAAAAAAAAACCCACAACATGTCACCCTTTTAACCCCATGTAGCCATTCTATCCCTTGTGACTAATTGATATTTAGTGGTCGTAGAAGGCCAAGCGCATTGCCCATTACACAATCTGATAAAGTCATTCTAACATTATTAGAAAAAGGATTGTAATTCAGAAGTGATGTTTTATACAGGATGTCTCCTAGGCAAAAGTAAGTGATAGATTGCACTCTAAAATAGGGTTGGCTCAACTGATACTTTTTTTTTCAATAAGTTAATTGTTACTGCAAGTTAGCTCTCTTTTTAAAGGAGGTCAAGTAATTCTACTGTGTTACAAGACTCCATTTTGTTCACCAAATTAACACCAGTTACCACAACTTGATGAAGTGGTCGGCCGTCAGTGATGAACAATTACTTCCGCATGAACCCAACACCTTTTCTCCACCACTCACAATCAAGCACCTCAAAGTTATGGCACAGAAGCTGTGTCCCTATACTTTCTACTAAATTAAGAGAAAACCCATCACACAAAACAGTATTGAAAACCCTAAGCAGTACCCAAATTTATAGGAAAGCATATAAAAGTGTCAATCTGGACATAAAAACCAACACTAACAAACAAACAGAATCCAACACAAACCCAATTCAACAAAACCAAATATTGAAACATGAATCCTCAAATAATAATTAAAAAAAGGACCTTTTTTGCCAGGGAGTTGCTTGCCATCTTTGTTGTAATACTCACGAATGTCCACAACAACCTTGCCTTGCCACGTCCTCACCGTCACTCTCCTATTCCTCGATATCTAAACAAACACATTATTTCAAAAACAAAAGCAATTTAGATTACAAACCCTAGAAATATATACATACATAGAAACAAAGATACGAAGGTAGAGAGAAAGAGATAGGGACCTCGCAAACGACGATGTTGTCAGCAGAGTCATCGTCAGAGTCCTTCTTAGAGTTGGAGTTGGAGTTGAAGGCTCTCTTCTTAGGGGGCGCTTGGCCTTCAACCTCGCCTTCCGATGCGTACTCCTCCTCCTCCTTTCTCTTTCCCCTAAACCCCGAAGCCATTTCTCTCACTCTCTCTCTTTCTCTTTCTTCTGATTCTTTCTCTCTCTCTCTCTCTCTGTGTGTTTCTCTTTCCCTCTGTGTGAAGAAATGAAAAATGAAATAAAATTATCAGATATTTACTTTATAAGAAGTAATAAATGGCGGAAACCCAACCCAACCCTCGAAAATTAAATCGAAACCTTTTTGCGCCAATTAAACCTAAGTAATTTCAAAAAAAAAAAAAAAAAAAAAAAAAAACCTAAAGTAACAATCGACTTTGGGCTTTTTGTTTGTTTCCGACTCAATGTTGTGTTTGGGCTTAAAAACCAAAATATTTGTAATTAATCCTTGACCCGTGCTATACATGAGAACTACTTATTTGTAAGTTAGACTAAAATAATTTTATAAAATCTTAAATTGATTAAGGAACTATATTATTGCATAATTTGTTCTTATATGACTTCAATTTGTGTTGCAATTTAATAAATAAGTTATTGCTTAAACGTGTAATATACTGCAAAAAAAAATAATTCAAAAATTCAGATATTAAAACTTCTGAAAGATCAAAAAATATTAAAGAAGTAGATAATTCACTGCTTAAAAATTATTGAAACAAAACAAAATATATATGACTAAACAATAGAGAAATCTAAGAGAAAGATGGTTTATATTCAAATTAATAATCCATGACTATAACTATTGAAAGGAATCAAAAAATTCAGATCTTACAAATTATAGATAAATATATATATACACACACACATGTATGTATGTGTGTGTGACTACATAAATTCAGATGTTAAAACTTCCAAAATGCCAAAAAAGTTATATAATTAAAGAATAAGTTATTGAAACAATTCCAAAAATATATGACTATTCAAAAAAGATACTCCATCCGTCCTAATTTACTTGTCCTATTTCAAAAATTAAACTTTTAAGGGAACATTATTTATTGCCTTATCTGCCTTAAAAAAATGTATAAATTTCCAAAACTACCCTTAAATAAATTTATCAAAAAATAGGAATATTAAATCTGAAATTACAGGCACAAAAATCTGCTCCTTACCAATATTAGCATTTTTGAAATTACATAGCACAAATTGTAACTTATCCTCTTAATCAAATTTGAAAAATCTACAACTACCACAATATAAAAACTATTGGGTATTGGCTCCAAGCAATTTTGGATTACTTCAAATACAAATTCTAGTTTATCTTTTTAATCAATATTGATTTTTTAAATATTTGTTGGTTTTCTTTTCAAATGGTTTTGGAAATAAAGTAGGGGCATAATAGGAACATTAGTTAATTAATGACTTTTAATTTTTAGAAATAGGACAATATTTTGGGACATCTCAAAATGAAATACAGGACAAACAAACTGGGACAAAAGGAGTATATAAGAAAAAGAAAAAAGTTACGAACCCATAAAGCAATAAGTTTTAAAATTTAACGGGTCTAAACTTTAAACGAACCTTATCAGCATATGACCCATGCTAAAAAAATGTTAAGCAAGAGCCCACGCTAAAATAATAAAAGTCATACTTCCTCTTAATATATCGTATATAAACTTTCTTCCCAAGAAATTAACATACTTTCATATCGTGAGGTAAAGGAAAAACATATGCAGTAGCAGCAACCTTAAATTTCAATTATTGCAAGTTTTTTTATCTTGTAAAAAACAACTAAAGAGAGTTTGGTGATTCATGTACGAAAATTACTTTTTTAAAAATACATGAAAAACGATAAAATAAATTTTTTTTTTTTTTTTTAACAAAGTAGAAGAGAAGAAAATAATAGAAGAATAGCTCATACCTCTACTCGGCTTAAAAAAAAAAATATTGAGGTTTGCACTGCTTTTATAGTGTTCATGATTAACCTTGCAAATTTGGAGATAAATTATCAACATTTGAGTTTGAGTTTAAGTTGGACTTGTTAGAGAGAAAGAGTTCCACTCCTTGTTAAGTTTGGTCTAAACAAAAATAATTTTATTTTAAAAAAATGATGATGATGAGTTTCAGTTTAAGTTGGACTTGTTAGAAAGATAGAGTTCCACTCCTTGTTAAGTTTGGACTAAACAAAAATAATTTTATTTTTTAAAAAAATGATAATGATATGGCAAGCTCTAGAAAAGTCAATAAAAAGTCAAAAGTTTCGGTTATATATATACATATATATATATATATATATATATATTAGTGATAATTAGTTTATCCCACATATTTCTAGTCTTTCCAATTTAAAGTTTTTTTTTTTTTTTTTGGGAGAAACTTTTCCCGTTTTAAGTTAGACCTAGTGTTGTTACCACTGACAACTACATTGGTGCAATCACTCATAGCCAATCTAAAACTCGCAATCAACTTCGACCTCAATCAACCAAGGAAGCCAAGGTCCAGACAATCATCTCCTTAGACCCTCTTGTAAGAAACAAGGTCGTCAACAAGGACATCTCCACCTTGGAACACCTCAAGTATGGGGGCAAATCCCCTTCTTCCTCCATTAGAAGTTAGTCACATGATTTCTCCCCCACCATAGAGAACCCAAAAGATGAGATTTCACATGCTCAATAGAGATCCCACTGGGCGTGCTAGAATTTGTAGACAACTAAATTTCCAGTTTGAAATAAGTCAAACTACCAGAATTTGTAGACGACTAAATTTCCAGTTTGAGATAAATCAAACAAGTAAAATAGTTTCACAAATATGAATTTGTATTGATGAATGTGTGGTACAATTCTCTTAAATTACAAAAGAGTGATCCTCTAATTTGATCTTCTTGAAAGACTTGTTGATTGGAATTGTAATAATGTGATTTTGACTCGAACACCAAATATCCTTTAATTTGGTTGAAAGATGGATCGAAGACCCTTGAAACAAAATTACAACAACTCTCTGACTATAAGCTTGTTAGAAATTCTTTGTTTTTCGTGTTCTTCACGTTAAACTAACGGACAAAAGAAGAAAGAGGCATAAGTAGTTAAAAATACCATGATTTCAAAAGATACTGCACCGAACCTTGAAAAAATTAAGTGCTTATAGAACAAACGTAATACTGTTTACTAGGCGTTGAGAATGATGAAGCTATAGAAAGAAATGGTTGTGAGAAGGAGGAACTGAAAATTTGAAAGAAGCAGGTCTTCAATTCATGATTCAGTGTGTTTTTCTTGATGAGCTTCAATGAATCTGAACCTTCTATTTATAGCGGAGAGATGAAGAACGATAGATGGGTACGTTAGATGAGAATGGTGGATGAAAATTGTTGGTGGGAATGGGAGATGAGAATTCTTGGCACCAAATGGGAATGGTAGGTGGGGGACTAAGGCCTTGTTTGGCTTTTTTTTTTGTTCACTCATCACTCTTCACTCAATTTTCATCACTCGTCACTCATCATTCAAAAATTCTCAAAATACTCCCAACCTTGTTTGGCAACTAAACCCGATTCAGTTTTCTACTTAAAAACTCACATTTTTATGGGACCCACGAACTGACACTGCACAGTGCGCACAAAAGTCAGAACGGTTACCCGCAGTTAACCTTCGATTTTTTGTTTGCATTTCATCTCTCATGCTTTACCCTATTTCCTTACACTTACTTTCACACTTCAGCTCTCAAACCCCAAAGCCACCGACCACCCTTGAGCTCACCTCCTCCATCCTCGCCCAATTGTGCCGCTACCATGGTTCCTTCGTATGTCATCTTCCTCATTCCTCGTCCCTAAAACCGAACCCACAACATGCCGCTACACCTCTATCCTCCTGCCTCATCCCTGAAACTGAGCCCAGAAATCCACGATCGCTCCTCTGCTCCTCAAGGTTGATCAGCAGTGGGTAAAGGCACGATGAATCCAACGGCTTCTCTGAAGATTACCAACACCAGTGTGTGTCAATTTTTCCCTCATTTTATATATGTAATTTTCAAAAAAAAATGAGAATAAATTTGCTAGGTATGCCATGGTGTTGAATAAATTTATTTCTTTCTTGTTGCAAGCTTGTTTATGTCCTGGGTTTTTGTTTTCCATGTGGTATTGTGGATTCGTAAAGGATTTCAAGTGGGAAGGGAGTACTGTTGGACCCCTTGACTCATTTTATTTTTTAATAATCTTCAATGTCATTCAAATCGGAGATCTGCTTCGGTGATCAGCAATGAATTGGAGCAGCAGAGCTTGGGTTGTTCAGAGGCCGGAGCTTGAAAGATCATAGATGGGTGTGCAAGATCGGAGTTTGTGGACTCAGTTGGTGTTGCTGTGGGTTTGGATAATGAGAGGTGAGCTTTTTTGTTTAGGGCGCTGATGAGAGAGTGAAGAGGGTAGGTTGAGTTAAAGGCATGTGACCGTTGGTTTAAGCGTGTGAATTGAGCAGGTGATGGGACAAGACACTACTGTGGGACCCACACAGGTTCAGCTATTTACAAGTTTGCCACAAAACTCATATTTCAATAACTTGAAAACATCCTTTTCTTGTTTCCAAATTTCTTAACTCAAATCCCAAATATCTTAGTTTTGTTAACTGAGTTAACATCCGAAAAAAAGCCAAACAAACATCATCCATGTGGGGCCCACGGTTTTTGAGATATGAGTTAACAAAACTCAGTTTTGTTAACTGAGTTTGGCAAAATCCAAACAACACCTAATAGGCACCGAATGGAAATGGTAGGTTGAATTGGTAACTCAGTGTAACTTCAAGTTTAGGATATGCTTGTGAGGATTTATTTGATTCATTCTATGCTTCTAAATCTTCTAACATTGCTTGCCAATTCTCCAATGATTAATTCCAAGTATATTATGTCGATCGCACGTTGTCCAAAACTCTAGCTCTCAAAATAAAAGTTTGAGATTCATCCATTTATTCTGAATTCCTTTAAGGATCCTTCAAACTTCATCAAGGCTTCCTTTTCAAAGATCAAATGAATCCTCAAAAGCATATCCTAAACTTGAAGTTACATTGAGTTACCAATTCAACCTACCATTCTCATTCAGTGCCTATTAGTCTCCCACCTACCATTCCCATTTGGTGCCAAATATTCTCATCTACCATTCACACTGACAATTTTCATCCACCATTCTTATCTAACATACTCATCTACCGTTCTTTGTCTCTCCGTTATAAATAGAAGGTTCAGATTCATTGAAGCTCATCAAGAAAAACACACTGAATCATGAAATGAAGATCAACTTCTTTCAAATTTTCAAATCCTCCTTCTCACAACCATTTCTTGCTATAGCTTCATCATTCTCAACACCTAGCAACCACCATTGCTTCATAATCAGCTTGAAGAATCATGGAGGCACGTGCAAGTGCATGAGTCAAAACGGAGGCACATGGAAGTGCGTGAGCATTGAGGCAATGATACCTGGAGCTTCTAGCGACGTGTGGGGGCAAGTTTATGGTTGTTTGAGGCCAATTTTTCTGGGTTTTGTAAATCGAGGTATGCTAGATTGAGTGGTAGTGTTTGTTTTCTAAATTTGTGACCCAATTTGGATAGATGTGAAGGAGGAGGCCACGATCTCCGAAGCTTGTGGCTGCGCATGGAGGCTCGTGGTAGCATCATGGCAATGAATGTTGGTGCGGCTTCAGTGCGAATGCAAGTGTTGACATGGCATCATGGAAAAGTTGAATGTTGGCATGGCTTTAGTGCAAAGACAAGTGTTGATGCAACTTCATGGCAAAGAAGAGTGCTAGTGCAACTTCATTACTAAGACAAGTGTTAATGTAGCTTCATGGCAAAGAAGAGTGCTGGTGCAACTTCATTACAAGGACAAGTGTTAATGTGACTTCATGGCAAAGGCAAATGTTGGTGCGACTTCATGGTAGATGCAAGTGTTGATAAGGCTTCATTACAAAGACAAGTGCTAGTATTACTTCATTAGAAAAAGTAATTGTGATGCTTCAATGAAAATGCAAGCGTTGGCACAGTTTCATGACAAAGATGAGTGTTGATGCAACTTCAACACAAAAAAAAAATGTGGATGTAGCTTCATTACAAGACAGGTGTTAATATGGCTTCAATGCAAGGACAAATGTTGTCACGGCTTCATGATAAAGATAGTTGATGTGACTATGTTGCAAAGACAAGTGTTTCAGTTTCTATGTAAAGAAAAATGTTGGTGCAGCTTCATTACCAAGACAAGGGCCAATACAGCTTCACCAGTGATAGCATCATTGCATCATGAACACCAATGATAGCATGGCTGCCTAGATGACTGCCACAATGAAAATTTCAAAATTTATGTCACCAAGGGATTGTTGTGCGACAATAAGAAGGCAAACAACACTATTATCAAGGAAATACAAAATCACCAAGTGAAAACGGGCGCCACTCTAAGAAAGTTGTTGCAAAGCTTGTTGTCAAAGTCCAAATAACAATGAAAGTGTGCTGCAAAAAAACAAAAAAAAAATTGTCAGAAGAAAATCTCACGGCATGTCTTAAAAAAATACAAGAAAAGAAAGGTGAAAGAAGAATGGCTAAAGGTACTCGTTGGCTTCAAACCTTCTGCTTTTGTAGCCATAGCCAAAGGTTGAAAATAAATAAATAAATCATGTCAAATTTGAAAGGCATCGCCCACATTTTTCATGTGTTCATCCCTTCTGCCTAAACTTTTATAAGGACTTTAATGCAAGGTAGCCTTAAATAGAGAACTTATAAAACTAATGAACAAAAGGAGAAAGAAACATAAGCAGTTAAAAATACCATGCTTTCAAAAGATACCGAACCTTGAAAAAAAAAATAAGTGTTTACAGAAAGTGCTTATAGAACGGAAGAAAGTATCATGTTGTCCAAAAGAAACTATTGCACTAGACCTTAGAAGATGCTTGTAGGTCGGCAAAGAGTAACATGTCATCTAGAAAAAACTATTGCACTAGGCCTTGGAAGAAGTTATAGGCCGGCAAAGAGCAACATATTGTTCAAAGAAACTGTGCCACCAAACCTTGAAAATAGTAAGAGACACTTGGCACCTACCATTCCCATTCAATGCCAAATATTCTCACCTACCATTCTCACTGAAAATTGCCATCCACCATTCTCATCTAACATACCTTTCTACCGTTCTTTGTCTCTTCGCTATAAATAGAAGGTTCGGATTCATTGAAACTCATCAAGAAAAACACATTAAATCATGAAATGAAGATCTGCTCTTTCAAATTTTCAGATCCTTCTTCTCACAATCATTTCTTGCTATAGCTTCATCATTCTCAATGCCTAGCAACCACCATTGCTTCATAATCAGCTTGAACCTAACCTTTCCATGGTTTAGTAGAAACCTTCTCACAACATCATTGCAATTTGAGATCTAAACAAATTTTGTTTCCCCACTTAACGACCCCATTTGTCCATAAAATTTCACATAACATAGCATCACTGTCTCTTGTAGTCTCAAATCTACCTAGCCAGGAGATCAGACATCCGCACTTCAAGTAGCATCAAAGAAGATTCAGAAGTATACAAGCTCTGCTGGAATCAAGCCCTAAAGCCTCCAGGAACTTCAAGAACTTCAACCTCAAATACGAAGAACATTCGAAATAGAATCATTCAAATCATCTTCATAGATTCCTTCACTAGAATCAAGCTCAAAACCCTCCACAAACTTCAAGAAACCACAAATCAGTGAAGTTTTATTGATTCAAGCCTCTAAAGCCCCAAAGAATTTCAACCGTAAACCTTTGAAGACGAAGAACACGCGAAGAACACGAAGAACAAAGAATTTCTATAAAGCTCAAAGCCAAAGATTCGTTGTAATTCCATTTAATTTGTATTGATGAATGTGTAGTACAATTCTCTATAATTACAAAAGAGTGATCTTCTGATTCGATCTCCTTGAAAGACTTGTTTATTGGAATTGTGGTGATGTGTGTGAGAGACCGCACCTCCGGCCCGTTTTTATGAGAATGTTGGGCCAAACCCACGTGAATGGGTGGAGTCGTGTTATTGCCTCTCAAAATGGAGGTTCGACTGATTATATTTTCCCCTTTAGATTAAGGGTTTTACAATGGAGTCGCCACTTATTTAATTGTTGGAATAAATAAGAAAACCATAATTGAAAAATTCATCATTTTATTAATTTGAAATTGAATTTACATTGAACATAGGAAATTACATGGCTTTGGTCCTAGATACAATCTAAGATAAAGTACATGGCTTTATTTCCTAGTTACAATCTAGAAATTGAAAATTACAAGGATAAGCATTTGATCTACTAACCCTTGATCTAAGGTGTTAAGCACCCACATTGCCCGATAAAACCGGTCTTCTAGACTATGGTAGCCAACATTCATATCACATCATCCAATATGTTATCAATCAATTTACATGTTGAATTTGAAGTGTGTGCATGTGATAAACCCTAATTCAATTTATTAAGCATTGCATTTGGATTGAAAAATAAATTCTAGTGAATGTGTGTATATAGTGACATCCTAGATTCAAGGACTTGAAAGAGTTATGAAACAAACATGTTTTTCATATTTTTGATATGGATTTAAGATCAAAACTAGTGTTTATGCATGAACATGTGATGAGCAACCAAGAACATGTGAAGAACATATAAGAATACTTAAGAACATTCAAACATATTCAAGAGAATTTAAATAATCACTATCATGTTTTAATCCTAAATTCTCATCATGAAAACACAAGAAACAAGTTAGGAAAAGGGATTATACCTTCATGCAAGATCCATACGGTGGAGGAGGAGATTCTTGAGGGAGATCCTAAGGGTGGAGGAAAAGAAGAACTAGGAGAGGGAGAGTGAGTCTCACTCAATACCTTGAGTCTCAGAAAGACCAAGATATGACAAGACTACTCAACTTCACTAGAATTCAAGAGAGGAGAAGAGATGTGGTTTTTGTGTACTTTGGAATGAAGGAGGGGGAGGGTTTATATAGTAGTAGTGGAGAGAATATAAATGGAATGCCATTTAATGAGGGTTGACAATGATTATGAATCTAGACCTCATTTTAGTCTTGGGGAAAATCTGGTGCATTAAATGGAGAGATTGGTGGGAGTGGGGAGCAAGCCAAAATTCGGTTTTCCCGTAGCTGCTGTAACAGCTTGTAGAGTCAATTTCGAAAAATCATATCTGACCCAATTCTGATCGGAATTGTCTCTTTCTTATGCTCAAATTGAAGCCCCGGATGTCTAGTTTCTGGGAAAATTAACCTCATTCGCAGATTCAAAATAGTCTGAGAGATATTGATGAAATGGTGAGCAGAGGTCATTTGTTAGAAAATGGTTTCAGCACAATTAACATTAATAGGTCCCAAATTAGCTCCCAATTAATATTAAATGGCTCCAATCACTCCCATTTCAGAATTAATTGGTTCCAAATTTACTCTAATTAAAAGATAATTACGCAAATTACTCATTGAATAATTAATGTTTAACTATCTAATTAATTAGGTGTATGCAACCTCACCATAAAATGTAGTCCTAACCAATTAAATTATGACACATCATTGATCTCCAATTGATTACACTTATAACCAATTGAAATCAATTGTTCATAATCACATATAGTTGGACTCAATTTGTGATAGTGCATCTCAGCCATTAAAACTTGATTTGATGATAACTTTCAATCTGGTGGTCCGATTAGAGCTTATGACCAGTTGACTTGATCGTTACAACATCAAGATCATTTTGATGAAATGAGATTAAGGATCTAATGACTAGAATCAAGATGCATATTCCCACGGCGAAATTACCCTTTTACCCTCCAAATGAGGTTAAATGCGGGTTGCAAAATGGGGTGTCAACAGAATGCCCCTCATTGGCAAAGCTTGAAAAGCGAATGTCAATGTATGAAAGAGACACCTAACTTTGCAATCAGTATTTAACCGTGGTAAATGTATGATGCATGTAGATAAAAATGCAGAATGTCATGTTGTAGATCAAAATGTGGACCGAATCTCGAGGGAGATTGCCTACGTACCTCTTGGTGGAAGGATCAGGTCCAAACGTAGTTCATGCATGCAAATTTTTTTTTTTTTTTGAATAAGTGCAAGACATGCTTACCTGAGGTCAAAAAATGGAGGACCAAGGATCCTGGCTCATGTTTTCAGAGAACTTAGGATTTTTGGATCTTGGCTCGTGTTTTCAGAGGACCAAGGATTTTTGGGGCTTTGGCTCATGTTTTCAGAGGACCAAAGGTTTTGGATCCTGGCTCATGTTTTCAGAGACCTAGGATTTCTGGATCTTGGCTCATGTTTTCAGAGGACCAAGGGTTTTTGGGGCTTTGGCTCATGTTTTCAGAGGACCGAAGGTTCTAGATCCTGGCTCATGTTTTCAGAGACCTAGGATTTTTGGATCTTGGCTCATGTTTTCAGAGGACCAAGGGTTTTTTGGGCTTTGGCTCATGTTTTCAAAGGACCAAAGGTTTTGGATCCTGGCTCATATTTTCAGAGACCTAGGATTTTTGGATCTTGGCTCATGTTTTCAGAGGACCGAAGGTTCTAGATCCTGGCTCATGTTTTCAGAGACCTAGGATTTTTGGATCTTGGCTCATGTTTTCAGAGGACTAAGGGTTTTTTGGGCTTTGGCTCATGTTTTCAGAGGACCAAAGGTTTTGGATCCTGGCTCATGTTTTCAGAGGACCAAGGGTTTTTGAGGCTTTGGCTCATGTTTTCAGAGGACCAAAGGTTTTGGATCCTGGCTCATGTTTTCAGAGACCTAGGATTTTTGGATCTTGGCTCATGTTTCCAGAGAACCAAGGGTTTTTAAGGCTTTGGCTCATGTTTTCAGAGGACCAAAGGTTCTGGATCCTGGCTCATGTTTTCAGAGACCTAGGATTTTTGGTTCTTGGCTCATGTTTTTGGAGGACCAAGGGTTTTTTGGGGCTTTGGCTCATGTTTTCAGAGGACCAAATGTTTTGGATCCTGGCTCATGTTTTCAGAGACCTAGGATTTTTGGATCTTGGCTCATGTTTTCAGAGGACCAAGGGTTTTTGGAGGCTTTGGCTCATGTTTTCAGAGGACCAAAGGTTCTGGATCCTGGTTCATGTTTTCAGAGACCTAGGAGTTTTGGATCTTGGCTCATGTTTTCAGAGGACTAAGGGTTTTTGGAGGCTTTGGCTCATGTTTTCAGAGGATCAAAGGTTCTGGATCCTAGCTCATGTTTTCAGAGACCTAGGATTTTTGGATCTTGGCTCATGTTTTCAGAGGACCAAGGGTTTTTTGGAGGCTTTGGCTCATGTTTTCAGAGGACCAAAGGTTTTGGATCCTGGCTCATGTTTTCAGAGACCTAGGATTTTTGGATCTTGGCTCATGTTTTCAGAGGACCAAGGGTTTTTGGAGGCTTTGCCTCATGTTTTCAAAGGACCAAAGGTTCTGGATCCTGGTTCATGTTTTCAGAGACCTAGGATTTTTGGATCTTGGCTCATGTTTTCAGAGGACCAAGTGTTTTGGCTCATGTTTTTAGAGGACCAAAGGTTTTGGATCCTGGCTCATGTTTTCAGAGACCTAGGATTTTTGGATCTTGGCTCATGTTTTCAGAAGACCAAGGGTTTTTTTGGGCTTTAGCTCATGTTTTCAAAGGACCAAAGGTTCTGGATCCTGGCTCATGTTTTCAGAGACCTAGGATTTTTGGATCTTGGCTCATGTTTTCAGAGGACCAAGGGTTTTTGGAGGCTTTGGCTCATGTTTTCAGAGGACCAAAGGTTTTGGATCCTGGCTCATGTTTTCAGAGACCTAGGATTTTTGGATCTTGGCTCATGTTTTCAGAGGACCAAAGGTTCTGGATCCTGGCTCATATTTTCAGAGACCTAGGATTTTTGGATCTTTTGGCTCATGCCGATGTGTATGGGCCTTTTACCCTAGTACCTGCAAAATAAATATTTTTAATTAGTAACAGAGTTATTCATTGAAAAGAATTCGGCATACCTGGCGAATGCCCCTAGTTTAGGACATATTCCATGCTTTGATAAATGCTGAGGGTAGACAGTTGACTTGATGTTGCACCACTGGAGAATATGAAAGAGGATCATAGCTTTCTGTTCTTGAAAAAGAATTTAATGAAGATTTTTTTTTTTTTTTTTTGTTGGAAATCTTGAATTTTTTGAAATTTTTGATTAATGATTTTTTTTTTTTTTTTTGAAAACAACCTAGGAACCTGATGCCCATAGTCCTAAGGCTGTTTGAAAATTTTTTTCTCTTTTTTTCTTTTTTTTTCTAAGCAACCTAGGAAGCATGAGCCCCTAGTCCCAAGGCTTTTTTGAAAGATTTAGAAAGAATTGATTTTTTTTTTTGAAAATTTTGTCTTTTGTCCTTTTTTTTTTTTTTTTTTTTTTTTTGAAATATGAAGATTTTTTCATTGAAAAAGATGAAGATGAAGATGGAGAAAAAGTGATGCAGATTTATTCATGGTGATGATTTTTTTGTTTTTTTTTTTGTTTTGAAAAACCTATCCTTTGAATGAGAATAACTTTGGCTAGAAGTTGATGCGGATTGCTATGTCCTTCCTTAATTCCTGCAAAAAAAAAATAGTTTCAATTTAGCAATGGATTTATTCATTGAAATGAATTGGAAGTACTCACCCAATGCCCCTAGTTTAGGGCATATTCCATGCTTAGATTGAAGCTGAGTTCATTTGATGTTGTGACCATTGGGGTACATGAAAGAAGATCATGGTCTGCCATCCTTGGTTCCTGCAAAATACTTTCTTTCTCTAGCTTGTTAGAAACCAATTATTGTGAAAACTTGCACACAATATAAATAGGCCAATGCTCCAAGTTTAAACATGCTTAATGCAAACAAATGGGCTTAACCTAACATGCACCCAAACAATTTTGTCACATTGTTTTGATTTTGTTCTCCAAAGTTGTTTAGGTGAATGGGACCGGGCCTTTGCAAGGCTGCCTACGTACCTCTCTCATAGAGGATCAGGTCAAGACGTAGTTCAAGAGAACTGGATTTTGGAAAAGAATGTTTTTTTTTTTTTTTTGAACAAGAGGTGATCCTTTGAACAACCATTTTAGCAAATCAAAGTGTCTAAGAATCAAACAAATCTCTTTGATTGGGAAGGATCAAGATTATTAAACTTATGTAAACAAATTTGCTTCATCCTTTTGAACATCGTCAAATTAAGTCTCCAAAGGCAATCAATAAATGAAATGTGATAATGTTTATGAATCACATTGTTGGGTGCAAACAAGGAGAGTGCTCCAGGTTTGGAAGTTCTTTTGAGTCATTTTGAGAATTTGAGAAATTTTGTCCTCGGACATATCATCCTGTGGGGTTTGACAATTTTAAGCATTTTTCCTTTTTAATTCAAGAGAAAATAATATTAGAGCTTAAGATGTGCCTACAACTAGCAATACTTCAAGCAGGTCTTTACTCATAGGTTGTAATATAGACTGGGTTTGGGTTATGAAATGAAAGATATAAAAGGCTCAAAATTCCTTATGATGTTTCCCCCAAGTATGCATTACTCAAAAATCAAGTATTGGAGGAGTTTTACCATTTCTTCTTTGTCATCTTCTCACTAGTCTTCATTGATCACTTGTATCGATATTTGTTTTTATGCTCATCCCCTTGAATCATACCTCTAGACTTTCATCTTGTAAAATCCTTTTTTTTTTTTTTTTGGCCCTAATTTTTGCCTAGACCGCCCTTTTAAGTTTTTCAGCCTAGCAGAGCTTTTTTTTTTTTTTTAGCGGGGCTTTTTTTTTTTTTTTGGCCCTAACTTTTGCCTAGACCGCCTTTTTGGATTTTCAGTCCAGCGGGCTCCTTTTTTTTTTTTTTTTTTTTTTTTTTGGCCCTAATTTTTGCCTAGACCGCCCTTTTAAGTTTTCAGCCTAGTGGAGATTTTTTTTTTTTTTTTTTGGCCCTAACTTTTGCCTAGACCGCCTTTTTGGATTTTCAGTCTAGCGGGGCTTTTTTTTTTTTTTTGGCCCTAACTTTTGCCTGGACCGCCTTTTTGGATTTTCAGTCTAGCGGGCTCCTTTTTTTTTTTTTTTTTTTTTAATCTTTCTTCTCTTGATTGAATGATCTTTTGTCGTCCTTGTATTTCTCAGCTTAATGATTTTCGGTCATCTTGATGCACTCTCTAGACTTCTTTCTTGCCTCAATGCACTCGTACCTTTCTATGCTTGATGAATCTTTTCCTTTTTTGATGAACTTTCTTTTGGATGAACCTTCTACTCTTCTTGGCATGATGAATTTTAGGTTCTTCAAACTTGATGCACATTTTTTTTTTCTCTCACATTGATGGAATTTCATTTCTCTTTCCTTGATTGAGTGAAAACTCCTTTTACTTTGATGATCTCTTATCTTTAGCTTAATGAATTCTCTACTTGTCTTTCATGTCCTCTAGTAGAGATTTATCAATTAGCTTCAAAGCTCAAGGTCAACTCCTCCTTAACATGAGATTTAAGCATGCATACTTTGAATTTTCCCACCCTAAGTTTAGATTTTAGTGGGTTCATGCGAAAAAGAGGCTAAGTGTTTAAAGGCTCAAATGGGCTAGCAATGGATAATGATCATTCTAGGTATTAAGGTATAATCTTGTTTTACCAAAGACGGCCTCCTATCCCTAGCAATGCTTGCTTGTAGGCACAGTGACTTGAGCTCTTTTAATAAATTCCTCTTAAAAGAAAAAGTATGAATGCTCTATTGTTGTGAAACAAATGATCTTTGAAATTGGTTTGAGTGCATGGATTCTTGAGATTTTTTGACGGATTGATTCTTTTTGATTGCCTTTTAAGACCATTTCTTCTTTTATTCAAAGTAATTTAGCAAAAGTATTTACATAGATCAAATGAAATCAATCCTTTCTCAGTACAAGTTGATTGTTCAAGCCTTTAAACATCTTAATTTAGAAAAAGTTTTGTCCAAGGGTTCCTCATGTACCTTTTTGAAAAGAGGACTTTAAAGAATCTTGAAATCTTTGAAAGAAAAAAAAATGGGTCTTTTTGAAAAAATCACTAGGAAGTCCAATGCCCCTAGTTCAAAGAAATTTTTTTTTTTTTTTTAAATTACTTAAAGGCTCAATGCCCCTAGTCCAAAGACTTTTTTTCATTTGAATTTTTTTTTTTTTTTTTTTTTTGGGAAAGATTTGGAAATCTTGAATTTTTTAAAATATATACATGAACAAAAAGTACATCAAATGCTACATGGATTTTTAGAATTCAAAGAAACATAGAAATATGGAATAAACAAACTTACTTTAAGCTTAACCATGATGTTACAAACCAAATGTGGAGTGAGGCAAAGTTGGGCCACTTGCTTCTTCTTGGTCCATTTAGGATGCTTGAAGCTTGGTGTGCTTGAACATTGATTATGATGAAATGGCTTGGGCTTGCACTTGGAAGGCTTGAACCTTGATTATGATCTTTTGATATTTGCTGGCTTGGGCTTGCACTTGAAATGCATGCATCTTGTGAGCTTTTGGCTTTTGATGTTGATCATGCGTATACACCTTTGATGGGCTCAAGTGTTGGGCTTAGACTCATTCAAGAAACAATTTTGGGCTTCCATACCAAGTAGAGTTCAATCATGGGCTTTTGGGCTTGAGTTCATTCACATCATACAAGGTTCAAATAATCATGATGGGCTCAAGCGTTGGACTTGAGTTATCATGGTTCAAACAACGGCCAAACAAATGCATAATGAAATGCAACTTACACGGACCAACCTAAAGGTAAGTTCTATGGGTCATTACAATATGGGTAGAAGGTAGGTTAAAGGTCCCCACAAGTTAGGACGTCGTACCTCCCAACTTGTGACGCCAGGAGCGCCGCGTTGGTCCGAACGGTACAGTTTGTCCCTATGAACCACCATGGCATAACCATGATGATCCTTGTCGCGGTGGGTGGTAGGTTCACCGCTGGGTATGTGAGTCTCACGAAGACCACAATCCACGGCTATTACTACCGGGCTTCCGGGCTAGCACACAAATAAAATAAATTTCATTCAAGCAAATGATGCATGACATGCAAATATAATGACATATTAGACATATTATATACAAAAAGCAATAAACAAACAATGACATGGTTGGCCACCATAACCTAATTGAAGCTTAGCCTTCAATATCCCCAGTGGAGTCACCACTGTGAGAGACCGCGCCTCCGGCCTGTTTTTATGAGAATGTTGGGCCAAACCCACGTGAATGGGTGGAGTCGTGTTATTGCCTCTCAAAATGGAGGTTCGACTGATTATATTTTCCCCTTTAGATTAAGGGTTTTACAATGGAGTCGCCACTTATTTAATTGTTGGAATAAATAAGAAAACCATAATTGAAAAATTCATCATTTTATTAATTTGAA
The DNA here is from genome assembly GCA_032727855.1 of Quercus ilex subsp. ballota. Taxonomy (NCBI): domain Eukaryota; kingdom Viridiplantae; phylum Streptophyta; class Magnoliopsida; order Fagales; family Fagaceae; genus Quercus; species Quercus ilex. The sequence continues at coordinate 41,012,177 of CM064917.1, forward strand.
ATTGAATTTACATTGAACATAAGAAATTACATGGCTTTGGTCCTAGATACAATCTAAGATAAAGTATATGGCTTTGTTTCCTAGTTACAATCTAGAAATTGAAAATTACAAGGATAAGCATTTGATCTACTAACCCTTGATCTAAGTTCGGAGGCTATGTTACAAGGTGGGAAGGTGTTAAGCACCCACCTTGCCCGGTAAAACCGGTCTTCTAGACTATGGTGGCCAACATTCATATCACATCATCCAATATGTTATCAATCAATTTACATGTTGAATTTGAAGTGTGTGCATGTGATAAACCCTAATTCAATTTATTAAGTATTGCATTTGGATTGAAAAATAAATTCTAGTAAATGTGTGTGTATAGTGACATCCTAGATTCAAGGACTTGAAAGAGTTATGAAACAAACATGTTTTTCATATTTTTGATATGGATTTAAGATCAAAACTAGTGTTTATGCATGAACATGTGATGAACAACCAAGAACATGTGAAGAACATATAAGAATACTTAAGAACATTCAAACATATTCAAGAGAATTTAAATAATCACTATCATGTTTTAATCCTAAATTCTCATCATGAAAACACAAGAAACAAGTTAGGAAAAGGGATTATACCTTCATGCAAGATCCATACGGTGGAGGAGGAGATTCTTGAGGGAGATCCTAAGGGTGGAGGAAAAGAAGAACTAGGAGAGGGAGAGTGAGTCTCACTCAATACCTTGAGTCTCAGGAAGACCAAGATATGATAAGACTACTCAACTTCACTAGAATTCAAGAGAGGAGAAGAGATGTGATTTTTGTGTACTTTGGAATGAAGGAGGGGGAGGGTTTATATAGTAGTAGTGGAGAGAATATGAATGGAATGCCATTTAATGAGGATTGACAATGATTATGAATCTAGACCTCATTTTAGCCTTGGGAAAAATCTGGTGCATTAAATGGAGAGATTGGTGGGAGTGGGCAGCAAGCCAAAATTCGGTTTTCCCGTAGCTGCTGTAACAGCTTGTAGAGCCAACTTCAAAAAATCATATCTGATCCAATTCTAATCGGAATTGTCTCGTTCTTGTGCTCAAATTGAAGCCCCGGATGTCTAGTTTCTGGGAAAATTAACCTCATTCACAGATTCAAAATATTCTGAGAGATATTGATGAAATGGTGAGCAGAGGTCATTTGTTAGAAAATGGTTTCAGCACAATTAACATTAATAGGTCCCAAATTAGCTCCCAATTAATATTAAATGGCTCCAATCACTCCCATTTCAGAATTAATTGGTTCCAAATTTACTTTAATTAAAAGATAATTACACAAATTACTCATTGAATAATTAATGTTTAACTATCTAATTAATTAGGTATATGCAACCTCACCATAAAATGTAGTCCTAACCAATTAAATTATGACATATCATTGATCTCCAATTGATTACACTTATAACCAATTGAAATCAATTATTCATAATCACATATAGTTGGACTCAATTTGTGATAGTGCATCTCAGCCATTAAAACTTGATTTGATGATAACTTTCAATCTGGTGGTCCGATTAGGGCTTATGACCAGTTGACTTGATCGTTACAACATCAAGATCATTTTGATGAAATGAGATTAAGAATCTAATGACTAGAATTAAGATGCATATTCCCACGGCGAAATTACCCTTTTACCCTCCAAATGAGGTTAAATGCGGGTTGCAAAATGGGGTGTCAACAATGTGATTTTGACTTGAACACCAAATATCCTTCAATTTGGCTGAAGGATGGATCGAAGACCCTTGAAAAGGAATTACAACGAATCTCTAGCTATGAGCTTGTTAGAAATTCTTTGTTCTTCGTGTTCTTTGTGTGTTCTTCATGTTCTTCACGTGTTCTTTGTCTTAGAAAGTTTGTGGTGGAAATTCTTTAGGGCTTTGGAGGCTTGAATCCGTAAGGCTTCACTAATTTGTGGTTTCATGAAGTTTCTAGAGGCTTTTGAGGTTGATTCTAGTGAACTTTGAGATCTAGGAAGATGATTTTAATGATTCTATTTCGAATGTTCGTCGTATTTGAGGTTGAAGTTCTTGAAGTTTCTAGAGGCTTTAGGGTTTGATTCCAACTAAGCTTCTATGCTTCTGAATCTTCTATCCTTTAATTTGGCTGATGGATGGATCGAAGACCCTTGAAACAGAATTACAATGAATCTCTGGCTATAAGCTTGTTAGAAATTCTTTGTTCTTCGCGTGTTCTTCATCTTTAAAGGTTTGTGGTGGAAATTCTTCAAGGCTTTGTAGGCTTGAATCCACAGAGACTCACTAATTTGTGGTTTCTTGAAGTTTCTGAAGGTTTTTGAGCTTGATTCCAATGAACTTTGAGATCTAGGAAGATGATTTGAATGATTCTGTTTCGAATGTTCTTCGTATTCGAGGTTGAAGTTCTCAAAGTTCCTAAAGGCTTTAGGGCTTGATTCCAGCAAAGCTTCTATGCTGCTAAATCTTCTTTGATGCTTCTTGAAGTATGGATGTGTTGGTGTATCGAAATACTTTAGGAAGGCTTCTATTTATAAGAGTTTGGGGGGTGGGTGAGCGACACGTGATAGAGTCTGATTGGTGACACATGTCACAACCTAATTGGAGGAGCTTTAAGACTTTTCCTCCAAGACACATGACATCGTTTGATTGGTCGAAATGTCTTAATTTTCAAGGTGACACATGTCAGCACCCAATTAGACTGCTTATATCATTGCTTACATGTGCCGATGTATGGTTGGCATTTTGCATGCTTTTTATGTTTTTATTTTAGTGACACTTGGCAAATCTATGTTGGTTTCTGAATGGTGATAGTAGAAACTAGCAGCCATACGTGGCACTTTGTAATTGGCCATATGTTGTGGACTTGGTAGTATGATGTGTTAGGTTGTGATAAGTCGAGAATTTTCCCTCTCTACCGCTCGATTAATGCAAATTTGTAATTTGACCAACTCCATCTCAATCCGCTAACATATGTAATTCCATATAATTCAGTAAAGATCACATAAATAAAGAGAAAGCAATAACTCTGTACTTATTAATTACTATAATTCCACAAATATTTTCCTTAATCTGTTCTAGTTTTTCTCCCCTTTAGAGGGGGAGGGGATACAAAATATACTCTTTAGGAATAACGTGATATTTTTTAGATGTAATATTAGCACTAACCAGAATAATTTACAAGTTTTGTTATAACATCGCGCAGATTTCTTGTACTTTAGCCATGACTTGTGGCTGTGCATGTGAATATGTGATATGCATAATCCTGGTATTTGTAGGTTTTTGCTAGTGCTAGTTCATTGGAAGCCTGTAATCTACTAAGGAAAAGCATGTTGTGGAGACAGATGTTGCACTTCAACTTGATGCATCATCGTTAAGGAGAAGGGCAGCAGAGTGTGCTTGTCCTAATAGATTGGGGCTGATGCTTGTCAAATAAAAAGACAAAATAAATATTTGTATGTTGAAACACCAAAATGTAAGAAGCAGAAGGTTCTAACTTCAGTTTTCTATAAATAAGGAGGTTTTCTGTAAGTAGTTAAAAGATTCACTTCTGCATTCAACAATAAAACTTTGCATTTAATGGATGTCTTATGCAAAGAGATACATCTAGGTCAGTTGAGATGCCAAATAGATGCACTGCAAAACCATGGCCCATCAGTTCACAAATCTATGGCCTGTTTTGCTTTTTGGTGTCTTATGATCACAAATCATGCTTCAACATGAAGATAAGTAGCTCCATTGCAATTCTTAATTTCTAATAGATAGGTATATCCATTTGAAATAAGAGAGAGCCAGTGTGGATAAAAATTATATATAAATAGTTCACTACATAAGCTTTTACTCTGTTTCTAAAGAGGATAAAAGTCAAGGTAGACGGACTTGTTCAAATAAGCCTCCCATAGGCGACAGTACTGAGATAATGGGTGTCAAAACACAGGAACAAGATGACGAATTGGGACACCAGACAGAGAGCTTACATGATGGATGATCCTTTATAGTGGACGGATTCTAGCTACACGGACACAAGGTAGACAGATATCAAGGCCACGTGGCACCCACATGGCTTAAGTGGACTCCAAGGAATCCTAAATGGAAATATCTTGCACCATACAATTGAACCTGGTCAATGGAATCTCTATATGGGAAGAATCCCGTACAATACGTACATTTATAAGGATCTTCCCTACAAGGAAACATTTTTTTACTCATGAAATAAAGGTTGGTTCTACACCACTATAAAAACTCAAAGCTCTCAGAAAACAAGATACGCATAATTTACGCTAACTCTTACACTCTAGAGTTATGAATATTCTCTAACTTAACCTTCGGAGGGTATTTGGCCGGTACCACACCAATACTCTCTGCAGGGTTTTCTTATTCTTCTTTGTTACGCAAGCATTGTCTAAGAACACGTGAAGACTATGTAACTTACTAATCGATTTTCGGCATCATCAGTTGGCCCCATCTGTGGGAAAAGAGGAAGTAAGCCATACTACCGCTTCCTAGACAAAAAGTTGCAAGGTACTTACTCATTCGATGGTAACCACCAATAACCATCAAGGGGATGAACCACGTACCACCACCCTTGAGAGACAGGTTCAGACTCTCGCAGCAGTAGTAGAACGCCTAACCAAGCAAAATCATAACCTAGATGAGCAACTGCACCAAAAGAACACAGCGCTTAACACCAAGGAGAAGGACCAGGAAGATACCAATGCTGAGAGAAGAAACCAAGAGGGGCCGGAAGGCAACAACACCCCAAGTAGACAAGAGTGACAGGATACAAGTCGTCCATCCACCGCAGATACTGCTCCACCATACATCATCGCGGAGATGCAGATGATAAAGGAGAGGATGGACTTCATGATGAATGCCCTTAGAGGACGGGTGTCAAACGACCTCGACGAGCTAGTCCACCGCAATTGTCACTTCATTCCCCCTTCCACTGAAGTTCCGTATGCCATAGGTAGAAGCCTATGATGAGTCAAAGGATCCCTTAGATCATTTAGAGTCGTTCAAAACCCTCATGCATTTGCAACGTGTGACGAACAAAATCATGTGCTGAGCCTTCCCAACTACGTTGAAGGGTCCATTGAAGGTATGGTTCAGCAGACTGACGCCCAACTCCATCAGTACCTTCAAGGAGCTAAGCACGCAGTCTGTCTCGCACTTTATAGGGGGCAAAAATATAAGAAGTCTACTGCATGCCTAATAAGCATCAAGCAATGGAAGGAGGAAACGCTAAGATCCTATATAACCCGCTTTAACAAGGAGACCCTCTCAATTGATGAAGCTAACGATAAGATACTAATGGCTACATTTACCAATGGGTTATGGATGGGGAAGCTTCTATTTTCCTTATACAAAAATGACCCAAAAACCATGTCGAGTGTACTTTACAGGGCTACTAAGTACATAAATGCGGAAGACGCACTGCTAGCCCAAAAAGAGAAGCCCAAGAAAGGGGAAAAACAAGAGGATGCACGGTAAGATAGGGGACGGAAGATGGCTAGGATCGGAGACCAATGGGAGGACAGGCGCTCCAAACCGGGGGTTTGGAGGTTCACAAGTTTCACCCCACTAACTGCCCCAATCGACCAAGTCCTGATGTAGATCAAGGACGAAGGAGCCTTGACATTTCCGGGCAAGCTAAAATGAGATCATAATAAGAGGTCTAGAGACAAGTACTGCCATTTTCACTGTGATCACGATCATGATACGTCCGACTGCTACGACTAAAAGCAGTAGATAAAAGCTCTTATCAAACAAGGAAAGCTACAAAAGTTCGTCAGCAAGGAGAGGATGGACCTACCATAAGAGCAGGTTGCTTGGAGGGAAAACGAGCATCTTAGGCCCCCTCTAGGAGGCATAAGGATGATTACAGGGGGAACCACAGCTTCTAGTTCGTCCAGGAAGGCACGCAAAACCTACTTACGAATGGTGCAGAACGTCCAGCTAATGGGCTTCGTCCTAAAGATAGCACGAATCAAGAACCCTGTAATTGGGTTCACAGAGGAAAATGTCCAACGTCTCCACCACCCACATGACGATGCGCTTGTAGTTAGCATACAGGTGGGGGACTACAACACCCACTGGGTCCTTGTGGACAATGGGAGATCTATTGATATCCTCTACTACTCGGCATTCCAGCAAATGAAGATTAAGAGAGAACAGTTGGTTCCAACCAACGCACCGCTCGTTGGATTCATAGGAACAAGAGTATACCCCCTCGGTGCGATCACTTTGTCTATGACAGTCCGTGATTACCCTCAACAGATTACCAAGGATGTCTCATTCCTAGTTGTTGACTGTTCGTCTGCTTAAAACGCCATCTTAGGCCATCCTACCCTTAACTCGTGGAAGGCCATAACTTTAACTTACCACCTGATGATCAAGTTCCCTACCGAGTACAGAGTATGAGAGGTACGAGGAGATCAAGTAGCGGCACGCGAGTGTTATATTGCCATGTTGGAGATGGATGATCGTTTACAAACTATATGTATAGAAGAACAGCGAATGGTGGCAAAACCTATGAAAGGGCAGGAAGAGGTACTCCTTGATAATTATAGGCTTAAGCGAACAACTAGGATCGGCACTCTCACTAGCCCACTAGTATGCCAAGCGCTTACAGCATTTCTGAGGGAGAACCAGGACGTCTTTGCCTGGAGCCATGAAGACATGACTAGAATTGATCCTTCGGTCATTGTCCACAAGTTGAATGTATCACCCTCTTTTCCTCCCATCCATTAGAAACGGGTATTCACGCAGGAGCAAGACAAGGCCATAGTGGAAGAGGTTCGCAAGCTACAGGAAGTAGAGTTCATTCGAAAAGTATACTACCCTGACAGGTTGGCCAACTTAGTGGCAATCAAAAAGGCTAACAAGAAATGGAGGATGTGCGTGGAATTCACGGACTTAAACAAGGCATGCCTTAAGGACAGCTACCCACTTCCACAAATTGACATCTTGGTGGATTCGACAGCAAGACACCAGTTGTTGAGCTTCATGGACGCATTTTCTGATTACAACTAGATCAAGCTAAACGAAGCTGATCAAGAATAGACTTCATTCCTCACCAACCAGGGTCTTTTCTGCTACAAAGTAATGCAGTTCAAACTCAAGAACGTGGGCACCACGTATCAAAGGCTGATGAACAAGATGTTCACACATTAGAGTGGGAAGAACGTTCAAGTCTACATCGACGACATGTTGGTAAAAAACATTCAAGAGGATGACCATTTGGATGACCTCAATGAGACCTTCAATACCCTTCATTCCTATAACATGAAGCTGAATCCAAACAAATGCGCATTCGGGGTGACAACAAGAAAATTCCTAAGGTTCATGGTGTCCCGAGGGGTATTGAGGTCAACCCAGATAAAATACAGGCCATAATAGAGTTGACTCCACCAAAAAACGTCAAGGAGGTACAAAGTCTAAACACTAAGGTAGCTGCACTGAACAAGTTCGTCTCAAAAGCAACAAATTATTGCCTACCTTTCTTCCACACCCTAAAGAAGTCCTTCGAGCGGACAGCTGAGTGTCAACAAGCTTTCGAAGACCTGAAGGCATATCTTTCTTCCCCGCTATTGCTGAGCCCATCTAAACTAGGAAAAGAATTGTTTCTCTACCTAGCTGCCTCCCTAGCCGCTATCAATGCGGCCTTAGTTAGAGAGGAGGGCAGGTTACAAAAACCTGTATACTTCACAAGCCAAGCACTCCAAGGTGTAGAAGAGAGGTAACCTCTAATGGAAAAGCTAGCTTTCGCTCTGTTGACCGTGGCCCGAAAGCTCAAACCTTACTTTCAGGCGCACACAGTGACTGTTTTAATCGACAAACCCCTACAGAAAGAGATGAGTAGCCCTAAAGCCCCTGGACGGATAACACTATAGGCAATCGAGTTAAGCGAATTCAACATACAGTATCATCCACGCACTGCCGTTAAAGGACAAGTTATTGCTGATTCATTGCAGAATTCACCAACATGGAAGGATAGGGGGCAGAAGAGTGTCCGAGGTGAAGTATCCACACGAATGGATCATCCAACAGACAGTTAGGCGAAGCTGGTGTGGTACTCCATAGCCCAGAAGGGGATGAGGTCGAATGCATGGTCCAACTCGATTTCCCCACAACCAACAATGAGGCAGAGTACGAAACCTTAATAGCAGGGCTGGATATTGCTAAAACAGCAAGAGCCGCAAATGTGATCGTGTATTGCGACTCTCAAGTAGTCACTAGTCAGGTTAACGGCGACTATAATTGCAAGGGTGAACGGATGAAGAAGTACCTTGAGCAAGTGAAAAATTGAGTAAATGACCTCCAAGCAAAGTTTGTTCAAATCCCAAGGGAGGAGAATGAGAATGACCACGCCGATTGTCTTGCCAAGGCTGCATCAGTAGAGTATATGCTCATTTCTAATCAAGTATTGTCCTTCGTTCAAATCTCACCATTGATAGACAGTATCAGTGTGCAGGACATAAGTTCCAAGAACGATTGGACGACGCCAATAACCTCCTACCTGGAGGACGGCGTGCTACTTGACGGCAAGAAGGCTGCAAGGAAGTTGAAGGTTCAAGTAGCACGGTTTGTGCTAATTAAAGACGTCTTAGACAAAAGGGGCTTCTTCCGCCCGTACCTGAGGTGTCTTATCCCCGAGGAGGCAGACTATGTCATGCAAGAAGTCCACAAAGGAGTTCGCAGAAACCATTCTGGATCGTGGTCCTACCATGCAGAAGGATGCCATTACATATGTCAAAACTTGCGACAAATGTAAGAGGTTTGGCAACCTTATCCGACAGCCAACAAAGGAACTCACTCTAATGATAGCCCTATAGCCTTTCGCTTAATAGGGATTGGACATCATGGGTCTGTTCCCAATAGCAATTTGACAGCTAAAATTCCTGGTGGTTGGTATAGACTACTTCACCAAATGGGTAGAAGCCAAAGCCCTAGCCACCATCACAGAGAATAATATATGAAGCTTTGTATGAAGGAACATCATCTACAAGTACAGTATACCCAGAGTACTGGTCTCAGAAAATAGGAAGCAGTTTGACAACGACGCATTCAGAGACTTTTGCTCATAGCTAGGGATCAAGAATCACTACTCATCACCCGTCCACCCTCAAGCCAATGGACAAGTTGAGGTCACAAACCGATCATTGCTTAAAATCATCAAGACTCGGCTCGAAGGGGCAAAGGGTATATGGCTATAAGAATTACCAAGCATTTTATAGGCATACAAGACGACGACAAGGACGCCTACAGGAGAGACACCATTTCGACTAACATATGGAAGCGAGGCAGTCATCCCAGCTGAAGTAGGACTCACAAGCTACAAAGTGGAAAACCATAACAAGAGTAGGAATGATGAAGCTATATGCCTGCAGCTTGATCTGGTGGACGAGGTCAGAGCAACGGCTAAACAAAGGTTAGCATAGTACCAGGACCTCATGGCCAAGCACTACAACTCCAAAGTCAGACACAAGAACTTCCAGGTTGGAGATCTTGTCTTGAGAAAGGTGACGGGCGCCACAAAAGACACCTCCCAAGGGAAGCTAGGACCTAATTGGAAAGAACCATACAGGATCGCATCATGGCATAGGAAGGGAACCTACCACCTAGAGACACTGGACGGGCAAAAGTTGCATCACCCATGGAACACGAAGCATCTGAAGAAGTGCTACTAGTAGACAGTGGCACGAACAATGACACTCCTTATTTCCAATTTATTTCCTTTTAGTTAATTTTTACTATTTACAATACTTTTAAGCCCGAAGGGCTGTTTTTCATTTTTTAAGAACAATTTCTACGCGTATTTATCACACAATAAGAGGAGTTATTCAAAATTATCTTGCACATATATGCATTTCTACAAAACCATGTCTACAACCAATTTCTTATGTAAGCGGATGCCGTACAACTTGTTAAAGTCCACAAGTGGACAGGTTCACCCCAAGGTATGATCCTTAAGTCCGTAAGTAGATGGATTCACCCCAATGGGTAACCTGAAATCATTAAGTCCGTAAGTGGACAGGTTCATCCCAAGGGGTGAGCTGAAAATCATTAAGTTCATAAGTGGATGAGTTCATCCCAAAGGAAGAGCTGAAAATTATTAAGTCCGTAAGTAGACGAGTTCATCCTAAGGGGTGAGCTAAAAATTATATAGTCCATAAGTGGACGGATTCGTCCCAAGGGGTAAACTGAAAAATTAATAAGTCCCTAAGTGGACGGGCTCACTCCAAGGGGTGATTCAAGATTGATAAATCTAATTCAAGAGGTGCGTTAAGTTCAAAAGTGGACGGATCCAATAATGGAAGGGCTCATCCTAGAAGGTGAGCTGAAAATGCCAAGTCCAACTAAGGGACTGATTCATCCCATAGGACGATATGAGCTTATCAAATCCCTAAGTGGACGAATCCAATATCAAGTTCACAAGTAAACGAGTCCATTAATAAAGGACGGAAACATCAAAATAAACAAATGGATATATGCAAAATATATATATATTCAAACAATGGATGAAATAAGAAACAATAAATAAAAAGCCTATGAAAGGAAAATGTTTACATTTAAAGAAACCTAAAGACAATGGGTGACGGAAGGAATAGATAATGTTCTCTCAAAAATGATAAAAAAAAGTTAACAATATACCAGTAAAAAGAAAAAGTAAAAAACTACTGCTGGATGGTGGGAGGCTCTTCATTCTTCTCAACCGTCTAGTCAACTTCAAGTTAACCGTCTGGTCAACTTCAAGTTAACGGGTACCGTCCCTGATGGATTTTTCTTGGTTGCATGAGTGGCCTCCCCGTCACCTTGAGGGTCGGGGTTGGTGTCATCAGCAAAAAGCTCATCGGTTCCTTCAGAGTCAATTGGACAGGCTGGGGTCTGGCCTTCAGCATCAATAGTGATGTAAGAAAGGTTCAAGTCTGGAAAGAAGGCCTTAACCTAATAGAAGCAATCGACAAAGCCATCGACAAAGGAGATGTCCAGCTTTTTTATAAGTTCATTGGAGTCACAATATTCATGTATAGCATCCTCTTTAGCCTGACAAAGCTTATCCTTTGCATCCTTGATCTCACCATCCTTGTCCTCAAGGACCTTTCTCAGCACCTCAACCTGCTTCTCCAACTCACCCCAAAGTTGCTCCGACGTATTAAGCTTGTTCTCATGGACCACCTTCCATGCTTTCAGCTCCCCCAGCTCCGCCTTCGTCACCTTCGCCTTCGACCTTAGACGTTCTACCACCTTCTCTTAGGACAGGCAACGGTCCATCAAGCCCTTCATCATGAGAACCCCTTGCAATAATCACACACCAAGGGTGAAAGAAAGGCATATGCAATAAGATGGATAAAAGAAAAAAGGACAGATATGCTCCTGAGCCAAGCTAAAGAGACTCGTCTCCCACATAGCCTCAGTGGCATGGTTGCTCAGGTCCTTGTGGTCTTCATCCCTAATGATTAAAGAAAGTTACTTGAGGGCGTACTAAGAGTCTTCACGAAGGAGGACAGGAGGTTTCTTGGTGACGGGATCCTCACTTGTCATCAAGCCTTTCCCCTTCCTCAGGCCAGGCTTAGGGGGCAACTTACTAGTAGTAGGGGCCTTCCCAACAATTGACCCTGTCACCAACTTGGGCTTCTTAGGTCGACGGTCCACTTTTTCAAATGGTTTCCTTTTGGTAAACGGGATAGCCTAACCCGTCACCTCAAGAGGTAAGCTCCCCTCCATTTTTTTCTTAGCAGCAGCCTGCTACTTGATAAAAACCCTCATCCTGCTATCTTTCATTTCTGCATAAAGATGGATGGATAAAAGGAGTTAGATATGCTACTAAAAGCTTAAAATAAAGGCAAGTAATGGGCAATGAACTTACGTTTGCGCACTTGGCTGTCGTAGCAATAGGCAACTTCAATGGGTTCAAAACTGTTACAATACCAATGGAGGGTGTCCAAGGTAACTAGCTTATTCCACGATCTCTCTAACAACTTGGTAGTTGTGAAGATTTTCTCCAAGAAGCTCCACTCCTCAAGAGTGACTTTTATACGATTCCAAGCTGCAATAAGAGACGATTAGAATATCAAACGAAATAAGAAATAGGAAATAAAAACATAAAACAGACAGACACATACCAGACGAGGGCATTATACCCCAAGTTTTGTCCACAGGCATATACTCCTGGTCACCAAGGTGACATATCCAGTCGTCCCCTTGGATGAAAAAGTAACGACTCTTCCAGTTTCTGTTAGAGTCAGGGGTATCACACACTAGCCTAAGCGACAGACTCCTTGGCAAGAAACTGTACATACCCTTTGATTGAGTAATCTCGAATGGGTGGTAACAATGGAAGAACTCTTCCACCGTTATCCTATGTGCCCCATCAGACATCACCCCGTACAAAACTTTCGCACCTAGGAAGACTCTCCAGGAGATCGGAGAGATTTGGGTGACGGCCAGTCCCAAATACTAAAGAAGACGATGGTGAAGAGCACTTAAAGGGAATCTAAGTCTCACTTTCAACATCTGCTCATACACTCCGACGTAGTAACACTTCTTGTGCTTAAAGGGTAGACGCATTGGGATACCGACAGGAATCTGGTATTTCTCCCTAAGTGTATCGAAGTGTTTTTAGTTGATGGAAGAGTTGAAATCATTTATCGTCCACAACGAAAGCATGATGAACTCCTTAAGACCATCAAGGCCTATGATAGATTGAATGGGGGGTTCATTGTCTAGATAATCATCATTTGAATCTCCCTCTGATCTGCCCACATCCAAGTCCTCATCCTCCTCCGTGGAAGGTGAGTCAGTAGACAGAACCCTTTCATCATAAGAGGTGTCGAGGTCATCTTGACCTGAAAAAAACACCTTATCATAGCCCGCTCCTTCGCAGACACACGACTGTTCACTCGACGCGTCACTAGACATCTATCACCTACACGTGACGGGTAAAACCCTAAGACTCTAGAGGTCTACGCAGGCGACAAGCATGTGATATTTAAATAAACAGCAGAACAAAGAGAGAATTTAGCATAAGGTAAAGGATACTTATAGTTAAACGCGACAGAGAATGCGTGGAGGATGGTTGCTCCAAGTAGACGGAATAACTGTTTGATAAAGAGGACGATAGCGCTCTGACTAAAAATTCGTTGTGAAAAGTAAGAAATGAAAGGGAGAAGCAACATATATATAGAGGGAATGGCACGGGAGACGAAAGGACGCTTCGGTCTGAGTGTTTAACCACTAAAAACATGCCACATGCCCTTGCTGCATTAATGGCTCTAAGCTAGCCTGTCAAATCAAAACATGCTTCCCAAGAGATGAGTTAGACTGTCACTCCACGGGTCTGTCCGTTGGATAAGGCAACGGACCCATAGAGTGAGGGGGCAACTGAAGAGGATAAAAGTCAAGGTAGACGGACTCGTTCAAATAAGCATGCCATAGGCGACGGTACTAAGATAATGGGTGTCAAAACACAAGAACAGGACGACGAATTAAGACACCGGACAAAGAGCTTACATGATGAATGATCCTCCATAATGGACAGATTCTAGCTACACAAACACAAGGTAGATGGATATCAAGTCCACATGGCACCCACATGGCTTAAATGGACTCCAAGGAATCCTAAATGGGAATATCTTGCGCCGTACGATTGACCTCAGTCAATGAAATCCCTATATGGGAAGAATCCCGTACAATACGTACATTTATAAAGATCTTCCCTACAAGGAAACATCTTCTTACTCAAGAAATAAAGGTTGGTTCTACACCACTATAAAAACCCAAAGCCTTCAAAAAATAAGGTACGCATAATTTACCCCAACTCTGGCACTCTACAGTTGTGAATATTCTCTAACTTAACCTTCGGAAGGTATTTGGCTGGTACCACACCAGTACTCTTTGCAAGGTTTTCTTCTTCTTCTTTGTTGCACAAGCATTATTTAGGAGCACCGCTTGCTCACTCCCAAGTGCAGGAGATCGTAGCAATATAATTCTCGAAATACCGAGATCAAACCACAAGGAACATGGTAAATTCAAAGACAATCTAATTAAATAACAATTTGGGTGAAGAAGAAAAGTAATTTTGCTTGGTAATTGTTAACAAGAATAAGAATAAAAAATGATTTAAATCAATAATGTAAATACCAGGGCATCGGGGTGTTTCCCTATATTGATATGAGATTCTTTGTGATCTAAGAAAATATATATTTCATAATTGATTGTTCTTATACAATTAAAAACTTATTATTCGGTTGAACTGAGACAATTCAAGAATGCATGATAACCTCGATTAATAATGCGGTTAGAAAAGTTTTTAGAAAAACTCATTCACTTTAAAACCTGATTTCTATTTGAAACTATTAGAAATTCATCTAAACAATAAGAAATACATAATTGAACTTATTGAAAGCATAGAAGAACTAATACATCAAAAGAAATCTAATTGAACAATCAAATATGTTGTTGATAAAATCCTAGAAAGAATCACATTGAATATTCATACCATATAGAAGAAACATAACCCCTAGCCCTAGCAAAGAGTTTAGGTTGCCATTAGAGAAAGGAAAATACAAGGTTTTCTCTCCCCAATTCGTTCTACACAGCCTTCCTTCCCAAAACCCTAACGTCTAAGTGTCCAAAGAAAATAAAACTTTTACTATTTTTAATTTCCTTCCAGGTTTACAGCAGTAATTTGTGAGTTGATTTCGGCCTTCAAAAATTGGGAATTTCGAAAACCTCAAAACTGGAAAGTTGTAGATATTTAAGTCACGGTTCGAACCCATCTGGTCTTGTATCAATTGGATTTTTGAGGAGAGAGATACGCCCAAAATACTGATCAGTGCTCAAATCAGATTTTTCCTTTTCAGATTCTGCCTCTTTGATTTCTTTCCTTATTTGAATCTTCCAATCATGGTAGATGATCCAAGCACTCCAGCTGCACCTCCTTAGACATTTAAGCATGGTCCTTTAGCTCTACTTTAATTCTAGTTTGGCCTCCATTCTCTCACAAATTCCTGTAAACTCATCTTTCTCACATGATTTCATGAAAGTAGAAAATTACACAATGAATAGCATTTTATTCAAGAAATTATGTAAAGATAAATAATAGGGACTAATGCAAATCATGGCTTAATTATACAAATTAAGCATAGTAATAAGAAGATAACGCCTACATAAATATATAACAAGTATACATTTTAAGGCGTTATAAAGCATGTGAGGACCGTGTAGCTTACTGATCGATTTTCGGCATCATCAGTTTCTTACATGATGATAAATAAGCCAATCAAATACCTAGAATAATTTTTGACATCTCTAGATAACAATCATAGTCTATCATCTATAGGCAAGTTAAATAGGTTTTCCTACATGATGATAAATAATTCTGGGTTTGCCACACACCATCTAGATGAAAGTTACTGAACATTCATTGCATTCTTTAGTAACATGTTGCCCAAACCAAGGGTTAATGCATATTTATCTTGCCCATCAAAGGAAGAAAAAAAAATTACCCCAATGCCTCTCAAACAATTAAGGGCTTCTAACCATATCCAAGTTTACTTAAAGCTGCAACTACAATTTAACCTAGGATTATTGATATGTATTTGATCTCTTTTTTTTTGCATTATCATTTTGTGCTTTGTGATGATGAAAACTTAAAAAATTAATTACTATTATAAGAAGCAATTAATAGTAATAACAAATAAATATGACACTAATAAAAATAATAACTAAGATATAAACAACAACAACAACAACAACAACAACAATATATTATTTTTATTATTATCATTTGTAAGAACTGGAATTGGAAGCCCAAGCCCACTTAGATTAGTAGTGCCTCGCACTTCAACCTAAGCTCAGACAATAGAATTGTTTTTGTGTAGAGGTGGGAAGGTGATTACAATAGAGTAGCTACCTAAGCTTAGGGCTAATGAAGTGGTTCATAGATAAGGAAAAACGAGCCAAGCAATTGTTGAAAAAAGTACTCCTCGGTCACTTTTGAGGAAAAGTTCTTATATATGTCTTGCTTTAATTTTATTAAGCAAAACACTGTTCATTTTTCTATCTCTCACTCCATTTCTCTCAGATCAAAAAATCCCCCCCTCCCTGTAGAGTTTCTTTCCCCTTATATATCCTCCTTCTTGGCATCTTGGCCCTCCACTTGTACGTCCCAAAGCTCTTCCCTGGATACTTGTCCCATCAAGGTTCTGCTGAAGGTGGAAGAAGGGGTTGCTAGCTGTGAAAACACTGTTCAAGGGTCACTTCTTCATTAATGTAGCTGATAAGGTTGTTACAAAGCATTCAATGTGGAGGTGGAAGGTATACCCTTCAAGAAGCTTCCTCCCACCATGCTGATCCTCTCTTAGAATGCTATTTCTCCCACTCAGGCACTCATCAAATTCTAAGCACCTTCCCCATCTTCTTCTCGGGTAGACCAACCTCTCGAATGCGCTTTACAAATGAGTGGGTGCAAGACATCCCACTCCTTATTCTCCTCGTTTCTCGGACACCCCACATTACAATGGTGAAACAATAAGAATGAAAGTTTTCCCTTATTTTTGTGAGCATTTTGGGAGAACTCATTGTTTAAATTTTTATTATTACTAAGATTGTTATGAATTAACCATTTACAGTTATTTTAAAAAACCAAATATTAGAATGTTAGGTTCTAGGAATAGAATTTGATGGGAATGTGACTTATCTTGTATCTTACGTTATAAGGGAACCATCAAACATTAGATTTTGATCCCTAAGAAACTTGAAAGCAAAAGTCATTAGTCTCTATGGACTCATGAGTCATGACGTGTCAGTTTTTAATTTTGTCATGTCATTTAAGGGATTAGAAGCAAACACTTCAAAATTTAGGGATAAAAACTAAGCTTTCTTAAAGTTTAGAGAAACAAGAGCTTTGAGTACTTCAAATTTAACAATAAACAGTTGCACACACACTTTCGCATCATGTGTAGAATGTGGATAGTGGTGTCCATATTTTATGGATGGTGTGAAAAAAGTGTTTGGGTGTGAAGTAATAACTAAACAAAGAACAATATTGTAGCTAAGCAAAAGAATTATGAACACTAGTTTGGTTACATTAGCTATGCACGTGTTTATAGGTTCTTTTTTTTTAATCAATTTTTTTCATTCTTTCCAATAGGAGGATGTAGAAACCTTTAGAAAAGTAAAGGAGAAAACTATAGTAAAACTTAGAAAAAGCAACTGACAATCACAATTTAAAAGAAAATCGAAGTACAAAGTAGCAAATTAACAATGTGCCAGACAACCTAAAAAAACAATTTTGTACAAGTATAACATGTCCAATTTCCTCAAACTTACATGTTCTGTGCTCTATATTCATCCTCCTCTAGGAAAAAAATAAAAAGTACAATTTTCAATAACAAACTAATCAGCTTTAGATTCTACGCACTTCCGCCTTCTACATTCTTTATCAATTCAATTGGCTCTAGAGCTGTGCAAAATTAACATAAGCCCAATTTGATTAAATCTTTCAACAGCAAAAGAACTAGTAACTCCACCAATGACTCAAAAAGGATCCACCAATGACTCAAATGGGAATCCACTGGCATACCATTAGGTTGATATAGCCCCAAAATTCCTCTTAGATGTGGGTACAGGCTTCATATTTTCATTAAACAATGCAAAAATATACTCATCCACATCCGAATTCGGCCTCAATGGTGTCATTTTGTCTTGAGCAACCATGTTTATCAAATTGTCATTATACTTAGCTCTATTATCAAGTATAGAACCAACTTCATCAACGTCTCCCTTAGATGGCCAACCAGTCTTGGACACACAAATAGAGACCCAACTTCATCAACTGCATATGTTTTCTCTCCATGACACCCTATAAACTAATTACATTATTGCTCTAGAGTCCAAGCTCAGTGCTACCTTCAGTGGTGTGTGAGGAGAATTACTATCCAAATTTAAAAAAAAAAAAAAAAAATCCTTTTAGTTTGCTGAATGCTTTTATTGTTTTATCTACCAATAAAAATCTATAACTATCAGGCTCACAAACCACAGCTTCAAAAGTCATAAAGAAACGACCACAGCTCCCACTTAGTTAATTTTGAAATGTCCAAATTATTAATAGAGAAAACCAGGCTTCTTACATAAAAGAACAAATTATAATTTTAACTCAATTCCGTAAATCAGATCAACACCTCCATTGTGAGTAAGGAAACTATTCAGAATCCATAGCAACTAGTAATATATGCAAAAGATATATTTCACAGATAAGGTAGATGAGACAAAATCATCAAAAAGACTACTCTTCTGCACCTTCTATCTCCATACCAACAATCCATCCTCTCTTGCTCTATTAGCTTCATATACAATCATTCAATTACATGGTCAATAACTGAACATTCAAAAGAGCATTGCTCAGTGAAACTACAATGAGACAAAAGCATTTAAGCATTGTTTTTAATAACCCCTCTACCCTAGCCCTTCTCTCTCTCTGCTTCCTCTGAGGCATCTTTTTCAATCTGAAATTTCAAGCATAATAAACATGATGCAGGTTAAGCATTTTCTTTGAGGTAAGAGATGACAAAACTCTCAAGCAATAGCTCATCTCCCTATTCGCAGATAACTCTTCTACTACTTGTTTTGCATACTCTGGGTCATCACAAATCAAAATGTAGTCATAAACTGAACCAGCTTCTACCTGCAAGAAAAAATTGATCAGGCTCCACCCATCAATAAAAGTTTGATATTCATTAAGGCTGTTCGAATTATATAAAAGAGATCAAAGTGGCCTAGTCTTGGACATACGATTGAGCCCTAGTAATTCTGAACTCTATGATAAGCATAAACAAATTTAGTACAGCAACAATTCAAAAATTCATTAAAACGAACCAGGTAGGTTTCCCTTGGAATACCCAAGTACAAAGATTCTAAACAAGGGATGAAGGGCTTAACCCATAATCATCGCTAGATTGTAACCCGTGCTTACGCAAGGAAAGATTCAATAATATTGAATTTTTTGTTATTGATGCTTAAAATATTAAGTTCCAGAAGATAATTCTTCCTAAAACTCATAAAATTCAGAGTTCTAGATTAAAAACAACAAAATTTTCTGTTCATCAGCAACTATTGTATTGATAAATGGCAAACATTACAGAATTAATAGATTACAATTTTTTTTCTTCTTCCTCCTTCAAAAGAGTCCAGAAATTTACAAAATCAGAACAAAGTACATAATAAATGCATCATCTCTATCTCAAACACAATCATTTTTCAATTCATTAACATTATATGTCTCTCAAGTACATATGTTCAGATTTTTTTTCATGAAAAACAGGTGTAAAAAAATTTTCATGTTTATATTTAAAATTTTCAAGCATAAGAAATTCCTAAGCAAATAAGATTCTCATGTTTATATTCATAATTCATTACCCATTGACGTAAGGCATAGACTGCACCATCGCACTCCACCCACTTGAAGGATATTATGTAATTTCCACCTACTGTTGTGATAAACAATGGCGGAACAGACTTCTTTAGTACACAATTCCTAATCTATACTCAAAAATATTATCTGCAAATAAGAAAATTATTATCTAGAAATTAATCATTTAAAAAGAAGTAAAAGGAAATCAATTACCACTATAATTTTAAACCTTCTTCATAACTATCCTAAAATTTAGACATGCAAACACTTTGCCATTCAGATTAACAAAACCTGCAGTTCTCTTCATCAACATGGGATAGAAAACAGCAATGTTGTTCACCTAGTTGATTATGAAGGATGCGATAGATTGTTCTTTCCTAATAAATTAAAATGCAGATTACTGAAGTCCAGGAGAACAAGAAGTCTTGGTGCCTACCTGCCATGCTTCAACTCCCACATATTTTATTAGCTTTAGCACATAAAGTTCAGGATCACCCTCAAACTCTGCAGGAATTTAAAAAATTAAATCAATGCTCCTAATTTAGAATTGAAAGCTAAAAAATGGCTGATCTGTGATATACCTCTAAAGATTTATAAGATACATAAAAATCCTAAGAAAATAATAGTTTGGACCTCAACTTGTAACGATTGTATAATAAAGCCACAACAAAAATGTAACAATTCAATTATATGTTTAATATTCAATTATAGAAAAAAAAAACTTAAAATAACATTATTGCAGCAGAAGATGCTATTACTTTACAATTTGTTTCTTCTCTCCAAATATTGCTTCACAATTTGTTTCTTTTGTGGGCCACTTTCCAACTTAAAGGTGGTTTTTATTTGATTTTATTTTTTGCAGGCTTTTTTATAGACACAAAGTTACAAGGCTCTCTCTCTCGCTAATAAGACCATGGGTTATACTTCAAGAAGAGTTATTGAAATAATTTGAAAGGTCAGAATTGCTTAACTTCTCTTCTGTTGCATTTAATTTTTCATGAACTTCTTTCTAATTTATTACTGCCTAATTACTTAAAAAAAAAAAAAAAAAATATGACACATATTTGATTATGTAAGTTTTGCTCTCTATATTCGTTCATTTAATTTTATTATATTCTTTAGTAGAAAAAATGTAGTAGATGATAAAATGTAAATATCTAATTATCATTGTTCTTACACAATCATTTTGTGAAAAGAAAGTCATTAAAATTACTTTTTGTCCATTACAATTGTAAAGTAGAAAAAAAAAATGGAAGATGCAAGAGTAGCACGACAAACAAGGCGGATGATAATGTATGAGAAGCGTGCAAAGAAAAAAAAGACATGATGGACTAAGAAATAAAGAAAGTGTTACTTTTGGTGTTGATATTGTAGAAATCCAAGATTTAGCCAATGCGGATAGTTGTGAAGAAATTCCAAGTAAATGACTAAACTGAATTTATTTGGCGAATAAAAAAACTTGATTTGCATCTTTTTTTTTTCACACATTTAATTTTGTTAATGTATATTTAAATTCATATATAGGGAAATCTATCAAACCTTGGAATTTTGGTACACCTTCTTATGTATGCGAATATTGTGGGGCAATATTATGGTATGAAGAAAGAACAATAAAATCTAAGAAGCCTAGAAATCCTAAATTCTCTTTGTGTTGTATGGAGGGTAAGGTGAAGTTTCCTTTGTTCAAGAAAGACCATCATCCTCTTAATGAGTTGTTAGATCCTGGTGGTGGTCAACGATTAAACAAATTTATGACACAAATAAGAAGTTATAATGCATTGTTTGCAATGATATTTATGGGTGGTAAGGTCGATAATAGTGATAATGATTGAAGAAGCCATTACATTTTTAGACTCTATGGTCAAAATCACCATAAAATTGGAACTCTTCTCCTTGCTGATGGTTAGAATCCTCAATATGCATAACTATATTTTTACAACATTGAAAACGAAGTTAAATATAGAATGGATGTATTCCATGATAGTTAGACTGATAGTAGCATTGACCCATTTATTGTTGTTGCATTGGTCTGAATGTTAGATGAGTCAAACAGATTGGAGAAAATATTTTGCATGGCTAGTGATCATTTTAGAGAATGTGATATCCACCATTTAAGATTACGACTTATTAGCCCCTAAACCATTAATGCAAATAGAATCTAATATTCCTACATGTTCTCAAATTGCTACAATTATTGTTGGTAATATTGGAATTAAGAATGCAAATCGTGATGTAATTGTTGTGTTAAAAGATGGCACATCACAAAGGATCAATGAGTTACATCCATCATATATGGCATTGCAATATCCTTTTCTAAATCCATATGGCGAGGATGGCTTTAGACTTGGTATTTTGTATAGAAATATAGATGTAATCAGCCCTACGACAAATGATTTTGTTAAAGTGAGAGAATATTATGCATACCGGTTGTAAGAACGTGAAGATGAGGGAAATTCTCTGATATATGATGGCAAATTATCACTACAACTTTTTTGTAGTAGCTTATGCATGTATAGAAGCAATTTAGCTTATGTGGGTGAAGAGTAACCAAGATAGATATATGATTGAATTGTATAGTAGATTAAAGGATGCAGTTATGAGAGGATATACTACCCTTACATCTTCAGAGAAAAGAGTTGCTTTACATTCAAGCTTCACGGGAAGTTCAAGATTTATGATAGAGAAATATTAGGATGCAATGGCATTTTGTAGATGAGCAGGTTATCCAGATTTATTTATTTTATATTTACATGCAACATGAAATGTCCCCAGATTGAACTTTTTCTATTTAGAACGCTAGGTCAAAAAGCTGAAGATCGAACAAATGTAGTGGCAAGGGTGATCAAGATAAAGTTTGATAAACTGTTTCCTAGTTTAAAGTAGTTTATCAAACTTTATCTTGATCATCCTTGCCACTACATCTGTTCGATCTTCGGCTTTCTGACCTGGCGTTCTAGATAGAAAAAGTTCAATCTGGGGACATTTCAAGTTGCAGGTAAATATAAAATAAATAAATCTGGATAACCTGCTCATCTACAAAATGCCATTGCATCCTAATATTTCTCTATCATAAATCTTGAACTTCTCGTGAAGCTTGAACGTGAAGCAACTCTTTTCTCTGAAGATGTTAGGGTAGTATATCCTCTCATAACTGCATCCTTTAATCCACTATACAATTCAATCATAAATCTATCTTGGTTACTCTTCACCCACATAAGCTGAATTGCTTCTATACATGCATAAGCTACTACAAAAAGGTTGTAGTGATAATTTGCCATCATATATCAGAGAATCTCCATCATCTTCACGTTCTTACAACCGGTATGCATAATATTCTCTCATTTTAACAAAATCATTTGTCGTAGGGCTGATTACATCTATATTTCTATACAAAATACCAAGTCTAAAGCCATCCTTACCATATGGATTTAGAAAAGGATATTGTAATGCCATATATGATGGATGTAACTCATTGATCCTTTGTGATGTGCCATCTTTTAACTCAACAATTACATCACGATTTGCATTCTTAATTCCAATATTACCAACAATAATTGTAGCAATTTGAGAACATGTAGGAATATTGATTCTATTTGCATTAATGGTTCAGGGGCTAATAAGTCGTAATCTTAAATGGTGGATATCACATTCTCTAAAATGATCACTAGCCATGCAAAATATTTTCTCCAATCTGTTTGACTCATCTAACATTTGGACCAATGCAACAACAATAAAAGGGTCAATGCTACTATCAGTCTGACTATCATGGAATACATCCATTCTATATTTAACTTCATTTTCAATGTTGTAAAAATATAGTTGTGCATATTGAGGATTCTGACCATCAACTGGGAGAAGAGTTCCAATTTTATGGTGATTTTGACCACAGAGTCTAAAAATGTAAGGGCTTCTTCAATCATTAACACTATTGTCCACCTTACCACCCATAAATATCATTGCAAACAATGCATTATAACTTCTTATTTGTGTCCTAAATTTGTTTAATCGTCGACCACCACCAGGATCTAACAACTCATTAAGAGGATGAGGGTCTTTCTTGAGCAAAGGAAACTTCACCTTACCTTCCATAAAACACAGAGAATTTAGGATTTCTAGGCTTCTTAGATTTTATTGTTCTTTCTTCATACCATAATATTGCCCCACAATATTCGCATACATAAGAAGGTGTACCAAAATTCCAAGGTTCGATATATTTCCCTATATATGAATTTAAATATATGTTAACAAAACTAAATGTGTGAAAAAAAAAGAAAAAAAAAAGTAAATTAAGTTTTTTTATTCGCCAAATAAATTCAATTCAGTCATTTACTTGGAATTACTTCACAACTATCCGCATTGGCTAAATCCTAGATTTCTACAATATCAACACCAAAAGTAACACTTTCTTTATTTCTTAGTCCATCATGTTTTTTTTTTCTTCGCACGCTTCTCATACATTATCATCCGCCCTGTTTGGTGTGCTACTCTTACATCTTCCATTTTTTTTTCTACTTTACAATTATAAAGGACAAAAAGTAAGTTTAATGACTTTCTATTCACAGAATGATTGTGGGGGTAAGATCAATGATAATTAGATATTTACATTTTATCATCTACTACATTTTTTCTACTAAAGAATATAATAAAATTAAATGAACGAATATAGGCAGCAAAACTTACATAATCAAATATGTGTCATATTTTTTTATACTTTCTTTTTTTTAGTAATTAGGCAATAATAAATTAGAAAGAATTTCATTAAAAATTAAATGAAACAGAAGAGAACTTATGCAATTCTGACCTTTCAAATTAATTCAATAACTCTTCTTGAAGTATAACCAATGGTCTTTATTAGCGAGCACCCTGTAACTCTATGTCTATACAAAATCCTGCAAAAATAATCAAAATTTTGATTAAAAATAAATAAATAAATAACTTGTAAGTTGAAAGGTAGGCCACAAAAGAATAGGAAGGGGAACCAAAACGGAGAAAGTAAGTAGTAAAGCAATTTCTCTGCAATACATCATGTTTATATACACATAATTTAGTAATTCGTGATAGTGCTATAACATTTTAATAAAATTGATGGTATTTTTCTTCATATAAATATCCATAATAGTATTTTTTTTTTTTTATACAAAATAGAAATTCTACTCTAACCTAATAAAAGTGTATATGTGTTTGAAGTTTCCTCTTGAAAACTTAAATCTTGACCCTTGCCCCCCACACCCCACAAGTACTTAAACTTGTGGAATGGCCATTGCACCAAGAGTGTGCGGTGATAGTATCTAATAATAACTATGACAGAGAATGAATTTACTTTTTTAAAAAAGATTTTAAAATTTTTTTTTGGTCTTAGATGAGTGAGTCATATTAAGAATGTTGATGAGGATATAAAAATTAATGAAAGGAATTTATTTCTTAATTTTCCTCGAGAAACATATTGATTCTAACATAAAGTTAGTGATATTAGAAGTATAATCCATTATTAAGCACTACACCCTGTATGCTTGTTTTTAATTGTGAAGCACCATTTGGAGAGAAGAAACAAATAGTAAAGTAACAGCATCCTCTACTGCAATAACATTATTTTAGGTTTTCTTTTTCCATCATTGAATATTAAACATATAAAACGGACATCGTGCTACATTTGACACTTTAGTGCTAAATTTGACAAAAGTGTCAAATGCCCAAAGGGTTTGACTTTCCACCAACAGGAAAAATGCCTTTGTTACCAATTATACAAAGGCATGTATCAATTATACAGAGGATTCAAGGGAAAACAGTTACAACTAATAACAATTTTTTTTTTTAATCCATATACTCATATTTAAATTTCTCTTATAGGAGATTGGTTTTTTTTTTTTTTTTAATTGTTATTCTTTATAGAAAGTACAGTTAAGCAACCAAAGAAATTGTGGGAACCAGGAAGGACCATTTTTAGAAGATGATTTTTCAATTTTTCTTCTATTTAAAATAGCTGACCTATAAGCGCTTTTGATTATTGTAACCAAAAAAAAAAAAAAAAAAGCTATACCATCTGCCAAGAGTTTAAAGTAAAAGGTGTGTGTGCTTACTTAAGGCAACATTCATGTTCTTTTACTTATCTAATCAAAAGTTTCAAATGCTTGTACATGCATGTACTTTTATACACCACTGAACTTTAAGTAACTAACAATAAGTCGTAGTATGGATCCAAATCTGGCAAAATATTGTTTCAAAGCTAGCAAAAAACAGAGAAATCCACAAATACCAAAAACTGGAATAAAAGACAACACAAATCAAGATTAGAAAAACGGGTACAGGAAACACACAATCAGTAAAAATAGAAATGCTATAAACCACAATCCAATTTTTTGGAACCGGTTTGAACTTCAAATGAGTAATCAAAATGTAACATTTCGATTTTCCTTTTTTCCTGACTTTAGTACCTACTTTCATGACTCTTCTAAATTTTTTTGAATTGTGTTATTCAATTCCTCTTGCTTTAAAAAAACACAACTGTTGGGTCTCAACAACATACCAATGGACCAAAAATATTCACTCAGGAATTTAAAAGTAACTCAAAATCATCAAACAAACATTTAGGAAAAGACAACTAGTAACAATGAATGCAAATATTAATTACGTTACAATTCAAAATTTATTTTTTCTTATTTAAACATGATAAGTCACAATCCAAACTGAGTCATGTGAGTTCAAATGTAAAGAGAACGCTTCAATATTTGCGTTCATTAAAGATCTTAATTCTAGCAAGAACCAAAGAAATTAAAATCTAACTGTACCTTTTAATTCTCTTATTGTAGAAGCCCCAATGGCTTTATCTGACACAGGGAAACAGTATTCTGCAACTGGAGGGAAAAACAGAAGAAAAAGAAAAAAACAATTCAGAAATTAATTTCAGGGTCAAACGAAGGAAAAAAAAACTTCCAAACAGGATCAAAATTCTAACCAGAAAAAAATAATCGACAAACAAAACCCAAGAAATTGAAAAAATAAATAAATGGGAAATTAGTGTACCTTTAGCCTTCATTCATTAATTATTTTGGCAGAAGACCCAATGACTGGCACAGAAATACTGTATACTACGAGTGGAGAATAAGACGGAAGAGAAAGGAAATAAGAAACAGAATTTAATCGGGAAGATTAAATTTAAACAACAGTGAATGGAAAAAGAACAGAAATTAAGAATGGAAAACTCTTGTTGTTGCAGTTGTAAGAAGCACACGACAGTTAAAGACTCCAAAAGAGATGTGACGTTATTTTGTTATGACCGTTTGGATGCGGCGTTAGTAGCGTTTCTTTTTTCTTTTTCTTTTTTTTTTTTTCTTTTTTTTACGGGATTAGTATCGTTTAAGTTGGGATTGAGCAGTTTTTTTTTTTTTTAATGGCACAGGTCTTTAGGTGAAAGAGAAAGGGTAATCGCCGGTGATAAAAAAAGCAATCAATTTTTATTTTAATGAAAAAAAAAATCAAAATTAGTTAACCATAATATCATAAATTTAACTTTAATTTACGAGAGTACATTTTAATTGTTAAAATTTGATATAGTTTAATATTTTTATACCGTAGTCCAATTGAAGCTCATGATATGTTGTTTTGATCATTAGAACTTCTAGATTTTTTTTAAATGAAGAAGTTGGAAATCCAATGGTCATAAACATCAGTTTTGCAATAATAAAGTTAAACAAAAGTTGCAAAATGAGAGTGTCTGCGAAAACCTCACAATTTTAATTAGACATCATTGTTCTAATATATATATATATATATATATCAATTTTTTTTCTATATTTAAACTCCCATTATAATCATATTTTTTATAGTAAATGATAGAATAGATATACAAAACACAATCATAACAAATTCCTAATCAAAATTACATTAATTATTGAATTTTATTTTTTATATTTAGACAAAAATAAAGGGAAAGGAATTATAGCATTTTACTATAATTTTTTATGAATTGCATAGTTTACTAACTAGTACTATAATATAAAATGAAAGCTCTTTCATTGATTTATTTTAATGTTACCGCATAAGCTTTTGAAAACAGCGCAGTTTTTTTTTTTTTTTTTCTTTTCTTTTTTTGTGAAAATTCTATTTCATTATTCTAATATACATTTTTTAATTAAGTTTTTAGTTTAACCTTAATATTTCAAAATTACTTTCATCTTTCTTTCAGAAAACTGATATCAATGCAATTTTTTTTTTTTTTAATTCCAAAAGCAAGAGAAGTACTTCCAAAATTGCCAAAACCCAGAAACATGCATAAGAAAAGGACATCACCGTACATATACGTCAAGGAACTGAAGTATCAAGATTATGAGTTTTGTATAAGAATCCCTGTCTGTGTCCATTTCTGTATTTTGACTAGGTTTTTAATTAAGTTCAAGTTCTATAAATATTTCCTATAAAACTTCAATACTTACACCCTCCATTAGAATATTAACAAATCATATTTTGTCTAAATGCTAGATGGATAATTACATATACTAACACAGTTATAGTAACTCATATCTATATGTTAAAAGTCCAAACTAAGAAAAAATCCAATTAGATTTCAACTGGATTCTCAATTTTACACCACATATCCCATTTAATTTTTAATTTTTGTACCAAGTGAATTATTGAAAGTAAAAAAACGAAGAGTCTAAATTCAATTAGATTCTAAATTGAATTTCAATTGAAATCCAATTTTTTACAACGTGTCCATCTTTTTTCTTTTTTCTTTTTGTTTTGTGGCAAGTGAATTATTAGGTGCAAAACAAAAAAATTTAAATCCAATTAAATTCTAAATCATATATATATTGATAATGCTGCAAAATCAGTAAGTTGAAAGTCTTCGGACCGCGACAATCTTGAAGGTCAAATCCTGTAAAAACACAACAAGATCAGAGGAGACCGGTGGGTGCCGGCCCAGGGTCCTCCGATGGCAAAGTCAATCTTTTTGCTAGTCGTCAAAAGAAAGAAAGTGCTCTCCAAAATTTTTCAGAATGTTTTTCATACCTCGCTTCTCTGCCAACGAGCCCTTTTATATAGTGTTCGGCAAAAGCGGTTACCTTGTAACCTCTCCAGTCATCGCGGGTTTCGGTAGTAACTGCTGTAACCGCCACGGCAGTTACAGTATTTAGATTCCATAATTGATTATTTACTGTAGAGCGGTTAATGGATCCGTTGAGAACAGGTGCAACGCCTCATCTCGCCCGCTTTACCTGGAACAAAGACGAGATGCTATCATAATGCCTCGTCCGTCCATCATTAAGGACGGACGAGACCTTCTTTCAATGCCTCGTCTTTGTTCCTCAGGACGGCGGCAACAAGGACGAAAGTTAACACGACGGAGCCTCTTTTTCCGGGGATGAGACTTCGTAGACGACTGGAGCTCTCTTCTTCCTTCCCCATTACGTGGACGAGGCTTGTGGACGACTTGGGAGTTGGATATTTTTGTCTCCCCATCAGTTGCCCCCTGTTCACATGGGTCGTTCAACTAATGGGGTGAGTCGTTAGTTCGTCCCTGGACGTTTGCAGCTAAGGCAAGACAAGTATCTATGCCACGTGTTAGCATCTTATCGGTGGTTAGTCTCGTCGATTCATTTTTTCGAGGTAGGTGCCACGTGTCACTTTTGTATTGGTGACGTCGTTTCAAATGCCCAGGTCAACATCCTATAAATAGTTGAATCTCTTCTGTGCCCTCCACATTTCTAGAATTTTCTGCTTTTGACATTCCTCGTCTAGAGCCTCGTCTAGGAGTTTTCACGCGTCCATAGCCTCCATCCGTCTTAGAAACAAGTATTCCTTCCTCCTTCGTCTTGTAGGTTTCTTCAATTTTTCTTTTCAAAGAAAATGTCAGCGACGATTATCTCCTCGTCTAGTGATAGTGTAGAGAAAGAGATAGACGAGTATGAGAGTAGCTCCAATAATTCTAGTGGTACTAGTGATAGCAGTGGGGGGAGTTCTTCGGACGAGCACATTTCTGGCGTCCCTGGGATTCCTTTGGAGGTTGTTCAAGATCAACTTCGAAAGGCCTCGGGGTCCCAGGCAGGTACCTCGTCCAACATTCCTCCTAATACCTCGGACGAGGAGATCACTGTCTTTAGTTGCGCTCTAGACATTTCTTCTAAGACGGACGAGCAAAGGTTGAAAAACCTTAGGACGTGGTACCAGATCCCGGACGAGCTTAATCCCAGATTGCCAGTCCGTGGAGAATGGTGTTGCGACCCTCGTTTTGGGATAGGCGTCTATGAAGCCTATCTTTTGGGGGGCCTAAGACTTCCGTTGAACTCCTTTACCAGAGAATTATTGTGTAGGTTAGGTTTAGCAGTATGTCAGTTTAACCCCAACGCGTGGAGGTTGATTATCTCCATGCAGATTTTGTGGAGGGAGGTATTTGGAGGGGACCGTCCTCTCACCGTGGACGAGTTCCTCTACTGTTACAAACCCTCTGAAATTCATCAATCCCTTGGCTTCTATCAGTTCACAGCCAGGGGTAGGGATTGTAGATTGATCAAGTCCTTGGCCTTGTCTGATAGGAAATGGAAGACGGAGTTTTTCTTCGTCTCTGGTACTTGGGCTGGCAGCCCCGTGGACGTTGGCCGGGATACATTTGGTCCTTATACTGGGGATTTAGGGAACCTTCGTCCAGAGGGTAAAATCTTTGTTTTCCCTTTTTCTTTTCTTTTCATATATTATTATTATTTTTTATGCCTAACTTTTATTCATTTTCTTTTAGCCGTTGGACGACCTTCCCTTAGCAAATTCCACCGTGACCGCGTCCACAGGGCTCGTCTACACTCAGACAGGGACTTCCATTCCTTAGTTACCCTCAGACGACTTGCCAAGTAGGGACTTGGTCCCAAACCGTCTGAAGAAGCTCTTGCACACGAGATTACAGTACGAAGAAGTAAGTTGAAGATTCTAAGTGTTCTCGTTGTTGTTTATTTTTCGTCTTTGCCCTAAAAGAAAGAGATTTTTTTTTTTTTTTTTTTTTTTTTTTTTTTAGGAATGGCAACAATGAAGGGAAATAAAGGGAAGGAGGTAGCTGCTGAAGGGACTCGTCTTGAGGGCGAGCCTCAATCTCGTCCATTGGGCGGGGAGAAAAGGAAAACATTGTCCAGGACTCTGGACTTAGGAAATCTCCCCAGCCGTCGAAGCAAGAAAGTTAAACAGGGCTCGTCCCAAGTGAAGCCCAACCTACCTTCGTCCCAACCAGCTACCCAAGTGCTTGACGTTGATTCGTCCACCCCCGTTGAGACCCCTCCGTCTAAGACTCTTACACCCAAGACGACCATTGCTGCCTCGTCCCAGCCTTCCCAAAGGGTTGCTTCAAATATTGTTGAGAATGAAGATTTGGCCTGGGAACGGTTCCAGGGTGCTGTGCTTGACGAGGACATAAACGCCTGTTATGACATGTCCTTGAAGGAGTTTGAACACTCAGGTGTTCATGATCTTTTTAAGGTATGGACTTCTTGAGCTCGTCTTAGCTATAATATGAGGATCATTTCGCTAACTTTTCTTACTCGTCCTTTCTCATAGGCTATGTCAAAATTTATGGCGGCTTCCAGGCAAGCTACAGAGCTGGACAAGACGAGAGTTTTGCTGGAGACGAGGATCCAAGAGGTGAATGTTGAATCCAAGAAATGGGCTGAGGCAGCTGCTAAGGCTAATGAGAAGGCAAAAGAGTTGGATAATTTGATCGAGGAGCTGAAGACTGATGCTGTGGAGAAAGATACTCGTCTTGATCATCTTTAAAAGAAGAATGACGAGCTGAGTTCTCTTCTCTCCAAAGCACGTGAGGACGCGGTGGCTGAATTCAGGGCGTCCAAGCAATATACTGATCTCCTAGACACCAACTATGCGGCTGGCTTTGAGGATTTCAGAATGGAGGCTATGGAAAACTTTCCTGAAGTTGACTTCAGCTCCATCAAGCTCAATTTGAACGCTGCTGCAACCAGCTTTCTCCTCCAAACTGGCTCTGAAGACGTCAATATTGAAGACAACGCCTCCACTTTGCCTCCTCAGGACGATTCCCATGTTGATGCTCCCCCAGCTTAGGGACGAAGTTTCAATTTAGTTATCTTTTGTATTTTCATTTTGATTTTGGTCCATTATTTTAGGACCCTTTCATGTAATGCAAGTACACTTAGCTCGTCCATAGTTTAAGGACGAGTTTATGCAAGACGAAAATTTTAATTTTACAAGGGTGTTTGGACATTAGTTGTCTGCCCTTGAAACAGTTGAATGAACATTGCTATCTTTTTCCAATATGTGCTTGGACGAGTTTTTATTTTTGTCATGCTTGTCCTGATGCTTAGCTCGTCCATTTTACACATTTTACTATTTTTGTTGGAATTTCACTAAGTGTGAAATATCCACGAAGTAATGATTCAGCATCGTCCATCTTCTTATTTTCACCAAACCTCGTCCTGAGATTGCACTTTTATTCATCCATGGTCAAGTATCTTTGATTCCTGAAGCGCTCGTCTAAGCATTTCCTTGCTCATGCTTAGGATATACGTAATATTTTACTGCGTCAATTGTATGGACGAGTAGAAGTTAAACTCATGACGAGTGTGAGTTTTACCTCGTCCCTGGATTTGGACGAGTTTAATTGTTTTATCAAGTTTATCTCATCTCCTGATTTGGATGAGTTTACTTGGATAAAGTTTGCCTCGTCCCTTGATTTGGACGAGTTTAATTGTTTTATCAAGTTTATCTCATCTACTGATTTGGACGAGTTTTCCTAGATGGCATAAATTTCATTTCGTCCTTTTATTCGGACAAATTTGCCTTGGAAAAAATTTAAACGATACATCTCCGCGTCCAGAGAATTTTCTCGTCTTGAGCTTCTCAGCTCTTAGCTACATGAAGATCAATATTGCACACAACATTGTATACATAACATATTGTTTCAAGATGGGGCATACACTTCATAGGCTAACGCCTTTATTTAAACAGCATAGACTATTACGTTGTCCACAAATTTAACATAATAACAAGGCTACATAAAATATAATAACAACAGTTTTTAATCCCTGAGCTCATCCAGAGTCATGCTCCTCCAAGCTGGCATTCTACTGATAGTACTTCCTCAAGTGCTCCACATTCCAAGGATGCTCCAACTTCCTCCCATCAAGGGCTTCCAAGTAGTAGGATCCTTGTCTTTTGCAATTGACGATTCTGTAGGGGCCTTCCCAATTTGGTCCCAACTTCCCATGTGCCGGGTTCTTTGTTGCCAAGGAAACCCTTTTCAGGACGAGGTCTCCTATGTCGAAACGCCTTGGCTTCACCATTGCATCATATCGCCTAGCCATGAGGTTTTTGTACCTTGCCATCCTTTGTTCAGCATCCATCCTTACCTCGTCTATTAGATCAAGGTTCAAACGGAGTTGTTCCTCGTTATCTTTGTCTTGATATGCCGCCACTCTATGATTGGCCATATGCACTTCTGCAGGTATGACTGCTTCTGTTCCATAGGCTAGCTTGAAAGGGGTTTCCCCTGTAGGAGTTCTTGCTGTCGTTCTATACGCCCATAAGACACCTGGTAGCTCGTCTGGCCATACTCCCTTAGCCCCCTCAAGCCGAGTCTTGATTATCTTTAACAAGGATCGGTTTGCAACTTCTGCCTGGCCATTAGCTTGTGGGTGGGCTGGAGAGGAGTAATGACTTTGAATTCCAAAGTGCATGCAAAAATCTTTGTAAAGCGCATTGTCAAACTGTCGTCCGTTATCTGATACCAGCACCCTAGGTACTCCAAATCTGCACACAATGTTCTTCCACACGAAATTCTTGATATTTTGTTGTGTAATGTTGGCCATAGGTTCTGCCTCTACCCACTTGGTAAAATAGTCAATACCAACCACGAGGAATTTCATTTGTCTTACACCCAATGGAAATGGACCCAGAATGTCTAGTCCCCATTGTGCAAAAGGCCACGGGGCCGTCATTGGAGTCAAATACTCTGATGGTTGCCTGGGGATGTTGCTAAACCTTTGGCATTGATCGCAGACCTTGACATAGGCCTTAGCGTCTGCTTGCATGTTCGGCCAATAATACCCTGCACGGACGATTTTGTGAACAAGTGACCTTGCCCCTGAGTGATTGCCACATGCTCCTTCATGAATTTCCCTTATTACATAGTTAGCTTCGTCCGGGGCCAAACACCTGAGATAAGGCTGGGAAAAACCTCTTTTGTAAAGAATTTCATCCATAAGAATGTACCTGGCTGCTCTTACCCTCAACTTTCTAGCTTCGTCTTTCTCTTCTGGGAGTCGTCCGTCTTTGAGGTACGACACAATTGGAACCATCCAATTTTCTCTATCTTCCACTTGTAGTATTTCTGGGATATCCGCACTTGGCATGTACTGAACTTCATCAAACTTGTCTATGGCTTCCCTCGCTGAAGCTTCTCTTGCCAAGGCATCAGCTTCCATGTTTTCCTCCCTTGGGATTTGGACGAAACTAACTTTCTCAAACTTTTTTATAAGGCGCATTACTCTGTTTAGATACTTCTTCATTCGTTCTTCCTTTGCCTCAAACATTCCATTCACTTGGCCTATGATTAACTGTGAATCTCCCAGGACGAGGAGTGACTTCGCATCCACGGACTTGGCCAATTCCATCCCTTTGAGAAGAGCTTCATACTCAGCTTCATTGTTTGTTGTCTGGTACTGCAAACGGACTCTGTGTTTTAGTTTATCCCCCTCTGGAGATTGTAAAACCACACCTACTCCTCCTGTGTGCTGTGTGGACGAACCATCCACATAGACGACCCACTTAGTATTTTCCTTCTCGCCCCCTTCGTCGCTGATTGAGGTAAACTCCGCGATGAAATCTGCTAGAGCTTGAGCTTTTATGGCGTGCCTAGGTTGATATTTTATATCAAATTCACTGAGCTCGACGGCCCATTGGATCAGACGTCCTGCGGCATCCAATTTGTTCATTGCCTTCTTAAGTGGGTGGTCTGTCATGACGTTGATGACATGAGCTTGAAAATAGTGCCTTAGTTTCCTGGAGGCTGTTATCAATGCGAAAGCTAATTTCTCCATTAGGGGATATCGTCCTTCCGCTCCCCTCAGTGCCTTGCTGGTATAATACACAGGTCTTTGTACCTTGTCTTCTTCCCTCACTAATGCTGAACTCACTGCGTGTGGAGTAACTGCCAAGTATAAATATAACTCTTCTCCTTGCACGGACGGGCTCAACAAAGGAGCCTTAGTGAGATATGTCTTCAAATCTTCAAAAGCTTTCTGACATTCGTCGGTCCATTCAAATGCTTTTTTAAGAACCCTGAAAAATGGCAAGCATTTATCAGTAGCCTTAGAAACAAACCTGTTGAGGGCGGCAACTCGTCCATTGAGGGACTGGACTTCCTTAACATTGCCTGGGGGCTTCATGTTCAGAATTGCTTGAATTTTGTCAGGGTTTGCTTCGATTCCCCTGTAGGAGACCATAAACCCTAAGAATTTCCCTGATGATACTCCAAAAGCACATTTGCTAGGGTTCAATTTCATGTGATACTGCCTCAGTGTGTCGAACGTTTCCTGCAAGTCGTCCAGATGCCTATCCTCGTCCTGAGTTTTTACCAACATATCGTCTATATAGACTTCCATATTCCGCCCGATCTGTGGGCGAAACATATGATTGACTAGCCGTTGGTACGTTGCACCAGCATTTTTCAAACCGAAAGGCATCACTTTATAACAAAATAATCCCTGACTGGTGACAAAGGACGTCTTCTCTTGGTCCGCTTCATCCATCCTAATCTGATTATATCCAGAGAACGCATCCAGGAAACTGAGCAATTTATGGCCTGCAGTAGAATCTACCAGCTGATCAATGCGTGGTAACGGGTAACTATCCTTGGGACAAGCTTTGTTCAAGTCAGTGAAATCAACACACATTCTCCACTTGCCGTTCGCCTTCTTGACCATGACCACGTTGGCCAACCATTCAGGATAGTATACCTCTCGAATGAACTTCGCTGTAATCAACTTCTGAACTTCCTCCTTAACAGCATTGTCTCTCTCTAGGGCAAATACCCTCTTCTTCTGCCGCACTGGTTTGGAGGAAGGGCATACACTCAGACGGTGGGTAATGACATTAGGATTTATACCCGGCATGTCTTCGTGACTCCATGCAAACACGTCTCTGTTTTTCTTTAGAAAACAAACGAGATTTTTCTTGATCTTCGCTTCCAGATCTGCTCCAACCCTGGTACACCTCTCAGGGTTTTCATCGTCTAAAGGGATATCTTCCAACGCTTCAATGGGTTCTGCCACAATTTTCTTTTCTTCGATATTCATTGTCTGAAATTGCTCGTCCGCAGCCAACATGGCTAGATAACATTCTCTTGTTGCTAGTTGGTCCCCCTGTACTTGGCCTACCCCATGTTCGGTCGGGAACTTGACTGACAGGTGGTAAGTAGATGTAACTGCCTTCCACCTATTTAAGGTTGGCCTCCCAATTATTGCATTATAAGAGGACGCACAATCAACCACGAGGAAGTTCACCTCCTTGGTAACTTGCTGCGGATATGCCCCCACTGTCACTGGTAGTGAAATATTACCCACAGGTTGCACCTTCATTCCACCGAACCCTACTAGGGGTGAGTTTACAGGCCGGAGCAAATCTCGTCCTAACCTCATCTGCTGAAAGGCTGGATAGTACAAGATATCAGCAGAACTCCCATTGTCTATCAACACCCTTCTAGTCTTGTAGTCCGCGATAAGGAGGGTGATGACAATAGCATCGTCATGAGGGTGATGGACTCTCCCCGCATCCTCGTCCGTGAAGGTGATCGCCTGTTCGTCCGTAGTCCCTGCGTTCGATGGTCGTCCAGAGAGCTGAACGCTCTGCACTGCTTTCAAGTATGCTTTTTTTGATTTAGACGACTGTCCGGCAGAACTTCCCCCCAGAATGATTCTTATTTCTCCAAGCGGTGGCCGTGACGATTCTTCTACCTTGGCTTTCAATTTCTCGTCCTTGTTGTCTCATCCAACGAAATTTCTCAGCTTCCCCTGTCTGATGAGATTCTCAATCTGGTGCTTTAGATCGTAGCACTCGTCCGTGTCGTGCCCGTGATCTCTATGGAAACGACAATACTTATTTCTGTTGCGCTTGTTGGGATCTCCCTTCATCTTCTCTGGCCACTTTAAGAAAGGCTCGTCTTTAATTTGCATGAGGACTTGCTCGAGTGGTACGTTCAAAGGAGTGTATTGTTGATTCCTCGCTGATGGACCTGCCCTCTTCTCTCGATCTTTCTTATCCTCAATCCGTCCCTTCTTTGGACGAGGAGCCTGATCGGAATGACGAGCAGGATTTGTTTCCATTCTCTCAGCCCTCTTCCTCTTCTTAGCTATAATCGCATCTTCTGCATTCATGAAGTTTTGGGCTGAATGGACGAGTTCAGCCATGGACTGAGGTTCCTTCTCATAAAGTTTATGTATAAACAAGTCAGAATTGACCCCGTTATGAAAAGCTGCCAACAGTAGTTTATCATCTACCTCGTCCACAGTCAGGGCTTCCCTATTGAAGCGTGTGATAAAGGAACGCAGGCTTTCATTTTCCCCCTGTTCTATCGTTAACAGACTGGAAGTAGAACGTCTATGACGCTGACCCCCTATGAAGTTATTAACAAACAACTTGCTTAATTCTCCAAAAGAACTTACTGAATTCGGGGGTAATTTGCTGAACCATACTCTGGCCGGACCCTTGAGAGTGGTAGGGAAAGCTCTACACATTATTTCATCTGGAACTCCTTGAAGATGCATTGTGGTCTTGAAGGTGGCAATGTGGTCAAAAGGATCTCGATTCCCATCGTAAGAATCTAAAGAAGGCATTTTAAACTTCGGTGGCAGGGGATGGCCATTGATGGAAGCTGTAAAGGGAGAGTCAGTTCTGTGAACCAAATCTTCCACTGGGTTCGCCCTCCTCATATTCTCCTTCATTTCGTCCATGGCCTTCTTCATCTGATCCATCTCTTTCTTCAAGTCAGATGCCCTTCGCGAAGTGGTATCCCTGGATTGACTCTCATGCTGAAAGTTCTCTCTGCCCTCTTGACTCTGAGTTTGCCCTTCTTCTACATGCTCTTGATGTGTCTGCCTTCTTAAATTAACCTCTCTCCATAGGTCCTGATTCTGGCGAGTTAACTCCGCCATCGCAGCCGCCACAGAGTGCATATGTTGGACAGACGGGGCCTGCATATCTGGTGCAGATTGACGATCGCGATGAGGATTGCTCGACGCGTCTCTACTCTGTTGAGGGCCTGGGCTAGTTGCCCTTGATCTAGTCCGAACCATTTCAAACCTTCCACGAGAGAAAGAAACCGCAGAACTAAACAAGTTCAAGAGCGACAAATATCTTTCCCACAGACGGCGCCAACTGATAATGCTGCAAAATCAGTAAGTTGAAAGTCTTCGGACCGCGACAATCTTGAAGGTCAAATCCTGTAAAAACACAACAAGATCAGAGGAGACCGGTGGGTGCCGGCCCAGGGTCCTCTGATGGCAAAGTCAATCTTTTTGCTAGTCGTCAAAAGAAAGAAAGTGCTCTCCAAAATTTTTCAGAATGTTTTTCATACCTCGCTTCTCTGCCAACGAGCCCTTTTATATAGTGTTCGGCAAAAGCGGTTACCTTGTAACCTCTCCAGTCATCGCGGGCTTCGGTAGTAACTGCTGTAACCGCCACGGCAGTTACAGTATTTAGATTCCATAATTGATTATTTACTGTAGAGCGGTTAATGGATCCGTTGAGAACAGGTGCAATGCCTCATCTCGCCCGCTTTACCTGGAACAAAGACGAGATGCTATCATAATGCCTCGTCCGTCCATCATTAAGGACGGACGAGACCTTCTTTCAATGCCTCGTCTTTGTTCCTCAGGACGGCGGCAACAAGGACGAAAGTTAACACGACGGAGCCTCTTTTTCCGGGGATGAGACTTCGTAGACGACTGGAGCTCTCTTCTTCCTTCCCCATTACGTGGACGAGGCTTGTGGACGACTTGGGAGTTGGATATTTTTGTCTCCCCATCATATATATACACACACACATATAAAAAATGAGAAATCATTGCATATTTTAGAAATATATGGTTTAAAAAATGTATAAACTAATACCATATATAATTTGAATATCTTCTAAAAAAAAATGTATAATTTGAACCATGTAATTATGATTGTTTTTAATTATACCCGTGTATATGAAGGGGGTTACACATTAGTGGTATTTTAAAGATAGAAGTATAATCCAAGATAAGATTTTTTATAATTGAAACAGAGGACAAGGCTAATAGCGTGCATACCCAAATCTCAATAGTAATTAGCCTTGTAATTGCATTTTTAAACAACATTCAAATTGTAGTAGCATTAAATCAGGAAATTAATGCTACTTTTGCTTGACTCAAAAAGTGCTCTGAATCCACAATCCCTTGAAATGCTCTCACTCACAAGTCACATCTTTAAGAGAATCCAAATCAGATGTTAGCAAACCAGTAAATTCACCAACCTTGTATTAAGTACATCCAACATAAATGTCTTCATTTTCGCTTATGGCGTAGGTCTTTACGATGAGGAGAAGGGTAATTCCAAGTGATATTTATGCTAAATATTATCTCTGTAGGGAAGAGAAGGGTAATTGTATGTTGTTCAGTAATGGTTTGAGAGGTTGACCATGATCTGATTTGATTGTTGCTTAACAATTTCACCCAACAGTAAATTTAGATGATAATTTATAGAGAAATCAGAAAGTATCTATTCAATTAAGGCATCAATGAAGTAGATTATCGATTCGAGAGTCTTCTTTTGCCTATCACATTCATTAGTATGCAGATCTGTATACAAGTAAAGAGGAGAACTTGCTTTGTCATGTTTGGATGTGGGCGAAAGCTTATATATATGTAAATGATGTCGTACTCATCACATCAGCATAGCAAAGTAAAGAAATACAGCATCAACAGCAAAATACAAAACGATTATTGAATCTGAATTTTTTACGGTAAACATACATGCTTTTGTTTGGCATATGCATCAAAGTAAGAATATTGAATTTTTTATGCGAGAGAAGCTTTGATAATCTACTTTTGGGTCTTCATGTGAGTTTTGAAAAGTAGATTTTTCAATTTTTCGGTTGTTTGGCTTTGGCTCTTGGGGATTTAGGATTCTTGGCTTCTGTTTGGATGCCAAGAAAATGTCAAAAGTCTTGGCATGGAATTTCAGTTCTTCCAAAATATGTTAAAAAAGAAAAAAATATTTGAATTATTTTATTTTATAGATTTTAGGATTTATTTATTTTTTAAAAAGCTTTTTAAGTTTATTTAAACAAGTCCACCTATCACAATTTGATTGGACCTACTAGTACACATCATAAGTCAACATGGCACTTAACGGATACATCATAATAATAATAAAAAAAACTAATGGATGGGCTAAGGATCCCAATAACATATAACATTAGGGGACAAATTCTATATTCTGAAATTTTAAGATATAAAATCTAAAAACCTCCAAACTTTAGAAGTTTGTTTTGCAATTTACCCTTTTTATATTTCATAGTTAGACCAAAAAAGAGAGAGAGATAAAGAATAATTATAGTATTTTTCTAATTTTTTTCATTAGTTACACAAGCTATTGACTAGTATAATATGATATGAAAGCTCAAAAATTTTTCGTGAGTTGCATAAGTCACTAACTATTATAATATGAAATGAAAGCCTTTGACCTTTTTTTTATAATAATAAACTTAGGCTTTTGAAATTGAGCTCTTTTTTGCATTTTATTATTCTAATATGCATTTCTTTTAATTGAGTAGGTTATATATATATATATATATTCCTTATAAAGCTTCAATATTCACATCCTCCATTAGAATTTTAAAACATTATAAAAGCTATATGGATAGTTCCATATAAATTATATCATATCATATCATATATTATATGATAAAAGTAGAGTTATAAAAGTTGTATTTACACCAAGTAGCTATCTTCTCTTTGTGACAAATGATTACATTCTCACTAATTAGGAATTTAGGATAATTCACTCTAGGTCAAACTCTATTAGATAAGTTTCAAGAATTTTAAGATCCTACTCTAATCTAAATTATATTACCAAAAATTTCAAAATAAAAAATAAATGTTGTAATCGGTACACAAAACTCTAACTTTTACAATGTTTGAGAGGGGACATAGTAGGCAGATTTATCCCCTTTCCCCTTTTGGAAGAGACTAATTCTCAGATGAAGAAAATTTTTAATTTTTTTTTTAATTATCAATCATAATTTTGCATTCTAATATGACAAAATTTATCCATTATATTCCATCCACATTCTAAGTAGCTTGTATTTTGATAATTTAATGGAGATGGAACTCTACTAATTTCAAATGGCTCACTAAAGTTTCAACAATATTTTTAAAATATAATTTCTCTTTATATAATTTTTTTTAATTAAATTTCTTCATCGCATTGGTATACTACTAACACCGTCTCGCATTTTATGACTCCACACACCTATTCAATTCACATGTTGTGAGAGTGATGTTTCATAAGATAGTCTCATAAGATAATTTTTCTAAAAGGAGAGAGACAAAAAAAATGTAGAATAATTATTGTGGGGCCAGAAAAACAGGTGGCCTTGGCCCACTCCAAGCCAGGCCCAATGGCCCACGCCGAGGATGCATGAAGGGTCCGAGGATGAAAGCGCGAGGACCAACCCCCGAGGAACATACCCGAGGATGACCCCGTCCTCAGGCGTCCGAAACCTCAGAAGAACATGAGCACCAACCCACCAAAGGAGACTCCTTGAATATCCGAGGAGGAGAGGGCCCAGTACCACGCGTCGGCGACGGGAGCACGGCGAAGGAGCAAGCCTTAGGTGAGCTGTCACCTCTGCATTGAATGCGCTCACCTAACCCCCCTGGCCGCATTAATGGGGATGTAACCCCTTAACAGGGCAACATCGATCATAGTGAGCCACTTGAGTATGGATAAGACCTGTGATGGGACGGACGGTCAGAAGGAAGGCCAATGGATGATCAACAAAAGGAAGAAGGGGATAGGAGGAAGAGAACTATATAAGAAAGGCGAGCAAAGCAATTAAAGGGGGGATTTTTTGGATCATTCAAGAGAATGACATAGAAGGACTTAGAGGTCGTGTTAGTTTCAGGGAGAAGGGTCTCCTCAGATGAGTGCCGAGGAGCTACCCTTAGTTGTAAACTGGGCTTACTCCCTTTCAATGGAAAAAGGCGGGCTTGTATTCCGTTGCTAGTCAGTTAGGGCCTAAACCTTCGATCCACTCTCTAAAAATGTATTGTTATGGAACCTTTCTAAACTGAGTCCCTACAATTGGTGCCGTCTGTGGGGAGGATTAGTGCACTGGCAGGCGTAACGGGCGGCCGTTCCTAAGTAGTTATTTTACGGAAGGTTGGTAGCGACGCATAAAAAAAAAAATTTGCAGAAAAGTAGAAGATTCAAAGTAGAAGATTCAACAGAAAAGAAAAGGAACTTCATATTATTTTATTAAACGGAAAGTACAAGATACAACAGAGGCTCAGGCAGGCGTGTTTTACAACTAACTTTACAAGCTAATTCTACAAACAAAGGCCTAGGTGGACCTGTTCTAAAACTAGCTAAAGGGAATGGGGCTGAGGCTAGTATGCTCCAAGGCCACCAACAACTCCTTGTCTGGTGTGATGGAGCTGGAACAAAGAGAGGAGCCGACGCAGGTGCTCCGGGAAGCCCTCCCCCATGACGTTCCCTTGATTCTCTCCAATCTTCACGAGCGTTGGCCGTTGGAGACCGCAACACTTGGGCACCAACCATGACATGATTTCGCGCGTCTCCTCCGGCAGGGGTGCGCCCCGGGGAGGAGCGTTAGGTACTTCAGGGACATCCCTCCTGGCCACCGCGCATGGCACTATCAGGGTTACGCCAAGGCTCTGCCGCGCCGGAAGTCTGGTGGGGGCTGCGATCACGATGGCTCATGGTCGGGGCGGTAGGACCTTTGGCCT
Source organism: Quercus ilex subsp. ballota (assembly GCA_032727855.1). Taxonomy (NCBI): domain Eukaryota; kingdom Viridiplantae; phylum Streptophyta; class Magnoliopsida; order Fagales; family Fagaceae; genus Quercus; species Quercus ilex. The sequence continues at coordinate 41,054,600 of CM064917.1, forward strand.
GTGTGTCCTTACACCAACCCAGGGCCGCCCCATATCTCCCAGCTATGGTCACAATCCTGGCAGGGTTATTGAAGGGGCTCGGGGAGCTGAAGGGACGTGTTTCTAGTTGCGTTGGGAAGTTCATGGAGTGTGGAGAAACATTTCCCCCGAAAAGCCTTATATAGAGGATGAAGACTGGTGGGAATTAATCCACACAAAATTTGAAAAGAGAATTATCAGCAGTACTAATCACGAAGATACCAAATCCCTAGGGGACCGTGGATCGCTGGATTTGTATCAATTCACGAGGATATTAATAAAGGCGTGTCTCGCGCACCAAAACATTAAGCGCGGAGTGCGAACGGCCAAGGGACGCCTCGTAAATGAAAAAGATGGGGACTTGAATGGAAGGCGAGGTCAACGCCACGTGTAAGACCATAGTCCGACCCGAGGAGGAAGCGTTAGACGGAACCAAGGCATTGCATGGTTCTCAGACTCAAGCCTATGGGGAAACTAGCCGCTCAGCTATACCTGGGTACTAGACAGAACCAAGGTATTGTATGGTCCTCGGACTCAAACCTATGGGGAAACTATATACTTACAGAAGAATGGAAGCATTAGACAGAACCAAGGCATTGCATGGTCCTCGGACTCAAGCCTATGGGGAAACTAACCGCTCAGCTATACCTGGGTACTAGACAGAACCAAGGTATTGCATGGTCCTCGAACTCAAACCTATGGGGAAACTATATACTTACAGAAGAATGGAAGCGTTAGACAGAACCAAGGCATTGCATGGTCCTCGGACTCAAGCCTATGGGGAAACTAACCACTCAGCTATACCTGGGTACTAGACAGAACCAAAGTATTGCATGGTCCTCAGACTTAAACCTATGGGGAAACTAGACGCTTACAGAAGAATGGAAGCGTTAGACAGAACCAAGGCATTGCATGGTCCTCGGACTCAAGCCTATGAGGAAACTAACCGCTCAGCTATACTTGGGTACTAGATAGAACCAAGGTATTGCATGGTCCTCGGACTCAAACATATGGGGAAACTAGATACTTACAGAAGAATGGAAGCGTTAGACAGAACCAAGGCATTGCATGGTCCTCGGACTCAAGCCTATGGGAAAACTAACCGCTCAGCTATACCTGGGTACTAGACAGAACCAAGGTATTGCATGGTCCTCGGACTCAAACCTATGGGGAAACTAGATGCTTACAGAAGAATGGAAGCGTTAGACAGAACCAAGGCATTGCATGGTCCTCGGACTCAAGCCTATGGGAAAACTAACCACTCAGCTATACCTGGGTACTGGACAGAACTAAGGTATTGCATGGTCCTCAGACTCAAACCTATGGGGAAACTAGATACTTACAGAAGAATGGAAGCGTTAGACAGAACCAAGACATTGCATGGTCCTCGGACTCAAGCCTATGAGGATAGCTAACAACTTCAAAATACCCTAAGTTAGGAAAGACCAAAGCCCTACCTGACCCTTGAGACATAAGGGGACTGCCCACGCATACATTCCCCCCCATTATCATGGTTACTGACATAATTGACCGAGATACAATTCATGCAAAGAAAAAGAAAAGAAAGGAAGCAGATAGCACGCAAACAAATAAACAACCCAAAATAGATAAGAAAAGAAATTAAACTCACATTACCATAATGAGTCCATAGAAGTTGCGTGACAAGAGTCACATTACAAAAAAAAAAAAAGAACAACAACCGAATAAAATAAAATAACACAAGGGAAAAAAGCATGGAAGCAGCAAGGGCAAGTTGGACTGATACGCCGAGGGATCTACTCCTTTTACTCAGGCTGGACAGGGGCAACCTCTGACTCCTCCGAGCCCTAGGCTAAGGGGACGGCTTGCAGGGGTACAGCGAGAACGGCTGCTTCCTCGATGGTGGGAATTTGAGCATCGGAAGGGACCTCCACTATCTCTTGGGGCACCTCCTCGCTCGGATGCTCCCTTAGTTCAACAGCCCCCACATCCTCAACAATCTCCCCAGCCTTAGCGCCATCAGGGGTGACCTCACGGATAGTAGGGGGGTAGTACACTCTCTCCGCCTTCCACAGGTCGGACAAGGCCTCCACCCCAGCTTGTTTGAGGGCCTCAGCCTAGACCTGGGAGCATTATCGCCTACATACCCCCGGGACTTAAGCTTTATAGAGGGCCTCTACCTCAGCCACCCCTTCAGCGTAGGCTGCGGTCTCAGCCTCCTCCTTGGGAGTCAGGGCCATCTCCCTGCCAAAATTCGCCTCGTCCTTAGCCCACCGAGCCTGGTCTCTGGCCCATTCTGCCTCCCTCTTGGCCCCCTCGGCTGCAGTCACCTTAGCCTGCAGATCTGCGATCAGATCCCTCGCGATCTGCAATAGCTCCTCTGCCTCGCCCAAGCGCCTTGTCTGCTCCTTGGCCTGGTTCTGGGCACCCTCAAGACCGGACGCTGCACTGTCCCGAGCCCTAGTCATCGCCTTCAAGTCCTCTCGGGCCTTGGCGAGGTCAGCCTCGAAATTCTTCAGAGCCCTGGTGGCCTGAAAGCGCCAATCACGCTCCTGGTCGAGGGCCTTCCCCTGGTCATTCGTCGGCCCCTCCAACCTATAGATGGCCTGGACAGCCTGCCAGAGTGACCGATGCACTATAAGCCCAACAAAGAAAAAAGAGGGAAGGGAAAAGGAAAAGAAAGGGAGGAGAGTCGAAATTATAGCCCTTACCATCCCCATATATCGCTTAAGGCTGAGGAAGACCTGCTTGCTCCTCAAAGAGTTCAGCTCGGCCATGTCCGCTGGGAGCAGCAGACACCTCTCCAGCGCGTCGGCCACGTGCGCGCCTTCGCCCTCAATGAAGTCCCTAAGGGAGGCATCATCCTTCAAGGGCTCCCCATGGAGCATCGGAGCCTGGAGCCAAGCCTGAGCCTCGGACGTGGTGTCAACGACCTGCCTGTCCTGGCTCTTGCCGCCTATCTTAAGCTGCTTGGATGGCCGCAGAGTGTTATCCTCCTCTTGCGAGGACACCGTCTTATCCTCCATAGGCCTTTTGCCCTTATCCTTCTTCTTCTTAGGGTCGGCAAGCACGGTCCCAGAAGGCCGGCCCGTTTGGGAGGAAGAAGGAGGAGGAGGGGGAAGCTTCTGCTGAGCGAAAGTCGACCTAGTCTTCGAAGGAGGAGGGGGAAGCTTCTGTTAGGACTTCCCCGGTTGGCCTTCAATCAGGTCCAACAAGCTGGTAGTGGGCTTGCTCTTGTAACCCATCGCTGGCAGAAGAGGGGCTTCTGAAGCAAGGAGGTCTGCTTCGGTCAAACAGGGTCGCCCAAGTCCTCGGGAGGGTCCTCGGACTGATCAAGCTGTGCGAAAACGTCGAACGCGTCCTCCTCTTTCTCTAGATCCTCCTCGGCAGCCTCGGCGAATGCTTGGGAGGAAGAAGGGACGGCTATAGTAACAACTTCTGGTTCTGAGGGCTCCTCAGGGAACTGAAACCCGTCCTCGGTCACAGTAATCCTCTGAAGCCGAGGATTGTTGGCTCGGATCACGTGCTTTGGAACCGGGAATGATTTCTGGACAGGTTTATACCCCAAGATTTTGTGGGCGGCCCTAACTTGATTGTTGTCCTCGTTTATATAAACTGACGCCCTCAACACCTTCTGCAAATCTTCCCGGTTGACCAAATGGAAGTGGCGCTCAAAAGCGTGCGGGTCTGCAAACGGAAAGCACCACCGCGTTAGTAAAAAAAGAAGGGGGAAGAAAAAAGACGAGAACTTGAAACCCCTCCTATTTCCCACTGCCCCACCTGGTATTCCCTCTGTTGTTGAGCTGTGAAGGCCATCGTGCCACTCCCCTGACACGATGAGGAAATCCTCGTTGAGCCCCTTGCTGGACTTAGGGAGGCACTGAATGAGCCGCACCCTGTCGTCCCTCGTCTTCAGGTAATAAGACTTCCCCTTAAGGAGCTGAAGGTTGTAGCACCAGTTCATGTCATGGTGGGTCAACCTTAGCCCCATCTTCTCGTTCAGGGCGTCCACACAGCCCAGAATCCTAAAGACGTTTATCCCACACTGGGTAGGGGCCAACCGGAAGTGCGTGAGGTAGTCCCTCATCACCGGCCCCATGGGAATCGTCATCCCCCCTTCAAGGAAGGCGACAATGGGAATTACCACCTCGCCTTCCCGTCCGTGTAAGCGCCAATCCCCGTCCTCACAGTATCTTAGACCTACATTGCCGGGAATTCTGTAGTCGGCGATGAATTTCTCCATCGCCTCCTCAGTATCGACGTATTTCTTAAACCTACCCATCCTAGTTGACGCCTAAAAGAACTAAGAAAGAACAAGCGAAGTAGAAGAAGGGGTAAAGAGGGAGAGAGCTCAAAGAGGGATAGAGCGACTTACTGGGAAGAGGAGGAGCTCCTCAGACAGGCTTTTTGTGCTAGAGATGTAAGTGAGAGTGTGTCTGAACTCAGGAAGGACGCGCGGGAATTCTAGAATTGCAAATAAGGAACAGGAAGAAACTGTTCGTATGGGTATTTATACCCCAAATCGAAGAGCCATGCGGGTTTTCCCGCCCATAAATGTGAGACAAACTTCCACCGTTGGATTGGTAACGCCTCATTAGACGTGGGGAGCACAGAGCCGCCTGAATTTAATGATGGACACGTTACGCGCTCCGAAACGTCAGCGACGTGCCTAGGGCAGATGAATAGACCCCAGTGCTAACGGGGGGTAAGGCCGAGGATGTCAAAATCCTTCTCTCCGCCCGAAGATGCGTGCAGCAAGATTTTGAGGGGCTATTGTGGGGCCAGAAAAACAGGTGGCCTTGGCCCACTCCAAGCCAGGCCCAATGGCCCACGCTGAGGATGCATGAAGGGTCCGAGGATGAAAGCGCGAGGACCAACCCCCAAGGAACATACCCGAAGATGACCCCGTCCTCGGGCGTCCGAGACCTCGGAAGAACACGAGCACCAACCCACCAAAGGAGACTCCTTGAATATCCGAGGAGGAGAGGGCCCAGTACCACGCGTCGGCAATGGGAGCACGGCGAAGGAGCAAGCCTTAGGCGAGCTGTCACCTCTGCATTGAATACGCTCACCTAACCCCCCTGGCCGCATTAATGGGGATGTAACCCCTTGATAGGGCAACATCGATCATAGTGAGCCACTTGAGTACGGATAAGACCTGTGATGGGACGGACGGTCAGAGGGAAGGCCAATGGATGATCAACAGAAGGAAGAAGGGGATAGGAGGAAGAGAACTATATAAGAAAGGTGAGCAAAGCAATTAAAGGGGGGATTTTTTGGATCATTCAAGGGAATGACATAGAAGGACTTAGAGGTCGTGTTAGTTTCAGGAAGAGGGGTCTCCTCGGACGAGTGCCGAGGAGCTACCCTTAGTTGTAAACTAGGCTCACTCCCCTTAAATGGAAAAAGGCGGGCTTGTATTGCGTTGCTAGTCTGTTAGGGCCTAAACCTTCGATCCACTCTCTAAAACTGTATTGTTGGGGAACCTTTCTAAACTGAGTCCCTACAATTATATATAATAATAATAATAAAAAATGGCGATGGCTGGCAAGTGTAATCCCCAAAACTAGTGGCGGCTCTAAGAATTTTCCCAAGGTGGTCATCAAGAAACTTAAATTATACAAAATCTAATTAAAATAAAATTTTATATATTAGCAACAACAACAAAAACACGCAAATATATAAAATTTACAATTTCTTTCTACGAGGTTTGATATTTTGAAATCATTGCATAATAGTTATATTATTAATACTGCAAGCTACATTTTAAAAAAAATTTAGTTCAATAAAATATTTCTTGGACTTTTTATTTTATTTGAAATGGTCTAATATATTGTTAAGGGGGCCAAAATTTAATTTTGTTAGGCCTAAAAATATTTAGGACAGATACAATTTTATTAAAAGTAGACAAATCATAACATTTTTAAAATATTTATATATAATAATTTTTTCCCCAGGATAGGGTGGTCCTATGACCACCCTGCCTTCAACATGGAACTACCCCTGCCAAAAACCTTGGTAAAGAAAAAAAAAATTGTGTCCGTTGCCATTTGTGATGTTGATAAAAGAATTTTAATTTTAAAAGAAAAAAAGATTTTTATAATCCTCTTTATTTACTTGCTCTAATAGAATCTCCCTCCACTTTTTTTTTTAAATGATAAAAAAAAAAATAGATAATTTCATGTACAAACATAACTTTCATAAATATGGTTTTTAAAATTATTACATTCAATCTCTTTTTATTTCTTTTTTCTCATTTCATTTTCGAGTACATGCTTAGGATTAAAAAAAAAAAAAAGAATAAAACATTTTTATACTTAAAAAACCATTTCTTATATGATAAAAATTTGGCTCCAAATTAGTTTGAAGTCATCTTTTCTAATTCACTACGTGACAAATTATAAGTCTATCCAAGTGTATTATTTAATAAATCACATGACTTTTTTAAAAAGTCATGTGAATGAAACTAGACATGGATAATCTCTTTAATTGCCTCATAATAAGTTTAAGCAAGATAGATTCAAACAGGTCAGGAGCCAAATTTTTTCCTTTTTTAAAATGCTCACGAGTGCTTATGCATATATATATATATATATATATAGTTTTTTTTTTTATAATAAAGAGTGCACACATATTAATAAAAATCTAAAGTAAACAAAATAATTTCCTAAAAAAAGAGTAAGCAAAATAATAATACATGTCTATTATAACATACAAAAACTGTAACAAAAAAAAAAGAAAAAAGTATTAGTCTCAAAATTTTGGGATTGACTCTGAATTCTCGACAGATTTATTATGGTCAGTCATATATATTATTTTCCTCTAAACACTATAAGCCACTGACAAATAGGGCATACTTCAAACCCAAAGTCAAATATTTTACTTTATCTAAAGCCATGCTTTTTGTTATTCCCATAATTGACATGTCTTTTTTTGTTACATCTACTAATGTGATTTTTTTTTTTTTTTTTTTTTTTGCCTTCTTCTACAATTTTTTGTTCCCTCAACTTAGATCAACTCATTTTTTCTTATTAGTTCATTAGTTGCTCTCCTTTGAACATGATCAAACCATCTTAAGTGACTCTCTCTCATCTTTTTATCAATGGGGATTACCTCTATCTTTAAGTGAATTTCCTCATTTTGAATTCGATCTTTCCAATAATCTACATTAGATTCATTCACAAAAGAGTGACTAAATTTTACATTGGCCATCAACTTACTATAACCCTCCTCTTTTTTCTAGACTTAGGTCTGTCTATGAACAAAATATATGGCACTAAGCATAGACATAGACAGATAATAAAGAATATCATATTTTGATATTTGTTTTATATATATATATATATATATATATATTTTTTTTTTTTTTTTGCAACAAATAATTTCTTGTAACCGATGACCTGTCCAAGTCCGACGGTTCAATTGTTGACTGGATACTAATGATTTCGTTTGTTTCATTGGATGGTTTCATTCAATTCATCAAACAGTAACAGGTAAGAAAGTTTCTGCCAAGATCATATTGAGTGACGAATTGATCTTCGTGCTAAACTTGATCCAATTCGAACCCTTGGACTTTCATTATGTAACATTAGGGAAATTTTCAATAAATTATTGGTCCCCTATTTAGTTTTGGGATGTCCCAAATGTAATCCTCTTTAAAAAATCAATTAATATATTTTACGTTAAAATGCAAATCGCACATTCTAAACTAGACTGAAATTCATTTTAACCATCTAACTTTTCTTTCATTTAATTGAGTTCTCTAAGTTTTAAATTTATCCAATTTAGACTTTTTATCCAATTCCAAATATGTTGAAAATTTGTTGTTAAATATGCAATTAACTAATAAAAATTTTTTAAAAAAAATTATTCTTAAAAAATCTATAAAATATTTTAATTAATTTTATAAATTTTTTTAATGTGAGAAAAATAGTTTTTTAATGGAAAAATTTTAACGAAATTTGATGAAATGTTTGAATTGAATAAATTAGAGAACTCAATTTAATTAAATGAAAGTTAAATGGCAGAAACAAATAATTTTTGCCTAAATTTTATAACTTACATTTTATTTTATTTAAAAAATCAATACCATCTGTTTTATTCTAGTTTAAATTAACCAAGATAATTTTAGAAATTTATACACTTTTTAACTAAAAATATATTGATATTAAATAAGATTTTTTTTTTTTAAATGTTGGAAATTTGGATTTTCTAAGTAGACTAACAATTTAAGATAGAGTAGTAAAAACATTTAGAATATTCGAGTTGGACGGTTGAACTGGGAAAGCTTGGTGGACAGGTCACAGATGGGAAAGGAGTTTTGAACGGAGAAGGGAGCTCTCAGCTCTGTAAAACCTAAAGGAGTTACTGTTTCCCCTTTCATTTTTCTCTCTAATCCCAATCAAATTAAGCCTAAAAAAACAAACAAAATCAAATAGGAATAGATTAGATGGGGAATTTATTTGTGAAGAAGCCCAAGATCACAGAAGTAGATCGAGCAATTCTCTCTCTCAAGACCCAACGCCGCAAGCTCGCCGATTATCAACGACAGGTACCCCACTAATTTCTACTAACTCTGTTTGCTTTCTTTTCAAGTTTAGGGAATTCTATTGTTTTGCAATTCCATTTTCAATTCGAAATTTAGGGAATTTTTTGTTTGTGATAAACTCAATTAAATGATCACAAATTGTCGATAACTACGTGACAAATGATAGAGTTTCAACTCAAATTCTGAAGTTTCAATAGGTTTTAGAAAATGGGCAATCTATGTTTTTTTGGAAAATCTCTGATAACTTAAATTTAATGGAACATATGAAAGTTTTGCTTGGAACCCATTTGGGTGTTTGATCATGTGACTATAGAATGGTGAAATCATGTGTAAACATGCTAACAGATAAACACAATTTAACGAAGACGCGGGTTTAAGTTAGCTCAACTGCTAAAGTTTCTTGTCGTCGAATAAGGGACCTAGGTTTGAATCCTGCTTATGACAAATTCCAATTGGTGATTTGAGACTTGATGATAAAGAACAATCATCGTGGGACGGATTTAATGAAGGTGCTATCGTTTTGTTTGGCATTCATTTGTAGGATTTTTCACTTCCCAATTGGTGTCGGGTGCAATTTCATGTGGGTTTTCGTTACTTTTAATTAACAGATATTCACTAAGGGTTTATAAACCTTTTCTTACTTTCATGCAGTTCGGTCAATTTGTTTTATAAACCTTGTGCGTGAAGTGAAGTGTAGACTACTCAAACATTATGTTTACAATTTTAGATGTAAATTATTAGAAGTATAAGAGTGTGTGCGTGTGCGTGTGTTTTATCTTTTGAAAGATCACAATCTTGTTAAGTTAATTGATTTGTAACTTGTTTCGGTAGGTGGTAATGAAACTTTAATTTGAATCATTATGCATCTTCATAAGGGTAAGGCTGCCTACCAAAGATCTCTTCTAGACCCTACAAAAGATTGGTGTTTTGTGCTCTGGTGTGGCCTTTTATGCATCTTCATGTGATTAAGCCCTTATGTTGCTTCCTTTTGTGTTTTACTTCTTGTAGCTTGATGCTGTCATTGAAGCAGAAAAGCAAGCTGCAAAAGACTTGATTCGTGAAAAGAGAAAGGACAGAGCTTTGTTAGCATTGAAGAAGAAAAAAGCGCAAGAAGAATTATTGAAGCAAGTTGATGCCTGGCTTATTAACGTCGAGCAGCAAGTAATTATACCATTTGCTGCTTATTTCTTTTATTGAAAATTTTCACTTTTTTTTCTCCTTTTGTTTTTCCTGATGCAATTGTTCAAGTGTTCAACCCAAGTGCACTCAACCAATTTCGGTGCCTTTTCAATTGCAATAGGATGGGCTTAACTTTTGTTTCTCCAATGTAAAATGAATTACTGGCTTTTATTTATTGCAGATATTTTTAAAAATTTCTTTCGAGCTTCTTATGCTTGTATTCTTTAAGAAAACGTATACATATCCCAACTTAAAATTTTGGTTCAGTTGGCAGATATTGAACTCGCAAGCAAGCAGAAAGCTGTCTTTGACAGTTTGAAGTCTGGTAATAATGCAATTAAAGCCATTCAAAGTGAGATAAACCTGGAGGATGTTCAAAAGCTTATGGATGACACCGATGAAGCCAAAGCTTATCAAGATGTGAGCTTCACCCTGGCTCTTTTATTTTCTCTATTTCTCTTTTACTGCATGGTGAAGATTAGCATATTACTTAATTTTGATACAATACAATTTTAAAATGAGAAACATATTTTTGGTCTACTCAGAAGAACTTCAGGAATTCGTTAGTTTCTTCATCTACCTCTGCTCTACTAGATGTAGGACTATTTGTTATATGATGAGGTGGTATGTCTAATTATTTTAGGATATTCTTTAGCTCTTCCCTCTTAAGTTCACTAGACATAAAATTGAAGCAGTGGCATCTTCTAGGTGTGTATGTGCACCCTTTTTTATTTGTAATAATCATATGATTTATTGATCTAAATAATTCAAACAAATCCATAAAGCATGAGGGTACACAATTTTCAAAATTCACTTGAATCAGGTGAAATATAAAGTGATCTATATCTTTACCGTTATTTGTATGGTGAATATAATGCACATATGAGCAAACAAATAGCCTTGATTCTCTAGTAAAAATAAGAGTTAAATATGTGTTTCCACTGAATTGTCTAGTGTATAAGAGATACTTAACCTAAGTAGTCTAAATTAGAACAAATTTCACTTTTATTTTAAAAAAAAAAGATTGTGGTCTCATCAATTTGACGGGCATCTCCCTATTATAGTTTCTCCTAATAAATACACTGGATATTCTCTTTACCATGAATTTCATAACTTGGTTTGTTCAAAAAAGATGCTGGACGTAGAGATGATCATATCTCAGCTTTGTTTTCCGAACAACTTGCTGTAAACTGAATTTAGCCAATTAGGCGTCCTGTCTAAAAAGGTGTGTGGATAATCCCCCTTTGCATTCCCTTATCATGTTTATGGTGTGCATTTTATTTGCTTAGGATCCATCTACATACTAATTTGCACTGCTTCTTGTAATTACAAGGGGACCATTTTTATTTGTTCATCCCATGCTTTTTATGGCACTTGCTTGTATAAATCTGATTGCTTTAATTATGAATCATAACTACTTCTATTATTCAGCTACTTATTTCCCATTCTTTGTATCTTATTATATTTTGAAAATTTTTAGTTAATTTCTAACGTATGTGCTGTCATGTTAAATACAATTTTGAAGGAAATTAATGCAATATTGGGAGAGAAATTATCAGCACAAGATGAAGAAGAGATTTTAGCAGAATTTGAGAACCTGGAAAGTCAGGTGCGTATATTTTTCTATTCGAACAACTGGTTCATATCCAGCCTGAAGTTGTTTATATTTGTATAGAGTTTACAGTTTAAATGAGATAAATGTTTTCTCCTGTGTATTTGTGTTGTCCATAACTAATTTTGCTGTATTTAAGTTGTTTAAGTTCAAATCTTTATTTCTGTTTGGTCAATACTTGGGGAATTCACTTTTTCTCAATTCTAAATGTAGCAGCCAGTTCTTGTATTAGGACCATCAAAGCTTTGCATTGTGGCTTTGTATTATTCATTTTCCAGCAATGTTACTATCTAAAATGCTAGAATTTGCATTTGGCGCATTCCAAACATGGTTGGGAGTTGGGACGGGGCTGACTTGTGGGGTATTCTGTGTACAGCTTTTAGAAATGTAACATATTATGTAGCATTTAATGATTTTCTTTTTCTTGTCCTGCTAATGCATTTGGACACCTTTGCCAGAAAAGGTATAGTATGCATTGTTGTTATCACTATTATTACTATTATTTTTTCCCCAGAGCTATACAAGCCTTCAGATTCAAGAGTTCCTTTCAGTGTGTATTTTGAAAGCTATCAACGTTTGAAATATGTTTTAGGTCTTTCCACAATTGTTCATGTATTACCCATCAAACAAATCCAAGATGAATTATGAGCTTTAATCCGTGCAGTTTCCCATGTTAGTCATTAGGCCCTTGGCATTAGATCTTTTAATTCACTGCAAAGAAATTGGAATTTCATAATTCACACACTAGTTTTATGGTTGTTGCAATGAATGCTTTAGAAAATCAAATAGAAGACTAAAAATGTTGGAAGTCTCGGTGCCTGAGCTTGAGTTTCCTAAGTTTATTGCTTTGTGCAGCTAATTGAATTTATTTGAACTAATTCCATTTCCATCTGTAGCTTGAACATTCATTCGAGACAATAGTCTCTTTATGGTCTTCATCTCTTGGGATTTTGACGTTGTATGGTCACATTGGCATTGTCCCCCTAAATTGTAGCTATGCCTTATCTTAAAAAGAAATTTCCCTTCATTTGTTCAGATCACTGTTCAAGATCTGCCTAACGTTCCTAATGTTCCCACTACAATACAAGCTCCTGAAGAACATGATGAAAAGTTGGACCTTCCAGATGTACCGACCAAAGCACCAGTCACACATGAAGTGGTTGCAGATGATGCTGAAGTTTCTACAAAGCGAAAAGGTCTCTCTCTCTCTCTCTCTCTCTCTCAATTTGTATTCGCTAATGCTAGAAAAATTTTTGAAACAGTTATGGAGTAACCACTCTCTCCCTCTCTCTCTCTCAATTTGTATTCGCTAATTCTAGAAAATTTTTTGAAACAGTTATGGAGGAACCATTGCCTGCCTGATTGGGAAAAAGGGTCCACTGAGATTGGCATCAGCCATCATGTCAAGTTGGATGCTAACTTTAATGAACCATCTCCTGGCAACCTGCATCTAAACATGTACTGCATATTTTTTAATGGATTCTTGCAATTGTGTACGTGTGTTTTTTCAGCACAAATATTTCCATATTGGATTGTACAGATCTGTATCTCGACAATGTTCTTCATGTATAATGGTGTTGCAAATACTGATCACCTTCAACAAAGTCACAATGACACCCGAATTATACAAAACAAAAGTCTGTCCATCTACTTCATTCCCACCACTAAGCCTCACCCTCCTTGCCTATGCACTGCACGGGGCTTTTGAGTTGACCTTAAACAATTCCTTCACTCTAATAAATAATCACTACTACGAAGCTGCTGTGGCAAGAGAGAAGAATGGCACGCCCTCTGGCCACTACCCTAGCCTAAAGGGTGTTCCTGATGGCAGACCGTTACACCGTACCCCAAATGCCACCGCTAAGTCTATGTTTTTGATTTTGCTTTCTTATGTCCAATTTAATAATAAAATGAAAGAAGAAGAAAAAAATCTGAAACTTAAGTGGTCAATAAACTACACGAGGAGGGAAGGAGTTGATACGACAATCAAATACCGGGAAAAAAAAAATATGAATAGATGGGTTAATGATAGAACACCATCACTAGACAGGATATGATGCATTTTACTACTGGGGAATCTAACTTCTATGTCTTCTATGCCACCATGGTAAGACTGGTTGGTGTCTTAAGATGGTTAAGATTCCTATATGGTACAGCCAGAAAGAATGTTCAAATGGGATGCCCCTATCATTCATGTTTTCATGTTTTTCTATCGAGTCCAAATCTACTGTCTTACTTTTCCTGCTCCACTCTATACTCCACCAATAAATACTTACCACGTGTCCACTTAATTAATTAAATATTACTATTAATTAATAACTGTAGTATATATTAGAGTAGGAAAAGTGAGACAAAAGATTTGGACTCTTTTCTATCTTCCTAATTTTTATTGAAGCGAAGCTAACTTCCCAATAATAAAGAAACTAAATATATCACATTATCACTTTGTTGTTGTTGAATGCAAAACGCATTACAACACATGCACTATTTAACTTATAAAATTTACATTATATTCTTATAAAATAATTGCATTACATTTTCCCACGCATCGTGTGAATTTGCAACTAATATTAAATTGTGAAAATGTTATTAAAAGAACTTTTTTTATAAAAAAAAAAAAATATATATATATATATATATCATAATCGGTTAACTAATTTGAATATATCCAAGAATATTAAAAAATATATACACTCATTCTGTAAAACAAATGTAACATGTTAAATTAAGTTTAAATTTTTTTTGAGAAAAAGTTTAAATTATTATATTGCCTATATTATTGAAACTTGAATTTTAAGGTTTTCTTTTGAATATTAAAAATTGTTATTACTTTTTTAGGGCCCATATCTATAATTTCTAATGTCTATTTTGTTTGTATTTTTAAACCCAAAACTAAAGAATTTCGCCCAAATAAAATAAAATTTCATACTTTTCAACCTAAAATTAAAGGAAAAAATATTGAATTTTTAAGCCTAAAATTGAAAAGGCAACTATAAAAAGAATCAATTTAAGGTCCTATTAGTCTAAAATAGACTAAATGGACAAAAATGTTACGCTAATATGGCTCATTAGAAAGAAGCTTATTAGGATCGAGATCCTACTCAGAATCAATGAGAAGTTTGGGGATTACATTGTAGGATCGGTGGGAGGGTTCGAGGATCATATCGTAAGATCGACACGAGAATCGTAAGATCTTACTTTCCGATTAAAAAAAATATACTAAAAAAAATCTACAATTATAATTCATAATATATATTAAAGAAACATTGAAAAAAAAATTGATACAAATTAGTGAAATTACTAATAAGAGATAAAGTTCTAAATTACAAATACATAAACAAAGTTCAAAGTTCAAAAGTTACAACTCACAAATACTAACTTCTAAGTTAAACAACTCAAAGTATACATAATGTTTCACATAAATAACTCAAAGCAAATAGCAATGTCAATTCCTAATGTCTCACATAAACAACACAAAGCAAATAACAATGTTTCAAACAACACCACAAACACACTCAATCATCAAGGCCAAAGTTTTGGTTATCTTGGATAAGTTCTTCAAAATACGGTTGATCATTATAAACAACATTCTCGTCATTATTAGCAGAATTACAAAATAATAAATTTAAAAAAAAAAAAATCACCTTCGTTATCAATGGTCTCTCTCACAAAGGTGTCACCGTTGAATTTCTCAATTTCTCGCACTCTCCTTCTACTCTCTAGTAGTCTCTTCTATCTTTGGTGATTTTGTTTATTAGGTTAAGGTGAAATCTGACATGAACCTTAGGTTTTATTTTTTGCTTTATATATATATATATATATATATATATATTGTAATCAATTTGGGCTAGGGCCACGGGGCTGATCTATTTATTATATTTTTTTTCATCAGTTTGGAGCTTTGAGCTCCATTTAAAGGCCCGAAATTAACCAAAAAAATTTTTGAATTTTCCTTTATAGCACAAGATCTTTAGTACTGCTATGAGATCAAGATCCAATAAGATCCGAATCGAGATCCCACACAGATTTTACTTTAGTAGAGATTCTAGTGAAATCCAAGACGTTTTAGGAATGTAAGATCTTAAAATCTTAAGATCTAAAGATAAGGATTGAGATACTAATAACTATGAACAAAAGCAATAATAAATGTTACATTTCAACTTTTAAATATTATTATATAGATATAGATTAGCACCAAACCATAAAATCATATATGTGGGTCCATTTGAAAACAACTTATTTAACTGAAATTGAAAACTTTTTTACTGAAAATGTAAAAAAAAAAAAATGTTAAAAACTAGCTAAATAGTACAATGAGACTCATGAATAGTACACAAAAAAAAAAAAAAAAAAAAAAAAAAAACTAAAAACTCAAATAAGCTAAACTTTTCATCACATTCCAAACAAACTATAAATACAACATCCCATACAAGTTTCTTTGCCAGACGTGCATTACTTATTTTACAAAATATTACATCATGGTCTTAACTAGAATCTGAAAATGTTTCACTTAAAATGTATGCCTACATACAAAATTTACAGATCCACATGCAAAATCTCTCCATCAGAATTTGAGCCCAAGTTAGATGAGATCAAGAGTACTCGGCTAAAAAATCTTGATAGGATTAGTCGAGCTATATTCTCGGCTGCAACGGCACTTGTCTCCACTGTGCTAGCTGCATTCTCAAAAGCATTCACATAGTACAAATTCCGATCATCCAAGATAAATGGTGCAAATTCTTCAGGAGCATTGTAATGAGGGTAAGCACCCCAATCAATTCGAATGGTCTCCTGCCGCACACTGACAGTAGCAGCAATAAACAGAAATTAGTATCTAAGCATTCAAGGGTTCAGCATTTAGTTCATTTATAGTTCAATGATGGTGATAATCAATAAATGGTGAAAATCAAATTCATTTAACTTGTCAACTACACCTATTTTATTACTGCCTTGCCAACTAGAAGTAAGCAAACTGACAGAAATCAACTTTTTGTTTATAATCAAGTTTTTCATTAACCCAGATCCTGCATAATTACTGATTTTAGCAGCAAACTTGAAAGGTGCAAGTGAGAAACTTCTGTAGCGGATCACAAGGACATCAATAAAAATCAACTTCCCATACAGTAAACTATAACTAAAATCCAATCCCAAAAGAAAGAAAACAGAGACAGAAGAAGAAAGAAAGGAAACAAAAACAGAAGAAGAAGAAAAAAAAGATATATATATATATATATATATATATATGTAGTGAATTTAAAATATTACCTAAAAAAGCTATCCAGTAAGATATCTGCCATGGGTTCCCGGGAGAATATCTTGTAAGTAAAATCTTTCTCATCATGTTTCTTGAGAACTGAAATACTTGTGAATGGAAGGTCAGGATCCTCTAGAGTGGCCACCAGTTTTGGGATTTCTGATACAGCATCCAGGCCAAAATATCCCTTGACATAACAACACATCAAGATTTGAGAAAAAGGAAAATAAAGTATGGACTATACGTGTGCGCACACACAAAAAGTCTGACATATAGGTATTAACAGTTGCTAGGTTACTTACCGGATTTAAAAGGCCCCTTACAAAAGTTGCATGTGTGTGCTGTAATTTTCTCTTAGGAATTGTAATTGGAGGAGTAAACTGAATATTCAACTCATCCAGAGGAGTGGCAACCACTGCAACTTCACATTTGTAACTATTTCCTTTTGTGGAGTTAAGTTCATAATATTCTCCAAGATAAGAGACAGAATCTATTTCTTCATGGAGGTGCAATGCAGCATCAGAACGATTAATGAGTCCAGCAGCCATCTGCCAATTCCCTCCTTCAATAGCCCACACTCCTCCACCAGATCCTGCCAATGAAACTGCACCAGCAAGTCCACTGATAGAGGCACTTTGGCCATAATTGATTCTTGTGGTGACCTGCTTAAATCAACAGAATTTTAATTATGATGAATCTTGAAAAAAAAAAATTTTTTTAAATGATCCAGTTCCAGGTCAATTTTATATTTCCACAGATCAAAATTACGTCATCTTCCATTATACTGAGAATAAGTAAGATACTAATACTGAAAAACCTATGAAGGATGCTTCTCCTTAGATATTCACCAGTTAAGAACTGAAAAGACAAAAAGGTTGAAGATAACTACTGCTAATTTGAAGAATTGCAATAAAAGCTGCTAAGGAAAGTATATAGCATGTCCTAACTCAAACCAAATGCAACAGTAGACATTTGTCTCATCGTCACCCATTAGACCAGAATGTTTCTTGCAAACAGCAAAAGCCAATGGAAAGGAAGTGATGTTTAAACTTGAAGCTGGGAAATGTCAATAGGGCAAGCAGCCTTCCACATCTTCATGCTTGATATGACGTTGTGAATTCCCAAATCTATGTGAATTTCTACAGTTAGGTCTTCAGTGTTGGCAAATGGCTTCTTCTGGAATTTTTCGTCTAATAGCTCAAGGTGCATATGTAAGTGTCCCATCCCAACTATAGTATCTCAAACCCATCTGCGACCATCTCACCCAGGGGCGGAAGGAGGGGGGGGCCAGGGGGGGCACCTGCCCCCCCTGAACTTTCAAATGTTTTGACCCCCCCCCCCCCCCCCCCTCTCTCTCTCCTACACAAAAGACAAGCAAAAAAAAAAAAAAAAAAAAAAAACCAACTAAGTGAATTCACGTTTGACGTTACCTTTCCAACTTTTCTAGTAGTAGTAGACTTCTACTCTTAGTACAATTCTATATATAAAATTAATGGATCCCACTTAGTAAACTTGATGGACTAGACAAAGCCACCTGTAGAATTTTTTTATGTGTCAAGTTTCTTTCTTGGATAGCCAACTTGAGACATACATCCCTGACATGCAGTCCATTGAAGAGTTTTCAGCAGTTAAAAGAATTGGATAGCTTGCTAAAAAGATGGTAGAAATGAAAAAGAATATTTCATATCCATTGGTTTACTCATTAGTGACTTTGGCATTGATCATACCAGTTGCAATAGCTACTGTTGAAAGAGTTTTTTCAGTAATGAGCATAATTAAAAATCAATTACGCAATCGAATAGGAGATCAGTGATGAATGATTGCTTAGTCACATATATTGAGGAAGATATATTCAATACTATTGAGTGTGAAAAAATCATGCAGCGGTTTCAAAATATAAAAAATCGCCAAGGGCAATTGAGTAAAATAAGCTAGATGTGAAAAAATAAATTAAAGTTTACATTTTATATTAAATTTTGTATAACAATTACGTTATCATATAGTTGTTTACTTATTTTGTTATTAATATCGATTAATTTTTTTAGATTAATTTTTTACTTCCAATCTTGTCTTTTAATCTTGCCCCCCCGACCTAAATTCCTGGCTCCGCCACTGATCTCACCATAATCACTATCCCAACCAGTATCCTTCACATATATCTAAAGACAATTTAACTATCCAACAGTATATGCAGGCAGATTAAAAGTCTTACCAATTTCACTCAATTAAGATGTTAGAATTTCTTGTTTCTTAAGTCAACCATCTCAAAATCTTCATTTCAACTATACTCAACGAGTAAATATATTCACTGGTCCATTTATGTTTCATAAATCATAACAAATCATTTTATCATTTTATAGTTCTCTCGATCTGTATGCAAGCATTTAAGAAATCCAAAACAACCCAGAAGCATAACCATACTCAACCTTCCAAATCAGGTACCAAAAAAGTAGTTCTGTTGTATCTGCACTCAATCAACCAATATGCAAAAAGTAAAGATGATTATTGAAAGAAACATTGAAGTAAAACAGTCCCAAGTTCTTACAGTGACAAGCTCTTTTATCAACAAGGGAGACAACCCAACATCAATCAACTCCTCTTGTAGAGTCCGGGTGGTGAGGTTGTACAAACCTGCCCATTTAAGCATCTCATCCACTGTCTCAAAAACGGGTCTGGATTCAAACCTTTCATAGTACTTCAAGAAGTTATTCACAGTACCCTACACCACAAAATATAGAATTTAGATCAACAATGAGAGAAAGAAGCTTATTCTTCTTCAAACATAGAGCAATAAAAGCATTTCAAAGAGATACCGACAAATGGACAAACTTTTTAATCAACATAAGCATTTTAATATAATAAACACTGTCCCTAAACTTTACCTCCAGAGTGATTTTAGTATCTGTAGTTTAAAATGATCATTATAGTTTTTAGTTTGGCCATGTCATTTAAGGAACTAAAAGCGATCACTTCAAACATCACGAACTAATGCTAGGATACTATAAATTCTACTAAAAAGTCAATGTGACACCAATCACAAAAAAAAAAAAAAAAAAAGGAATTCATACATTCATTGCTTATGTTTTCAAAATCCACCAATCATATCTTTGCCATATATACGTAAAGGTTATGCTGTAAAAATTTATAGTATTTTATCATTTTCCCTTCCTAAAACAAATCTATTTAAGACCAAAAACAAACAACAAGTCTAGAGTTACAAAAAATCTCATAATTGCCGAGACAGCAAGTTATTATTGGTAGATAAAAAACAACTATGGCAAGTGATAAAAAGAAAGTAAAAGTCTTAATTTACATTGTACTAGCTAATTAACACTCAGTTTATTTCAATGTAAAATATTTTTAAAAGGATATTTTTCAATTTTACGATGTTTGTTTTGTAGTAAAATATTTGGTCAAAAATAAAAAATTTTCAACCAACCAAATCAACTGAAGCAAATTTATGTAAAATTTTATGCTTAAAATTTTTTTTTTTTTTTTGATGTGTTTTCGCTTAAAATTTTGGTAATTTTACATTTGCCCACTCTCTCCTAGCCCGATACTTATCACTCCATTCTCCCAAACCAGATTTCTCTCCAAAAAAAAACCCAGCCACCTCCGATCCCCTCTCCCTTCAATCCCAGGCTCCAGGTCTAGAGCACCACCGGCCAGCTCCAGCTTCCGCCGGCACTGGCCATTGCCGGCGATAACTCTCCCTTTCACTCTCAAGTTCTGTCTTCCCACAAACCAGAGCCACCAAGGAGCTCATCACTCTCAGGCTCTTCGGGGCTCTTGCCACTCTCTCTTACTCATCTCGAACAGACAAAGAAAGTCACAAAGAGGCTTCTTGAGAGGTGTGATGCTGGTGGTGGTCAAGGTAGCTTTTGGGCATGATCTGGTAGCGGCGGTCAAAGGAGGGGTTGCGGTGGAGATTTGGGTCTTTGTGGGTTGGTTCTGAATTGGTTTTTTTTTTTTTTTTTTTTCTGAAATAGAGATCCGATGACGGTGTTTGGGTTTGTTTCGTCGGTCTTGTGTGTTTGGGTTGTTGATGACAGTGGCTGATTGGATGGGATAACAGTGGGTTGGTGGATGACGGTGAGTGTGGTGGCTGGATTTGGGGCGGTTGGCGGCTGCTGGCTTTGCAATGGTTGGTGGTTGCTGGGTATGGAGTGGTTGGTGGATGACGGTGACTGTGTCGGTTGGGTTTGTGGTGGCTGACTTTGCAATGGTTAGTGGTGGCTATGTATGTGGCGGTTGGGTTTGTGCTAGCTGGCTTTGCAACTGTCAGCGGTGGTTGGTTTATGTTTGCATTTCCAAATGTTTAGATTACACCAAACACTTGCCAAATACTTGAAAATGATTTTACTTTGAAAATATTTTACTAAGATTCACGTTATAGATTAACGAAAGTGTACAGTATTTAACATATTTTTTTGCAAATGTGTACGATGTTTTTTTTTTTTTTTTTTTGAAAATATGTGTACGATGTTTTTTTAGTACAAAGTAAACCTATAATTACTCATAAAGAAAAATGTACTAAAACAAAAGTTAAAAAACAGAGACAGAGACAGAGAGAGAGACTAGTGCTAAAAACAAGGGGCATACCTCGACGAAGGTTTGCATTTTGAGGATCGAGAAGCCGTAGCGCACGAACATGAGAAGCAAGTTGGCGAGCGAGGCAATCTTGTCGACAAAGGGAATCTTGGAACTGAAACTGTGTGTCTTGAAAACGAACTTTTGACCGTCCCAGATGCCGAGAGAGAAGGAATCGGAAGGAGGGTCCTTGTTTTTGAGACCCAACAGTTGGGTGTAATTCACGGCGTAGTAATTCTTTGGGTGGAGGATTGAGGCTCCGGCTTCGAAAGTCTGGCCGCTCACGTTGACCGTGGCCATGCGGCCACCTACGACGCCGTTTCTCTCGAAGATGTGGATTGAGAACGGGTTTGAGTTTGAGGAGGAGGAGGAGGAGGAGGAGTAGAGGCGGAGGAAGTGGGCCACGGAGGAGCCGCCAATGCCGCTGCCGATGATGCAGATTGTTGGTGGGTCATTTGTTGGGCTTTTTTGGGGATCCGATTGGGACTGGGCTTGAGCTTGGGGACGAGAGAGAAAGAGGAAGAGGAAGAAAGCGAAGAAGGATAAGCTGAGTGGTGAGACCATGTTGTTGTTGTTGTTGTTATCTGAAGTTAGTTTACTCTCTATGTCTTTGAGCTTATAGCTTTGCTTATTTTGTAGCTTGTCTGATCTGATAGATTTGGAGTCAATCCTCACACCATTAAAAAACTATGTTTGTGCATGGATCTAGGGAAGGTTAACACTCAGCAGGGGCGGCGCCAAAGCAAATTCAGGGGGTTCAAATACCCCCTTGACTTCAAAATAAAAAGCTATATATATATATATATAAAATAGTTAGTTTTTTTTTTTTAGCTTAATACTTTTTTTTTTTAATTTTTTTTTTTTCACACTCTAACTTAAATTTTACACATCTTTATTATAAGTATTTTCGATTTTAAGAATAAAGAGTAAGGTTTTTTTTTTTTTTTTTTAGAGAAACCGAATAAAGAGTAAGTGTTTATAAACTATAAGTGTAATTTTTTTTATTATAAATTTATATTATGTGTGTGAGTGTGTTTAATATTAATTGTGTACATTACTTTTTGTTATAATGTTACGTATTTGTATAAATTATGATGTGTGTGGATGTTTATATGTACAATATAAATATAATATAACTTTATATAATTTAATAATTAAGAAATAGAAAGGGTTTTTTTTTTTTTTTACATGTGTGTGTATTGTTATCATATTATAATAACTTTTTGTAATAAAGTTAGTAAAATTCAAGAAAACAATTGTAAAGTTAATGATTGTTCAAGCACTAGCACCGCACACCCTTGGTGCGATGGTCACTTCACAAGTATAAATGCTTGTGGAGTGTAGGAGATAAGGGCCGAGGTTCAAGTTTCTAGGAGAGAATTTTGCACACATATACACTCAAATTAGGCTAGAGTAGAATTTTTGTCTTGTATACAAAAAAATAATTATTCAAGCATTTAATTAGTTAAGTAGACTTGTCTAAAAAAAAAAAGGTTAAGTAGACACAGTGTATAATTTATGTATGAATAAGTGTGATTGTGTGCGTTAATAATTAATATGGAGCCAATAAATTGAAATTAGTCATTTAGTCTAAAATATTTTTATGAAAACAAAGTCAAATAGATAATAATAACTGTATAAAGATAAAAATGTTAGACAAACTTAACAAAATAAAATGATCATAGACTCATAGCTACCCACATTAGTAATAGATATTTATAATGAACTATCATGTAACATTCAAAATTTGAAAACTTGTAGAATAAAATTGTAAAACTTTATGTATTATTATTTTTTTTTTTTTTTTTGATAATTCAATATATTCAAGTTCTCTTTTTATTAAAATTTTGTAGTGACCCCCCTAAACAAAATTCATAGAGCCGCCACTAGAATTTAACAGCATATTATATTATTTCTATTATAAAAAAAAACTATTTTCTTGTTGGATTTGTACTGTAGTCTCAGCCCTGCAAATACCAAGTTATTACAAAAAAATAAAAATAAAAAATCCTTTGGGTGATCTTAAGATGTTCATTTTTAAGTTTTGAGAAGTTAAAAATCATTGGAGATGATCTTAAGATGTTGATCTTAGGTTCAAAACCTAAGATCTCATGTGATCTTAAAAATCACTAAACCAAACCTTAAGTTTATGTTATCCAATTTTATTTATTAGTAATCTAACTATAAACTGCTAAATAAGTGGCGTCTATTAAGCCATATCACTTGTTTAACATAAATAGATAGTAGTATGTCCAAGATAATGAAATCAATGTCAAAAGGGTATTTTTAATCCATTTTTATTATACTACTAGTAATTTTCAATTAAAAAACTTAATTCAAGCATTGACTTAATTTATGGATACGATCTGAGTTTGAGCGGGAAGGTAGCAATGTTTTATCAGAGCCAGCAAGGAGTTTATAAGCACTTCGAGTGGAAAAATTACCTTGAGGAGAAGGCAGCCAAACATGTTTATCTGCAGTGTCCTGGTAGCTCAGAGTGATGCCGTGAATAATGCTGGCTTCTTGGCGGAGGAATTCTTGATCAACCAATTCAGTCTTCGTGTGTCGGCATTAATTAATTCACAAACTCTAGCTTCAAGGGGTAACACCGAGAGTGGAGAAGAAATTTTTGAGCCCGAGAGTTTTGGTAACCATCTATCCCTTCTTATCTGGGTTGACTGCCCATTACCAACTCTCCAAACCGTGCCTAAGTTTATAACTTGTCTTGCTTGACAAAGACTTTTCCAAGCACACGAACCCTTATTTGCCGTATCACATTCCATAATAGAGCAGTCAGGAAAAAACTTCGCTTTGAACACCTTATAAAACAAAGAATTTTCCTGGGTGCTCAATCGCCACACCTGTTTAGCAACTACACGAAGAGGGTAAGGAGTTGATACGACAATCAAATACCGGGAAAAAAAATGAATAGATGGGTTAATGATAGAACATCATCACACGACAGGATATGACGCATTTTACTACTGGGGAATCTAACTTCTATGTTTTCAATGCCACCATGGTAAAACTAAGACTGGTTGGTGTCTTAAGATGGTAAAGATTCCTATCTGCTACAGCCATATTCTATAAGAGCATTCACATCAGTCCGTGAAAATTTTTTTCATTTTACAAGTCTAAAACTTACTTTTTCTATTTTACACACCTATTTTTATAAAACACTCACATCAGTTTGTCTATTATACACATTTATTCAAATAAAATATTCATTTCTTTAACCCAATGCTACAGTGCTACAGTGCCAGGCAAAGTCATGCTACAGTATCGGGAAGAGAGAAAAAAACTATTAAAAATTCATATACACATGCTACAGTACTCGTGTAAATTTACACGAGTACTGTAGCATGTGGATAATTTTAGAATATTTTGCAAGATTTTAAACGGACTAATGTGGGCTGTTTTTGAACAAAAATGTGTAAATTTGAGCATTTTTTCTATTATACACACTTATACACGGACTGATGTAAATGGTCTGTGAATATTCAAATGGGATGCCCCTAAATCAATCATGTTTTTCCATCTTCCTAATTTTTATTGAAACAAAGTTGACTTCCCAATAATTAAGAAACTGAATAGAGAGAGAGAGAGAGAGAGAGAAAGATAGCATCTTTCTTTGTTGGTATAATCGATCTGAGAAAACAAAAATTAAAAGCTTTTTGGGCGAGCAGAGAGGCAGCTGGTTTTTCTTTTGATCCAACAATCTCTTTTCTCTCTCTCTCTCTCTCTCACCTGGATTTTTCAACTTCCAGTTCACTTTCACATGCATTGTGTACCCAAATGATGGGAATTTTTTTGGTTTTGTGTGAAGATTTTTGTGGGTATTGGTGTGATATATGCATTGAATAGTGAGGAGTAGAAAGTGGGGTTGTGATAAGAGCGGGTTCTG
The DNA here is from genome assembly GCA_032727855.1 of Quercus ilex subsp. ballota. Lineage (NCBI taxonomy): Eukaryota > Viridiplantae > Streptophyta > Magnoliopsida > Fagales > Fagaceae > Quercus > Quercus ilex. The sequence goes on from CM064917.1 coordinate 41,079,684, forward strand.
TTGTGGTTTTGATTAGAAATTCTAATCTGGGTTCTGGGTTTTTCTTCTTCTAAGTAACAGTATGGACCCGAATGATAAACCCAGACGGCTGTACAAAGTTTGGAAGGGAAGTAATAAATTTTTCTGCGGTGGGAGATTAATCTTTGGGCCTGATGTGGCATCCCTGTTTCTGTCCACACTCCTTATTGCCGTCCCTGCGATTACTTTTTCTATAAAGATTTATCTTAAAATCAAGGATATGAAGAACAACGATAACCTTCTTTGGTATTTTGTATTGATTGTGGGTTTATTCATCACTGTTTTGGATTTAGCATTTCTCTTCTTGACCTCTAGTAGAGATCCTGGAATAGTCCTAGAAATTTAAGCCCTCCTGAATCAGATGAAGCATTTGATCTAACTACCCCATCGATGTTTTGAAACTACCCCGGACAAAAGATGTGATTGTGAATGGTCACTAAAGTGAAGTACTGTGACACTTGTATGCTCTATCGCCCGCCTCGTACTTCTCATTGTTCCATCTGCAACAATTGTGTCCAGAGATTTGATCATCACTGTCCATGGGTTGGGCAATGCATTAGATTACGTAACTATCGGTTCTTCTTCGTGTTCGTATCAACTTCAACCATCTTGTGCATTTATGTGTTTGCATTTTCTTTGACCAACACTATTCAAAAGAAAGGCCGTTTTTGGAATGCTGTGTCGCATGACTTCCCATCGGATATTCTCGTAGTGTACTGCTTCATAGCTGTCTGGTTTGTTGATTTGCACAAACCAGACAACTTACGAGAACTTCCGCTACTGATATGATAAGAAGGAGAATCCATATAACAAGGGAATGATGGGAAACCTCAGAGAAGTTTTTTTTCTCTAAGATCCCCCCTTCAATGAATAAATTCCGATCATTTGTTAATGAGCAAGAACATATGGTGGTGGCATCTCTGACTCCAAACAATGGGGAATCTTTTGTAAGCTCAAAGGAGAAAATTGACATTGAAATGGGAACTAAGCGTGTGGAGGGCAGTGGTTTCTCACTTCCAGAAATATTGCGGAATTTGGACTATGACGACTTGGTGGATAATATTAAGAGTACAGAGGAAGAAAGAACACCTGCTTTTGACTCATTATTGTCTGTTGAGCAAGAACCAAAAGAATCTGTTCCAAGCTCCATTGGTCAAGATGGGATGCAAAGCTCGTCTTTTGGAGATGAAGCAAGATCTATTCAAATATCCTCTACTGGAGATGGTGTTGGGGAATCTGATCAGCTTTTCATCTTCCCCAAGTTGACCCCATCAGCTCAGAGCTGTAGACTCCTACCGTTGTCACTTGTCAATGGACACAAGTAAGACCGACGGGTTTGTTTGGAACGTCGCTCTTTGCCTTTCTATCGGTGAGTGTTCATATTTACAATTTTATCCTTATCAGAACTGACGATGGAAATTGGCTTGTACATCTTGGTGCAGATAAAACGGATTTCTTGTTTCTCAAGTTGCAGTAGTTCATTGCGAGCGGCCGCGACTCTCTAGATATAGAGGTTGAATACAAGCTCAGGGATGTAATTTTTGTGCTGAAAAGCAGAGAAAATTGTTTATATGCCTTTTCATCTATTCATTATAAAGTTCAGATCCATGCTGTTATAACCTGTATATGTCACTGTTCAAGATAATACGGAAATGTGGAACAAATTAGCGTCACAAAGTGTATAATGATCTATAGATTGTGTTGTAGGATTTTCCTCTACTTTTTGTCTGCCCCTTCAATGACTCAAAACTTGTATTTGGCTAGACCTGTGTATAGCTGGAATTCATCTTTTCTGATCAAAAAAAGAAACCGAATCTGTCATATTATCATTGTGTGTTGTTATTGAATGAAAAACACATTATAACACATGCACTATTAAGCCTATAAAATTTACATTATATTCTTATAAAATAATTATATTACATTTTCTCACGCATTGTATGAGTTTGCAACTAATGTTAATAAAAAGGAATTCTCAATTCTAAAATGTGTCATATATATATATATATATATATGAAAATTTAAATTTAATAAAAAGATTTGAATTATATAATTATAATATTGTTTGATATAAATTGAGAAAATGCAATTAAAAGATTTTTTTTATAAAAAAAAATATTTTAATTGGTTAACTAATTTGAATATATCCAAGAATATTAAAATATATATACACTCTCATTTTGTAGAACACATGTAACATGTTACATAGGTTTTTTTTTTTTTTTTTTTTTGAGAAAAAGTTTAAATTATTATATAAGTTTAGAATCATAGAAATTTTTTTCTTTCCAAATATAAATATATTGTCTATATTATTGAAACTTGAATTTTAAGGTTTTCTTTTGAATATTAATATTTTTATTACTTTTTTAGGGCCCATATGTCTAATTTCTAATGTCTATTTGTTTGTATTTTTAAACCTAAAACTAAAGAATTTGGCCCAAATAAAATAAAATTTCATACTTTTCAACCTAAAATTTAATAAAAAAATATTGAATTTTTAAGCCTAAAACTAAATAGACAATTACAAAAAGAATCAATTTATGGTCTAATTAGTCAAAAATAAATTGAATGGACCAAAGTAGACTGAATGGACTAAAATGCTATACTAATATAGCTCAACAAGAGGAAGGTTATCAGGATCAAGATCCTACTTGGGATCAATGAGAGGGTTTGAGGATCATATTGTAGGATCGGTGAGAGGATTCAGGGATCATATCATAGGATCAACACAAGGATCGTAAGATCCTACTTTCCGATTAAAAAAAATATACTAAAAAACCTATAATTATAATTCATAATATATATTGAAGAAACATTGAAAAAAAATTGATACAAATAAGTGAAATTACTATTAAGAGACAAAGTACTAAATTACAAATACATAAACAAAGTTCAAAGTTCAAAAGTTACAACTCACAAATACTAAGTTCTAAGTTAAACAACTCAAAAGTATACATAATGTTTCACATAAATAACTCAAAGCAAATAACAATGTCAATACCTAATGTCTCACATAAACAACACAAAGCAAATAACAATGTTTCAAACAACACTACAAACACACTCAATCATCAAGACCAAAGTTTTGGTTATCTTGGATGGGTTCCTCAAAGTACAATTGATCATTATATACAACATTCTCATCATTGTTAGAAGAATTACAAAATAAAAATAAAAATCACCTTCGTCATTGATGGTCTCTCTCACAGTGGTGTGACCGTTGGATTTCTTAGTTTCTCACTCTCCATCTACTCTCTAATAATCCCTTCTGTCTTTTGTGATTTTGTTTATTAGGTTAAGGTGACGACTAACATGAGCCTTAGGTTTTATTTTTTGCTTTTTTTATAATCAACTTGGGCTAGGACCACTGGGCTAATCTGCTTATTATTATTTTGTCATCAGGTTGGGGCCTTTGAGCTCCACTTGGAGGCCCAAAATAAACATTTTTTTCCCTTTATAGCACAGGATCTTTAGTATTGCTATGAGATCAGGATCCTATAAGATCTGAATTGAGATTTTTACTTTGGTAGAGATCCTACTGAGATCCAAGTCGTTTTAGGAATGTAAGATCTTAGAATCTTAAGATTCGGATCGATATACTAATAACCATAAACAGAAGCAACAACAAATGTTACACTTCAACTTTCATATTTTTAAATATTAAAATATAGATATAGATTAGCACCAACCCATAAAATCATATATTATACAACAATATCCCATAGAAGTTTCTTTGCTAGACGTACATTACTTATTTTACTTGGTATGCGTTTGTACATTCTTAGATTTGTTTTCATGAATCACATTGTACAAAATGTTACATCATGGTCTTAACTAGAATCTGAAAATGTTTCACTTAAAATGTATACCTACATACAAAATTCACAGATCCACATGCAAAATTTCTCCATCAGAATTTGAGCCCAAGTTAGATGAGATCAAGAGTACTTGGCTAAAAAACCTTGATAGGATTAGTCGAGCTATATTCTCGGCTGCAACGGCACTTGTCTCCATTGTGCTAGCTGCATTCTCAAAAGCATTCACATAGTACAAATTCCGATCATCCAAGATAAATGGTGCAAATTCTTCAGGAGCATTGTAATGAGGGTAAGCACCCCAATCAATTCGAATGGTCTCCTGCCGCACACTGACAGTAGCAGCAATAAACAGCAATTAGTATCTATCCATTCAAGGGTTCAGCATTTAGTTCATTCATAGTGCAATGATGGTGATAATGAATAAATGGTGAAAATCAAATTCATTTAACTTGTCAACTACACCTATTTTATTACTGCCTTGCCAACTAGAAGTAAGCAAACTGACAGAAATCAACTTCCCACATCTTAATTAGGTATCAAGACATTAACCCAGATCCCGCATAATTACTGATTTTAGCAGCAACCTTGCTAGGTGCAAGTGAGTAACTTCTGTAGTGGATCACAAGGACATCGATACAAATCAACTTCCCATACAGTAAATTGTCTCAAAAATCCAATCCCAAAAGAAAGAAAGGAAACAAAAACAGAAGAAGGCAAAAAAAAAAAAAAAGAATATATATATATATATATTGTGAATTTAAAATATTACCTAAAGAAGCTATCCAGTAAGATATCTGCCATGGGTTCCCGGGAGAATATCTTGTAAGTAAAATCTTTCTCATCATGTTTCTTGAGAACTGAAATGCTTGTGAATGGAAGGTCAGGATCCTCTAGAGTGGCCACTAGTTCTGGGATTTTTGATACAGCATCCAGGCCAAAATATCCCTTGGACATAACAACACATCAAGATTTGAGAAAAAGGAAAATAAAGTACGGACTACGCACACACACACACAAAAAGCCTGATATATGGTATTAACAGTTGCTAGGGTACTTACCGGATTTAAAAGGCCCCTTACAAAAGTTGCATGTGTGTGCTGTAATTTTCTCTTAGGAATTGAAATTGGAGGAGTAAACTGAATATTCAACTCATCCAGAGGAGTGGCAACCACTGTAACTTCACATTTGTAACTATTTCCTTTCGTGGAGTTAAGTTCATAATATTCTCCAAGATAAGAGACAGAATCTATTTCTTCATGGAGGTGCAATGCAGCATCAGAACAATTAATGAGTCCAGCAGCCATCTGCCAATTCCCTCCTTCAATAGCCCACAATCCTCCGCCAGATCCTGCCAATGAAACCGCACCAGCAAGTCCACTGATAGAGACACTTTGGCCATAATTGATTCTTGTGATGACCTGCATAAATCAACAGAATTTTAATTATGATGAATCTTGAAAAATTATTATTAAAAAAATGATCCAGTTCCAGGTCAATTTTATATTTCAACAGATCAAAATTACATCATCTTCCATTATACTGAGAATAAGTAAGATACTAATACTGAAAAACTGATGAAGGATGCTTCACCTCAGACATTCACCATTTAAGAACTGAAAAGACAAAAGGTTGAAGATAACTACTGCTAATTTGAAGAATTGCAATAAAAGCTGCTAAGGAAAGTATATAGCATGGCCTAACTCAAACCAAATGCAACAATAGACATTTGTCTCATCATCACCCACTAGACCAGAATGTTCTTTGCAAGCAGCAAAAGCCAATGGAAAGGAAGTGATGTTTAAACTTGAAGCTGGGAAATTTCAATAGGGCAAGCAGCCTTCCACATTTTCATGCTTGATATGAGGTTGTGAATTCCCAAATCTATGTGAATTTCTACAGTTAAGTCTTCAGTATTGGCAAACAGCTTCTTCTGGAATTTTTCTTTTAATAGCTCAAGGTGCATATATAAGTGTCCCATCCCAACTATAGTTATCTCAAACCCATATGCGAGTGAGTGTTGTTAAAAGCGAGGGGCGCACTTAAGCACTTAAGCGCAAAGGGCTCTTGGAGCCTAGGCGCAAAGCGCAAAGCGCAAAGCGCAAGCGCACGCCTGATTGAAGTGAAGCACACATTTTTAAAAAATAATTTAAAAATTTTAAAAATTATTATTAATGAGAAATGCAACATACAAATTATCATATAAATTGAAATAAAACTTTTTATATAATTCATATAACATTTAGATATGCCCTACTTTTGCAATTTTAACACAAAAATTGCTAGTCAAGTCATTTTATTTTTTTTGATAAGCTAGATATCAATACTTCCATGTAATATCCTTTCTTAAATCTCCTATATCTATAATGCCATGTGACTAATTAGTAATATTAGTTAATAATTTAATCACTTAATGACTATAACTCTAAAAGAATTAGTTTGCTATGTTCAAAATCAACTACTAAAGTAACTAAACAATTACCACATATATTATATCATACTTTTTTTTTTCTCCATGAATGAGCTAAGAATATGAGGACATTGAAACATGGTAATTGGTACCAAGGAGCTAGGTGGGTTACTGTTTCAAGGAGAAAAAATAAAAATAGAGAAGATCTGGGAGGTTGTGGGTTGGGTTTTAGGACAAGTTATGCTCAAAATATATTTTTTTTGATAAGTAATTTACACTAAAAATATACAAAATCAATGGTTTATATCAATAATGTCAAGATCCTATAGCTTTAATTCAGTTTTGGTTTTTCTCTTTTGAAAAATATAAAAAAGCTCCAAAAAGCGTGCTTTGAGCTTTTTGAAAAAACGCAAAAAAGCGCGCCTAAAGCATGCTTCTTTGAATGAGCTTAGCTTTTGAGGCAAAAAGCGCTGGGGCCTTAGGGCCTTGGGGCTTTGAGCTTTGAGGTTAAGTGTGCTTTTAACAACACTAAGTATAGTTGAAATGAAGATTTTGATGGATGACTTAAGAAACAAGAAATTCTAACATCTTAATTGAGTGAAATTGGTAAGACTTTTAATCTGCCTGCATATACTGTTAGATAGTTAAATTGTTTTTAGACATATGTGAAGAATACTGGTTGGGATAGTGATTATGGTGAGATGGTCACAGTCAACCAGTAAATGTATTGACTGGTCCATTTATGTTTCATAAGTCATAACAAATCATTTTATCATTTTATAGTTCTCTCGATCTGTATGCAAGCATTTAAGAAATCCAAAACAACCCAGAAGCATAACCATACTCAACCTTCCAAATCAGGTACCAAAAAAGTAGTTCTATTGTGTCTGCACTCAATCAACCAATATGCAAAAAGTAAAGATGATTATTGAAAGAAACATTGAAGTAAAACAGTCCCAAGTTCTTACAGTGACAAGCTCTTTTATCAACAAGGGAGACAACCCAACATCAATCAACTCCTCTTGTAGAGTCCGGGTGGTGAGGTTGTACAAACCTGCCCATTTAAGCATCTCATCCACCGTCTCAAAAACGGGTCTGGATTCAAACCTTTCATAGTACTTCAAGAAGTTATTCAAAGTACCCTACACCACAAAATATAGAATTTAGATCAACAATGAAAGAGAGAAGCTTATTCTTCTTCAAACATAGAGCAATAAAAGCACTTTAAAGAGATACCGACAAATGGACAAACTTTTTAATCAACATAAGCATTTTAATAAAATAAACATTGTCCCTAAACTTTACCTCCGGAGTGATTTTAGTATCTGAAGTTTAAAATGATCATTATAGTTTTTAGCTTGGCCATGTCATTTAAGGAACTAAAAGCGATCACTTCAAACATCACGAACTGATGCTAGGATACTATAAATTCTACTAAAAAGTCAATGTGACACCAATTACAAAAAAAAGTAATTCATACATTCATTTCTTATGTTTTCAAAATCCACCAATCATATCTTTGCCACATATATGTAAAGGTTATGCAGTAAAAATTTATAGCATTTTATCATTTTCCCTTCCTAAAACAAATGAGTTACAAAAACTCTCATAATTGCCGAGATGGCAAGTTGTTATTGGTAGGTAAAAAATACTATGGCAAGTGATAAAAAGAAAGGAAAAGTCTTAATTTACATTGTACCAGCTAATTAAGATTCACATTATAGATTAACAAATGTGGTATAATATTGAACATATTTTTTTGCAAATGTGATATAATATTTACCCATAAAGAAAAATGTAGTAAAATATGTCGGCATAAGACTAAAACAGAAGTTACAAAACAGAGACAGAGACAAGTGCTGAAAACAAAAGGCATACCTCGACGAAGGTTTGCATTTTGAGGAGCGAGAAGCCGTAGCGCACGAACATGAGAATCGAGTTGGCGAGCGAGACAATCTTGTCGACAAAGGGAATGTTGGAACTGAAACTGAGTGTCTTGAAAACGAACTTTTGGCCGTCCCAGATGCCGAGAGAGAAGGAATGGGAAGTGGAAGAAGAAGGAGGGTTCTTGTTTTTGAGACCCAACAGCTCGGTGTAATTCACGGCGTGGTAATTCTTTGGGTGGAGAATTGAGGCTCCGGCTTCGAAAGTCTGGCCGCTCACGTTGACCGTGGCCATGCGGCCACCTACGACGCCGTTTCTCTCGAAGATGTGGATTGAGAACGGGTTTGAGTTTGAGGAGGAGGAGGAGTAGAGGCGGAGGAAGTGGGCCACGGAGGAGCCGCCGATGCCGCTGCCGATGATGCAGATTGTTGGTGGGTCATTTGTTGGGCTTTGGGGATCCGATTGGGATTGGGCTTGGGCTTGGGGATGAGAGAGAAAGAGGAAGAGGAAGAAGGTGAAAAAGGATAAGCTGAGTGGTGAGACCATGTTGTTGTCGTTGTTGTTGTTATCTGAAGTTAGTTTACTCTCTCTGTCTTTGAGCTGATAGCTTTGCTTATTTTGTAGCTTGTCTGATCTGATAGATTTGGAGTCAATTCACACACCATTCTTGTTTCAAGTTTCTTGACCGGACTAAAATTGATGCTTTATGTTTGAAAAATATTTTCATTTACGTTGTTGGGTTTTTTGATATCCGCTTATTTGGTTAAAATTAAAACTTTTTACTGAGAGTAATATAGATAAAAGTAAAAGTTAATCGAATAATACCAAAAAGTATAGTGGGCTCATAAATAGTAGGAAAAAAAGTTTAATAGTAAAATAAATTAGTTTTTTAAGCTGGATCTAATCACACACTTAGTGTGGGTTTGGGTTAGGATTAAAAATTAAAATTATTTTACTATTAAGCTTATTTTTACTACTATTCATAATCTCTATTGCGCTTTTTGGCACTATTCATAAGCCCCAATTAAGTGTGGCAAAATTGGACACGATCCGCGAACCCAACACGACATGACACGACACAAAATTAGCAGGTTATAGGTTGAGACTTAATGGATTCGTGTTATATTTGGGTTGACACGACGGACCCGTTTGATAAACGGGTTGGGTTAGGATTCAACTTATGGAACCCATTTGACCCGTCTGACCTGTTTAATTAAATGAAATTTTACCAATATACCATTCAAACCCTAGGTATATAAACTTATTAGTTATTGTAGTTTATTTTCTTTGACATATTGTGATTGATTATTTATGATATTGAGATATACTTTAGTTTTGAATTATTATTTATGATGCAGTTACTCATTAGTTCTGAATTTTATATTTAAAATATTTATTTGCTTTCTTTTTTCATAAATATTTTTCTTCATTTTGATAAAATCAGATAAACAGGTCAACACGACTAGCCCGTTTAATAAATGGGTCGTGTTAAGGTTGAGGAATTTTGATCCGTTTAATAAACATGTCGGGTTAGTGTTGACCCATATAGTCGGATATGTATGAGTTGACACGACAAGAACCCAACACGTGAATGCGAATTGCCACCCCTAGCCCCAATGTACTCTTTCAACTAACTTTTACATTTATCTACACTACTTTCAGCAATAATTTTTCAATTTTAGCAAAATAAACGGTATCTAAACACATCCTCAATCTTTGATTCCATTTAAATAGTACTGGTCATGCCATTTATTTATTTATTTATTTGAAATAAGGCTATGCATATACTTATACTTAACTATTTTCTTGTGTCAAGGGCCTTGTTTGTGCATGGGTCTAGGGAAGGTTAGCAGCATATTATATTATCTCTATTAAAAATAAAAATGAAAACTATTTTCTTGTTGGATGTGTGTAGTCTCAGCCCTGCAAATATCAAGTTCTTAAAAAAAATAAAAATAAAAAAATCCTTTGGGTGATCTTAAGATGTTGATTTTTTAGGTTTTGAGAAGTTAAAAATCATTGGAGGTGATCTTAAAATTTTGATCTTAGGTTCAAAAGCTAAGATCTCTTGCAATCTTAAAAATCACTAAACTGAGCCCTAAGTTTATGTTATCCAATTTTATTTATTAGTAATCTAACTATAAACTGCTAAATAAGTGGCGTCCATTAAGCCATATCACTCGTTTGATCATTGATGGTAGATGTTAATCCATTTTTATTATACTACTAGTAATTTTTAATTAAAAAACTTAATTCAAGCGTTGACTATTCTAGATCGAACTATTATATTATTAGCCTTATCATATGTACTTTGCGTGTGCAATGGGTTTTTTTTTTTTTTTTTTATTAATCTAATGTCATAATTTTCCTTTTAAAATTTTTTTTTGGATAAGTTTGTTTTGAAAACATGGATTAGCAAGAGAGTTTCCTATTTTGTAGGCATTTTAAGTGAAATTGGAGATATATTCTTATCGAGTTATCCTTAAGTTTTTTCCCTAGTAAACGTATGTTTTAGACATATTTCTAAACCACATAAAAGTCTAATCTAAAGAGGAGAATCCTCTTATAGATAATATGGATAAGTACTTGCTAGCTGGGATTCTTTGTTAATAAAATACACATTTTTTTTTTTAATTGGGCAAGAATAATATGCAAGTTGCATAAGTTCCTGCAAACACCATTTGGTGGAACACTAAAAATTTGTCAAGTGTACTTAGCCATGTGAGAAGCACATGACCAATTAAATGAGTGTTAAAACCCAAACAAACCCTACTCTCCTCCCACCTCTCTGTCTCTCTCTCTCTCTACCCTTTCAACCTTAACCCACTTCTCTCGCCACTGATCCTCAATCAAACTCCATCCACCGGTGCAACCTTCATCCTCCTCGATGATGGAAGATCTCATGGCCAACCCCCATGGCAAAGATTATCGATCACTGCTAGTCTATCCTCCCAGCCACCACAAAACCCCTCCACTGTCATCCTCCTTTCCATTCCATCTTGGTTTTCTTGGTCTTGGGCCCCACCACAACAAGACTTGCATTGTTAGCACCACCATCAGCTAAGTGGTTGCCAATGATGCCGCCACTAATGGTGGTTGCCGTCCTTTCTACTCCAATTTTCATTTTTAATTCTCTTTTTTTTTTTCCCTGTTTGATTTGATTTTCTCAATGGAAAACATATTTTGGATATGGTTCTTATGTAAATCTTTGAGTTTGGGTGTGCTAGGTTCTGTGTTTGGAATTGGGTTGTGGGGGCCTAAGATCAAGGATGGAGGTGCTAATGGAGGAAGAAAGGATAGGGAATTGTTGAGAGAGGTGATTTAAGATTGTAAGGGAGAGAGAGAAGAAGGGTTTGTTTTGGTCAAAAAATTCATTTAATTGGTTATGTGCTTTTCACATGACCAAGGACACTCGTTAATTTTTTAGTGTGCCACCTAATGGTTTTTGCAAGAACTTATGCAACCCAAGTTGCATAAAATCCTTGCCCTTTTTAATTATTTAAAACCTATTATATTTCAATGTGAAATAAACAAATAAACGCTTACTAATTATTAGAGAGAAGAATAAAAAAAATAGTTGACTTTTTTTTTTTTTGACAAAACTTAGATACAGTACCTTAGTTGTTGTTCCTTAAGTTTCTCTCTTACGATTTAGCCATATGGATAGTTAACTAAAAAAAACGCTTCCATCTCATGAGAAAAAATCCATATGGCAGAATTTTAAGAGAGGAATCTAAGAAACATCACCTAAGTAAATGTTTCAATATTATTAGGCATGAAACCAATTTTTTTATTATATAAGTAAACCATTTTTTTATATAAGTAAACCATGTAAAATTATTAGGCATAAAACCAATTTATTATCATTATTATTTAGAATGGAGAAAGGGCTTCTTCTTTTTCAATATTTCAATATGAATCAGGAAAAAAAAATATTAATTATTAGAAAGAAGAAAAAAGAAGAGTAAACCATGTAAAATTATTAAGCTTGATTTTTCTTTTTTTTTCAAAAATAAAAACAAACAGTGAATTGTTGAATATGACTAAAAACTCTACAGATCAACATAAATTTCATGACGATACAATCTAAAAATTAAGGCAAAAAGTACCTTTTAGTCCCTACATTTTCAGACGATTCTCATTTTAGTTCCTACATTTTATTTTTATCGCTTTTAGTCCCTACATTTTAGCACATTTTGGTCCCTGCCGTTACATCAGAAACGGAGAAAACTGACGTGGCAAACGGCAGAAATAAATAATACCAAATTGATATCCACGTGGCCTAAATTAATAATAAAAAATATTTTTTGGCATTAAAAAATGTCACGTCAGCATCTAAATTAAAAAATAATTAATTTATTAATTTTAACTAAATAAAAACAGAATTAAAAACTAAAAATCATATGAATTGAGATCTAAGTGTGTCTTGAACAAGAACACAAATTCATATCCAAGAACACAAACCCATAAATTTTAAAAAAAAAAAAAACCAATAAATGTCTTTCTTGTTTTTTACTTGTTTTTTAAGAGAGAGAGAAAGAGAGAGCAATCTCTTCCTTCAACGTGTACGGCATCGATGGCGAGGAGGAGATTAACGTGAACGCATCGAATAGTCATTTCATTGACAACAAAGATGAACAAAGCTTCACCGTCGCCGACGAAGGCTATGCTTGTTACTCCAGCTTCCCAACCGGAGGATTTCCAGCTGACGGTGACGTGGCCATCGACCATGCCTCCGCATCGCCTGAGATCTACAGATTCTACGATCCAAACCCTGGTTACTCCCAATCTCCGTTCAACCCGATCCACGTGGATAATGGAAATGGGAATAAGAACAGTTACGGTGGTTTCAGTGAAAACGACATCGACATCGGCATTGACGACAGCATTTTCAGCTCCGACGGTCCAGTGCTTCCGCCACCGACCGAAAAGGAGCCAGAGGAAGGTTTTGCTCTTCGTGAATGGAGGCAGTGAGCATTTCAGTCCTTTTGATTTATTATTTATTTATTTATTTTTGTGAGACTTGAATTCTCTGATTTGTTGATTTTTCCAAATCTAATTTGTATTTTGTTGCAATCTGCTTAGATCTGTAAATTTTTTTTATTTTTTTATTTCTGGGTTTGTATTCTTGTTGTTCTTGTTCAAGACACACTTAGATCTCAATTCATATGATTTTTAATTTTTAATTTAGTTTTTAATTTTTTTATTTAGTTAAAATTAATAAATTAATTTTTTTAATTTAGATACTGACATGGCATTTTTTAATGCCAAAAAACATTTTTTATTATTAATTTAATCCATGTGGATATTAATTTAATATTATTTATTTCTGTCATTTGCCATGTCAGCTTTCTCTGTTTCTGATGTAACAACAGGGACCAAAACGGAAAGCGTTTTTTAAGATAGGGACTAAAAGCGGTAAAAATAAAATGTAGAGACTAAAATGAGAATTGTCTCAAAATGTAGGGACTAAAAGGTGTTTTTCGCCAAGAATTAATTAAGGCATACAACATCTACTAAAACTTTCTAAAAAGACAATAATGAATTCGAGCATTATCCACCATTTTGGTAGACCAAATAGTAACCATGCTTACATAAGGCTGAAATGCGAATGATTGGCATGGCATTGAAGAAAATATTAAAATATAAATATTGCCATGCTTAAGAGAAAATTTGGAAGTAAGAAAAAAGTTCTATCATCAATGCGTTTAGAACCTTTATTAGGACCCCTTGATACAAATATCCCCTCCCATTAACATTATAGCAAACTGGGTGATGTACTTTTTGACCCAGATGCTTATCTCTAAATTTCTAATGCTTATTATCATATCATATCATCTCAACAATCTGAAATGTTAAATTCTCTGAACATTCAAATCAGATACAATGAAGATTGCCTCCATCTTTACGTCATTTGAACTTCAGCAGCATTGAGGAGCAGCTAATGATTTGATGAATAGATGAAAGTCCAATGTCATTGAACCATCAATAGAAGCCAAAGGCAACCTTATGTAGTTTATACAAGGAATCAGAGCAGTGGTAGCACATCATTTATTTGTACTGTAATTCAAATGCCCATAAATGTCTTACTGTCTTAGTATAGTTTTTCCCATTTTTCCCAGTCAAAGAATAAACTGGTACACACCTCAAAAGTTTATTCATTTGGAAACTCTAGAGAAAAGGAAACACATCATATTTGAGATTCTCACTGTAGCATCAATCAAATTGGGAAGAAAAGATTTGTCTGATTCCAGGGGCAACCTATTACTGCCTAAGTAGCAAAGATGTCTCTGATTCCAGAAGGCCTACTTAAATTTATCAAGAACTCATTTCCTTATATCGGAAATAAAATCTCCTAGAAGAAGGATGGTGATGTAGTCAATTTGCTAAGGCATGTTTTGTTGCAAGTGTGATGTCCGTATGTCATTGCACTGTGGGAATCTACATAATCAAAGAAGGCAAGAAACAAAATTTAGGAAGCCAATTTCATTATCTTAGAGGCTAAAGAAATTGCTCTCAACAACATGTTCTTACACCAAAAGTACCAGAAACTCTCTCTTGGCTTTCCTTTATTAAAGCCTAATGAATCAGACTATACAACAAAAGTCCAGAAAATTTCAAACACCCTATATTTCTGTTTCTGAGTCAAATTATTCTTGACCTATCAAAAGCATATAGCAAACTAATGGATTCAAACTCATACAACAAGTGAACAGAAAACAATAATCATAAGGCCGTAAATTACAACGGTAGGTCATAAGCATGAATTAGAGGTATAAATGTTAAAGGTCAAAAATTGGAAGACTCATGATTTACAAAAGCCAAAAGATCAAACAATGTTTGGCATCAAAAAGCAGAACCAAAAATTATAATCTCTTCTGGTCTCATAATCTACCTGCACTTTTATTTCCCAAACATCTTTTGGCAGAATCACTACTACATAATCACAGATAGGAGTTATACACCTTGTGTAAATAAAGTTGTCCTCTTCCTTGAAAAATATAAATTATTATTTATCGAAAAAAAAAGTAATCATAGGTGGGAGAGTGTCCTCTTTTGTCACTTTCCCTTGGAAGGGTTTTGGGGCATAAAGGCCCCATGGATAGTGTCTTTTTTGTTTGGAAGGCAGCATGGAGGAAGATTCTTACTTGTAAAAATCTTAGGAGGAAAGGTGGGGAGGGGGTGGATCATCTTTTGAATCATTGCACAGAGGCTTATCAATTGTGGTGTTTTGTATTTAGATCTTTTGGTATCTCCTGGGTCTTACTAGTGAGGGTGAAAGAACTTTTGTTTGGTTGGAGGAATTGGTTGGGTAAACATTCGTTGGATATTTGAAATAGAAGGACATTTAAGGATGGAATAGGAGGATGTTTGACGATTTGGAGAGCATAAGGGACCATCTTTTAGCTCATTTTGTTGGTATCTTGTTTGATTGGTCTCAAGCTTGGGGACTCACAAATAGTGATTCTATTCCAATGTTTATTTAGTCTCATTGTATATAATCTTTGGTATTTGTTTGTAATTCTTTAGTCTACTTTATGCTTATTTTGCATAAAGTAGTCTCTTTTCAATAAAATTTTATTACTTATTTAAAAAAAAAAAAAAAAAAAAGGAGTTTGATATAGGCTTGAAAATGGAGTATTTGTGCATATGTGCAGGATATCATCCAGCACCCTTATGCGCTTCAAAAAAACTTGAAGCTCCTCTAGGGGGCAGATAATAATTAGAAACAAATATTGATAAGTTAATTTTTAGTAAACATAGTTTATAAAAATCAACAGCTAGTGTAATATTAAGTTAAATCATAGATTCTAAACAATCTCCCCAAAAGAATTGCTGATAATTTCTCAAATTGATCCCAAAACTGTGACTATATTTTTATGGACTGATTCCCAAAAATTTTCCAAAGGTGTAAGTAAAAAATTCTTTTCTTTAAAAATATATATATATATATATATATATATATTTGCTAAGTAATTAAGGAGGAGAGGAGTAGATGAAGGCCTTATGATCTAGAGCTTATTGGCTATAATTTCCTAAATTAATAAGTAAACCAAGATTAAGAAATCAGATTTGCAACTATGGTTGGTGACAACTTTTCTTTTTCGAAATTAAATTCTGAATTTCACAAACACTCTCTAATAGATGAACTTGCATCAACTAATGCTGCACGGACAATACTAGTTCAATTCATAATATGCTTAGCCCAAGATCGGGCTTATGAGTGATGAACCATGATATAGCTATAGAGAAAGCCCACGATTAATGAGTCACACAACTTTTTCAAAAAATTAACCCATTTAAAGTGTGGTTTCATTGTCATTTAATTGTTCAGCTTCTTTAAGTCATCTTAACACCATAAACTTGTCACTTTAGGCTCTCAAAGTACATAAATACAAAAACATTAAAATAATTAACTATACTAGGCCAAGTTGTACCTAATTGTCTTAAGTTACGATAAGATAAACCTAAGCTTGAGATCTAAAAAAAAGAATTATTCCCATCTCACGATAGCAAAACCACCCCCAGTTTGTCCTATCAGTACCAAGAACAACACAAATACCATTTAGAAATAGAGAACTGCTTTTGAGTGATTATAACATCAAATGAATGATCCACAACTTCCATAACACTTCCCATCCTCTCAAAATTAGGAAGATATCTCCTTAAAGGTCCTGCATCAGCAGATCCCACTCATAAAAAAAAATCAGTTGAGTAGAAAGGACAAAAGTTAGCAAGGTACAGCAGAGATGTTGTCGTCGAAGATGAGGTTGTGTATTAGAAACATATAAATGTTGATATTAAAAAGTTAATCCTAAAATATGATTTAATGATCTCTCATATATTCTGAATGTCTCATTATTTCAAATGTCTATTGCATAAGTAATCTTATCTCTCATGTTTTTTGCACAAAAATAAAAAGCCTCAAAATATCCAGCTAGTCAGGGTTGGCCTTATCATTGTCAACAATGACAATGACAATGACATACTAATTCAACATACAAAATACTCAAGTCTTTCTCAAAGTATAGATCCCCACCACAGTAGCATAAGGAAAGAACGCTCATGAGTAACCACTAACCACCACGAATGTCAATATGCATTTATTATCTATGAAGTAAATATAGAATAAAAAGAAATTTTATGAAATTAAGTAAAATAAATAAACAAATGCATATTGCAAGGACAAAATATCAATTACTGAGAGAAAAAAGATGAAATGAGAGATTGGCAATATAAGAATTCATCTAAGGGGTAAGCCATACCTTGGTGAAGACAAACAAGTTGAGTTGTTTGGTAAGCCTGCAAACACGTTTGAGTAGGACTTGGTCAAATATGAAAAATTGGCAATTGGAGGTAGTGGCGGCACTCGTTCACCTTTCTTAAGTAGCTCTTGCAAGTTAAGTCTCTGCAAGGTCAAGATTGCCCTGGATTCTTTCCAAATAAAGGCAAGAAGACCATTTTGAAAAACAAAGAGGGAACCAGGCTTTGATCCAGGATATCTAAATCCATAGCCATTTGCAATGCCCTCTCCTATAAAAGCATGCTTAACATTCACAGGAAGAGAATCTGCATCAGTTTCAAATGGAAATGGATCCAGCGAAGGTTCATCTATATTCACTATAAACATTGCTGAACCGTTAGGATGCAGAACATAGTGGGTGCCTTCCAAAATTTTGGTCGCAATAAGATTTCGCTGCCCTTGGGACTCCTCATAGGAGAGCAGAAGAAAGAAGAGAGCCTTACCAGGCTTGTCGTTACTAGGCTTCCCAGGAGGCCAACCAAATGTCCCTCCCCACAAACCAGCATAGTCGTGGTCAGCTGTTGGGACCCGCATGGGCAACTTGTAAAGGGCAAACCGACTTTCATGCATGTTTGGCCATGCTCGATAAGAAGATAGTTTAACAGTGGCTGCATGCAATGCAAGTCTAATTGTATCATCTGACCTCAAAAACTCATGAAGTTGTGCGTGCTTATTCTCACTGCTTGAAGAGCCGTTCTTTGAAATTGCATCACTACCATTTGTTGAGCTGGACTTCCCCAGGATATGTTTAAGGCTATCCCTAAAGTATCCACCAAGACCTTTTCTCTTGGTGCATTGTGTATGACTATCATCATCACTATGGGAAATGCAAAAGCCACTTGGATGATCAAGACTCTTTCTAATCTGGCTCAATTCCATTTGGGTAGGATCAGTTGACAGTTCGGGACTTGCCTTCCAATCAATTTGACAACCACCATGCCTATACATATGCATAAGCAGAGATCTCCGTTCCAATAAGAGCACCAGATCCTTCTGAAAGTTCTTTTCATCATCCCTTAACCATGGAAATAGTGGCCCGTTTGCCCACTCAGGAACCTTTTGTCGAATTTGGGTGGTAACAACATGCAACAACTTTCTTCTATCACAAAAGCCCAGTCGACCGAATGGCACCTTCACCTCATTCTGTCCAAGCACCCTTTGAGACCTTGAAATTCCACTATTCAACCTACAAACTTTTCTTAGATCCTTATCTGAAAGGTGAGCAAAACTCTTACTATGCAACAATTCATCCTCGTTTTCCTGTTGCCTAGTCTCAACCTCGAGCAATAGCACATTACAAGTCCTCTCCACAGGCTTGACTGAACCAGGATAAAAGAAGTCCTGTCCCTTCTCTCTTCCATGTAGAAAAAATGTGGCGGAACCATCAGAATTACCAACAACTTCAAAGACAGGTGCCCATAGGATGGGGCCATCTTCTATGCCTAGTGGACCAAGCTCTTGGGGGATTATCCGGCATCCAACAACTGAAATAAAACCGGGCATGACATAGACTACGTTGCCAAGCTCAGGGTTCTGGTGAACCCAAATTCCAATCAATGGCTCAACACAAATGAGGAAGCGGCAAAGCGCCTTGTAAGACGACACACCCTTTCGCCACTCAATGAGGTCTCTATGGGACAAGATGCCCATCATTTCACAACGTGTAAGCCAGACCTTTTCAGTGGCCGTGAGGGCACACAGACTCCGGCAACATAAACTGAGATTACATAGGTCCCTCGGGGAGAGGGACTCGGAAACTATAGCAAATATATCGTAAGGCAGAGCTAGAAGCAAGCTGGACCCGCAGGGTTCAGACAACATTATTTTTCGACTAACAATTGGTTTTTTTTGTCAAGCAAATGAATATTGATTCACAGTTCTATATGTTTTGACTGCCTAAATTGCATACTTCACCATAGACACACACACAACCCCCAAATCTTAAAATGAACAATCATTAGTAACTGGCAATAAAAAAAAAGAGGGTAATTGGACACCCTTGAAACTGTTAGAAATCCAGTCTTATTTTAATTCAGTAAAAGTAAAGTAAACAGAATCAGACCTGGAACCAAAATGGGTTTGCCTCAGATTCTTCAATTATTGCATCTAAGAAGCATGCATAACACTTGAAAAGACCAGAGATGAAATGGGTTTGTTTCAGATTCTCCAAAACTCAAATGGGTCTATCCCAATCACCATATTTTTTTTTTTAGAAAAAAAAAAAAAAAAAAACTTGCATCTATGATTATTTCAGACCTGAGAAAGAGCGAGAGAGAGAGAGAGAGAGAGCGCTCACAGTTAAAGAGAAAATGAAGACAAGAAGACTGATGATAAACTTAAGAAGAGGTGAGGTCAAGTCATCACCACTTAATCAAAGTCATCCCTCTCTCTCTCTCTCTCTCTCTCTCTCTGTGGCTCTACTCAAAGGCATATGATGGAAGAAAAGACAGACAAGTCCAATTAAGCTTCGGTACTATCATTGATTCATTGTCCTATCTGCCATCTGGGGTCCTCTTTTACTTCTATGCCAGCCAGCCAATATTGAATTTTTTTTTTTTTTTTTAGAAACAAACACACACACAGCCAATATTGAATTGAGCTTAAAGTAGAGGCCAAGACTTATGGGGTCCTCTTTTACTTCTATGCCAGCCAGCCAATATTGAATTTTTTTTTTTTTTTTTAGAAACAAACACACACACAGCCAATATTGAATTGAGCTTAAAGTAGAGGCCAAGACTTATAAGTCCAAGATTCTCAAAAAAAATAAAATAAAAGGACTTGTAAGTCCAAATTCTCCAAGCCCATGAGTCACACACATTGCAAAAGAATAAAAAAGAAAAGAGTGAGAGAGGTAGACTCTTAGATGCCGAAAAAGTCACAAACCATCACATTATTATTATTATTCTTCTTATCTTACTGTGCAGTCCAATTGGCTCTTTAATAAACTTTGTGGAATATTAATATGTAATTATGGTGGGTTGGCCAACTGCCTTACCATTTCCACGTTCGGCAAACAGGGCGTGTGTGTTATGTCGCAGTGTGGGCCCATAACACACTTTATTACACACTTCATATTTACGCGGTCGATAATGTGGCAGCGTGTGTACACTAAATATGTAATAAAGAGAGTGACTATAATAGTTAATTATTCTTTTACGGGTTGTGTTAAGGTCCTGATAATAATAATTTTTTTGGCAGTTTTTAGCAGTATAACAATTTTTTTGGCAGTTTTTTTTATCTTCTTTGGTAAATTTTTTGACAATTTTTTTTTTTTTAAGTGAGACCTATATAGAGAAATCTTAACAAGCACTGAACGATACTTGTTAACATTTCTCTTTTTTTATTCTTAAAAAGTTTAAGTTAATGAAAAAATAAAAAGTTTTAGTTAGCGAATGTCTTAAAGACAATAGTTACAATAAATTTAAATAATACTTTAATATATTTTTAAAAAAATAAGTCAAATAGTATATATATATATATATATATATATCTCTATAAAAGTATACACAATTATAGTAAATTACTTACAACAATTAGAGGATGGAAGATTTTAACCTTCTACTAAAAGTTGCCCATGGAACTACAACTCTCTTGGTAGAGGTGATCATTAATCATTAATGTTTTGATGTTAAAGTTTCCTACGACTCATGACGACAATTTTATATACTTGAATTTACTTGATAAATATTGTAGTTGCGTGAAATTAAATGTTGATTAACTTGGGCGTATGATCACAATTAATTTATATTATGGGTTTGTAATAATCCACAATGGGAGATTTGAGTAAGAACTAACAATTTTTTTAATATACTATAGGATCAAAGCTTTATTCATCAAGTTTTTCTCAATACATTTCTCACCATGTATCTCTTTTTTCTTTTTTCTTTCTGAATCTGAAAAATCCCCTTCTCTCTGTAAGCTTCTTTTCTTTTATACTTCACCCTTCTCTCCTTCTTCATCCTTATCCTTTATTGTATTTGCTCTTTTTTCTTCTCCAGCATGAGATCTCCTTGTTCAACTGGACAACCTTCTGTCCTATTGGGCTCTTCTTTCGTCATCGTTATGATGAATAGAGACTTTTGGGGCTTCTTGTCTTATCCTGATCAGTTATATAGCAAATAATGCAAGTTTGTCCGACAAATTATTGTAGATTTATCTAGAAGTTTTAAAAAGCGTCATCGAATAATCCCATTTGTTCTGAGATCATTTATCGGGGGCTCAGAACTTAAGCTGACGTTGTTAGCTCAATAGAGGTATTTTATCATGAGTGATTTATCGTCAGACTCATAATGATGCACCTCTTTAATCCGTAATCCAAAGTATTGCCCATGGCCTTGCAAATCTGTTATTTGGCCTTTTACTCACCATCTACCTATAAATACATATGGCATTTGCCCTACCTACATCAACACATCACATTAGCTACCAACATGATTTACATGAAGCCAACCATCCATCCAAATTCTCCAAATTCTTAAGTTTTCATACGATTGAGCACATAAGATTTCAAGATTGAGTAAATCCTTGAATCACTTGGAGTTTAACTAAGTATTGTGTTAAAATTATGGTTAAATAATTAAATTCTTTGTTTTTTAATAGACTAATAGCTTAAACTTTTGGAAGAATCGCTAATTTATCACATTATCAAAGGGTAATTTATCACATTGAGCCTGCCTCAGTCCTCTGTTGCACTAGCAATGATTTTCGGAGATAACAAGGAGGAAATCTTAAGATTTCGATGGAATGTCTTTGACCCAATAATCACATTATAAGTTTGAAACTTGGAGTCCCTAGTCGCACTGGCAATGATATTCTCGGATTTTCCGAGATCACAAGGAGGAAATCTTAAGACTTGGATGAATGTGTTTGACCCAGGAGGCTTTGAATGCTATGGGGCTCACAAGAATTTCCTCTATAATGCCCCATTGGTCCATCAAGTCAATATTTGAAGATATTTTATTTTCTCTGTTTTGAATTCCCTTTTCTTTTTGGAGAGCAAATCATCCTTTTGGAGAATCATTCTTTAGCATCAAGTTGTAAATTGTAATCTCTGTAAAAATCCGCATATCCTTTGTTCTTGACCATTTATGCTTCTCAATAAAGTTAAGCCAAAAAAAAGTGTAACGTGTCATAAGTTTGGTAATTCAAGATTTACATTGAATGCAACTTTTATTATAGCTGTCAAAACATGAATCGTATCATGAATCAATTTTTGATTTTTTTTGTATCGTGCATCGTAAGATACACAAACACTTAATAAAATCTATAAAAAATTATAAATATACATATATAAATGATATTTTCATTATAAATTTTGAATATATTCAGCTAATGAGTAATTTATTCATCACTTATGTAATAATATTTAACAAGCTAACTAAATAAATCAAACTGGCACGTGTTTATAACATATACATTCAAATTGCTTAAATTCAGAAGTTATAATATATTATAAATGACCCAAAAATTAATTTATTTTATCATATTCATCATATTGGCTAATCAACCTCATCTAAGTCAATGCTATCATCACGTTTATTATTTTGCAAATTTATTTCTTCATTAACATTTTCTTCATCATCATTAACATTTACTATCTTTTCTTGTTCTTTTTATTTTAATAATTAAAAAAAAAAAATTTCTTGGCATTCTAGTTTCTTGGACTTATAACAATAATGAAAAAAATAAAAAATAATTATATTTTCAATTAATATCTTATTCATAGTATAGAAAATAAATTTGTAAATATTAAAGTGAAATGTAAGTGTTTACTGTGTAGTCCAAATTTTGTAAAAGAAAGAGAGGAAAAGAAACTTATGAATATGTTACTTTATTAGGTTAAATTAAGTACCCTAATGATTTTATGTTTAAAACAAGTCTAACAACTTGTTAGATTCAAATAAAAGTACAAATTTTAACAAAATAAAATCTCATTTTAAAGCATTTGTCTATGTATCGTACAATACAATACGATACGATACATACACTGTATCATACGATTCATGAGCACTTACGATACGCCGATACAATACGGAACTTATTACACACGATACGATACGTATCATACAATACTGACAACTATCTTTTACCATTCAAGAGCTACACAAGTTTTTTAATTATAGCCCCTTGCCCAATCCCCATGGTACCCAAAAAAAAAAATCCCTTATAGCAATTGCTAGTGGCACAAAAAAAAAAAGAAAAAAAGAAAAGAAAAGAAGACAAATTGCCAATTATACTCATCTAAATAGTTCACATAACAAGACGAAGAATTTGAGCATGATTGGCATAACATTGCATAAAATGCTAAATATAAAAATAAAAAACAAGAGGCCATGCTTGATAGAAAATTTCAAAGAGATGCAAAAAGTTTTATTATAAATGGTGTGTTTGGATGATATGATTTGGGCATTTAGATTTGAATTTGGGTGATTGAAATCCAAATAAAGAGTTTAGATGGTTTAAAAAATGTCAAGGATTTCGATTTGACAAATCCACAAATGATTTAAAACCTTTAAAGATCTTGGATTTGAAATAACTCCTAAAATCAATGGATTTGAAATCAAGACATTTTAAATCTATTAATTTAAAATCCAAATCCAAGTTTCCAAACACAACCTTATTATGATCCCTTGATTCTCGAAAAAAAAAAATTATGATCCCTTGATACAATGTCCCTCACATTTACATTATAGCAAACTCGGTCCAAAACCTAGATGCTTGTCTCTTAATGCTTATTATCATCTACACAATCTGAGATGTTAATTTGGTACACTTGTTTAAATAACAGTTTTCAGTGTTTATACACTGAAACACATATTACCACAACACTTTTTAACCCATGTATTTCTACAACACTTAAACAACGATGCTAGAAATCTCTTACCAAACGGGCCCCAATTCTCTAAACATTTCAAATCGGATACAAAGAAGATTGCCTCCATTTTTATGTCGTTTGAACTCAAAAGGTAGCATTGAGTACTGCTAATGATTTGAGGATAGACAAATTCCACTTACATTGAACCATAGATATTAAACCCAATACATTGACCCAGTTTATAAGTCGAGTCACTTAGTCACCAGTTCAACTAGTGGGTTATCGATAAAATCATATAATCAAATAAATTTTTTTAAAGACGTAATTACACTCGCCTTCCTTGACATTTGGAAAAATGACACTCCATTCTAAACTTGAAGCGAAAAAACACTTTCCCCCCTTAACATTTGATTGACCAAACTTTTTTAAATCAATATTAAAAAAGTTGTGTACTAACATGCCCTTTGCTTAAGGGCAATTTTTCAAAATTATTTTATTTTATAATTAAAATTTTTAATTTTTAATTAAAGTGTATTTTAAAATATTTAGTGTGAATTTTTCTTATTATTATTTTTTTAATTGGTTATGAAGAGATTTGCGATTGCAAGTGTGTTTTGGTGCTTTATAAATTTTACATTTTTATTCTAAATTTATTAGTTATTTTTTTATTAATCATAGTTAAAATTGTGTAAAGAGATTCTTATAAATATATATATATATATATATTATTACTAATATAAACAAAAAATTGAGCGTTAGGTTAATGGAAGAACACAAACAGACAAAAAAAAATTTTCTTAAGTTCTCTCGGGATTATACAACGAATCAGAGCAGTGGTTGCATATCATTTATTTGTAATTTTGTACTATAATTCAAATGCCCATAAATGTCTAGGTATTGTTTTTGCCTATCAAAGAGAAATATGGTTCACACCACCGGGTCTTGTAGTCTGGTGGTAACCAGTACCACGTGTATCTATGAACTCGGGGGTTCTATTTCCCTAATTACCTAGCAAAAAAGAGAAATGTGGTACACACCTCAAAAGTCCATTCATTAGTATTAATTGTTTTTGCCAGTCAAAGAGAAATATTCCTCTCTCTCTCTCTCTCTCTCTCTCTCTCTCTCTCTCTCTCTCTTCATTATTTTAAATTCTTGGATTTTATTACTCTCAACTCAGCCTTTTCAGTTCTATCAATTATTTTTTGCTTTTCCAAGATCTCTTTTTATTAAATCAAATTTTTTTAACAATTACTCCCTCCGTCCCAATTTTTTGTCCTGTTTGAAAAGTCAAACTTTTTAAGAGAATATCATTTATTGTTTTGTCTACCTTTTAAAAATGTGTAAGTTTTCAAAACTACCCTTAAAAAAATTTATTAAAAAATTGAATTAGTAAATTAATAAGGGTATAATAGGAATATTAGTAAATTAATGACTTTTATTTTTAGAAACAGAACAATATTTTGGGACATCTCAAAATGGAATAGAGGACAAAAAAAATGGGACGGAGGGAGTAGTTAATTACCATAGGAAAAATTCTTAGGACCGCTACGGTTGAAGGGCTAAGCTTTGAACATGAGAAGGTATGTGTTAGCACCCCACCCTATGAGAAATTATAAGGTTCACATAGTTAAGTGACGTGGTCCACCATTTCTTTAAAAAAACTCATACCTATTTAAAATTGCTGAGTTAGAAAATTTTTTTAAATAGAAACTGATTACTGACTCAGCAATTTTAAACAAGTAGAAGTCTTTTAATAGAATGGTGGATAAGTGACGTAGTCCACTAGAGAACTATATAATTTCCCCAACAAGTAGGAATCTTTTAGTGAAATGGTGAATAGGTGACATAGTCCACTAAAGGACGGTATAATTTTTCCCACCCTACCCAACCTAGTTTTGTCTTCTAGGGTGCACAAGTCAATAAAAATGATTCACTATAGTCCAAGCTTGCGTGATTCACGAAAGCAACTCGCATAGAAAATAAGGTGAGATTAGCAATGAATTGACTACATATATAAAGTAAAAAGTAGCATGCATAAAGAAGTGTATGTGCAATTCTACATGACATGTAAACATGAATGGTGACAACTTAATATAATCTAAATGACATGAGTGATTTGAATCAAAACATAAAATAATATTGTTTAGCTGCTGGGCTTTGTTGCCTTGAACCTAACTATAGTAGTAGCATAACTCATGAAAATATATGTCTCCCCTAAGCTTCAGCTCCTCCTTGCGCACATATCTAGCCTAATATTTGAGTCAATTCATATTAGCTCATTAATCATCACAATTAAAAAGAACAAAATAGTCTCTCTCCTTTTCAATGTGGGATTAAACATTTTCACTAACTCCTCATCTTCCATATTCACTCTCACATCTTTATATTTATGTTGTAATATTTATTCATTTTAATTAATTAATATTAAAATGCTCCGACATATGTATTAACAATGTTGAGGAGATGAAGGGGTTGAACGAAATTTAGTCGAAAAAAAGAGGAGTCTGCTCTTGAGCCTTTTTTTTTTTTACCTCTCTTGCATGTTCCCAATCCCAATTTAGATCAATTTTGTGCATATCTAAGGCTTACTTTCCATGTAAAGTACTAGAACTTGTAGAGTTTGTTAATTGCAAATATTTTTCTTTCTCACTCTCTCTTACAATCACACACAATGAGGGACGAAATTAAGGTTCTTGAATTTTTTTTTTCAATAGTGATGCCCAATAAGGCAAAAGCAATTTTAGTTATGGTAAATTACAAATTACACCTCTAAAGTTTGGGGTATTTGAATATTACATCTTGAAATTTTAGAATTTGGATTTCCCCCCTTGAAGTTTGGGGGTTGTTTAGATTTTACACTCTAACGTTTCCGAATTTAGATTTTACTACCTAAAATTTAAGGGTGTTTGGATTTTACACTATGAAATTTCAG
The DNA here is from genome assembly GCA_032727855.1 of Quercus ilex subsp. ballota. Lineage (NCBI taxonomy): Eukaryota > Viridiplantae > Streptophyta > Magnoliopsida > Fagales > Fagaceae > Quercus > Quercus ilex. Next base: position 41,106,861 of record CM064917.1, read on the forward strand.
AATCTGGGGAGTGTAAAATCCAAACACCTCCAAACTTTAGGGGTATAATTTGCAATTTATCTTTTTATTTATTGTTTGTTCTTAGTTGATGTTGATACAACTGCTATTACAGTCTTACTAGAGGTCCAAAGGGCATCCTTAGAGAGCCATTTATTTAGTGTCATCTAGCAAGCCAGTGTTTTTGTTGCCATACCATATATATTAGCCCAATAGTATAGGCTCAAGACTAACCATTTACTAAATATGGTTAATAGACTTGTTGTACTAATATAAGACTTGACTTGTACATAGAATATGATTAGGTTTGAGCCTATACTATTAGACTAATATATCTCTAATAATGTCCTTTCAAACTCAAGGTGGAAACTCAATGGAGCCTCGAATTTGGAGCTTTGACACGATTGAAATTGGTATATCACTAACAATATACAACAACAACATTATTATTATATGGCCCATTAATAATTTTAACAAGGGGCATTAATATCAAAGCTAAAGCCAAAGCTGACATTACACTCCTGCTGGAGTTGTGGTTGAAGATGGTGACTGAATAATGTACAGCTCCTGATAGTTGCATTAGTCACTGGACGACATTTGTTAGGGATAGTTGCTGCAATAGTACCTGTTGTGAATAGGCAGAACAAGAGGAAGGGAATGAATATTGCCTTCACGACAAACCTCATATTGTTTCCTTTTACGGTTTGTTTTGACAATATTTTGTGTTGAAATAAGCTTTTGTGGCCCTAAGACAAGTCATTGTGGTATTTTATAGAGTTTTCATTTCATGAGTACTACTTTAAGAGGCATATAGACTGAATCTTATGGTTAGAGGTGGACCAATCAAATTGTAGCTTTTCTAACCCCATTATCTACTTCCCCTAGGCATGCCCAACTTGTTAGCCCATAGTCCATTAATTAAGCTAAAATAACACATTTAACCCATTAATTGAAGCTGATAATGATAAATTCATATTAAACCAAGTCATGTTTAAATAACTAAAAAGGACCTAAATATGAAATTTAAATGAGTGAAAACAACAATTTTGAAGCCTAAACCTTTTCTAAGGTGTGCAGGCTCTAGAGTTTGACAAACTTAACCACAAATAGCCAATCCCAAAGCATATCGACCATTTTCTAATGGTGAGGTGCTTGTAATGTTTTACACTAACACAAGTAGCATATTCCAACCACTGACGGAGCCAGGGGAGGGTGAGAGGGGGCAAGTGCCCCCCCGACCTCCCAAAAACTCCTATATAATATACCTGATGGTGTACGATAAAATTAACTCCAAACTCGTCCATGATGGTCGTCCAAGACAAGAACGGAAAAACGCCTCATGTAAAGTGCACGTCCAGATAAGGTCGTCCATCCAAAAATTTGTTTGGACAACCTCCATGCATCCCAAAGCATGTCATTCAATGTATATGCTTTGGACAACCTCCAAGTTCTTATTGCGGAACACAAATAAAAGTCAAGGTTCGTTACTGCAAAACGCTTCCAATAGTGGTTATGAAAAATAAGACCAAGAAATATAACTTCCATGACAATTATGGAGGTTAACTCCGAATCTTTTGACCCTTACAAACGTGGGGGGAGTTATAAGACAAGGAACGGCCTCCATAGCACTATATATACACCCATCCCCGACAAAAAGAGGCAAGTTTTTTTCCTTTTACACAAGTCCCAGAAATTTGGAATTATAGATTTCAAAGAGAGAAACTAACTTTATCATCGGAGGGTCTGTGGCCGGTCAACCCCGGTCAACCCCGGTCTCCTTTGATTCTTTGTTTTCTTTTTTCAAACCCTTCAAATCATTCAAGTCCGAAACATCTAGTCTACTGGTTTTCCGAGTATCATCAATACCTATAAAGCAATTTGCCCCTGACAAAATTTTTCTATCTCAACTTTGCCCCTAGCATAAATAAGAAGAATTCTCTACTTCTAAAAGAAAGCAATCTAATGTCCTGTATAAGTACGTAGCACATTTTCATCTTTTTCCAATGAAAACAAAGTTCAATGGCCCCACATAAGACTAAAAGTATTTGTTGGTGTGGGTGTGTGTTCCAAAGGTCGACGCTATAGTCTAATTCTGGGGGGTTGTTTGGCTAAGAAAACCAATCGCACCAAGTTTTACTTTGGGTGGCACGAATTAACCTTTAAGGACAACGCTCTTTGCATGATTCTATAGCACTGTGAGATTGTTCCTAAATTTACTTAAATTTATATTATTATTGCTTATTTACATTCTTGCTAATTATTTGAGATATTATTTATGTATCAAAACTTGTTGATTCACTAAAATATTTCCAACAATATTGTCCTTTTGACAAGTTTCCAAACTACTAACAGTAAATAATGAATTTACACAATTTTTTCACAACAAATTTCACAGTTGTCAGAGCAATCCTATATAGTATATACGATATTTCTCACAATAAATTTCACAATTGTTGAGCATTCAATTTTCATTTAGACCCACCACTTACACTACTTTATCGTCTACCAGTTATATAATTCCCAGTGTCAACTTGTGAAAATACCAACTCTCCTCTTGGTGGATTCTACATAATCATTATTTTTTATTAAAAAAAATGGCCTACTTATATTCATATATACCACTAAAACCATAGCCTCCACTCTTTTTCTTATTTTTCAGTTTTTAATTTTTTTTTTTTTCAATCTTGTTTTTGCTATAATCCAAATTTTAACTGCTAAAAAGAATAGAGAAAAAACGTTGAATTCAACATTATTTTTTAATAGCATTCAAGGTAGTGAGGACACAAAATTGCTAGTACATTGTTATACTCTTAACACTTTTACAATAATTTATTTTAAGAAATAAAATTTATTGTTTAAACTCTATTTATTCAGATTAATCTCCAAATTACATTAATATATATTTGTGTATTTAGTTTGCTGCTAATATCAATTAATTTTTTTAGATTAATTTTGCTTTCAACATTGCCTCTCCTAAACTGAATTCCTGGCTCCACCAATTTCCAACTCATGCCTTTATTTCTTTCAAGCACATTAAAACTTCCCTTCATTCCTTTTCTTTTAATTGTTCTAAATATCACTTCTTAATAAATAAATAATAATAATAAAAACTGTTCTGAATAGTGAATATCAAGGGAAGTGCTCATGAATGGAGTGATATCTGAGATAAGTTGTTAAACATGGCATTTGTCTATCCATTAATGCAACTTAAGTATTGGAAACAGATTACCCACTGGCGCAAAGAAAAATAAAGGAAGTAAAATTTTAACGGAATTCAATAATGGCAAAGAGTACTTTGCCTATTTCCAAAAGTTTAGGGGACATTGGTGAATTTTAAATTTTAGCCGAGTGGAAGTGGATCCAAAAGTTAAGTGGATCCAATAGTTAAGGGGTAAAGTGCAATTGATTTTCTAATAATTGGTTTCCTTTAAAAACAAAAAAAAATCTTCTGATAATTGAACAAAACTTAGATGCAATATATTTGGTGAAGTACATTAAATTCCCTAATTGAATTTGAGTATATAATTGTATTAACCAATGAAACATAACATTAGGCTCTTTTGTAGTTGTACTCTATTATAGACCCGGTTTAAAATACTAATATTACTATTTTCATGTGTGTTATAATAAGTATTACTGTTTCCTAAAAAAAAAGAAAAAAGAAAAAAGAAAAAAGAAAAAAAGAAACATAACATTGCTTACTTGTCTAAGGAGAATTAAATTTAACATAACCATATGTTTAATCTAAGAGGGGTGCTACGTTCATAATATTTTCACAACAAATCATAAATGGTAAGTTGTTATTAGTTCTAATTTGAATTTACAGCTTAAATTACTTTTTTGCCTACTTATAACAATCAATAACAACCTACTACTTAGAATTTGCTGTGAAAATATTATGGATAAAACATTTCTCTTAATCTAATTGAGGTTTCAAAAAAAAAAAAAAAAACCTAATTAAGGAACTTAACCTATTGCATTTAAAGCAGGGACGGACCCAGGTGGGGGCTTGGGCCTTTGGGTCCAATTTTTTTTTTAGTTATAATATTTTTCATTTTTGTAGTTAGGCTCCTTTTCTCCACAATAAGCCTAACTAGCCTCAACCAAATAGCAACTATCCAACCAAAAGACTTAATAAAACAATAAAAATATTCACAATGGTGATTGTATTTTAGAAAAAAAAAAAACTATTTTACCACCAAAGAACTAAAAAATCATGTGTTATTGGAAAAAATAAAGCTAATTTTTTTGCAATTACAGTAAACTAGTATAAATACCAGTTGGCTGTAGCAAGTTGTTAAAAATAAAATACAATATTTATTAAGATTATATCTCTTCCTTCAATTAAAAAACTCAAATTATCTCGCTTCCTTTATTATTTTAATGAATTGTTTATATTATTTTAAATGAAATTATAAAAAAATAGAACATTTGGTATTTGGTGTATTGTAAAGTGAGGTGGTAAAATAGATAAAAAAACTTTTTGAGGTGTTAAAATTTATGTGAATGCTTCAACTTCAACCAAAAAAAAAAAAATCCTAGCCAACCTAGTATTAAAAAAAGAAATTATTTTGTTTTTTGTCTTTGTTGATAAATGATTGCATCTTAATATAAAGTAATATATCTTAAATTTTACCCTTTATCATTATATTTACTTTTTTTTTTTGCTAGAATTATATTTTCTCGTTCAAATGCTAGTAAGGACTGATTTTGAAAGAATGAGGATATTTTTAAACATTTTACTCTCTTTCAAGGAATAATATATTTTTATTATTTATTTTCAAAAAGAAATTTCCTATTTTACACTCTATATTTCCTTTTAAGTGGTAAAAAAATGAGAAGAATTAATTTTATATATTATCATTTAAAAAAACCAAACAAAAACTCGCAGCATCTCTATTATAAAGTAAATGGCATTTATAATAACAGATTATTGTCATCTTTATTTCTTTCATTAGTATTTCTTAAAAAAAAAAAAAAAACATTAGTAATGTTAGACTTTTTTGTTTTTTAAGAAATGCTATATCCTATCTAAAACAGATCATAAATAACAAGGTGCTATTGGCTATTACAGATAGACAAAAAAAAGTAATTTCAATTGTAGATTCAAATTAAATTCAATAACAACTTACCACATATAATTTATTGTGAAAATGTTGTAGAAGTAAAACTTTTTTTTTTTGGATTGAATTTTTTTTTTTTTTGAGGATTAGAAAAAGAAAAATACTATGTCCACAACAATTTCACAACATTTCCTACATGTTCATGTCACGTTACAAAGCACAACTTAAAATAATCTTACTAGGAAAAGAAAACAAAATAAAAAAATGAAATTCAAAACAAAATAAAAAGATTAAGAAAACAAAACAAAACAAAAAATGAAATTGAAAAACACCAGCATATTTCGGTGAAGATGGAAAGGAAGGAGTTTTGGAGGGAAAGGAAGCAGTTTTGGAGAAGAAAGAATCTAGCTCTCACACACTAGAACCGGAGGCGGAGGCAGAGGGTAGAGCCAACATCGTCTCTCTGTAATCGGCGGCAAGACCCACACCTGTACTCGTAGCCACTAACACACGACTTCTTCTCCCTGCCATCTCCCATCGCCGCTTCTCTATCTTATTCAAAACGATGAGACTCACATCTCTCTACCTTTCTCAAAATTTTTTTTTTTTTTTTTTGTATTGCAATTACTGAGTTGTGATTGTAATTGATATCTATGATATGGATTTGAGGGAGATTTAGTGCAATTCTGATATTTACAAAAAATCAATTTCATTGGAATTTAACAATTTGGTTTGAGTTTAAGATTATAGAAAACAACGTAGGAAAGTTGAGAAACACATGAGTTTAACAATTTTGTTTGGTTTTCTAAGATTCACCCATTACCTGGTTTGGGTTTAATATAATCCCTTTTGTATTGTGGTTTGGGATTGGCAGTAGTTCCTTATTTTGTTTAATTTTAATTTTGTTTTGGAAATGAACATAAATTGTTTGTGAAAATAAGTAAATAACTATTAGAAACTTTGAAGCTTAATGCTAATCTATTTTATATGCAAGATGTGTAGTTTTCCAAAAGATTCATCAAGTTGATAAGTGTTCCAAGCTGCTCTCCAAATGGGCTAATTCCATTAACTTTCCACTCACAGAAGAGATGGGAATTGAGGCAAGGAACAAAGTAAAGGAAATCTCTCAAGTTTACCATTCTATTAGCACTCGACTTCTTCTCCCTGGCGTCGCCCATCATTGCTTCTCTATCTTCTTCAAAATGGTGAGACCCGCATCTCTCTACCTTTCTCAGATTTTGTCTTGTATTGGAATTACTAAGTTGTGATTGCAATTTTGTTGTTTCTTGCTTTGTTGCCTTGTTGTAACCTTTCATTCTCATTGAAATCCATCTTAGTCCAATATCTCTTGTATTCTCATGTTATGCTTTTATTGTAGTCTCATTGGTTGAAAGCCACTATCATTGTAGTCCAATACTTTATCATACTATTGTAACCTTTCATTCTCATTCCATGGCCATATTGGCATAATGCAATCTTGATTTTCATTTCTCAATTTTATATGCTATAACATTTTTTTTTTGGCACATGCAAGACTATATATCTTATTCCAGGACAGGAAAAATGTAATCATAATTTTTTAAAAATATATTTTACATGATAGAGTCATCACTATTAGCAAAAATGATTTTGTGGAAATGATACAGCTATTGCAGAGATTTGGTGCCAGCAATCACGTTAAATTTAGTTGTTTAATTTGTAGATACTTGTTGTGAGAAATTTTGCTCATGACAAGTTAGCGATAATCTAATGATGGCTTGAGACTTGTCCTTTGGTCTTTATTCATTAACTGTTATTACTAAATTTTATTTGTGCTAAGGATAGGATATCAAATATTAGTTGATATATGTAAATTCATTACCTTGACAGCTACATTGATAGTTCTAGAGTTAGTGGTGAGATTCCTTTGACATTTGCTAATTTTAAAAGTTTCCAAATAGTGTAAAACCTACCTTGCTACTTCTTTTCTGAACTGCAAACTTTCTGAATTTACATAATGATGAATATATAAACAAAAAATTGTAATTAGATTTTGTGAGAAAATACTTCTTGTGGTCACAGGTGGGCATCAGACATTGAACTCACGGGCAGGATACTTGACTTCATAAGGAATTGGTCAAAGCTTACTGCCTTGTAAGATGATATTGCTAACCCTATCCTATTTGTTTCTCTCTAGATCATGCTTAATAAGGCTCAAGTTTTATTACAAAGTCAAAGTGAAATATTGTTTATTGAAAATTTTAGTGTTTACTTGTATATTATACTTAAAAGATGCATTTGTGCACAATTTATGATTGATTACTCCAAAATGCTTTAATAGATAAGTATAATATTGTTATACTTTGTTTTAAAATATTGTGTAAACACATGGAAGAAGAAATAACAAGTGGTTCTAGGCTTGTAGAGTTGAATGAGCACAATAGTGATAATAAAATGAAGGTTACAGTAGATGTGAAAAATAATGAGTTGAATGAAATTAATATTAAGAATGAAAAAGAGGAAACAAGAAAGGTAGAAGATAAAGTGGAGGACCTTTGTGTAGGAATGTTGTTTGGTTCCATTGATGATATCATGAAATATTATACAAGGTATGGTAATAAAAAGGGTTTTGCAGTGGTTAAAAGAACATCTAGAAGGGGAAATGATGGCTTTAACTGTAGCTTGTAGTCATGTTGGAAAGCAAAAGATTAAAGCTAGCAACTCACTTAAAGCACAACCACAATTGAAAATAGGTTGCAAAGCTCATTTTAATATGATTCGATGCTTAGATGGATGGATATTAAAATCTATGGAATTTGACCATAACCATAGATTAAATCGAAGCAAAACCCGATTTTATAAATGTAATAGGGTATTAAAACCACATGTGAGAAGACAGCTTGAATTGAATGCTAAAGCTAGTATTAAAATGCACAAGAATTTCAATTCATTAGTGGTTGAGGCGGGGGGGGGGGGGGGGGGGATGAAAACTTGCCGTTTCTAACCACATGGATAAAGTAGCATTTGGAGCTCGGGAAAGGAGATGCTGTAGCAATGAATAAGTACTTTTTAAAAATGCAAGCTAACAATTCTAACTTCTTTTACACAATGGATTTTATTGAAGATGGTTGATTAAAGAATGTATTTCAGGCAGACACAAGAAGTAGGGAAGCATTTAGAGAGTTTGGTGATGTGGTTACATTTGACACAGCATACTTGGTTAATAAATACAACATGCCATTTGCTCCTTTTGTTGGGGTAAACCATCACAGACAATCAATATTGCTATGATGTGGATTGATTTCAGGTGAAGATACAGATACATTTAGATGACTATTTGAGTCTTGGCTTATATGTATGTATGGAGTTCCTCCTAGTGCAATAATTACAGATCAAGACAAGGCCATGAAAAAAAGTAATAGAGATTGTTTTTCCAAAAGCACGACACCGATGGTGCTTGTGGCATATCTTGAAAAAGACACTTGAAAATTTTGAAGGATACAAAGAATATAATTCAATCAAATTCTATTTGAAAAAATGTTGTTTATGATTCCTTAACAAAAGAATAATTTGAAGAAATGTGGGGTAGGTTCATTGAAAAATATCATCTTGAAAGCCATTAATAGTTACTTGAGTTGTATAATGAAAGGTATTGTTAGGTGCTTGCCTGTAAAGGATACATTTTGGGCAGGAATGTCAACCACATAACGGAGTGAAAGCATAAGTGCATTCTTTGATGGGTTTGTACATCATCAAATAACCTTGAAAGAATTTGTAGAACAATATGATAAGGCTCTGGCAAAAATTGTGGTAAATGAAAATACTGAAGATTTCAATTTATTTCAATCATGCATACCATGTTTTACTCATTATGCTATGGAGAAACAATTTCAAAGTGCTTACCCAACAGCAAAATACAGAGAGTTTCAAAAAGAGTTGCCCAGGAAGGTTTGTTGTAATTTTTCTTCATGTATGGAAGATGGCGTCATTTCAAAATATGAAATACATGAAGATTGAGCATTTGGAGAAAATTCCCAGCATGCAACCTTCCTTGTTTATTTTAATAAGGATACCAATGAAGTAAATTGTAATTGCCGGTTGTTTGAATTTAGGGGAATATTGTGTAGGCATCAAATTACGGTGCTTATTCACAGGAAGATTGATCAGGTACCAAACAAGTATATATTTAAGGTGAAAATGCACTTTTGGTCCCTACATTTTGGGCCTATTCTTAATTTGGTCCATAAATTGATTTAACTCCTAGGTCAGTCCCTGTTTTTTTAAAATCGTTTTTAAAATAGTCATTGCCGTCAACCCAGTGACAGAAAATGCTGAGGTGGCAAACGGAATGTACTGTTTGCTAACGTGGCTAATAAAATAATAATAAAATATTTTACTTGATATTTCTGGAAGTTTCGGTGGAGGATAGAAATTTTGTATGAAATTTAGCTCTTAGGTCAATCCCCGATTTTTAAAAATCGTTTTTAAAATAGTCATTGTCGTCAACCCAGTGACAGAAAATGTTGAGGTGACAAACGGAATGTACTATTTGCTGACGTGGCTAATAAAATAATAATAAAATATTTTATTTGATATTTCTAGAAGTTTCGGTGGAGGATAGAGATTTTGTATGAAATTTTGCATTGTTCTGGGTTTGATTGTGCTCTTGTTCTGGGTTTGATTGTTCTTAGATTTGGGAAGAACACGTAGAACAAGTTCCTATGTTCTTACCTCCTAAAAAATAATGAAAGCAATAATAATAATAATAAAAAATTAGATTTAAAAGTTTTTTTTTTTAATTTAGTTTGAATTAAATTGAAATTGAAAAATATAATTTTTTTTTTAATTAAACTGACCTGGCTTTTTTTAATTTAGAAAATGCTGACGTGGCATTTAAAAAATATCAAATAAAATATTTTATTATTATTTTATTAGCCACGTCAGCAAACAGTATATTCCGTTTGCCACCTCAGCATTTTCTGTCACTGGATTGACGGCAAGGACTATTTTAAAAACAATTTTTAAAAATCAGGGACTGACCTAGAAGCTAAATCAATTTAGGGATCAAATTGAGAATAGGCCCAAAATGTAGGGACCAAAAGTGTATTTTCGCCTATATTTAAAAGATGGAGCAAAAATATCAAGAGGAGCCACACCAAAGTTCACATTAACTATGACAGTTGGCTTGTCAAACCTGAAGCACAATGCTTTGATAAAATATACAAAGTCTTCAACTAATTTTACAATATCCACTTAATATTGTAACAACTAATTAACAAAAACAAATCTAATAGACTAATTCTATGAGTAATATAGATTCTTGTTACAAAGATATACACTCTTGTTACAAAGAAACAATAAGTATACAACACAATAGGTGACCAAAATATACATCAACACCCAAAATAAACAAATACATCAAATGATTACAAATAGCAGCTTTGGCTGCATTGCATTCCAATTTCCATAGCCAACACTTGAGCTTCCTTGCTTTATAATATCCACTAAAGGAAGTACATCTTGAACAAAACTCACCCCACTTAAATTGGTGCTAAGAGTAGCAGCGTTGCCTTCCAAAGCCAGCATTTGAGCTTCTATGCTTTAAGAGATCTACAAAAGAAAGTACATTTTAGACAACACCATAATAGAATTTCTTTGCACTCTAACCAATATTTTCCAACTAGTTTCCAGTATATCTAATTAAATCATGTACATAAAAGCAATTAAAAATTATGAGAGGAAATAGATCCCAAGTGATAAGGGAATAAATCCACTAAACTGAATGTCTTCCAAATGTCTTAAAGGAAAATGGTATTGAATTAGAGAAAAGAAACAAAATTTCTAAATAAATAATCACATGAAAAGGTCTCAGGTTCTAACCATTCAAATAATACAACTCACACAATGGAATAGTTATAACAGAAGCAACTGACAAAGGAAAATAAATTTCTTCATCACACTCCATATGAACAATAGAGATTTCATGTTTGATGTGATTGAAGCACATGATATCTTATAGATGAGGCTCAAGTGGCATTGATTTTATAAGCAACATGCAATCTATTATAGGCTCAATCACAAATGACAATAGGCAGGGATTAATGAGAATCACAGCATATAGGATATCATCTAAATTGTATTTATTTATTTACACATGCTTGGTGAATGAAATTGGTTTTCTCAGCTAACCCTAATTGGTTTGGTTTTCTCTCTAATACCTCAAGGTGGTCTCTGCATTCAGTGTAAGTAGTGGTTGATGCTGTAACTAATCTCCTAATTGATAAAACTAATAGAACCAAACCCAATGAAAACTCAAACCCAAGTCACACAACCTTCTAACCCAACCAAACCCAAGCACAAAACCCTTACCCATTCAATTCTAATTGAATTCAACTAATCCAATAGCTGTCTATTGGCTACACTCAATAATCCAATAGTTGTCTACCATCTACACTCGCTATTCTACCCAATCAAGTGCAACCAAGATCATGATCATTGCCATTAAGGCTCTTGCTCACCATTACCAATAATCTCACGTGTCCAATTGTAAGTCTATTTTCCATCCATGTCTTCTTGTCTAAAAATTGAATCAAGGTAATGATAAACCAATGTCATTTCACAAAGGCCTCGATATTATAGCTAGATTCTAAAAGGAGAAGAAAAAAATTTATAGATTTAAGAAATTCACAACACTCAAGCCAATTTGCTTTAACACAAATTACACTTTTTCCTCCTACGAGATGAGTGGAGGACTCACTAATTGCATGTACAACTTACTAATAAAATAAAACTTACATCATTTAAATACAATCTATGAAACATTTGAGTTTCTCATGGATTCATAATTACTATATACTATTTTACAATGCACACATAACTCCAAAAGCAAGACCCAAATCACTTATGAATGAAAAGAGAAAACTCATCAATTAGAAACATAATTCAGTATTTTTGTTTTAAAAAGATTGAAGAGAGAATCACACAAGACCCTCCAAGTGCATTGAAATTCCAGTTTGGAGGCTTCCGAAAACTATACCAACCCACATGTAAAAATCTAGAATTGCATTGCCAATTAATATAAAGGAATTGAACCCCATTTTAATGATCAAAGAGTGGAGTTGTGTTCAAACTTCAACATCCGCTATATCTGCAAATACTCTTAAGTACTGATGTGAATGTTCCTTCACTAGGTTTCAAACCTAAAGAATGGAACTTGTGGAAAATATCAATTGCTTTTTTTGCTTTTCCTTGTTGAGCACAACCTCCCATTAGGGTAGTCCAAGCCTGCAACTGTGGCTTGTCCACCTCCACCTCCAAAAATGCCCAACGAGCATGGCCCAATTCTCCACACTTCGCATAAAGATTTATCAATGCTGTCACAACAAAATTGTCAAATCCAAGTCCACATTTGATGACAAGGGAATGCACTTGCATCCCAACCTTTGCCATTTAACTCTTGCTTATGGCTCATGCCTATAAATACTTCCATGAATCTCCTTACCAGCTATTGCATCACCTAATGAGAATACAAGCAGATAAAGCACCAACATATGTGTAATTATTGGGACCACAACCATCATTAACCATCAATTTGAAACAATCCGAGGCTTCAACAAGTTTTCTTTCAGGCATTGTATCAAACACTTTGCGAGCATCATTTATACCTCAAGTTTCAATCCTCCCACCTCAAAGCATCGATTTGATTTTTTTTTTTTAAATATAAAATTGTGTGTATAGGAAAACAAGAAAAAAAAAGTTCTTTAAAAAATAAAAAAAAACAATTTAAAAATTTTAATGACACTTTTATGTGGAAAATAAATAAATAGAGAAGTCCAATTATTATTATTTTTTGTTGTGAATGCAGAGAAGTCTAGCTTTCTTTCAATGAGAATGAAAGGTTATAAAGCAAGAAACAACAAAATTACAATCACAACTTAGTAATTACAATAAGAAACAAAATCTTAGAAAGGTAGAGAGATGTGGATCTCATCGTTTTGAGGAAGATAGAGAAGCAACGATGGGCGACGACAAGGAGAAGAAATTGAGTGCCTCTGCCTCTAGTGTGTGAGAGCTAGATTCTTTCTTCTCCAAAACCCCTTTCTTTACCTCTTCACCAAAATATGCTGGTGTTTTGAATTTAATTTGATTTTTTGTTTTGTTTTCTTAATCTTTTTATTTTGTTTTGAATTTCATTTGATTTTTTTGTTTTCTTTTTCTAGTCAGATTATTTTTAGTTGTGTTTTGTGACTTGGCAGTGACAGGTAGGAAATGTTGTGAAAATATTGTAAAATTATTGTGAACGTAGCATTTCTCTTAGAAAAAATGTTAACACCCATTTATTTTGATGGAAATCTAAATAATAGTTTTATGTGTTTTCTTGTGTCTAGTAATATCAGCAAAAAAAAAAAAAAAAAGCCAAATAAAAACTACATTTGGTCAATGGGAAATTCTATTAAAAATATATCTTATTTTAGAGATTATTTTCCATAAATTATTTCGAAAAACTACTCTATCTCGCACCATGTTAAATGAAGGAAGTTAAGAATCAATGTGAGAACTATTGATAATAATTTTATCTCATTCCAAGTTCATTACCAAACATGAAAAAATGAAATAATTTTTCAAAAATATACTTTTTAAAAAATGACTCTATTTAAAAAAGAAAATTAATAGGGGAAATTACACTAAATCCACCTGTGGTTTGACCCATTTTCACTTTGTCTACCTATGGCTTAAAACTTAACACTTTGCCCGCTTGAGATTACTTTCGTTTAGTCTCTGTTACCCACCTCTGTTGTCACCGTTAAAAAACACATTTTTAGATGAAAACAAACATAAAACGAATCAAAAAATTAGGTTTTGCAATTAAAAATAAATGTATAGGAACGTAACAAGTAAAATTCCAAACAACTACAAATCAATGAAATGCCCATAGATTATAGAGAGTCCACATATTAAAACAAACACATAACACAACACAAGATCTTAGAGAGAGAGAGAGACATATCACAACACAAAAAGTAAGTTCCACCATAGGTATGGGTTCAGTTTAGATCAGAAAGAGAGAGAAGAAAAGCTTGAGTAATGGGTTCAGTGGTCCCGGTTCAGCTTTTGCCATGGAGATCGTTGGTGGATCGGTATGGTGGTCTTGGAGATCGATGGTAATGGGATCTGGTTATGGTGGTCTCCTTTACCTCATCCTGGTGAAAGTTTGCATGTCACTAAATTCTTGAATAAAGCCTACATCATAGTAAAGCAAAGATAATCTTCTTAACAACAGGTTAAGCCGATTAGAACTCAAAACCAAATCAAATCCACCAAAAAAGAAACCAAAGTAGAAAGGGTGGTGATTCAATCTCAAAGCAATTATTCATTTCATCTGGGTTATGGGTTTTTTTCTAAAAAAAACCTTTAACTTCAATCTAGGTTCTCCAAATTTCCTTATATTCCTTACCAGGGACGGACCTAGGATTTCAAGCTGGGGGGGGGGGGACAACAGATAAGTGAAAAAAAAAATTTCAAATACGCATCGATATAGTATTAATAAACTATCAACCAAGACAAATACCCAAAAATCATTGTTTCTTAATATATTAAGATATAATCATCTACCAACAAAAACAAAATACACAAAACATTATTGTTTCTTAATACAATCATCTATGAAAAGGGAACTTGACACTCTTTCAAATCTTCAAAATAATCTATGATTGAATCCAAACTAAATGTCGAAGCTATATCATTTTCAATGTATAACATCAAAGAGTCCGTCAAAAAATCATTTTCCATTTTGTTTCAAAGGTTAGTTTTGACAACTTTTATAGCTGAAAATGCTCGCTCTGTAGTAGTAATAGAAACTAGAAGAGTAAGCACAAGTCTCACCATTCTATAAACAAGTTTGTAGTATTCTAGGTTTCCAGTTCTCACTAACCATTAACACAACTTAGATAAACTGTTCAATTTTTTGAACTTTGGATCCTAGACTACACTATGCTCAAAACGATAAAGCTCATTCTCCAACACTTGTTTGTCATAATCTGTGAAATCTTGTGGATATAAATTCTTTATCAACAAACAAAGATCACTACTTCTTAATGCCTCTCAAGGTTTTAAAGCTAAGCTAAGCCCAAGTAACTTCATTCAATTTTCGCATTATCGCTTGTATAAAAAAAATTAATTAAAAAGTAAATAAGAAAAAGAAAAGAAGAATAGGAAGCATTGTTTTGCATGATGTGTTATAATAAAAGGAAGCTTGTAGTTTCCAACAACTCCAATGTCTCTCTGATTCGGGCCATTGTCGTAAAAACTAATCACGCAAGACTCTTGCGTGATTAGTTTTTTTTTTTTTTAAGATTTACATGGGCTCTTGAGTCTTGATTGGGCTAACCAGCTGGGATAAGGGGGGCCCAAGTCATTTTGATAAGAGGGGCCCAAGTCTTTATTTTTTGGTTGAAAATTTTAGCTACTAATTTTTTTTTTTTTGGGGCGGGGGCGGGGGGGGGGGGGGGGGGGCGTAGGCCCCACCTGGGTCCGTCCCTGTTCCTTACCAAAAAAAAGAAGGAGAAAGAACGAAGCAAAATTAGATGAACCCACAACCAAAACCACAAAAAAATGAAACCCATGAAGTAAGAATGAAGGCATCACAGTCCAATCTAGACCTTTGGCATGGATTCCTCGCAAAAAGAATGGTGTTGATTTGGGCTTAAAGGAATTAACATTCTCTGTTGTGGTCGATCTGGCCTTCCATTTTGGTGGCTAATCGTCCTTCTTAACTCCAAAATTGGAGCAAGAGAGAGAGCACAGAAATGAGAGAGAAATTGTTGTAGAAGAATAGGCGAGAGGAAAGAGAGAGGTAGAGCAAGAAAATATGATATTTATGGTGGTTGATTTTTCTGGGTGCATGTTCTTCATGTTTATGAATTGTGAGAGACCAACACCACATTTTAATATTGTTTTTTTTTTTTTCTTGTTTTGGGTGAAGGAAGACATAAAATGGATGTAAAAAGACTTATTTATCCTTTTTTTTTTAACAAAAGTGAGTAACAGAGACTAAATAGAAGTAACCTTAGGTGGATAAAGTGTTAAGTTTAAACTTTAAATCACGGATAGACAAAATAAAAATGGATCAAATCACAGATGAAATTACTGTAATTCCGCAAATTAATATCAAAATTTGATTGAAAACTTACAATTGTTTATTTAAATTTTAAACTTTCCGCGCTCGGGATAAAATTGGATTTATGGGTAAAAAGCAAAACCTAATAAAAAGGACAGCATATAAACGTAAATGACGAAAGTGCCCTTCCATATCCGAACAAATTCAAGAACCCTCGTTTCGTTTCTTTTCATTTGGGTATGAAACTGGCGGGAAAATCCATCCACACCAAAATCAAAACCCTACTACTCATTTGCTCCAAATCAAACTCCGAAGTTTGAAGGCGGAAACGATGTCCGGCGGCGGGCGCGGCGGCGGCATGAAGGTGCTGCACGTGGCGGAGAAGCCGTCGGTGGCGAAGTCGGTGGCCACCATTCTGTCTCGGAACAATGGGGGCCTGAGAACCAGGGAGGGTCGGTCGCGGTACAACAAGATATTCGAGTTCAGTTACTCCATCAATGGTCGCCCCTGCCACATGCTCGTCACTTCCGTCACTGGTCACCTCATGGAGCTCGAATTCCAAGACCGATATCGCAAATGGCACTCCTGTGACCCCGCCGATCTCTTCCACGCTCCCGTCCACAAATTCGTCCCCGAGGTCTCTCTCTCTCTCTCTCTCTCTTTCTCTATAAGCATATGTGCCTTGTTAGAATAATGGCTAAATGATTAAATTCTTCGTTTCCTATTCGATAAGACTAGGGATAAGCCTAATTTTACACCCAACTGATGTACCAAGTTGTGATTGGTGCGTAATAAAAATGGTGTCAGTGATGGACTCACGTGAAAGTGATATTGCATGAAGAAATCTAAGACCACCCTTTGCCACAACTCTGACGCGGCAAACTATTAGTTATGGAAAATGGTGCGGTCCTAGAATTACTCGATATTGTTTCCATCATAAGTTGACAACTCAACTAGGTGTGAAATTGGGTGTGTTTTATCATGGTATCAAAATAGGTGTATTGGGTTTTTTTTTTTTTTTTTTTTTTCTATCCAAATTCCACGGGTTAAAATAATGGTTCCATTTGGTAACACCTTATCAAAGGTCACTTTTTCAAATTCGTTCCCAAGGTCTTTATGTATATTGGTGTTTTATCAGAATAATAGTTAGGTCTCTATGTGTATTGGTGTTTTATTAGAATATAGTTAAATGATTAAATTCGTCTTTACCTATTACTCAGTAGTATATCATGGTATCATGATAGGTGCTTTGGGTTTTTTCTATGCTCTACCTCTTATTTAAAAAGTTAAAAAAAATTCCAAATTCCGCGTAAGTTGGTTTATGACATGTGAGGGTTAGTGTTAAAACAATGGTTAAATGAAATTCATTATTTTTGTCATTCCCTTGTTAGCCAGTAGTTTATCATGGTATCATAACAGGTGTTCCAAATACCAGGTGTTGGTTTGGGTCGTACGAGGGACGTTGTTAATATACTGGTTAAATAATTAAATTCATTATTTCCTGTTAGCTTAAGCCATTGGGAAAAGTGGTAGTTTATCATGTGCAAGGTAGTGATTGAAATGAGGTGTTTGAATAAAAGTTAATTGGATGTTGTAGAAAAAGTTGCTTGGTTGTGTACTTGTTTAGTAAACTTTTTGTAATTATAATGAGGTGGACACAGCAAAGTATAATTTACGCATGGAAGCAAAAGCAAAAGCGCAAATTGCTAGATATTCATGTGAATTAATAACTGACCGACCTGTCTCTTTCTTGTTTTTGTTTTTTCTAATTTAGGATAAGTTGGATATCAAGAGGACATTGGAAGAGGAAGCTAGATGGTGCCAGTGGCTTGTATTGTGGCTAGATTGTGATAGAGAAGGAGAAAATATTGCATTTGAAGTGATAAAAGTTTGCACGGCAGTAAATCCTCATCTTACCATCAAGAGGGCTCACTTTTCTGCTTTAATTGACAGGTCCTAAAGGTTATAATATTCTGTCGGTTCTTAATATATTCTTGTCTTTACTTTCATGATCTTGATTGATTCCAGGGAAATCCATGAAGCAGTGCAACGTCTTGTTGAGCCAAATAAATGTTTTGCTGATGCAGTGGATGCTAGGCAAGTGAGTACTTTCTCTAACCAATGGGGAACTCTACTTGTTTATTTATGATTACTGTGAACTCATTTGATAAGTTTCCCTAATAGCTGTATGCTTGTATGAATTGAAAAGATTGTTTTTATTTGTTAATTCAATTCCTAGTTATTTGGCACCATGCTTTTAGACCTCTTATCTACTCTATTGCTGTTAGCTCAAGAAGTGTGTTAGTCCTTCTATCACTGTTCTTTTTGGCAGTTGTATCTCCTTCTAAGTTGGAATGAAATTCTCTCTTTTATTTGTTTACAGGAAATAGATCTTCGGATCGGTGCTTCTTTCACTAGGTTTCAGACTATGCTGTTGAGAGATGCATTTGTTATTGATTTTACTACAGATGACAGAAATCTTGTTCTAAGTTATGGTCCTTGTCAGGTATGGTTGCTATTGAAAAATAAAATGTAAATGATTTTCTGCTAAAAAGTGGGATGCATCTCTCCTGCATTTGTCATTTCACCTCATCCTTAAGTGCAGTTCCCTACACTTGGCTTCGTTGTGGAAAGATATTGGGAAATACAAGCACACGAGCCAGAAGAATTTTGGACCATCAACTGTTCTCACAAATCGGATGAAGGCATTGCTACCTTCAATTGGATGTAAATCTAGAGGCCTTAGAGATTACATATTTATTTTTGAAGTTTAGTTGCCATAGAGTTGAAATTGAGCATATCTTATTTTGCAGGCGTGGTCATCTGTTTGATTACACATGTGCTGTTATAATTTATGAGATGTGTGTTCAGGATCCAATTGCAACTGTGAGTTATAATGAAAATATGTAACTTGAGCGTAATGCTAACTTCATGGTATAGATATTTCTAAAAATTTGGGTTTTTTCTTATTTAACTGCAATTTAGGTTACAAAGGTTAGACAACAGGAGAAATTGAAGTATCCTCCTTATCCTTTAAATACCATTGAGCTTGAAAAACGTGCTTCACGATTCTTTCGGATGAGTTCTGAACACACTATGAAGGTGAGCTGTATACGTCTGTTGTATTGATGACACTTTGGCATCCTTTTCTGATTGATTTCTACTTAATTAGAGACAACATTTAACATGAAATCAAAGTAACTGGGAATGATCATGGAAAGGTTCAATTCCTACAAAAGTAGTTTATTTATGGAAGTTTTTATCTACTTTTTGTAGAAAAATAATGGGGAAATGTATGTGTATATTTGTAGATGCAAAGTCAAGTGTAGGTCACTGGCATTGCTTGGTCTTCTTTATAAGGAGAACCAAGGTTCAAATCCTCCCCTCACTTGTTGTAACAATTGAATTATCAAAAAAAATTTGTAGTTGCAAAAAAAAAAAAAAAAAATTGAATTTGAAGTAATGGAGTACAGTTGTAGAAGCTTTTTTATATCCACTTTATATGATACAATATGGGGAAGTGTGTGTAGGTGTGTTTGCAGGCCTGGTCTATCTGTTTTGTGAAAGAATACAATTTTCAACCCTGCAGAAATCTCATTTCTTATATTAGGACTCATAGTTGGCTGCATAATGCCGTGTTTCTACTCTTTCTGAAGGTTTAACCTCTAAATGATCCATTCATCCAACTAATGTAAATCTTCATTCCAAATATGCAATTCCTTGTCATTTCTTTGCTCCCTTTTCTTAGAGCTTCAAATTTAAAATTCCATCCTCTTTGCACAATTGCAATTATGGTTATTTGCGGAATGAATAAATTATTTTAGATGGCTCTCCTTGATCATCTATTTGAGCTACTTCTTAAGAAGTTTTTGGGACATACAAAATTGGCAGCTTGAAAGGTATGCCTATTTTATATCTGTCTGATATCATTATCACTCTTTTTTTTCCTTTACCAAAGAAAGTTCCTTGTTTTCCCAAAATACTCTAGCAATTGTGTTTTTAAAAGCTTTTGTTCTTATACTATGCTCATTATGACCATTCACATTGTTATATTGGTTGGATCTTTAACATACATCTCAGCCTGAAACTCAAGTCAATTTATTGTTTACAGGTTGCGGAAGATTTATATCAAGCAGGTTTCATCAGCTATCCTCGTACAGAGACTGATAGCTTTTCTCAGAGAACTGATCTGCATGTTGGTAACTTTGTTGGCATTGCATTTCCGCTAAATTCCTTCTACTCTCCAAATATTATAGCAGCTTTTCACTAAGTTTGATGTTGTCTTTATCCTTTTCTTGGTCATCATCTCTTTTGTCATTTGTTTCCATTGGC
The DNA here is from genome assembly GCA_032727855.1 of Quercus ilex subsp. ballota. Classification (NCBI taxonomy): domain Eukaryota; kingdom Viridiplantae; phylum Streptophyta; class Magnoliopsida; order Fagales; family Fagaceae; genus Quercus; species Quercus ilex. The sequence goes on from CM064917.1 coordinate 41,127,348, forward strand.
TTTTGGTGATTTAATTGGCCCTTATGACTGTATGAGATAAATTTCATGTAGGCAATTGTGCAAGAACAGCAAAGGCATCCTGTATGGGGACCATATGCACAGCAGTTGTTGGAACCTGGGTCAGGACTTTGGAGAAACCCTGGTAATGGTGGACATGATGACAAGGCCCATCCACCCATTCATCCAACAAAATTTTCTTCTGGAGAATCTGGATGGAGTCAAGATCACCATGTAAGCATGTCACCATCTTAATTGGCATTTAACTGCTTACTGAATGCTTTTGAATTGTATTTTTGTGGTGCTGAGTCAAGAAGCATGCTTTACTAAATCTTTTGAATTTTAAATTACTTTCATTTGGTGACAGAGATTGTATGAGCTGGTTGTTCGTCATTTCCTGGCATGTGTCTCCCAGCCAGCAGTAGGGGCTGAGACTAATGTTGAAATTGACATCGCTGGTGAATTATTTTCTGCATCAGGGAGAGCGATACTAGCTGTGAGTTATGTCCAAAAGTCAAAAAAGATATCTATCTATCTATCTATCTATCTATCTATAAACCGAATATGGTTGACTTTTAGTTGACTTTATAATATTTTGCCACCTAAGTTTTTGAGGCCTCACAATTTTACAATCATTATTATTATATATATATTTTTAATTGAATTTAGATTCTATTCTATATTTAAATCCTCCATTAGAATATTGACACATCATATTTTCTTTAAATGGTAGAATTGATAGTTCCATATACAAATACAATTATAATAATTCCTATTAATAACTACGATAATTATCAATTTTATATTTAAGGCAAATAAATAAAAGAAAATTTTACATTCTGTTAAACTTTCCTGTGCATTGCACGGGTTACAGACTAGTGCATGTGTGTGTGTATATATATATATATATCTTAATGGCTTAGTGTTGGGTGTGCTTGAATGGTATTTTGGGAAACTGTAATCAATGCCTGAAATAGGTTATGGTTGTATCTTTGAGAAGTTTTTGCATCTCTAATGGTTCAAGAAATATGTGTCAGTTGAAGTTATTAAGTAGTTGTTCTATATGATGGCAATCATTGCCCCATTCTTTAATGAGCTTTAGAGTTCAACCATTATTAAAGACTCAGATGCAAACCAATGAAATGTCACCATTTATTGAGCATTAAGTATATTACAAAATAATGAAATTTCACCATTTTTTATACTTTGGTTTATTTTGGAGGATTGTTAATTCACAAATAATAGCAGTTGTTCTCACTAACTTTATTTGTATTAATAGTATACAATATCAGCCTCTCGAAAAAATAATAATAAAATTTTGTAGTTGCTTACAAATTATCTTTCTTAGAGCCCCATTTTATGCACTAGGTACTATCATTTGTATTAAAAGATTTGCTTGTGCTTTGATTAGCCTCATTTCTTAACACAGTTGGTCCCTTTCTGGAGAAAGGAATAGACTTTTGTTATGTATCTAGTATCCTCATTAGCTTTTAATGAGCACGGTAGCTACAGATTTTTTTGTTGACATATAAGAGTGCATGTGTTCCTGTAATGCTTGTAAGTTGTGTTGTATGCCCCCTAGGTGTGATGCGAACCATCTCAATGTATAACCGTTGAAAGAGAAGCAGTAGCTTCATATTTGGGTATGACAGGAAGGACCGTGGATGAAATTTTATTTTTATGAGAGCAGCTTGAAATAGGAATTGGTGAATTTCTGTTTGAGTTGCTGTACTCAGTGAGGGTTAGGAAGGAGAAGAGTAGATAATGTATTAGAAATTGAAACAAAGTAGTCTATAGATGGTTGATCTTATTATGTGGCTTTGAGAGGGCCTAAAATGGCAGCATCCTTTTGGAATACCATTTTATGGTCCATGGCACCCCTGAAAGTAGCCTTTTCCCCCTTTTTGAACAGCTGCTTTAGGGAAAATTCTTGTGGTAGATGGTTTGATTACGAGGAAGCAGATTATTGTGGATTGTTGTTTGCACAAGAGTAATGATGGCATGGTAGATCATCTCTTCTATCACTTCATTGTCCAAATGCAATCGATTTGTGATCTCTAGTACTTTAGAGTAGTTTTTGAAAATCCGAACCAAAGAACTCCTCAGGGTGTTTAGGGGTTGTATGAACAATATCAAGAGAAAGAAAAGAAGAGATGAGAGAAGGGAAAGGGAGAAAATAACAAAAGGAGGCCAACATGCCTCAATGCTTAAAGCACACTATTTTATTAATCAACACTACCTCTCTTTGAGTACATTGAACTCAAATACAATTAGGGGCTCTGGTTATATTTATAAAAGAGGGACTCTTTCTTGTATCAGTACTAGGATTTTTAGTTTGGCTAATAAACTAAATACATAATAAAAGATTAACTTGGACTCAAAGAAATTAAAACCTAAGATACTTAGGATCTTTCAGAAAATTCTATACTCAACTACCAAGAGCATTATAGCTTAACTGACACTTCTTGATGTTTTCCAACCTAGACATCTAGGATTTAAATCCCCACTCCCCCACGACCTATAGCATTTGATGGAAGGCACTTTCCATCGTATGAAGGCCTAACAATCAAAGTATCAAAAAGAAGAAGAAAATTCTAGACTCAACCAAACTACCAAAATTCCCTCAATTTGTAGGAATGGCAGAAATTACAGATTTGCCCTTGAGTACAAAATTTACCATAACTGATAGAATAATAACTCAAAGAAAAAACCGTTGACCGTAAAACACATATGACTACTCCATTAAAACCACGTTCCTTTTACTTCAATTGGACTTCATGCGTGGTTCCCATAAAATAAATCTTGAATAGACGAATTTGTGAAATAGTAACAAATCAATCTTGCATGGCTGCATCATTGTTTCAATTCATTTTGAATTCACATTTTGACTTGGGGTTTTACGCAATTTATTTCCGTATTTGATTTCCTGCAATCTGTTTCTGTTTCTCTGTGATATATATAATTTTTTTTTCAAGTACAGTCTGTTCATCATCATGAACGTGATGTACTTTTTTATTAATGAAAATATCTATTACCTATAAAAAAAAAAGAAAGCTCAAAAGATAATTAATAGAAAGAATAAAATTGGTGTTGATCAAAGATGGAACTCTAGTTGCTTACTGCTTAACAGCTTTATGCTAAGGTAGAATTTAATATCCTGTTTGTGATTGATAAACACTTAAAAGAAAAAAATTGATGACACTCTAATTTGGGAAGCTGAATTAGCAACAGCCTTTGGGACCCATGATCTTTCTTGGATGTATCGATCTCTATATTTTACTTGAATGGACAGAGAACCGGCTTCTATTTTAATTAGGAATTAAAATGAAATTACTATTTTAAAACCTTCTCCCCCCCCCCCTCCTCCCCCCCCTCCCAAACGGATGGGTTTTGGGATTAATGATGATGATTTTGTATTTGACTTGATTGCTTCTTGTTTGACCAGAAAAACTACTTAGATGTTTACCGCTTTGAGTCTTGGGGAAGTTCAACGATCCCAACATATGTCTCTGGACAGCAGGTTTGCTATCGATCATCTCATCATGAGCTGCATTTAAGTTTTTCCAATTGCATATTGATTGTTGTAATTTTTTTACTCCATATTTGATCTGTTCTATCACTTCTTTCCCCTCCCACTTCTTACATTTATCAGTTGGATGGAATTTTCAGCTAGCATATAACTCTCTAGAATAAATTATCAAAAAAAAAAAAAAAATCCCTAGAACCGTTTTTGCTCTTAGATACGTCATCGTTTTGTGATATAGTTGAAATGCTAAAATGTGCTCAGCCCAGGCAACTTCTTAGAAATTTTTGGACTAAAGAGATTAAAATATTGACAAAGGTTTTAGCTAACTCATGGTAGAAATCAGTGTTGTTAAATGCGTGCTTAAGCACAAAGCACACAGGCCTTGGGGCTTTTCCCTCTAAAGCGAGGTGCCCTCTTAAAAGCTCACCTTAAGCGCACTTTTTAGAACTTTTTTATTAAGCGCAAAGCCTGCTTTTATGAGCTTTTTGTAAATTTTTTTAAAAAAAAAATCCTGATTTGATTTTTAGCTATTAGATCTAAATATGTTTGATATAAGCCATTGATTTAATATATAAAAACTAATAGTATGGTGCTACCATACACCTAAGCCTACCTCTTTAGATATTTTAGACCTTTTGGACCACAACCACACAAACAAACACTAAAGTCAAGCAACAGGTTCGAGTTCTAGTTCACAACATGCTCCTCATGATGGAGATGAAGATGATGAGGGCTACAAATCTTGTGATGACAACGATGATGGTCCCTTGCTTAATGGGGATGATGATTATGTAGATTAGGATTGCATTGCATATTTGCATTGATTTTGTTAGGCAATGATATTTTGTTAGGCAAAGATAACATTACTTAACATTCTAGTACTTTTTAGCATTTGCCTTTTTTGTTCTATACTTCTATTTTGATTCAACCATGTTTTGTAATCATGGCCATCAAATATCATGGTTGCATATATTTTGTAAAGCACAAGAGAATTATATAAATGTTATATAAAATGTTTTATTGTAATTTATATGATTAATTGATCACTTGATTGTTGTATTGACCATTAATCAATTTTTTTTTTTAAATTTGCGCCTAACATCGATTAGGCGTGTGCTTGCGCTTTGCGCCTAGGCTCTAGGAGACCTTTGCACTTAAGTGCGCTTAGCGCTTTTAACAACATTGGTAGAAAAGAAGAAATAATGCAGTTCACATTATACAAGATACCATTAGTTAACTTGATAGTCTGTCTGAGTTTGTTTAGAACTGTGATGTTGTCCTTTTTCACATGCCATCTTTTCTTGTGATTACCATTTCATTTTGATATACCTTTAAGGATGTATCATCAATGATCCTCCCTTGGCTCTTTCCTATGATTCGTATATCTTTTCAATAAAAGGAATTGAAAGAGTAAATTTTTTTAATTTGCATGATGGCATAATGTGTGTTAAAATATGTTGTGGATTTTGATGTTGAGACTCTTGGGGTGGGGAGGGGGAAAGTTGGGGGGGGGGGATTTCAGTTTGTATTATTGGAGATCAGTTCTGAAAGTTATTATTTTTGTGCTCTTCTTTTAGGGCCTTCTTTATTTATTCTCTCTCCATACAAACAAATATGCATATGTGATTATCTATACTACTATTTAAGAGGTTTCTCCTGTTTGTATTCCTACTTTTTAATGCTCAAAATACCCTCAAATTCACTTGTTTAGAAAGTTTAAATAGTAGGGTTAGACATGTAAAATTAATATTTTTTTGATAGGCAATAAGAATAATATTAATCAAGATGAAAAAACGAAGAAAGCAAATACAAGTTGTTCATGATTGTGAACATAAGAAAAAGCAACAAACAACAACAAGGGAAAAAATTTAAGGTGCAATTCTAAGAGAAGAAAGAAACTCAATGATAGAAGAACAATTTGAGGAGCCCCAACACCTAAACCAATCAAAAAGAGTCTTCTGGCATAGAGCTTGTAACTGAACCGGTGATTTCTCAGTAGCCTCAAAAGAGCGCCGATTTCTTTCCTTCCAAACAATCCACGTCTAACAGCCAGGAACCAAATTCCATATGTCCGAATTAATTTTAAAACTACTAAATTTTAGATAAATTTAAAAAAGCAGTTTACCAGTACAAGTTTTTTCTTTTCTTAAAGGATGTCTTGTCCCTCAGACCTCTTCCATGAATAAGGGGGTAATCCTCATAAAATGAAGGGTAATACTAGTAGGATGAGCTAGTCTTTCGAGCAGTCAGATGAATTCATGAAGCTTCAAAATCATAGTCTAAAACTGAAACTTTGATTCTCTCGTCTAAAGTTTATGAGAACTTGTTCCAGTTGTTTATGTATTTTTCTGTGGCTACTGTATATAGTTTTTCCAATGTCCACTGAATAAGACCACATTGATTTTATCATACAATTTTATGTTCTGAACCTTGAGGGTTAAACTTTGCTTTAACTTCTTTTATGTATCTTGAAATTTTTTACATGTATACTGGTTATTTTACAGTTTGTACCGACATCATTGACCCTAGATTCAGGAGTTACTAGACCGCCACCACTTCTGAGTGAAGCTGATCTGCTTAGTTGTATGGACAAGGTGAGGAAAGTAGATACTTAATCTTCATTGATTCTGGTATGGACTCCTTATTGTCTGAAATTTGGATGATCTATTCTCTAGTTAATCAGACAGTGATAATTGTGACTAAATTATTGCTCTCCTTTTGCCCTTTTTTTTTGGATGTAGGAGGGCATTGGTACAGATGCGACGATGCATGATCACATAAAAAAGCTGCTTGATCGGTTTTATGCGACTAAGGACTCGAACATGCGTTTCTCTCCAACTAATCTTGTAACTTCAGAGGCTCAAACTCTTTATGATATATTATTTGCTGTCTTGTCTAATAAATTTTTTTTTTCTTTTTTTGATAAGTAATGAAACTTTTTATTAAAATATCAGGAAAAAGAGACAACCAAGTATATAGGAAGTATACACTAGGGACAAGAACAATCAAATACACAAATTACTACCATCCATCAAAGAAAAAATCGAAAAAATAGATTGACTGCTTCCTACTACAGACAACCAATCCAATAAAGTTTTGAAGAAGAAAAATTTAAGTTCAGGAATTGTCCTTTCAGAATCCTCAAAGCTCTGGTTATTTCTTTCCCACCAAATGCACCACATCAAGCAATGAGGAAGAGCCAATCATATACACCATTTTGATGTCACCTAAATTTCCCTTGCCAACAAGCTAAAAGTTCAACCACCGTCTTCGGCATTACGCAATGAATACCAAACAATCTTCTTAGGATCGTCTGCTTAGGTTTCCTAATTCATTTATTGGTTCTTTGTATGGGGAAAAAAACTAAAGTAGCTATAGGTTTAGTATAGGTTTAGAATGGGATGTAAACTTTAGGAATGAAATAGTTGTCAAGCTGTCTGTAGTTTTCCAAGAAAGTAAATCTAACAGTCATTTTTGCAATTTAGCCTCTGTTTGTTTTGTTATAAAATGTTTTTCTACATGTAGTGTTTTCAGCATAAACATTTCTCTAGGTGTATGGTTGCATTCTTGAAAATGCTTCAAAAAACATCTTCAAGTGTTTGCCCCCACGCAAAATGAAAAAAAATCTCACATCTCACAACCCAATCCACAAATCTCACGACCCACTAGATCCACACACCAACCAACAAAATCCACCATATCAATGCACAACGTACCAGATCAGAGAAGCCTAGAGACCACAAGAAAACCCAGCCACCAACGCATGCAGCAGAGATAGATCCCCATTGCAAGTCCCGGCGATATTGATAGTGCTGTGAAAGGCCCTAGGCATGTCGGAGACTTCGTCTGATAGAACCTCACTGTGACATCAATCGTGTTGAGAAACCTAGAGATCCATGCATTCTGGAGAGTTTGTTGCCCATCACCTAGGGATGGCAACGAGGCAGAGTGGGCCAGATTATGGGTGCTTCGCTCCTACCCAGTAGGGTAGTTGCCCTGCCTAGTAGGGTAGTTGCCCTGCCTGCCCCTCAAGAACCCTCCCCATGTTAACCCACCCCACCCACACGGCCACACCTATTATAATAGTATAAAATTATACTTGCAATTATATTGATCACACCAAATCAAACTATTTTTCACTTTGCAACTAAATAATAAACTAAAGTAATTACCAAGACAGTAAAAAAAAGTCTTCATATCCAAGCATTTTGATACTTAATAATAAAAGTTAGTAAGGATCTTAGGGTTGAAATATGAATAAAACAAAGGGCCATTTGTAAATATATGGGGGCAACCTAAATCTATCCTTGTCCTGCCCCAGGGTGCAGGGTGAAAATGTCTCCCCATCCCTGCCCTTCCATTTCTGTGGGGAGGGGAAAATTGTGCCGGGGGGAGTAAATTGCCACCCCTAGTGGCCCTTATGATTGCTCGCTAGTTGAAGCCCCAATGATTTGTGTGAGAAAGAGATAAAAGAGTGAGAAATATAATTCTGCTGTTTGGGATTGATTGGGTCATGCTAGGTTCGGTTGCAGACTTACTTTGTTGTTGGCACCATTGGCTTGGGAAATATAATTCCGATAATTGGAACTTGGTACCAGGCTGTTTGATGTGGACTATTTGGACTGAACATAATCGGCGTTCTTTTGAGGATATTGAGAAATCAATGGCCCAATTGTTAGATTTGTGCCAGTGGACTCTCTTCAATTGGATTGTTCTACTATTTTTGATTTTCTTTTGTTTCTTAGAATATGATTTTGATTCCTTTTTTTTTTCTTTTGTTGCTATGTTGTTCTTTGTTCACTACCGTGAACTCTATGTATCTTTTATTATTTTCTCTTAATAATATTACTTTCTTACCTATCAAAAAAAAGATAAAAGAGTGTGAAAAAGAGAAAAAAGAGGGAAGGGGTGGGGGGGGGGGGGGATTGTGCATGTGTGGATTTGGAAAATGTTTTACAAAATTTTTGGCATAAAACGTTTTACAACTTTTATCCATTGCGTTTTTATGGTCAACCGAAAATATTTTCGGTTTGACCAAGGTTTTATAACGAACAAATACTTGAAAATGCTGACAATGTTTTTCGGAAGACATTTTACAACAAATGCAGCCTTAGTTCCTGTCCTCAATATAGTTAATTTTGTTAGAATTATGATTAAATTATTAAATTCACCATTTACTAAGAGCTTAAGTTTATGGAATAATAAGTAATTTAGCATAGTATTAGAGTAAGAGATCTTAAGTTTGATCTTTGCCTTCACTTGACCTCCCATTTAAAATGTTAAAAATGCCACATGTTGGGCTCCACTTTATTAAGGGGGAGTTTAGGTCCACACATGAGGAGGTGTTAGAATAATGATTAAATTCATCGTTTCCTAACAACTTAAGCTTTTGGGAATTGGTAATTTAATTGTGTCTTTAGATATGCAAACATGTTTGTGCATGTGTGTATGGCAGCTTAAGAATAAATTTTTTAAAATAAATTAACGGTCCATGTCATTTACTTCAAAATCAAGTAAATAATTTTAATGATTCATATATTTTTTTAACCAAAAAAAAAAACACACTTAGGTGTGCCTTTGTGCTTCTTCAAAAAGTGCTACAAAAGCATGCTTTAGGTCTGATTCATTAAATAAGCTTTGTTTTGACCAAGCAAAGTGCTTAGGCCTAAGGCTTTGAGTTTTGAGCTCTAAGTGCATTTAAGTGTGCTTTAACAACATTTTCAATTGCTGAGAAGCCCACAACCCCACCCGCACTAGACCACAAGCCACACCCTAAAGATCAGTTGTGCTGTCATCAAAGCCAAGTCGTTAGCCTCCACTTTGTCATTGTCCAGCCCACCATGAAATATGCTCGATGGGTCAAGTTTCTCCCATCTTGGAAGAGTTAGCGTGAGACCAATTTATAGTCATTAAACCATTAATGCTGATTGATTTTGTTGGACATTTTTTTTGATGACGTGGAACCTCACCAAGGTAGGGCCCTTTGAATCTACCCTTGGGGAGTAAATCAAGGATACATGATCCTATCCAAAACTATGTATCAGGTAATTCAGGGGAACTCCTATTGGGGGTCAAACTTAGGATGTTTGGGCCTATAGCTCATCCCAAACTTGTAACCACTAGGCTGCACCTTAACGGGTGATTGATTTTGTTGGACTTGATTGATCGTGATTGGTGCTAATTGATGTTATTAGAGAGATTTGATGGCTATTTGGATTTTATTTCCATATTTGATGTAATCTCATTATGATTTAATTTTTTTTTTCCATGTTTGATGTAATTTGGGAAGTCTGTTTAAAGGACCCAATGCCATTGTAAGCAGTTGAAACTGGATTTATAAATTTGGGTTGAGAGTTTTCTTCTAGTACTTGGTGCTATTTCCAAGAAGGCTCACGTATTGATTCCTGGTTTCCTATTATGTTTGGTGCTGATTCCAAGCAGTCCTAGGTGCCCCATGCTTGGGTTCAATTTAATTTTTTGTTTTATTTGCTTGATGCTGACGTTAAGCAAACCCTAAGTGCTGATTCCTACGTCCTATCCCTTTCTTTTGTTCTTGTTTAGTTTCCCAAATAAAGTCCCTCCCTTAGAGTCTATTGTCCTGCATCACATTGGCCATGGGTTTCCTCTGTTCTGGCCACACAGCTTCAGTGGGGCTTCAAACTAGTGTGGACTTATAGTTGATTTGGACTTTGCACAGTTTGAAATTAATGAAATGAAATATTCTGCATGCATGGGCTTGCGAGGGATCTACTTTGTCACAGGTCAATGGGGATACCACAACTCCAAACCCAACACTGTTGCTGTTGGTTTTTTTTTTTTTTTTGGGGTTGGGGGGTGGGGGGGGGGGGGGGGGGGGGGGGGAGTGTTGGAACTGAGTGCCTTAAGCAAAACCATGACAAAAATAGGAGTGGCTTGTGTGAGCGATTGGTCCTAATGACAGGCCTCGGTCCTAGCGACGATTGAGTGGCACCACAACAATGATAGTGAGTGAAACAACTTGTAGATGGAGTTTTGGCGGTGGCACAACAGTCTAAGATTATTGACACCAAAATATAGCTCTCTAGCCTGTTCCCACACAAGTTCTGCAGAGGGGAATAATTTACCTTAACATACATACATATTATTTATAGGTGGGTAATTACATTATTACAAAATTTCCCCCCATACCTAATTGTAAAAATAGGTTTTTATTTTTTGGGTACCAAATATCACCTGAGATACAACAGATAAGATGACAATGCTTTCATGCCTATTGACCACTGAGCCTCCTTTTCCAACAATCTGTCTTATGAACAACCGTCCTTGGCATCACCAATGAGACCCCAAATAAGAAAGGGATAAAGGTCTAGAGCTTGGCAAAAGAACAATGGCTGACTGACTCCAACCAAAGCTTCATTATAGGTCAAACAGAGGACTAGATAGAGACTCCTTCGAACATGTTTCCTAAAAGGGGGATGGACTGCTACAAGCCTTAACAAAGCTCCTACAGTTAGTTCCCTTTAATAAAGGTCAAACACAATTTCTTTATTGTAGAATTGATGCAAGGGAAATTGGAGAAGCTTAAAGAAAGAGAGAATTGAATAGAGAGGGAGTGGCAGCAGAGAGAGGGAGAAAGAAATCTCAACCTCAATCTGAGAATTTGAGAGTAATTTTTATTCAATGGAAAAAATTACAATGGCCAAGCATGGTTATTTATACACCAAGGGGGTTGTTATGATGACGTTATGCTGACATCAATCCAATTATGAACCTCCCTAACATATCAAAAAAAAAAAAAAAAAAAAAAAATTATGAACCTCCCTAACAAACTGTAGCTACACATGCATATAAATAATTAATCTCTTTCTTAAAATCACAAACTATAGCTAGCATTTAACTACTATAGCGTTTATTTCACATGTCTAACTAACTTCTACGGCAATTATCCATATGTCTAAAATAATTTAGTCACGTCTTAAAAAAAGATACTTTTCTGGGTAGCTGATTTTGGTCACATCTATCATGCTTTTGTGGAGTAGTTGATTCAGCCAACTCATCTCATGCTCTAGTGGCATGGTTTGCAACCTCATCATTACATAATCGGCCAGCTCATCATGCGTGCATCAATAATAAAGGTTTTGCATCCTAAGAATAATCCTTGGAGAAATTTTCTTTAGTTAGAATATTTACCAAATAAGAAATCACGACATTAGGAATTTGGAATTCAAACATCATATCCTTTGGTAGAATTCATTTTGATCTTTTGTTGCTAGCACCATATCCAAAAGAATTTCATTTGTGAAGTGTATTTTTGGCTTATGTTTCCTTACAAAAACTTTTATCTTTGAGCGCTTTAATCATATTCTTTTATAATTGCAAATGTAAGTAAACTCCAATGTTGATAAGTTGACACTCAGGAGAGCTTGAAACTGTGTCTTTGTAGTTTTGTACAAAGCAGTATTTCTTTAAATTGATTTTCAGTTTATTATGATTTCAGGGTGAGGCACTTGTTATGGGATATGATGACATGGGGTAAGTAATTTAGTTTTTGTATTTAAAGATATAATAACATTGTCTTGAGACTCAATTTAATCTTATCTCAGATATGGAGGTCTTTTTTAGTTATAAAATGGTTGACTATGGAATCCATCGTTATCATAGTTGCATGTTATGTGTAGCTGTAAGGTGCCATTGATGGTATATTAAGTATTGAGGAAGAAACAAGTTAACTAGTAACAATAAGGATGCCAATGATTTGACTTTTGTTTTGCTAGATATACATTTTTGTGCATGATGCCTTACAGATATCTTAAACACACAAACTGTCACATACATGCATGCATAAATTATTTATATATATATATATATATAATTAATTAATTAAATGTTTCATACATGTTTATAATTTTTAGCCAATTAACTTTATCTCAAATCGCCATTCCTCCCACAAGAACAGAGTGGAAGGTACTGGGTTCAAGACCCACTAAGTGCGTTTGTAACTTATTTAGTATTTATAATTTCACATGTTTTTATGTACATATGTATAATCCCTTCCTATAACATGGATGGTGTGTTCTACAATATATATCAAGAGACATTGATGTTTTATGTAGATGTTGCAACACATTAGTCACTGTGAGCATTTTTTTAATAAGTTTTATTATTCCTTTTAACTTTCAGCCTTGAGACCCATAATGAGCAGTTTATAGACTTAAGGTTGAAATAACCTTTTTACTTTTTATTAGTAGGGTATTTGGGCCATTAGCCATTGATCAAAATTTCTAGAGGGCTTTATTGAGAAAAAAAAAATTGTTTTCTTGAGTCAAAGTGAAAGAATATACTATTAATGCTAAGGATTTTTTTTTTTTTTTTTTAGGTAAAAGGATCAGTATATTGAAATGAGAGAACTACCACAGTACATGGGAAGAAAAATATTGTAACTCCTAAAGAATTAAAATATGAAATTTAAAAGATCAACAACTTCTACAAAAGAAGAAGAATCAAGGCTGGCTAATATTTTTTTCCAAGATAGTGTAAGCTTTGATACCTATTGGCTGTGAGTTTATGTAATAATAATGAGTGTATGCAAAATTGAAAAAGAAAAATAGAAGAAACAATAACACATGGAACACAAAGATTTACTTTGTTCAGCCTTAGGCCTTTATCAATGGGTGGTATCTAGGAGAAAGTTTCATTAAGAAAGTAGGAGATTATAAAAGTGGTACAAAAGAATCCTTGCAAATCCCAAATATAACCATAGGGCTTGCTCTCACCACAACTAGCACACCACAAGAATTCCTAATTATTTAAACCTGGTGTGCTAAAGACCAAATTTGTGTGTTGAATAGTGAGCATGGCAGAGTATATATATGAGTCCAAGGCATGTGGTGTGTTGCAGTTGATATCAGAACTAAGTAGAATTTGGTTTACAAGTCCTTGTCGTACACCACAAGTAAAAGAAGACAAAGACACAGTAAAATACTTGACCAAAATCATGCCCCCACCACAATGAAGTTCTCAAGGATAGCGATTTAAGCGAAATCACTTAGTGCCCTCCTCCATCATAAGTACAATTATTCCATTCTCTCCTAATATTCTGCATAAGACATAACAGAGTAGCACCCCAAATTTAAGTCCTTGTCACTGTACCATATCTCCTTTTCCAACAAGTGAGAAGATCTGTCAATGTATTAGGCATCTCCATTCAACTCCAAAGGAAGAAATGACAAGTGCCCAGAGTTCTCTTGCTATCAAATAATGAAGCAAAAGATGATCCACTATTTCTCCACTTTCCTTACACATACAACACCAATCTACCACAATAATACGTCATTTGAGGAGAGTTTTTCCACTGTCAGAATTTCCCCAATGTCATGAAAGTATTTCGCTTTACATTGATATTTAACCGTTGTGAACTTATAGATCCTATCAAGAATTGGACAGAAACTTTATGTTTACTGTATTCTGAAGTATATTTGGTAAGAGTATATTTTTGTGTCTACACACAAACATCCATAATAATATATATGGCTTCGTATATGTAAATGGAATGAAAATGATTACACATAAAAGTGAGCTGTATATATTATTCAGCCCTCTTACTATTTATTCTTTATATAGAAAGGGTCATTACAATAGGACAAGGAATATCCTTTGATATAACAACCAGGAGGGACAGCTGGCAAAGACACATCAACACCAGGAAACTTCCTAAAGGCTTCTAACTCTTCTAGAAGAGTACAACCCACACATCACAATGTTATAGTAACATCTTTCCATTTTTTTCTGACACTCCCCCACATGCTGACATATAGGTCCAGCTTGAAACGTATAGACTTTGAATGACTCCTACACAGTGCCTTGGTAAAGACATCAACAATAGGGCTGAAATTTACTTGAACTGGCTGAAACTCGGTCTATATCAGTCAAAATAGAAGTTGTACCTGAACCGACCGAAGAAGTCTGTACCAGCCAAAAAGATTTGAAACCAAGCAAAGCCAAACATAGACTTTATCAAGGTTAGGCTATCTTTATCCTGGATGAGGGATGAACAACTATGAATATACAAAAAGCTGGCAAGCTTATAATGTGTTGGCGACCACTATGTTGGCAACCAACCACTACTTTGGCGACCATTACTACGGCTGAGCAACTGGTAAACACACCATTATGCTCTAGTAACCAACCATCTAGTACAAAAAACAATCAAGAATGGTGGAGGATGTTCGAAAACCACCGCGGATCTGCCAAGGATGCAATTCGACTATCGAACTCAATCAACGGCCACCAAGAACAACGACTACCAAGATAGGCGGAGGATGGCCGAAAATAACTTAAGATCTGCTAACCAACCACCAAGAACAACAACAACTGAGAGCAATGACTCAGCTCTGAGTTTTTACTAACAACAAGCTAATAGTTTTCAACAAAGGAGGTGCGTGAAGACGCTTGAGATGCTGGATGTCTTCACGCTCCTTCCAACAATATTTAATTGATGAGGATCAGAGACACAGATCTTTAATGCTTTGATACCATGTTAATGGAAAGAAAATGATTATACAAAAAAGTGAGGAGCCATCTTTCTATTCTTTCTTTATATAGAAAGGGTCACTACAATAGGACAAGGAATATCCTTCAATATGATAGCTGTAGGGACAGTTGGTTGGGACCCCTCAATTAGTAAACTTCCTACAACCCATACTAACATCTTTCTATTTTTTTTTCCTAACTGTATCAAGATATTTGAGAATGACATTTGACTTTATACTGTGTAAGAAAATTTTTACTTTCAAATTGGGTTTGTTTTGAGTTCATTGGATGATGCCAAAATCTGTCGTTGAACTTTTAGCTTGTTGGCAAGGATGGTTTGGTCGTCATTGGAATAGTCATATTTGGATGATTGTCCCTCATTACTTGATGTGGTGCATTTGGAGGGATTGGAATAGCAGGAGTTTTGAAGACACTAAAAGTTCTATGCCTGATCTCAAGTTATTTTTTTTAGAACTTTATTGGATTGGTTATCAGCCATGAGGAACCTTTCTTTATTTTCTATTGTTGACTTATTAGATTTATGTAACTTTTGTAATTGATTGTTTACCCCTGTATACTTCCTGTATACTTGGGTGACTCTTTTTTATGATTTATATAATTTTATTATGTATAAAAAAAATTTTGCTTGCAAATTGTCAATTTATAATTGTCAAATGGGTAGAAATGTCCCAAATTCAACAAAATCAATATCCATTGATAGTTTCATAGGTGTATTGAAAAGCAATGGATGACCTGACGTGGTTAACTTTGTGTGATTTACAAAGTATTGGCATAGAAATGGTAGGAAAATAGTATTAATTCGGTTGATGTATGTATTTGAATCATAGTTCAATGTTTAAAACCTATGTTGCAGTGAGGAATTATATGTGTATTTAGATATGTGATTGTTATTATGCTTTGGCTTATTATTTCTATAGGTATAAGCTTTGGAAACCATATCTTAGAGCAGTTATGGAGCGTGACATGAAAGCAGTTAGTGAAGGCACTAAGAGCAAAGCTGAAGTTTTGACAACTAGTTTGCAGCAGATGAAAGCTTGCTTTGTAGATGTAAGTAGGCAGTTCACCATTACTGTGATTATGGAATATTAGTAATTTGTTCCTTTGAGGTTACGGTATAACTTTGATTTCCTATATAGAGTTGTTTCCATGAGATTAAACATATTCAGATGACATTCCATGAGATTAAACCACATGTAGGTTAGGAAACCCTGATTTTTTTGAAAATTTCTGTTAATTTGTAGATATTACAAATTATCATCGTGGGGAAATGACATGCTAACACCTAGATGCAAAAGTAATAAAAGTTCTCATGTATGCGTACATGTGTGAAAGAAGGCCCAATTATTTCTTTCATGTGAAATATTTCAACAAGGCAAAGTGGGTGATGTGGAAGCTCAAAGACCATTTTATTTGATTTAAGAAGTCAGTTGCACATAGGTTTTTTTTTTTTTTTTTAAATTTTTTTTTTAAAACCAAATAAATTAATGAAAATAAGCTCATCCAGACACATCCTATTAGTCAATTTCTGACAAATTTTTTAGCCTCTTGTGTATTATAGGTTACTTTGAAATACTTCTTTAAATATCTGCTTGTGTTGTATAATTTGGGACTAAGGTTTGGTTGTTGTTGTTATTGTTGTGTTGTGTATTTTGTCAATATCAAATATTACTTATCATTGGGAAATACGTGCAGGCCAGGTTAAATAAAGTAAAACTTTTTGAAGCCATGGCAGTTTTCTTTGAGAGGTGATTTCTTACTTTCCTCTGTCTTCGTAGATTATTATGTTTCTACTATCATAATGCATGTTTTACCATTAATGTAGGTCCAACCGATCTGGTGGGGATGAGCAGCATGCAGCTGGAGAAGTTGTTAGGCCATGTGGACTTTGCCAGGAATCAGATATGGTGCTTCGGCGAAACCGGGTAATGATTTATAGCATCAATTTCCCTATTTAAAGAAGCATTGGAAGTTTTATAATTTTCTTCAATCAATAAGATAATTCGATCCTTTGGTGCACTTTCAAGCCAATGGTTTTTTGATGCACAAGAAGCAAAACACATTTTCTTCAATCAAAGTAACCTTAAATCCACAAGGAGAGTTATTGGAATCCACCAAAACATAGAGAGACAAAAGTTTGAAATTTATTAAATTGAATAATGAATTGCCTTGGAGATTACTGTGCGTTTAAATAGAATGCAATCTTAGGGCTGCTAGGAGATGCTTAGAAAACCTTAAAAGTATTCCTAATGTGGCTAGGAAAACATCTTAAAACCCTAATTTGCATTAAGCACGAAATTAGGTGAAAAAATAGGAAAAAATGACCAAAAACAGCAAAATTGAGATAATTTTTCCCAACATTTTCTTATTCTAACACGGATACAGATTACCTCTTATTGTACTATGGAGTTTGGAATGTTGCCTCTTTGTGTTAAATGTGGCCTGTATGAAGGGAGAGGTAGGAGGACATCTAAAGAACAGTAACTATATAGAATTTCCAAACTCAGGTTGGTGGGTTCATTATTATAATGGATGTTGTTGGATGTGAGGAGACCTTCATTCATTAATGATTTCATTGATTAATTGTATTTGTAAATTGCTGATAATGATCCTTTGGGTATACACCCTCTATACTGCAAGGGTATCACTTGTATGTTTCCTTTTTAGCTTAATGAAATTTTTATTACCTATAAAAAATTATTTTTAATTTTAAGCCATATAAATGGAGTGTATTCTATAGATGTAATTCCCTACATGTTTTGTGCTTTCTAGTAAGTCGCATTGTACATGATACTTTTAGTGCTTGTAATATGGCTTTATGTTATAGATACTCTGCAATAAATATAGTTATTTCTTTTTCCTCATAAAATTGTTATTGTCACTCTCAACAGGATGGCAATTTCATGGTTGGATGCATGGGTTATCCACAGGTTGGGATACTTTCCTTGTTACATTCAATGTATTGTTAATCATGCTTGGATGAATACCTTGATGCTGAGGGTTTGCAAAGGTTGGGTTTGTATGATAATTTTTCAACAATAAAGACTGTGAGATGGATGGTTCTGTTTATTCACTTTAGATTGACAGGATCTACTAGTTATAAATTATAATGCATTTTTTCAAACTGAATATATTACTGCGTTTTTTAATAGGATCACCTTTATATCTCTTACTTGTTGATGTTCTTTTTTAATAGGGTTTCCTTTGCCCATTAGAATTAGGGTTTAAGTTTAATAGTCTATATAAGCTAAGTGTTGTACTCATATTGAGGGGGATTATTTTTATGAATAAAATTTCTATGAAATTGTCACAATGGTCTGGTGCAGACTCCATCCAATCCTAGGTGTTGACTTCTAGAGTGGGTTTTTTTTTCTCGCTTGATGCTGACTCCAAGCAAGCCTAGATGCTAACTCCTAAATTCTCTATCCTTATTTTCCTGTCCTTCTATTTTTTTGTTGCAATACTAATTAAAAAAAAAAAAAAATTGTTGCCTCAGGTTGGTTTGTCATGTGTCCATTGTCTCTCAATGCATGGAGTTTTGTTCATTTTGGTCTTCTTGATTTTGTAGGTTGTAGTTTCATTGACTTAAATGATTTCTTGCCATATCACAGTTGCATAGCCATACAGCCACAGATTAGTTTCCTGCTTCTTCCAAATTAACCTCCAACTAGTCTCAACATCATGTTAACTTCTTGGATATACCCTTTTCTTTACTGTCACCTGTGTATCTCGACATTGAAATTTCAGATATGCTCAACTTATTGACATGTGGATGCATGATATTTATATTCAAAACTTCACTTGGTGAATTGGTCTAAGGTATGCTCGTCTATTCAATTTGGGGGTCTGGCAATTAGAAATCTGAGATGCTTTAATGAAGCATTGTTGGAAAAATGGTTGTGGATATTTGGGTCTGAGAGAGAAGCGTTATGGAGAAGGATAATAAGGGTTAAATATGGAAGTGAGGAAGGAGGTTGGTGCTCTAATTCTATTCTAGGTTCCTATGGAGTGAGTTTATCGAAGATTATTAGTAATGGTTGGTCTACTTTTTGTTACTATATTCAGTATGAGATTGGAGATGGGACTAGAGTGAAATTTTGGTATGATGTCTGGTGTGGGAATAACCCTCTGAGTGTGTGTTTTCCTGAATTATTTAGAATTAGTAGTGTTACGAAGGCTTATGTGGCTGATATCATGCAGTTCCCTAATGGGGTTCTTTATTGAGACTTGGAGTTCTTGTGTTCTATTCAGGATTGAGAATTGGAATCTATGTCTAATTTTTTGGATGTTATATGTGGAGTTTCGTCGAGGGGTATTGGTGAGGAATAGATATGCTGGATGCCTACAAAGAGTAGGGGCTTTGAGGTTTGCAGTTATTATTGGGCCTTGTTGGGTGTATGTAATCAATCTTGAATAGAACACAAGAACTCCAAGTCTCAATAAAGAACCGCATTAGTGAACTGCATGATATTAGCCACATAAGCCTTCTTAACATTGGGCCTTGTTGGGTGTATATAATCAATCCTTCCCTTGGAGAAGCATTTGGAAGCCAAAGGTTCCTTCCAGAGTTGCGTTCTTTGTTTGGACTACAGGTTTGGGAAATATTTCGACTATTCATAATTTACATAAAAGGAAAGTATGGATTTTGGATTGGTGTTATATGTGCAAAATTAATATAGAATCGGTAGATCATCTTTTATTACATTGCCCTATTGTTTTTGAGACGTGGTGTATGGTGTTCACTTTGTTTGGTATATATTGGACAATGCTAGATTGCAGTTGAGCTCCTAGCATTTTGGCAAGGAAAATTTGGCCACTATCGGAATGGTGTTATCTGGATGGCTATCCCTCATTGTTTGATGTGGTGTATTTGGCGGGAGAGAAATAACTGATGTTTTGAAAAATCTGAAAGAACAATAGCAGACTTAAAAACTTTTCTTCTTTAAAAAACTGTTGGATTGGATGTCTATCATAGTTGTAGGAAGTCCTTCCTGTATACTTGGGTGACTCCTTTTTATGACTTTGAATAAAATTTTCATTACTTATAAAAAAATTTTAAAAAAATTATAATTGCGTAACATTTTCCCAATAATGATTGCTTAACCTTATAAGCATCTTATAAAGTATTTCCTTGTGATTTGCTAGGTATTTGAGAGCCACATAACAGTTTAGAAAACCTTCCTTCCATGGATATTAGGTTGAACTTTTAATATCAGGGAATATTTCCTGTCTTGTCCCTGAATTACTAATTGGTTGAGTATCTTGCCATTTGCAGATGCTTGCAGTATGTATTATCCTTATTATAAGCCATTAAACTTTTCCTTTTTGTCTATTCAAGGTGCAATAATGTAGCAAGCTCCTTCCCTGTTACGATTTTCATAATTTTTTATTTTTATCAAAAATGTATTTAGCAAATCTTTTGAGCCCTTTCCTTTGAAGCTTCATTGTCGAGTAGGATCAGCTGGTGGGTTAGTTGAGTTTATGCAAACTTTAACCTGCAAAATTCTTGGTTGAGTATCTTGCCATTTGCAGATGCTTGCAGTATGTATTATCCTTATTATAAGCCATTAAGATTTTCCTTTTTGTCTATTCAAGGTGCAATAATGTAGCAAGCTCCTTCCCTGTTACGATTTTCATAATCCTTTTTATTTTTATTTATTTATTTATTTATTTTTATCAAAAATGTATTTAGCAAATCTTTTGAGCCCTTTCCTTTGAAGCTTCATTGTCGACTAGGATCAGCTGGTGGGTTAATTGAGTTTATGCAAACTTTAACCTGCAAAATTCTCATATCAACGTATTTACTTTTCATTAATGTTTGTTGCACATAGCTAGTTGCACACATCCGTACACAGTCTTGGAAATTGTTTATTGAAAACATGATTTTCGGTTTTAATTTTGAAATCATAAACACGATTTTACCATTTAACTGTTATTGTGTTTTGAAGACACGATTTCAACTGACACACACACTCCATACACACTGGTGTGTAATAATTAGCACTTTTATTACTTTTTATATTTTCTGGTGGAACTGGAATATTGGAGATTAGTGATTCCATTTGGATTCTTTTTGTCATTAGTGGACCTTGGTCTTAATAATTATAACACCTATTTGCTACTCCTTTTCAGTGCAGGAATGCTGTTTGGCTCCCCGGATCTCTATCAGAAGCAGTGGTAACCACTAATACTTGCAACACTTGCACTCCAGGTTTTTTCACAATTTCCTATTGCTCTATATTTTGTGTTACTGATTTTAACATGGAGGGCTGATGCATTCCCTGTGGCAAAGTGATCTGACTTCCAAATTGTAGATTAAGGGGATTGTTAGAATATAATATAAATAATTAAGTTTCATACTTCCTATCAGCTTAAACTCTAATACAAGTGATAATTTAACATGGTATTGAAGCAAGAGATCTTGTGTTTGAACCTTGTCTCATTGAGGGAGTGTTAGAATATAATGTTAATGATTAAGGTTTCCACATTCCTGTTAGTTTAAGCTTGGCAGATAAGTAGTAATTTAAAAGGGATGAAATCCATTTGAGGAAGGTTATCAAGTTGTGTTATTGGTAGGATAATAAGCACATTGGAGGTTTCTTATATGTTCTTTGTTGATGACACTATTTTATTTAGTGGGGGTGAAGATGGAGCAGTTACAAGCTACTTCAAAGTTGTTTTTAGTTTGAGGGGGAGTTTGGTAAAAGTTGGATGTTTTTAGATATGGCAGAAGTGTTGGGTATAAGGTAGGTTTACTAAAAAATGGGTGTGGAAATGCTATTACTGAAATGTGGAGAAACAACTAGCAAGGTGGAAAAAGTTTTTCTTTTTTTAATAAGTAATGTAGTTTTATTAATACGGAGAATTACTTCACATTCACGATGATGAACACAAAGAATCTCAAAACAGTTACAAAAAATCAAGGATCAAATCTAGGAGAAGAATGAAACTCAAAGATAGAAGTACAATGATTAAACCCCAAACTCGAGACCACTCAAACAAGGTGTGATGCATTAATGATTTCAATTAATCCAAGGATTTTTCAGTGTCCTTAAAAGTGCATGATTTGCGTTCCTTCCACACTAACCACATCAAACATGAAGGCACCAAATTCCAAACATCTGAAGAATGTTTCCCAAACTAATTCCTCCACCAAATAAAAGAGAGGATGTATAGAAGATGCTCCCTAGAGGCATCACAAAAAAGTATGGTATCAACAGCAAAAAGGATATGCAAGATACTCAACCTTGAGTCGCATTAGGCCCCACATGAAAACCTTGGATAAAACCTCCCTCTGTTTTCTTCAACATCCTGCTCAACATCTCCATGACCAGAATAAAAAGTAACAGTGATATGAGGCAAGGTATTTTTAGTGAAATATAGGGAGGTTTAGGGTGATTGAACCTCAATAGCGATACAAGGTTGTTATTGGTGTGAGTTTGTAGAAGAGCATCAGGGTTTGTGGGAATTGTTTTCACAATCTGTTTGTTTTAAGATAAAGGATGACAATCAGGTGTGCTAGTTGGTGTGCTAGCTGGTGTGATGATGTTGGAGTGAAGGATAGGTTTTTGGAAGCATTTCTAGGTAAATAGTTATGATGGGTTGGGATGAAGTGTGATAATTTATGGAAGCAAGGTATTTTTATTTAAATAAGGGGAGGTTTAGGGTGATTGAAGCTCAAAACTGGTACGAGGTTCCTATCTAAGAAGCATATACACTCCAAAACGCCCAGCGTGTCTATTAGACACTCTAGGGACACTCCTGCATACATGTCCTCAATGTGTTGGAAAGGAAAAAAGTTTGTTGTCCCATATCATGTTGTGTTCGTGTCTATACTTTTTAGGTTTTTATTGGTGTGAGTTTGTGGAAGAGCATCAGGGGTTTGTGGGAATGTTTTTCACAGTATTTTTGTTTTAAGATAAAAGATGACAATAAGGTATGACTCTGGTGTGTTAGTGGGTATGATGATATTGAACTGAAGGATAGGTTTTTTTGGACCTATTCTCGATTTTAGCGGATGAGGATTGTTTAGTTGTGTTACAGTTGGGAATGACCGATGAAGGAGCTCGATGTCGGAATGTGAAATTTCTGAGATCTTTGCAACATTGGGAGATTGAGTTAGTCGACATTTTTATGGAGTTATTGTGGTTGAGGCTTTCTAAGAAAGGAAGGTTCAATGTTCATTCATTCTAGAGGCTCTTAGAGGGCCATTAGCAGTTAAATTTTAATGGGAAAATATTTGGTGTATAAAGATACCAAAAAAGTAGCATTCTTTGGATGGACAATTGCTTTGGGTTATTGATGATTGATAATTTAAGAAGAAAAAGGGGGGGGGGGGGGGTCGGGTCATTATGGGTAGATGTTGCATGTTTAAGAATTTTTGTGAGATGATACACCATCTCCTTTTACATTGTGTTGTGGCACGAGAATTGTGGTTGTGAGCTTTATCTTCATTTGTTGTGCATTGGGTGATGCCTTGGACTGTGCTAGACATGTTTGCAAGTTGGAAAGAGAGGTTTAGTCAAGAGAAAGGTGATTTGGGGTGTTGTCACTCTTTATAATCTGTGGACAATTTGTTAAAAGAGATATCATTGTGCTTTAAATGATAGAGAGATGAATGTGAAGTAGCTTAAAATAATTTCTTACTCATTAATTGACAGATTTTGTGCTTTGAGTGTACACTGAGTCTTTTTCAGATTTTAGTGCTCTTGAATTTCCAGTTGTCATATGTTGAGAGGATATCTTGTGATTATCTCTCATATTAATTCTCTTATCTTTGAATTAATTTCTTATTAACTATAAAGAATATGGAACCATAAGGGATGGCTGATTGGATGCAGGTAAATTGTAACAATCTCGTAGCTATTTTTCCCTTTATTCTCTTAGGTTAGGTGATGACACCTGTACAATCTAGCATATTGTCATATCTATTAGAATACTTCTTCTAATATAATCGTCTTTAGATATAAGAAACCCTCTGTTGGGTGGTTCCAGCCATATTCTGTTTGGTACTGACTTGGGTTCTTCACCTGGTCTAAAGCATTCATGTAATGTAGGTTGCTTGTAAACTATGATGCTTTCTAACTTCTTTTTGCGATCTCTCTCTCTCTCTCTCTTTTCTTTATTCTTTTTTAAAGATGATTGCATAAAAATCTTGTAGGTCCTGTATACATGATTCAATTTAAGTTCCGCCCGCTGGAAATACCACCAAACTACAATGCCAACCATTTGGGTATGTTACAACTCCAAAGAACTATGTTAATTGTCTTTACATGAATATGTTTCACTTTAAAATTTAATTATCATTTTGTATGATATTACCACCATCCCATATTACTTTTTTTTATTGGTAAGTTTTACACACCCAGCAGAGGTATGGTCTGATACCATGTTGATTTTTGGAGAAAATCTTGTGTTAGGTTAATTTGATCCCTAACACCAGTTTTATTATACTCAAATAATGTGAATTACAAATATACCCTCATAAGGGTTAAAATTACTAATTTAATAATTTCTGGACTGTATATCATGTTTTTCTGTTCCAGCCTTCCAATTGTCATTGAAGCAGATTCTTGTTTGAATCTAATCACTCCCTGTATATTGACATATCTACTATCTGCATGACTGGACCAAATAGTCTCTTGGTGCTTCACCTCATTTTGTCCTTAATTGATGCCAATCCTAGTTTTCCATTTGCATTTATATCCTTTATTGCCATTCGTCCATTTCAATATTTTCATTTTAACTGCACTAGTTTTGTGTGCATGCACAGATATGTACACTAGTCCCAAATGTACTTGTATAATTCTCGCACTTGCAGTATAAGTTTGGTTATCAGGCAATATTTCCAAATAATTTTAGTTGCCTTGTGAAATTTGCAGTTGAGTCAACACTGAAGTTTTTATGCATTTATGTATGACCAGGTTGCATTGGTGGCTGTGACGAGATTCTTAGACAGCTGGTAGAAATCTGTGGGACTGGTTCTCGCATACCAGGTGTGGGTGCTTGTCCTGAGTAATTACTTGACAACGTCATGTATAGTTCATCAAATATTACTGATTTATATGCAGCTTCTTGTTATTTGCAATTTTACTGTGTAGCCTTGTAACTCAACTGGTTGACAGCTCTTAGTGTTTTCAAATGAGACATCTAGGGCTCATATCCCTCCCCGAATTACAGAATTATAAAAAATATATATATATATATATAGTTTTAATGTGTTTAATATTTTTAGGATATTAATATATGTCTTTTAGATTCATCAGTGGATTGTTTACTAGGGGTTCTATTTGCATACACATGATTTCAATCTAAGTTCAAATAAATTTAGCATTTAAAGAATCATCAATATCATGTTCCTAACTATCTAGAGTTGTTTCTCAAAAAAAAAAAAAAAAAAAAAATTTATCTAGAGTTTATGCATGAGAAAACTCTAGATATATATAAGATTATAAAAAATTACCTTGAAAAAAAAAATCAAGGTAAGTAATCTTTCTATAAGATTATAAAAAAAAAAATATATATATATATATATATATATTTATAAAGAAAAAAAAGATGAAAAAAATTTTCACCTGCTAAAATCACCTAAAACTTAAATTACAGCTCGATAAACGTTTACAATAATTACAGTTAACAAAATCATACATTTCCGTATAGATATACAAGTAACATTAATAATATCTCCAATGAGATCCAAGCAACTATAAAATATCATAAATTCCTCTTTAGGTATTCAACCCCATTAGCAAATTTGGGTCTCACATTTGGAATTATGAACTCCAAAAGCCGAGCCTCCAGTAGAAACAAATAACAGATCTGTATCAAATAACGAGTTATACAAATCAAATCCCCAAATATAATCTTTTACAAACCAAGTATCTCAATTTAAGCATTGAACTCAAACAACTAGCTAAAAAAGAAGTATAAAGCTTGGGGATCACCGACCAAATTTAGAAGAGGCAAATAAGCAACGTAATTAAGTGTTGATCTTTACGGCATGGTAGGTTGGGATAGGTTTATGAGATTTTTGCATGTGATTAGGCTGTGTTAAATGTAAATCACTAATGCATAGACATTAGAAGATGGTTCATGCATGATCTTTTGATGTGCAAAGATATTCTATACATTTTTACAATGCTTGATATGTAAGCACATGTATTTCTTACGCAGTAATCCCTTTATTTGTTATGGATGTTGCCCTTCTCCCTTCTCTTCTGGCTTAAAATTCTGGTCCATTATTTATTTTATTTTTTTATAAATTGCTATGCACAGAAGGATTAATTTGGTACGAGTGTCAAATTTTAGACTGTATGTCTAGTCTGTGTCCTACCGTATGTTTCAGTTTGTTGCATGAATTTAATTAACCAAATTACATAGCATAAAAAAAGGAAAAAAGAAAAAGTAGAAGTAACTTTTAGAGAGAAGAGCTTGATTTGAAGGAACTTATTCTTATTCATCATTAAAAAATTAAAAAATTAAAAAGAAAGAAAGAAAGAAAGAACTCATTCTTCTGTTGTCCCCCATGCCAATCACAAAACTGACTTACATATTTAATATGTTCTCCAGCTAGAGGACGAGGATCCTCTGCACCCACCAGCAATGTCCAACAAAGTAACTCTAGGCACGGTGAGGCTAGGCACAGTGCTTGCATATACTGCCACCAAACAGGGCATTCTTCAAGTGATTGCCCATCACAGGTTTCAGGTTCTCGAAGTGCTCGACATCGTGGAATGAACCCTCAAAGTGGTATGCCTGCTGAGCTTCCTTTTTATTTATTTTTATTTCTAACGAGTCTATATATTCTAAAGCAAATTGTATTATTGCTTGTTGAAATTAGCAGTCAACAGTTATACTTGCAGGTAGATGCGAGCAAACATTGAAATATTGTTGTAAGCACAGTATCTGTAATTTAATTAAAACGATTATCTTGTATGTTAGGGTAATTGTTATCTTGTGTTGGCAACCCTGTTTCCAACACCATTATTAAATGTATTTGAGTTGTAAGTATTAGTGTCTAGGATTGTGGTTGAAGATCTGAAGACACAAGAATTAGGAAGTATTCTAGTTTAAATACAACATTTTTACCTTTTAGATTTAATTTTTATTTACTTTATACTAGAAATTGGTGAGAAATTTTTCATGCAGGTTGGAATTTTACTTTATACTCTGTAGGTTTTAGGAAGTTAGTTTACATAAAGTTTCCATAGAAGACTTTGATGAAGTTGATAATAACTGGTGAAAATCATTAAGAGCTTCACTCTCTCTACCCTTTCACCAGAACAACTAGAGTTTGAATGAATAATGAATAATGACTAACGATTCTTTAAATAATGCAGGAGAACTGTCAGTTCCATGTAGCACATGTGGAACACCGTGCATTTTGCGAACTGCTAATACGGCAAATAACAGGGGAAGAAAGTTCTACTCATGTCAGTCGCAAGAGTGTAACTTTTTTGTGTATGTAATCCTATTTGCAATGAATCTTGTCATCTTTCTCAGTATTAGCATGTCTAGACACGGATCTTATTTGAACTCTTTCATTTCCTCAGCTGTTTTTCAGTGGTTCAAATTAATTCAGCAATTTGCTTGATTCTTCAAATTCCATCCCACCCCCACCCACCCACCCCCCAAAAAAAAAGGGAAAAAAAGAAGAAGAAAGGAAAGTATGCTTCCATATAGTTTATGATTTTGGTGGGAGTTGACATGATTTTAACAATTAAGCAGTAAGGAAAATTGGATTGTTGAATACATTACCGATTTAGTTCAGTTTCAATTCCTTGAGGCTAGAAGTAAAAAAAGATTTTCATTTATTAATCTGGATATAGGCTTGTATCCTTTTCTTTTCTTTTACTATTTTTTCCCCAGTTTTCAATCAAAGTTGTATAAAAAAGCTGCCTTGGAGAGTAAGGTGATAATACATCTAATCACATTGGATAAATATAGATGGTGGAAAAATAAACAATTTTCAACTTCCTTTCCCCTTAAATGAATGGTTTATCTACATTCAAAAGAGATTGTTACTTAATTTGATAATATTTTTTATGAATTTAGTTTTGGGTACAATTTGCTGAACTATATGCTTATTCTAAAGTGACAGCGAACTGAATCTTCGGTGATCGTCAGCAAGTGGCTTCAATTGAAGCATTTCCTAATAAAGCTATTACATATTTGTGGCTAAAACAATTCTGCTTTTGTTGGAACGTTCATCTAAGAACTGGTTCATACTTACACATCTGGTTGCCTGTGATGCAGATGGGAGGATAACCTCAACAATGTCACCGGAGGGAATGTTCAACGTGGAAGAACGAGTGTCTCAGCATCTAATACCAGCAGGAGTGGTGGCCGCGGTAGAGGTGGTCGGGGTGGATCACGTGCTGCTACTGCAACTGCAACTTTTGTATCAGCCACTGGTGATCCTGTAACTGGCAGAAGATGTTTTGTTTGCGGTGATCCATCACATTTTGCAAATGTGTGCCCAAATCGTGGTTCTTGATGCTGTTAATATGAAGAACATTTTCAAATATCAATATATACATGGATGGTCTATTGTAGATAAAAGAATCAGATTTGGTACCCATAGTTTTGTTGTTCATGGGTAGTAATTTATGTATCTTATAAATTGTGATTATCCGGTATTGTTCAATCAAAATTATACTAATAGATATCATGTATGCAGCAAATCCTTGCCCTAAAACAAATACTGTGCTAAACAAAATTAAAATGCACGTTAGTACTTCTGCATAAAACTAGCAACGCTAGAGTAAATCGTGGACTGCTTTGTTCTTCCCAAGAGTAGCATATGGCGTATACTTATGCTCAACAGAATCAAATTTTGATTGTTTTTCTCTTGACCTTTATCAATGTTCCTAAGTTCATATCTTGAAACCAGTTGATTCGGTTGTCATAAATACATAAAGGAAAGACGATTTACTAGCTCTAGTAAAGAATTCCAATTAGCCAAAAACCAAAATAAAACGAACCATATTACCAGTCCTATTCTCCTATTACTCACAAAGTCTATTCGGGTACAATTTTCTCTCTACTCTCATCTTCCCAGGAACTTTGGTGACCCGATATGATATGGACACATATCCAGCATTGATGCATTGAACCTAAGCTAGCCACACCTCCAAACTATATGCATATTGGACATGTCTTGCTAATTTATTTTCTGCAAAATTTCCTCTCCTCTCCGTACCTCCTATTTTCTAAATGCTCTCAACCTATCCCTCACTTCATGGACAATGTTTCTCCACCTTCAACATATTATGTTCTTTTAAAATAAGCGTTTGTTGCCAAGAGTTTTGTAGTTTAACTGGTCGGTACCTCTTAAAATTTTCAAATGAGACACCTAGCACTCAAATTCTCATCTCTCAACTATTGAATTATCAAAAAAAAAAAAAAAAAAAAAAAAAAAAGGAAAAAAACAGGGGGAAAAATGAGCGCTTATTCATGGCCAGATCACTTTCCATGATCACATCATGAACCCCAATGTTCCTCATGGAAACTAGATGGTTGGATACAAATGATATATTGATTCCAAAAAATGAAAAGATCTTTAAGCTGTATATTTAGCAAGAAAAAGGATAAGTATGATATATATTGTTAAAAAATCATATATGAGGGACTCATGACATTTGTTTTGGAATTAAAAGAAGAAAAAGAAAAAGAAAAAGAAAAAGATACACATGATATATATTCAACAAAAAAAAGAAAAAGAAAAAAGAGACGAGTATAATATAATATTTTAAAAAATCAAAAAAACAAATAGATAAATAAATGAGGAACTAAAGACATTTTTTTTTTGGATAAAAATTTAATGGACTCGTACCATTTTTAGTTTTTAATAACAATTAAAATTTGTGTGTTTCAGTTAACTCAATTGGTAAAGTCCTAATTATTCTCAAAAAATAAAAGGGGTAAAGTCTCTTATAGAGCACTTAAGAGATTTGAGTTTTGATCTCCACTTAACACCAAAATCAGTTGGTGTCGTGGTCTGATGAGAAATAGCCCTTATTAAGAGAGGGCATTCAATTTTCTTATATCATGATTTTTTTTATAGGATATCATGACATTTTTTTTAATTCAAATCAAATCATCTTTTTCATTGGATTATAACTCAGAACAGCTTACTCATATTTTAAAATTAGAATAACTATTAAAAACACACACAGAGCAAAAAATCTCTATTACCTTCGTCCCTTTACTACATAAAGAAAGTTGAAATTTATATATTTTTAATAGCAATCATGGCAATAAAATAGCATACAATTTTCTATGTATACTAGCTACTATATGCTTACCAGTTTTACTTTGATTTATTTTTTCAATTTATTTTTTGGGAAATCAAATTACATGTTTGAAATCTAATTACTCAGAATAATTTCTTGAATTGATTGTTAATTAAGATTATGGAGAAATCTAAGCATAAGCACGGGTCTAGAATTCTATGTATAAAAAATAAATTATCTTTGTCGTATATATTATTATATAATTGATTATTTCTTTAATGTTGATTAATATTTTTTGGATTAATTTTACTTTCAAGCTTGTCTTTCAATCCCCCAGCTCTGCCATCGAGGCTAATGATATTTTAAGATGCTAAGAGCATTCTCATCAACAATTGTAAAAATTTTAGTATTTACAATCTCAAAACACTACTTTCACAATTTTAACACCTCATTTTACAATATACCAAACATCAAAACTTCTATTTTTTTTACAATTTCATTTAAATATTATTTCTTTATAATTTTTTATTCCTTTTTTGTTTTTATTTTTTTTCATCCTCTCTCTCTGGTCTCACTCACTCTCTCTCTCTCTCTCTCTCTCTCTCTCTCTCTCGGTCTCACCGTCTCTCCCTCTCGATCTCACTGTCTCAACCCAGCAATCATACCCACCGTCGGCCACTACTCACCACAATGATCAGGGACCCACACTGATCAAGTCGATGATCCATGTCAGTTAACTTGACCATCCACGCCGGTCACGTCGATGATCCACGAACGCAAACCCACGAACCCAGACCCATAAACCTAGACCCACAAAATCATCGGAGCACATCAGCCCATGACCATCGGCGGAGCACAATCATCGGCGGAGCACACTCATCGGTGAACCACATCGGTGAAGCACAGAGAGAGAAGAGAGAAGAGAGAAGTGAGAGAGGAAAGAGAAAGATAGAAGAGAGAGAGCCATTGAGGTGAATAAAAAAGAATTTTTCTTTTACAATCCAGTTACAGTGCGGTCTCAAATATGAGATTGTACTGTAGCTAAATCTTAAAAATTTTAAGATTTAGCAACTTTAATGTAGAGGTGTTTTTATCTCAAAAACGCTAAAAAAATAGCATTTTTAGCATTTGAGAGCTTTAATGTGAATGCTCTAAGGGAGTTCTTTTTTTTCATCTCTGATGATCACTGTTCATTTCACAAAAGATAGCCTCATCTATGTTTATTTTATAGATCTCCAGTGGTGGAGCTAGGAGTCCATTTTATTGTTCTTTGCAAGGATGGACCTACGGTAAGGCGGGGGGGGGGGGGGGGGGCGCTGAAAAAATAATCGACAAACTCATCCAAAATAATAATAATAATAATAATCGACAAACTAAAAACTACAAAATAAAAAATAAATATGGATTGAAAACCTAAATTACAATTTCCAAAATTTTACCCTAACCTCACTCTTCCTCCACTCAACCTCATCAACGCCTCCATTACTGCTGCTGCTATTTTTTTCCTCAGATTAGATCCGGTATTGCTGCTGCTGCTGCTCCTCCTCAGATCCTTGATCATAGTCACACACGAGTCTGGTAAATCTAAGAAATTTCTCTCCTCTCTCAAGTTCATATTTTTGTTTTTTTTTGTCTTTGCTATATTGCTTTGCCTTAGCCGGTTAGCCCTCTTCCCTTAGCGTTTTATTATGAACTGTGGTGTGTTGACTGTTGTGTTTGTGAGTTGTGGCTTTTTTTGGACTAGTGTGTTGTGTGGACCGTAGACTAGTTTGTGGCTCTGTATTGACTATTGTATAATTGTGGCTTTTTGTGTGGACCAGTCACCTGTGTTTGAGTGTCTCAGTGTTTGTAACTTTTTTTGTTTTGGTTTTATCTATAAAGAAATAAAGTGGGACCACTAGGACAGTAGGACGTGAGTATTGAATTGTGATAGTGAATTTGTGAGACTAGTCTCTGGTAGTGACTATTTTGTGTGTACTGTGATTGTGAATTTGTGAGACTAGTGTTTGGTAAGTTATAAGTGATTTTTTTGTATGTTATACTTTGTCGACATTTTTATAATATCAAATGTTTAAAAAACACTTATTTTATATGTAGTATTTTGTTGAATATGAAATAAATGTTAGTTTTTATTTTTATAAAAAAAAAATTTGTTTTAAGCCCCCAGGTTTGAATCCTGATTCCATCCCCGGTTCTTTGACTTGTTTCACATATATGTTGGCTTCTCTCTACATTGCAAAAGCTCATTCAAATACCCATGGTTACTTTTTGCAAATAATCCCTATTATTTTACTTAAATTTCCAGGAATGAAAAGCTCTAGTCCCAAATCTTCCATGCCATCTTGATGAACAGCTCCAGACCATTCTCTTTGATTACTTTCGATGACTTCCCAGTCACAGACCAACTATCCACATTATTAATTAATGCATGAATAGTCGATTCCATTCCAAACTCTGTTAGTAATTCGCTTTCTTTCTAGATTCACTTTGGTTGGTAATAAGCCTTTGCATGCACGCCATGCATACAACTTGGAAGTACTTTTAATAGTTGGCTGAGTGATAGATTAGATTCTTTCTTTTCAGATTCACTACCTGCTCCCTTTTAAGTATTATGTGCTTTGCTTCTTCCAAAATGCTAGCTTCTCTATGTCTACAATACTTTCTTTTTGATTTATTATGGTTTCCGAAAACGAAGGGAACATGTACACCTAGCCTTCAAGACTTGGTATACGGTATACCAAGAGGGTTCCACCCTTGGTCCCTTGATTAGCTAGTGTGGTTATAGTTAGGAAAGTTTGTAACGTGACAGTTTTATTTTGAATTGTTGTATTGACTTATGTCAGCCTTGAAAAAACATGGATTGACTGGTTATATGTTGGATTGGCAAGTTATATTCTTTTTCTCTTTGGGGGGTTGGGGTTGCTTAGCTAGTGTGGTTAATATTTCAAAAAGTTTGTAACGTGACAGAGTTATTTTGAAATGTTTGTACTGACTCTTGTCAGCTTTGAGAAAATTTGGTGGACTTGTTGCCTTTGGGATTTGCTTAAAAAATATTTACATTTTATCTTTTTTTTTTTTCCTCTTTCAAATAATCTAACTCTTAGCTTTTTTGAAATAAACTAGTTTTTTAATTTTTTTTAAATACATTTAACATAAAAATTACCAAAACTATTTCTTTTGATAAATATCATACAAATAATCTATAGAAAATAAGCAAGAGTGTCAAGGAGACTAGTAGAATTCGGAACCAAGATTAATTTGACTTGGAGGGCAAAATCTATAACATACATATGTCTCCCTACACCAATTTCTACAATAGAAAGATATTATATCCATTATATTGTATATATTTGTTTGGCTTTTCTAATTTAAATAAGTTTTGTTGTGATTTTTCATAGTCAAAACTTCACTTTAATTCTCATATAATGATTTAGAAATTAGATAAAATTCAAGTACAGCTTATATAAGTTTTTGTTAAACCCATAAAATAATTTAACTATAACAGTTCTAAACCATGTAATAATTATTTTATGTGTCTAAAATATATGTTATAATATAGCTTGAAAAAAAAAAATCAATTTATGAAATTTATTACAATTTTGTGAAAATAATATGTTACTACATAAAAAATTTAAAGTTTTAACATTTTTGAAAGGTAATTATGTTCTTTGTACTTATATTTAAGAAAATAATATCAGTCTATTTTCATTTTTGGGGGAGTTGCATGCGGATGTGGGGCAAGAATAATATTAGGCTATTTTCATTTTTTCAGGTAAAAAAAAATTGTACACCATGCTGTGGCAAAATGTATAGCTTAAACCAAAAAAAAAAATGTTAACTGAACCCATAAATTGTAGGCATAAATGCACTTTTAGTACTTATATTTTGGCTTTTTTTCATTTTGGTCCCTACATTTTAATTTTATCACTTTTAGTCCATAAATTAATTAACGCGTGTTATTTTGGTCATTTCCATTAGTCAACAGACGAAAATATTTGAGGTGACTGACAGAGGACTTAAATATTATTAAAAATCCAAGTCACCCATGACACATCAGCAATTTCCAAATCCACGTCACCCATCATAGAATCCACGTCAACCTCTAACTTAAAAAAAAAATATATATATATATATATCAATTTTAAAAATTACAAAATTATAAAAAAAAAATTAAAAACAAAAAAATAGTGGAATTTAGATTTGTGTGTGATTTTGTTTGTACTTGTTTCTTTTTCTTTTTTCTTTTTTATTTTCTTGTTTCTTTTTCTTTTTCTTCCCCAGATCTCTCTCTCAGTTTCTTTGCCTTCATTCTTTCCTTTTCTTCTTCTTTTTCTTCTTTCTCCTCCTATCTTGGTGCTTAGCCTTCTTGAACTCTCTTTATCTCTTGATTTTGCTCAAACCCAAACCCATATGCCTCAAGCTCCTCTCTCAAATCAATGGGTCTCTATCTTTGGCTCAATACGGTGTTTTTCTCTCTCTGTCTCTCTAGCTCAAATCGACGCTCCCTTGGTGGGTCCAATTTGCCTTGGTCTGGTGGTTCCGATCGGTGGTTGTGAAGCAGCAGTGGTGGGTTGAAGGGTGGTGGGACCGGTGGTGGGTTGAAGTGTGGGTTTGTTGTTGGAGTGGGTTTGTTTTGGTGTTCTTGTTGGTATGGTTGAAGCAGTGTTCTTGTTGTTCTCGTTTGGTTGTGGGTATTTTGTCAATGATTGTATTGATTTAATTTTTGGATTTAAATCTATTTTTCTTTTGGATAATTTGGTTTGTGTATATATATGGATTAATTTTGTTTTGTACAATATTCTTTTATGATTTTTCTGTGTTTGACTTCTGGGTTTGTATGATTTTTTTGGGTTTGTGTTCTTGTGTGTTCTTGATGGGTTTGTATGATTTTCTAGGTTTGTTTGATTTTCTGGATCTGACGTGGCATTTATTTTGAGAGTAAATAGTTTATGTTTGTTATTGTGTTCTTTGTGTTTGTAATCTTGTGTTAATGTTTAAATTTGAGTTTGTGTTTTTTGTGTTTGGTTATGGGTTTGTGCTTTATGTTCTTGTGTTGATGTTTAAATCTGTGATTATGTTCTTGTGTGTTATTGTTCAAAATGAATTAGACATGAATTTATGTATTTTATTGTTTTAATTTTTAATTTTCTTTTTTCTTTTTTCTTTTTTAATTTCGTTAAAATTGATTAATAATTTTTTTTTTATATTTAGAAGCTGACATGGCATTTTTTTTAATGCTAATTAAAATTTTTTATTATTTTTTAATTAGCCACGTTAGCATTTAATGTGCCAGTAATGCACTCAGTTTGCCACCTAAGCAATTTTCGTCTGTTGACTGACGGAAAGGACCAAAATAACACGCGTTAATTGATTTAGGGACTAAAAGTGGTAAAATTAAAATGTAGGGACTAAAATGAAAAAAAAAAAAGTCAAAATGTAAGGATTAAAAGTGCATTTACGCCAAAATTGTAATATGGCACAATTGAATATTAAGGTCAATTTGGTATGGGTCCTAACACAGCTAAAAAAAAAAAAAAAAAATCTATTAATTTAATAAAAATGATTAGGTGGCAAAGTGAGATATTTGCAATTGCCCTATACTTAAGGGGGGAGAAATTGTAATTATATATATATATATATATATATATATTTTATATATATTTATTATGGCCATCAAATCCAAGCCCAACAGACATGATCGATCGCTCTATTTCTTAATGTTATCTATTATTCTATTGGTGGGGCCAATCATAATCTCCATCTCCACATTTGATATATAATTTTCACTGTTAAGTGCTGTAAAGCACCCATAATCTTCCACACAAATACCAGACAACTGAGGGCACATACATAACACATGATTTATCTTTTTTTCCTTTCTCTCTTTCTTTCAATGCAGTCATAGTACGATTTTGCACATGTTTGATATATATATATATATGGCCTTTCTTTTGTCTTCCTGATTAGTGAATAGCATGGCTTGTTTTCTTGCCTTGTTCAACCTACCCGGAACATGCGTATTTAACTTTACATGTGATTTTGGAGATAATAAGAACAAAATTGTTCAGGTTCATATTTTTGACAATGTTCTGAATCGTGGCCAAGGTGAACACGGCGAGAAAGTGGAAGTAGGTACGTTGGATTTGGCTTGTGCCAAGCGTTTCAATACTTCGACATGATTTGATGCAGACACGTGTTTGTCACGTTCAATACAGTGGAGCACTGAAAGCAAACTTTTCCTATTAAAGGTTTTCTTTTTCTTTTTTGTGTGTAACAAGATCTCATCCAAACATTACAACAAAATGTATTTTTGGTGAGAAAAATTAAAGATGAAATTTATATTTCGTCCCCATTTATGAAAAATTAATAACCTTTTGGCCTATTAGTTGTACTGATTAGGGCGCGAAACTTTGTAAGACAGTGGCACGTTCTCTAAATGCTATGGCCTACGGGCATTATGCAACCACCAAAGAAAGGTAGCTTTTGTTGGGGTGGAATCATCATGGACACTATTGGTGATCTAAGAATGGAAAAAGGTGTTTAGTCCTGTGGGGATGAAGGACAATTTCACAATCTCTTTATACCGTGGAATTTCGATATGTAGGATAGCAGTCTGAAACACTTACATCTAAAGGCCACATTGTAATCAATGTCAGCAATTGCTTGGATTTGCTTTTGTTCGATCCTCTTTGGATGGACTTGGGAGTTCGCATATATATGAGCCTAATCTTTCTTTCTTCCCAAGAAACGAATGGAGGAATATTTGCCTAAAGACTTAACCGGAAAATGTTTAACGGTCGTGGACAAAATAACCACATTAACAACATTGGAAAAGTTTTGAGGACGAAATTGATAAAATTAAAACTTTAGAAATCAAAATGATTATTATCCCAAACAGAAAAGGGTACAGTTTGAACTTTAGAAATCAAAATTATTATTATCCCAAACTTTTGTGTATATTTGAGAATTACTTATTTTTGGTAATTTTTTTGTATATTGTGAGGCAAAAAGTTAAAAATTAGTTTATTTAAAAAAATTAAAAGTTAGATTATTTGAAATAAATCTAAGACAAAAATTAGTATGAGATTTGTAAATAGTAAGGGATCGTTTGGTAACGTTATTCTAATAACGTTGTTGGTATTTTTTAAAAATACGTGTGGTAAAAATATGTGTAATGCTGTTTAAAAACTGAAAAATGTTGCTTGAACTACCGTACCAAACGGCCCCTAAATAATTTAATTAAAAAAAAAAACATCTTATAATAAGTTTCCAAATGCACACTCTCCCAAAGATTAAAATACCTCGTTTTAATTTCATTTGCATGCATTTATTTTAATTTGTTCAAGTCAAAGATTAATGAAATGATATTTAATCATACTATTTTATATAGTTGTCGTGGGATCTTACGATATACTTTTATAACTTTATTAATTCTCTTGCTAATTATTAAGGTGTTGTGTAAAGTAATGTAATAATTGGATTGAAGAATTAAAGCTGCTAAACCCTTTTCCTTGACCCATAATAGGTTGTGGAAAAAGAAAGAAAAGTAATGGTTGGCAAGATATGAGTGTGGCCCAAATTTAGATCATAAATTTTGGCTACAAACTCAAAAAGAGAGAACTTGTTTCTCTTCTCTAATATTCCTTTTCATATATTATTTTTTCAATATTCTGAATCTCATTCTCCCAACCCCTTCATCAGTTCAACGTGTGTCTGGATACAAACTTTCTCCATCTAAACAACCAACTATTTTTCTCTATAAAAATTCATGCGCCTCCTTCAAATCTGAAAAAGGTACATCTCAACCAAAATTTTATTTTAAATAAATGCTAATATGCTAAAATATTATATGAGAAGCATCATGATAGAGATTTTTTTTAATAAGATTGCCAATAAATTATAACATGATAATGACACTAATCCATTAAATAAATAGCTTCGCTAAGAAAAGGCAGAGAGGCCCACAAGCACCCAGTCTGGCAGACATCCATATGATGCAATCTTGCGCATGTTGTGAACAGTCGCACCGTCCATATAAACAGGTAATAATTAATCAGTAGAACAATGCCGAGACCGCAAAAAATTCCATCACTTTTGGCACAACTCATTTTGTGACTAGTTATGAGAGTTAAAGGTGCGAATCAACATAAACTTGTCACTTTTTCTCCAACGCTCACAATACGCTTTTTCTCCACCGCTTACAATACGCTACGTAACAAATTGTGACAAAAATTGTATAATTTTTTGGGTTGCTAACATTTTTCTAATCAGTCACCTTTTGAACACATGAAAGGCACATTATCCCGTCCCATCCCATCCCATCTCCATCTCCATCAAGTATTCAATATAATATTTGCTAGCAATCAATTGCCACATTTGATAGGCTGAAAATAAATTACTTTTACATTCTCTACCTTTTAATGCTGATAATAAATGTTATACACAAATCACACTCTAGCAAAATTTTCTTGTTGTTCTTGTTACGAAAAAATATTCTCTTGTTCTGTGTTAAAAGTTAAATGTCCAATGATTTGTTCGAGGAATGATGCTTCTTGAATCTTGATGCCTCCCCGTGAAACTATATTGTCTTCGGGAGTTAAAAGTTATCTCTTACCACGGGTGTACAAACTTGGTGTCTCAAAGTTGGTGGGATCCATCATCCATATATTTTGAGACTTTATATGCTGTGAGACACCTAATGTAGGAGATAGTTCTTCCTCCTAGAGGTCTCCTAAATGGATTGGCCTTGGAAAATTGAACATGTAACTGTCAATGAGTTTGAACTTGCTTGAAAAAACATATATGAGCAACACAAAGAGCAATTTGTTCCAATCTAACTGTTATCGAGGTTGTTTTTCTCTCGCCTTGACAAGTCTGCTATTCATACCAATACAGCAAGTGAAGAAGGCTAGTGGTGCACTTCGAAATCAAACTCGAGCAAGCAAACTTGCAAAAGAGAAGGAAGAGGCGGATTTCCAATCAAGTACAACGGCATATATTTTCTAATCACAAAATTGGGTAAATTTGAAGTGACGTGATTAGGAAGAAGGGTACTTCATGTTTTTGCTTCCCAACGCAGAGAAACCTTAATCTTACATTTGCTTAATTTATTAGACAAAAAGTTTTGTGTTGAAACTCATGAGGAGTTGATGATTTTGTTGAGATTGATGCAAACCCAACCATTTTAGCTAGTACCAACCCAAGGACTTTGTCACGTGAGTGAGACTAGTGGTTCTCGAAATGCTACGCTAGGAGGTTTACAACCACTTAGCCTTTCATGGGTTTAGGCAAAACAAAGATGACTTAAACTAAGATAGGGGTATCACAAACAAGATTCAAAGCTTAGAGCATTCACAGCAGTATGGATATAATGCTAAAATGCTATATTTTAGCTCCACTATCACTTAAATGATGCTCCACCAATGGAGCAATAGCTAAAAATTTTAGCTGAATTGTTACAGTGCACATCTATCAATAGATGTGCACTGTAGTTTGGAGCCAAAAAAAAAAAAAAAAAACAATGTTTTATTCTAGCCCCCTTCTTTTTTTATTCATTCATTCCCTCTCTCTCATTCACTCCGGTCATTCATTCCCTCTCTCTCATTCACTCTCATTCCCTCTCTCACTCTCATTTACTCTCGCTCATTCATTGAAGCTCATTGTCAACGTCAACATCAACGCCGCGGATCAGCTCAGACCGATCTGCCATTCGCCATCCACCGATTGTCAACGTCATCGCCATCCACCAATCGTCAATGTCACCGCCATCCACCATCCACCGATTGTCAACGTCCCAAGTCTCCGATCAGCTCAGACCCACCGCCGATCAACTCTCTCAGCCTCAACATCTCGTGGTTGTGCTTGCTCGCCGACGTTGTGCTTGTTTGTGATTGGTGATTTTTTATTTTGTTTATGATTGGTGATTTTGTTTGGTTTGGGTTGAGGAAAAAGATTGGAGATTTGGGTTTTTTTTTCCTTGCTGTAGACTGGTGGTGGTGGTGGTGTTGGTGGTAGTGGTGGTGGTTGTGGCAGTGGCTGATGGTAGAGGTAGTTGTGGTTGGTGCTGTGGATTTTTTTTGGGAGTGTGATATATTATTTTATTGTAGTGGTTATATTATTTTATTGTGATGTTTATATTATTTTATTGTGTTAAAAATTAAAATAGATCCAATGTTGCAGTATGTGTGTAGGTAAAATAGATAAAATGATTTTTTGTATAGCTAAATAGCTAAAATTTTGCCTTCACTACTGTGAATGCTCTTATAGATTTTCTTAAATTTTAATTATTTTTTAATAATTTAATGATTTCAATTTTGCAATGTCGGCATTCTACTAACAATAATCTTAATTGTTTTGTTTGCAACATTATTTTATTATTTAAGAGTTCTATTAGTGGAATGATGATATGGTAAAATTTAAACCCTTAAATCATAAAAAAGTAGTTAGAAATTAAGGAAATCTATTGGTAGAGTACTCTAGGAAATCTAGAGGATTCGAATTCTCACAATGAGCTCCTTATAACATTCCTTCTTTTCGTAGGCTTTTTTAGTAGTGTGATTTAAAATTTAGTAGATGATATAACTATTATTATTATTATTATTATTATTTGGCAAGCATTGAGAGAATAAGAATTAAATATAATTTAATGATAGATTTGTTAAAATATACTACTCAGTGCTCACTTCATCTCAAATTGTTGGTCTTTTATTTTATTTTGGAATGTCCCAAAATATAATCCGCTTTCAAAAGTCAATGTATAAATTTACTACTTTACCTTTTTGCTTTATTTAAAATGTCAATAGAATTAATACCATTCTTTCACTAGAGTTTAAATTAATGATGTTAGTTTTGAGAATTTATATCATTTTAATTTTAAAAAAAAGCTTTAAATAATGTTCCTTAAAAAGATGAATTTTCTAAAAATGACCAACCATTTGGGACAAAGAGAGTATTAATTAAGAGTAATGATTAAGAGTAATGTTACAGTCACAAACTATTTTATAACATATTTACAAAATATTGATGTGGCCAACCTTTTATTGATTTTCATCTAAGCCCACCATTAATATCACTTTTTCATTTACCAATAATCACTCACCACATTAGTAGTTTGTAAATTTTTTTGTAAAATAGTTTGTATCTCTAGTGTAAGGATCAGATTTGAGTCCCTAGTCCATAAGGTGGATGAACTTAGGCCCAAAAAGCCCAAAATAATGAATTTGTAGAGAGTGGGTTGGAAAAACTGGGCCTTAATGAATCAGACAGTCACTAAAGTGGATTCAGATCACTAGAGAATGAAAATAGATAAGCTTGTACTAAAGAAAATCGTTCTTAGTACAGTCTGAGGAGATCAGTTCTTATATATTTCTCTCAAGTTAGGTTACAAATGCAATTTGCGATTGCTACAGTTTTTTTCTCTTAATTTCTCGATCCCCCTCTCCCATTGCTTCCTCTCCCTCTTATACTCTCTTCCCCCTTTCTCCTTTATCTTCCACGTGCAGGTCAGATGGTTGGTGTTGATACTTGTCCCATCAGCACCTTCCTAAAGTCTTTGTGCAATAGCTGTAAGGCTAAAAACCACTGTTTAGGTATCACTTCCACATTAATGCGGTCAGAGAGTTAGGTGCAGAGTATTTAATGCGGTGGTAACAGCTTTCTCCATAGATATTTTAGGACTCCTCCCTGTCATATGTTTCTGTAATGCTTATCCATACCAACAAAACATCCTGAAACGTTCCCCTTGACGGCAGACTACCTATTCGGACATTGGCTTTGGTTAGTCGAGGAGGCATTCATCCTCGGCCCACCCTCCTGGACCATTATGACCAAAACTAAGTTCTTCATCTACTAACACGGACTCCTTTGACAATGTTTACTCATCCTCGGACGACCACTAAACCTCGGCTTGGGCCTCAGGCCCAATATATACATAGATAATGAGCTCCTGGGCCCAATGCTCCTACATCTAGCATTATTTTTGATTAATTTTTTATTTTTCTCTTTTGTGACCAAAGTATTAATTATAAATTTTGAATTATATAGTATAATATTGTATACTTTTTATTTAAACCTAGCACATCTTAAATAAAATAATATAGTCTTTATCTGTATCATCTTTGTATTTGAGTGAAGGCAACTTCTTGCACCCTTTTAGTTATATATTCATGCAACATTAACGTCAAGATTCTCACTGGTTCTTATGAAGAATTCATCTTTCATTATTCAGAAAAAAAAGGAAGATTTCACTTTCATTATGTATAAAAATACACGTTGCTGTACACCACTGAGATGAGAGACCAACCAAAAAGTATACTTATTTCCTCTTATTTAATGAATCCTACCATTCATTCATAAGAGTATAAGACCATGCACGCTCCCAAATTCCCAATCATACAAGTCATTCAGAAAAATACATTATTAATATTTATTATTTAAACGTCAACTGCCTTGACAAATCATGGATAAATCAATATAGATTACAAAGAAGTTAAGACTTATAACCATTAAGGAAAAAAAAAAAAAAAAAAACTCAACTCGTAAAGTTTTTTAATGATTTAATAAGAGATTTGGGGTTCGAACCCCGCTTACTCAAAAAACTAATTAGTATCTTAGTTTGATGATAAAAAATAATTATCATGGAGAAAAAGAAAAAAGAAAAAAGAAAAACTCTATACCTCTAATTTTATTGATCTCCTATTTCATTTTAAGATGTATTCGAAGATGTCCAAAATATAATATTCGTTGAAAAGTTGGTAAAGACCATAAGACGTATTATTACTTTTATTTTAAAAAATCAATACATCTTTTCAATTAAAAGTTTAATTAATGAATATAGTTTTGACATTTTTTATTCAAAAACAACACATAAATTATGTAATTTTAAAAAAAATTGAATTTTAAAAATAGAATCAACAAAATGAGATAAGGGGAGTAACAAATATAGAACTTCGATAAAAAGAAAAAAAGA
Source organism: Quercus ilex subsp. ballota (assembly GCA_032727855.1). Classification (NCBI taxonomy): domain Eukaryota; kingdom Viridiplantae; phylum Streptophyta; class Magnoliopsida; order Fagales; family Fagaceae; genus Quercus; species Quercus ilex. The sequence continues at coordinate 41,170,597 of CM064917.1, forward strand.
AAAAAAAAAGGCTAAAACTATTTTGAGGTAAATCTTTATATATAGCTATGAAAAATTTGAGAATATCAACCAATTCCACATAGAGCATACTCATTTTCATAACTACATATGTGTCTAGATGTGAGTGGTGAAAAAATAAAGTAGTACATTTATGTGAAAGTGACAGGCAACTAGTTATAAAAATAAGTGTGGAATTTGTTGTAGTTCTAAAATAATGCTATAACTATATACTAGCTTCATCACACGCGCTTCGTGCTTGTGATGAGTTTTTTTTTTTTTTTTTTGGGGTTTACACGTTTTCCTACTAGTACTAAGAATTGACCCATGGCCTTGTTTTTCACAAGAATTTGGTCCTACTTTATCTCTCTTATTTCCACTTTCTTCCATTTTAAAACCTATCATCATAGACAAACCGATTGCAATAAAATAAAGTGAATAATTACACTTTTTAACCCAAAATTCTATAGTTCATAGTTACAAAATTAGAAAAAGAATGAAAAAAGATGAAAATAAAATCTATTTACACATGTAACTCACTCATATACAAAAAATAATAATTTAAGGAGAATTGAAAAGGGAAAAAAGAGAGAAAAAAGAAAAAGTAAAACAAAACAAAACAAATAGGGTAAGAAAGCGGTGCCATCTCTTGAATCTTTTTCATTGTCTGACTTCAATCTCATTTGGTCCTTAATTCCTTATTTTTGCCTCCATAAAAGAGAGACATTTATTTGTGTGTTGATTTGTTCAGAATGACTAAGCAGAGGTGGAAGTGCCTAATTTTAAGGAATATGGATAAGGGGTTATTAGAGAGAGAGAGAGACTAACGTGAAAGGGAGACTAAAGTGAGAGAGAAGAAAAAGGGCATTTTTTTTTTTTAATTTAGCTAAAATTTAGGAGTTTTTTAAATTAAAAATTTGCATGTCTAACCCTATTATTTAAAGTGAATTTGATGATATTTTAGGCATCGAAAATGAAGATCTCAAACAAGTAAAACCCCTTAAATAGTAGTATAGAAGACACTCATGCACACACACAAAATGTATGTTCTTTATTCCTTGCCTTTTATAGTCTTTTATTTTTATTTTTATATTTATAATTCCTATCTTTCTAGTCATATGACCTTATTAAATCATTAAAAAAAAAGTGTGTAGCTTGCTTGAATTTGACTTCCATTTAGTTTAACCTCCTAAATTATACCTCATTTTACACTTATCCCGTAAGTTATGAGAATGCACATTTTATCCCCTAAGCTATATTATCTTTTACACTTATCTCCGTAAACTATGAGAATACACACATACTTCCCTAAACAATTACCCATAGAGAATGTGGTGTAAAGAATTACACATGTAATAGTTTAGGGAGATAAGTGTGCATTCTTGTAGTTTAGGGAGTAAGTATGTATTTAGATAATTGAATGAGGTAAGTGTAAAATTGGTATAATTTAGGGGGGGTTAAAATGTAATTTAGAAATTATATTTTTCATATTTATAATTCATATCTTGCTAGTCATATGACCTTATTAAATCATTAAAAAAAGTGTGTAGTAAAATTGGTATAATTTAGGGGGGGTTAATTTGTAATTTTCTCAAAAAAAAGAAAAAAAGAAAAAAAAAGAGTAAAGTGAAACAGCAAGTATGAGTGGAATTAGCTCTATAGTAAAGCTGGCGTGGGAAGACAACCTCATTGTACTGTATATCCGCTTTTTTAAACCTTCATTGTTGTCTTGTCTTGGTGACAAACCAAACCATATTGTCCCTTGACAACTCCCAAAGCTATTCTTCAGCTTTCTCCAATTATATCTCAAAAAAAAAAAAATAATAATAAAAATAATCCAACGATCCAAAATCACCCAATAAAAAAGAGGGTCACACGATAGGTCAAAAGAAAGCGGTTTACAAGGGATTATTGCCGCCTCTACCCCCGCACAACAAAGTCCACAACCGCTACAGTTTTCCTCCATTCTCCATTGTTTTAGAGAAGATTCCCATTTCTCGCAATTCCCAATACATATGCCCTTTGTTTGTTCAGTCTCTCTCTCTCTCTCTCACTATCCCCAAAAAACCCAAAAGTAAAAGTAAGAAAAGCACCAAACTCAAAACCAAAACCAAAACCAAAACCAACAAAACACACACACAGAGACTTTGCTGAGAGATGGGGTTAGAAGATGGCGGCGAGGGTGACGGTGAAGGTCACCCTCGCACGGTGGTTGTGGGGGTGGAGTTAGACTCGCCCAGCCGAACATTGCTGACGTGGGCACTTTGCAATGTTGCACAGTCCGGTGACCGTGTCATTGCCCTTCACGTCATCGACACCCCCACTGGTCTGTGTGTGTTTTTTCTAGCATTTTCTGTGAAATGGGTATGATTGTTATTAACGAGAAACTCATGGGTTTTTTCTCTTGTTTTGTAGAGAGCACGTCTGCGCTTCTCTCGCTTGCGAACCAGTTTAATTCCATGCTCTCTGTGTATGAAATTGTCTGCAAATTGAGAGAGGTGCTTTCCAATTTCTCTGTTTTTGTCTGCAATTCCAGTTTTTTGTTTTTTTCTTAGTAACCAAACAGAGTTGCTTTTGTTCGTTCGTTTAGGTTGATTTGAAGTTGAAGTTGATTAAGGGCTTAAAGGCCCGGAAAATTATAGTCCGAGAGGCGAAATCTCACGGTGAGGCGACACTCATTGTGGGTGTTTCTAAACCTCGTCTCGGAATCCGGCCGTCGGCCTCCCTTGCCAAGTATTGCGCCTCCAAATTGCCGAAGAACTTTTCCGTTTTCGCCGTCCACAATGGCAAAGTTTGGTTCCACAGATTGGCCAAAAACGCCGGTATTGTCAATTGTTCTTCAAATACTTTGATTTTAGATGTTACCATTTTGATTCAAGATTAATGCTCGTATATCTTTCTATTAGAAATTTGATGTGGGATTTAGTTTTTTTTGTTGTTGTTTGATATTTTGTGGTGGAAGAAATGGTAATTCTTGCAAGTATTATGGTTACTTTTCTCATAAGTAATTAGGTAGAAATGTGGAAGTTCTTTCTAAATATTGTGGGCGATGCTGCAGGGAGAGTGAATTTGGATAAGGGTCATCAGTGTCAGGTAGAATTTAGCTTGGGTTTGAAGAAGATGACGACACTGAAGAAGAATTGCTCGAGTTGTACGCTGGATGCAGTGTTGCGGGATAATTGTGGGACCCAATCTGGGGAAGAGTTGACTGGGGATGGGGATGGGGATGATGGTGATGTCAATTTGTTGGCTATGGTACCATACCAATCAGCTGAGGCAGTTGGGAGTTCAAGTTCCGTTGTGATTCTAGATCAACCACCGGAGTTGAAATCTGGGTGGTCAATTCTTCGACGGGTGTTTCTACCCAACAACCAACAATACGTGGAGAATCCTGTGAAAAAGACCTCTGTGTTTCAGTGGGTATTGAGATTGCCGAGCTGGCATTCTTCCGCTGTGGTCTATCCTGACCAGAAGCAGAGTAAGGATGATGAGCGTTGTTCCTCACTTGATGGAGAGACTGGTGCAATTGTGCCATTTGAATCTTCTGCTGTGTGTCCTCTTTCCCCTTGCAATGGTTTGGGTAACCTTCCTAAAGAATTGTTGGGTTTACATGAGAAATACTCATCCACCTGCAGGTTGTTTAATTACCAGGAGCTTCTGTTGGCAACCTCCAATTTCAAGCCTGGTTCGTTTGCTTTCCTTAATTTTTATGGGCCTGGTTTCATGTTTACCTCAAATTTTGGAATGTTTCTAATAAAGTTTCATTTTTTTATTTCCAGAGAATATGGTTGGTAAGGGTGGTAGTAGTAATGTTTACAAAGGGTGTCTTCCAGATGGCAAGGAATTGGCGGTCAAAATCTTGAAGCCATCTGAAGATGTGGTTAAAGATTTCATTCAGGAAATTGACATTATTACAACTTTACATCACAAGAACATAATCTCTCTATTTGGGTTCTGTTTTGAGGATAACAATTTACTCTTAGTCTATGATTTTCTTTCAAGAGGAAGCCTAGAAGACAACCTTCATGGTAAACTTTTCTTTTAGTGTATCTATCTGCTTGAATCAGAGAAAAATTTTACATTATATTCTCCATTTTATTTAAAGCTCATGGTGTGTGCTCTCTGAATAAGGTAATAAGAAGGATGGGAAAGCATTTGGTTGGCAAGAAAGATATAATGTGGCTGTGGGTGTAGCTGAGGCATTGGATTTTTTACACAACGGCTGTGTGGAACCTGTGATCCACAGGGATGTGAAATCCTCGAACATCCTTCTTTCTGATGATTTTGAGCCACAGGTACTGAATTTAACTGTTTAAATTTTATCTGCTACATTATAAGAAGCTATTTATGCTCATTACCTTTCGTCATACTACTTCAGCTCTCAGATTTTGGACTTGCTGGTTGGGCTTCGACATCATCCCATGTTACTTGCACTGATGTTGCAGGAACCTTTGGGTATGTAATTTGATTTCTAGTTCCTATTTTCTCTTACTTAGTTACTTTAGATGTACAGCTAACACTCCCTTCTGTGGCAGTTACTTGGCTCCAGAATACTTCATGCATGGCAAAATGAGTGACAAAATTGATGTCTATGCATTTGGTGTTGTACTTCTTGAGCTTCTTTCGGGTAGAAAGCCAATTAGTGGCAAGGACAGCCTAGTAATGTGGGTAAGTTCTTATCTCTATGAAATTTAACTCCATTTGCAGGAGTATTGGCTGCTAATCTTGTTTCTGAACTTTACACCCAGACAAGAAATAACAACTTTGTATTTGAAACACAATAGGTTGAGTAGCTGATATATAAAAAGAATTCATTTTTGACAAACAGTGGTCTTTAGAGAAGCAAACTCTTTTTTATAACTTGGAAATTATTTATTGATTGCCTTTAACTCAGTATATGTCTTGATTCATCTCAATTAATGTGGTTGATGATGATATCCAGGCAAAGCCAATTTTGAAGGGTGGGGAGGTTTCCAAATTGCTGGATTCAAGCTTGGGCAGTGACTATGACCATGTTCAGATTGAGAGAATGGTTTTGGCTGCTACCCTTTGCATTAAACGTGCACCTAGATTACGGCCTCAAATCAGCAATGTAAGTTTGCTCAATACTACAACTTTCCACTCCTAGCAATTATTTCATTTACTGATCAATGTTTTTTTGCTTCACCAAAAGGTTTTGAAGCTTCTCCAAGGTGATGAGGAAGCAACAAGGTGGGCAAAGCAACCCTGCACGTCGGAAGAAGTTGATGACTTGGATGGGGAGGCATTTCCTACCAACCTCCAATCCTATCTTAACCTGGCATTGCTAGGCTTGGAAGACGATTCACTTTCTAGCAGTGGCAGTGAGCAAAGTGTCTCATTAGATGACTATCTGCATGGGAGATGGAGCCGCTCATCAAGCTTCGATTAAGTTTGTCTGCAGAAGAATGCAATCCTGCAAGCAAACATTTTTATTTTGTTTTTATTTTTGTATATCATCTTTCCTTTCTTTGTATATGCCTGTGTTTTGTAAATACAATTTTTGGTTCAGTCACTTGGACTGGTCTCGGAAGAGTGGACCCCATCCTGGACTTGGTAGTTTTTTTATTTCTCAATGCCGATTTTGTATTGAAAGCTGGGGTCTGTTTAGTCTTCTTGGTGGAGAGCAAATTTGCACTAGCCTGTTACCATGAGCACCAAGTCATTGCCTTCATGTGTAGTAAATATTGGGGTCTTTGTGCAGATTCTGGTTTCACTGACTGAATGCATCATTTTCTGTTAATATGATTTTTTTCTTTCTTTTCCGAACTGATGTTTAAGCTTACTTTCTTTGTTTTAATGGAAAATTTTATCCAAAGATATGTTTCTGTGTTTTTCCTGTATCAAGAAAAACTAGTCAACGGAAAATTATCTTTAATTTATGCAAATCCTATTAAAAGTATGATTTAGAGATTTTTTTTTCGCTAAATTCTTTTTAAAAACAACGCTACAAAACAAATGAAGCCAAGATAAATATTTTCAGCTCATTTTCAAGGTCAATAGACTCAATACCAAATACAAGTAAGGTAGTTTTTCAGAAAGTATAAGATGACTTCTTTTATTTGAATACGTAAATGTTAAAACAAACAGTGTAAATGGCATGTTTCCATCTTGAATTCAACACAACAGACAAATTTTAGTGCCAACTGGTCTGTGATGCTACGACATATAAGATCAATTATTGTTCCTCTTTATTTTATTTTATTTTTTGAGAATCAATTATTGTTCCTTAATTGATACTAGAATGAAATTCAAATGACGAAATGCCGTGTATATGTTTAGCTCTAAAACTAAAATTAAATTGTAATCATGAAAATGAAATAGACAATATTCATATCCTTTAATGTAAGAGCATCCGCATCCGGTTTCTATATCCTATCCTATTTTACCATCTCAAAAAGCAACTTTATCAATTATACAATACAATTTTCCAATTCTCCAACATCCCAAATTTTATTTCTCAATTCTACTCATTAAAATAATATTTCTACCGCAATAAAATATTAATATCTCAATACAGTACAATACATTATTTATTTATTTTTATTCTTTTTCTCTTTCTTTCTGTTCAAGAACCACCATCATTGCCACCACCGCTGCACACCACCACCACCACCGGCAACCAATAATCCACCATCAACACTCAAAAAAAAAAAATCCAAAGAAAAGACCAGAACACTGCCCTCCGTCCATCAAAACCACCACCACCACCACCCTCTCCGCCCATCAACACCACACAAAAAAAAAAAAAAAAAAAAATTCAAGAGAATAGACCAGATCACTGCCCTCCGTCCATCAAAACCACCACCACCACCACCCTCTCCGTCCATCAAAACCACCACCACCACCCTCTCCGCCCATCAACACCACACAAAAAAAAAAATAAAAATCCAAAGAAATGACCAGAACACTGCCCTCTGACCATCAACACCACCACCACCACCCTCCCTCTCCGCCCATCAACACCACACAAAAAAAAAAAAAAAAAAAAAAAAAAGCAACCCACGGTCAAAAACCAGACCCACCACCGCCGAAGCTCGAAGGAAGCGGATTCGCCGATCAACGCCGATCCTTGAAGGAAGCTCGAGACCCACCACTAGCTAGATTTGGTACAACGCCGATCAACGCCGATCCAACGCCGATCGTGGTAGACGATCCTCTCCGATCGTGGTAGACGATCCAGCGCCGATCCCCTTCGATCATGGTAGACGATCCAACGCCGATTTAGAGAGTTGCCGGAGAGTGAAGAATCATAGAGAAAGAAGAAGGGAGAGCAGAAATAAAGAGAGAAGGAAGAGAGAAATGAGAGAGGAGAGAGACTTCACGGTTAAAATGAGAGAGGAGAGAGAAATGTGTATTAAAATATATTTTTTTTTTATAAGATTGAGCTACAGTATCATCTCAGATTTGAGATCGTACTGTAGCAAAATCTCAAAAAAAAAATGGAATATGAGATATGCCCTCCCAGTTGCTGAGCAATTTTGGGGCTTAAATGCCAAATATTCTTAAGATTTGGCATTTAGAAGCCCCATTGCTGATGCTCTAAGAATCTAGATCTTATCCTTTTTTTTTTTTTTTTTTTTCTTTTATAAATTTTTTATGAAAATATCTTATCTATATTTTTTTTAATAAGAGATCTTATCTATGTAGTTGGCCATAAAGTTCCCTATTAATCAAATATTCAAATATACATGCAGATATATATATATATATATATACACACACACACACACACAAAGACTAGCCTCATCACACACGCTTTGCGCGTGCAATAAAGGTTTTTTTTTTTTGGATTTAGTATCATAATTTTTCTTTCATCACAATTTGAAAAAATAGAGGATTTTATTTTATTTTTTTCCCGAAGAGAATAGAATTCTTATTTTAATTAGAAGTCTTTGCATGTTTATCCAAATCCAAATTGATAATGTAAAACACCCAAAAGGAAAAAAAAAATGATAATGTAATAGTTTAAAAAAGAAATGTGGGATAGTTTAGCTTGACATTTATTTATTTATTTATTTATGTGGAATGATTTTTCCTTTGACTATCTAGTGGGGAGTTAATAACTGGTGTGGTGGGCATTTTTGCATTGTAGGGCCTCAATCCTTTCTGCTACGTTGCGGCCCGTTAGTTTGAGGTAAGAGAGTTGGGATTGGCCTTTCTAGGGCTACGCTTTAGGCTAGCTTGTGTGCAAGTTAAGCTGACTCAATGCAGACGTGCCCTGGCATGAGTGCTGTGGATTGAGCGTATGGCATGGTCACAACAGGAATAATTGTTGCAAGTGTTATGGTAGGAATAAAGTATAGCAAGATAATTACAATACTAAACGTAATAAATAAAACTAATACCGAGGAGATAGTAAACAGAGTTATAACAATATAATACAGCAAATAGAAATAACACTATAGCAAGAAAAGTAAATAACTCAATAACTGAACGGTGGGCGAATCACCCAATAAAATGCGACCAGTAAAAATGGAAAAAAAAACTTGTCTGCCAAATGACAGGCTGAACTTTTCAGCGGAAGCAGACCCAAGAAAGTAACCAATCTCCAATGTGAGTAACCTTAAGAAAGGCTCTTGCCATAAAAGTTACACACTTTGAAAAAAATGACCTAAATGGTTTGAGCTTCGATTCTCAATCTTTTAAGAGTGGGTATGTCAAGAGTGAGAGAAATGGTGGTCTATTGATGCATGCCTCTATTCCTACCGTTCACTTTCTCTCTCTCTGGTTCTCTGTCCAATCTTTCTTTCTTTTCTCTCTGGTTTTTTTTTTTCATGTATTCTTTTTGTTTCCTATTCTTTCATTTCTACCTCTTTTCTCCTCCCCCTATCACTGTTAATGGCTACCCCTTTTTATACCATCTGCCATTGTGGGATTTACCCTTTTTGTCCCTCAACCGCTTTTGGCTCCTTATGGGTATCCCTCCAGGATTACACACTAGCCTGTCGGCTACCTAGCCACTATCTCTGCTCAGAATGTGTTGGTTGCACCATTCTCCATTCCTAGACAAAATTACTTGTCTTGTTTCTTACCTCTCTCTATTTTTGTTTTACCCATGTGGATAAGGATTAAGCTACCTCATCACCTACCTCTATGGAATGCATCAAGTGGTCCTAGCCCAGACTTACCTCTTTTAGGTAGGATGCCATCCCAGTGGGACATTTTCCCTAAATAAGTTTGAGTAGGAACCCCAGAATAGACCCCTTTTCTCCCCACTGCCAAACCACACCCTTAGAATACCTTGACCTGTGGCCCACCTCTCATGTATTGGTTGGGTACAAGTAGGTGGTGCTCTGACCCTTTGTGCATGCTCCACTCAGTCTGAATTTGTTTCTTTCTAGCCTTCACACCATTTTTGCAGCCCTTGTGTTGTTTGATTTTGTTGTACGTACTAGGTGATGTTTATCTTTTGTGGCATGAAGGATGTGTAGGCTTTTAGGCTTATATTTTCTTCCTTCCATCCCTTCCTAGACTGGGTATTGCTTGGGCAAAAGCCTCCGTCTTCCTACTGAGCCCATGCTTCCTTCTTTATGGCCGTAGGCCTTTTTGGCCACTAATCTTGCCATATCACTTGGTTGTGTTTGCTACATTTTTGCCTTTCTTTTTATTTCTTATTATCCCATGGGCTTGCGGGCTGATGTTCCTGCCATGTCAAGCCACTTCTTCATCAATCCTTTGCTTAGGGCTTCCTTAGCCCACTTTCCACGTTTTTATCTCTTTTGGGCTTATTTGCCAACATTCCTTCCCAGCCAGCCCATTTTACTATTTTATTCCTAGGGCTTCCTCGACCCATTCATTACCTCTTTACCTCTTTTTACCCCAATGGGCTTGTTACTGTTAGGACATATGTGAATCATGTTAGGAACATATGTCAATATAGAATTGGCTAATAATTTGACAAAATGCACTTTACTTGTAATTAAGTAGAACTAGGATGTGTTTAATACTTCAATGAACAAGGTTTCAAGTTCAAGTGTTAAAATCATGCACGTCTGTCCCAGAATCAAGTGAAGAAGTGTTGGATTTTAAAACTCGACAGCTAGTATCTAACGAGGTTTAAAAAGCTGTTTCAGCCCGATACTCGACAGCTGCTCGATAGATAGGGTATCTATCGAGGTTTATGAAAATCAGTTTTTTTCATATCTGATTTCACTCCAATTCGTGAATAGATGTTTGGGCTTTCTTTTCTCACAACCCTAAACATACAAAATGATTGTTTTAAGGGCCGTCACAGTTGATGCAACTCAATGCAAAAGTTTTTCACAAGTATATTGTGAACCAGAGACATATGCCTTAGTTCATCTTTCTCTTTACATCTTTCTCTTTAAGAAGCTGTTGTGTTTGTACACCGTAGGGTTTTGTAATCAAGGAGTTTCATGATCTTCATTGTGTTGATGAACTGAAAAACTTAGCAGCCAACATTTTTCTCAAGTTGGTGAGTAAGCCAGGTACTAGGATCTGCGCATCGAATTGGTTAGTCACGTATTGGGAGCAGTACATTAAAAGGAGAGATTGTCACTACAGAACAAGTCCAATTGGGTATTGGGGTAAGGATTCAACTGTAGGTTGGTATAAGGTACTGTGATTCCTTTACTTGTAACCGCTTGCTGTGATAATAGTGAATTCTTGGGAGTGGTGACCTTAAAATCACTCGGTGAGGTTTTTGCCGTATAGGTTTTCGTCATTTGTAAACAAATCATCGTGTTAATTTATTTTCTACTGCATTTTAACCTAGTTGGTGATTTGTTTGTGCTACTACGTTTATTGCATGTTAATTGAATTAATTAATTAACTTGGCTAATTAATTGGTTAATTCATCACAAGGGGTCAATACATTCTTGGCCTATCAGTTGCTAAATTCCTTGGGCTTCCTCGGCCCTTTTACTGCACTTTTACCTCTTATTACCTTCTTTTGGGCTTATTGGTCACTAAGCCAACCCATTGAGTTTACCAATTCATTCTCTAGGCTTTCCCGACCCATTTACTTCTCATTTACCTCTTATTATTCTCATGGGCTTACTACTTCATTCCTTGGCCTTCCTTGGCCCATTTAATCATTCTTTACCTCTTTTTATTTTCGTGGGCCTACTGGCCATCAATCTTGCTACTTCAGCTCGCTGGGTTTGTTTACTTATTTCTTTACCATTTTGCCCATCATTTCCTTCTCACCTTCTCTATTGTTGGGCTTCTTCTGCTGTTGGGCCCTTTGTCAAAAATGGGCATCAACAACTGGTAGGTTTTTTTCTTTTAACTTTTGTTTATTTACGGTTTTAACCTCATTTCTTATTTTTAGGAATAAGGATAAATTAATTAAATTAAGAGTATTTTTGGAAGTAAAAAAGACAATAATTGACTTTCTGAATCATCTTGACATTTTTTTTTTAACATGGAATAATTTTTCCATTGACTACCTAATAGGGAGATAATAACCGGTAGGTTTTTTTTTTTTTTTTTTTTTTACTTTTGTTTATTTACTGTTTTAACCTTGTGGTAGGCCTTTCTGTGTATTGGGTTGGACTGCTCCTGCTGCACCGTGACCTGATAATTATGGAGTAGGAGAGTCGGGACTGGCTTAATTGAAACTCACCTTAAGCCTGCTTGTGCACAAGCTAGGACCCCTGGCAGGGATCTTGGTCACGTGCTCACGACAGGGAATGCTATCATAAAAACATTATGGCAGGAGAAACATAATACAACAGGATAGTTGAAATATTCTAACTAAAGTACCAAAGATAATGTTTAAACAATTTTGCAGCTGGAAAATACGACAATATGAGTATGGCAGAAATAAATCAGTAACAAGAAAAATAACGTTAGCACTTGAAAAATTATGATAAAAGAAGGAAGGGGGTCAGTTTGCTAAACTTGGCTCCTTGGCAGATTTAAGTCCAAGAAGGGAATCATTTCTAGTGTAGGTAACCTCGGAGGGAAATTTTGCCATAGAAATTGCCTATTTTGGAAAATGGGCCTAAGTGGCTTAATCTTAAACTCTTAACTTGCTAGAGAGTAGGCTATTGAGAAGGAGAGAAATGAGTAGCCTATTGATGCATGCTCTATCACTCCTCACATTCTTGTTTTTCTCACTTCACTCTCTACTCTCTTATTTTCTTTCTTTTTGTTTATCCTCTCTCTGTTTTCTTTGTTTTCTATTTCTCTATTTTTTTTCTATGTTTCCTGCTGTTCCTCCTTGTTGTTGTTTACTATGCACGACTAAGGCCTTTTTATATTGCCTGTCGTGATAAGATTTACTATTTTACCCCTCACCACTTTTGGTTTGTTGTGGGTGTCCTTCCCAGACTGCCCATTGGTCTGCTGGCTGCCCAGCCACCACCACTACCCTGTGCTGGCCGTGCCATGCTTCATTCCCAGACAAAAATAGTTTTGTTTTGTTTTCTTGTTTCTTGTGGCATTCCCATCTAGATAAGGGTTGGACTTCTCTTTTACTAACTCCTATAGCATGCACTTAGTAATTCTAGTTCATTTTTTCCTCTTTTGGGTGGTATGTCATCCTAGTAGGACATTTCCCCCAAAAGAGCTTGAGCGGGAACTCCAGAATAGGCTTCCTACTTCTCTCAACCACCAGACTATACCTTCTCTTACCTTTGACCTATGGCCCACCGCCCCTATATTAGCTAGGCACAAGTGGGTGGTGCTTGAGCCTTGTGCGTGCTCCACTCCCATATAAGTCCATCACTTGTTTGGTGTTCATGTGTTTGTCATTGCCTGCAGGTTTGTCTGGCCCTGCTGCATGTTTTGTTGCTTGTTTAACTCTTTGTGGCATGGATGAGTCATCGGGTCTTCATTCTTTGCATCTTGTTTCTTCTTTGGGTTGGGTATGGGCTTTTTCTTCTTTAATTCAGCCCATGTCTCCTTTCACTTATGGTTTGTGGGCTAACTGGTACTCTTACCACGCTACTACATTGTTTCTACTGTGATATCGTTTAACTTGTGTCTGCTGGGCTCCCTCTAGCTCTGCCATACTAGTTTCATGTATTATTCATTCCCTTTGTTTACATTGCCCAGTATTCCTGATAGGTTAGTTCTCATGGCATCTTGGGCTTCCTTGGCCCATTTTATTCCTTTAAGCATCCTTGGCCCATCTCGTTATTTCCCACTTCCTACATTCCCATGGGCTTTTGCTAAATCTTTTGGACTTCCCCGACCCAATTACCATATCCTTTACTTTTGGGTTTATTGGCATTTGAACCAATCTCATTTACTAATTCCTTTCTTTGGACTCCTCTGGCCCATCTTTGCTTACTTTCTACTTTTTATAATTCTCATGGACTTACTACTTCATTCTTTAGGGCTCCCTTGGGCCCATTTGCTTTCTTTGGGGTCCTTTTACTATTTGTGGGCCTATGTACCATTATTCCTGCCATTTGGGCCTAATGGTTTTTCTTACTTTGCCAATTCTTCTTTCTCCACCCCTTTTATATTGTTGGGCTTCTTTTTGTCATTGGGTTTTTTTTTTTTTTTTTTTTGGGGCCAAAATGGGCATCAACAAACCTCATTTTTTATTTTTAGGAATAATGATAAATTAATTAAATTAGGGGTATTTTTGGAAGTAAAAAAGGCAATAATTAACTTTCCGAGTCCTCTTAATATATATATATATATATATATATTTTTTTTTCCCCTTAAGAATTTTATATTTAGGAACCGATATAACAAGTAGTAAAAAAAAAAATTGACACAAGAATCCCATTGAAGATGGGGCATGGACTTAAAAAATTATGTTGTTTCTCTTCACCTCCCAAGTCCCACTCCACTAGATTTCATAGGCAATTAGCTAGCAAACACTAGAAACTTATACTATATAATAGCACTCCCAAGTCCCAAATCAAAATCAAGCTTTCTTCATCTTATTATATATATTAGCTACTGTGTTGGAAAAATATGGGTATGGAAATCATATGAAAGATTAATATATGTGTGTGTGTGTGTGTGTTAGATTGTGCAATACCTAGAGCAACAAAATCCACAAAATACTACACATGGAAACAAATATGAAAGATTAACAGTTGTGCACGCCTTTTTGTGATTTTGGGCTGGACTGCCTCCTGTTGTACTAGGCCCAAGTGTTTTGGATAAGAGAGTCGAGACTGGTCTAGTTGCAACTTACCCTGGTCCGGCTTACACATAAACTATACCCCATTTGCCAAAACTTTTGGTCACATGCCCATGGCAGGCGAAGTTGCTACAAAAAAGTTATGCCAGATAAATGCAATAAAACAATGATAAAAGAAATATGTTTCTTGTTAGGAAAAACAAGGGATCCTTAGTTAAAACAGGGAAAAAGAACACATTATAGTCAATATCGCAAAGACAAGATAAGAAACAATAGCAAAAAGTGATAAAATCAAAGAATAAAAGATCAGTTTGCCATGTTCAATTGTATTACGAGGCTGAGGCCAAGGAGGAAACCATTTCCTTAACGTGGATAACTAATCCTGTCGTAGAAATTATCCACTTTGAGGGAACGGGTTTGAATGGCTTGTGCCCAAATGAGTTCTTTATCCTCAACAGAGGGTAGGCTTTTAGAAGGAAAGAAGTAATTAGCCTATTGGTGCATGTCTGCCATTCTACACTTTGTTTCTTTTCTCTTTTCTCTCTGTTTTGTTACTTTGATTCTTTCCCACTATTTTCTTTTCTTTCTTAATGCTTGCTCATGTGGTGTTATGGTGATGGTGGTGCTGTGATTCTCTCCTAGTGGTTGTTATTGTTCCCATGATGATACTGTGCACGGTAAGGGCCCTTTATATACTGTCTACCGTGAAAGATTTTACCATTTTAGCCTTTAACCACTTTTGTTTGGTTTAGGGTGTTCCTCCCGACCACCCATTGGTTTGTCAACTACCCAAGCGCCACCACTTACCTGTGTTGTCTGTGCTACTCCCCAATACCAGACAAAGAAAACTATTTTGTTTGTTTGCTCATCGTGGCATTCTCTCCTGTTATCTCTCATGGCATGCATCTAGTGGTTCCAACTCATCATTTCTTCTTTTAGATGGTATGTCATCCCAGCAAGACATCACCCCCAAAAGAATATTAGCGGGAACCCTAGAATAGGCTTTCCCTTTTCTCCTCTACTAGACCATACCATTTCTTACTTCTGACCCATGACCCACCACTCTTGAACTGGCTGGGTATAGGCTGGTGGTGCCTGGACCTTGCGCGTGCTCCACTTCCTCTGTACACCAAAAGCTTGTCCACTGCTCATGCGCCTGCCCTGGTCAGGAGGCTTGTCTGTGCATTTTTCCGCTCATCTTTGACCTCTTATGGCTTGAATTATTTTTTGATTTTTCATTCTTTATTAGCTTGTTCCTTTCAAGGGCTGGGCCTTGCTTGATTGTGGGTTTTCCCCCTTTTAGCCCATTCTTTACTCCTTCCGCAATCTTGTTGCCATTTCTGCCATACCACTCTGCTATTCTTGCCATGGTGTCATTTAACCCATGCTTGCTGGGCCTCTTTGGGCCTACTACCTATTATTCTCTCAATAACTTAATATGGTAATTGGACTTATACTTATGCTACTTTGGGCTTTTCTTGACCCATTACATTGCTTGTGGCTCCTTTGTCCCATTTCTTTCTTCTTGAGTATCATTGGCCCATTTGCTTTCCTTGGACATCCTGGGCCCATTTTCTAATTTTGCATACCCATGGGCTTTTACTAACTCTTTTGGACTTCCTTGTGTTGGGATTAGTGCCCTTAAATCTTATTATATGATGCTATGTATGATATTATGTATGGCATGATGTATGACTTAATATTGTAATTAATAAAGTTGTTTTATTATTACCTAAAATAATGGTAACATGAATATTCGGACATTATCATTTAGTATGAGATGCATAGTATGTGATTTATGTGATTTTGTCATGAAAGATATAAGTCACGAGTTCTTTGTAAATTTAGAATTTTAGTTCGTAGTCAGTGATGAAATTGGGCATTTCATCTGCGAAGACTATAACATATCAACTAAGATGATTTGTCTTGATCATGAAAGTGGAGACTTCTAGTTAATGTGTTAATATGTTTTAAGAATTAAGGCATATTGAATTAGACCGCCGTGAGATTTATTATTCTCCTAAGAACTGTCAATTGAATAATAAATCTCACGACTTATATTTGCATGAACTCTCAATCCTGAGAGAATAATGGACCTAATCATGAAGTGTAGATTGCTTTGATATATCAGGAGTGAGATCTAAAGTAACGGTCAAAACCTCAGTATGTTGGGCAGCCACATTTAGTGTTGATGGAACATATATTCTCAAGATGGAATTCATAGTTTCTTAACAGAGATATAAAATATTCCCTTGAGATAAGTTTAATGAGTTTAGTTATTCAGAGAGTTAGGCCTAACCACTTTGGTAAGAAATTACTAAAATATATATTTATGAAATTGGATTTCATAAATATATAATGAATAACTTAAAATGAATAAACTGGGTACTCAAGGATTAAAATGTAGTAATTTACAAAGTGGCAGTCTACATTCATGACTTTGTATTACTACGAATATTTTATGAAGGAGATGCATGTATAATAAAGTCTTGGGATATAATTAATTAATAAGGCCTAGAGTGCAATTATATTTATATAGTGGTATTAAATATAATTAATGGTAGCTTTGGACTTGTCAAGAGTTGACAGAAAAGCCCAAGGCCCATTGGATCTAGTGTCTTATTGGTCCATTTTGGTCCCACTCCAAGCCACACACTAAAGCCCAATTAGAAAGGCCCAATAAGCCAGCCCAATTAGATAATCAGTTAGTTATAAAAGGGAGAAACATACATAATTTTTTTATAAGAGAGAAAAAAGTGAGACACCATTGTGAAGTGGTGTGTATGTGTGAGTGAAGTCACTCAATTATTCTCCCTTGGAAACTGATTGAGAGACCACACTTCTTGGGCATAAAGTGGAATTGGAGTGAAGATTAAAAGTGTTCCCAAGTACTTATAATCTTTTGTTTTGAATTTCACCTCATCAAGGTACGCTATCTTGTTTTTAAATTCTGAAATTTATATAGTGCAAGTTATCAATCATGAATGAAATAGATCCTTATTTGTTGCTTCCGCTGTGTGTTTTGTATGATATACAAAACCAGATTTACCAACACCCTGACCCAATTATCTTATCCTTCATCCTTGGGGCTTATAGGTTTTCCATCAACCCCTTACTTTCTTACTTTATTACTTTGGGTCTACTGCGGCTCATTCTCACTTTTCTACATCACATAACGCCTGTGGGTTTACTACTTCTCTCTCCGAGTTCTTTTAGGCCTGTTTGCTTTTCTCAAGGCCCATTTGTGTACTTTATGGGCCTATGAACCATTGTTTCTGCCATTTGGGTTTAATGGTTTTTTCTAACAATCCATTATCTCTTCTCTGCCCATATTGCTGGGCTTCTTCCTGCTATTGGGCCTCAAAATGAGCATAAAAAACAACAAACTCAGAAGAATAATTTAAAGAAAATGGATAGATCTAAAAGATTGATCCCAATACAGCAGTCAAAGCAATGACTTTCTAAGAAAATTATAGAACTTCCTTTCAATACAATTTTTTTTTTTTAAGTAAATAAAATTTTTCATTATTTCTGAACAAAGTAACATTTACCTCCTAAATGTAATAAATAGGAGGGAGAAAAAAAAATGATGCCCTTCTTAATGATATAAATTGAGATGTCAAAACAATAAATTTTCAATGATGACATTATCAATTTTAACCATTAGATCTATTTAAAGTCTACGGTCTTAAGTAATGTAACTCTTGTAAAGTTACATTAGGTGCTTACGTTACGTGTAGTATAACTTACCCCACTCTCACTTAAAACTTAAAAGTTATCATAACTTTTGAGTAGAGTTTGTGGTATGCCTTTGTGGTAAAACCATTTTCCCTTTCCATTGTGTGTGTGTTTGTTTCTAAAAAAAAAAAAATGAGTAAATGTCTCATATTGCTTAAGAGAGTGTGTTGTTTGTAGTTAATATAACTTGTCTCACCTTCTCTTAAAAGTTGCAACTTTTGAGTGAAATTGATGGTGTGCGTTTGTGATAAAAATTTGAACTCTTTTCAGTGCTATGTAAATAAAGCCAAATTCTAAATTTTCTATCTAAATTGATTTGAAAGGATGACAAGCTATATTTTAAACCCAAAAAAAGAAAGAAGTTTTAATGTATGGTGATATTTATGTCTTTTTATTGGAGTAATTATTTTTTGTTAATGTCATCTATATGAAATTTCAGTATGGATGAAAGTGAAACTATAGGTTTTGAAAATAAGACTAAAGAGGAGGTTTAAAATAGACCTCTAGAAAAAGGTTTTATAATTTTGCACTTTTATTAATATCCATGTCTTTTTGTGCCTTTTGTGCTCCTCCAAGTACATACCAGAAACCCTTTATTCATTACGTATACGTTTCCACCTCCCCTTAAATATTCTCCTTGGTCTATTCTTTATGAACAAATGAGCTTTCATGGAAAGCCCTAGTACCAAAAAAAGTGGCCAATTAGCAATTGTAACTGTAATAAAATATCCAGATTTAGCAAAGCTTATACGATGAGAAGTATTATTAAAAAGGATTTTCCAAAATCAATAAGACTGAGTACTTATATATTTTTTAATTACGAATCTCTACATTTTTAATAAGGGATCTCCGGATTTAGTTTTTGGTCAAGACTCAAAACTCATTATTATTATATGGAGATTTTAGGATTTATCGTATGGTTTCCGTTTAGACTTTGTAGGAGTAATTTATACGCATCCCATAAGATTTTGAAATTGAATAACCCGACTTGACTAATTTTTAATTCCAATTTATTGAGGCCGATTCTCATGATTATGTTATACTTGCCGTGTAATTGGATCGAGTTGGTGATTGACCACATATAATTTCATTTTTTAAGTAAAATTTCCATTTACTAGTCATTCCAATCACTGCATTCTAATTGTAAAGGAATATATTTTGGGTACACTTCAAAAAGTGCCTCTTTAGGCTCATTGGTGACTCCTTTTAGCAAGTTAGAAAAAAATAACCTCCAAACTAATTTTTAGGAAAATTCATCAAACCCATTACATGGTGAATGATAAATAATACTTTTAATTATATGACATTTATAATTAATTATGTGATTTTATTTTAAATAACACTTTTATGAGTCAACAAGTGAAGAACTTTGTTCAATTTTGACGTGTGAAATAAGATAAGTATGTACAGGTCAAATTTGTATAGAGCATTTACATTTGGTGAGGCATCCCATCAAAATGCAAACTAGATGTTGCCGTTCACCTAAAAAAGAAAAGAAAAAAAGAACAAAAACAAAAACAAGCCTACATCAAATGATGCATTTTGCAAAAAAATTTGTATCTTTGCTACAGTAAACATGTAAACATACATGTTCACTTTACCAATAGTAAAAGTTTTTAATTTCCTTTTATTAACGCTCTCCTCTAATGTCTAAACCGTAGGTTCGTGTTTTTTTTTTTCTTTCTTTTGTTGTTACTTGCTAGGTTGTGTATAAAGTAGTATTATTATTATTTTTTTTTATAGAAAAAAAGTAGTATTATTTTAATGTGCTGAATTATATAAAAAAAGAAAGAAAGATATAATGTGTATTGTAAAAGTGATTATATAAAATAGCTAAATTAACTCTTTGATATTGTAATTTCTTTTTTTTTTCTTTTTTTTTTGCATTTCGGGATGTGAATGCTTTTAGATAGTAAATAATGGGATAAATATTTACAACATTTATTGGATAACAATCCATTGTATAGTTTTTTATTTTTAAATTTTTTTTTATATAAAAAAGGGAAATCCATTGTATAGCTATAGTTATTGTTTCTATTCGTTATAAAAGCATTGGTGCCATTTGACTTCTTTTTTCTTGGAGTGAATGGTGTCATTTGACTTGATTATATTTGTAGAGGCCAAAATTTGTAAAATAATATTATTTATATTAAAATTATTTTAAAATATTTGATGATTTAGAATCTTTTTAAAAAACGTATTTTAGCACGATTTTAAGTGTGAAAACTCATGTTTTCGATTTTCACATAAAATAGAGTGATTGATGTTAACTGAAATCTTGTTTTGAAAAAAAAGTAATTAAAATTCCAATAACTTCAAAATAGTATAAATTTAAATAATTAATATTACAAGTATATTATTTTGCATATTGTTTTTAGGTAACATGGATAGAAAAAATAATATTAATAAAATGTAACCAAAAATTACATAAAAACTTGTAGGGACCAGGTTTGAGGGAGTGGACCCAAACCCAGTTTTCCCGCAATGAATTTATAGAGAATGGGCTCAAGAACTAGGCCCTAGTGAGGAATGCAACGGCCATGCATGGTGGTGTGTGAGCGCTGGTAGCTTAAACGTGGGTTAGGGTACACAATGAGGTTCCTTAGACAGAATTCACAGAGCTTGAGGTTCTTCTTATTTCTTTTTTAGAAAGATTACAAGGCTTCAGAGGATATAAACTGCTACAGTATTTCCCTTCCCTCGTTTTTTCCGTCCCCTTTCAAGAGGGACTTCTTGCATTATATATCTCTTTCTCAGTTGATCCTAGCCCTACATTTGTTGGGGAGTGAGGCCATTACTTGAGTGCCTGTCCCATCAGCCACCTTCCCATTCTCTCTGTGAGATGCGGCAACCAAGGTGACACTGTTGAGGCGTCCCCTCCTCATTAATGCGGCCAGGACGTTAGTTGAGGGCATTTAATGTAGAGGTGACAGTTCGTCCCGAACTTGCTCCTCCACCATGCTTCTATTGCTGATATGCGGTACCTGCTCCCTGCCCTTCGAATGATCAGGAGGGCTCCCTTGGTGACGTGTGGCCGGTTTATATTATGGCGTCGGATTTCCGAGGATGGAGACATCCTTGGCGTGCCTTATTGGGCCCCTGGGCTTACTGCTTCCATCCTCGGACCAAGAAGGTCTCCTCGGCTTGGGCCTTGGGCCTGGTTCGAAGTGGGCCGGGGTTGACTGACTATTTCTTGGCCCCACAAAACTCATAGGACAGGTGTTTTTCAAAAAATAAAACAAGAAAATATAGTAGGATAGGTGGGCATTTCCCCAACAATGTTCCTGTCATTTACAAGGTAACACTCTCATCTTCGGTTGACACCATGTAATGGTTTGGCAGTTGTTCGAGCTCTTCGATTTGCTAGTGAATGTGGTTTCTGCCCTATAATCTTGGTGGGTGGTTTTGAAATAGTGCATAAAGCTCTCAGTTGTGAAGATGTCTCCCTTTCCTTGCGCAACTTTGTAACTCACATCAAGCTAGCTAGGCATGTTAGACATGTTAGCGATTTATCGTGTAGATAGAGGATATTCTTTCACACCTACTTTATGCTTAGCCGACTTTGGCTGAGTTTGCTTTCAATAATAACTGCTTCTTTCTTCTTAAAAAAAAAAAAAAAAAAATCCTGTCATTAACGATAGTAAAACTGGGAAATTTGCATTAGAAAGCCCAGGCTATGTATGGCCCAACAAAAAAGAGAAGTTTTAAATCTGGACTGGGCATTAAAAAAACCTACGGGTTTCGGATCCAAGTACCCGAGATTGCTAAGCCCTCTCTGTTTTAGGGTTTATGCGCGCGCTGTCTCTCTGTGTAGAAGAGAAGACACCACCTTCTCTCTCTGCAACTTGGTATTTCAGCAGGTAATCCTTCATTTCTTCACTTTTTTTTCGTTCCACGAAAGGAAAATTACATAACCCAAAAAAAAAACCCATTTGATCCCACAATAGTACTTGGCTAAAATTCACTTCAATCTTTTCTTTTTTTGGTTTTTTTCTCTTCAAACAAAATCTGGGTTTTCAGTATTGATATTCTGTTCAACCAAACAGAGCTGAAGGAAATACATTGTATTGGGTTCTTTGAATTATTGTTATTATTTGTGCCTGTTAATAATTCTCTATTAGACATTTGCTTTGAAAGTGTTATTTTCTGTTAGTAATTCTCTTCAGAGTCTCAGCTATCTGCTCTCACTCCGTCTCCCCATACTCACTCTCTAAACTAAAACGACTTCAAGTCTCACACTCTCACTATCTCGGTCTCAAATCCCAGAACCCTTGGAGAATCAAAACTCGGTTTCAACTCTCAAGCTCACCGACCCAACTCTCAACTAAGGTATCAAAGCTCTCATTCTCATTTCTCAGCTGCCTGTAATGTTGAGAATAAATTTTTTTTGATTGTTTCTTTAGTTATTATACAAGCTACCCGTGGAGAATGAAAAAAAAATTTTAATTTTTTTTATATAAGCTGCCTGTAATGTTGTGAGTTGTTACTTGGGTTTGATTGTTTCTTTAGTTATTATATATTTGTTAAATTATTTGTAGGTTAAATTGAAATTATTAAATTTGCAACGAAGCCACCAGCACAGGCACAGAATCTTATTTTTAGAAAATATATAGAAAATATATAAATAAAAATATTTTTAATAATTTTTTAATTGCCGCACTCTGCCACACCCGCACCCTACTTTTTTAAAAATTGCCGAGTCCCGCACCGGCACCCACACCCGAATCTAGAAACACACCCGTTCTTCATAGCATTTAACTCTAAGCTTGTGATTTTAGCTGTTGCAGGCTCCAACAGATCTACAGTAATTTTGAAATCACAATGACATAAGTACTTCACCACAGTAGTCTGATTTTTTTTTTTTTTTTTTAATGGGTAACTTTCTTTTTCGTCACATACACAAGGAGTTATTGCTATTGCTGATGCCTGAATACCTGCTTTTACAAGAAATATTTTGCTCTACTTTCAGTCCTCCACCAACTTTATATTGGTGTTTTTTATAAAAAATTTATACAAATAATAATTATATTGAAAAAATTGAGTTTGTGTATACAGGAGCTTTACATAAGCATTGATCTTTCCCTGTGGATGTGTTCAATTATACAGTAGCATTTTGTAGAGAGTGTCACAGGTAGCTTTCATGGTGCATTGGGCCGTGTACTCGTCTAAGTTTAGGATATTGGTCTCCTCTCTTTTTGCTTAGTTTAAGTGGAGGGTCAAAAGCCTTGTAGCTCAACTGGAACTTCTTGGTGTTTCCATCAAAGATGTCAAGGGTTCAAATCCCCTCTCACACAGATTTTTCCTGCTCCAAAGGGTGAAATATTTACACCAACCACCGGGGTATGGGCAGATTTTAGTTGCTCTGTTCCGAATGTATTTACTAAAATACCCAAATATTTTTCAGAATTTCAAAATTACCCTTGGGCTTTCCTTTCTTTCATTCTCCTCTTTCTACCCTATGTCACATTTCGCACAGCACACTCTCACAGCCACTACCCAGCCCTTTCTCACTCTGCCCACCCTTCTCTCAAAGTCAAAGCCAAAGAGAGCACCCAACTTCTTAGAGTAAGTGCCTCTGTCTTTTTCTTAGAATGAGATCTTGTTTCATTTGATTAATGGTTGAACCCTGGCTATTTGTTGATGTATGGGTTTTTTTTTTTTTAATTTATTATTATTATTTTTTTATCCTGGTGAAATGGATGGTTCTTTTTCCCCGCACCTATAAGTTAAATTCATTGATGTCTGCATACTTTTTATTGATACTATATGTTACTGAAATAGGTATATTCATTATCTTCTGCTGTATTTGATTTCAAGAGGAATTATACGAGGCTAATTCAATTATTACGTGACATTTGGCTTTGTTGTTTTGGGATAATTTTTGGCTTTCAAAATTTTGGGCTTTGTTGTTTCAAGTGGAGCTATACATTGCTGATTCATTCTCATATGCTGTATTTGATCTCAACCAGACTTTGCATTTTAGTTAGACTACTCTTGTGTCATACCCAACCCATCCTCTGCCACCATAAATTCTGGCTCTGGAAGAAACTGTGACGCTGCTAAAATTGAGATGAGGCATGCAGTAGCCAATTAATGGGGTTCAACTGCATTCTCCATCTGTAGGCACCCCTGAATTACCTGATACACGGTTTTTGCAGGTGGGGTCGTGTATCTGTGGTTTACTCCCCAAGGCCTTTTGGGCCCTGCCTTGGTGAGGTTCCATGTCATAAAAAAAGTGTATATAGATGCAGGTTCCACCATGTACACAAAGTTTGCTCCATCAAACGGAGTGTTCACACGCCCTGAACTTGCATTAGGCACACGTATATCATCCAGCAGCAACACAAGCTTGATGCAGGTCATTTCAAGAGGCCGTTTTACATTTGCAGACTTGACACAAAATCAGTAGCAACAGTAGCTAAGTCAGTGGCCACCCTAACCCTCTTGTAACTAATTAGTGAGTTAGTTAGATGATTGTTTAAGCATTGGCCAATAAGATTTATACACTTTTCAATCATCTAGGAGGTTGCCAATGCCAAAAAACTAGTATTAAGTACCAGAATGTAAGCACTTTATAAATAAGTTTTGATATGTGAATGAAAATAAGCCTTGAGAGCTTTTCTTTGAGAACTTTGTGTTCTTTGTAGATGCCTAACCACCTATCAATTTTTTTTAAGCAATTCACATCCCATTTAATTCTAATTCCTCTTACAGCCCATCGTATTCCCCTGCATCAAAGCTTATGCTGCAGTGTGTTTTTATTTTGGAGATCATAAAAAAAATGGTTTTCATGTCTGTTTCACATCTATGGCTAGTAGTATTGCTTACTAATTTAGCATATCATGACTTATCTAAGAGTATCGTGACTTAAATGATTCTTAAAGACGTGGGCATTGTGTATTTGATTATGTATTGGTAACATTGAGTTGGTAAATATTTAATGTGTTATTGAACATCAATTTATTAGGTGTTATTGAATATAAATTATGTACCTTTAGCATGGGGCAGATCTTGCAGGTCAGGGATGGGGTGGGGCAGATTGCCCTAACCTGCGTGGCTGGGCAGGTTTGGGGCAGGATAATTTCCCTGCAGGGTGGGGTTGGGGCACCCATGATCTGGCCCTATCCCGTCGCCATCCCATATGAAAGATTCTAACTCGGGGGTTGGACCCTTGTTGTTTTGAGAAGTGTTGCTTTTCTTTTGTTAAAATAAATTCCATAGAGTTGGCTTATTTCAAAATTTTTGATTATTCTGTATGCTTAGAAAAGGATGCTAGGACAAAAAATAGATTGTCATTGTTACTTCATTCTTGATGTGAACGTGTCAGATTGTATCCGTTGAGGATCATAGTGTGTATATGGATAAATTATGTATGTTGACTGGTTTTGAGAAATATTTGGGTTTGGTGTTGTTTAGGCAGGCTGGTTTTGATCAAAGATAGGACATCTATGTATTAGTCCTGATATTGTGATTGCATTCAAGTAATTTTATAGAAGGCTATGAACATATAGCTATTTTCTTTGAATTCTCAAGTAAGAAACTTTTGCAGGGCCTGTTCCTTCTGTGCTTTTCACTGTTTGTCAGTCTGCCAAAGATTTGTAAAGGATTTAAAACAGGATGGCAACAGAGCAAAAAGGAGAAGATGATCAACAGGTCACAAGTACCACAGCTGTTGGCTTGAGAGGAATGGTAGAAGAACAATATCGTAAAATCAAGGAGAATGCAGAAACTTACCCTTATGTGTGGGGTTCCTATATTGTTGTTTATGGTGGTTTTGCCCTCTGGGGTGCCTACAGATGGAGAAAGCTTCGTAAGACTGAGGATAGAGTACGAGTGCTTCAAGAGAGACTACGCAAGCTTGTGGAAACGGAAGAGTCAGCTAGCACTGCGAAATCAGTTGAGAAGGCTCCACCAGCTCCTGATAAAACCTCCAAATAGTTAGCTTATATGGCTCTACCAGATTCTTTTACCCATCAAAATTGCTTGATTTTGGAAACAGATTGGTTGGGCTTACTCAATTTTGGTGAGAATTGGAGAAACCTCAAATGCAAAATAGTTTCCAATAGCATGCTTAAATTCAATTTTGATATTTTTCACATTCTAAACCATTGTCAAGATGTAGATTCTCATAAATTGACAATCTCCTAGATTTCAGTGTCATTTTTCAGACACAGGATATTTTTTGTGGTAAGAGTTAATAGATGGTTTTTTTTTTTTTTTTTTTTTTTTGATATCCAAGAGTTAATAGATGGTTGGTGTAATAATGTTTAGAGATAATTTGTTGCGGGGCAAATGGAGCTTGAAAATAAGCTATCGCTACTCACTAGTACCAAATAAATTGTATCATGTAGAGATCTGACTATATTATTATCAGTTATAAGTTGAGCTCGTGACTCCAGGTTGTTTTGGTCTAAGATTATCATCTTTTTGTACATGCTCTTCGGATAGCAACAATAAAGACTTTTATAGAATCTCTTGGATAATGTGTAGCGGCACCATCCGCATTAACCATCAAATCATTCCCAACAAGTTTTCTCCTTCGTTTCTAGTTGTAAAAAACTAAAAATAGATTACTATAGCATCTATCTTCGCACTCTCTCTCTCCCTCAAAACTCAATATTTGAGTCTAAAAGTGCAATAGTATTCTGAGTTTGTGAGATGCAAAAAAAAATTTCCATTGCCTAGCAATTTTCAAGAAGTTTTGCAAAGCATAGCAAGAGTTTTGGAATGTAGTGACACTATCCAATTCTCATGAGGAGAACCTCGCTTCAAATCCCTATCTCTCAATTGTCTATTAGGAAAGTTTGACATAGCAAATATCTTAATAAAATCTACCAACTTTCTTTGTTTCTAGGCTATGAGAAGACCTCATGTTTGTTTCTCTTCTTTCACTTTGTATAAAAGCTTTGAGGTTTTCCTTAACTCAAGATATTTTTTTAGGTAGATAAATTCAATAGTTATAATGAGGGGAGAAATTTGACAAACTCATTAGTTGAGTTATAAAACTCTTTTTACCAATACTTAAATAGCATTATTAATTATAAAGGGATGAAATTTACTAAATTTGAGCTTTTTTACACCATTACCATCAAACAAGGTTGGCTCTTTCATTAGGTTACTTAAGTAATTGTCTCATGCAATAGTACAGTACTAATTAGCTACTTACAATAAAATATATTGCAATTTCATTGATTTTTTTTTGGAAGTTTTCCATGTGTAACTATGAATAGAAAAGCTACTATTATACCTCTCTCTCTCTCTCTCTCTCTCTCTCTCAAAGAAGTCTTTCCATCTTATCAAACGTCTCTCTCACTCTCTCTAATCACATCTTTTGACAATCAACCATTATGTTAGTGTATAGCTTAGACTAGTTCCAGTTTACTGTACTTGTAGTTTACTTATATTACTTGTACTGCACACATACCTAGTCTATATAAGGCTCTATATTGTACATTATTATTTACACATCAATATACAAACTATTCAGTCTTTATCTTTCACTTTATATTGTTAACATGGTATCAGAGCCTTTCCTCTGACTTTCTAGTTCTTGTGGACATCTCCAGCGTTCTTCCGCTGCCCTCGCCTTCATCCAGTAGTCACTGTCAGAAGCGAGTCACCGCCATCACGCTTGCAGCCCCTAGAACACTCAGATTTCGTCAGTTTGTTGAATGCACAAATTGACAGATCTGACAATCCCGAGCAAAACCTAGCCAAGAATGGCCAAAAACCACCTCTCACGCACTCACACGTGCCGGCTGAAGTTTCTGCTTCACGAGCACGCGCCTCCACGCGCCGTCATCCTTTCACATGTGCCTCACGCGCTAGAACATCTCCGTCACGCGTTTCCACGTGCCTGATCTGTATTGCGTCCTACCACGTCAGCCCTAGAGTGATGTCACACATCCATGTCAGCATCCAGCCGTTGACTGTTGACTGTTGACTTTGACCAAAGTCAAAAAATTCCAACAAAGCTTGTCTTGCTCAGTTTTTCGTGTAGATTCTAATTTTGGGCTCGTTTCTTCATTTGAGGTCTCTAAATCCCACTTTTTGGTCATTTTCTTCATTATGGCTCAACAAAACGAATGAGATATCATTCGTCCTATCACCATGATGTTGGATGGTCATACTAGCTATCATGCATGGTATCAGAATATGACTGTCTTTACTGTAGAGATATGTGATTGGTTCAATTCCTAAGCCAATACCAAATCCTAAGTCCAAAGCCATAGCTGCTGAAGATGCCTCCAAGACTACGTTACAGCAGATGATTATGAAGAACGCCTAGAGGAATGGGAGAGTATTCAGAGTAAGATCTTGGCTTGGTATATCAATACATTTATTCCCTCCATTCATAATCTTCTTCCTCGTCTTGAAATTGCTGAGGCTGCTTGGAAATTTCTGGCCGATTGCTATAATTGTACTAATGATTCAAGCCTGGAGTTCCACATTGAATCAAAGCTTTATCAAATGTGCTAAGAGCCAGGTCAATCTATTTCTGATTTTTATTCTCAGACTTCTACTATGTGGGAACAACTCTCTGCTGCAGATCCTCCACTAGTTTGTTCTAAGGACATTGAGCTCTTTGTCAAATATCGGGATCGCCGTAAATTTATGCACTTCATGATGGGTTTACGTCAGGATTTTGAGCCTACTAGGGCTTCTCTACTTAGCCGGTCTCCTACTCCTTCTCTTGATGCTACAATCAAGGAGCTCATTTCTGAGGAGAACCGTCGGCCTACTCATCACATGTCATCATCTGATCATGTATTGGCTACACAATCTCCACAGCCTCCCATTGCTGCATTCACTGCTCCTCCACAAATAAACTTTGGGCGTCCCACCTCTCAGTCTTCCAAAGGTACTCGCTGTGAGTTTTGTTGTGCCAAAGGCCATGACATCTCAATTTGTTGCAAACTGTACAAATTTGTGCAAGAGCAGAATAAAGCTTCTCTTCCTCAGGCAGCTGCTGTATGTCCTTCAGATCCATTGGTTCCTACAAGTCCATCTTTGGCTTCCTCACTTACTACGGCTGATATTGAGGCAGTTGTTCAACAGGTTTTATCCCACACTTCCACTGCCCTTTTTGTCACCTCAGGTAAACAACTTTGGTTTTTTGATACTGCATGTTGTAACCATATGACTCCTGATGAATCCTTATTTTCTGATAAGGCACCCTTAGAACATCCAATCACTATTTACACTGCTAATGGAACTCCTATGCCTATTAGTCATAAAGGAACAATCTCTTCTCCTTATTTATCCCTTAGTGACACTTTTTTATCCCAAAGTTATCTCTCAATTTGCTTTTTGTTGGTCAACTTTGTGAATTAGGCATAGATCTTCTATTTACTAATCATGGTGTGGATGTGCAGGATCCCCGGACGGCTCAAGTGCTTGGGACAGGCCGTAAGGTTGGTTGCATGTTTGAGGTTCATGACTTGAAGATTCCTTCACAAGTTGTTTCTGCAGCTGCTACCACTGCCACCCCCTCACCTGATCTATGGCATGCTCGTCTTGGTCATCCATCCTTATCTTGTCTTCAATTGTTAGCTTCTCAAGGTCATTTAGGTTCAATTCAGTTTCAAAAATTTGATTGTACTTCTTGTCATTTTGGCAAACAAACAAAATTGCCTTTTAATAATAGTGACTCCTTTTCTTCTGCACATTTTGATCTTATACATTCTGATATTTGGGGTCCCGCGCCTGTTCCCACTGAGGGGGGATCTGGATATTTTGTCATATTAATTTGTTGATAATTTTTCTCGATATACTTGGATTTATCTGCTTCACCATAGGTCTAAACTTGTGTCTATTTACCAAACATTTCATAAAATGATTGAAACACAGTTCAATCGCACCGTCAAAGTCTTTCAATCAAATAATGCTCAAGAATATAATGATAAATCTTTCCTATCCTTTTTAGACAGTCATGGTACCCTTCCTCAGTGATCTTGTCCTTACACCTCTCAACAAAATGGTTGTGCAGAACGAAAATATCGTCACATTCTTGATGTTGCATGCACCCTTCTCATTTCTACCTCTCTTCCTGAGCGCTTTTGGGGTGAGGCTGCACTCATTCCTGTGTACACCATTAATCGTATTCCTTCACCAACTACACACAACAAATCACCATTCGAGCTTCTCTTTGGTCAAACTCCTGACTACTCCTCTCTTCAAGTTTTTGGTTGTGCTTGCTTTGTCTCTCTTCCTCCTCATGAATGAACAAAACTCCATCCTTGTGCTCGTCTCTGTTGTTTCCTTGGTTATGGTGTATCTCAAAAGGGGTTTCACTGCTATGATCCCATTTCTCGTCGCCTTCATGTCTCCCATCATGTTGAATTTTGGGAACATCGTCCTTTCACAAGTCTTCAACAGTTTCCTGCGTGCTCTTCTTCAGAGTCTCCCATTTTTACTGATCTTTTCCTCCCTCTCTATCCTGAACTTGTGAAGGATTCTTTGACATCGGCTGCCTCTCCAGACGACTCATTTTCGGTTCTGTCCCCGGCATATGACCCGCCTATCTTGGATCCTGTGGCACCACCCTCTCCTGAGCCTTCTGTTGGTCCTGAACTTCGTCGTTCCACTCAAGTAAGCATTCCTCCCCCTTATCTCACTGATTATCACTGCTCTTTTGCTCTTGCCGCCCTCTATGAACCTCACACCTATCGTGAGGCCTATACTGACCCTCTTTGGCAGCAAGCTATGAACGAAGAACTAGATGCCCTTCATAAGAATCACACTTAGGATATGGTTGATTTGCCTCCTGGTCAGTCTGTAGTAGATTGTAGGTGAGTTTACAAGATCAAGACCAAGGCTGATGGATCTGTTGAACGGTACAAGGCTCTCCTAGTTGCCAAGGGCTTTACTCAGGAGTATGGCATTGACTACGAGGAAACATTTGCTCCTGTTGCTCGCCTTACATCTATCAGATGTCTTATTGCTGTGGCTGCTGTTCGCCGTTGGCCTCTTTATCAAATGGATGTGAAGAATGCTTTCCTTAATGGAGACCCCCAAGAAGAAGTATACATGCAACCACCCCCTGGCTATCCACACTCAGGCAGTCAAGTTTGTCGCCTTCGCCGTGCTCTTTATAGCCTTAAGCAGGCTCCTCGAGCTTGGTTTGAAAAATTTAGCTCAGTTGTTGCTCAGCAGGGTTTCACTTCGAGTCCTCATGACACTGCTCTCTTTGTTCGAAGATCCTCTGTTGGTATCACTCTTATTCTTCTTTATGTTGATGATATGATTATTACTGGAGATGATTCTGTAGGTGTCCGCTCTCTTCAGCACTTCCTTAGTCAGCATTTTGAGATGAAAGATCTAGGCACTCTCAGCTATTTTCTTGGGCTTAAGGTTATCTCATCCTCTGATGGATACTATCTTTCCCAAGTTAAATATGCTTCTGATCTTCTCTCCAAAGCTGGTATCACCGACAACAAGACTGTTTCCACTCCTTTAGAATACAATGCAAAGCTCACACCTTTCGATGGTGAACCTATATCTGATGCTACTCGCTATCGTCAGTTGGTTGGTAGTCTAATCTATCTCACTGTTACTCGTCCGGATATTTCACATGTCGTGGGTATGGTTAGTAAGTTCATGGATGCCTCTCGTTCTGTCCACTATGCTGCCATTCTTCGAATTCTTCGATATGTCAAAGGCACACTTTATCATGGTCTCCATTACTCATCTCGATCTTCTCTTGAGCTTCATGCCTATTCAGATGCAGACTGGGCTGGTGATCCAACTGATCGATGCTCTATCGCAAGTTACTGTTTCCTGTTAGGTACTTCTCTTGTCTCGTGGCGTAGCAAGAAGCAAGATGTGGTTTCCCGTTCCAATACTGAGGCTGAGTATCGTGCCCTTGCCGACACCACCTACGAGCTTGTGTGGCTTCGTTGGCTCTTGGCTGACATGGATGCTCCACAGCCCACTACCACTCCTCTTTATTGTGACAATCGTAGTGCTATCTACATTGCTCATAATGATGTCTTCCATGAACGCACCAAGCACATTGAGATCGACTGCCACATCACTCGCCAGCATCTTAAGAAAGGAAATCTCAAGTTGTTCTCCATCTCCTCTACTAACTAGCCTGCTGATATCTTCACCAAGACTCACCCGCCAGGTCATCTTCGAGATCTTATATCCAAACCCCAGTTGGCTTCCTCCTTACCACCTTGAGTTTGAGGAGGGATGTTAGTGTATAGCTTAGACTAGTTTAGCCCATTGGGCTTAGCCCAGTTTACTGTACTTGTAGTTTACTCATATTACTTGTGCTGTACACATACCTAGCTTATATAAGGCTCTCTATTGTACATTATTATTTACACATCAATAAATAGACTATTCAGTCTTTATCTCTCACTTTATATTGTTAACACATTAAACCACTTTATCTCTCTTTTACTCTTGATCTTATCATCATAGATCACATTTAAAGTAAATAAGTTTATTTTATATATTTATTTAGCTTTATAAACAATTGACATGATATTTTTTTATTATTAATTTGATTTTAGGTAAATTGTTGTTGTTTGTAAAGGATAGGGTTTATGTAAGAGTCATTACCGACTCTAGCAAAAGGCTGGTGGTTTGTTCTTGAAGTAGTCTTCTTTGTGTTATGTATAAGGCTTTCATCGATTGCAAGAAATATGTAGGCAAATGCTAATGTAAGTGAAATAAGAAGCAAGTGAAAATAGTGAAGAGTGGTGTGTGTGTAATGTTATAAGTATCGATAAAAAGCTTCCATTTTATTGAGAAATCTTTTGTGTATGGTGAGATTCATTATAAAGTATCTGATACTTTCTTTCTGAGTGTTAAATTTATTATTTCAACAAAACTTCAGCAACAAGAAATCTCAACAATTAGGTCCTATTGTTAAGTGAAGCTAATAGTGTTTTTCATAAATCAATCTCTATTGTTATACACGTTAGAATTTGTTTTATTTTGAACATATCAAAATTTTATGTTATAGATAATGTGTTCTTATTTGTAAATATTTTTTAATTATAAAAAATGGATGTGGGTATATAAAGCAAAAATAAAAATTAGGTAAATCTCACTAAGGATCTCTTGATAAGTTTTATAATAGTAATAAAAAAATCGTTAGGTGAAAATCTCTTCAATTAACAAGAAATTTAACAAGAAGAAAATAAAATGCTGCATAACAATTAACATAATTATAATAATATTCAAACATAATAGATATGTATATATATAAAATTTTTATATGAAGACATAAAAAAAATCAAAGAAAAATATTAATGATGTATTTGGTTATATTCTAATAAAAAAAAATGAAAGGACTTCACTTAAAATTGTTTTCTTAAGTCTCAAATTATATCGAGTTGGCCCTAAATAAAAAAAATGGATAAAAATTCACTTTGTTCCAAGAGTACCAATATCTTTTTTTGATTAATTTTGATTCGTGTCGCCAAATGTGTAATTCAATACCATTTGAGGAACATACCAGTGGCAGCAAAAAGAAAAGACTATATATATATATATAGGGGGAAATTTTTTATATCATATACTATATTATTAAATTTTCTTTTTTTTTTCCTTGTTAAAGTGAATGACTAAAATTTTTCTAGCATTTGACTATTCTCTTCTTGGGTATGTTTAGTCTCGTCCTACACACATTATTAAAATTGCATTCTATGTACTATAATTGTGTCAAATGAGTGTCCTCTTCTTCCTTCCCCCTCTTTATGCCACATGGATAATCTTTTTAAACACTTTATTTTACACATTTTATGAAAGAATCTGAGACCTATTATATATTTTTTCTGAATGAAATGGGCAATCTCGTAGTTCTTAGTCTGTAAAAAATATATTGTTAGGTATTTCGTTTTATTTTTTCGATTCGGAAACCTATTGCACCAAATTTTTTTTATAGGCATTTCACCTTGAAATAAGAAATAGTATTGATATTGATACTAAATATTAAATAAAGCATATTAATATTAAAAAACAAATATTAGTAAATATAAAATATAAATGAATAAAAAAATAGTTTCGAGTGAATGCTCCCTCCATTAGAGATGGTAATGGGGCGGGTATTCCCCGCCTTGCCCCACTCTCGCTTTGGGGTGGATTCTTTCCTCCACCCTAGCTTTAGCGGGTACTTATGAGTCATGACTCATGAGTACCCGCCTATCAAATGTATTTGTGTGTATATATATATATATATATATAAATATATAATATAATATAATATAAAAAAAATTTGACTTAAAATATGTCATTCATTACTTTTAACGTTATAAAAGTTTCTCAAAGCATAACAATAAAACATTTCAAGTATATAAACTTGCATTCTAACTCTCAAACTTAAGAAAACCTTAATCACATCTCAAAGGGTTCCAATAGCAACATACATACATTCATCATATGTTTAAGTGCATGTTTACAAGAAGTATGCATTTAACAAAGCAATATAAAACACAGAGATGACAAGATTCCTATCTTTTCTTTGAGCATGATAAAGTTCAATCAAATAAAATTCATGTCAAATAGTACTATACCATACCTAGGGTATTGCACCTGATGCAATTTCTATGAATGGTTGAGATTGATAGTTGCAAAAACAACTTTCAATCTCAACCATTGATTCAAAAAGTTAAGAAAAAAATTAAAAGAAGTGTGTGGGTCCCTTTTTTTCTTCAGGACATCGGCCCAAGGATCCTGGGTTGAATGATTGTGGTTTGGTGGACTGGGTTTGGTTCACCGCAGTTAAAGAGCTGTTTAAGAACCAAGTGGTGCACAGAGCAAATTTCCTACAACACAAATAAACTAACAAGCGAAAATATCTGTATTGAATGACAATGAAAACAGCAAAGAAATGCAAAGTAATCAAGAAATGAGTAAAACATTGATTAGGGATCCTTGGATTAATGTGAAATACTTCATTAATTTTCTTTGATTATAGTTACAGTGTGCTCATTAAGACGTGATACAAGGTTCAAATAAGTTCAAAAATTACAGACTTTGATGGCTATTCAAGCCTCTAAGACTTGTAAAGTTTGAATCCTCTTAAATCCGAGTATGTGCTATAGTGGCTATTTTTGGGATACCAGGAGATGTTCCTCTGTTTTTCTTTAAGTTTTACAGCGTTCTCTCAATGATCCTATCTCCGTTCCCCTTACTACTTGGGTTGCTTCTTCCTTTTATAGCGTGACTCTAGGGCTCCGGGGTACTAGTGATTTCTCTCTTTTGCCCCTCCCTAGGTACCAGAGCTCGTGCTGTGTCAGTTACTTGAGGGGTTGGTTTTTTCCTTCTTCCTCATAACTTTCCTCCTTTTGGTGCGACCAAGCTGAAAGCCTCTGGCTGTCTTTCTATTCTAAGATCCCCGCAGGTTGCTGACCTTAGCTTATCGGCCATTTTCAACTTTTAACTGTCCTCCATTCTTGTCATTTTTCCCAAATAGTTGGAATCTTTTACTGCTGGGTTGAAAGTTTCCTTCAGCCACTTCCATTTATAATTTCTCATTCTCGGTTCCTTGAGGTACCGCTTCGTTGTTCATGAATGGTTGCTTTAGACCTTCTGACTCCTTATTGTATAACTGGGCGCTCGAGAGGGACCCGTCTGTTCTTCGTTCTTTATGCTTTTTTTGGTATTTTTCTTTTGAACTGTTTCAATCCTGTTTAGGCTGTGTTGTGCGTTCCAGGGATCCTGGGCTCTGGTAGTCTCTGGGATCCCAGCCCAATTCTTCCTATTGGGCTTCTTTTGGCTTACTGATCTTGGCTGGCTGGGCTTTTCCTTTGATTCATTCCGCATTTAGTTAAGTATGGTAAAAGTAATCTAGCTGTAAGTTTTATTTGAGAGTCTAAACAAACTATAGTGTTTTCACCCTATTTGAACATACACAGTAAAACCCATAAACCAAGTTTTGTATACATGAAGCTTTGGTCTTACCAAGCAACATAACTGAAATTTCTGTTCATCAAAAAAACATAACTGAAATTTCTACACCAACATATTATATAGATTAAACTTATAAGCCAACAAGAAAGCCTATTCAACTCATGTGAAAAATGAAAATACTAAAAAAAATAATAATAATAATAATAATTTAGAGAGAGTAAATTTGAAATTAACAAGTTTTTTTTAATTTATAATTCGATAGTTGGAGAGTGGGAGATTTGAACGCTGAATGTTCCCATTAAAAACACAAGAAGGTGAATTACAAAATAACAAAAATGATTATTTTTAAAACAAATATAACTCATGCAATATTAAATGATTTTTTTTAAAATCAAACTAAAAAAAATTATAACTAATTAAGTAATTTTTAGCTAACAATTATTTTTTAGAAAGTGTCAAACACAATAAAATCTCACAACATTTTTACAACACTTGTTTTGAGTTGTGATGGATCTGAGTATAATCCTATTTTATTTTATTTTGACATATGATGGGTTGACACTTAAACTTGTTAAATTTTGTTGTGCTTGTAGAAGAACTCTTCCCCCTCAGCCTCTAAATACTGCTTCCATAAATCAAAAGAAGTGGAGAAAATGAAGTCCCTTTATGATGCCAAACATGCATGTTTACTTTCATTAGATTAGATTAGAGTGTCATCCGCTCTTATGAGAATTAGAACGTGAATTGCATTCTGAATTATTTCTTATTTTTATTTTTATTTTTATGTATCGTGTATTATAAGATATACAGATATTTTATAAAATTTATGAAAAAAATTTATAAATATACATATATGAAATCGTTTATTTATTTATTATTATAAACATGATACATAATCAATTAATGACAAATTTAATTATCACCATTAATATTTTGTAATTCTTTTTTGAAGACATTCAACATCAAAATCACCATCAAGCTACTCATTTCTCCTCTTAATTTTTTACAAAAGTTTGGAAAATTAATTTTTAACATCATTTTGACACCTTCAATATCATGATTTAACATCCTTATAAGTTTTTGCCAGGCGGTTTCTCATTCATATAACTCTGTTGAAATATTTGTTTCACAGAAAATTACATTTAAGTTTTAGCCTACTTGTCTATCAGTAATACAGATACAATGATCCCGAGTGGAATCCTTTTCCCTAATTCATTTTCTCTTATCACTTTTTTTTAATCATCAAAAAACAAATAGGAACACATGAATTTGTATAATCAATCTATGTACCTAGAAAATTAGGAAAGCTCATTTGTATAAGGACAAAGTTTGGCTAAAAACTTGGTTGTACTCTAAGGCTACAACTCCCACTAAAATAATTAACATGACTACATATTTTGAAAAAGACAGAGTTTGACTAGAAACTTAGTTGTAGCCTATGATTACAATTTTCTTTAAAAAAATTAACATTGCTATATATTTTGAAAATCTAATTATTGGATTGCATGTTCTTTATGATTTAAATCACATGTCAAATTTTGTGTCAATCGGATGTTATTTATTATATGATCCATAAACTTATTTTTTATGAATAATTTTTGTCAGATCGTGAGTTGTGCCATTCCACCTCAAAACCAATTGGTGATGAGGAAGACACACTCAAATCTTTTATGGCATTCGACATTACGCCACACGAACCTATTTTTAAAGTGGTTGTAGGGAGTCAAATTGTGGTCCCCCAACAATTTTAAACTACAAAAACTTGTAATTTAAACAACTAATGACATAGTTATTAATTTTTTATCTTCTAGAAATTTTGTAAGCATAGAGAATATAAGAAGAAAATGTAATCTAATGGTAGATTTATCAAAATTTACATATAATAAAAATATATTGAGTAAGGTTATGGCCTCACAACCATATTTGTAGCCAAACTTTATCATTTTGAAAATCTAATCGTTGGATTGCATGTTCTTAATAAACATGTCAAATTTTGTGTCAATCAAATGTTATTTACTATTCGATCCATAACTTATTTTTTATGTATAATTTTGAACCACAAAAACGTGAATTTTAGATATTTGATTGATGACATGGTTATTAATTTTTAATCTTTTATAAATTTTGCCAGCATGGAAGATATAAGAAAAAAATGTAATTCAATGGTGGATTTGTCACAATTCACATCTAATAAAAAGATATTGAGTGGAATTCTAGTCTTAGATTACAACTAAGTTTGTTGCCAAATATAATCACACAAATGAAAGAAATTTTCTAAGAACCATAATATTAATATTAAAATAACACACACACACAACTAAATTTTTTATAAGTCACTTTGCTATATTAAACCATACTAACCCAAAATCTTGTTTAAAAAACAAGTAGAACAGCTTTTGGACAATCCAAAGCCTCAATTTTAATGAAAAATACTCAAATTAAATTCATATGATACACACTTATATATTGTACGATTTATAAGCCCTACTAATACACATTTACGATACATAATATTTTGACTATAATACGATACGTACAATACTTACAAGGACAAGGTTTCTCTCTAAACCTCTAAGTTAGTTTGGAGAGAAATTCTTAGCTGCTCCTATATTTTTTTTATTAGATGTGAATTTTGAAAATTTAACCGATTTATTGCGTGTTCTTTATGTTCTTAACATAAATATAAAATTTCGTTCAAATAGGATTTTTTTACTATTCGAGTAATAAATTTATTTTTATGTATAATTTTAGACCACAAAAACTTGAAATTTAAGTATTCGATTAATAATATAATAATTGATTCTTTATCTTTTTGAAATTTTGCAAGCCTGAAGAATATAATAAGAAAATGACAAAGTTTAGTTACAAAATTAGTTGTAACTTAAGGCTACAACCTTACTTAATATTTTTTTTATTAGAGGTGAATCTAACCTTTAGATTTTCAAAATTCACATATAATAAAAAGAAATAAGAGGAGTTTAATGGGTTTATCTTCAAACTAGTTTGGAAAGAAAAATTTTCTTACTTACAAACACGATTTCTCTTCAAATTATGCTCAAGTAGGGTGTGGGGAATTATTCAATTCTCCCTAAAGACCATGCCACTATTACCTAATGGTCCTCCAAGAGGATTGATTAATTTCTTGAGAAGGAGGGGTTGAGTTGCAAGGTCAACAAATAAAGATTAGAGTAGGTTTAATTTCAAAATTTCCCCAAGTTTGTCACACTTCACCTGGTGGTTTTAGATTATTCACATTGATGATTGTAAAACAAGTTAAAAGTTATTTTAGCAACCAAAATCACTAAAAACTTACTACATTGGTAATGCTATATTTAAAACAATTTACCACTTTTTTTTTAATAGAGAATTTTAACCAATGATATCCACTCCTGATGATAACTCTTTATCATCATATTAAGACACCAATTAGTTTTTAGTGTAAACGGAAATCAAACTTGAGATGAAATTCTATAAGGATGGGGTGTAAAACCTATGTTTTACACTATCTAAGAAGTGATTGCCACATCAGCATTTTACTTAAAATTTATTAAAATTCAATACATCCTATCCCACCTAATAACATCTCAATAGATTTCCAATTTGGTTGGATTTATATATGGGTATTAGAATTGATTGAGTGTGATTGTGTTTATTTTTAAATATGTGATAAGATGATATGGCATGTTGGAATTGAAGAGTTAAAACATAGGTTTTACACCACGTCTTTATAGAATTTAATCTCATCAAACTTATATCTCTTATTTGACTACAATAAACTTTACCAAACTAACTAAAAAAAAAATTACAAAACAAAACAAACAATTCACCACCTTGATGGAGTGAACTACTACTAGCTCTATTTATTATTTATTATTTATTATTTATTCTTTTATTCCAAATCTCTCTCGTCTCAGCATCTCTTTCTCCCTCATCTCTCTGTGATATATAGCAAAACAAAAATTAAACGGGAGGGTTTGAAATTGAATTGATATTAAAAAAAAAAAAAGATAAAAAAAGAAAAGAAGGAAGGAATGGGTTCTCGAGTAGTGGTAACAAGGGCGAATAGAATAAAGGCAAAGTTGCAATCGGCACTGGAAGCCACCGCATTGGAGATCGACGACGTGTCGTACCAGCACGCCGGGCATGCCGCCGTCAGAGCCAGCACTGCAGAAGGCCAGAGCGAGACTCACTTCAACGTGAAGATCGTCTCCCCCAAGTTCGACGGACAGAGCCTCCTCAAACGCCATCGTTTGGTCTATGATGCCCTTGCCGACGAGCTTCACTCTGGTCTACACGCTCTTTCTATTGTCGCTAACACACCCCAAGAAGCTGAAGCCAAAGCCAAAAACCCAGAACCCAGAACCCAATACCCAATAAATAATCAGTAATTATATGTAACTTCTTTTCTCTACTACTATCAACATTATTATTTCCATTTCTATGTGATGTGATAGAGATTTTTGCTTTTTTTTAACTGCTATTGCTATTATTATGATTGCTAAAAAAACTGTCCACAGAAAATAATTATATCCAGACTCGTGTACTAGAAGAGGTGTAATTTTGTTGAATTGGTGTTCTATGTGCAAATGCAGTAGTGAATTCAATTGTGCTATTGCTTATGAGTTATGGGGTGCGCTTGTATAAGCTGTGTTTTGAGTTTAAAGCGAGTTTTAGTAAAAAAGGTACGAGGAGTTGTGGTTGCAAAACTGAGTTTTGGGTTTTAAAAACGTTTTTTTAAGCTCCTAAAGTGCCTAACCAAATGGTCCCATGGTCTTTAGCTTTTATTATTTTTGGGTCCAATGCATGATGCCTAAGAGGATTTTTAGACTGAAGTTTTTATTATTGTTGAAGTTGAACTGAACAACTCCATGTTTTATGATCTTTGTTCGAGTGGTCTTGTACTTTTGCATCTAGTGATTTATTGTGGATTTTATAAATTCACTTTCTTTTCGCTTGTGTTTCTCTTGTAAAATGTTAGGAGGGGTTTAAAGAGACTTCTTGTTGAGTGGCCTAGGGGATGAAAGGTAATTTCATTAGGTGAATTGAGACACAGTTAGCTCTACAACTCAATTTAAGGAACATGGGATTGAGGGGGTGTTAGGCTTCGGAAGCTTGGATTTTTCAATTAAGCTCTCTTGGGGAAATAGCTATGGCATTACGCCACAGAAAGGAACCTTTTATGGGTTAGGGTTGTGGGGAGTAAATTTGGTGAGATAGGGGTCAATGGTGTCTTGTTTAGGTTTGGGGCGTCCATGGTGTGAGCATGTGGAAACATGTAGGAGTTGTTGGTCGAGGTTTTTGAAGTATGTTAGATATTTTGTTGGGGATGGAAGTTGTGGACCTTGTGGTTGCTTTTGGCATGACATGTAGTGTGAACATGTGGATGCAAAAGTGGTTACTGTGAAAGAGTCAGAGTCAATGATGTTCTTCAAAGGTGTCAAATTTTTTCTTGGGCTCTGAATGCTTGGGAACTCAAATCTGTTTTGATTTTCTCTATAAGATTCAAAGCACTGGGAGAGACTTGGATAGGATGAGTTGGTCTTTATCTAAGAACGGGAAATTTGATGTGAGATCTTACGACCTGGCTTTATGAAGAGACTCTAGAATGGATTCCCTTGGAAAGCAATTTGGAACACAAAATCTCATAAGAAAGTAGCCTTATTTTTTTGTGAACAGCAGCTCATGGTAAAATCATCAACTGCGTGTAGGCAAATCATAGTCATTATTGATTGGTGTTGCATGTGCAGAGACTAGGGAGACAATAAATCATTGTTTCTTGTGTTGTGCTATAGTGTTTTTGCAATAATTAGAGCAGTGAAGGTTTCAGCGTGTTGGTGCGGTGGCACTATGAAACATCAAAGTTTAGATTTGTGGCATACTATTCCATTGTATTGATGTGGTGTATTTGGAAGGAGCATAATGCTAGAACATTTGATGTGGTCAAGGACTCCTTGCTTCAAAGGAAACTTTTATTCTTAAGATCTTTGTTTCAATGGTCAAAGGATATTGGGGATATAGCCTACTTTTCAAAAAGATATTGGGATTAAGCCTATAATTATTCTATTAATTTTTTATATATATATATTTTTTGTAACTTTAGATGTTAATTTTTTGGTGGTACTCTTGTATACTCTCTGTGTGTTAGGGCTTCACCATCTTTCTTTTAAAATAAAACTATTGATATTAAAAATATAATCAAGGTGTATATTGTAAACTTTCCTTGGGTCAGTGGGTCATGGACCTTAATTTTTTCTCAATGGCCCTCCCTGAGGCTTTGAATGATTGTAAAAAATATAAGGTTCTTTTTTAATACTTTTTCTCTTTCAATGACGTATTCTTATCCCCTGTTATCATATATCCATTAAATTGGACAGTTAAGGTTTGTCCTTTGTTTATTTTTTGTCATGATAGATTAACTTCAGTGAATTGTGCTTTCCTGCCTTACAGTTAAGCTATGCATTTTATGCTCTGTTCTATCTTGCTTCACTATTTTTGAGGAGAACGAGGAGAGTTGCATTTTTGTTTTAAGCATCTCTTTTGTGTTCTTAATGTCCCACTCCCACAACTATGAGTTAAATTAATTTTGGTCCGTCTCTAATTTTATTTTGGTTTTTGTCTCCAATATTTTTTTCAGCATACTGGGTTAATGCAAATGTGAATATGCAAGTTTATTTGAATATTTTAGATATATTAAAAAGAGAATTTATGCAATTTGTATTGTGAAGAATGTTACTGCGCCCCACAATCGCGTACTCATTTTTATTTTGTAATTCATTTTATTCAAGTCAATAAGCCATTAAAACTCTATATTTGATAAGAAAATTGAACTACCCATGATGCGCTTACATTTTTGGCATTTTTTGGGTGTGATTGGTATTTAAATAAGTTCGTGGGTTTCCTATATTGAAAACTTATCCTCAAAGTTATTTAGGCATTTTCTTTATGATAGTACAATGTAATACAAAGACATCTTAATGTTTAATCCCAGAATCGTTTCAAAGTACAATTTGATTGCCATGTGCAGTAAGGGTGAAGGACTGCATTAGGAAAAATGAGTGTTTGATTCAAGTTAGGGGCACTAGGAGTAGGGGGGCATGTCAAACCGAATGAAAACTTGTTATTGAGGTTGTGGGAAAGACATGATGGCCTATGTTTGACATTGGAAAACACCTTAACTTGAGTTGAATAATAGATTAGGGTTTATGTAGTAGCCAAGTCTAAGTGTTGGGATGTAGCTGTATGGAGTTATGCTCTCGTTTGTCCTATCTAAATACATGTTATCAATTCTGCAGCATTTTGTCGAAAATGGTTGAGTTCTGCTACAAAATACCTTCTTCTACAGTCAACTGTATCTAGTGACATAAGCTTTGTTAACTCATAGGCTTTATTGTCTTCCCTTGCTACTTCAAATTTTGTTTTGGCATTGCTCTTGCCCATTTCCACTTTCAACTTGGATCAAAAGTCTCCTATGTTGGCAATGCTATCTTCTGTTCTCAAAATAATGATGATAAAAGAAGAAACAGTAACTTAATTCTGTCTTTCCATTATACCCACTCCATATCTACCCTCATTTTATGACCATTTTTCCTTAGTGGCTGAACCATTTGTACTGAGCAGGACTGCCAACATTAAGAATACATAAATTCTAATGTTTGGTTCTTAACTTGTGTCAATGTTGTACGTATGTCCCTTTGCAACCTCATCACTTCAATTCAATTACATATATCTTTCTTAATAACTGAGCAGATCAGGTGATTGCACCTCCAAAGCACTTCCTGCAGGTTAATGGCTGTTGTAACCAAGCTTTTCACCTTAAATTTTGGAGGAACATGTTTCTAAACAGAGTAAGATGCCACACTGAATAGAAACACTGTCTGAATCCAACTGGCCAACCTTTTTGATTTATGTATATGTCAATTACTCTATTCCTTTATACTGTCAACAGATTCAAAAGGTCATTGTAAAAATTGGTTCCTTAGCACACACTTTAAAGTAAATGTAAAATTTTGTTTGAATTTTTATGA
Source organism: Quercus ilex subsp. ballota (assembly GCA_032727855.1). Classification (NCBI taxonomy): domain Eukaryota; kingdom Viridiplantae; phylum Streptophyta; class Magnoliopsida; order Fagales; family Fagaceae; genus Quercus; species Quercus ilex. Next base: position 41,214,316 of record CM064917.1, read on the forward strand.
AGAAATTTATTACTTAGAAAGTTTCTGCCTTATCATTATCTTACTAATAATACAAATGGTGATTAGCTTTTATCAACTTGCTGGTGTATTAATTGCAGGTGGCATTTCTTTGGTTTTGTTGTATCTGGTTTATTTTGATTGCATCTGTATGCAACTGAGCTAAACAATTCCACTTTGTTTTCATAATGATTAAAAGTTTATACGTATCATTCGTGTTGAAATATGTATGTTTTTCTTATACAACTGCATAAACAAGTTATGTCAGGATTATCATTTATCATAAATGATCTTTATTTTCAATATGGGGATCGTGACTAAATGTTACTGGCCTCCACATATTGTAGTTCACCTAAACACCCCAGTTTTGGTTTTGATGTACATATCACATGATAGCACTATTTACATGATCCATTTTCTATCTTATGAGCATCTAGACCCCAAATACATAGCCCCTTCTTCCCTCTATTGTCTTTCATGAAGCTGCATATGAACTTTCTTACGTCCCACATGGTGATCTCATGCTCCATTGAAAAAACTAGTTAAACAATTAATGAGATTATTAAATTACAAACCAGTCAGAGAATCTGTTCGGAGTAGTATAGTTTGTATAAGATTGAATTGTCTTTCGTCCTCTATTGTGCACAATTCAGTTGATAAATATATCATAATGAGATGCGTTGGGTGAAATTTTCTATACTCTTTTGCCTTTTAGATTTGCAATAACAAGACTCTCAATGTCAAATGTAGGTTTTCTATACTATTAAGTATTGTTTGCTAGTAACTAAAGCACCATTGTGCTGCTTTTTCAGTTATAAACAAAAATCAAGATTATATCTTAAGCTGATCCCTACAATTTTCCTTTGATCCCAATTCCTTTGGCAAAGCCAAACTATTAATTGGACTCCAAATTCACCGCTAAGTCTTTGGTTTCACAATCCCATCTCAAGATAATCCAACTTACATCAAGCCACAAGTCCCGAACTCCTCGTTAAAAAGTTAAAACAGTTCTAACAAAAGTTGAAATTAGAGTTTGTGGTATTACCAAACATATAAAAGAGGATACAATCCCTACTTATAATTTCTGATTGACCCGCAATTTTAGTCACCCTAAACATTCGCAATTGCGAAAAATATTTTCTTGATATCAATTTCATCAAAACAAATGCAGCCTAAATGGGGGAGAATTGTATAAATTTTTTCGTTTAATTAGATTATGGGCTAGGGTTTTTAGTCTATCGATGCTCAATTAATTATTTACTTTCTCTTGTCCGAAAACTAATTACTTTATATATATATATATATATATATATATATTTAGAAGAAACTAACTACTTCATCTAAACTCCTTGAACTCAAATTTTCACCCAAGCAATGGGCCAATGGGCCTCCCTTTATATATATATATATATATATATATATATAGACACATGCACACAAATCCCCTTCTTTTTTAGTCATTGTGCACTTAGGGTATGATTGAATATTGTTTATTTTGCTAAAACTGAAAACTTATTGTTGAAAGTACTATAGGTAAAGGTAAAAGTTAGTTTAATAGTACAGTGGAGCCCATAAATAGTACCAAAAAGTGCAATGAAGCTATTAATAGTAGTAAAAATAAACTGAATAGTAAAATAATTTTAATTTTTCATCTCTATCCAAACGGAGGCTTAGACTCCCACTTTCATAAAATTTTAATCTCTCCTTATAATGTGCACAAGTCAATATGACATAAATTATTAAAATGATAAATTATGGGGTGTTACAATCAAAAGTCTAGAATTTCCAATTTCCTTAGTGCTCAAACATAATGTAAATTTAAGATGTCTCTCAAGAAAAAGTTTGATGGAACTGAGAATCAAAGTCCCACTTAAGATGCATGAACGAACTTTGCAAACTCAAGCTGTAGGTAATTGGTTTTCAAATCAGGTGTTTGACATCAAAATAACTAGAATTTTCTCTAAGGTGGTTTATGAGCTTAAATACTTATTAATTTCATAATTAGGTAGGTACTTGCACTATTTTCACCAAGTCTTATAAGTGTAATAAATTTGTATTTGTTACAAACTAAGGCTATAAGATAAGGGTCATGTTAACGAGTTCTCTTAGGGCACTTGTTAATAATTCATTTTGGAAAAGTTTTGATACTACTTTTATGGGAAATGAAAAAAAACTGTCAAAATATTAATTACTTTTTTTTCATTTCCCATAAAAACTTTTTTTAAATAGATTATTAACTAGTGCCCTAATGACACTCGATAGCATTTCCCATAAGACAAAGGGTTAACCACCATTGTGTAGTCCAATGATTAAACAAACAAATTAACAAAAATGGAGAAGACATTGCCCAAGGCTTCATGGTGATTTGTATCGTTATTAAACCATAAATGTTCTTCGGAGATAAGCATTTATCCACGTGCAGTGCACGTGTATATAAAATTAAGCTAGTTAATTTTGGAGGTCAGTGATTCTAAATAAATATCCAATGATGACACATGGAAGTACATAAATGTACAGTAAAGTTAAAACTATAAACCAAAATCCACTGCCAAACCTACTTAGGCCTATTTTAAAAAAAAACAAAAATACATTTACTAAATCTATAGTATTCACAGTTGCTTACATGAACATTCTTTTGTTATTAAACTTCATCTAAGGCCTTTCAGTTGCTGAACCAAGGTGCCGTAATGACTTCTCTCTCAGCATATCATTTTAGCTCTCCCCCCTCCTCCTGTACTTTTCAATTAAATCAAGTACTCTTGATGGTGTAAGTCAGTCATGATAAGTTGGCCATGCAAGGACTTCTACTTGAAACTTGTTTATGTTATGATCTGATACCAACGCCAATGTCCTGTCACATATCGTCTTATCTATTTCAATTGAAACGATCCTTATCATTACATGAGTTGCAATCTTTTCTGCAAGTGAATAAACTGAAATAAGAACGTACTAAAAGAATTCTTTTAGTAGATCTGCAATCTCAACCTAGATTGTCACCCTGCACAACCTATGTGGTTATGATTCCACTACTATTTGGATCTCTTTCTATGGGGTCCAATCCTCGGACAACAGCACGATCCAAGGGCAAGGCCACCCAATTATTGATACAGTGGATTAAAAAGCTGAAGTCTTGGCCAAGTAAGCATTATCCTGTCATAATCATGACAAATTAAGCTTACAATTTGTCTTCAAAATAGCAAAGAGCAAAAAAAAAAAAAAAAAAAAAAAAACCTCAACCTTTGCAAACAAATTCACACGATGAGCATATAATAAGTGGTGACACACCAAAATTTCTGCTATAAGCAACAATTAAGCAAAACAGAAAAGATAAATTCAAAATACCTCCATCTATAATAAAAACCTTGAGCTCTGCACGTATGAAACCTATTTGTAGGCAACAGAAATATGAAAATCTTCCATTTCCAGCTTCCATTCAACTCACCAGTAAAAGTGAAATTGATGAGAACTTTCTGAAAAGAAAACAGTTCTCAGTTTCAAAAATAATTTGCTCTTCCCCCCACCACCCCCCCCCCCCCCCCACCCCACCAAAAAAAAAAAAAAAAAAAAAAAGAGAGAAAAGGGAAAAAGAGAATATAAAGAAGCAGTAGTCCAAGTATGTGGGGGCCAACAAAACAATGAACCAGAAAAAGGGATATCTATTCTATCTGACAAATAGTAGGGAATTTATGATTACCTCACTGCAATTTTCGCTAAGTTACACAAATTGTCTGTGCATGTGTTTCTTTTTTCTTCTCCCTTCCCCCCCTTTTTAATTTGTCAAAAGTTAAAACTTCATTTAAAAGAAACATTAGTTCTTCATGGATAGTATCACTGATTTGGCCAACTCATGGATCTCAGTTTCCTAATTCTACTATAAATTTAGAGCAATGGAAATCACATCAACTCTGAACTGAGTGTGATGATTGAAGACTTAATGCAATTATTCTCATTGAAATCATGGAAAATATGGGACAGATAAATTTTCAAATAGCCAACAACGCTCTTGCCGAGAATCATTTTTACATCTCTAATCCATTTCAGAAGATAAATCACTTATAATTCTACAACCAGTCAAAACCAAATTTCGAATAACAAATAAGCCAAAAAGTTCAGAAGTACCTAATGAAGAACACATTACATCTGCAGATCGATGGTGTATCATCTCCTATATGGCTTCAAATGATAATTTTGAAACTCTGAACCAAATGTTATAGACTCTTCATCAAGTTTCTTCTTTAATCTTCTCCACGTTCTCAACATATCAGATTGTATTAGGCCCTTGTAAAGCGTCTCAAAAGTAATCTTCTGAGGAAGAAACCCCTTCTCTATCATCTCCACAAAAAACTGGCAAGCCTCTCTCCACTTCTGTTTCTCGCATAAACCATGAATCAACATTGTATACGAATCCAAATCAGGTCCCACTCCACTCTCTTTCATATCATCCCATATCTCCTTCACAATCCCCAAACGATTTAACTTCAAAAACATCCCCACCAATATGTTATATGTGTGCATGCTAGGCACAAACAAACCCTCCTCCTTCATCTTTTTATACAACTTTAAAGCACTATCAGCATCCTTTCTCCCCCTATACTCCTTAAAAAAACAATTATAAGTTGCTGCACATGGAGTAACCCCATTCCTCACCATCTCACTCAGTAACTCCTCTGCATCCTCAAGGCTCCCACACGAACACAGACACTTAACAACCGAAGTATACGTTGCCACATTCGGACAAATCCCCTTCTCCTTCATCAACCTCAACTTATCAAGCGACAACTCGGGCTTATGTGCCCGACTATACACATGAAGCACGATCGAAAAACTAGTCACATCCGGCTCAATCCCTCTCTCCCTCATTTCATCGAACACCTTCTCTGCATTCCTTATCGTCCTCTCAAACCTCCCTTCTGGATGCAAACTCGCCCGCCTACATATCCCATTCAACAACACATTATACGTAACCACATTTGGCTCAATCCCTCTCCCTATCATGTCATTCAAAAACCTCTCCCCCATATCAATCCTACCAATCTTACACCACCCATATATCAAAACGGTAAACATTTTCGCATCCGGCAAAAGCCCATCTCTCTTTTTGTTAAAAACCTCGGTTGCAACCTTAACATAGCCATACTTACAAAGGGTATCCAACAAAAAGCAAAAATCATCACTATTAGTCTTGGTCTGAGTATAACCTTGAATATCATCAAAAGCTCGAATAGCTTGGCGAGTAAGACCAGCAGAGATGAGCCTACGGATCAATATAAAGAAAGTGGTGGGTGTGGGAGAGAGTGAAAGTTGGTCCATTTCGACAATGAGTTGCCAAGCGAGGTCGAATTGGCGAACTTTGGCTAAGAGGTCAATGAGGATGTGAAAGGAAGTGGAGGTGAGAGGAGGGGAAGGGAGAGATTTGGAATAGTTGAAAAGAGCGAGGGTGATTTTAGAAGAGTGTTTGAGGCGGAGAAGAGTTTGGTGGAGAAGGTGAGGAGTGAGTGTGATGCCATGGAGTTGGAGTGAGGACTCCATGGCGTGGAATGGGTTGTGGTGGTGGAGAAGCATTTTGGATACTAGTTCGGCATCGTTTGATGGCTCTAAGGTCGGGAGGTTGAGTGAAGAGAAGGGTCGGAGTTGGTGTCGGAGGGAAGGGAAGAAATGAGTTGCGAGTTTTCTTAACGCCATTGATTGTCTCTCTCTCTCTCTCTCTCTCTCACTCTCTCATCTCATGAATATGGAGCGAACGACCGGTACAATCATACATTGAAATTCTAAGAGGATAAAGTACAATGGAATTTTATTCTTGGATTTAATTATCAATAAAATGTTATTTCATTTAAAATTTTAAAATAATGTACACTTTGATATTTGTGTTATATCTGTGTGCGTATGGGAGTGCATTGTGCAAAGTGCAAACGATAAAATATATGCAATTCAAACAAAACATTAAGGAAAAAAAGTTTAATTTTAAACTTTGAAGGACATTTCCTATATACTAGGCAGTTGTTGATAAAATTATTTGAGTATTATTTGAAAAATTAAATGATATATTTAATAAGTAATATGACTTCTTTAAATAATCCATGCTCATGATTTTATAAATTGTTGTGAAACATATTGGAGGATGCATATTTTTTTATTTCTCTCAAACCTTTGAAAAGTAGGTATTTTGTACACTAGACACATAACATGCGTGTAGATAGAAGGCACAAGTTTGGAGTTGTTTCCCACATAACTTGGAATGAGTAGTGGTATTTAGTTATTTACATATGGAAAGAATTTGGCTCCGAACATGTCTTCAGCCTTGGGCTCTAACCACAAATTGTAAGATAACATTAGTCTTTGTCATATGCAGCATATAACTCACTTGGTTGGTTGGATTAAATGAGTTATGCACATTGCACATGATAGGACACATGTCATCTTCCTAATGATGGTTAAAGCATTCATAAAATTTATGTTTATTTTAGCATAAGAACATATTTTTTCTATTTTACATACTTTTCAAACCATCAAACATTAGATTATTTATTTTACACAGCAATATATTCAAATATCAAATTTTCTTGATTTTTTTTTAATTGTTCATCTTTTTTCACACACAGCCACCATTTATTCTCTTTCTTCGTCATCGAGATATATAAAGAAATAATAAAAAATTAAATACAAAATAAATAGTGTTAGTGTAAATTTACAAGGTTACTACGATAACCGTGTAATATACCACAATTATAAATTTAGGCAAAACTTGTAAATTTCACTCACTAATATGTGTTATTTTTAGGCAAACTATGTAATTTCTACACATTTTTCTATAATACACCAGCTGATGTGAGTGCTTTTAAAACCCAAGACTCCAAACATGATTGAATCCAAACATTTTCCTTTATACACCATATGTATAAGAGACACAATGCCACGTTAGCAAAAATTGTATTTTCAAAGTACAATTTCACTATTTTACAAAACACGATTGGACCTCCAAAACCTTTGTTATTAGAGACATATAGGCCCGTTTGGTAATGTTGTTCTAGTAACATTGTTTGTATTTTTTGGAAATACGTGTGGGTAAAAAAGTATGTGAAAACTGAGTACCTTAAACACTGAAAAGTTGTTTAAACACTGAAAACTGTTGTTTAAACAAAGATAACAAACGAGCCTTAAATTGAAATAGGTTGGTGAAATTGAAACACAGTATTTTTTGCCACTGAGCCCAGTGTTTTAAGCATATGGAAATAATTTAGCCCTGGCATCTGGGAAAAACCCAACAATTGTCGAATAAGTCATTGTTGGAAATGTCTATTTCTTTCAATCCCTTTAAACAAATAGAAAGCCTAAAGATTGCTTGACAAATTCTTCCCGCATAGATACAAGTGGCTTATTAGACGCTTGCTGATGATGCTGAGATCGTCAGTGGTTGGGTTCGTCCAGAAGGCTTCCAATACAAGTTCATCCAGATTCCTACAAGGTTAGTGAAAGAAGGGGGATTCTCTCAGGTGGTCACTGGTGTGGTGCTGGCCATAGAGTCTCCGATGATAAAGTCAGCGAATGGAGCACAAAGAAGAGGGAATTCAGTAATGAAAGTAAAATGATTAGTGTGTATGCACCTTGTTTGGGATTTGGTAGGTCCTATAAATAGGCTCTTCTTACTAGCCGTTGTCCTTCTTAACTGGTGACTTGAAGGCTCATTTGATAACGTCTCAGGCCTATTTAATTTGGCCTTAATGGATGCTCCAACGGTCTCATCACTCACATGTAACCGTCAAGACATTAAGTACTCGTCTTTATAACGCTTTATCCTCGTCCAAGCTAGCTCTTTTGGATGAGGATAATTGTCTAGTCTATTAGTTGCCTCCCTATTCTGAGTTCGTCCTTAATTGTGATGAGGATCTCAAGAATATGAAAGGTCATTTGGTCAAATGTGACTCTTGAGATTTCTATTGTGTCCGTGTTGAATGCGGAGCGGCGGCGCCGTACATGTCACGGCCACGTGGCGCTCTCTGTGTGGTCGATTGCAGCGCTTTGTTCAAGGGACTTTTGGGTTTCCCGCCAATTTTCGGTTTTCCAAGTCTAGCTTTTTAAACCACTTAGCTTCTCTTCTCTTTCTTTACTTTTCTTCTTTCTCTTGCCATTGTTGCTCTGCATTTTCCTCTCTGAGCTTTTTTCAATTCCATCAACTTTTTCTCTTCTAAGCTTGGTTTTTGAAGGTACTGTTTCTCTCTTTTTTCTTTTTTCCTTTTATAGCAAAATTTTGTCTGCCTTTCCTTTTTGGTTTAGGGATAGAAATTCACACCTTTTCTTTTGATTTCCATGGTTGATAGTTCCAAGGTTAGGCAACTCTGCCCCTCTATTTCATTTTTCTTTGCTCGTTTAGGGGCATCTCTAGGTTCCTTTAGCACTTATTGCACCTCAAATGAGGGTTTGTACCTAGTGGTAGTAGTTTAGGTTTTATGGTGGCTGATTTACACCCTTTGCTGCATCAATCTCTCAATTGGTTTAAGGAAATGGTGGGTGAGAGGGAAGTAGTGTCTGAGGTGAGGTCCAGTGAGCTTGAGACGGGTTTGTCGTCTAGTGATGACCCTGTCGAGGCGGAGGGAGTTACCGCTGCGTCTGGCCTTTCGTCGTCTGGACGAAGGAAGATTAGGCCCTTTCATGCCCTTAAGGAGGAGTGTGCCCTGGACGCTGATACCCTTTTTAGGTTTAGAGATAGGTTTCAATTCCCTGAGGAGGTTAAGGTTTGGCTTCCTCATGAAGGGGAAAAAGCCTGTCATTTCTCGCCTGGAGAAGTGTGCTTCTATAAGGTGCTTTCAATATGGCCTTAGGTCCCCTGTCCATCCATTCATCATGGAACTCTTAAACCACTTCAGCATCGCTCTAGAGCAACTTGTGCCAAACTCGTGGAGGATAGTGATTAGCTGTATGGAGATTTGGATGGTCGTCACTGAAGGTGACATGATCAGGTTGGATGAGTTTGTTCACTTGTATCGTTTGAAGGAGTCCAAGGAGTATGGGTACTATGAGCTTGTGCCCTGGGTCAGGAAGGAGAGGATCATCACGAACATTCCTTCGTCTTTCCAATATTGGAAGTCCAAATACTTCTTCGTGTCTGGAGATGGATGGGAAACCCTTTCTGACGACTTCTGGGGTGAGGTTCCTAGATTGCTTCGTCGTCAGTGGAAGTCCAAATACTTCTTCGTCCTTTGCTTTTATATATATATATATATATATTTTTTTTAATAGTTTTTTCTCTTTTCAATTTGATTCGTCATTGACCTTTGATTGTTTATTCGCAGTTAAGGAGCGGCCCAGACTCAAGAGTAGATATAAGGAGCGCGTCCAGGTGGCCATTGAATACGCAAAGACGACTGAGGGCTTTGACGACCTTATCGGTCCCCGAACTTTGGCTCGTCATTTCCTTGGTCCGAAGCCTTCCCCTTTCATCCTACACACTATTGAGATCGAAGAAAAAAGTGAGTTTACTTTTGAGTTTTTCCCCTTTTCTTAATATATATATATATATATATATATATATATATATATATATATATATATATATATATATCTCCTTTTTTTCATGCAGAGATGACGACCAAGTTTAATCAGGAAATGTACTCCAAGATGAAGGCCAAGAAGAACGAGCCTTTTTCATGTCTAGGAAAGAAAGTGGTTCGGGTAGTTGAGAAGGGGACCTTGATCACCCCGGCTATCTTCGTCCCTGAAGGCACGAGAACGGCCTTTCTTACAACTTCCCTAGAAGAGCTTACTCCTCGTCCAAAGAGGCAGAGGACTCTAGCAAAAGGGAAGGAGAAAGTGGGCTCCCAAGCGTCCAATGTCTAAGACGATGCTAGAATTGCCCTGGCGAGGGCCCATTCTGCTGTTACTACTAAAGACCTCAAGGCGCTTTTCTGGCGTTCCTTCTTATGAGCTTGTGAACCACCATATCCATAAGCTCATCCAGGTAAACCTCTTTTCACTTTGCATAACTTACAGCGTGGAATGGTTCTCATTGCTTAATAACTCTTCCCCCCATATGGTTTTCAGGCACTAGGAGAGGCGATCCACATATCTGCTGAGTACCTTGGCCAGGAGGAGAAGGCCATGGTGGCAAGGTCCAAAGTGGAGGCTTTGGAGGCTGAGGTCACAAAGCTAAGGAAAGACCTCATTACTGCCATGGACAATGCCAATACAGCTAAGGAGAAGGCCAAGGCATTGGCTTACGAGCTCAGGGTCAAGAAGCAGTTAACGATGCAAAAGAATGAATGGCTCCAAGCCGCGAACAAAAAGGTTAAATTCGTGGCTGCCAAGGCTGTTCAGGCTTTCCAACTGATTGAAGAGTACAACACTGCTCTTTATTGGTATTATAAAGCCTTTGAACTCCTTAGGCGGTACATGGTAAAGCACCCCTTTGGAGTCAACTTGGAGGAATTAGACTTCGAGGAGGTGGACAAGGAGATGGAGGCTGATGAGGCTACCTAAGCTGCTACTGCTCTTGAAGAGAACGCTCTAGAAAGCAACAATCCTGAACATGAGGAAGCTCCTATTGATGTTGCTGGTGGGTACGAGGCCACGACCTGAAATACTTTTTCTTTTATTTGCTCTTGTTATATACATATTTTTTGTGGTGGTGCCCAGTATGTTATTTTCCTATTGCATGAACTTTTTTTTTTGCCTTTTGCAGTGAGGTGGCAATCTTTTAGCCTTGTTTGGATGACTTTTGTCTTTGCCCGGGGTTGCATCGTTTGTTTTTCTTCTTTGGCGGCTTACGTCTCACTTGGCGTCGTCAGTGATTTACACCCATCTAGGAAATCTTACCACGTAGCTATTTTTAGGTGATTTACATCTGTTTAAGGAATTTTATCACTTGGCTTCGTTAGTGATTTACATCCATTTACGGAATCTTATCACTTGGCTTCACCGGTGATTTACATCCATTTAAGGGATCTTATCACTTAGCCATTTCTAGGTGATTTACATCCGTTTAAGGAATCTTATCCCTTGGCTTTGTCAGTGATTTACATCCATTTAAGGAATCTTATCACTTAGCCGTTTTTAGGTGATTTCCATCCGTTTAAAGAATCTTATCACTTGGCTTTGTCGGTGATTTACATCCATTTAAAGGATATTATCACTTAACCATTTCTAGGTGATTTACATCTATTTAAGGAATCTTATCACTTGGCTTCGTCGGTGATTTACACCCATTTAAGGAATCTTATCACTTAGCCATTTTTAGGTGATCTGCATCCGTTTAAGGAATTTTATCACTTGGCTTCATCAGTGATTTACATCCATTTAAGGAATTTTATAACTTAGCCATTTTTAGTGATTTACGAATCTTATCACTTGGCTTTTTTTTTTTTTTACTATCCTGATAATAAGATCATCCAATTGTTTGTTTGTATGCAACTTTCGAGAATATTTGCTGAATAATACTTTTACTGCTTTATTTCCTTCAATAAAGGATTTCTTTTACGATTACAACAATGGTTTGTCTCTAATGATGATACCTCTTCAAATGCTCGATGTTCCATGATCATGACAATCTCTTCCTGTCCATCGATTCCAAGTGATAGCTTCCTTGTCTTGAGTAGTGGACGATCTTGTAGGGTCCTTCACAAGTTGGTCCGAACTTTCCTTGTGATGAGTCCTTTGTTGCTGGTGTGATTCTACACAAAACGACATCTCCTATGTTTAGTCTTCTGAGCTTTACTCTTCTGTTGCAGTACTCGGTCATCTTTTGCTGGTACTTTGTCATTCTTTTGGATGCTTCCTCTCTTGTCTCGTCCAAGCAGTCCAGGTTGACCTTCAACTGATCGTCATTGCTACCTCCTTGAAATAATTCTCTTCTTATGTTGGTGATTCATACTTCAACTGGTATTACTGCTGCAGTACCATAGGCAAGCTTGAATGGTGTTTCTCCAGTCGGGGTTCTGGCTGTGGTTCTGTAGGCCTACAAGACATTTGGTAACTCTTCTGGCCATGTACCCTTTACCCCCTCCAGGCGAACTTTGATGATCTTCAGCAATATTCGATTCGTCACTTCGTATGTCCTTTGGCTTGTGGGTGTTCTGGTGAAGAAAACTGGTTCTTGATTCCAAGTTTTGAACAAAAGCTCTTGAATTCCTAGCTATCGAACTAACGACCATTATCTAATATGATTGTCCTTGGTATGCAGAACCTTCAGACTATATTTTTCCACACAAAACTTCGGACCTTCGCAATTAACAAAAATTTTATTTGCTTTTTACCTTGGGGTAGAGGGCCCATGATGTCGATCCCCCATTAAGCGAAGGGCCATGGGGAGGTTATGGCCGTCATATTTTCTCTGGGGACATGTTGAACGTTCTCGAACCTTTGGCATTTATCACATTTCTCCACATATTCCTTTTCATCCTTCTGCATGGTTGGCCAGTAGTAGCCTGTTTTGATGATTTTGCTAACCAAGGATCTCGGGCCTATGTGGTCTCCACAGATTTCTTCGTGGACCTCCTCCAGGATGTATTTGGCTTCATCTTCCTCGACGCACCTTAGGTAGGGCATGGAAAAGCCCATTTTATACAAAGTGTCATTCAGGATTGTGAACCTAGTCGCTCGCTTCTCTGTGCTTGTTGGAAGGCGTCCATCTCGTAGGAAAGAGAGGATTGGGTTCATCCAACTATTCTGGCTTTGGATCACAAAAGTGTGGAGTTCTTCAATACTTGGATGCCTTTGCACTTCCACTTTCAAATCTGGCAAACTCATTCCTTCCTTTGACGATGCTTGCCTTGCCACTTCATCTGCTTCTAAGTTCTAGCTTCAGGGGACTTGTGTGAAGTCCACTTGGTCGAACTCCTGGACCAGTTGGTTCATCAACTTAAGGTACTTTTGCATCCTACTTTCTTTTGCTTCGTATTCTCCTTTTATCTGCCATATCACTAGCTTAGAATTTTGAGGAGTAGGTTTTTGGCTCCCAAGGCTCTCCCGATCCTGAGTCCTGTCAGTATGACTTTGTACTCTGCTTCATTGTTGGTGGCAAGGAATTGATGCTGTACTCCATATTTGAGGGTTTCCACCTCGAGAGTATTGATGATAACCCCGACCCCTCCTCTTTTCTAAACTGACGATCCATCTGTCAATATCGTCTAGCTTTCGAATTCGTCTTGTGCTTTTTCGTTGTTTGATAGGGTGAACTCGACGATGAAGTCAGCCAATGCCTGAGCTTTGATGGCTGTTCTGGGACGATATTCGACATCGAATTGACTTAGCTCAATCACCCATTGTAATAACCTCCCTACTGCTTCGAGCTTGTTCATTGCTTTCTTTATGGGTTGGTCTGTCATCACCAAAATGGGGTTAGCTTGGAAGTAGGGACGAAGCTTTCGTGAGGCTAAAATTAAGTCGAAAACAATCTTTTCCATGCATGGACATCTAGCCTTGGCTCCTTGGAACACTTGACTCACGTAGTAAACGGGGAGTTGTACCCTATTCTCTTCTCGAATCAAAGCTGCACTCACGGTCGTGGTTGACACTGCGATGTATAAGAACAAATCTTCCCCTTCCTTTGATGGGCTCAGGAAGGGAGGACTGCTCAAATAACGTTTTGGCTCTTGGAAGGCCTCTTCGCATTCACTTGTCCAGGCAAAAGCCTACTTCAAGGTTTTGAAGAAAGGCAGACATCTGTCTGTAGCTTTGGAGATGAACCTATTAAGGGTGGAGATCCTTCCTGTTAGCGTCTGTACCTCCTTCACTGTCTTCGAAGAGGTCATTTCCAGTATGGCCCGTATCTTCTCCGGGTTGGCTTCTATTCCTCATTGGGACACTATAACCTCGAGAAATTTTCTTGATGACACCCCAAAGGTGCATTTGCCAAGGTTCAACCTCATTTGGTACTAACGAAGGGTCACGAAGGTCTCTTTAAGGTCGTCCAGGTGTGTGTTCTCTTCCTTACTTTTGATGAGCATATCATCAACATATACCTCCATGTTCCTTCCAATCTATCTACTGAACATCCTGATGACCAACCTCTAGTAAGTGGCTCCTACATTCTTCAGCCCAAAGGGCATTACTTTGTAATAGTAAATCCCTTGACTAGTGATGAAGGCAGTCTTCTCCTGGTCTTCTTCTGATACCTTGATCTGGTTATAGCAGGCATCCATGAAAGTGAGGAGTTTATGCCCGGCAGTGGAATCTACCAGTTGGTCAATCCTTGGCAATGGGAAGCTGTCTTTAAGGCAGGCACTGTTCAGGTCAGTAAAATCCGCACACATATCCTCCACTTCCCGTTTGCTTTCTTTACTAAGACAACGTTGGCTAGCCAGTCGGGGTAGTAAACCTCTCGGATGAAGCCAATTGCAAGCAACTTGTCTACCTCGTCCATGATGGCCCTGTTACATTCAGGGGCGAAGACTCGTCGTCTTTGTTGGACGAGTTTCTTTTCTAGATCGACATTCAGACGATGCTAAATAACCTCTGTTGCTATATGGGGCATGTCTTTGTGACTCCATGTGAAAATGTCCAGGTTCTCCTTAAGAAACTGCACCAGTTCCTTCTTCATTCGATCATTTAGGTTCGTCCCTATTTTTGTTGTCTTCATTGGTTCTCTGTTTACCAACTCTGCCATTTCTAGTGTTTCCACCTTCTCTTTTTCTTCCTCCTCAATCATCCAAGTATGGTTCTCCTTTGCGACTAGAACAGCTTAGTAGCATTCTCTGGCTAACAACTAGTCTCCTTTGACTTCGCCTATACCATGTTCAGTTGGGAATTTTACCTTCAGGCAATACGTAGACATTGCTGCTTTCCAACAGTTGAGCGTGGGTCTTCCGATGATCACGTTGTCCGATGATGGGCAATCCACCACTAGGAAGTCAAGCTATTTGGTGATTTGCAAGGGATAGGATCCTGCAGTGACTGTTAGTGTCACTATTCCTCTAAGGTACACCTAGTCTCCACTGAAGCTGACGAGGGGAGATTCGAATGGTCGCAGCCTCTTGGGATCCAACTTCAGCTGTTGGAAAGCCAAAAGGTAAATAATGTCAGCAGAGATGCCATTGTCAACGAGAATTCGTCTAGTGTTGAATCCCTATATCATAAGCATGATGACCAGGGGGTCGTCATGTGGTTGCTTCACGCCTCTACCATCTTCCTCCGAGAATAGGATGTTCATACTTGTTCGCGTTCTCTGCTTCAAAGGATGCATTCCGTGAATGTTGTTCACGAGTCTCTATTGGGACTTCTTAAGGTATTTTAAAGATCCACCGATGGATGGTCCTCTAGCAATCATCTTTATCTCTCTGATTGCGCTCTACGGATGGTCGTATGACTTGTCTTCGTCTATGGGCGGGTTGTAAGATTTTTCTCTATGATCGTCCTTAGATCGGCTGGACTCACCCTTTTTTATGAACTTTTGCAACTTGCCTTTCCGGATCAATTCTTCTATTTGCTCCTTCAAGTCTCCACAATCCTCGGTGTAATGGTCGTGGTCTTTATGGAAACGACAATATTTCCTCTTGTCTCGTACATTGGGTGAGGAATGAAGTGGTTTTGGCCACTTGAGGTGATGATCATCCTTAATTTGCGCTAAAATTTTGTTGATAGGCATCACTAAAGGAGTGAATTTTACCATCCGTGAAATTTTGTCGTCTCTTCGCTTATTTCCATCGGAGCTAGTTTGACAATCGTTCCTTTCCCTCTTATGTCCCCTTCGGTCTTCCCTGACACTTTCCTTCCCTTTAGGCTTGCTTTCTTCCCTTACCGCAGCTAAGGCGTCTTTTGCACTCATGTACTTCTGGGCTTTCAGCAGCATCTCGGCCATTGTCTTCAACGGGCTCTTCGCGAAGGCAACTACAAACTCCCTAGATTTTAAACCTGTTTTAAAAGTGGTTAACTGCACCTTGTCATCCACTTCGTCAACTTTTAGGACTTCTCTCGTAAAATGTTTCACGTATGACCTTAGGGGCTCCTTCTCTCCTTGCCTAATGGTGAGCAAATGGTCCACTGGTCTTTTTTGACGTTGCCCACCTATGAAATGGCACATGAATGAATTGCCCAGTTGCTTGAAGTTGTCAATGAACGATGTTGTTAGTTTACTGAACCACACTCGCGCTGCTTCCTTAAGGGTGGTAGGAAAAGAGCAGCACAATATCTCGTCTGGGGGTTGCTGTAGACTCAAAGTTGTTTTAAAGGTAATGATATGGTCCAACAGGTCTTTTAGACCATCAAATGATTCAAGTAATGGCAAACGAAACTTCAGGGGCAAGGGACACTCTAGGACTTTTGCAGTGAAGGGTGAGTCCGTCCTTTTGACCATCCCGTCCAAATTCCGGTCCATTTTTTCCCTCATCGCATTTCTCAGCTCGTCCATTTCCTTATATCTCTAAGGAGGTCCGAATTCGCTTCGTCTGAAGAGTTCGATCGTCAGTAGTCATCTCTCTTGTGGCTATCTTCGTCATTATTCCTATTAGTCTCAACCCTCGTAGGTGAACGATTTTCTTCCTGTTGCAGTTGTAGCCTCATCTCTTGGTTTTGCCTGGTGAGTTCTTCCACGCTAGCTGTAAGTGTTTGAATTTGCAAAGCTAATGCTACAGAATCTTGTGGGGTATTGGACTTCATCTGGATGTCGGAACCAATCGAGACTACGATTTCAAACGAAAGTTTGAATTTCTCATCCCCATAGACAACGTCAAACTGATGATGTTGAGATCGTTAGTGGTTAGGTTCGTCCAGAAGGCTTCCAATACAAGTTCGTCCAAATTGCTGCAAGGTTAGTGAAAGAAAGGGGATCCTCTCAGGTGGTCACCAGTGTGGTGCCGGCCACAGAGTCTCCAATGATAAAGTCAGCGAATAGAGCTCAAAAAAGAGGGAATTCAGTAATGAGAGTAAAATGATTAGTGTGTACATACCTTGTCTGAGATTTGGTAGGTCCTATAAATAGGCTCTTCTTACTAGCCGTTGTCCTTAATTGGTGACTTGAAGGCTCATTTGGTAACGTCTCAAGCCTATTTAATTTGGTCTTAATGGAGGCCCCAACGGTCTCATCCTTGACATGTAACCGTCGAGGCATTATGTATCCGTCTTTATGGCGCTCTATCCTCGTCCAAGCTGGCTCTTCTGGATAAGGATAATTGCCTAGTCTATCATTTGCAATTTGCAAACTCTTTTGGAATCTTTCCTCTAATACCATTATCATTAAAGCTTTAGTAGCTTGAGCAATTGGACTGAGCATTACACATCTCTCCCTTCCATTGCCTTATGCCAAGAGTTTAGTGTTGAATTCCAAGCATCTGAAACAATTCAACTTCTTGGTCTCATGTCAAGTACACTCCATATTTCAATGATCACAAAAGATTGTTAAAATCGAGATCCTACGTAAGATCTTGAAAGGTAGGTGGGATCCTGAATCGTAAAATCGGATCGTGAATCATAAGATCCTATATTATTTAAGAAAAACAATCATTTAAAGAGGCCAAAAATCTCAAAACGTGACTCTCTATTGAGATGTTATTTTTCGTTTAGTTCAACTGACACATCTCTCTACATTAGAATAGCAAAATTTGGTCCATTGGAATGTTATTTTTCATTTGAGTCCAATTGAACCTTTTGTCAAGTTAAAGAAGATTACAAGAAAGTAGGATCGTTTAAAATCGTCAAAATCGTACAATCCTGAATGATCACTAAGATCCTTGAAAGATTCAAATCGTTTTGGGCAGGTGAAGTCGTAAAATTGTAGGATCATAAGATCTAGATCAAGATTTTAACCATAATCATGGGCAAAAATTAAAGTTCCGAATGGCCAAATCTAGGTGCACTATGACCAGAAAGATTAACATAAAATCCCCTATGGGCTCTAGAACACGACCTAACAAATTTGCAGGGAAGAAAGAAGTTGGATGCAGAACAAATGCCATCACTATAGTACCCTTTTGGCATTTGCAAATTCCTACTAGCACTTATTTGAGACTGGTTGTAACTCAATCATTGTCAAGTTCATTGGCACTCTCAATGAAACATAATTCTCATTTATCACAAGGTAGCAACAAGCACAGGCCAATATATAGCAGCCAGACAAAAAAAATTACAGATTTAATCTAAATAAATACTCCAAAGAACGTAAATCCTGTCACATAATATCAATGCATGGTGACACTTACATTGCGCGAGAATTTCTGACACAAAACAGAGGCTTTTTTGTGTGTGGATAAGTACACAAAACAGAGGCAGTATACTCCAAATCATACAAACATGTGATCAATCAACCCTACAAATAAACATACTATTTCTTTTTCGAAAGATTACGTTTGTTTAATCAGCATCAACAATCTATACATTCAAAACCCTTTGAATCTCCCCACTCAAATCATCCAAATCAATAACTTGGTTTTCAGTTCTTTCTTCTTTCCTCATTTTATAGAGCTCAGAATTCAGTTGAGCAATCTGCTTTTGTAATTTTTCTCCCTTATCAGGTAACCTGGAAACCATAGCCTAAAAAAGAGAATAATGAAAGAGTCAAACAGAAGAAACCTGAATAAGATTATATTTTAATCAAGACAAAATATAACTGAAAAATGACTAAACAAACTCAATTCAATACAGTTTAATATAAAACACACATAATGAATGTTGGATAGCTATAAAATGGTCAAGATTTGTCTGTTTAATCTCAGGGCTGTTACTTGGAGGTGCAGTTACTTAGGCCCTTGAAGGAATTATAGAACTTTAACTGTATTCTGCTCAGTTCTATGATTTGGATAGTTTGAGCTAAATCCCATATTATTGGCCTAAGACGTCAACGTAAATATAGAATATTGCAAGAAAAAGGATGAGATATTCAGAATGTTTGACATGGTTAGCAATCCTAAATTAACCCAGTTATGTGAACATCTCCAACTAAAGTGCAACTAGCAACCTTCACTAGAAGTCAAGCAGAATTATCTCCTACTGAAGCTTTTATTAACTAATCAAGGTTCAGTATAGCAGACCTGTCAATTTTCAGAATATGAGAAGCTGCAGCTGCTATTAAAAGCTATCCTTCAACTGCTTCTCCAAAAAATAAAAAATAAAAATAGTCTGTCACCAACTTCACAAAAATGGCAAACTACAGCACTATTGGTCACCAAACAGGCCAATATGATAGCCACTGTTCCATAAAGCTGAAAAAGACCCTCCAAAAGAGGACTAATTTGATCCAAATCTTGTGCAAGGCTAATGGTTGGTAAAATCACACTTAAGTACAAAGCACTAGAAGCTCAGTTCTTTTCACCTCTAAAGCAAGGCACATTTGCAAAAGAGCACCTTCAGCACACTTTCTGGAGCTTTTTTAATTTCCTTTTATAATATATAAACTAAATGTGAAATTCACCAGTTAGATCTTAATGCTGTTGATAGTTAGATCTTAATACTGTTGATATATAATGTTGATTTACTATACAAAAGTCAATTTTATGTTATGATAATACCCCTAAGCCCACCCGTCCACTCCGTTACAATTCTATATGTAAAAGTTGATTTGAGACCACATTCCACAAACCACCCAGTCACACCAAACATTGATCTCACCAAAGGAGACTCAAGCAAGACAAATTTTACCTTTTACCTCTCTCTCTCTCTCTCCTTTGGCTTCTTTTTTAAATTCTCCTTTCTTCACAGACAACAGACATGACCACCTTCTCTTCTTCCTTTTTCCCCACCTTAAGGAGAGGCTATTAATTTAGAAAATGGAGAATATGATGAAGATTACAAATCTTTTGATGACAATTTTGATGGTCCTATGTTTAATAAGGATGATGATTAAATACTTTAGGCTTGCATTGCATTGCTTTTGTTAGGCATAGAAATTATTACTTAACATTCTAGTGCTTTTCGGCCTTTGCTTTTGGGGTATTATTTGATGCAACCATGTACTTCATGTCTTCATTTTAATCATTACTATCAAATATCATGTACTTCATGTCTTCATTATAATCATTACTATCAAATATCATGGTTATGTATATTTTGTAAAGCACAAGAGAATCATATAAAATGCTATATTTCAATTTTATATGATCAATTGACCACTTAATTGTTATATTGTCCATTAATAATTATTTTCAAATTTACTAAATTATTTTTAAAAAGTTTGTTACACTTCAACTAGGAGCACACTTGCATTTTGCACCTAAACTCCATGAAGCCTTTGGGCTTAAGTGCAACCCACGCTTTTACCAACACTAGCATGGTTTCAGCAAGATCAAAATTATTTACCTAGCTATAAAGAGAGAGAATACGTACCTTATTTGCAAGCATTTGAGATAGATGCTTGATTTTCTCTTTAATGTCAGATTCCGTCAATTTACCCCCACTGTCAGGGGAAGAACTTTTCTTGTTCATGTTTACATCCTTTGGTTTGAAAGCATATGCAGCCCTACCAAAATATAAGGCAAGTTCTCACCACAAGAACAAATAGATTTGTAACTTTAAAAAATAAATTCACTATGATAGTTGCTTTTAGACCATACCCGTCAACAGTACGTTCAAGTGAAGAACTTGATGATGAACATCCAACAAATGTAGTTGCTTTTCTGCTGCACCCAAAAAGGAAATCTATAAGCATGGATGCTCCATTTTTTCAATTTGCAATTCTGGAGTTTTCTTGCAGTTTTTGTCAATTGGGTTTACTTCCATAGCTGCCAAATAGGACTTACGAGGACTTGGGTGAGGGCTATTTGCTACTTTGTAATGTTTTGTACCTAGTTTTGTGGATTCAAGAGGAGCTGTTTGTTGTTGATTTATTTTATGGCTTGAGAAGTTTAGCCAGCCTTGAAATTCTGGAGTGCTTTGTTGCAATTTCTACTCTATGTTTGGTTGTTGGTTAATTTGTGAAGCTACTCTTTCTTTTTCTTTTTTTATTTCTATTATTTGGGTTTTTTTCGTATGCTAAAATTTGGTATCTTCATTATTTGGGGTTAATTTGGAGCTAGGTAAAAGTTGAACTAGTTTTTGTTTCGAGATTAAGTCTTCAACCTGCAACCATATGCTCTACCATGTTCTTACGCAGGAAGGAGATGTCATTTAAGCTAGAGTTCATCAACATTATTTTAAGATTGGTTCAAAACTAACTGAACCAGTTGGATAGTTTGCCAAAGCTTGTTAGTTTACACATGTAACCCACTAGAAGAGCTAAATAAGGGAATTAAACAAAACATAGACAAAATGGAGAGGGGAGGGGGGCAAAAGCACCAGTCCAGAGAATTAGTTATATGACAATTTAGGATTCGTAAATCTATTAATTAAACATAGACACAGCACCATGCAAAAATAGGGAACAGATTTTATGTAAATTCCTTTGCCCTATAATGGTCCAAATGAGGGCACCAAAAATTTAAAATTAAAATGAATGTAGTGCAAAAGTTGAAAGTGATAAGCCAAGAGAGGGAATCACCTAATCTCTTCATCTTCTTCTTGTACAACTTGTACAGGTGCTGTCTTGGAGAAGAGTAAACTGTGGTGACTAACTCCTGCTATACCTTGAGTTTGCAAGAACTCTATGTGAGCTTTCAAATAGTCATCCCTATGACAAACAAGAAAAATTATTGAAATTAAAATAGAAGAGAAGTGAATTTCATGATCATACTACAGATCCTAAAGCCAAACAAGCGCACAAAATCTGAAAATGTCATGCATGTGAACAGCATAATTAAAGCTTCATATTGCCTCAGTGGCCTAAATCTTATTATATGAAGGTGTTAAGCAAGACTGCTATTCATATATCTAGAAACTTCTACAAAACCTTAACTTTATGGACTTCTATATTTCATCTTCATCAATTATACTGTAGAAAGGGAATCACCACTATTGGTGTCCGTTATTTAATAGTAATATTTCATGAACATAACAAGAACAGATCATAAACACAAAACAGGCTTTTTGACAGATATTTCCTTAATAGTCTCCCACTTATGCATAGGCACCATCTCAATATTTGTTTCAAACTTTCAGACCCCAGAACTCCAATCACCCTAAGACACCTCTCTCTTTCTCTCTCTCTCTCTCTCTCTCTCTCTCTCACACACACACACACACCCAGTCACCCTAAGACATTTCAATCCTAGTTTCAAGAAAAACTCAACTTGCAATCAGCATAGTCTTATGTGCATGATCCCTTCAACTCCATCCAAATTTATTGGCATGTAATGTGCACACACATCATTAGTGCCCATTTCAGGCTCTTTAGTATTGTATAACTCTTGCTCTTATGATTGAAACTGTCAATGAAAGTACAAGTTGTTTACCTAGAAGGGGAAAAAAAGTTAGTTATGGAAAAGACACAACAGCTCAAATTTTACTAGTTTAACCAACAACCAATAAGGAAATTGTCATCCAACTTATTTGTTCCTCAAGGTAAAAATATCAGGGTTTTTTTAATAAGTAAATAATAAGGTAATAAGGGCTTGAGTCATAAAATTGCCATATAGAAGAATCCTACAACAGACAAACACCTAAATTATCTTCAGAATATCACTATTACTCTAGCTTCCATATGCATCCATGAGAGAACAATGAAAGGAGAATTTCTTAAGAAAATGCTTAACAAAGAAAACAATTTAGTTTTGGCATTTCCGTTTTGCTTCCTTCAATTCTTCCTAGATCAATACAAAGCTGACATTGGTCAAAATCATCAGCAACTAATAAACCCAAACAGGTTGACTGAAACTTTATACCACCTCAACGTTCAAATAAAATGAGACTTTCTAGCATACGAAGAAATACGCGATTATAATTTTACAGGTTAGATTATGATCTAGTATTTTCAGATTTATGACAAACCCCAAAATATAAATTGAATCATATTCTAGCACTGAAGACATAGAATGCAAAAACATGTTCATAAGCACACCTCTGCACAAAAAGACTACTAAGACAAGCAGTATTAAATTTATTCTTTTTTTAATATAAACTTAAATTCCATAGACTCAGTATCAGTACATTATATGCTGGCAATCATGCTCTTCATGTAACTGCTGCTGGGTAACAGAGACATCAAACCCCTGTGCTGGGAGACTAAAAAGCTCCCGAAGATCCTATAAAAAAATTATCATAAGTTTAGTACAGAACATCAAACCCTTGGGTCGGTAATGGTCTTGAAATCTGGGTAGTAAAGCAACACTTTTTCCTGAGTGCATACCTGCTGGCTGAAGTACCGAATTTGCTCTTTGTGCTCAGTTGCAGTTTTAAACAATCCTCCTTTATATATCTAAATCATACATTCAAGCAGTAAATTAACGCAATAATATTTAATGCCTCAAACTTTAGAAAGTATGGTTGGAACATACTTTCAACCAATAAATATGCTAGGAAGCAAATCTCATGCCATATAATTGCAAAACACCAAAAAAGAGAGATCTCCTACATATAAGTCTGGAAGCATGCATTTTATACACAAAGAAAGAAAAACAGTCCAATATAACATGTTGACCTCATATTATCTTTATTCAATGTGACTCATTCAAGGGTTTTTTTACTTTTAAACATTTTGAAACCTAAACTGTCTTAGCTATTTCCTTTAAGCAGCTTCATATGACTTAGAGCGAAGGGCAAGGCAGTGCTTCCGTATTAGCAGCAAAATATTGAACCTCAAGCAAACAAGAGGTTCCCATGGCAAGCTTCATGCACCATGGCATGATCAAATATTTGCATCGGTACAGCCTGAATAGAGCATATATGGGAAATAAACTTCACCTGCTTTCTATATATCTTTTCTTCAACAGTCCCGCATGTCATTAATCTATATACAATGACATCCTTTGTTTGCCCAATTCGATAAGCACGATCAACACTTTGGTTATCCGTACTGCGGGATAAACAAACAAACAAACTTAAATTCAGTTTAACAAATCTTGATCCACAGGTGAATTGGAAATCAAGGAAGACAGAAGAAAATAGTGAATAATTCAAAGACCATATAACTTGTACACCACTACAACCAACAGAGGAATTTAAAATTTAACAAAGAGACTACCAAGCGAGGTTACATTAACAACACAGCCATGCGGAAAAGGTTTTTTGCAAATATTATTCAATGCCAATTTGAGTCAGATAAAGAAGTGAAAGAGAAGACAAGAAATATTCAGCAACGCAACTTTGTAACTGATCCCTCAACAACTTCCTTGACCTCTGTTACTTCCACAGATTGCTAACACCCCAACCCTTCTCTTCACTCCATTTTGCCATTACCAATGGTATGATATTATTAACAAGACTACATTGACTTCTTTAAGATTAGATTCATATTTGGCCAAACCAAAAAAATCAGCTGCCCACTAGGCAGAAACACTTAATTTTTAAATGATAGGTAACCTGACAAAAACAACTAAAACTGATAAACAGTAAACAACTTCTATTTTATGGGACAAAAATAAAGCAAAGGTAAAGTAAATAGAATTAGAATAGAAAGAGTAAAATGATGAGACAGATGCATGATGAACCCTTTTTTTGCAACTATGATGAAACATATGAGAGAGAGAGAGAAAGGTTGTAAAAAACTTTATTATGCAAATAACCAACAAAAACTGCGAAAAATTATAGTTCATACAATCATGCTAATTCACTCAAAAATAGAATAACTTTATGGCGACAATGACTACTGGACAAGACAAAGAAGTTTCCCGAACAATGTTCGTTACAAGTGAAAAATATTACAAAGAAATTCTAGCTAATTTTTTTGTCTAACTTACAAGGTGGGTTTGTCAAAGTCGTCCATTTTTTTTAAAGAAAAGAAAAAAAAAATGGATATAAAGAGCACCTGGGATTCCAAGCAGGATCAACTACAATCACACGATCTGCTTTAGTTAGCGTAAGGCCTAAACCACCAACTTGAGATGTCAAGAGAAATATGGGGGCTCCAACACCTTCTTGGAAATCCTAAAGATAATAGGAACATGAGAATCAATTTATTTTTACCAAAAAAAAAAAACTTACCATTTTTATTATATACAACACTTACATTAACAATTTTAAGTCTATCACCAGCTTTTGTGGTACCATCAATGCGCAAGAATTTGTATCCTTTAGATATTATTGAATTCTACAAAACAACAAATCACTAATAAGTAAACTAGCAAGAAAGCCTGATATAGCACAAATTAAAGGTCAATAAGAAAACATGCCACTTAACAAACCATCAATGTACTATCATAACTCATCATTTCAACTTGCAAATACATTTTTTATTGGTAGTTACACACGTAGCCAATTGGTCTTAAACCTAGAACCTAACTTGCCATTGTGCTTTTACAAGGGCAGAATGTGACACTTGTATTAGAGATCAAGTGCATTTAATTATCCAGAAACTAAAATTTATTAGATGATTAAAAGAAATACCAAAGCTTTGTCTGAATTCTAAATCTGCTCAATCATCACACTTTTGATACAGTTCATTTCAAAAAAAGGGTGACGCAAAAGAACAAGCACCAACATGCATCTAAGGTGAACAAGGATAGATTTCATTTTCACAATGGTGAAGATACTAGATAGGCCTCCAATCACGGGTGTTTATGGGCATTGATGCAATAAGATAGTCCATCCAGTGCCTCTGGATGCATGACGGAACCTCACCTCTAGTTGGGCCTAGTTGACCTAATAGATTAGGGAATTTATTTTATTTTCTTTGGTAATCTTATTTAAAATCCCCAAGTTTCTATATTGTTATGCTTGACTTGATCAATAAATCTTCTATCTTCTATTGGAATTGACTACAACTAGCGTACAACCAAGGATGTAAATTTGACATCTAATGAGTTTATCAAATGACAATATGGATAAATAACCACATAGGACTAAACTTCAATGACAAAACTAATGCTAAAATTATTAAAATACAGGGAGATCTTATGCAAACTATCCTAAAATAAGGACTATCAATCTTAATGAGATCTACCTTGAGATTAGCTCCAGCATAAAAACTCTAAAGAAATTATTCTTACCACACAAGGAAAATCTTATGTTATACCAAATAACCATATAATACTAACATTAATAGATAAAATGTCCAAATGCGTCCAAATAAATGTTATGGATGTAAATGAAAATAGAAGCAGCTACGTGCCTCAATGAGAATAAAAGTGACTTCCACAGTTGCATAGTTACAAGGCATTGCTTGTTTCTCACATGATGTCAATCAAACACAGGTTAAACTTCTACTCCTCAACAATCAGTGTGAGACTTATTTACCCTTAAACAAGCTCAAATGATGGGTTGAAGGTCAACTAGGATCAGATTACGACAAGTCATCATGTGGCAAATATAGCCAAATATACAATTGCAGCAAATGCAGCATTGGCAGTTCAGAACAAGCAATTCTTAGTGAAGACAAGTACTAGGTATTTAGAAAAAATCAAAGAATAAACAAAGAACATGTAAGAACTAAGAACATACATACATACATACATATATATATATATATAGAGAGAGAGAGAGAGGACAAGCAAGAAAAGCAAGAATCTAAGATGACAAAAATTGACAAAAGACATTTAAAAGTTAAATAAAGAACAGGAAATGGACTTCAATCACATTAAATGTAACAACTCGAAGAAAGCGCTAGTCATATCTGCATTTATACCCCAAAAGGACTAGTCAGGTTATAATTGGGGCTCCTCATAATCACTTCTAAACTCAAGATCCACCTAGTAAACACCCAATATGGGATGCAATACACGCTTGCACGACACACAGTACCAATCCAATCTAATTGGATCCCCACAATTTGGGATGTCACAATCTCCCCCACTTAAATTATTGACGTTCTCATCAAGACCCACGTTTTGTTGCAATGCCCCCCAAGCCACATGGCATTACCAAGTTTGGATTGATACCGTTTATAATTTCCTGAGAAAAGCGTTAGCCATATATGCACTCCAAAAGGACTGGTCAAGTTACAATTAGAACTCCTTGTAATCACTTATAAACCCAAGATCCACCTAGTAAACACCCAATGTGGGAAACAACACCCACACAACACACTCACATCATGTTTAAGGCATGTAAGAGAAATAGGAAGAAGAGGAGAGAGGGGGGTGAAGTTGAACCTATCAAAAGGCACATGACATAAGGTGATGGAGACCAAAATAATAATTTTAGATTGGTTTCCCCTCTTTTTGGCAAATGAACATAGTTTTAGGACAAAAGGTCTTACCTACTGTTTGTTTTGCTAAAAACTTTAGCTCAAAGTATGCTAAATTATACTTGTACTTTGAAAAAGTGAGAAAAAGTAAGAAAAATTGAACTTTTAAAAAGCTGTACATAAAAGCTAAAAGCAAAAAAATTGGCTTATAATCCAATGCTAAATGGAGCCTTAGAACAATACAATCATCCAATACACACATCCAAAGATGCAAACAGGGCAATGACAAGCATGGGGTGGGCTCTATATATAAACAACTATACTGTAAATGAATGCAGGTTTGCAGGTTCAAGTTGATGAAGTATATCATTGAGAAAGAATACATGAGAAGAGGCAATAAATTCCACACAAAACAGGCGTATTCAATAAATATAAAAAAGATACCTTGATAGAGAAAAGTGTCCTAAAATATACACTAATGTATGCAATAAGATATCCATCTTTGCAAAAACAATAAAGTAATAATTAAATAATAAAAAAACATTCCAATATCCCCATACTATCAACTATATTTAAGAGAAATTTTGAAAAGGAAACAAAGTTAAGACTAACCTGAATAAGATCAAGCATCTTACGGGTTTGAGAAAAGATAAGAACACGATGGCCCTCTCGTATCAAGTTATCCTAAGAAAATTCATTGCACAAATTATATTGAGCAAACATCTTAAATATCTAGAGCATCAATTAATTAATGTGCAACACTCCTCACCAACAAAGATAATATGAAATATATTTTGCACGAGATAATGTCATGCTTCTCTTCCAAGTCATCTGTCTCAGCGACATCAGCTATGTGCATTGCTAATTTTTCAGCCATATGAACATCTTCCGGTTTTAGCATTGACTCCATTCCTTCCAATACATCTTCAGCAGCTCTCTTTGTCAAGAGAAGTGGATGATCACATATTTTCTTTAAAATCTGTTTCGAATCAAATTATATTTATAGTTATCTTTTTGGGAAAAAAAAGAGCAAACTAAAGTTTAATTTACTGATTTCTGGGGCTAAAGAATAGAATAGCTTGGACAGGTGCATGACAATTTTGTCCCTGCAACCTGGCTCAATGGGGAAAAGCATTGAAGAATTATTAAAGAAAAAAATGAACGGCAAGGTTTGAACAACACATTGAATAATGGCAAATCCATGGTACTGTCCAGTGACAAATCATTTTCTGTTGATTGGTAGGTCTACACATGCCAGTAATTAACATATGAATCATATAATACATTTTAATGGACTAAAAAATTTACGAATTTTATACAATAATCTCCTTGTAACTAGATTATTAGTTTCATGTTCAGAACCCAGTTTGGATCAGTCGGCTAAATGGACAACCCAATCCTGTAGCTGGGCTGGGTTCAGGCCAAGTTAATTATTCAACGGAACCAGACTGCATCTCAGAACATTACTATTGGCCAATATATCAATCTACAGGAGCTTTTGGATCCAACCATAGTGGAAAGCTTTCCAACATCAAGAAGTCAAATTACCAGGTAATACATCAAAGTCTAATCATAGCTACCGAAAAAGTCAATTCCCACAAATTCAATCTTTAATCCCTATGCTTACTAGATGATCCCACAATTTTTGTATTTTTCCTCCCAAGTAACATAGAGGTGACAGAATTTGGCAACCAATATGCATTATTTTGTAAAAGGCAGACATAACATTAAGAAAAATCTTCATCCTTGAGGATCAAATATTATTATCAAAGCTAGTGATATAACAATGCCCATCATCCAAATATTGAAAACAAAAAAAGGAAAAGAAGAGATTCTTTGTATGCATTAAAGGAGCCAAAGTCATGTAATTATCCAAAAAGACTAGGTACTTTCTTTCAGCGCAAATATAACAAGCACAAATACCCAAAAAAAATATTTTTCCTTGATAGAAATACCCAAAAAAGTATACAAGGGTATGAGATTTAATGTGTTACTGGAATCTCATTACAAATTTAAAGAGCACATTGGAACTAATTTAGAGTTCAAGTTTTTTCACTTGGTCATGAATTGTGACTAAGATCAGCATTTTGTTGTATCTTGCTTTGCATACAGAATTTAAACACTAAAAAATGAGACACTAAGAGAACAGGATCATTTGTCATCTCCTAAGGCTTTTTATATGCAATTTTTGGGCCCAAGAGGAGGGGACTAGGAAATTCAAACTAGTGACCTCCACTTCATGAGGTGTGGTCCCCAACAAATGTTATGAGTAAATTATCTTATGACTAATTTATCGACACAACAATTTAAAATATAAATAATCCGAATTTTTATAACTGTAGCACAGAAAAATGAATCTTTAAAATTTGTTTCTTGCCAATTATCATTACCAGCTATTTTTAATAAAACAAAATTAACAAAGAATTCCATGACGTTATCTCCAGATGCATGATCTAGTAGAGGCACTACTAGATCATAAAAGTAGATATTAAACAATATTTTAAAAACAATGATTTAACTACCAAAAAAAAAAAAAACAGCAGAAGCATGATTAAGGATCATGAACAGTACCGTTAATGCAGCCAGTGGTGAACCATCAAAAGCTGACAGAACCAACTCACTTTTCAGAAAAGCTTCATAAAGTTGTCGCTACACAATACAAGTGCAAACTAGGAGATCAACAAGACAGTTAAAATAAAACCACAATGGGAGATGAAATGAAATGTAGACTGAGAAAAAGCAGATCAAACCTGGCAACTGGTTAATCTTAGCCACACAATGACCTCATTCTTCTTAGAAAGTTTTGCAGTTGTTTTGGAATTTTCTTCATTAAATACCTCACTCTTTAAGCGACGCAAAAAGTAAGGTTGAATACGTTCTCTTAGCTCCTGAAAAAAAAGAAATATATATAAATATATATTAACAATCTGTTATTGTCTTTGTCTGTTCAAATAATAAAAGTTGACAGCTACCAGTTAGAAAGCAAGAAAAAACAAGATGCAAGTGCAAGAGCTTATGACATACAACAGATGCATATACATAGGGCAATTACAAGTATATAGCACACCATAAGTATCAAAGTCAGGAAATGACATTGATACGATTTTTCTTTCCATTCCTTTTAAACAGAATTTGGAAAACAGATTCTTAAAAATAGCCATCCATACTTGCAGCTCATCACTAACACTTATTGGCTATTATATAATGCATTACTTTAGAACCTCACTGGCAACCTAAATGTCATTCAAAAGTTAAAGCTAAACATTCTAACTTCTAAATACAGATAGATATGGACATACAGAAAATATTAATTTAAGCCAGGAATTTTGTAAGAATAGTTTCTCCACTCATTAGTCGGCTAATGAAAAATGTATGATAAAAATTATTGAAATAAGCAAAATCCAAAAGCATAAAACAAACAGCTGGTTGATACTTGTACCATAACCTTAAATGAACAGTAGTATCAATGGATCTGGATTTGTAAATAATATATTATAGGTATGTGCGCAGATATAAAACATGTAAAAATGATTCTTCCCAGCTAGAGCTCCCCAAAAGGAAATATCTGGTTAGTGAACAAACGTATTTCCATTACTTGTAAATTATATAAGCACAATATTATCTGCCAAAGTAATTTTTAGATTATTGTTATGAGAAATTTAAAAACCTTTTACATGTAAGATACCTTAAGCATCAGCAGAACTGAAGTTTTTAACCGTCAAGGGGGCAATTAAAGATATACAATGTACACAAGGAACCAAACCAACATGGCGTTTAATATCAAACTACTAAAACCCATAAGTAACGACACAAAATGAACGTTATAAAAGCTTCTTTTCTCCCTTTTTGGAGGATCCAACAGATTTGACATCATCAAAGCCAGGTTATTTGGCAATTGATCCCCCATTGCATCATGTGGAACATTTGGAGAGAAAAAATAACCATAGGAATTTTGACAATGAAGTGAAATCAACACGGGATATTATAAATAGTTTTCTGAGAACTTTATCTTAATATTGCACCATTATTGGGGTGGTGTCAAGTAGTTCTATGGTTGAATCTATGTTTGAATCATATGAATGTATGTTTGTAATTCTTTGAGGAAGTTAACAATTTCAAGCTTTCATTTCTTATAATAAACCATCATACATATCAAAAAGATAAAAAGACATCCAATTTATATCAACCAGAACCCAGGTTCAAGAAGCACAAACCATAATCTAACCATACTAAAATAGTAAAATATCATTACCTTTGCAACTGCTGAACCAATACACTTTTCCCTATCAGTAGCCTTTTTTTCATTTCCACGAAGAATGGCATACTCAAATTTTTCCTTAAACCTGGGAAACTCCAATTTTTAGTGCCACAAGAAGCACAAGCATAACTAAAGACAACTGCAGCAAGATGAATATTATTACCATTTCTTGTCACCCAGCAGCTCAGGACAACAGAAGTTGAACAAGGCCCACAACTCCTAGTTCCAAAAAAAAACAAAAAGACACGGAAAACTATACAAGGATCACATATCTGAATTTGATTCAAATCTATAAACATAGCATTGAAATAGGAGTATAATTTTAGAAAAGAACTAATGATCACATAATGAATGCCATACAAGATACCTTCAGATTGTTTTGTAATGGTGTGCCACTGATGATAATACGATGAGCACTTGGTATCTCAAGCAAACTTTTGGCTCTCTGTGTACTTGGATTCTTTATAAGATGCCCCTGGTTGTAAATGGGTTGGTCAGATAATAATGTAGTAGTCATAAAATACAACAGAAAGGTCGTTAGCTCATGCAAAAATATATATATATATATATATATATATATATATATATTATTATGCGCAATGATAATATGAGAACAGTAGTGAAATTTTAATTATAACAAATGATTATAAGATTCGCAATGTAACAGGGTCAAGACTGGCCTCTCCCTTCCCCAACCCCGCACAGTGAGAAAAATATTCTTCCTGAACCAACCTGCAACTTGAAAAAGCGCGATGTGAGGGCAGGAAAGAAATTTTATCTGAGTGGCAGATTCCCCATCAATCTGCCATGTATAAGCCTTCAAATTTGAAACCTTAAAATGACATTCATAGACCTCATGT
Organism: Quercus ilex subsp. ballota; assembly: GCA_032727855.1. NCBI lineage: Eukaryota > Viridiplantae > Streptophyta > Magnoliopsida > Fagales > Fagaceae > Quercus > Quercus ilex. The sequence continues at coordinate 41,246,498 of CM064917.1, forward strand.
ACAGTCCACAAAGCAGTCCTTGCAGGCCTAAACATTCAACTAAGCTGAGAATGTTAACCCCACTCAAGTTCCTTCACGGTTATTTGTTTTCTACAAAAGATTGCCAAGCTCCAAATGCTCACTCCCTTGTTTTTCTTGAACATTTTTAATCGCAAAAACATCACTCTAAATTAGTTGTTGACAGCTTGGAAGTATCTCATATCCCAACTTGAAAAGCTAAAGGGTTACACCACTCCCATTCTTGCAATTGATAATATATAAATAGTACTGGGAATCTCAATTATATAGGCACTGCTGTATAATCAAATGCCCTTGCATTGGCAAAATAATGAGTCCCTGATTGGCTGAATGCACGACATGCAAAACAGATCAAAGTTTCTTATATTTAAAATTGTATACTTCCATTGATATTTGAGACTTTAAGTCCTCTTCAGGCATGCAATTTATTATTTATTTCTACCTAGCTTCCACAAAACCAATACGACTGATTCAAATCTCTACCTGCACCAACTTATCACATGAGGGATTGCTTTGTGTCAAGAAGATTAAAAAAAAAAACTCAAATATGTATATTCCCATCAAAGTAGCAATTACAAACATAAAAACAATACATGCATACATGCAAGCATATTACATGTGAGTACAACTAGAGTAGGGTGGGTGGGGACAAAACATACTATGCGTTACAGTAATGCGGTCAGGCATTCTAAATAATTAGCAGTCCATTTAAAAATCAAAACTACAGGGAAAGGATGTAACTAAATACCTCATCAAGTATCATATAATCCCATGTGACACTATCTTCACTGTCCTCGTCCTCAAAGTCATAGTCCCCCCGTAAAGATTTTGAGTTGTTCCGTACAATATCATAAGTTGTGAGTAGAACACCTTTGTCCTGCAAGTAGCAAACACAGAATCTTATCATCCCACCCAACAATTAGCAAACCAAGAAAAGAACACCAGCCCCATGGTACTACAGCTCTAGAAACCATAACTATCAAAATTGCAGAGCAACCATTACATGGAAGGTATGACAAATTTTGAACTTCCAAGTTCAGCATTTAACCAAATTTGAACTTAGGAAGATTGTGAATCAGGTTAACATATTCCAGACTGGCATAAACTCTTTCAGCCCCCATCAAATTTCAAGTTCAATCTAATGTATAAACCTTGTTGTGTGTGTAGTATTGATTTGCTAGAAATATTTTAAATGACAAGTTGCCAACCAATATATATATACCTGAAGTACATACTGGAGCTCGTACTGTCGAGCTTTTGGACAAGTCCCATAGTATCTGCATGGACAAGTTGGTGATTATGATTCTTACATTTTTTTTATTGGTATGTTACAATTGTACAAGATGGGTTTTGAACCCACAACCTCACCCTCCACCTAGGACTTATATAGGGAGGAGGTGCCGATTGAGCTAGAGCTCATTGGTTTATGATTCATACATAAATAAATATTTTTTATCTTTATCAAAGGTACAAGCCAAGTAGCCTTACTCTCTTATCTTATTAGAGAGCCCCACAACTGATAATTCTTTGATCCAATGGGGGAGTAGCGTTTTTGGGGCCACAATTATTGCCCTCTTAATCAAATGCGAATGAAATAATCCAGCTAAGAAGCCACAAATCTGAAATAAGAAAAAAAGTACTATCAACAAATTACAAATATTATATGCGCGTGTGTGTATATATATAAAACAAAATTTCCTAATAAAATATATCCATTTCTTTACCTGCATTGTCTTCCCCAAACCCATGTCATCCCCTAAGATTCCACCCTTACCCTGACAGTGCAAAGCCCAGAGCCATCTTAACCCATCAGACTGATGCGGGTACAACATTTTGGCAATCTTACCAGGCAACTTGTAACTAGATTTTGGGCCATTCAAAGTTATAGAACCATCATTCTCCACAACAGAATCATCTGCATAATCATCCAACACATCAACAACATCCAAATCATCATACTTGTCTTTGGATTTACTCCCTTGCCTCTTCACCTCCTTAGCAATTCCCTTGCCACTCAAAACAACACAATCATCATCATCATCATCCTCTCCCTCTTCAACTTTAGACACTAGAAATTGTTCCACAGGAACTAACTTCTTATCCACCCTCTGAGGTTGAGGTTCAATCCCTACACTACATTTCGTTGTCCCATGTACCCTACCTACAAAATTGTCACCCTTCGAATCAATATGCAAATCATTTACCTCCTCTTCCTCAACTTCAGACACAAAAGGTTGTCCCTTAGACATTATTCTCTCACCCACCCTTTCGGGTTCATTTCTATTTAGCCTTTGACTATCGTTCTTCACTCCATGTACCCTAATTCCTTCATATACCTTCCCCAAATCACTTTTCACTTCATGCTCTTCTACAACATTTTCAACCCTATCTCCATCCCTCTCGATCACGTCCAATGAGGAATCAAACGTGTCAGATGCAGACGAAAACGAAGACCCAGCACTCGCATATTCAGGCAAACCAACTTTCTCCTCCTCACTCAGTCCAACCCTCTTCGGAGCCTGTTTCTTCTCAATGGACATAAAATCAAACTTAGCACTTAATTCATTGAGAATATCCCTAATCTCATTCCCACCCCCATTCTCACCGCCACCCTGACCAACATTTTTGGGCATTGGCGAATCAAAATCAGCAAAATTAGGCTCATCAAGCACCGCTCTTTTATCAGCACTATCATTATCTCGAGTTGAAACTTTACATAGACGCCGCCTACCTTTGATCTTAACCTTCGTTGGCTCCTCTTTCTCTACAGACCCTTCAATAAAATAAAATAAAATAAAAAATCAGCCATATAATAAAACGACAAAAACACTTTCACTCATACATTATTCATACAGAAATTTATACATACACATGGCGCACAAGATATAAAAAGGGGAAAATAAATAAATACCGAGCTGAGAATCAGAATCATCGGGAATATTATCATCGTCTTCATTGACTATCGATGGCTTCGCTTCTCCTACTTCTACACAGTACATTAATCAACAATTACTCTCAAACATTTCAAAAATTTTCATGGAAAAAAAAAAAAAAAAGTGAGGAGAGAGAAAGAGAGGAGTACCGAGTGGAGGAGAATCGAAATCGGTGATCCCTGAGAATTGGGGAATACCATCATCGTCTGCAAGATACACAATATTCAATAATCAGTGTAAATTTTGAATAATTTCTTAGAGAGAGAGAGAGAGAGGGAAATGAGGGAGTGAGTACCGAAAGAGTGCTTGGAAGATGGTTTAGGAGGAGCGGAGAGGTCTTGGAGAAGACGGTAATGGCGATCGTTGAGGCTCATTGGTGTCTTCCGGCTGCCCTTTCTGTCCGCCATTTTTGAAGCAGAGAGAGAAGAGAAAGGAAAGGAATATTAAGCAAATCTCTGTGACTGTCTTTTGAAAATGGACATTCTGAGTGTTACTTATATATACAGAGCCATAGGGGGAGAGAGAAAAGGTGGGGGCAGGGTTTTCGGTTGTAATTCTTGTGGGCTTTCAGGGGTTATTTGGGGGTCAATATTGTTTCCCGCTCATGTGAAGTTTGAATTTTGTATCCTTATGAAGTGGTGGGCTTTATTATTGTTAATTTTCCATTACCTGTGTGTTTGTGGATGCAGTTTAGGCTGTGTTTGTTTCGTGTAAAACGTTTTCCGGAAAATACATATTTTCCGGAAATGTTATTTTCCGGAAAAGGAAAATATTTTTAAGTGTTTGGGTGTATTATGAAAATTGTTGTGGAAAATATTTTTATATGTTTGGTTCTATTAGGAAAATGCTATTTTCCTACCATTCAACAACAAATTCCGGCAGCAAATTCCGGCAACAACAACAACTTCGGCAACAACAACAACAACAAACAACAACAACAACAATCAAACTTAAAAAAAAAAAAAAAAAAAAACTGAGTCGTCAATGAGGAAGAGAGAGCCAACAATCAAACTTTAAAAAAAAAAAAAAAAAAACTGAGTCGTCGACCAGGAAGAGAAAGCGATGGTTCGAAGGCGATGGTTCGAAGGCAATGGTTTGAAGGCAATGGTTCGAAGGTTTGGGTCTGGGTCGTCGAAGGCAATGGTTCGAAGGTCGAAGGTCGAAGCCTCGTGGGTTCGTCGGTGGGGTGCGATCTTCGGTGGGTCGGTCTTCGGTGGTGATCTAGGCTCTGGGTTCGCCGGCGAAGTCGAAGATCAGTTCGTGGCGCGAAGGCGAAGTCGAAGATCGTGGGTTCGCGCCGCCGGCGAAGTCGAAGATCGTGGGTTCTGGGTTCGTCCGTTCGTGGCGCCGACAAAGTCGAAGATCGTGGACGCCGGCGATAGGCTGTGGTGGTGGATCAGAGCTCGGGCTGGTTCGTTCTCTCTCTCTCTATTCGTTCTCTCTCTCGCTCTCTCTCTCTCTCTCTCTCTCTCTCTCTCTCTCTCTCTCTCTCTCTTCGTGCTCTGGTGGTTCGTTTTCCGGAAAATGCCATTTGAAGTGAAAATAGAAGGTGAAAATCATTTCACCCTTGGGAGCTCTAATTTTCGGTCAAAGGGGAAATGATTTTCAGTTGACTGAATTTTCCATTTCAGCCAAACACTCAAGTTTTACGGAAATGGTTTTCCGGAAGTATTTTGAAGTCAAAACAAACACAGCCTTAGAAAGGAAATGACTCAAATGAGAAAGAATGGGGAAAATCATATTTCTCTTATGTATGTTTGGAAATAGGGATGGAAAGAGTAAAAATAAATAAATGGAAAGATAAAAAATAATAACAATAAAAAGAATGTATATTTTTACTTAAATGCCCACATGAATTTGAGAGAGTTATTAAAAAAATTAAATAAATAATGGGCAGAAATGTAATTTCCAGTACATGAAAAGATAATTATGCTAGGCTTTATTTTTGGTTGAAGTCTTTCTCTTCATTTTTGGCCCAAAAATGGGCGGATTGTAGAATGTGGGCTCAACTGATTGGCTTTCTTCCCTTTTCTCTTCCATCACATAAACCAAGTAAAAGAAATTGTTGTTGTAAGAGATTTTGGAACATCTCTGCTATTCTTCTAGTAGTATATGTTGAGGACCTTTTTTTGGGCCCACGTGGCATTACTTCATTGGCAACTCATGCCACATCAACATATTATTAATTTTTTGGGTAAATCTCTTTAAAACCCAAAATGAGCTCATAGCTCATTCAACTAGATGGATTGGGCTCATATGGCCCACGAGATCCTTACTTCAAGAGGCGGATTCATGGTCCACATTTTATCTTCATCAATTGGGATCATAACCCCACAACATCATCAACATCAACATATGAATCGAGCTTAAGCAATGAATCAAAACTCACGGCTCGTATTACCTCTCTTACACTAATGGCAAGCAGCTTCTTCAACAAGAGCCTATATTTACACAAAATGACAACAAAACCCGAGGTACGTCATTTCATCTTCGGCTTATAATCCAAGCTCATAAGTCTATTTGGGGAAACTTTAGGAGTCGTGGTTTGGAGGGCCAAAAGATATGTTCAGTAAAGCTCCAGCGGTTTAAAGTTGATAAAAGATACATGTTGCTTGGCATGTCTTCTCTAACTCCTTAAACTCTAACGAGTCCATGTGTAGAGAGTAACATAGGGTAAGCATCTCTTATCACATAGCACTTTAGATGATAAAATTTCCCATTACTCTTTTCCTAATGCTTAATATTCATCATGTGACAAATACTCAATATCCCCAGCCATCTAACTGCTTTGAGAATAACTGTCCATTCAATCCCCAATTGTTGCTATACAAATTTAGAAACTTCATTATATTATTCTACATAAACTATATTACTTCTTTCAGCTAAAATCCAACTCAAACACATGGCCTAGTCTGATTGACTATCATTTATCTCTCTCTATGCAAAATATTCATGATATCTTTTATACCCAACTGCTGTCTACCACAATCAAACTATATATTTCTCTACCAGCTGCTAGAGCAGAGCATTAAATACTTTTCTTGCTCACCAAGATTATGTTACAACACAATGAGACCTTGACTATATTTCTAAAGCTTCGGTATCTTTCAACCAATCATTCTATTATTTACTAGAAATGTGTTGTGATGGAACCTTGCACCAAAAACACAAACACCCAAAGAATGAAACATTTTCAGCTGAACCCCAGCAGTGTATTCAGCACTTGACATCTGGCTGGAAGTGATATCATCAGCCATTTAATGCCAAAATCCCAGCAACCAGTTGTTATACCCAAAATAGCAAGATGTCATTCAAAGAGATCTTATCATTTTTCAGCCAAATCCTTGAAATGACTTCTCCAGCAGTCTGAAATGACTCATCTGACCTCATTGGTTCTGCCTAAAGCAAACAGTTTTTTCATGATAGCTGTCACAGCTTTTCCTGACAGTTGTGACAGCCTTTTCAGAACAACTGTGACAGCTGACCTAGTAACCTGAACATTACTAATTTTTCCACTTTTGGCTGAAACCAAAACCAACTAAAGAAACTACCTCTCTCTTGCCAAAATACCTTCCTTTTCTGTTGCTTTTTCCCCAACAACTCTTACCCGAAATAGCAAGAATACCTTAAAACTAAACATACCATTTTTAGCAAAATATTAAAATGGATTATCTGAAGATTCATTGCTATTTGGGATAAATTTTGGCTGAGATTATTTGCTAAAATACCCCCTTAAACTCAGCTCTAAAAGGCACCCCTCATCAACACCTCAAAGAGGGGATACTAGTGGAGAACAACTCTCTCATAAACTTCCTTATTTTTTCTCCGTTGAATGATCTTCTAAAGCTCTCAATGAAGTACTAAGCTGCTGGGTTTATAGTTCACAAATTCGAAACTAAACTCTCCAGCCCTTAACCCATAAATGCCCTTCATAAGCCTTCATACAATCCTAGTAGAAAATCCCAGTGGCTTGGCTAAACACACTACAATACTATTACTCTCTTATACTCGTCATCTCACTCTCCATATTCTAAAATACACCTATCTCATTGTTTCTATTTCCAAATACCTAAACACATCCTCATACTCTTCTCTTACAAAATATTTCCTCTTGGAAAGCAATCTCTACAACTTCTCTAGCAGTTATAATCTCATGTTTTTACTATCTTTAACCACCATATCTCTCATACTTCCATATATCACACATATTACAAATACTACATCTCACAACACATCTATATCTTTTACCATCTCCACACTTCTCAAGAGATATCAAACACTCATACTAAAAATCATTCTCATGGAAGGCATGAACTTCTATTACTAAAGTCCTTCTCCTATAGGGCACCAAGATCTCATATCAAAGCCTTTCTCTTAGAAGGCACAACTACTTCTTACATAAAACCCTTCTCTTAGAAGGCACATATACTCTATACAAAAGCTCTTCTCATGGAAGGCAACACTATTCATAACTTCACAAAAACCAAAAGAGCATTGTCAAAAGGAAAACTCATTTAAGTGCATGATAACAGGAGCAAGCTTAATCAGCCCCTACACACAGCTGGACATACTCTCTCCCTCCAGTTGTACCCATTTTTCCCCTTAATCTTGAAGTTATCATGGCAAACTGCCTCTCTACCGCTGGGTTCACTCTGCTTAGACATTATCAGCTCACAGAAGCTGTATAGCTGGGCTACAAACCATGCAAAGATAAGTGACTTTGCTTCCTTATCTTTAAATTTACATCATTGAGTATATAATTGCTTCACGTTTAAATATATATTACTTTATTCCAACTATTATTACAACTATTAACCAAGGCTTAAACTCATTTAAATGCATGATAAGAAGGGCAAGCTTAACTAGCCTCTACCGCTGGCATTCTGCTAGAATCCTATCAGTTCAGTGATGCTATACAACTGGAGTTATAAACTATACAAAGATAAGTGACTTTGCTTTCATATCTTTAAATCGACATCATTGACTCTATGCTTACTTCACCTTTAAATACAAATTATTTTATTTCAACTACTATTACAACTACTAATCAAAGCTATCATATCAAACACATATTACATATTTACTCAACTATTATCGTGATTCTTAGATTTTGACGTTAATGATTTTGTAAGCTTAAAAATACGCCGGTAGTCGTTGGACCACGTGGCCCAATGTTGAGTTCCAAACGCAACCCCCCAAAAAGAACCCGGGCCTAGTAAGGTTATCCCTCCAATAAATCACACGTGGCTGGGCAACCGAAAAAGGCCCCCGAACAAGGGACAAACAACATATTGAATTCCATACCTTATAAATCCCATAAGGCATTGGGAACTGTGCGGTATCCAAATGCTTAGGCCCACTTAGTCCTGGATCTCTGCTTCAAGCGCACGGTGCTTGGGCCCAACTCCCACTCACCCAAAAGCCCAATCCATACTAACGCGGGCCGGGGGCCCAAGCCTCACTACTAAATATATACTCGGCAGAGCTTTACCGAGCATGTTGGGAAAGGTAACTGAACGGCACATCATCCTTATTTTGCCCGGATAAATTCCTCTAAGCACCACCGCCGAGCTATCCACGGGAGTGGGCACCAAGTCCCAAAGCCATCCAAGCTTAATTTCCCACTTATCATCCCCCTAACTGGACCTTCCGTAGCACTAAATACACACCGACTCTGCCGAGCTATCAACGGAGGTGGACACCAAGTCCCAAAGCCACCCATACCTGACCTCCCACTTACAGAAGACCCTACTGGACCCTCTGTCGCACTAACTATGAGAGCATTAAAGACCTGCCCCTGAACTTTGAACTATAAATAGAAGGGGAGGATAAGATGGAAGGGTTGGTTGGAAAAAAAGGAGGAGTAAATAGAGAGTAGTAAGGTCAAATAGAAGAAATCTTGAGGAATGAGGAGGAAGTAATGCATTGCTAAAGAGGAGAAAAGTGATCTCATTGAGCCTTTAGTTGGAGAACGACCCATAGTAGGAAATTCTAGCCCAACACATAAATAAGTTGTGAGCCCAAGTGGGGCTAGGTCCATCAGCCTCATTTGCGACCCGCGCAGGAACCATTAGATCAATCTCTTTAGTTGGCTTTTTAAAATAAAAATAAAAATATATATGAATGATAACATATTTTTTCATATATACCTTTAAAATTTAAGAGCAAATTACAAATAACACCCTTAAAAACATTGAGCTCCATGTATTTTGCTTAATGACATTTACCTCTCTTGCAGTTTGTTTAAGGACACATTTTTCCTACTTGTGTTTTTCTTTATAAGAAATTTTTTTCTAATTTCAAAGTAATTTGTTGTGGTAAGTGCCAACAATACTCATTGAATATATATATATTTTTTTGAAGTGTTCTACCTTAAAGGTTATAATTCATAAAATACACAAACCCAAATGGAGAAATATTGAATGAGAACACAAGAGAGAGATACAAGAATGCAAGAATAAAATTATCTTTTTCTTCAATTTTTTTATTTTATTTTTTTGTAATATTGGCACTTTACACATCATTAGCATCATCAAAATCCATTAAACTTAGCAGAAATTCCCCATAAAAACAATCAAGAAGGAAGATAAATGCTGCATAAAAAAAACAACATTTTAGATAAGTTTCGCAACATAGACTATTAGGTAGTTCCATATTTCTTTTCTCCAAAAAAAAAAAAAAAAAAAAAAGGTAGTTCCATATTTCAAGGATTTACCACATATGTTATGCGTAACTTACCATAGTAATAAAAAAAGATCAAATGATTATTTCAAGTAAATTATTTAGCTAGAATAGTACTCCCTCCGTCCCAATTTTTTTGTCCTGTTTGAAAAGTCAAGTTTTTTAAGGAAACATCATTTATTGTCTTGTCTACCTTTTAAAAATGTATAAGTTTTCAAAATTACCCTTAAAAAAATTTATTAAAAAATTGAATTAGTAAATTAATAGGGGTGTAATAGGAACATTAGTAAATTAATGACTTTTATTTTTAGAAACAGGACAATATTTTGGGACATCTCAAAATGGAATAGATGACAAAAAAAATGGGACGGAGGGAGTATTACTCATGTAAGTGGATGTACATGATGTGGTGCGGCACAATTTTGGCCATAATTATCATTGCACAACAGCTCACCTTAATTGATTGGTCACCTCATCGTTGTGGCGCAGTTTTAGACTGTGCGGCGTGGTTTGGTCACTATTGGGCTGGGCCTCTTTAAAATTTTTTTATTTTATTTTATTTTATATATGAACTACGAGAATTTTATTAAAAAGAAGAAAACATTACATAGAAGCCACTAATTGCTCCACAAAAGGAGGACAAGTTCCTAACCAAATGAAAGAATCAGATAAGGACTTGGTGTGTTGGGCTAACCCATGTGCTACTTTATTACCACGCCGTGGCACAACAGAAAACAAGCATTCCCTGAAACGAGTAGCTTGAAGCAAGGACTCTGAGATCAGATTGTAGATATTGGTCGGAGGGTTAACAGAACCTGTGACAGCATGAATTTGTTTTTTTTTTTTTTTTTTTTCTTTTTGTTTTGGGTTTATTTAGAGTGGCCTAGCAGTTTTTTTTTTTGGGTTTTTTTTTTATAGGAGCCTAGCAGGTTCTTAGTTGTGAATGAGCTTATCTTTTATTTTTATTTTTTAAATCAATTACTTGTTGGGTTGGTTTAGGGAAAATGGGAAATAATTTAGAATTTAAAGAAACTAACAATGAAATTTGGAAAATGGTTCATAATTCATGTGTATACAGTTTGATATATATATATATATATATTTTATATGAGATAGAAATCTACTATAACCTAATTTAAAAGTATGTGCATGTGAAACTCCATACTATATATTTGAATTTTGACCCATGCCCCTCATCCTATAAAAAATTATACTTATGGAGTGTCTATCAAGCCAATACACTATTATTTTTAGTAGTATTAAACACACAATATTTGTAACCTATCATTAGTATTATTAACAAAATTTTTATTTTTTGCAATTCTTGGATTTCCTAAAACATTTACGGGAAAAAAATTAATTATGACTCCTTCTCATAAGCTTCGAGAAAAGTACATGTGTCATTAATTCATCATTGCATGCATTCAAACCCAGTACATTTATAGTGAAAGCTAGCTCAAGTGGTGGCTCTAGAAATTTTTGTTCAGGGATTATTAAGAAACTTAACTTAAACAAAATCTAATAAAAAGTGAACTTGAATATATCAAGTTATCGATACCAAAATTTAAAAAAAAAAAAAAAAAAAAGCCACACGTAAATACATGAAGTTTTACAATTTCTCTCTACAAGTTTTCATATTTTGAAATCATTATAAGATAGTTCATTATCTATTGTCATTATTATTGTCAAAGTCGGTAGGTGTGACAATTTTATTTTGTTACGTTTGTTTAAAATTCTTATTTTATGTAGTTGTCATTATCTATTTGTTATTGTTTTTATAAAAATATTTTAAACTAGGTGACAAAACCCAAATTACTGACACTATACTAAATTGGCCCACACAGGCACATCTATACTCATCCATACATAAATAACACACTAAGGGTGAGTTTGATATCAGCTTTTCGCTCTTAGTTTTTATGCACAGTTTTTTAAAACCTCACTTTTTTTTTCCCGCATTTTCTCACTTTTTCTAATTTTTTAAGGTACAATTTTAGCACATTTTTAGTGAAAAAAATTATAGCAAAAAGCTAAATAAACTGTTTCCAAATAGACACTAATTTTACTTAACCAATTAAATACTTGATCAATCACTAATTTTACTCTTTTCTTCTTCTTAAATCATTAAATTTATGGCAAAAAGTTATTATAATATAATAACAATACACATACATGTAATAAACCCTCTATATTTCATAACTATTAAATTATATAAAGTTATTATTATATTTATACTGTATACACACACATCACAATTCACACAAATAACATTATAACAAAAAAAAAAAAAAAAAATAGCGCACACAATCAGTATCAAACATATACTTATATACATATAACATAAATTTATAATAAAGAGAAACACTCACAACTCACAAATACTTACTTTTTAGTCTTAAAGTTGGAGATGTCAAGATAGTTAGATAGAGAAGAGAGATGAGATGAGATTCATGAGAATTAGGCCAGACATCAAAGATAGAGAGATATTTGTGATCCGCGTCTTTGTTTGGTTAATTTTGGGATGTGTTGATGTTTGGCTTTAGATTGTACTAGCTAGTACGTGATCTGTGATCAAAGTGTGCAAACATATTTTTAAGAGTAATGCTGCGAAATAGACATTTTCTTGTAGTAATTGTTGCATCAGAGTTGGGCTACTAATCACTAATCAGTTGAAGCCTACAATTGATGGTCATTGCCGGCGCCACCTACTCCACAGCCGAAAGCTTTTTATTTTTTGGGGACAATAATCTTTTTTGGTTTTAGGACCAGTAAAGCTCCATTGAAGGTTATATTGCACCGTATATATATGATTCTTCCATTTTGTATTTCACTTTCTGTGGGTTGACGCAATTTTGCCGGCGAGGTATCTCCATCATTATATTTTATTTGAAGTATGTAGTACCATTTCAATGAACTTCTTTCACTATATAACTATGTAGCTGGTAGTTGAAAGGAAACTTCAGTATCATCAAGATATAAACCGAAAATTCAGTTACCACTTCCAAGCAACGCAATACTAGTTCACCAACTTTACAGATTACTATTTAGATGCCTCTATGTTTCCTCTTTTCTTCTTTGTTTTACTTCTCCTCACTAGTGCTTATTCAGTTCAATTCAAAAAAACTTACATTGATCCCAGTGACACCGACATACTATATATGGGTGATGCAGTAAGTTCTACGGGATTTGTCGATATGAACAGAGTTGAACAGTACCGTGTTGGTTGGACTGTCTATGCTAAGAAGTAAGAAGGTGCCACTCTGGGACCCTAATACAGGATAGCTCTCCGACTTTACCACACGTTTCTCCTTAACCATCGGCACTGTTGGATCAGGCACTTCCGATTTTGGTGATGGGCTAGCATTCTTCCTGTCTCCTACGGGATTCATTATCCCACCAAATACAGAAGGGGGAGGTCTAGGCCTGTTGAACAGCACAAACTATTTTTCAGCTCAGAACCAAATTGTTCTAGTTGAGTTCGACTCTAATGTGAACAATGAATGGGATCCTCCATTTGCGCATGTGGGGATTAACAGCAATTCGATTGCTTTTGTCACGTACACCCGTTGGAATACCAGCTTCCATAGTGGAGATACTGCAGATGTATTGATTATCTACAATGCTACTACTAAAAATTTGAGCGTCTCTTGGACCTATCGAAAGACCACTAATACTGAAAAGAGTACTAGTCTTTCCTATCAAATTGATCTAATGAAGGTTCTGCCCGAGTGGGTCACTGTTGGATTTTCGGCTGCTACTGGTTTGCATATAGAGCCTCATTTTCTCCAGTCCCGGGAATTCAGTTCAAGCTTGGATATAAAAGAAACAAGTGGAAAGGTAGCGAAAAATGAAAGCTTAATAGTGGGACTGGCAGTTGCATTAGTGGGGTGGTGATTATTATAGTATTTGTAATATTGTAGTTGTGGAAAGGAAAGAAAAAGATTACTGCAGAAGGAGTAAACGTCACATCATTTAATGATGACCTTGAGAGAGGGGTAGGACCAAGAAGATTTTCTTATGGAGATCTTGTTTCAGCTACCAATAACTTCTCAGATGAAAGGAAATTAGGTCAAGGAGGATTTGGTGCAGTTTACAAGGGTTACTTAGGTGACTTGGAGATGCTTATCGCTGTGAAGAAAATCTCAAGGGGGTCTAGCCGTCTAGGCTAGGGAGGAAATAATATATAACTGAGGTTAAAATTTTTAGCCAGTTGAGAGACACCGGAACTTGGTGCAACTCATAGGATGGTGCCATGATGGAGGTGAGTTCTTACTTGTTTATGAGTTTATGCCAAATGGTAGTCTTGATTCTCACCTCTTTGGAAAGATGAGTCCTCTTTCTTGGAAAGTGAGATACAAGATATCTCTTGGGTTGGCCTTTTCATTGTTCTATCTTCATGAAGAGTGGGAGCAATGTGTGGTGCATCGGGATATCAAATCAAGTAATATCATACTAGATTCTAGTTTCAATGTAAAGCTTGGAGATTTTGGGTTAGCTCGGCTTATGGATCATGAGCTAGGTCCCCAGACAACTGGATTGGCTGGAATTTTTGGATACTTGGCTCCAGAGTATATAAGCACAGGTAGGGCTAGTAAAGAGTTGGACATGTACAGCTTTGGGCAGTTGCCTTAGAAATTGCTACTGGAAGAAAGTCAATTGATCCAATGGGACCAAATTCTGACATGGGAAGTTACAAGCAGATAGGAAGTTACAAGGAGATCTTGGCTCCAAGGAGATCTTCTTTCGGTGGTAGATAGGAAGTTACAAGCAAATCTTGATGAAAAGCAGGTAGAGTGTTTGATGATCGTGGACTTTGGTGTGCTCACCCTGATCAAAATTTGAGGCTCTCCATAAGACAAGCAATTCAAGTTCTTAAGTTTGAGGTAAAAGAGCCAACTCTTCCGATGCAAATGCCTACTCCAATGTATCATGTACCTATACCTCCAGTAGTCAACTCTAGTGAACCTGTACTAAGTACAAGCCTTCAAGAGGGTCGTTAAACATGTCTGCCATATTTGCTACTAAAATTTATTATATTGCTCGTCTTTGTTTAGTGTTTATACTTTACTCTTTCACATCATGTACAAAGTGTGGAGTACGTTGAAAAATGTGGACATTTGGTATGAAAAGTATAGAAATTGTATGAAGTAGTATACATTTTGGAATGTGAAACATTAATTGTTTGTGTGTAGAATCATCAACTTGTATCCATGTATTACAGTAATACTTATAAGATTATGTAAGATTATGTAAGATTATGTGAAAATACTTATAAGATTATGTAAGGGACTTTAGCAATTAAATTTGAAACACATTGATAAGAACCTGGCAGCAGCAGTACTGCAGAACAAGACAGCATTTTTGCATTGTAACAATAACTGCTGCATTGTCGTGCAACACCTGTAGTTTAATTCAGTAGCTTGAATTGTAGTATGATTATAATGAGATTTAGTCAGCATTGTAATTAGACACGCTTCTGTTGCAATTCAGCCATGTGCTTAGTGAGTTTTTAGTCGTTATTGACTTATTTCTGTTAGCAATTACATGAGCTACCAGAGTTGGTTAAATGGTTAGTAATTAGTTGGTAATCAGTTGATCAATATAGAAGATATAAAAGTATAAGATCAATTTGTACAAAGCATGAAAATAATAAGATTAGATTTAGTGTTTTTCTCTCTAATTCTTTTGTTTCTAACTCCTCAATCTCATTTCTTCTTCTAATTTTCTTGGACACCCGACTGTCTTGAACTATCCTTGAAATCCACCCTAAATCAGACCCTATCACACATATATAAGGCCTATTTGCTCTTAAAATTGAGGCGGTTAGATTGTGCTCAATGTATGGACAACCCTGATCCATTAGGTCAATATGTTAATCTTTTTTCCTCCTTCCTCAAAATTCTTTTTCCCCCTCTCACAAACCCGTGCGTAAGCACAGGTTAAGGCTTTGTATAAAAGTATATATATATATATATATATATTTTTTTTTTTTTTTGGTTTCAAAATAAGCAAATAAACTTTGTTTTTATAGCTTCTAATCTTTACTATTTGCATCAATAGAAAAATTGGGTATGCATTAAAAACCATAATAATGTTTATAAATATAATAGTGGATTCATATACTTATCTAGTAGTGGATATGAGCAATAGAAAAAGCTAACCATTATCCAAATTTCAAAAAGTTTTACTTACTAAAAGAAAATGTAACTTTCATAACTCTGCTTACTTCTTCTCAAAGTAACTCAACCTACATAACGGTTTTTAAAGAACAAATAATCCATAGTCACATGTTTTTAACACATGCTAGATAACTGATCGATTATGAACCAATAAAAAATTACACTTCAACATTTGAAGTTAAAAGCTTTCATTCTAAATTACCATCTAACAAGATCATATATGTCAAACAATATGGAAATAAGCCTAGAAAAGAACTATAAAGAACACAATCATATGTTAAACTTGGCACGTTATATTTGGTTGTTTTGAATATACTATGTGGACTTGGAAATATAACGTGGTAATTTTGTTATTGGCTAAAAATTGGTTAAAAATTTCGCAGTGTACATAGATATCGATTTATTTATAATTTTACTAAAAAATGAAGAAGATTTATTTATAATTTTTTCTTCAGTTATATCGTGAAAAATGAACTCTCCCGTTTATAATAAAATACCTACCTTGATCATATGGACACTCCCCAACCTCAGTTAAATCTTTTTCTGAATGAAGTGAAAAATAAACTCAACGGTTTGTTAGAGGCAATTGTTTGGACAACAAATTAACATACAACAGCTCATAAAGTCAGTCCAAGGCCCATTCAAATAAGCCTACAGTCTGTGAATTTAGCCTCTGCCACAAAGCCCAAATGACCAATGGGAATTGATTTGACTTGGGCATACAATGTCAGCCCATAAAGAAATAGTGGCAGCCAACTAAAGCCCATGGCTGGAACAACATCAAACTAGAATTCAAGTGCTTCCCTCTATCATGTGGACCAGGCTCACTAAAGAGAGGCAGTCGAAAAAGGGAAAAAGGGTCATTCTACATCAACTTGGGTCCACCCAAAGTTTAACAAATGAGTTTCGAACACTTGTGAGACCTTTGGACCCATGATTGATGCCATGTGTTATATAAGAGTTCAAAATAAAAATTTATATCTATTGTATTAGAACTAAACTTCATTCAAAATCACCATTTCTTCCATAAATCAAGGATTAATTAGCAACAATGCAAGGCAGTTGTAATCCTTGATTCCAGTAAATTTAAGTGAGGATTCTTCCTTTAATGTGTTTAGGTCAACAATTTCACACACTTGCTAGTGTGAATCCATAAATTTGATCTCTCGCATAAGGAATTATTATGTTCATCAGGAAGACTACTAACATGGTTCTTTCTAACATCTCAACCAATAAAATGCTATTATCTATGCAAATGTGATATCATCTGGTAATTTTTATTTTTTATTTCTTGTACTGATTAGGAAGCTCACACATAAATTTACATAGATGACATTATCTCATTGGTCAGGGAGGATCACATCAGCAGTCATCCCGGTGTAAATAATGATTTCTCCTCTCACACATGCCTCACATTTATTTCGGCCAATAAAGGAAAATGGGTTGCTTACAATCAAGATAGTTTCTATATGAATAATGCTAGAGATACAAACTACATATCTTACTCTCTTTATATATTGTTACACATTTTATATAATATTCCTTAATACATTTATTGACCCGTGTTTAATGTTGAATATTAACTTGGGCATTAACAGATATATATTTATTAAATCTCACTAATATGTTTGTTTAGCCTTATGTCAAGGACGTTTTTTGAGACAAGGGCGAAAAATGCGAAAACGGCCCAAATCTCTCATTGGGTTCTTTAGCAGTGTTTATTTGTGGATAATCAAGCCCAAAATTCACAATGTATAGAAAACAAAGGCTAATGGTGCTTTGACAAAAGAGAATCAAAATGCTAATAACAAAAGTGTAGAAAAAAGCATAAAAACATAATAGGTCTGAAACTTCGACCCACAGTCACCGAGAAGAGAAAATTGAGAGAGGTTATGAGAAAGAGAGGAAAGGTTCCCCTATACCCATATTTCCACCCCTAGGGTTCAGAATTGTGAGAATGTTTCCTACCTCAGTGAGTTTTGGCTCTTAAGTTTCAGCTCTATAGGAAAAACGTGGTTCAACAGGTCTGAAACTTTGACCCGCAGTCACCGAGAAGAGGAAATTGAGAGAGGCTGTGAGGAAGAGAGGGAAGGTTCTCTTGTACCTATATTTCCATCCCTAAGATTCAGAATCATGAGATTGTTGACTGGCTAAATGGATTTTTACTTTGAAGTTTCTGGTATGTGGGTAGAACGTAATTAATCCATTTTGAATTTGATTGGGGCCTTTTGTATTGAGCTTGGGGTGCTTTAAGTGACTGATTTTTGGTCAATAAAAGAGGCTTTGAACCCCAAGGTCTCAATCAAAGAGGTTATGGTCAAATTTGCTTTAATTAGGGAAGAGAGTTGGCTTACTTTTTACATGATTTTGGAAATAAAGTAACTAACTCCATTAGTTATTCTTTCCTTGTCATTGTAGGCTTTTGACAGCTGCATTTGGCTACAACAGGCTAGCTTATTAGTTTAGGGCCAGCTATGTTTTTTAGGTGGAAAAGAAAATACAGTAGCAAAATTAGGTTAGGGCAGAAACTTTGGACCACAGTAACCCAAAGCATAAAAGCTCTTTTGATGTGGAAATTTTGGATATAAGACCTTCTCCATGAGCCTAAGGTACTACCAGCGTTCCTTGCCCACTTGGTAGCATGCATGGGCTGGGCTCATATAAAAGGTCCAAAAGGAACCAACTCATACCCTTCAAACCACACTTTCTTAATTTCCCCATAAGTTGCATGGGCTTTGGCCATACTTAAAAGAATAAAATATAATATAATACATGAATTGAGCCCACAAAGAAGTCGGGCTTGTTTGAATAGGGCTTGTACGAAATGTGTCGCGAAAATGGGTATCAACACCTTATTAAATGTATTTAATTACCTCAACTTCATATGCCTTGAAGCCTAATATATTTCCTCCCATTTATTTTTGTTTTATAGTCTGAATTATCTACACATGAGAAGATTATTGTCCTCGTTAATTCATTATTTTGACTACTCATTATATTTTCTATTATTTAGGAGAAAACACAATGATAGTAGAGAATACAATGGAGTGAGTAACAACCTTGACTACCCCAAAGAATCTGGGTCTAGCCTTTAACTCATCAAAACACAATACATGTTATAGCCACAAAAAGACAACACAACACATGTCATAGCCACAAAAAGACTCCAAACACCGGTCCAAGGTAAAAGAAAAACCTTGAAGATGCCTTCAAAAGCCTAGTTATTAAACTTTGGATGAGTTTGGTTTAGCTTTTTGTAAAAGTGCATAATGAAAAAGTAGAGTTTTCAAAAAGTGCATAATGAAAAAGTGCATTTTCAAAAAACTGAGTGTTTGGTAAAATCTATTAAAAAGTGTTTTTTGAAAAAACTGAGTGTTTGGCTAGTACTTATAAAAGTGGCAGTTTGAGGGGTAAATTACCAAAAAGGACAATGTATATATAAGGGAGTTTATTTTATTCTTTTTTTGGATGTGAGTTTAATTCATACTTAAATCAACTACTTCATCATACTTAAATCAATTTTCCTCTTTCTAAATTTTTTTTTCTCGCCAATATTAGCTAATAATAACCTACTACTTAAGATTTATTGTGAAAGTATTGTGAAAATATTGTGATAAAAATTGATACTGATTTTAATTTTAACGCACTATTAAAATTATATTTTCTCTTTCTAAAAAAATTATTTTTTCTCACCAATATTAGCTAATAATAACCTATCACTTAAAATTTATTGTGAAAATATTGTAATAAAATTTCCTTCATTTTTCCTTTTTTTTTTTCCCTCTTTTTTTCTCCTCCACACACGTACCCTCACACTTTTCCTTTTTTCCATCTTTCCTCTCTTTTTCCATACCACTTCTTCCTCCAAGCTGTAGAACGTTCCACTGTGCTCTTCTTCTTCCATTTTTTTTTTTCACCACTTCCTCTAGAACATTCCACTTTTCTTTTTTTGTTCCTTCTTTCCCCTTTTTCCCTTCCACTTCCTCCAGTTGCCGCAGAGCTTTTTTTGTTCCTTCTTTCCCCTTTTTTTTTTTTGACAGTTCGATGATGATGAAGAAGAAGATGAAGATGATTGAAACATAAGGAAATCCCTCATCTCACTCCTTAATTCTCAGAGCCCTTAAATCTCTGCCACCATTGGGTTTGTATTTGATTTTGATTTTGGGTTTGGGTTATGGGTTTTCAGTTAATGGTTTAATTTTGAGTTGATTTTCTATGGATTTTGGGTTTGATTTTGAGTTGATTTTGTTTTGGGTTGATTTTGAGTTGGGTTTGAAATGGGTTTTGTTGATTTTGTTGATTGTGGTGGTAGGCCGGTGATAGTTGGGTGGGCTATGTTTGTAGCAGCACGGTGAGGGCAAAGTAGAGAGAAGAGATGAAAGAAATGAGGAATAGGCGTGAGAACTAAAAACTGAGAACTGATGAAGGGTAATTTGGTAATTGCACAACCCCAACGGATATATCAAAACGCGCACGGACTTTTAGCTTTATGGACCTCCAAATCAAGGATGCACGTTCTCTTCACAAGTATAAAACACAACTTTTTCCAAAAAGTTGCATTTTATACTAACCAAACGCTATTTTTGGGCTGACTTTTTTCAAAACGTAACTTTTGGGTTGAAAAAGTTGAAACAAACGGGTACTTTATATCTTTATATCATATTATATATATGAGATTGGTTCAAGTTACACTTGGTGTAACTTCATAAGGGTTACACCTTTTTTGGACCATTGATTTGTATTAGATCTAAGGGTGAAAAAAACACTTATAGTCATGTATTTATTGTTCCCTAGAAATTAGTAACTAAGTCATTAATTCTTCTTATTAAAAATAGGAAAATAAAAAAAACAGCATTAACTATTTGTTCTCCATCATCATCTTCATCTTCTCTCCCTCTCTCACATGGTTTTGTGTTCTATTTTTTAACCATTGAGGCAGTATTTGAAGTTTGCACAATATGTTTTGGTGTTTTTCACTTCAGTCATTGGAATGACAAAGAAATTCCGGTAAAAAGAAATCTAAGGGTGAAAAAATAAATCACAGTGTCAACCATAAAGCTAGAGAATATATGCTACCTTTAAGAACTTATTTCTAATTTTAATAAGATAAACAGAAAGGAAAAAGCTACCACAGAACTGAACCTCTTACCGAACCCCAACAAGGAATGCTCAAAATACCTACCCGCTTGATTGGACCATAAGACTCAAACTCCCTTTTGATTCTGCTTTCAATTGTCTCATAACTAAGTCCTAGCCATGAACAAAGGGACTTCACAAATTTCGGATACAAGCTACAATTATATAGGAAAGAATGGATATAATATAATAAATAAATGAACAAAGCAATCAAACACTCTGTCACTGGTGGTGCAACAGGAAAAGCATGGCCCCCTGAAAGAACAACTTCACAGGTGGTAGCAAATGAACGAAGAAATCAAACGCTCCCAGACATAAAATAATAATAAAAATTTCACTTGTTTCTTGAACTCGCCTTTAATTTCCATTGTTGAGGGTGAAAGTACATAGAAGATGGAACACAAGACCATGTGAGAGAAGGAGAGAAGATAAAGATGATGATGGAGAGCAGAGAGTTAATGTTGTTTTTTAATTTTTAATTTTTAATAATAAGAATTAATGACTTAGTTACTAATTTCTAGGTAACAATAATGACATGATCATGATTTTTTTTTCACCCTTAGATCTAATACAAATCAATGGTGCAAAAAAAGTTATGAAGTTACACCAGGTATAACTTGAACCCATCTCTATATATATAAATTAATTAAAAAAATGGTCAACCTCAAACCTATCGAAAAGGAGACAGTGAGGACAAATACGAATTCCGTTAAGATCAAGGAAACATTCTTTTCACATTGCTAATGCCGTAAACGGCAAACTGGACATTTTCTTGTAGTGATTGTTGCAGAGGTATGAGACAGTTGGAACCTGCAATTGTTGGTCGTCGCATGCAGGTACCACCTACGCCACAACCGAAAACTTTTCTTTTTTGGGTCAATAATCTTTTTTGTTCCGGTGGGTATACGTACAATTGTGCTGGCGACGAATCTTCATCTTTATATTTTATTTGAAGGATTTAGTACCATTTCAATTAAGCTCATTTCACTATCTATATAACTAAGGTCTAAACCGAAAATTATAACTAAGGATATATTAACATTTCAATGTAGCTGGTAGCTGAAACAATATTACATACCTATGTTTCCTCTTTTCTTCTTTGTTTTACTACTTGTTGCCGCTACTACTGCTTTGTTCAGTTCAATTAAAAAAAACTCACTTTGATCCCAATGACACTGACATACTATATCTGGGTGATGCAGTAGCTTCTAATGGAGTTGTTGACATGACCAGAGTTGATATTCAAGCTCGTGTTGGTTGGGTTATCTATGCTAAGAAGGTGCCACTCTGGGACTCTAATACAGGAAAGCTCACTGACTTTAGTACACGTTTCTCCTTCACTATCGGCTCCGTTGGATTGGGCACTTCCGATTTTGGTGATGGGCTAGCATTCTTCCTAGCTCCTGCGGGATTTGACAATATTGCACCAAATACAGCAGGGGGAGGTCTAGGCCTTTTCAACGTACGTCACAACCATGCGTTCACCTCAGAACCATATTATTCTAGTTGAGTTCGACTCTAAGGTGAACGAGGAATGGGATCCTCGATTTACGCATGTTGGGTCTAACAACAACTCGATTGTTTCTGCCATTTCCACCCTTGGAATACCAGCTTCCATAGTGGAGATACGGCAGGTGTTTGAATTATCTACAACGCTACTACTAAGAATTTGAGCGTCTCTTGGACCTATCAAAACACCACTAATACTCAGGAGAATACTAGTCTTTCCTATCAAATTGATCTAATGGAGGTTCTTCCTGAGAGGGTCACTGTTGGATTTTCGGCTGCTACTGGTGTGAGAATCGAGCGAAATTCAATTCAGTCTTGGGAATTCAGTTCAAGCTTTGATATAAAATAAACAACTGGAAAGGAAGCCGAACATATTAGCTTAATAGTGGAACTAGCAGTCGTTGGGATGATTATTATAGTTTTTGTAATGTTGTGGATATGGAAGGGAAATAAAAAGGTAACAGCAGAAATAGTGAATGTAACCTCAATTCATGATGACCTTGAGAAAGGAGCAGGACCAAGAAGATTTTCTTACAGAGATCTTGTTTTAGCTACCAACAACTTTTCAAACGAGAGGAAGTCAGGTCAAGGAGGGTTTGGTGCCGTTTATAAGGGTTACTTAACTGACTTAGACATGCCAGTCGCGGTGAAGAAAATCTCAAGGGAGTCTAAACAAGGGAAGAAAGAATATATAACCGAGGTGAAGATCTTTAGTCAGCTGAGGCACCGGAATTTATTCCAACTCATAGGATGTTGTCATGATGGAGTTGAGTTCTTACTTGTCTACGAGTTTATACCAAATGGTAGCCTTGATTCCCAACTCTTTGGAACAAGGAGTCCTCTCTCTTGGCTAGTAAGATACAAGATATCTCTTGGGTTGGCCTCTTCATTGCTCTATCTTCATGAAGAATGGGAGCAATATGTGGTGCACCAGGATATCAAATCAAGTAATGTCATGCTAGATACTAATTTCAACGTTAAGCTTGGTGATTTTGGATTAGCTCGGCTTATGGATCATGAGTTAGGCCGGCCCCCAGACAACTAGATTGGCTGGAACTTTAGGATACTTGGCTCCAGAGTATATAAGCACAGGTAGGGCTAGTAAAGAGTCAGATGTGTTTAGCTTTGGAGTAGTTGCCTTAGAAATTGCTAAGGGAAGAAGGTCATCTAATCTTATGGGACCAAATTCTGTCATGGGGTTGGTAGAGTGGATTTGGGGTCTTTATGGAAGAGGAGATCTTCTTTTGGCTGTGGATAGAAAGTTAAAAACAGATTTTGATGAAAAACAGATAGAGTGTTTGATGATCGTTTGGACTTTGGTGTGCTCACCCTGATCGAAATCTAAGGCTCTCGATAAGGCAAGCAATTCAAATTCTTAAGTTTGAGGTAAAAGTGCCAATTCTTCCGATGCAAATGCCTACTCCAATGTATCATGCACCTACACCACTATTATTCAACTTGGGTCAACCTTTATTAACTACATGCCTTCAAGAGGGTCGTTAAACATGTTCATCTTTGCTACTAAAATCTATTATATTGCTTGTCTTTGTTTAGGATCTTGATTGTTTCACATCCAATAGTGTTTATACTTTATTCTTTACATCATGTACGAAGTGTTGACAAATGTAAATATCTTGTATGAAAAGTAGACATTGTATGAAGTAGTGTACATTCAAGAGTGTGAAATATTAATTACCCCTTTGTTTTTGTGTAGAATTATCAACTTGTATCCATGTATCACCATGTTGAAACGTAAGTATTAAAATATTTATTTCTTATGCTAACTAATTTGCATAATCGTGCTAGGCAAAGACCATATTTAAATATATAGAATGAGAGACTTTAACTTGGCAACATGACATTTGCAATTTTACACTGAAGTTAAGAGTGAAAATACTTGTAGTATTATGTAAGAGGCTTTGAGTAATTAAATTTCAATCACATATAGAAACGGATAAGGCTTGATTGCTCTTAGAATTGAGCCAATTAGATTGCGCCCAAGCCCAAGTGTGGAAAAGACTGATCCATTAGCCCAATAATGTTAATCTTTTTCCCTTCTTAAACTTATCTTTTTCTTGATAATAGTTTAGAGAAATAAATGTGCATTCTCATAGTTTAGAAGATAAATGTAAATATGATATAGTTTAAGAGCATAAAGTGTGCATTCTTATAGTTTATAAAATAAGTGTAAAAAGGATTATAATTTAGGGAGCAAACGTGCATTTTTATAGTTTAGGAAAATAAATGTAAAAATGGTATAATTTAAAGAATTAAAATGTAATTTCCCTTTATCATTAAAGCTTGTTACCTCAAGCATATGTGACTTGTAAAGTGAACGGGGCATCAAGGACTATTTCATCCCATAGTTGGAGTGAGCATCGCATATTCATGTCACACCCTTGACCCTTCCATTGCTCCCATGAAAGGATCCACCGGTCCAGTGTCAAATTCAAACCCCAATAAGGATATCTTTCTTGATTAGCTGGTGCGAATTTCTCAAGAAATATAAGCAGTGATTGTTTCACCTCTTCTTCTGAATTTTTCATGTTGAAATTTTATGAAGGATATATATATCCTTCATAAAATCCTTCTTTGAGTTGTCTCCACTTTGTATTTCTCAACGTGACAAATTCAGAAGAAGAGGTGAAATATATTATTATTATTATTATTATTATATATATATATAACCGAATCCTCTGAAACTCTCACAATTTTTCACGTCAGCACAATATTTAAATAACCGAAATCTCTGAAACTCTCACAATTTTCCACGTCAGTACAATATTTAAATAAAATTATCATTTTATTTAAATAAAATTATTTTTTGTTTAGTCCAAGCTTAACAAGGAGTGAAACTCTATCTTTCTAACAAGTTCAACTTAAACTCAAACTCATCACTATCATTTTTTTAAAACAAAATTATTTTTGTTTAATCAAAACTTAACAATGAGTGAAACTCTATCTCTTTAACAAGTCTAACTTAAACTCAAACTCAAACATTGATAATCTATATAAAAACAAAATTCTAATAGGACTAAAAAGAAAAAAAGAAAAAAAGAGACTCACGTTGAAAATAGGACTCAAGAGAAAAAGAAAGAAAGAAGAGACTCACCTTGAAAAAAGAAAAAGAAAAAAGACCCACTTTAGATTAAGAAAAAGAGAGAAAGAGAGAGAGATAGAGTTGATTTCACATGTGCCTGAGATTTTCTTTCTATCTTATTCTTTTGTTATGTTTAGAATTGATTTTCTTTGGAATATTTGGGTTAATCTTCATATTTATATTGACATTGTATTCATGGGTTTGGTTTTTAGGTTGAAATTTCTACTAATTATTTTTTTATATTGTATATGGTAGATAAAGTATCTATATTTTTTTTTGAGAAAAATCAAAACTGCAACTCATGTCTTCCAGCATAAGGAACGATAAATTTTTATTTGGTATGTTATATATAAATTTGTTGAATTTGGTTAGATTTTGAAGTAGAATTTGAGGATTCTATAAATTTTAAAGTTTTAAATATTGGAGTTTTTGGTATTTGTGTCTCAATAGGTTGATCTTAATTCTTTACCTTAAATGCTTTTTATTTAGGTTCATGTGATTTTTTGTTTTCTTATAAAAAGCTATGATTTTTGGTTGATTAATTATTTGTTTGGATTCAACATAAAAGATAATGGAATTAAGTATTATAATTTTGATATTGTTCCATATTTTGAAATGTTTATATTGTTATTACTACGAGAAAATCATATTGCTACTCAAATTTGAAACTTGGTATGTTTTCCTCATATCATGGTCTTTGTTTATATATTTGTAACTTATATTAGTTTTGAGTGTGTGTATATATAACTATTGAGAGTTTTGCTTTATTAATTTAAGAATTGTAAATTACTTTGTAGGTTTCAGTAACTATGCACTTGCAACTCAATAACGTTCAATGTTAAAAAACACTTCTAAACTATGGAAAAGTATAGAAGTTAAATATTTCTTCATTTAAAAAAAAAAAAAAATTACTAACTAGCAAAATGTCTATTTAGGTATTGTTTGGATTGGTGTTTCACGTCTGTGTTCTGTTCTTTTTTGACCAACGCCTCTTGTACTATTCATAGGACATGAACAGTGCATTAAGGCAAATGAACAGTGTTTTGTGAGTGTGAACAGTAACCGAAAATTATTTTTTTATTGTTTTTAGTTTTCAGCAAAATAAGCGGTATCCCAACGCATCCTTACTCATTGTTGGATTTTTTTTCTAGAGTCAATAGTTTTTCCGTGCATTGCACAGGTTAGCGACCAGTTAGATGAATTATGGAAGAATCTGGGTCTTTATGTACACGTTATACAAGCTTGCTTATCCTTGAAGTTGATATAGAATTTGGGAACAAGAGGACTACTATAGAATTATAATTGTGTAACTTGTAACCAGCTAATAAAAGTTACATACCCTACCACCCCTTTTCAAGCTAGATCCCATAAACGGCAAGTGAACAAAAAAGAAAAAGAAAGAAGAAGAAGAAAAAAGAAAAAGAAAGAAGAAGAAGAAGATCTCAGTATCTCACAGCCATGTACAGGTTATTACTTCTACAATACATTAGAAGATTCAGAAACCATTTAAAATCTTGGTCACATGCCAATTATGGTCCATATTTCCAACAATCACAACCAAAAATGAAAGTCCCATATGGCCAAATCTAGGTGCAGTATGACCAGAAATTTTAACCGTTAATGAAATCCCCATATGGGCTCTAAAACACGAACTGGCTTGATTCATCCAATTTGAAAGGAAAGATTAAAGAAACAAGGTGGGCACTGAGAAAACAAATGCTTCACTATGGTAGCCTTGGCATTGCACACTCCTAGTACATACTTCAGTTGGTTGTGTTCTCGTTTATCACAAGGTAAAAACAAACACAGGCCAATATAGCAGCCAAACAAAAATTTACAGCGTTTATTTTGAATCACTTCATAGAATGTAAATTCTATGCCTATACTAACAATGGATGGTGTCACTTAACATTGTGCAAGAACTTCTAACACAAAACAGAGGCTTTATAAACACTTTAGTGTAACTTTTTGCTATGTTACATGACTTACATCACTCCATAAATTTCTTTTGAATGGGTATTTTGACAAAGCAACTGTTGAATTATGTTGCGTTGTCATACTCTCCATGATTGCAAAATATCAAGATAATGGGAGATCAATAACTATCTCATTATATAATGTTCAATGTCAAGTATTTTTTTTGAAATTTAAAATTATTCATAAATCACAAGTTTATGAATCAAAAAGTAAACAAGATCCGAATAATACAAAATATTATATGCATAACACATAGAATATGTAATCCAAAGGTAGAATTCTCAAAATATTAATCTACTAAAAATTTATGGAGTGGTGTAATATTGCAAAGAGTTACACCAAGTATACCACAAATCAAACAAACATTATCAATCAACCCTACAAAAAAAACATATACAACTAATTTTTTCAAAAGTTTATGTTTATTTAATCAGCAAAAATGATCTAAGCTCCTCAGTTAATCAACTAAATTGATAACTGTGTTCTCAGTTCTTTCTGTTTTTCTAATTTTAAAGAGCCCAAAATTTGGTTGAGCAATCTGCTTTTGTAATTTTTCTCCCTTATCTGGTAATCTGGAAACCATGCCCTATTAAAGAGAATAATGAAGCAGTTAAACAGAAGAAAACTGAGTAAGATTACTTTTTAATCAAGAAAAGATATTATAGAATAATGACTAAACTAACTCACTTGAATACAGTTTAATATGAAACACACACAATGTATGTTGGATAGCTATACAGTGGTCAAGACTTGTCTATTTAAATCTCAGGATCGTTACTTAGAGGGGTGGTTACATAGGCCCTTGAAGGAATTATAGGATTTAGACGGTATACAGCTCACTTCTACAATTTGGAAAGTTCAACCTAAATAACATATTACTGGCCTAAGACGTTAAGGAAAATATAGAAGATTGCAAGCAAAAAGATGATATATTCAAAATGTTAGGATGGTTAACAATCCTAAAATAACCCAGTTATGTGAATAGCTCCAACTACAGGCAACCTGCAAACTTCACTAGAAGCCAAGCAGAATTATCTTCAATTGAAGCTATTTATTAACCAAAAAAGGATCAGTTTGGCAGGGCTGTAAATTTTCACAATATGCAGCTGCTTTTAAATCTATCCTTGGACTTCTTCGCCAAAAAAAATCATAAAAATAAAAGTCTGAACCCGACTTCACAAAAATGGTGGCATACTAAAGCACCATTTGTCATCAAACAGGAAAATATGATAGCCTCGGATCCTTAAAGCTGAAAAAGCCCAATCAAAATGGGCCTAAATTTTGACAAATCATATGCATGGCTCACTGCTGGAAAAAGCATGCTTAAGCACAAAGTGCCAGAAATAGTGCTTTTTTCACCTCTAAAGTGAGGCACATTTGCAAAAATTCTGGAGCTTTTTTACTTTTCTTTCAAAAAAAAAAAAAAACAAACGTATAATGCAAGTATGCAACTGTCAAATCTTAATGTTATACAAAGGTCAATTTTCTGGTATGATATCATCCATCTAAGCCCAGCCCTCCATCCAGTTACAAATTCTAGATGCAGAAGTCCATTCAGGACCATACTCATTCTCACCAAAGGAGACTCAAGCCAGACAAACTTTACCTTTATACCAGATATATTTCCCTCTCTCTCTCTCTCTTCTTTATTATTTCTCCTTGATTCACACACACTCTCCTTTGCTTGATCCTAAAACCCACAACCCACCCACACCCATTGATCTTCCCTTTTTCCCCATTGAGAGAGAGACTACTAATTTAGAAAAAGTAAAAGAAGATTATAAGGGTCACAAAACTTGTGAGGGCAGTGATATATTGAATGAGGATGATGATTAGATACTTTAGAATTGTATTGCATTGCTTTTGTTAGGCATAGAAATTATTACTTAACATTCTAGTGCCTTTTGACCTATGCTTTTAGGGTATATTTTTATTCAACCATGTAGTTCATGCCTTCATTTTAATCATGGCTATCAAATATTATGGTTATGTTTATTTTTTCAAGCCCAAGATAATTTTCAAATTTATTACATTATTATTTTTAAAATGTGCCCTTCACTTCAATTAGGCACATACTAGCATTTTGTGCTTAAGTTCTAGGAAGCCTTTATGCTTAAGTGTGCCCTGCACTTTTACCAACATTGGCATGGTTTCACCAAGATCATGATTATTTACTTAGCTAGAAAGAGAAAGATAAAATGTACCTTATTTGCAAGCTTTTGAGATAGACAATTGATTTTCTCTTCAATTTCAAATTTCGTCAGATTACTCCCACTGTCAAGTGAACAGCGTTTCTTGTTCATGCTTACATCCTTTGGCTTGAAATCATATGCAGCACTATAAAAATAGAAGGCAAGTTTTTACTACAAGAACAAGTATATTTGCAACTTCAACAACAAAACTTACTATGATATATGCTTATAGACCATACCCATCAACAATACATTCAAGCGAAGAACTTGATGGAAAACATCCTACAAACGTAGTCCCTTTTTTGCTGCACACAAACAGGTAACCAAATAAGCATAGCGCTTCATATACTTCTAAAGACACCTTCTCCTGCACAAACACAAGCTAAAATACTTGCAATTTGAGTTGCAATGAGCTCTCTTGGCAATTTTTAAATTCTTTTCTTTCCTTTGGAACCAATCAAACAAATAGAAACATGCTTTTAAGTTTTATGGGGTATTTGGCAAACCATAAACTGGGTCAACCGAGAATAACTTAACAGAATGCCAATGAACTCAAATGGCACATCCTTCCATGGTAAAATGCTACAGTTAATTCTAGTTATTTTTTTAGCATAAGAGTATTTTTATAATCACAACATATTTTTATAACATAAATATATATGCTAAAGTGATATCCTCACAAAGTCATTAGCATGTGCCTCCTTACAATGATTGCCTTTCAACATGTTTGATTTATATCCGACTTGAGGGGGAGTGTTAGAGTAAAGTGAAAGGTGAGGTCATGGGTACAAGACTCACCGAGTGTGTGTCTGTTAAATTTTTTAAAAATATAGATCTAGTTCTTAATTTTCCATTTTTTATTCCAAAATTTGTATATATGTTATAAATGGTTTAGGCAAATGATATACAAATCAAAATAATTTCTACAAACCAAAACTAGAATAAAGTTGAACTAGTTTTATTTCAAGATTAAGTCCTGTATCCACGACTATATGCTTTATCCCATTCTTAAGAGGAATGGGTTCTCATTTAAGCCAGAGCTCATCAGCTTTATTTTAAGATTGCTTCAAAACTAATTGAACCAGCTCTATAGTTTGCCAAAGCTCATTAGGTTACACATGTATCCACCAGAAAACCTAAAAATGGGAAGACAAAAAAAAGGGATTGCAAAAACACTACAATATAGAGAACTGGTAACATCACAATTAAGGATTTGTAAATCTTTCAGATAAACATAAATGTAGCCCCAAGAAATGATAGGGTTCACATATTATGTAAAATACCTTTGTCCCATAATGGTCCAAACGGGGACACCAAAAAATTTAAAATTAAAATGAATGCAGCCAAAGTAGAAAGTGGCAAACCAAAGGTAATCACCTAATCTCTTCCTCTTCTTCCTTTACAACTTGTACAGGTGCTGTCACTTCCTCTTCTTCCTTTACAAGTTGTACAGGTTCTGTCTTGGAGAAGAGTAAACTGTGGTGACTAACTCCTGCTATACCTTGAGTTTGCAAGAACTCTATATGAGCTTTCAAATAGTCATCCCTATGACAAACAAGAGAATAATTAATGACTTAACATAGAAGAGAAGTGGATTTCATGAATTACAACTGCACAAAATCTGCAAATGTAATGCATGTAAACAACATAATAAAAGTTTCATATTGCCTCTGCAGCATAAATATTATTATATAAAGGTGTTAAGCAAGACTGCTATTCATATATCTAGAAGCTTCTACAAAGCCTTAGCTTTATGGACTTCTATAATCCATCTTCATCTATGCTACTGTAGAAAGGGAATTACCAATATTGAAGTCCATAATAATAATAATAATAATAATAATAAAACTTCATGATCATAATCAAGAATTGAACATAAACAAAAAATAAGCTTTTGACCCAAATATTTCCTTAAAAGTCTCTACCACTTATGTATAGGGGGCATAATTGTAAATTTATATAAACTATCTTTTCTATCTTCTCAACCAAAACAAAGGAAATTTGTATTTATTTTCCATCCTTTGCACTTTTCCATCTTCTGTACCAAACAAACATGATGGAAAGCTAAAACATTTTCCCTCCTCCCAACTAAACGGAGTCTAAGTCACCTTTCTTTCCACCTTTTCTCTCTCACCCTAAGACATTTCAATCCTTGATTCAAGAGAAACTCCTGAAACTTCATCATTATTTTCAAGAAAAGGGAACATTGTGTGGATGATTTCTTCAACTCCATCAAAATTTGATAGGTATGTATGAGCACGCACGTCACTTGTGCTCCACTTCAAGCTATTTATTATATAACACTTGCTCTTATTATTGAAACTGTCAAAATGAAAGTAAGTGTTGTTTACTTAGAATGGAAAAAAAAAAGGATTAGGTATGGCTAAGACACAACTGCTCAAAAAGTACACTGAATCCAAACACCTATAAGGAGATTTTTATCCATTTTGTTTGTTCCTCAAAGCATAATTATATTTGGACTGGACATATAACTTGTTTTATGAAAGAATATTAAAAGTTAAACCAATCACCAATAAGGAAATTTTCATGCAACTTCTTTGTACCTCAAGCTAATAATATGAGGGTTCGAGAGTCGAGACATGTAAAATGCCATATAGAAGAATGTTATGACAAACAAACACCTAAAATTATCTTCAGAGTATCATTGTTATCCCTGCCTCCACATGCATCCAAGAAAGAGCAACAAAAGGAGAATTTCTAAAAAAATGTTAAGCAAAGAAAACAATTTAGCTTTGGCATCCTCCTTTTGCTTCCTTTAACTCTGCCTAGATCAATAAAAAGACGACATTGTTCAGGATCATCAGCAACAAGAAAACTCAATCAGGTTGACTGAAACTTTATACCTTGTAAAAGTTCAAATAAATTTGAGAGTTTTCTAGCATCTAAAGAAACATGAGGTTAGAATTTTACAGGGTTTGTTACAGTCAAGTGTTTTCAGATTAATAACAAACCCCAAAATATAATTTGAATCATATTCTAGGACTGAAGATATAGAATGCAAAAGCATGTGCAGAAGCACACTTTTGCACACTAAGTCAAGCATTATTAAATTATATAAAAAAAAGATCAGATTTATGAAATAAATCTAAATGCCATAGACTAAGTATCAGTACATTATGTGATGGCAATCATGCTCTTTGTGTAACTGCTTCTGGGTAACAGAGACATCAAACCCCTGTTCTGGGAGACTAAAAAGATCCCGAAGATCCTACAAAAAATTATCACAAGTTTAGAAAAGAACATCAAACCCTTAGATTAGTAACGTTCTTGAAATCTAGGCAGTAAAGCAACACTTTTTTTTTTTTTGGGAAGTGCGTACCTGCTGGCTAAAGTACCGAATTTGTTCTTTGTGCTCAGTTGCAGTTTTGAACAATCCTCCTTTGAATATCTAAATGACACATTCAATTATTCAAAATAACACAGTTACATTTAACGCCTCAAATTTTAGAAAGTATGGTTGGAACATACTTTCAACCAATAAATAGATATGCCAGGAAGAAGATCTCCTGTCATACAATTGAAAAACACCAAGAAAGGGTGATCATGTATCTATTAGTCTAGAAGCATGCATTTCATACACAAACAGAGAAAAACGGTCCAGTTAAAACATATCGAACCTTAAAGAGGCTCATGTCCACCTCATATTATCTTTATTTAATGTGAACCATGGAAGGTTTATTTTAAATATTTTGAAACCTAAAATATCTTAACTATTTCTTTTAAACAGCTTTATACGACTTAGAGCATGGTCCCAGCAAGGCAATGTTTCCCCATTTGCAGCAAGGTATTAAAACTTCTAGCAAACAATAGGTCCCAACAGCACACTTCATGCCCCATGGCATAATCAAATACTGCCTCTGTATACCCTGAACAGAAAAAGGGGAAATAGACTTCACCTGCTTCCTATATATCTTTTCTTCAACAGTTCCACACGTCATTAATCTATATACAATGACATCCTTTGTTTGCCCAATTCGATAAGCACGATCAACACTTTGGTTATCCGTACTGCAAAAAAAAAGGTGTAAAATTTAGTTTAACAAACCTTGATCCACAGGTTATTACTCTTAACAAACTGGGAAACTCAAAAATCCAAGGGAAAAAACAGAGAAATGGAAAGCAAGGAGGAAAGCAGTCATATGTGAATACTAATTCAAAGACCATATAAATTGTACACCACTACAAACAACAGAGGAATTGAAAATTTAAGAAAGAGATTACCGAGCAAAGGTAAATTAACAAAGCAGCTATACATAAATGGTTTTTTTACAAATATTATTAAATTCCATAGCTTAAGTCAGATAAAGAAGTGAAAGGGAAGACAAGAAATATTCAGCAACACAACTCATAACTGATTCCTCAACAACTTCCTTGACCTCTGTTACTTCCACAGCTGCTAATACCCCCATCCCTTCTTTAAGATTAGATTCATATTTGGCCAAACCAAAAGGATGTGCTGGTCACTATGGAGGAACACATTGAATTTTTATATAATAGGTAACCTAACAAACAACAAAATCTGATGACCAGACCAGCAAACACCTTCTATTTCATGGGACAAAAATAAAGCAAAGATGAAGTAAATAGAACTAGAATAGAAACAGTACAATAGACGTTACAGGATGTTGACCCCTTTTCTGGTAAGTATGATGAACCCTATGAGAGAGGGAGAGAAGGTTGTAAAAATGTATTATGCAAGTATCCAATGAAAGCAGTGAAAAAGTATAGTTCTTAGAGTCATACTAGTTCACTCAAAAATGGAATAACTTTTGGTGAATGACCACCAGAAAAGACAAATAAGTATCCAAAATGATGTTTTGCCTAACTAACAAGGTGGGTTGGTCAAAGTCGTCCATATTTTTTATTAAAAAGAAAAAAAGAAAGAAAGAAAAACTAGAAATAGCACCTGGGGTTCCAAGCAGGATCAACTACAATTACACGGTCTGCTCTTGTTAGTGTAAGGCCTAGACCACCAACTCGAGATGTCAAAAGAAATATGGAAGCTCCAACACCTTTTTGGAAATCCTACAGATAAAAGGATCATGAGAATCACAAACTATATATATATTTTTTTGAAAGAAAATCAAACCACTTTGATTATATACAACACTTACATTAACAATCTTTACTCTGTCACTAGCTTTTGTGGTACCATCAATGCGCAAGAACTCGTAACCTTTGGATACTATTGAATTCTATAAAACAAAAGATCACTAATAAATCAAATTACGGGAAAGTCTGATATAACAACAAACTCTAGGTCAATAAGAAAACTTGGTGCTTAACAAAACATCAAATTACCATCTTAACTCATCATTTTAGGTTTCATATACATATTTTTATTGGCAAACACACGCAGCAGGTGGATCTTGACCCACGACCTCACATGCCAATTTGCTCTTACAACTTACAAGGGGAGAAAGTGCCACTTGAATTAGAGCTCACTAGCATAACCAATTCCTAAATCTGTTCGATCATCATACTTTGATTGAGATCATTTGAACAAAAGGCAAACAAAAAAAAAAAAAGGTGACTTAGAAGAACAAAAACCAAGTCAATAAAATAATCAATCGATTATATTTCAGCACTGTGAAAACATGCATCCAAGGTGAACAAGAATAAATTTGATTTTCATGGTGGTGCAGACACTAGATAGGCCTCCAATCACGTGTGTTTATGGATGTCAACACAAGAAGTTGGCCCATCCAGTGACTATGGATGCATGATGGAAGCCCGCTGCCAGCTGACCTGTTTATCTAATAGATTAGGGATTTTATTTTATTTGCTTTAGGAATCTTATTTAAAAGCGCCAAGGTTCAGTATTGTTATGCTTTACTTGATTGATAAACTTTAGGCTGGAATTCTTTCAATAGCTTGGTGCAGATTCTGGGCAACCCTAGACGTTGATTCCAAATTTTCATCGCTAAGTGCTGATTCCTAGTTTTATCTCCTTTTTTTTTCCTTTTTTTTCTGCTCTATTCGTTTCCTACAATTCTCCTTGAATTTTCTGCTGCATTATAAAGAAGATATTTATAATGTTAAATCAGTGTACCACAAGCTTCAAATCTTAAGATTTGAAGTTTCATCTTCAAGTGGCAGTTCTAATAAACCTCAAATTCTGTAAATGTAGTTTCCTTAATATTTGTGCCAAGTATACTATAGTAGAAATACACACTATAAAATAAAAGGTCATACTTAGTGCACAAAACTCCCACTTTTGCGGGATTAGGAGAGGTGATTGGTAGGCAGTCTTATCCCTAATAATAGGAAACATGATCCTCTCCATTTCAAGCCCTCTCTAAATTACATCCATTTCACAGTCAAAATTTTATATTCCAAATTTAATAATGTACAAACTGCAATGTCATTTAAAATTTAAATGATGTGGCGGTCTATACATGTTTAGGTTGGTACAACTAGGGATATAATCTCAACCATGAAATGGAACCAATTCAAATAGAGAGGGTCCCTTTCCCAATTATACGATATTCAAGAAAAATTGTTGGTTCTACAGCTAGTGTACAACCAGGGATGTAAATGTAACATCTAATGAGTTTCTCTAGCTATTAATATGGGGACCTTATACAAACTATCCAAACATAAAGCATATATATCTTAGTGGAATTTAGCTTTAGATTAGCTCTAGCATAGAAACCGTGAAGGAATTATTCATACCACACAAGGAAAGTCATATGTTATGCCAAATAACTATATTGCACTAACATTTATGGATAGAGTGTGCAAATGTGTCCAAATAAATGTCTTGGATTTAAAAGAAAATAGAAGCAGCAACTTGCCTCAATGAGAATAAAAACTGCGACTTCTACATATGCATAGTGACAAAAAATAGCTTGTTTTTCACATGATATGAATCAGACAGGGGTTAAACTTCTAATCGTAGACAATTAGTGAGAGACTTATGTACCCCTAGATGAATTCACATGATGGGTTGAACATCAACTTGCATCATATTATGACAAGCATTATGTGGCAGATATATACAACCCTGTACCCAAAAAAAAAAAAAAAACCCTACATAAACTAGACATTTATCTTTATTTCACTTTGCTGCAATGCCAAACAACTACTCACTTAAACGCTTAATAGACCCTCATCAAACTTCATATAATATAGTGGATAGTCTTAATTAAATTCTTGACTCAAAAGACAAACCTTGATTGAGAAGAGTGTCCTGAGACTATCCACTACACAGGAATAATTAAATAAAAAAAAACTTTATGTTCCCCTTCCCCATACTATCCACTATATTTAAGACAAGTATTGAAAAGGAAACGAAGTTAAGACTAACCTGGATAAGATTAAGCATCTTACGGGTTTGGGAAAAGATAAGTACACAACGGCCTTCTTGTATCAAGTTATCCTGTAAAAAATCATTGAACAAATCATATTGAGCAATCAACTTAAATATCCGGGGAATCTATTAATCCATGTGAAGCATTTCCCACCAATAAAGACAATATGAAAGATATTTTGCACGAGACAATGTTATGCTTCTCTTCCAAGTCATCTGTATCAGCGACATCAGCTATGTGCATTGCCAATTTTTCAGCCACATGAACATCTTCTGGTTTTAGCATTGATTCCATTCCTTCCAAGACATCTGCAGCAGCTCTCTTTGTCAAGAGAAGTGGATCATCACATATTTTCTTCAGAATCTGTTTCAAATTAAATTATATTTATAGTTATCCTTTCAGGAAAAAAAAAAAAAAAAAAAAAAAAAAAACTATGTTTTAATTTCCTGATATATATATATATATATATATATTTTTTTTTTGTGTGGGGGGATCATTGTAGCAAACAGGTGCATGACAATTTTGTCCCTGCAAATTGGCTACACTTTGAAAATAGCAAATTCATGGTACTATCCAATGACATCCTTTTTTTTTTTACTGGTAGGACTACCTGCGCACCCAATGGGTTTTTGAACCTCAACCTTACTCACAAGCTAACAAGCCCATTCATACCTATAAAATATCATAATAAAAAATGGGGGGCATTTTTTTTCCTCTCGTACAAGATATCAGAACTTTGGGAATTGAACTCTCCAAACAAAATTGGGGTTAAGACTGCCTACCATGACTTCTCCCAAACCCAACAAAAGTGGGAGTTTTGTGTACTAGGTACGAAATTCTTTAAACAAGATATTAGAACTTCCTCTGATTTTTTATTGGTCACACACATATCCAATGGGTTTCAAACCTACGGCCTTACCCTCTACCCTTTCTTATTGGGGGAAGAGCTTCAGTTTGAGCTAGAGCTCAAATAAATGAGATTAAGAACTTTAAGTGGGATGCAATTGTTTTGATATCTGGTCAAGTTAGTAGACAAGTCCAAATTGGATCAACCAAGTGATTCAACTGAGCCAACCAATTTATTTATTTTAATATAGATATGATCAGATTTGATTTATGGCATTCACTCCATGATGATACTCTTTATTATCAAACCAAGATACTGATTGGTTTTTGGTGTTGGTAGGATTCAAACCCAAGTCCCTTATTTGACGAAAAGTTTATCAATTGAGCTAATTAGAACCCACAATTGAGCCAACTCTGAAGACACATATAAAAAGATTCAAGAATTTCATATATATATATATATATAATGACATAATAATTGTGATGAACTTGAAAACAAAATAATATTAAGTTAAAATTCTGTTGCTACCCTTGGGGATGTCATAACCAAAGCTTTTAAACATAAATAAACCCACATTTTTCAACTGTACTAGAGAACAACGAATCTCCAGAAGTAGGTTCTTCTCGATCTATTTTAAATAGAACAAAATTAGCAAAGAAGTCCGCAACAATATCTCCAGATGCATGATCTAGTAAACTTCCAAAGGCACTACTAGATTACAATCAAAAAAGAAAAAAAAAATCATATAAGTAGACACTGAATTTTTTTTTTTTAAACAAGAATTTAACCGAAAAAAGAAGAAGCAGAAGCATGATCAAGGATCACAAACAATACCGTAATTGCAGCCAGCGGTGAGCCACCAAAGGCTGAAAGAACCAGCTCACTCTTCAGAAAAGTTTCATAAAGTTGTCTCTACACCAAATAAGTGCAAACTAGGAAATGAACATGACATTTTAAATAAAACCATAATGGGAGATGAAATGAAAAGTACACTGAGAAAAAGCAGATCAAACCTGGCAACTGTTTAATCTTAGCCACACAATGACCTCATTCTTCTTAGAAAGTTTGGCAATTGTTTTGGAATCTTCTTCATCAAATACCTCATTTTTTAAGCGACGCAAAAAATAAGGTTGAATATGTTCTCTGAGCTCCTGTCAAAAAATTATGAACAGTATTATTGTCCTTGTCTGGCTTTTAAGGAAACAAAGTTAACAGCTACCTCTACCTGTGAGAAAGCAACAAAAAATAAGATGCAAGTGAAAGAGCTTATGACATAAAACAGATGCATACAGGGCAAAATATATAGTACACAACAAGTATCAAAGACAGGGGATGACTTGACACAGTTTTTCTTTCCCTCACTTTTAAACAGATTTTGGAATACCGATCTGTAAAACAGCCATCCATGCAGTTCATCACTAACACTTCCTGGCTATACTATTATGCATTACTTTAGGACCTCACTAGAAACCTAAACATCATTAACAAGGTAAAGCCAACAATTAAAAACGTTAAAAAATTTCAAGGTTTAAACATTATAACTTCTATATAAAGATAGATATGGCCACAATTATTAAATTTCTGGTTTCATATTTAAGCATCTGCTGTGATAGCAGAGCAGATTGCAAGTCTGCAACCTGCATTAAATAATAGTTTAAGCCAGAACCTTAAATAAACAGTATCAACGGATCTGGAATTTGTAGATCATATATTATAGGCATAGTTGTCAAAACATGAATTATGTCATGAATCAATTTTTTATTTTTCTGTATTCTGTATTGTGTATCGTTTTTTGTGTATCATAAGATACACAAACACCTAATAAAATTAATAAAAAATTATAATCATACAAATATAAAGGGCGTATTCATTATAAATTTGGAATATATTCAACTAATGACTAATTAATCATCACTTATGTAATAATATTTAAGAATCTAACCTTTTTTTTGGAGAAACATTTAACAAGCTAACTAAATAAATCAAATTAACATATGTTTATAACATACACATTCAAATTGATTAAACTCAAAAGTGATAATACATGACATATGACCCAAAATAATTTTTTATTTTTATCACATTTATCATCTTT
This sequence comes from Quercus ilex subsp. ballota, assembly GCA_032727855.1. NCBI lineage: Eukaryota > Viridiplantae > Streptophyta > Magnoliopsida > Fagales > Fagaceae > Quercus > Quercus ilex. The sequence goes on from CM064917.1 coordinate 41,286,499, forward strand.
CCTAATCAACTCCATATAAGTCAATGTTGTCATCATATTCATCATCTTGCATATTTATTTCTTGATTGAAATTTTCTCCATCATTATCAACATTTATTATCTCTTTTTGTTCTTTTATTTTAATAATTTTAAAAAATTTCTTCATGACATTCTAGCTTTTAGACTTGTAACAAAACTGACCAAAATAAAAAATAATTATATTGTTATTTAATACATTATTCATAGTATAGAAAAGAAATTAGCAAATATGAGAGTGAAGTGTCAAAGTGTGTAAAAATTTCGTAGGAGAAAGAGGAAAAAAAAAAAAAATTCTGGACATGTTATTTTATTAGGCTCAATTAAGTAATCTAATAATTTTGTGTTAAAAACAACTAAACAAATCTAACAACTTGTTGGATTCAAATAAAAGCACAAATTTATACGAAAAACCCATTTTAAAGCCACTTGTCTGTAATTGTACGATATGATATAATTTATACAATACACATCATTGTATTATACGATTCATGAGCACTTTCGATATGCTCTTACAATACAAAACTTTTTGTACACGATATGATACTTATTGTACAATACGCATTGACAACAATGATTAAAAGTATGCGTGCATACATAAAACAAATAAGAATAATTCTTCTTGGCTAGATGTTTCAAAGCTCCCATAAGGGAAAATTTGGGACATGAACAAGAGCTTTTCCATAACTTGCAAATTATTCAATAAGTAGTATATTTCAGCATTTATTATTTGCCATAGCCCCTTTTAGATTATTTTTATAAGAAAATTAAGAACCTTTTGCATGTAAGATGCTTTGACCATCAGTAAAACTGCAATTCGTAACCGCAAAGATGGGAATATAATACATACAATGTACACAAATATGGTGTTCAATATCAAACTATTGAAACCCATAAAGTGAAAATGCAAAATGAACGTTCTAACAGCTTCTTTTTCCTTTTTTGGGGGATCCAAAAGATTGGCGCCATTGAAACTGGGTTATTTGGCAATTGACTCCTCATTGCATCATGTGGACCAATAGGAGAGAGCAAAACCATAGGACTTTTCAAGTTTCATAATGAAGAGAATCAATACTGGATATTAAGAATAGTTTCCTGAAAACTTTGTTTAAAGTTTAAACATTGCACTGTGATTTTGGAGGGGGGGGGGGGGGGGTTTCATAGTTTTCTAGTTGATCTTATGGACCATGTCTGTTTGTAAGCTCACCATTTCAAGCTTTCCTTTCTTTTAATAAATCATTGTACTTATCCCCCCCCAAAAAAAAGACCTCCAGAATCATTTCTAACATAACCAAGGTTCAAAAAGCACAAGCCACAATCTAACCATACTAAAATATCATTACCTTTGCAACTTCAGAACCAATATGCTTTTCTGTATCAGAAGCCTCCTTTTCATTTCCACGAAGAATGGCACACTCAAATTTTTCCTTAAACCTGGGAAACTCCAATTTTTAGTGAAACAAGAAGCACATACATAACTCAAGATGACCACAAAAAGAAGACTATTATTACCATTTATTGTCACCCAGCAGGTCAGGACAACAGAAATTGACCAAGGCCCACAACTCCTAATTCAAGGAAAAAAAAAAAATTCAAACACAAGCACAGAGAAAACTAAACAAGGATCACACACTAAAATCCAAATCCAATCTATGAACATAACATTGAACTAATGAAGTATAATTTTAGAAAAGAACAAATGATCACATAATGAATTCCATGTAAGTTACCTTCAGATTGTTTTGCAACGGTGTCCCACTAATGATAATACGATGAGCACTTGGTATCTCAAGCAAACTTTTGGCTCTTTGTGTACTAGGATTCTTTATAAAATGCCCCTGGTAGTAAATGGGGTGATCAAATAATAATGAAGTAGTCATAAAATACAAAAAAAAAAATTGTTAGGTCACGTAAAACATATTATTATGCACAATGGCAATATGAGAACAGTTTCATGCGAATTCCAATTTTGAATATAATGAAGAATTATAGGATTGGCAATGGAACCGGGCCAAGACAGGTCCCTTCTGCAATCCTGTACGGTGAGAAAAATACTCTCCCTGAACCAATCTGCAACTTGAAAAGGAGCAATGTTAAGGCAGGAGGAACTTTTATCTGATTGGTATATTCTCCATCAATCTGCCATGTATAAGCCTACAAATTTGAAACTTTAAAATGACATTCATACACCTCATGTTCAGTCCATGCAGCAGTCCTAGAGGCATGAGTGCAGCCCTTCTAAACATTCAACAAAGCTGAAAGTTAACCCCAGCTATACTGTCACAAAAGTTCCTTCACTGTTATTTATTTTCAAAGAAAGATCACTGAGCTCCAATGCTGACCTCCCTAGTTTTTCTTGAACTTTTTAAATACCAAAAAAATCACTCAGAATTAGTTGTTAACAGCTTGCAAGAAGTATCTCATATCCCAACCTGAAATGCTAAAAGGTTAAATCACTCCTAATATTAATTGTTCTTGAAATTGATAACATATTAATTGTATATGGAATCTCAATTATACAGGCACTGCTGAATGATCAAATACCCTTGCATTGGCAACATAATGACTCCCTGATTGGCTTAACTCAAGACATGTGAAACAGAGCATAAAGAGTTTCTTATATTTACGATTGTTTACTTCCATTGAGACTTTACTCCTCTTCAGGCATCCAATTTATTATTTATTTCTACCTAGCTTCCACAAATCTCTTCCTATACCCATTTATTACATTCTATGACATAAGATATTCACAAAAGAATTTTACTTTGTGTCAAAAAGATAAAATACTCAAATATGTATATTTCCATCAAAGTAGACAAACATAAAAACACATACATAAATATGTACTACATGAGTACAGAGAGTATGCTGGGGGTGTGGGGACAAAACATAGTATGCATTAGAGTAAAGTGATCGTGCATTCTAAAAATTTTGCAATCCATTCAAAAGTCAAACTATAGGGAAAGGATCTAACAAAATACCTCATCAAGTATCATATAATCCCATGTGACACTATCTTCACTTCCCTTATCATCAAAGTCATAGCCTCCCTGTAAAGATTTTGAGTTGTTCCGTACAATATCATAAGTTGTGAGAAGAACACCTTTTTCCTGCGAGTAACAATCACAGAATGTTATCATCCAACAAAAAATTAGCAAACCAGGAGAAGAACACCAGAACCCCATGGTACCACATCTCTAGAAACCACAACTCTCAAAATTGCAAAGTAACCATTACATGGAAGGGATGACAAATTTTGAACTTCCAAGTTCAGCATTTAATGAAATTCGAACTTAGGAAGATTGTGAATCAGGTTAACATATTCCAGACTTGTGTTAACTCTTTCAGCCTCCATCAAACTTCAAATTTAATCTAATGCATAAACCTTGTTGCATTCTTATTATTAATTTTGCCAGAAAGGTTTCATATGCCAAGTTGGAAACCCAAATTAAATAAGCAAAAACAGCATATCTAATACCTGAAGTATATACTGGAGCTCATACTGTCGAGCTTTTGGACAAGCCCCATAGTATCTGCATGGAAGGACACATTGGCAATTATAATTCAAACAAATATATATCTTTTATCTCTATCAAAGGAACATGCCAAGTAGCCCTACTCTCTTATGTTATCGTAGAGCCCCACAACTGATAATTCTTTGATCCAATGGGGCAGTAGTGTTTTTGGGGCCACAACCAATACCCTATTAATCAAACGCGAATGAAATAATCCAGCTAAGAAGCCACAAATCTGCAATCAGATACAAACAACTATCAACAAATTATAAATAATATATATGTCAAAAAAATTACCTAATATAATATATCCATTTCTTTACCTGCATTGTCTTGCCTAGACCCATGTCATCCCCTAAGATTCCACCCTTACCCTGACAATGCAAAGACCAGAGCCATCTTAACCCATCACACTGATGTGGGTACAGCATTTTTGCAATCTTACCAGGCAACTTGTAAGTAGATTTTGGGCCATCCAAAGTTATAGAAAAGTCATTCTCTGCAACAGAATCATCTGTGTAATCATCCAACACATCAACACCATCCAAATCATCATACTCCTCTTTGCATTTACTCCCTTCCCTCTTTACATCTTTAACAGTTCTCTTGCCACTTAAAATAACACAAGCATCCTCATCATCATCATCCATTCTCTCTTCAACTTTAGACACAAGAGATTGTTCAATAGGCACTAACTTCTTATCCACCCTTTCAGGTTGAGGCTTATATTCTTCACCGTGTTTCTTTGTCCCATGTACCCTACCTACAAACTTATCACCCTTGGAGTCAATATGCAAATAATTAACCTCCTCTTCCTTAACTTTAGACACAAAAGGCTGTCCCTTAGACATTAATTTCTCATCCACCTTCTTGGGTTCATTTATTTTTAGCCTTTCACCCTCGTTCTTCACTCCAAGTATCCGATTAACTTCAAAAACATTCAACAAATCACTCTTCCCCTTCTGCTTTTCTACAACATTCCTAACCCTACCCCCAACTTTCTTAATCATGTTTAATGAGGAATCCAACATGTCAGATGTAGGCAGAAATGAAGACCCTGCACTCACATATTCACGCATCCTTAACCCATCACAATGATGAGGATACTGCATTTTGGCAATTTTACCAGGCAACTTGTAAGTAGATTTTGGGCCATTCAAAGTAATATCACCGTCATTCTCTTCAACAAAACCATTTGTATAATCATCCAACACATCAACACCATCTGAATCAGCACACTCATCTTTGGACTTAGTCTCTTGTCTCTCGATCTCCTTAAACATTCTCTTGCCACTCAAAACAACACAATCATCCTCATCCTCATCATCCGCCGAGTCAATATGCAAATGAGTAACATCCTCTTCTGTAACTTCAAACACAAAAGGCAGTCCCTTAGACATTAATTTCTCATCCACCTTCTTGGGTTCATTTATTTTTAGCCTTTCACCCTCGTTCTTCACTCCATATACCCTATTACCTTTAGAAACATCCAACAAATCACTCTTCCCCTTCTGCTTTTCTACAACATTCCTAACCCTACCCCCAACGTTCTTAATCATGTCTGATGAGGAATCCAACACATCAGATGTAGGCGGAAATGAAGACCCTGCAGTCACATATTCAGGCATCCTTAACCCATCACACTGATGATGATATTGCGTATTGGCAATTTTACCAGGCAACTTATAAGTAGATTTTGGGCCATTCAAAGTAATATAACCATCATTCTCTACAACAAAATTGTCATCCAACATATCAACGCCATCTGAATCAGCACACTCGTCTTTGGACTTAGTCTCTTGTCTCTCGACCTCAACCATTCTCTTGCCAGTCAAAACAAAACAATCATCCTCATCCTCATCATCCTCCAAGTCAATATGAAAATGAGTATTGTCCTCCTTTTCAACTTCAAATGCAAAAGGCAATCTCTTATAGATTAAGTTCTCACCCTCCTTTTTGGGTTCATTTCTATTTAGCCTTTCACTATTGTTCTTCACTCCATGCACCTTATTACCTTCAAAAATATTGCACAAGTCACTCTTCTTCTCCTGTTCTTTTACAATATTCTCAACCCTACCTTCAGCCCTCTTAATCAAGTCAAATGAGGATTCCAATGTGTCAAATGCAGGTGGAAACGAAGACCCTGCACTCACATATTCAGGCAACCTTAACCCATCACACTGATTCGGATACAACATTTTGGCAATCTTATAAGGAAATTTGTAAGTAGAATTTGGGGAATTCATAGTAATAGAATTGTCATTCTCTGCAACAAAATCATCCAATACATTAACTCCATCAGAATCATCATACTCATCTTTGGACTTACTCTCTTTCCTCTCCACCTCCTTAATCGTTCTCTTGCCACCCAAAGCAACACAATCATTCTCATCATCATCATCCTCTGAGTCAATATGCAAGTAATTAACCTCCTCTTCTTTGACTTCAGACATAAAAGGCAGTCCCTTAGAAAATAAAATTTTGGGTTCATTTCTATTTAGCCTTTCGTCAATGTTATTCACTTTATGTACACCATTACCTGTAGAAACATTCCACAAATCACTTTTTTCCTCCTGCTCTTCTACAACATTCTTGAGCGTCTTAATCACATCCAAGGGGGAATCCAACATGTCAGAGGCAAGAAACAAAGACCCCACACTTGGATATTCAGGCAAATCAGCTTTCTCCACTTCACTCATTTTTCTATTTTTCACCAATTTCACACAATCCTCACTTGGGCCAATCCTCTTCGGAGCACGCTTCTTCTCAATGGGCAAAAAATCGCACGTACCACTTAAGTCATTGAGAATATCCTTAATCTCATTCTCACCACCACTCTCAACAACATTTTTGGGCGGGGGAAAATCTAAATCAGCAACATCAACAAAATCTGGCTCATCGAGCACCACTCTTTTATCATCACTATCATTATCAAGAGTTAAAACTTCACATAGACGCTGCCTGCCTTCGATTTTAACCTTCGTTGGCTTCTCTTTCTCTACAAAGACATTCAAAAAAATACTCCAATAAAACAATAATAAGACATTGAGAATATCCTTAATCTCATTCCCAACCCCATTCTCACAACCACCCTCAATAACATTTTTGGGCAGTGGCAAATCAAAATCAGCAATATGAACAAAATTTGGCTCACCAAGCACTGGTTTATTTTCAGCACTATCATTGTCTTGAGTTGAAACTTTAGATAGACACTGCCTGCCTTCAATCTTAACCTTCATTGGCTTCTCTTTCTCTACAAAGACATTCAAAAACACAATCCAATAAAACAATAATAAGTCATTGAGGACATCCTTATTCTCATTCCCACCACCATTCTCACGACCACCCTTAACAACATGTTTGGGCTGTGGCGAATCAAAATCAGCAATATCAACAAAATTTGGCTCATCAAGCACCATTCTTCTATCATCACTATCATTATTTCGAGTTGAAACAATAGATAGACTCTGCCTACCTTCAATTTTAACCTTCAATGGCGAATCAAATTCAGCAATATCAACAAAATTCGGCTCATCAAGCACCGCTCTTCTGTCATCACTATCATCATCTCGAGTTGAAACAATAGATAGACGCCTCCTGCCTTCGGTTTTAACCTTCAATGGCGAATCAAATTCAGCAATATCAACAAAATTTGGCTCATCAAGCACCATTCTTCTATCATCACTATCATCATCTCGGGTTGAAACAATAGATAGACTCCGCCTGCCTTCGGTTTTAACCTTCAATGGCAAATCAAATTCAGCAATATCAACAAAATTTGGCTCATCAAGCACCATTCTTCTATCATCACTATCATCATCTCGGGTTGAAACAATAGATAGACTCCGCCTGCCTTCGGTTTTAACCTTCAATGGTGAATCAAATTCAGCAATATCAACAAAATTTGGCTCATCAAGCACCATTCTTCTATCATTACTATCATTATCTCGAGTTGAAACAATAGATAGACTCTGCCTGCCTTCGGTTTTAACCATCAATGGCGAATCAAATACAGCAATATCAACAAAATTTGGCTCATCAAGCACCATTCTTCTATCATTACTATCATTATCTTGAGTTGAAACAATAGATAGACTCCGCCTGCCTTCTGTTTTAACCTTCAATGGTGAATCAAATTCAGCAATATCAACAAAATTTGGCTCATCAAGCACCATTCTTCTATCATTACTATCATTATCTCGAGTTGAAACAATAGATAGACTCCGCCTGCCTTCGGTTTTAACCTTCAATGGCGAATCAAATTCAGCAATATCAACAAAATTTGGCTCATCAAGCACCATTCTTCTATCATCACTATCATTATCTCGAGTTGAAACAATAGATAGACTCCGCCTACCTTCAATTTTAACCTTCAATGGCGAATCAAGTTCAGCAATATCAACAAAATTTGGCTTATCAAGCACCACTCTTTTAACATCACTATTATTTTCTTGAGTTGAACCAGTAGATAGACTCCGCCCGCCTTCGATTTTAACCTTCGATGGCAAATCAAAATCAGCAATATCAACAATATTTGACTCATCAAGCAACACTCTTCTATCATCACTATCATTATCTTGAGTTGAAACAATAGATAGACGCCGCCTGCCTTCGATTTTAACCTTCAACGGCGAATCAAAATCAGCAATATCAACAAAATTTGGCTCATCAACCACCACTCTTTCATCATCACTAGCATTATCTCTAACTTTACATAGACACTGCCTGCGTTCGATTTTAACCTTCGTTGGTTTCTCTTTCTCTGCAAAGACAACAATGATACTTTCACTCATACACTCAAATAGAAATTTATACATACATATGGCGTGCAAGATACAGGAGGAAAAAAAAAAAAAAATATATATATATATATATATATTACCGAGAGGAGAATTGGAATCGGTGATTCCTGAGAATTGTGGAATATTATCATCGTCAATGAGTATGATTGGCTTCACTTCAAGTTCTATATAGAACAATAATCAACAATATTAAACTCCAAAATTTTCAAAAATATATGTAAAACAAAAAAAAGGTACAGAGAGAAAGTGAAAATTAATAGAGAGAAAAGGAAGTGAAGGAATACCAGAAGAGGCCATTTTGAATAGGATAAGAAGAAAAGCTCTCTCAATTTTTGGGCAGTGAAGAAGAGTAGAGAAGTTGTGAAGAAAAAATGGTCATTGTGGTTCATGTTTTTTTATTTTTCGCCGCAATGTGAGGATTTGAATTTGAAATATATAAGGAAACTCTTTATATAATTATTAATTAAGATACGTGATAGCAAAAGTAAAAATAGCAAAAGTTGAAGCATTGAAACTCGGCTGGAAGGGTGTTTTTGGGCCTTTGTGGCCCATTTGATTCAGTTAGAGACTTTGCTATTTCTCTCTCTCTCTCTCTCTTTTACTCCAATTTCAGTTTAATGGCACTGGTGTTTTCTTCTCAAAAAACAAAAAGAAAAAGAAAAAGAAAAAACAAGAGGTGAAGCATTGCAAGCCAAAAGGCCTAAAACTCGAGCCAGCTCTTTATCACCAAATCAATACATCTCATTTGAGTAATCTCCCACCAATAACTTGAATTTTTTTTGTTTTATCACAATAATATCCTTTAAAAAAAAAAAACAAAATAGTCAGTAATATTCTAAATTTCATACTAATATTCTTTTTTATTATATTACTTACTTTTTAATTAAATTAAATTTCTATCTCTATTTAAACCATCTATTAATTAGAATCTTGACACAATTTTCTTTAAATGGTACAATATATAGTTCCATATACAAATAAAATTATAATAAACGTGTATACTAGACTAGAATATATAGTTTTGTATACAAACACTATCATCATTAACAACTTTCATATTTAAACTTAAAAATATATAAAAGAGAAAAAAAATTATATTATGTTAAATTTACCATGCATTTTACCGGTTTTCAATTAGTATAATATATAATGAAAACCTTTTGAGTTTTTGTTGACTTTTTCTAATATTCCATAAAATCTTCCTCCTCCTTTTTTTTTTTTTTTTTTGGTTGAGAATCTCACATTTTTCACGTCATTATTCAAATTAAAATATATCTTAATTTAAATTCTAAAAGGATTTCCTATAAAAGCCGTCTATTTTTACACCCTCCACTGTAAGGAAGGTAATTGTTTCCATTTAAAATAGTTCTATTTTGCAGCTAAAATTTTAGCTTTTGAATTTAATAGTATATGCTAATTTTAAATGACATGATACTCTATATACTGCTCCACTCATAAAATAATATCTTTACACGAAGCTCATCAAAAAAAAAAAAAAAAAAAAAAATCTTTACACGAAATGTAAACATCAATTTGACAAATTGCAACCTAGAGTCAAAGCACGCAATGGCTCTTGTTGTAAATACTAAATATGTAGGTAATATCATATACTCTTGGAACTTGGAAATTAAGTCTTAAAAGAACAAGTAGGCGGTTATTGATTCAAACTATTACTTCCAGGATTTTAATTATCATGAATCATGATCATGACAATTGGGAGAAGTTATAGTAAATGATTAGGTAACTCTCATATCACACAGAAAATAAACTTTTATACGAGTATGTGCTTCTTCTTCTTCTTCTTTTAATTTTAATTTATTTTTTTTGAGAAGTTTGTGCTTCTTTATTAGCAATGCTAATTACTAATCCTAATGATAGGTGAAAACACTATTTTAGTCATTATATTTTAGGGTCACAGTTATTTTAGTCCTTACTTTTAGTAGCCATCAATTTAATCTCTATTATTTTCAAGTTGTAGTCAATTTAGTCTCTACCATTAACTCACTAACGGAAAATTCTTGCGTGGTAAATGCCTTATTGACACACATGTGGCTAACATAATAATATAAAATCAATTAATTAAATATTAAAAAAGCCAAATAATTTTAATAATAAAATAAATCCATGTCAGACAAAAAATTCTAAAAAGATTAATTAAAAGAAAAAAAAAAGAAAATAATTTTTTTAAATCTCAATTTCTTTTATTTTCTTTTGACTTCTTGCACTTTCTTAATTTCTATTTCTATGCACAATACCCAGGAACACAACAATCTAACTTAAACCAAACAATAATTTATCAAATATCAAGACTCAATTTTCTTTTCAATTCTTTTCTTTTAATCTATTTTCTTAGTAGTCACATAATAATCAGTCAACTATCAAAACCTCCACAAATTTGACCATCAACAATGGTTATTAGAAATTATAGATTTAGATTTGTGTGTGAGTCTGTGAGAGAAGGAGAGGTGAGGGAAACTAAGAAAGTGCTTGGTATTGAGATTTTTTTTGGCTAAACACTCGATATTGGGAGTTGATTTTATATTGTGGTGTTGTTGGGTGTTGGGTGTTGCTGGGTATTGTGTTTGGAAAATAAGAAAGTGCAAGAATTCTAAAGAAAATAAAAGAAAGTGAGGATTTCTTTAAAAAAAATTCATTTTGTTTATTTTTTTTTCTTTTAATTAATCTTTTCAGAAATTTTGTGTCTGACATGGATTTCCTTTATTATTAAAATGCTTATGTGACTTTTGTAATATTTAATTATTTGATTTTACATTATTATGTTAGCCACATGCATGTAAAATTGAGAATCTAATATTTAAAATCTAATTGGATTTTCTCTAAACTTTGACTAATAATATATATATATATATATAAATTATTTTTTCTTTATTAAATTGAAAGGAAAAACAAATTTTTCACAAACTTAAAACATAAGATATAAAAAGTATTCACTCCTAACATTTACCTACAAAAGTTTCTGCATCATCAAAGTACCCCTAATATTTATTCCTTAAAAACAAAATTTGTAAAAATCCAAATTATCTATCCATATATCCAAAAACATAAAACTAAAAAAATTAATAAATCAAAGAAAATAAAAATAAATTGAAAGAAAACACTTTTAGGACCCAAAACCCAATAAAACCATGATTAAAAAAAGAAAACACATCAAAATTAACATTTTTGCTCCCTTTTATCTAATGCGCCGGAAAAGTATCTTAAAGAATTATAAATAAAAGAAAAAAAAAAGTTGAAACAAACACTTTTAGGATTAAAAAAATAAAAATTCAAACTTTCTCTCACTAATATCCAAAATACAAAAAATATATTTAAAATAATTTATAAATCAAATAAAAAAAATTCACAACCCCAAACCCAACAAAACCACTAGGATTTAAGAATGCATAAAGGAAATTGGATTGAATGATAGGACATTTTCACAACAACAAAAAAAAAAAATAATAAATAAAAGAGAAAAGGTTGGACAAAGTGCAATGGTAGAATTTTTATTTTTTATTTTTTTTTTAAAGAAACAAACTAATTGTTAAACACACACACTCTTAATTACATTCTCTTACCAAGCTCAAACACATTACTTAACTCAAAGTACCATTACAAAAGGGCCTTTAATAGTAGAATTTAGTAAGGCATAAATGAGATATTTTAGAATACAATGGAAGTGGAATGAAATATTTAAAAATTGCTAGTGATGAAGTACTAGTGATATAGTGTAACAGGAGCTTTGGCAAATTTATTGAAAAAACCCTCCATTATTATATATTGATTGCTTTGGAATAGCTTCATCCATAGACTGTAGACCCTTTGTGTTTGAGTATCAACATGGGGAATAACTTTAGTCTTTTGCAACGTAATTAATCCACAAGCATGAAGGAAAAAAATAGAAGAGAAGGATTACAATATGAAATTAGACTTAGGGGTAGCAATTCGTGTTCGTGTGTCGGGTTCATGTCATGTTAACTCATGAGTATCCGACTATATAGGTCAACACTAACCCGACATGTTTATTAAACGGGTCAAGATTTCTCAATCCTAAAACGACCAATTTATTAAATAGGTTAGTTGTATCGACCTATTTATCAAATTTTATCAAAATGAAAAAAAAAATTATGAAAAAACAAACAAATAAATACTTTTAATATAAAATTCAAAACTAGCAAGTAATTGCATCACAAATAGTCATTCAAAACTAAAGCATATCTCAATATCACAAAAAATCAATCATAATATGTCAAAGAAAATAATTCACAACAACTAATAAGTTTATATATTTAGGGTTTGACAGATATATTGGTAAAATGTTATTAATTAAATGAGTTTAACGGGTCAAATGGATTCCATATATTGAACACTAACCCAACCCATTTATTAAACAGGTTGGGTCAGTCGTGTTTACCCGAATATGACATGAACCCATTAAACCTCAACCTATAACTTGCTAATTTTGTGTTGTGTCGTATCAGGTTCTCGGGTCGGGTCCAATTTTGCCACCCCTAAAATTAGTATCTAGGATATCACAATCTTCCCCACTTCAATTTTTTTTTTCTTTTTTTGAAATAATTCCCCCACTTCACTCATGTACATCCTCATTGTTAGGATTAGTCAAGTTATAATTAAGATTTCTTGTAATTATTATTATTATTTTTATATAACTTAGTCTGACCTAATACATACTTGATGTGAGATTCAACATATGCCATGTGTAACATCTTCAAAGTCCAATTTCATGCAAAAATCCAAACAATATATATTCGGGTGTGAAGATTTGAGTCTTTGAGGAGACAATCGAACCCTCAAATAATTACTTAATCAAAAATGTCTTACCTCTTAGATTGATGGTTTTATAATGGAGTTCCCATTTAATTTAATTAAAGAGGAAAAATTAATTAAGAAAATCTCATGAAAAGCATATTTATTGAATAAGTTGAAAATTGCATTATTGAAATTATTAAAATTACATGGTTGGTCATATACACAATCTTGAAAAGAAAGATTACATGGCTTTGATTCCTAATTACAATCTAGAAAAGAAAGATGACTTGATTTTGCTTCCTAGTTACAAAATAGAAAAAAAAATTACATTGATAAGGAACAAATCCAAAATCTAAGTTCAGAGACTAGTTTCCAAAACAAAAAGGTCTTAGGCACAAATTATGTCCAATAAGAAGATCAAACATTCAATCATGTCATTATTATATCATGAATTATAGAGGAATTACATTATGCTAGTCAGGTGGTTTGAATCATATTTATTTAAAATTAATCACAGAATGCATGCTCATTATGTTATATGCATGATTAAATCAAACATCAACACATGTCATCAAAATTCATCATATGATGCAATTTTATAATCAAACTATAATGAAAAGTATACTAGATTCCAATACCTACTTGCATGCATTTCCTCTAGTAAATGATTTGATGGTGGATTACCTTTAAGAATGTTGATTGAGTTGCTACCTTGGTCTCCTTGGATCAATCCACGAATCTTTCACTTGCATGTTTGAGGGAGCTGTGCTTGTAGTTGTAGTTGTTATGTGTTGTTGATTTGTGGTATGCAGCCTGACTCCTTCTAGTTTGTGAATGGTGTGTTCTTGAAACAGGCTTTAAGAGTTTATCATCTTGAGGTTGAAATAATAATCATGAAGAATGGTTCGCTGGAACTTCAACGAAAGAAGTTTTTGGAGTCAAATCAAGAGGTATTTAGGGCATTTGATGATTCTATTGTCTCTAGGGTTTTGGGATTGTGGTACTTGACTTGAGTGATGAGAAAATGGTGTTTAGGAGGTGGGAAATGAGTGAAAATAAATCTCTGGTTGTGCTCCTTGTAGAGAATAATGTTGCATAGTGATCAACCTAATTTCTTTCTACAACACTATTGAATCTGAAATTCTGAATGCTAGTCGTCGATACCCCTTCAAAGATTTAAGATTGTTTTCTGATTATTTATTCTTGTATTTATAAAGGGGAAAGGATTAGAAAGTTTAACTTTCCCTCGCATCCCTCTATTTTGGAGTTTTTGAAAAATGACGCCAAAGTTTAACAATCTAAAGTTTCTAGACCAAAGTTCTGTTTAACACTTACTATTCGGAGTCTAGACCAAAACATTGAGTACCGTTGTTTGACACTTATTATCTGGACCAAAATACTACTTTGGCTCTATATTAAGAACTCATGCATGATTTTAGCTCAATTTTCTGATTTGTTTGAGAATAATTATGTCATTTTAATGTTTTTCCAAACCACATAATGATTGGATTATCTTCTAAGATATTTATGGCCTTTAAACTGAAGTAATCATCTTTTTTTTTTTTTTTCAAGACAATTGATTTAAATTTAAAAAATCATAATTATTTATCCCTAGGATTTATCCAATACTTTTATTACAATCTTATTTGAAAATTTAAATCAATGAGATTTTGACATGTAATTAATTAATTTATTTGATAACCAATTAAAATTAATTAATCATAATCACATGTACTAGATCCTGTATTGCAAGAATGCACATTAATTGTTAGATCTCGATGTATCTTGATCTTTTGATTGGATAGTCTGATTGTTACATTCAACACATCGTTTTGATCATTTTGAACTTTGATGTATTTTGGAATTAATTTCATGTTCCTCAATGGTTCAAATGGTGTTTTTACCATTTTCTGGTTAAAATGACTATTTTGCCCTTAATTGACTCCCAATTTCGGGCAAAATGGGCTTATGCCCTTTTCGGGAAAATTATATATGGAAATGCCCCCCTTCCCAAACTAAATAGGAAAATGCCCCTCTTTTAAAACTCGATTTTTCATAAATCGAGTTAGTCCCTATAGTGGCCTTTTTAAGGAGCCTATAGTGACATTTTAAGGACCTATAGTGACTTTTTTTAACTCGACTTCAATGAAATCGAGTTACATGCAATGAAATCGACCTATAGTGGCGTTTTTTACCTATAACTCGATTTCTTTGAAGTCGAGTTAAAAAACGTCACTATAAGCTCCTTAAAACGCCACTATAGGGCTTCAGAAATTTTTTTTTTCTAACGATTTATCAAAAATTGAGTTTTAAAGTAGATGCGTTTTCCTATTTAGTTTAGGAAGGGGGGCATTTCCCTATATAATTTGCCCGAAAAGGGCAGAAGCCCATTTTGTCCCCCAATTGCAAAAGAGGGTGTCTCCACCAGGATATCAAATAAAGCACTAGAAAGGTTTTATTTTTTTATTTTTATTTTTCTTAGGTGTTGGAATTAAATTCTGCATTGGCTTTTAGCTTTTATTTATTTATTTATTTTGTTAAACAAGCACATAATATTAACTAGAAATAACTAGTATGTTACAAAAAGCTCAGCTTTATTAAAAGCTAACAAATGAAAAATAATAAACCAGTAACCATTCAAGGAATTTCTTCTTTCAAATTGCAATCCGATCTGAAGCAAGTCATGCAACTATATGTGAAGAAAAAGCAAAAATTCTAAACCACCAAATATTTTTATTAAGACACCAGTGATAAGGCCAATGGCATTTCACTCTCATGCAAATTGTTGCTTGCATAGCTTGACGAACTACTTTGTTTTCCAAGCTTCCCTTCCATGCCACCATGGCCATTTTGGTTTCCCACAAGCCACAACCACAACCCCTAGGTGCCCAGCTTGCTTTCCTTGAGAGTCGCTAGGAGGCTCTGTCACCACATTTGGAGCTCCACCATCTCCTCTAGCATCCACACCATGAATGGATACGAAGTCTAAATCGACACGCGCATGAAATGACTTGATATAAGAAGGTGAGGAACCAAAACAACCAGGGAAGGCAAACCAATGTCACCCCAGCAACGGGAAGCCAAGAGGTGGATTGTGACTTTGGTAGGATCATGTATACATACTACAACAAAATGTATTTTTAGTGACGAAAAAATTCGTCACTAAAAGTCCAATTTTTCGTCACTAAGAACCCTTAGTGACGAAATTGGACTTTTAGTGACGAAATTCGTTTTGTTGCTGTAGCCCCATCGCTAAAATTCCTGGCGACGAAAAAGGCAGCCGCCTCCGGCCACTATAGAGATTAAAAAAAAAAAAAAAAAAGGGAACAAAGGAGCCATATGGATGCACATCCAGACCTTGGATTGGATGCAGACATATTGTGTCTGGCGAGATTCAAGGTAGACTATGGAAAGCTTGGATTGAAATAAAGTCTTGTCTTCTCTATCTTGTTATTGGGTATGGTTTGCATGTCTAACTCCTTGACTCAACATAGAAGGATTCTTTATATATATATATATATATATGTAAATAGACTTTTATATGTGAAATAATATTGATCGTGAAGGAAAGTTGCCTTTAGAGTTTGTCCGTTTGGTATTGCTCTGGGAATTGAAGTTTTAGATGTAATGGTTTTGCTATTAAGAGTTCTAGTGTTTAGAGCCTTTGGCAAACAAGAAAATGTTACTCTAGATTGGAATAGCTTTTATATACGATAAATGATAAAAGAATAGATTTTAGTTTATTAAGTGATAAAGATTTTTTTATCATCAAATAAGAGAGATAAGTTTGACTTTGCCTACACTAAAAAAGAAACCTATTGGTGACTTAA
This sequence comes from Quercus ilex subsp. ballota, assembly GCA_032727855.1. NCBI lineage: Eukaryota > Viridiplantae > Streptophyta > Magnoliopsida > Fagales > Fagaceae > Quercus > Quercus ilex. The sequence goes on from CM064917.1 coordinate 41,303,431, forward strand.
CCAAATGATTAAGATCAATCATTGTGAAATAAATACTTGAATTATGCCAACACCAAAAAAGAAACCCATTGATATACTGATCTAATGACAAAGAGCATCATGAAGTAAATACCATAAGTTTTAAATCTTATTGTAAGTATAAAAAAGTTTTTCTTTATTTTTATATTGAAACCTAATAATTCAACACAAAAAAAGAAACCCAATTAATTCAATTAATATCATTATTTTTTATTATTATTATCTATCTCTCTCTCTCTCTCTCTCTCTCTCTCTCTTTTTTGAGAGGCATTGAGCATCATTTAAAAAAAAAAAACACACATACATTTATATTAATTCAATATTTTATCAGAATTCTAACTTTAGCTTAAAACTATTTTTCAACTTTAAGTACTTAATTAAAGCTCTTAAAAATAGGTAAACAATCAATTTTCTCCTCATAATTAATATAGGGTGTTTTCATTTTAGTCCTTAAAAATTCAATTACTTAAATTTATGCGCCTTCATGTTGTGAAATTATTTCAATTTTTGCCTTTCCTATCATGGGGAAATGCTTAAGTTTACCTAATGGAATGCCTACGTGACACATGCTTTCAATAAAAAAAAAGTTAAGTGAAATAAAAATATGAACAAAATTTAGTTACAAAATTAGTTGTAGCCTAAGATTACAACCTTACTTAATAAAATAAAAAAAATTATTATATATTTTAAAAATGTAACCATTGAATTGCATATTCTTTACGCTCTCAATACATATGTTAAAATTTTGTGTCAATCGAATATTATTTACTATATGATCTATAAGTTTATATTTTATAAATAATTTTAAACTACAAAAACATGCAATTTAAACAATTTATTGATGACATAGCTATTGGTCTCTAATTTTCTAGAAAAATCGCAGGCATGGAAGATATAAAAAGAAGATGTAATCTAATTATTAAATTTGTCAAAATTCACCTCCAATATTGAATAATGTTGTAACCTTAAATTACAACAAATTTTATCCTAAAAATATTAGGTTAGTAGCTTAGATGTATCAACATAACTTTTTTTTTCTCTGCTACTATGACTTCTTGTGATTTGTGAATAATAAAAGTAGTGTTAATGATAAATTTAGGTAGAAATGATATTGCTCCAATTACAAGAAGCCATGGCAGTAGTTGTAAAACAATGATGAAAAAATGCATCCATATCATTACTCTAGGTGTATAAAAGAGCCACTCAGAGCCGGTTTTATAGTATAGGCGAATGAGGTGGTTGCCTAAGGCCTCTAAGTACAAAAAGGTTCTCAAATTTTAACCAATAGTCCAATGGGGTTCTTTCTTTCATTGTAAAGTACCAATTAAACCCAAATATTAGCTAATATATAAAATAATATTTTTTTCACATGAAAAACAAGAAAAAAAAAAGAGAAATGCTATGTCCACAATATTTTTTTCAAAAATCACAATAAATCTTAAGTTGCAAGTTATTACTGGCTGTACTTTAAAAAAAATAAAGCAAAACACAAAAAAAAATTGAGAAAGTCACGGCGGCATTTTTGACTGTACATGGTACCTCGGATGGGGTCACGCGCCCCACATCGCCGAAGCTCTTGTACGAGAAGGCGGCGAGTGAGGATAAGAGTTTGAAGCTCTATGATGGGATGTACCATTCGTTGATACAAGGGGAACCTGATGAGAATGGGAATCTTGTCTTGTGTTGAAGGATATGAGGGAGTGGATTGATGAGAGAGTTGAGAGGTATGGATCCAAAAATCTTTGATCAAATTGCCACTTTGTAATTTTATTTCTTAATCTTTCCTTCTTCTTTTTTGGGTTTAAAAAAAAAATTAAAAAGTTGAAAGTGTTAAACGGGTGGAGCAGATTGTGGATTTAAAAGTCAATGGTTGGATCAAAATGTAATAATGATCATGGATTACTGCTAGACTTACAGTGTTGTTGTGTTTAATGTTTATATATAACCTTGATTGTTTCTGGGCCTTTTTAGCCTTGGGCTCGACTCATACTAGGCTGTCTTACTCTTACTTTGTACACTTATTGTGCTGAAGGTTATTTTTTGCTACAATTCTACAAACCCAATATTATATATGGGCACGTAACACATTTATTTATTTTGGCAAATTACAACTTTAGTTTGGCGGAAATTTAAGTTGCATACTTATAGTTTAAAATTTGACATTTTACCCACTTAAAGTTAACTCAATTAAAGTTTCGTTATCCACCTTTGTTAGAAACATAACTAAATATGTAATTTTGCTCAACTTTTATATTTTTCTCCTTAAAAAACATAAAAAAAATATAAAAGTATAAGATCAAATAAGATAAATAAAAATAAAAATAAAAATCCAATGGAACACTTGCATTATGGAATTTCAAATCACAGGTAGGCAATTTAAATTTCAGTCAAATCCAAATGGGTAAATTGTCAAATTTCAAACCACAAGTAGGCAACTTAAATTTCAATCAAACTACAATGGGTAAGTTGTAATTTGCCCTTCTTCTTTATTTATTTATTTATTTATTTATTGAGTTTTTCTACAAATACAAAAAATTGTTACAATATTTTTACAATAATTAAGGTGTAAGTCTCTCATTGGTCAAAATACAATAAAATGATAAATTAGGATCCACCACAACTAAAAATAAAATTGTTGTAAAAATATTGTAACATTTTATTTTGTCATCAAATTTTTGCTTTTTTACTAGTTATGCTTAGGCCCATGCAATTTTAATATGGATTTAATGGAGTGTGATTTGAAGTGTAAGATTGGGCTTATTTTAGCTCTTGCATAGACCCGAAATATAGATTTTACTAAGTGGGCTTGAGTTACTTGCAAAATTTAGGGATCAATGAAGGAAATCACATGCTGGCCACTTTTACACAGACAGAGCTCGGTTTGATGGGTGGGCCTTTAGCTTTAAGCCCTACTCTCGTTGGGCCGTTTTACTATCTTCCATTTTTTTTTTCTTATTTTTTTTATTAGAAGATTAAATTAATTAATCCTCAATTTTTACCTTTTGCTTCAAAATCATTCCTATATTTGTTTTCAAAATAATAATAATATTAGTCCTTATAATTTTAATTTTGTGTCAAAAAATTTCTATTGATAACTCTTGCTTTGATTTTCTGTTGAAATTATTCATCAAAATCTCAACGATTTGGACATTAACAGAAGAAGAGATTTTCTAATCAAACAACTTTGTTTGAAAAGCAAAGTAAGAGTTAATGGCAGTACTATTTTAACACAAATTTAAAATTATAAAAACTAAAATAAAATATTTCAAAAGATAAGGACCATTTTAAAACAAAGGGTAAAGGTTGAGGCTAAATGTGTACCTACAAAAAAAAACTACCTCCCATTTCAAAAGATGGGAGGTAGTTTTTTTTTTTGGAAAATTTTACCAACTAAATTTTTTTTTTTTTTTTTGGCCCAGGTCCCCTTAGGCCACCCACTTGGGTCCGTTCCTATTATTACAAGATGATTTGCATATAGAGAGTGAGAGAGAGATTTGGATGTTCGAGTTTGTTTGTGGGTTTTGAAAGATGTTTTTGGAGGATGTGAATGAGACACGATTACATACAATATAAGTGGTTTTGGGGTTGGCATTGGAGTTAACAGCTACAGAGAATAAAATAGGTTTAAAGTGGTGAGGGAACAAATGGGGTATGAGGAATTTACATTTAGATGAATCTAGAGATGGGTTTGAGAGAATAGAAGATACCTCGTTGAGCAAACTCTGATTGAGAGGTTTTGGTGGATGGCTCTCGAGCTCTAATGGCGGATGAGGCTGGTTTTGGTTGTTGTGAGAGGTTGAAGAGGTCACGCAGGTTAAAGGGCGGGTGATGGGGTAGAAGATTGGGGTGGGTTTGGCGATAGAGCAAAGTCTCCTCAAATCCATTCGATAATAACAAACTCAAGATTTCAAGCTGGAGGGGGGGCCGGCGGTAGGATGGGTCTCGCGTAGGCCATGGCGGCGTTGATGTGGTTGTTTCCTATTTGAGTATGCAATGCCGATAGTTGACAAAGATGGGTCTGTGACTCTGTGAGATGGGTGGCAATGTGGGGAGCGAGATGGGTCTCTCTCGCATGGTGGCAGCGTGAGTACTCTCTAAGTCTCGCCTCTCACTGTCTCTGTCTCGTTTCTTTTCTTTTCTTTTCTTTTTTTCCTTCATTTTTCGTTTTTTGCTTGTTCGGTTGTTCCGTTTGTTTTTTGACATTGGGTTTTCTTTTTTACATTTTTTTTTTTTTAGATTTACATGGGCTCTTGACTGGATTGGCCGGCTGGGATAGGATGGTTCATGAAAATAAAGGGGGGCCCAAGTCTTTTTTTTTGGAAAATGTTACTACTAATATTTTTTTTTTGGGCCTAGGTCCCCTTAGGCTCTCACCTGGGCCCGTCCCTATTATTATAGGAATATTTGTATATAGAGAGTGAGAGAGAGATTTGGATGTTCGGGTTTGTTTGTGGGTTTTGAAAGATGTTTTTGGAGGATGTGAATGAGGCACAATTACATACAATATATGTGGTTTTGGGGTTGGCATTAGAGTTAAGAGCTATAGAGAATAAAATAGTATTAAAGTGGTGAGGGGACAAATAGGGTATGAGGGATTTACATTAGGAGAATCTATAGATGAGTTTGAGAGAATGGAAGATACCCAGTTGAGCAAACTTTGATTGGGAGGGTTTGGTGGATGGCTTAGGAACTCTCTTGATGGCTGAGGCTGGTTTTGGTTGTTATGAGAGGCTGAAGAGGTCACGCAGGTTAAAAGGCGGTTGATGGGGTAGAAGATTGGGGTGGGTTTGGTAATAGTGCTAAGCCTTCTTAAATCCATTCGATAATAACGCACCCAGGATTTCAAGCTGGAAAGGGGGGGGGGGGGGGGGAGGGCGGTGGCAAGATGGGTCTCACGTAGGCCATGGTAGTGTTGGTGTGGTCGTTTCCCGTTTGGGTATGCGATGCCGATAGTTGACAAGGACGAGTCTGCGACTCTGCGAGATGGGTGGCGATGTGGGCAGCCAGATGGGTCTTTATCGGGTGGTGGTGGCGTGAGCGACAGCGTGAGTACTCTCTAAGTCTTGCCTCTCATTATCTCTATCTCGCCTCTCTCTTTTCTTTTCTTTTTTTTCCTTCGTTTTTCCTTTTTTGCTTGTTCAGTTGTTCTGTTTGGTTTTGGACGCTGCGTTTTCTTTTTTACATTTTTTTTTTAGATTTACATAGGCTCTTAAGTGGGCTAGTCAACTGGGATAGGATTGTTCATGAAAATAAGGGGGGGGGGGGGGAGGGACCAAGTCATTTTGATAAGGGGGACCCAAGTCTTTTTTTTTTTTTGGGAAAATTTTACCTACTAATTTTTTTTTTTTTAGACCCAAGGAGGGCCCAAGTCCCCTTAGGCCCCCACCTAGGTCCATCCCTATTATTACAAGAAGATTTGCATATAGAGAGTGAGAGAGAGATTTGGATGTTTGGGTTTGTTTGTGGGTTTTGAAAGATGTTTTTGGAGGATGTGAATGAGGCACGATTACATACAATATATGTGGTTTTGGGGTTGGCATTAGAGTTAAGAGCTACAGAGAATAAAATAGTATCAAAGTGGTGATAGGACAAATGGGGTATGAGGGATTTACATTTAGAAGAATCTATAGATGGGTTTGAGAAAATAGAAGATACTCAGTTGAGCAAACTCTAATTAGGAGGTTTTGGTGGATGGCTCTTAAGCTCTATTGGCGGCTGAGGCTGGTTTTGGTTGTTATGGGAGGCTGAAGAGGTCACGCAGGTTAAAAGGTGGTTGATGGGGTAGAAGATTGGGGTGAGTTTGGTGATAGTGCAAAGCCTCCTTAAATCCATTTGATAATAACAGATCTAGGATTCCAAGCTGGAAGGGGGGGCCGGCGGCAAGATGGCTCTCGCGTAGGCCATGGCAGCGTTAGTGTGGTCGTTTCTCGTTTGGGTATGCGACGCCGATAGTTGACAAGGACGGGTCTGTGACTTTGCGAGATGGGTGGCGATGTAGGCAGCGAGATGGGTCTCTCTCGCGTGGCGGCGGTGTGAGTACTCTCTAAGTCTCGCCTCTCATTGTCTCTGTCTCGCCTCTCTCTTTTCTTTTCTTTTTTTCCCTCTTTTTTCCTTTTTCGCTTGTTCAGTTGTTCCATTTGGTTTTAGACATTGCATTTTCTTTTTTACATTTTTTTTTATAGATTTACATGGGCTCTTGACTTGGCTGGTCAGCTGGGATAGGATGGTTCATGAAAATAAGGGGGGGCTTAAGTCATTTTGATAAGGAGGGCCCAAGTCTTTTTTTTAAAAAAAAATTTACCTACTAATTTTTTTTTTTTGGGCCCAGGGGGAGCCTAGGTCCCCTTAGGCCCCCACCTAGGTCTGTCCCTATTATTACAAGAAGATTTGCATATAGAGAGTGAGAGAGAGATTTGGATGTTCGGGTTTATTTGTGGGTTTTGAAATATGTTTTTGGAGGATGTGAATGAGGCACAATTACATACAATATATGTGGTTTTGGGGTTGGCATTAGAGTTAAAAGCTACAGAGAAGTATCAAAGTGGTGATGGGACAAATGGGGTATGAGGGATTTACATTTAGAAGAATCTATAGATGGGTGTGAGAGAATGGAAGATACCTAGTTGAGCAAACTCTGATTGGGAGGGTTTAGTGGATGGCTTAGGAACTCTCTTGGCGGCTGAGGCTTGTTTTGGTTGTTGTGGGAGGCTGAAGAGGTCACGCAGGTTAAAAGGCAGTTGATGGGGTAGAATATTGGGGTGGGTTTGGTGATAGTGCAAAACCTCCTTAAATCAATTCGATGATAATGGACTCAGGATTTTAAGCTGGAGGGGGGCCGGAGGCAAGATGGGTCTCGCGTGGTGGCGGTGTGAGCAACGGTGTGAGTGGTGGCGTAAGTACTCTCTAAGTATCGCCTCTCACTGTCCCTATCTTGCCTCTCTCTTTTCTTATTTTTTTTTTCTTCATTTTTCCTTTTTCGCTTATTCAGTTTTTTTTTTTTTTTTTTTTTTTTTTTTTTTTTTTTTAAGATTTACATGGGCTCTTGACTAGGTTGGCCGGTTGGGATAGGATGGTTCATGAAAATAAGGGGGGGCCCAAGTCTTTTTTTTTTTTTTTTGGGCCCAGGGGGGCGTAGGACCCCATAGGCCCTCATCCAGGTCCGTGCTTATTATTACAAGAAGATTTGCATAGAGAGAGAGAGAGAGAGATTTGGATGTTCGGGTTTGTTTGTGGGTTTTGGAAGTTGTTTTTGGAGGATGTGAGTGAGACACGATTACATACAATATATGTGGTTTTGGGGTTGGCATTGGATTTAAAAGCTACAGAGAATAAAATAGTATCAAAGTGGTAAGGGGACAAATGGGGTATGAGGGATTTACATTTAGAAGAATCTAGAGATGGGTTTGAGAGAATAGAAGATACCCAGTTGAGCAAACTCTGATTGGAAGGCTTTGGTGGATGGCTCTCGAGCTCTAATGGCGGTTGAGGCTGGTTTTGGTTGTTGTGGGAAGCTGAAGAGGTCATGCAAGTTAAAGGACGGGTGATGGGGTAGAAGATTGGCTGGGTTTGGTGATAGTGCAAAGCCTCCTCAAATCCATTCGATAATAGCGGACCACGGAGTAAGTAAATGTAAGTGTAAAAGGGGTAAGTGTAAAAGGGTTTATAGAGTAAGTGTAAAAGGGATTATAATTTAGGGAGCAAACGTGCATCCTTATAATTAGAAAAAGTAAATGTTAAAATGGTATAGTTTAAAGAAGTAAAATGTAATTTGCCTTTATCATTAAAGCTTGATACCTCAAGCATATGTGACTTGTAAAGTGAACAGTGGATCAAAGACTATTTCATCACATAGTTGGAGTGAGCATGGCATATTCATGTAACACCCTTGACCCTGCCATTGCTCCCATGAAGGGATCCACTGGTCCAGTGTCAAATTCAAACCCCAATAAGGATATCTTTCTTGATTAGCCGGTGCAAATTTCTCAAGAAATATGAGCAGTGATCGTTTCACCTCTTCTTCTGAATTTGTCATATTGAGAAATAAAAAGTGGAGACAACTCGAAGGATTTTATTCATAATTAGGTGAATAATGGAAGAATTTGGGTCCTTCTGTACACGTTATACAAGCTTGCTTATCCTTGAAGTTGATATAGTATTTGGGAACAAGTGGACTACAATAAGATTATAATTGTGTAACCAGCTAGAACAAGTTACATACCCTCCATCCCTTTTCAAGCTAGATCCCATAAACCGCAAGTGAACCAAAAAAAAAAAAAATCTCACAGCCATGTACAGGTTATTACTTCTACAATACATTAGAAGATTCAGAAACCATTTAAAATCTTGGTCTCACGTCAATTATGGTCCATATTTCCAAAAATCCAAACCAAAAATCAAAGTCCCATATGGCCAAATGTAGGTGCAGTACGACCAGAAATTTTAACCATTAATAAAATCACCGTATGGGCTCTAAAACACGAACTGGCTTGATTCATCCAATTTGAAAGGAAAGATTAAAGAAACAAGGTGGACACTGAGAAAACAAATGCTTCACCATGGTAGCTTTTTGGCATTGCACACTCCTAGCACATACTTGTGTTCTCGTTTATCACAAGGTAAAAACAAATACAGGCACAGGCCAATATAGCAGCCAAACAAAAATTTACAGCGTTTATTTTGAATCACTTCATAGAATGTAAATTCTATGCGTACGCCAACAGTGAATGGTGTCACTTAACATTGTGCAAGAACTTCTGACACAAAACAGAGGCTTTGTACACACTTTAGTTAACTTTTTGCTATGTTACATGACTTACATCACTCCATAAATTTCTTTCGAATGAGTATTTTGACAAAGCAACTGTTGAATTATGTTGCGTTGTCATACTCTCCATGATTGCAAAATATCAAGATGATGGGAGATCAATAACAATCTCATTATATAATGTTCAATGTCAAGTATTTTTTTGACATTTAAAATTATTCATAAATCACGAGTTTATGAATCAAAAAGTAAACAAGATCCGATTAATACAAAATATTATATGCATAACACAAAATATGCAATCCACAGGTAGAATTCTCAAAATATTTATCTAAATAAAAATTTACGGAGTGGTGTAATATTGTAAAGAGTTGCACCAAGTATACCACAAATCAAACAAACATTATCAATCAAACCTACAAAAAAAAACACATAAAACTAATTTTTTCAAAAGTTTATGTTTATTTAATCAGCAAAAATGATCTAAGCTCCTCAGTTAATCATCTAAATCGATAACTGTGTTCTCAGTTCTTTCTGTTTTTCTAATTTTAAAGAGCCCAAAATTTGGTTGAGCAATCTGCTTTTGTAATTTTCCTCCCTTATCTGGTAATCTGGAAACCATGCCCTATTAAAGAGAACAATGAAGCAGTTAAACAGAAGAAACCTGAGTAAGATTACTTTTTAATCAAGAAAAGATATCATAGAATAATGACTAAACTAACTCACTTGAATACAGTTTAATATGAAAAACACACAATGTATGTTGGATAGCTATACAGTAGTCAAGACTTGTCTATTTAAATCTCAGGATCGGTACTTAGAGGGGTGGTTACATAGGCCCGTGAAGGAATTATAGGATTTAGACAGTATACAGCGCACTTCTACAATTTGGAGAGTTCAACCTAAATAACATATTACTGGCCTAAGACGTTAAGGAAAATATAGAAGATTGCAAGAAAAAAGACGATATATTCAAAATGTTAGCAATCCTAAATTATCAATCCTAAATTAACCCAGTTATGTGAATAGCTCCAACTACAGGCAACCTGCATACTTCACTAGGAGCCAAGCAGAATTATCTTCAATTGAAGCTATTTATTGACCAATAAAGGTTCAGTTTGGCAGGGCTGTAAATTTTCACAATATGCAGCTGCTTTTAAATCTATCCTTGGACTTCTTCTCCAAAAAATAATCATAAAAATAAAAGTCTGAACCTGACTTCACAAAAATGGTGGCATACTAAAGCACCATTTGTCACCAAACAGGAAAATATGATAGCCTCGGATCCTTAAAGCTGAAAAAGCCCAATCAAAATGGGCCTAAATTTTGACAAATCATATGCATGGCTCACTGCTGGAAAAAGCATGCTTAAGCACAAAGTGCCAGAAATAGTGCTTTTTTCACCTCTAAAGCGAGGCACATTTGCAAAAATTCTAGAGCTTTTTTACTTTTCTTCAAAAAATAAACCAAATGTATAATGCAAGTATGCAATTGTCAAATCTTAATGTTATACAGAGGTCAATTTCCTGGTATGATATCATACATCTAATTCCAGCCCTCCATCCAGTTACAAATTCTAGATGCAAAAGTCCATTCAGGACCATACTCATTCTCACCAAAGGAGACTCAAGCCAAACAAACTTTATCTTTATACCAGATATATTTCCCTCTCTCTCTCTCTCTCTCTCTCTTCTTCATTATTTCTCCTTGATTCACACACACTCTCCTTTGCTTGATCATAAAACCCACAACCCACCCACACCCATTGATCTTCCCTTAATACCCATTGAAAGAGAGACTATTAATTTTGAAAAAGTAGAAGAAGATTATAAGGGTCACAAAACTTGTGAGGGCAGTGATATATTGAATGAGGATTATGATTAGATACTTTAGAATTGTATTGCATTGCTTTTGTTAGGCATAGAAATTATTACTTAACATTCTAGTGCTTTTTGACCTATGCTTTTAGGGTATATTTTTATTCAACCATGTAGTTCATGCCTTCATTTTAATCATGGCTATCAAATATTATGGTTATGTTTATTTTTTCAAGCACAATATAATTTTTTAAAATGTGCCCTTCACTTCAATTAGGCACATACTAGCATTTTGTGCTTAAGTTCTAGGAAGCCTTTATGCTTAAGTGTGCCTTGCACTTTTACCAACATTGGCATGGTTTCACTAAGATCATAATTATTTACTTAGCTAGAAAAAGAAAGATAAAATGTACCTTATTTGCAAGCTTTTGAGATAGACAATTGATTTTCTCTTCAATTTCAAATTCCGTCAGATTACTCCCACTGTCAAGGGAACAGCGTTTCTTGTTCATGCTTACATCCTTTGGCTTGAAATCATATGCAGCACTATAAAAATAGAAGGCAAGTTTTCACTACAAGAACAAGTATATTTGTAACTTCAATACCAAAACTTACTATGATATATGCTTATAGACCATACGGGGGCGGCGCCAAAGCAAATTCAGGGGGTTCAAATGAACCCCCTGACTTCAAAATAAAAGGCTATATATATATTAAAAAAAAAAAAAAATTAGCTTAATACTTTAATTTATTTTTTTTTAAAAAAAATTTTGCACACTCTGACTTAAATTTTACACATCTTTATTACAAGTATTTTCGACTTTAAGAATAAAGAGTAAGTTTTTTTTTTTTTTTTTTTTTTTTTGAAAAACCGAATAAAGAGTAAGTGTTTGTGAATTGTAAGTGTAATTTTTTTTTATTATATAAATTTATATTATATGTGTGTGAGTGTATTTAATCTTAATTGTGTACATTACTTTTTGTTATAATGTTACGTATTTGTATAAATTATGATGTGTGTGGATGTTTATATGTACAATATAAATATAATATAACTTTATATAATTTAATAATTAAGAAATAGAGAGGTTTTTTTTTTTTTTTACATGTGTGTGTATTGTTATCATATTATAATAAATTTTTGTAATAAAGTTAGTAAAATTCAAGAAAACAATTGTAAAGTTAATGATTGTTCAAGTATTACCACCGCACACCTTTGGTGCGATGGTCACTCCACAAGTATAAGTGCTTGTGGAGTGTAGGGGACAAGGATCGAGGTTCAAGTCTTTAGGAGAGAGTTTTGCACACATATACACTTAGATTAAGTTAGAGTAGAATTTTTGTCTTGTATAAAAAAAAAATGATTATTCAAGCATTTAATTGGTTAAGTAAACTTGTCTCAAAAAAAAAAAAATGGTTAAGTAGACACATAGTGTATAATTTATGTATGAATAAGTGTGATTGTGTGCGTTAATAATTAATACAGAGCCAATGAGTTGAAATTAGTCATTTAGTCTAAAATATTTTTATGAAAACAAAGTCAAATAGATAATAACAACTGTATAAAGATAAAAATGTTAGACAAACTTAACAAAATAAAATGATCATAGACTCATAACTACCCACATTAGTAATAGATATTCATATATGAACTATCATGTAACATTCAAAATTTGAAAACTTGTAGAGTAAAATTGTAAAATTTTATGTATTATTATTATTTTTTTCAATAATTCAATATATTCAAGTTCTTTTTTTATTAAAATTTTGTAGTGACCCCCCTAAACAAAATTCCTGGAGCCGCCACTGACCATACCCATCAACAATACATTCAAGCGAAGAACTTGATGGCAAACATCCTATAAACGAAGTCCCCTTTTTGCTGCACACAAAAAGGTAATCAAATAAGCATAGCGCTCCATATACTTCTAAAAGACGCCTTCTCCTGCACAAACACAAGCTAAAATACCTGCAATTTGAGTTGCAATGAACTCTCTTGGCAATTTTTAAATTCTTTTCTTTCCTTTGGAACCAATCAAACAAATAGAAACATGCTTTTATGGGGTGTTTGGCAAACCATAAACTGGGTCAGCTGAGAATAACTTAACAGAATGCCAATGAACTCATATGGCATATCCTTCCATGGTAAAATGCTACAGTTAATTCTAGTTTTTTTTTTTTTTTTTTTTTTTTTTTTTTTTTTTTTTTTTTGTTTAGCTTAAGAGTATTTTTATAATCACGACATATTTTTATAACATAAATATATATACTAAAGTGATATCCTCACAAAGTCATTAGCATGTGCCTCCTCCGTTTCTACATATGCATAGTGACAAAAAATAGCTTGTTTTTCACATAATATGAATCAAACAGGGGTTAAACTTCTAATTGTAGACAATTAGTGAACCCCAAGATGAATTCACATGATGGGTAGAACGTCAACTTGCATCATATTATGACAAGCATTATGTGGCAGATATATACAACCCTGTACCCAAAAAAAAACCCTGCATAAACTAAACATTTATCTTTATTTCACTTTGCTGCAATGCCAAACAACTACTACATTGCATTGAGGCATGTAGAAGAAATAGGAAGGAGCAGAGAGAAGAGGGTGAAATTGAATCTATCAAAAGGAACATGATATAAACGAGATGATAGATACCAAGATGATAATCTTAGATTGTTTTCACCCCTTTAGCCTTTTAGGATTAGAGCAAATAGTTATAGGACAAAAAACTTACTTAGAATGATAGGAATATCAAATTCATGGAGAGTCCAAATATGCAAAAAGAGTAGCAACAAGTATGGAGAGGGCTCTACATATAAAATTATCATATTCTACAATGCAGGTTTGTGTGTTCAAGTTGATGTAGTTTCCTAGAGAATAAAATCCTGGAGAAGAGATTAAATTTCACATGAAACAGGCATACTTCAGTTATTATTTTAAAGAATTTAATAAAGATGGAGTGATGACTCAAAAGACAAACCTTGATTGAGAAAAGTGTCCTAAGACTATCCACTACACAAAAAATAATTAAATAAACAAAAACTTTATGTTCCCCTTCCCCATACTATCCACTATATGGTCTATATTTAAGACAAGTTTTGAAAAGGAAACGAAGTTAAGACTAACCTGGATAAGATTAAGCATCTTATGGGTTTGGGAAAAGATAAGAACACAATGGCCTTCTTGTATCAAGTTATCCTGTAAAAAATCATTGAAATAATCATATTAAGCAATCAACCTAAATATCCGGGGCATATATTAATCCATGTGCAGCATTACCCACCAATAAAGACAATATGAAAGATACTTTGCATGAGACAATATCATGCTTCTCTTCCAAGTCATCTGTATCAGCTACATCAGCTATGTGCATTGCCAATTTTTCAGCCACATGAACATCTGGTTTTAGCATTGATTCCATTCCTTCCAAGACATCTGCAGCAGCTCTCTTTGTCAAGAGATGTGGATCATCACATATTTTCTTCAGAATCTGCTTCAAATTAAATTATAGTTATAGTTATCCTTTCAGGAAAAAAAAAACAAAAAAAACAAAAAAAAAACTAGGTTTTAATTTCCTGATTTTTTTTTTTTGTGGGAGGAGGAGAAGAAGGGGGGGGGGGGGGGGGGGGTGGGGGTCATAGTAGCAGACTGGTGCATGACAATTTTTCCCTGCAAATTGGCTACACATTGAAAATAGCAAATTCATGGTAGTATCTAATGACATCCCCTTTTTTTTTTCCTTTTGATTGGTAGGTCTACCTGCACACCCAATGGGTTTTGAACCTCAAACCTCACTCACAAGCTGACAAGCCCATACATACCTATAAAATATCATAATAAAAAATGGGGGCATTTTTTTCCTCTCATACAAGATATCCCTATGTTAGAACTTTGGGAATTGAACTCTCCAAACAAAATTGGGGGTAAGGTTGCCTACCATGACCTCCCCCTCACATTAGCCCCTGCAGAATAAAAAACCCAGAAGAAAAAAAACAGTCTTTAGAATAAGAATGGAAAACAAAGATACAAACCCCTTCAAATGTAAATATAGAATAATCATCATAAGCTTGAGGAAAAGTTAACAAAGTCATCTAATCGGATACCTTAAGTGCAGTAACAAGTTTTTCAGGTTCAATAAGTGCAATTTTCCCCAGTCGCTTTGTTTCAACATTGCTAACACCTTCTTCCTCACTTTCAAAGTGGTTAAATAGTAATTTAAGAATCTTCTCATCACCAGAATCCTGGTATTCTGCTTTATCTGATTGTCTTAATATGAGCTGCAAGACGGGAATGGGATAAAGAAATTTAAAACACTGTGTAGGATAATATTTAGCTCAAAGATAGAATGGTAATTTGAAAGCACACACCTCCTTCAAAGTAAAGCTAAAGATATTGTTTCTTCTGCTAATTATCAATCTGGTCCAAGATAAAGGCAAACACTCGTATAGATAACCAACAGCAATATTGCGGAGAGCATAGGAGGCTGCAGAAGTTCCACAATCATACTTGAATCTCAAAGAGAAGGTTACCAACGACTGTTCCATGGTTTACAATCAGCTTCCCTAAGAGAAAATAAAATAACCGAACAGAACATGGGCTGTCAATTAAATATAATAAATTTGTTTAAACAAGTTGAAACAAAGATTTGTCAGAATATAAAGGCAAGAAAATGTCAAGAAGAGAACCCAACCTCTTGAGATTTCATGATCAGTCTTGATTTTGCAATTGTTGAGGGCTGAGGCCAATTATGAATCAATGTGGTATACGTAATTTCATCTAAAGATACTCCTCCATTGGACATTTGATTGCACACTTCAAATGCTTCATCTATCTTCCTTTCTTTGCAAAACCCATTTGTCAAGGCATTATATGTGACAGCATCAGGGAGAATTCCCCTTTCTATCATATCATGTAAAAGCTTAGTTGCTTCTTTTGTTTTGCCCAATTTACAATACCCATCAATCATGACAGTGTAGGTAATTTTATTAGGATGTATGTTACATGAAGACATTTCCAGCAAGACACTCCGAACTTTATCCATCAGACCAAGCTTACAATAACCACCAATTAGTGCAGTATAACAAACGACATTTGGCAGCAAACCTTCCTTTCTCATTTCATTAAGAAGGTCTTTTGCATCCTCAATACAACCAATGTTGCACATTCCATGTATAAGAGAAGAATATGTGTTACAAGTAGGTGGAATGCCCTTGCTTTTCATGTCATCACGAAGTTTAAATGCAGCAGTCATATTCCCATTTCTACAGTATGCTCTTATTAGTGTATTATAAACAATAATATTTAGCTCCATGTTTTTATTAACCAACTCATTGAATAGGTTTTCACCCTCTTCAGTTCTATTCGCCTTACAATATCCATCTATCATGACCCCATATGTATACACATTGGGAACCATACCATTTCTATTGCAGTCATCCCAAAGCTTTACTGCATCATCCACTTTACCCATGTTACACAACCCATGCATTAGCAAATTGTAAGTATGGATGTCTGGTGGAATTCGTCTCTTAGCCATCTCCTCCCTAAGCTTAAAAGCTTCCTCCACTTTCCCCTGTTTGCAACATCCCAAGATAAGTGTGTTATATGTAATCCTATCCAATACCAAACCCCTCTCCAGCATCTCCTTGAGCAATTTAGCAGCCTCTTGCATGTTTCCCGTGACACAAAGTCCATGAATTAGAGCATTTGAGGTCACTGTATTGGCTGCCAAACCTTTATTCAATAGCCTAAACCAAAGTTCTACTGCTTCTGAATGCTTTCCATCCTTACAAAGTTCAACAATCAATGTGGTGAGCAATCCATCACTGGGTCTGAGGTTTCTTGTTAGCATCTCCTCAGTGAATTGTAGTGCAGACTCAAGCCTAGACTTCATACATAATCCCTTTATGACTGCCGTATAAGTAACCGGGCTTACATTTAACCCTCTTAATAACATTTCCCCTAAAATATGCTCAGCACGTTCTATTTCATCACTCTTGCAAAAACCCTGTGTAAGAGAATTAAGAGTGACAGAATTAGGCATTATCCCCTTAAATACCATATCACCCCTTATCTTCAGTGCCTCACTAATATTACCTGTTTTACAATACCCATCAATCAGTGTGTTATATACAATCTCATTCGGGACAAAACCCTTGTCCAACATTTCTTTCAAAACACAATTCGCTTCATCAAATTTCTCCAGCCTCACGAAACCATTAATAAGTACACTATACGTTATAAGACTAGGTTTCACATTGTTTCTTAGCATCATTTCTTTGAAGTGGAATCTCCCATTCTTACATAGTCCGTGAATAATACTATTGTATGTAACAACATTTGGAACAATACCCACCTCCTCCATTTTCAAGAACAACCCAATCCCATCCTCAACCTTCCCACCCTTACAAAACGCATTAATTGCAGTACTAAACAAGTAAACATCAGGAGAAACTCCTTGACAAGTCATTTCAAACACTTCATAACTCTTTGAAAGCTCATTCGCCTTCACCAAAGAACTCAACAAAAAATTACAAGTTTTCAAAGACAGAAACATACCCTTTCTAGCCAATAAGCAAAACACATCAACACCAAAATCTAGATTTTTAAACTGGGTGCAATAAACATGTACCAGCAAATCCGAGACCTGAACCCCAAGAGCCTGCTCGGGCGTCATGGTCGAGTTAAAATCTGCCATCATAGTGGCAATCTCAATATGTAGGTTCTTTGTGTTAGCATACGATAAAACAGGCATTTTCCCATCAATCAAACGAATCAAAAGCAATCTTGCAGGTGAAACCAAGTTGGATAGAATAAGCAAACGAATCAAAATGCAATAAGATCTCAAAGTAAAGCGAAAGTTAAAAGATTGAGACGCAAAATAAAAGAAATTGAGAGTGGTTTTGGGATTGGCAATGGAGTTAAGAGCTACAGAGAATAAAATAGTATCAAAGTGGTGAGAGGACAAATGGGGTATGAGGGATTTACATTTAGAAGAATCTAGAGATGGGTTTGAGAGAATAGAAGATACCCAGCTGATCAAACTCTGATTGGGAGGCTTTGGTGGATGGCTCTCGAGCTCTAATGGCGGCTGAGGCTGGCTTTGGTTGTTGTGGGAGGCTGAAGAGGTCACGCACGTTAAAGGGCGGGTGATGGGGTAGAAGATTGGGGTGGGTTTGGTGATAGTGCAAAGCCTCCTCAAATCCATTCGCCTAAACCCGCCGTGAACACCTTCAAGCTCTCTGAAACCAAAGCCCGAAGAGCAACGAAGACCAAGATTGTCCATCGATTTGTACGTGGGACATGTTTGTTAATCTGGATTTGCTGTGTTTGTGGCTGTTTGGTGGTGGTGGGTAATAGGCAGTGGTGGAGGCGAGTTAGCGACGATAATGGATTGGCTGGGTTCTGCTTGTGAATGCTGGGTGGGTTTGAATCGGTGGATATGGGTTCAAATCGGCTAAAATATGTTATATTATCTGGACTAGCCTCGTCACACGGGCAAGCGTGATGAGGCTTTCTTTTCTTTTTTTTCTTTTATTTTAGTGTTGGTAGAAAAAAAAAATCTATGTTTTATATTTTATATATATACTTTTTATTTTGAGTATTTAATTTATAAATGAATAAATAAATTTGAAAATTAATAAAAGAGTGGCCCTATTTTTTAGGCAATATTTTAGTAAAAGTTAGGATTATATTTTTACCGAATTGTCTTTTCGTTCTGTCTCTACTTAAACATAGGGATGTAGGGAGTATTTTAGAACAAAAAAAAATCTGGCCCAAACAGAAGAACCCCTTAAATAGTAGTATAGATTACAAGAAGATTTGCATATATATATGTGGGGGGATAAAAACCCAACCCAACTTATTGGGCCCGAGGCCCAGAATGAGGAACACTTTTCGTCCGAGGAGGCAAGGTCTTCAGTCCGGCCCATGTCAAAGGGGAATGCCTAGAGATGAACGTGTACCATCCGAGGAGATGTTCATATGTCCGAGCAGTCCAACGTCCTCGGATCCGAAGAGGTTTGATCCAACACGAGCTTGGGAGGTTCAAGCGACCTGCTTGACAAGTGTTAAGAGAGAAAGGAACCTTAGACTCGCGCAAAGATAATGGGAACCGAAAAATATCAAAGAGGCATACTTCAGCCACCACATTTAATGCACTGCACCTACCTTTCTGGCCGCATTTATGTGGATAAGACCCCTGAACAGTGCTTTCTCAGCTACCACCACTCACATAAGGCTAAGAGTGGGATGATGGGACATGCACTCAAGTGGACGCCTGGATGATGAACAAGTGGACGGAGAAGATGTAGGAGGGCAGTACTATATAAGGGAAGAAGGCCTCTGATAAAAAAGGGAGGAAGAAAGAGAGAGAGATTTCGATTATTGTAGCTCCAAGAATTGTAATATTGAATTATCAATGAAAGGCACCTCTTCGGACATGGCATTTCTATCAGTCCGAGGACATATTAATCCAAATTCTCCCATTGGTGTGGCTGTTTGATACTGTTACTCTCATTATTAGCCTAGCTCTTTCACCCACTCTCTACAAAATTTATTGTTTTGGGCTCAGTGGGCGCTGAATCCATACTTTGGGCTTGGGCCGCCAAAAACTGACCTTACAATTGGCGCCGTCTGTGGGAAGAGCTTGTGCCAGAGTGAAAGCAACAGTTGATGATGGCAGGACAAGGTGAACAACAAGCGGAATCCGGGGCATCCCAACACGTGGACCATTTTGCCAACCTAGAGAGGAGACAAAATCGTGAAGGTAGCGTACACACAGTGCGCCTTAGCCAGGGCCAATCACAGAGCGGAAGTCATGTGTCCCATGCAAAGAAAAACCGTGACTTGCAACTGGAAGTAGAAAAGTTAAAGAGGGAGCTGCGCCATGCAAGGAGGAGGCGGGCTTCCTCATACTCTGAGGATGATCTTGATGATGAGCGAGATGTCTCTTATCAGTACAAATCCAAAACGCCAGCCAGCGAGTCCTACACTTATGAGGAAGAATCCCATCGTAAGAGGCAACGTAGGAGTCCATCACGCGAAGACATGGAGAACGATGCCATGAACAGGGCTCTGAACCAGATATCTAAGTCGCCCTTCACGCGCAGGATAGAGGAGGCTATACTCCCTCGGCGCTTTAACCAGCCAACGTTTACCATCTATAATGGTAAGACTGACCCCGTGGAGCATGTGAGTCATTTTAACCAAAGGATGGCTGTTTACGCCAGAGACGAAGCCCTGATGTGCAAGGTTTTTCCTTCCAGTCTGGGGCCTGTGGCCATGAGGTGGTTCGACGGCTTGACAGCAGGCTCCATCAACTCCTTCAAAGAGCTCACTCAGGCATTTGGCTCTCGTTTTGTCACATGCCGAAGAGTGGCCAGACCTTTCTCTTCCCTGCTATCCTTGTTCATGCAAGAAGGTGAATCCTTGAAGGCATATTCAGACAGGTACTGGGAGATGTTCAATGAGGTAGAAGGTAACAATGATGCAATGGCCCTCAGCACATTCAAGCTCGGCCTCCCTACTGATCACAGTTTGAGGGCATCTCTATCTGGCAAACCGGTCACAAACGTGCGTCAGCTAATGGACCGCATAGAGAAGTATAAGAGGGTTGAAGAAGATCAGCAGCAGGGTAAGGGAAAGGACAAGGTTATCTCTCAGGAGAGGAGAGACTCGCGGTCGGACCGCTACAATTATAATAAACCACGGAGGGATTTTGCCGGGCAATCAGGATCGATGAACCCTCAACCGGTTAACACCGTATTCAAAGAGCCAGTACACCAGGTCCTGGAAAAGATCAAGAACGAGTCATTCTTTAGGTGGCCGAACAAGATGATAGGAAACCCCGAGAAACGCAACTATAATCTCTACTGCCAGTACCATCAAGACCATGGGCATACCACGGAGGATTGCAGGAGCCTATGGGATCACTTGGACCAACTGGTCCGCGACGGTAAATTGAAACACCTCCTGCATCATTCTAGCGGCCGAGGGCAAACGGGACCAGGGCCACGCAGAGATGACCCCCCAAAGCCGCCGCTAGGGACCATAAACGTCGTCTTCGCCGCGCCAGGAAGAACAGGATCCTGGCCATTGAAAGTCATGTCAGTAGGTCGGCCACCCGTAGGGGAGTCAAGCCGAGGACCTAAAAGAGCTAAGTGTGGTGCCTCGTTGGTCATGGGATTCTCGGACGAAGACATGATTGGCACCATCCAACCCCATGACGATGCACTAGTTATCACCCTCAGGATAGGAGGGTACGATGTAAAGAGGGTGATGGTGGACCAGGGCAGTGCGGTGGAAGTAATGTACCCAGACCTTTATAAGGGGCTAGGCCTAAAGCCCCAGGACCTGACGCCGTACGATTCCCCCCTTTTGAGCTTTGAAGGAAGGCCTGTCATTCCAAAAGGCCGGATACGCTTAGCAGTGCAGTCTGGCACCGAGGTGGTGGAGTTGGACTTCATAGTTGTGGATGCATATTCGCCCTATACGGCACTCGTGGGCAGACCTTGGATTCACGCACTTGGGGCTGTTCCCTCTACTTTACACCAAAAGGTTAAATATCCGTCAGAAGGGCAGGTACGTGAGATCCGAGGAGACCAGTCTGTTGCTCGTCAGTGCTTGGTAGCCGCCATTCAGCATAGGACCACAGCCGAGTACTCGGACGCAGCCGGGAGGGATTCATAGCAACTACAGTCTCGGGGGTTGCCCTTCGAAGAACCAGATGAAGGCACTCGATGTGAAGATCTAACAAAAGTGGTCATTGGAGATGATCCTGATAGGTTCTTTCAAGTCGGATCTCAGCTTCCTCTTCAAGAGAAGGAAGAGCTGATAGAGTTCCTTAAGCGAAATCTCGACGTGTTTGCCTGGAGTCCTTACGAGGCCCCAGGGGTAGACCCGGAGTTTATATGCCACCACTTGAAGGTGAATCCACTGATCACCCCCAAGAAACAGCCTATTCGGCGCCCGTCCAAGGAGCATGCTGATGCAGTAAGAGACGAAGTAGCGAAGCTCAAAGTGGCCGGGGCTATCAAAGAGGTTTTTTATCCCGAATGGCTGGCAAACACCGTGGTGGTGAAGAAGAAGAGTGGGAAGTGGCGAGTATGCGTAGACTTCACGGATTTGAATAGGGCATGCCCCAAAGATCCGTTCCCAATGCCAAAAATTGATCAGCTGGTCGATGCCACTGTCGGCCACCCTCGGATGAGCTTCCTAGACGCCTTCCAAGGCTATCACCAGATACCATTAGCCCCGGACGACCAGAAGAAGACTGCATTTGTCACCCCTGTTGGCAACTACCACTATAAAGTAATGCCGTTCGGCTTGAAGAACGCGGGAGCTACCTACCAGAGGATGATGACGAGGATGTTCGAGCCACAGCTGGGCAAGAATATCGAGGTTTACATAGATGACATGGTGGTGAAGAGCAAAGTTATAGCTGAGCATGTGAAGGACCTTGAAACCACCTTTGGGATTCTACGGAAGCACAAGCTACGGTTGAATGCTTCTAAGTGCTCGTTCGGGGTAGGGTCCGGAAAATTCTTAGGATACATGGTTACGCACAGAGGAATCGAAGTCAACCCCGACCAGATAAAGGCCATCCACGATCTACGAGCTCCTCGGAACCCCAAGGAGGTTCAGAAGCTAACCGGAATGACCGCTGCCCTCAATCGGTTCATCTCTAGATCAGCAGACAGGTGTCGTCCCTTTTTCTCCCTACTCAACAAGTGGAAAGGATTCGAATGGACTGAGGAGTGTGCTTCTGCATTCCAGCAACTTAAGGATTATTTGGCTCGGCCACCTATCATGTCCAGTCCTGAGCCTGATGAAGTACTGTTCGCCTACATAGCTGTAGCTCCCTATGCAGTAAGCCTGGTGCTGATACGATCAGATTCTGGTGTGCAAAGGCCTGTTTATTACGTAAGCAAGTCGCTACATGAGGCCGAGGTTCGCTACTTGCCTCTGGAGAAGGCCATCCTGGCAGTAGTGCTGGGCACACGGAAGCTGCCCCACTATTTCCAAGCCCACACGGTCATCGTTCTCACACAACTCCCACTCAAAGCTATACTCCGAAGTGCTGACTACACCGGTCGGATTGCCAAGTGGGGTACGATCTTGGGGGCTTTCGACATAAGATATATGCCCCGCACCTCGGTCAAGGGACAGGTCCTCGCAGATTTGGTGGCTGAGTTCACGGAGCCCCAGTTAGAAGAAGTAAAGCCCACGTCAGGCATGGATGAAAAATCAGTTGGCCTGGTCTCCCAACAGAATCCCTCCCGTTGGGAAGTGTACGTTGATGGCGCGGCAAACCAAAAAGGATCTGGAGTTGGGCTGGTACTGATATCCCCCGAGAAAATCATCATCGAGAAGTCATTAAGGCTGGGCTTCTCGGCAACGAATAATGAGGCGGAGTATGAGGCCCTACTGATGGGGATGACGATGGTCCTTAAGATGGGGGGGAAGTCCGTGGAATTGTTCTCGGACTCAAGATTGGTAGTAGGACAAGTACAAGGCGAGTTCGAGGCAAAGGACGAAAGAATGCAGGGGTACCTGGGTCGTGTTAAACAGATGCAGTCAGGGTTCGACTTTTTCAGTTTGCTGCACATCCCCAGGAGTGGCAACTCACATGCTGACTCCCTAGCGACGCTTGCCACCTCTTCGGCACAAGACCTTCCAAGGGTCATCCTCGTCGAGGATCTGCCCAAGCCTACAGAGGCGAAGTCAGGGGTAGTTCAGGTTCACCAGGTCAGAGCCGGGCCGTGCTGGATGGACCCTCTAGTCAGATTTCTCAAAGAAGATGTATTGCCTGAAGATAAGGGAGAAGCTGATAAAATTCGAAGGAAGGCGGTTAAGTTCTGGTTATCCGAGGACCAGAAACTTTACAGACGCTCCTACTCGGGGCCATACTTGTTATGCATGCATCCCGAGGCAACTGAGACGTTGCTAGAGGAGCTGCACGAAGGAATCTGTGGGAGCCACACTGGAGGCAGGTCCTTGGCTCACCGAGCCCTCACCCAAGGCTATTGGTGGCCTAACATGCAAAAGGAGGCGCACGAATACGCTAAAAAGTGTGATCAATGTCAGCGCTTCGCTCCAAACATTCACCAGCCAGGGGGAAAACTTAATCCGTTATCTAGCCCGTGGCCTTTCGCCCAATGGGGTTTGGATATTGTAAGACCTTTTCCCAAAGCTGCAGGAAACAAGAAATACCTCCTGGTCGGAACAGACTACTTTACCAAATGGGTTGAAGCTGAGCCCTTAGCCAATATCAGAGACGTTGATGTGCAAAAATTCGTGTGGAAGAATATTGTCACCCGGTTTGGAATTCCTCACACTCTCATCTCGGACAACGGTTTGCAGTTTGATAGCAGGGCATTTAGGAACTACTGCAGTGAGCTGGGAATCTTGAACAGATACTCCACTCCAGCCTATCCTAAGGGTAATGGGCAGGCAGAAGCCATCAACAAGGTCATACTAAATGGTTTAAAGAAGAGGTTGGATGATGCAAAGGGCAAATGGGTGGACGAACTGCCGCACGTACTTTGGGCCTACAGGACTACGCCTCGCAGATCTACTGGGGAGACACCCTTCTCAATGGCCTATGGGGCTGAAGCCGTCATTCCTTTGGAGACCGGGTTCCCAACGATGAAAACTAGTTCATTCAGTCCGGCCGATAACGATGAGCAGTTACAGAGGAGTCTAGATTTGATTGAGGAAAGAAGGGAGAATGCAATGGTTCGGCTGGCACATTATCAACAGAAACTCAGGCAAGGCTATGATTCTAACGTAAAGCTGAGGCCACTAGAGCCTGGTGATCTAGTGTTGAGGAAAGTTGTAGGCACTGCAAAAAACCCTGCTTGGGGAAAACTTGGACCCAATTGGGAAGGTCCATATCGTATCACCTCAGGAGCAGGCATAGGGGCATATTTCTTAGAAGACCTAGATGGTCATGTAATACCGCGCCCATGGAATGTAAATAATCTCAAGAGGTACTTTTATTGACCAAGTCTCTTCTTCAACCGACGTGTAAACTCTGCGTAAAGTATTCTTTCTAGTGTTTAAACTTAAATCCAATCATGCCTGTAGTCCCCGGACCAGATGATTTGGGTTAGTTAGCACTCAGTTACACTTCTATAGTGTTTAAACTTAAATCCAATCATGCCTGTAGTCCTCGGACCAGATGATTTGGGTTAGTTAGCACTCAGTTACATTTCTAGTGTTTAAACTTAAATCCAATCATGCCTGTAGTCCTCGGACCAGATGATTTGGGTTAGTTAGCACTCAGTTACACTTCTATAGTGTTTAAACTTAAATCCAATCATGCCTGTAGTCCTCGGACCAGATGATTTGGGTTAGTTAGCACTCAGTTACACTTCTATAGTGTTTAAACTTAAATCCAATCATGCCTGTAGTCCTCGGACCAGATGATTTGGGTTAGTTAGCACTCAGTTACATTTCTATAGTGTTTAAACTTAAATCCAATCATGCCTGTAATCCTCGGACCAGATGATTTGGGTTAGTTAGCACTCAGTTACATTTCTATAGTGTTTAAACTTAAATCCAATCATGCCTGTAGTCCTCGGACCAGATGATTTGGGTTAGTTAGCACTCAGTTACACTTCTATAGTGTTTAAACTTAAATCCAATCATGCCTGTAGTCCTCGGACCAGATGATTTGGGTTAGTTAGCACTCAGTTACACTTCTATAGTGTTTAAACTTAAATCCAATCATGCCTGTAGTCCTCGGACCAGATGATTTGGGTTAGTTAGCACTCAGTTACACTTCTATAGTGTTTAAACTTAAATCCAATCATGCCTGTAGTCCTCGGACCAGATGATTTGGGTTAGTTAGCACTCAGTTACATTTCTATAGTGTTTAAACTTAAATCCAATCATGCCTGTAATCCTCGGACCAGATGATTTGGGTTAGTTAGCACTCAGTTACATTTCTATAGTGTTTAAACTTAAATCCAATCATGCCTGTAGTCCTCGGACCAGATGATTTGGGTTAGTTAGCACTCAGTTACACTTCTATAGTGTTTAAACTTAAATCCAATCATGCCTGTAGTCCTCGGACCAGATGATTTGGGTTAGTTAGCACTCAGTTACACTTCTATAGTGTTTAAACTTAAATCCAATCATGCCTGTAGTCCTCGGACCAGATGATTTGGGTTAGTTAGCACTCAGTTACACTTCTATAGTGTTTAAACTTAAATCCAATCATGCCTGTAGTCCTCGGACCAGATGATTTGGGTTAGTTAGCACTCAGTTACAGTTCTCAAGTGTTTAAACTTAAGTCCAATCACGCATGTAGTCCTCGGACCAGGTGATTAGGGTAAGTTAACACGAATACAGTCAAACCCCGGGATCCGTGATCCAAGCGACAGGTTAGTCGATACTCCCCCCGCGCGCAATTGTTGTTACTGGGGTTTTGTAGTGCTAAAATTCCTGATTGAGTTTAAATTGTTTCTAAGTTATAAATATCTTCCTCCGTTACGTTTAGCGTGAAACCGAGGGGTAATAACTTATGATTTACTTGGAAGGACATGAGAAACTCGCGTATGCACTTATTCAAATCATTTCTCGTCAATAACTCCTACTCGGCCTATCCTTTTCAATTTTAATTTTTATCACTCATACAACCATTATGATGTATCAGTCAAGTTATTTGTATTATCATGTCGCTATTGCAATGTATGATTGTATGTACAGCAGTAGTAAGTGATAAAGCATGTATCAAAAACTTCAAAAGACAAATAGGGGGCCATTCCATTCAAAGAAAAGTATGTACTTAGTCAGCAAAACCAGAAAGAAAGGATTACAAGTTCTTAAATAAAGAAAGGATTACAAGTTCTAAAATAAAGAAAGGACTACAAGTTCTTAAAAACCCTATATATCTACTCTTTCGCTGGAGGAAGCACGGGGTCAGCGGCCTGGCTAGTCCGAGCAGTAGTCTCAGCAGGTTTTTCCTTGGGCTCAGAAGAAATTATCTCTCCGCCTGACCCTTGGTCTTTTCCTTTTGCTGGTTCAGCTGGCTTATCATT
Source organism: Quercus ilex subsp. ballota (assembly GCA_032727855.1). Taxonomy (NCBI): domain Eukaryota; kingdom Viridiplantae; phylum Streptophyta; class Magnoliopsida; order Fagales; family Fagaceae; genus Quercus; species Quercus ilex. The sequence goes on from CM064917.1 coordinate 41,330,086, forward strand.
AGCACCTGGCTGACCAATTTCCTTGCTGGCGCCAAGAATGGACGGAGGAGCCTGGTCGGCCTGGTGTGGCTCAGAAGCCTCAGGAGGCTGGGGGGCAGAGGGATCATCCCCTGGGATATCTTGGATGTCAGGATCATAGTAGATGCTCCCAGGTAGCCTCAAGGGAGAGTCCGAGGGTACCCCAGCTGCGTCCAAGGCTTTTTCCCAGGTTTTGTCGCAGTACTCGCGACAAACGGAGGCAAACTGCTCAGTGAGTTCCCGCGCCGTCACATCTGCCCCCAACTGGTACGCTGCCTTCTTCTCGGTTTCAATTGACTCCTTGGCCAATTGAACCTTTTGCTCGGCTGCTTTGGCGTGATCCCTAGCCTTTTGCAGCTCGGCCCTGAGTCCTTTCACCAGCTCCCGTTCGGTCGCCAAATTAATGTCCGAGGCATTCAGCAGTTTTCGTTGCTCCTCGACCTGTTTTTCAACATTTTTAAGCCCCGCGTCGAGGCTTCGCTTCTGGGAGATCGCCTCTTTAAGCTCCTCGGATATCCGAGAATGCTCCTCCTTCAGCTTTCCAAGGGATGCCTCTGCTTCATGCTGGGACTGGATTGCTGCTTGGGCTTTGACCCAAGACTCCTTGTTTAACCCCTCAGCCACATAGACCTGCTGAGTAATCTGCATGACAACACTTTCACTGTTAAGAAGAAAAACAAGGCCAATCAAGTGTAAAACTTAAACTCATAAAGGGCGTGCTTACCATGGCTAAGTCCCTCTTAAGAGACATGAAGAGTTCCTGCTGGTTGAAGCGCCTGTAGGACTCCATGTCGTGGGGAAGGAGGAGTGGCTGCTGCAAGGCTTCGGCGACATAGCCTGCCCTCCCTCCGTCATAATTCCTGAGGGAGGTATCCCACAGGATTGGAGCGCCCTCCAGCTCCAACTTGGGAGACCAGATTCTCGGTCCTCCCCCTCGGCGTACATTTGCCACAAAAGCCTCTTCTCGGCTTTCTGTGGATGACGCCCTATAGGCTCGGCTGTCCGCCAACTTCTGCTGCTTGGCCCCCTTATCTGGCAGCTTCTGTTTTTCCCCAACCTCAACGTGGGGCCTTTTCTTCTTTAAGTCTGGAATGGGCTTCAGACTTGGGTCAGGAACTTGCGTGGGCGCAGGAGGCAGTGTCACTACCACTTTTGACGACCCAGCGTCTTTCTGCTCGGGTTTTTTCCCCCTGCCTTTCATCAAAACCCTCAGGTCCATATTATCGTCCGAAGAGCCTTCGGAATGAGCAGCTAATAGATTAAGATGAACGCCCGATTGCTTGTCGGTATCCTCCTCAGCGTCCGAAACCTCTATCACTCGATCGGCTCTTGAACCCTCACCCCCAAACTGGAATCTATCTATCTGTTCCTCTAGCGAGGAAGTGGAAGAACCGACTCCTTCGCCTTCAGCTGCTTGTCCGAGAGGGACTTGCTGGAGTGGTTGGACGAGAGGGGGTATAGCTTGAGGGCGTGGATGTGGTACGGGCTCTAGATCGTATGACGCCAAAAAACCCTTCTGACCGACGTCAATACGGGCAAGGCGGCGGTCTCCTTGGACAATTGCGTTGCCGACTGGTTGGAAACCCTTTGGATTTCCTGTGTAGCCCAGAATGAGAGGAGCTGATCGGAGCTGCCCGTCTTCGCTCACAAAAATCTCGGATCTCAACAGGAAATTGAGGGCAGCAACGTTCGTAAGACTCAGCCGAGGAGCTACGAAATTTTTCTCTGTTCCAAGGCACAGCAAAGCTACGTTAGAAGTTCGCAAATAGCAGTATAAAGGAAACAAAAAACGATTAAAGGACGAGGACCCTAAGCCTATAGTTAATGTGCCTAAATCTAACATGGCCCACCTGGCTTTCCATGCTTGGTTGGGCAGTGATGGCCGTCATGCCATGCGCCCGAGACGATCACATAGTCGTCTTTCATCCCTTTGTTGGATTTGGGAAGGCAAGAGATGAGCCTGACCACGTCCGACCGGGATTTCAGGTAATATCCCGCGTCTCGCTGGCTATGGCATTCGTACAGATGTACTACGTCGAGCCAGGTGAGGCCTAATCCTAGGTGAAGGTTAAGGTCCTCAATGGCCCCTAGAATCCTAAACATGTTGGGTGCGCACTGCCAAGGAGTGAGCCTATGGTTTCGGAGATAGCTAATGGTGATAGGACCCATGGGAATGGTCATTCCCCCTTCTTTGAAGGCAATAAGGGGAATAACCACCTCTCCCGTTTTCCGGTCTGTTAGAATCTTTTCTGGGGGGCAATACCTCACACCCACGTTGGGAGGTATGCGATACGTGGCCCTAAATTCCTCTAGTCGCTCAGGGGTATCCACCATGTACTCAAGCTTTCCCATGGTGCTCAGACGAAACTGTTGGCCGAAGAGAAAATTAAATGGCTTGGTGAACGATGACTCACCGGGACCAAATCGGAAAGAAGATTTAATGCTTGTAGGAAGGTTCTTGATGACTCTGGGAAGACCTGGAGGCAGCAACTCAGAAGTTTGGACGGAGCGGCGCGTTTGTTTCTCTCTGGAGCGTCTGGAGATTCGCAAAGTGAAGAAGGAATAATGACTTCTGAAGCTTTATACGGGGTCAAACGAAGGGTCAGGGGCACTCCCGCCCAAATTTCGAAGAAAAACCGCAACCGTTGGATCAATCAGTTACCATTGGATATGAAGGACAAAGCGCCACCTGGTGCAATTAATGCAGCGCCTGGGAAATGAGGAAACCGCAGTGGCATTAATGAAGCGACAGTTCCTACATTTTTGCACGTGCCAGTTCGAATCTACCTGTTTGCAGGCCTTTGCTCCATGGCAAGTCAAAATTCTACTTTTTCTCTTCGGATACGAACAAAAAAATACAATTTTGAGGGGCTATTGTGGGGGGATAAAAACCCAACCCAACTTATTGGGCCCGAGGCCCAGAATGAGGAACACTTTTCGTCCGAGGAGGCAAGGTCTTCAGTCCGGCCCATGTCAAAGGGGAATGCCTAGAGATGAACGTGTACCATCCGAGGAGATGTTCATATGTCCGAGCAGTCCAACGTCCTCGGATCCGAAGAGGTTTGATCCAACACGAGCTTGGGAGGTTCAAGCGACCTGCTTGACAAGTGTTAAGAGAGAAAGGAACCTTAGACTCGCGCAAAGATAATGGGAACCGAAAAATATCAAAGAGGCATACTTCAGCCACCACATTTAATGCACTGCACCTACCTTTCTGGCCGCATTTATGTGGATAAGACCCCTGAACAGTGCTTTCTCAGCTACCACCACTCACATAAGGCTAAGAGTGGGATGATGGGACATGCACTCAAGTGGACGCCTGGATGATGAACAAGTGGACGGAGAAGATGTAGGAGGGCAGTACTATATAAGGGAAGAAGGCCTCTGATAAAAAAGGGAGGAAGAAAGAGAGAGAGATTTCGATTATTGTAGCTCCAAGAATTGTAATATTGAATTATCAATGAAAGGCACCTCTTCGGACATGGCATTTCTATCAGTCCGAGGACATATTAATCCAAATTCTCCCATTGGTGTGGCTGTTTGATACTGTTACTCTCATTATTAGCCTAGCTCTTTCACCCACTCTCTACAAAATTTATTGTTTTGGGCTCAGTGGGCGCTGAATCCATACTTTGGGCTTGGGCCGCCAAAAACTGACCTTACAATATATATATATATATATAGAGAGAGAGAGAGAGAGAGAGAGAGAGATTTGGATGTTTGGGTTTGTTTGTGGGTTTTGAAAGATGTTTTTGGAGGATATGAATGAGATACGATTACATACAATATATGTGATTTTGAGGGTGACAAGCGGTTTTTGGTAGGGAACAAGTTTCGTTTGTTTTCCTATAATTCTGTTATTGCCCTAGTAAGTGTGTCTGACCTATGGACTATTATGATGTCGTGTTCTCTCTCTCTACAATGGAGAGGCAAAGGAAGTGATTTTGGAGGTTTTGATTGACAAAAAGAAACCCAATTTGCTCTTGCTCTCGCTCTCAAGTCTAACTTCAATGCTCTTTTCACCCAAATAGAAGGAGTTAGCTCTGTGCCTATAACAAAATTTCACCACATTTTTACTACCCAAATAACAACCAATAACTTCAATGCTTTGTAAATGAACCAAGTCATTTATAAACAACTCCAGCTCAGCTTGATAAAAACTCGTTCTTGTCTATTGTTTATAAATAAGCCAAACTTGAGCCTTAGTTTTAGGCTTGTTTAATAAACAAGCTAAGCCCAAGCAAAAAAAAATTGTTCATGAACAAACTCATGAGCTATAAGGCTTGATACAAAATAATTCAAGTATAGAATTATTTAAGTTTATATGTGTTTACTAAATAAATTCATTACATATATATTAATAATGATATGACCAATATGAGAGCATTACCCATTATCTTAATTTTTTCCTTTCCTCTAAACTAATCAAGCATTGTTTAGATTTTAGTTTACATTTTAAAAAATAAAAAATAAAAAAATTTAAGTCGGCCACGTATGTCCTTTTCCCATCAATAATCTAATATAAAGTTATAAAACATGTTAGTATTTTCTTATTCATAATAGTTACAAACAAGCATTTTTCTAGTTCTTCACCATTTAACGTGAATGTAAAAACTGTATTTTAAAAAATTGTTGAAATTATAGACAAGGAAGGATGAATGAATAGATTTAATTATGTAAATTTTAAATTTGAATAATGATTAATCATAAGTGTGACTAAAAGCATAATAAAATGAGTATACTATTTTTTTTTTTACTTAATTTTGGAATTTTAAGCATTTTATAATGTAATTTTCTTAGAACTCAAGCTCGAAAACTTGACCTGAGCTCAAGTTTGTGCTTGTATTAAGCTCAAGCTTGGCTTGACTAACTAATCAAGCCAAGCCAAGTCCAAGCTTTTTGGCTTTCTCACAAGCTCAAACTCAAGCTCAAATATTGTTTTATGCTTGTCACAAGCCAGAGCCAAGCTTGAGTTTTTAATTTTTATTGGCGAGCCAAACTTGAACATGTACTACTCGACAAAACTCAACTTGTTTACAGCCGTATGTCTCTCTCCACTGCAACTAGCTGGCTACTAAAAATATATAGTGTATTGTCCAATATTATCCTAAAGTAGCAAAAGTAAGTTTTTGGTGCATCAATGCTAGTGCTCTAACTAATTAACACAATTATATTAAAGATTTGGATTGATAAAAGATTCATAAATATTATACATACTAAAATACTTTTTTTATGTAATATAGAACTCCTGAGTAAGAGGAAAAAACTGAAAATTTATGCCATTCCAAACCAATGAAAGCAATAAAAATTAATTTTTTTCATATGACTTTACGGTTATATCGTATTTTGTACTAAATAATTTGTTTTTATTAGTTTCAAGTTTCAAGTCAACTATATTTCAATAGGTTCTTTTTCTTTTTTTTTCTTTTTTTTTGAGAAGAATATTTCATTAGTTTCTAATAATTATTAATTGTAAAAAAGAGGGTTTTTGTTGTTCAACTTACAGCAAGTGGAGATTTTATTAGGCTATTAAGTTAAGGTTGGCTATTCAGCAAATAAAATAAAATAAAAGCTAGGATTGTCTAGCTGAGTCCTATTAGATCATGTGTTACTTTGACTTTAACTTTGTCCAACATCCATCACACTCACATAACTTTATTTGGAAGTCTACTTCAAACTTCAAACATTTGGAAACACAAAGTATGAAGGCCGGCCCATGCAAAATTTTTTCCTAAGTTACATCAGCCCAATCCCATGAAAATGGGGATGCATAAAGTCTAGGAGTTATTTCTAATTTCCTATGAGAAACGCTAATGATTATTTCATTGAGCTTGTATGGAACAAGTGACCTACTTTTTAACTTTTAAGTGTAGGGTTGCTATTGGTTTAAATTATTACTGATTGGAAGACAGGAAACAAAAAAGGGCGAGGTAAAGGGATCCAAATGAATAGCATTCCTCTTTGATGACTGTTATCAGGAATCAAACTTGTTGATAAATTCATGGTTACATTTACAGTTACAAGATGGACTTCATTCAGAGGTAGATGTCAGTTTGCTTTGACTGTGCTTTGAGATCTTTCAATTTCTTCAATATGTTTGTGAAATAATCTTGCAAATATTTCTCTAGGGTAACTACATCTTTCACATCCACATCAAAAAGTTTATGTCTCATTCATTGGAACAGAGAAAACAAGGTCACTTGTGAGCACCTACAAAATACAAATGCACCCAATAAGGATATTAGTCATCTCAATTATGTATACTTGAGCCACTAGCAGAAGAAATGCTCCCTCTAATCAAGATGTTGCAATGTGACTATGATCAAGAACTGTATAGCGGTTGAAAACGTAACTGCTTAGCATATTATATGCCATCCCTACTTCAGCTATGCTGTTCTCTTCCATTTATTTCCTCATTCTATGTTTTTCAAGTTTATTCAGTTCTTAAATAACACAGGAAGCATATTATTATTTTTATGGGAATAAACAGGAATGAATAATTTATTACCTTTGCAAATGTCAATCTGTCAGCAACATCATTTGTCCACTCAAAAAACTGAGTCACCTGGCGAGTCAATCTCAACACAAAGACTAGGACAATAGTAACATTTGCATCTTGCCCTGCAAGCCTCTCGCACAATGTTATCACCTAAAACAAGAACACACTTTTAATGTACAATAAGAAAGAGATTGTACATTCACTTTTATCCAAAGCCATTGATCATTTACTCTCTCCCTCCCTCTCTCATCTATACTCACACACTCACACATAGAGGAGGCCATATAGTATAGGATTTACCCTTCTACATAGGGTGCATAAAAGTACTGCTGTTACCAAAAGTTAATCGATTACAAACAATTTGTTTAAAAAGAAATGAAAAGCTAGCCACTCACAAATAGATTCTGGTTTGAGGTTCTGTTTTAGTTGCCATTTTCCTCCCTATGTTGTCTAACAATTAAACAGTTCAACAAGAGTCAAAACTACGAACGGTAGGAAGAAACAAGGTTAGGGTAATGCTAGGCAAATGATTATGGTATTTTAAAAAGTAAAAATAGTCTTCTTCACCTCTTGGGTTGTCCATGCACAAGGACCAGCAAATGTGAGAAGTTTCTCATTTATTTCCTCATTGCGTAAAGCTATAAATGTCAAGCGAATTATATCCTAATACACAATGAGAATGTCATTAAAAACTGTCGAGATATTCTACTTGCAAATAGAATATCTGGGTGTCCATGTAAGCAACTTAGGCAATACTTACCTAGGTGTCCATGTAAGCAATTCTTGTTGCAGCATCTATTCCCCATACAGATTTCTCCTCTAGTATAGGCACTGCATACTACCCAATGAGGCCCTAGAAAATTGGTATGAAGTATTTTCACTTGGTTTCTAATATGAAACAAAAGATTTGAAGCCATACACAAAAAACTTAGAAGCAAGAAAGAATCGTCCACACACATACATATATAATAACCAACTGTTTCACACAATCATCTCCATGGCTCAAATTATTTTAGAGCATGAACATTTCTATGGCATTGTATTTGTATACATATTTGATAGAAATAGATAATATTATAAAAATGTCAGCCTAATTTTCTCCATAAAACTATTAGCATACTCAATACATACATCTCTTCAATTGGCAAACTTATCTCAAGGAAGCAATAGTTTCATTAGACATAAATATTAATGATCAGTTTTTAAAAATTATATTTTTAAGGAGGAATGAGAAAGAATAAAGAAAATTGAGGACTATTGTATGAGCACAATAACCAGAAGCACAGAGTTAAGTAAAAAATAAACTATGCCACAAATCATACTATAGAAGAGCATGTCCAAAATTTTAATTTAGATGATAATTACTTGCATGAAACCACATAACTAGATTATAATGTGATTTAGGTTTGAGTCCTGAAGAAACTTCTCAGTGCAATACTTTATCTCCATTAGTGGAACTTCAGGATGCTTGTCACAGTTGTGGATGGAAAAGAAAACATACTTCTGGATTCCCATTGCTTTTGCACATTGTATAAGAGCAACTTTTCCTTCCCAGTCTACCTAAATAGGAAAAAAAAAAAAAAAAAAAGATTAGATATGGCCAAACAATCCATCATACAACACTGTTTGCAACACATGAAAATTTCTCAAACGTCAGAGGAGAGGACTTTCTTTTTTATATTCTGGGACAATTTATTGAAAGGAAATCATCACACCCACTTGTTCCCCTATTTGTTTGGTATTCTTCAAAGATGCTAGAACCCATTGGACAAATTTAAGGGAACCTTTTTACTCCAGAAGTTGTTGATTAATTTGAAAATGGAACTAATTGAACAATAGCATTGTAGACTTTGAAATGATAAAAATAAGCATGAACAAAGAAGGAAACAAATAAAATGTAATAAGCCAAAGGAAGCAAAAGAAATGTATCTTCACAGCTAAGCTGGAAACTAGTATCTTCGTATCTCCCTTTCACCAAACCGTTTCAACAAACCGTCTACCTTTATGGTCTGGGTTTTGGACGATGAAGAAGGGGTTTGGCCATGGAGTGTGTCTTGGAATGGAGACATGGAACAGGGAAGGAAAAGTGGAACGGGAGAAATAGAAAATCAGAATTTAGTTGTTGTATTCTAGGGTTTTATGTATTATCGGGTTAGAGAGAAAAAAAATCAGGATTTTTTTTCATCCCTGATTCTTATTTTAGTCTCTACATTTTATTTTTACCGCTTTTAGTCCTTATCCTGAAAAACGCTTCCCATTATAGTCCCTGCCGTTACATCAGAAACAGAGAAAACTGACGTGGCAAATGGTAGGAATAAATAATAATAAATTAATGTCACGTGGAATAAATTAATAATAAAAAATATTTTTTGGCATTAAAAAATGCCACGCCAGCATTTAAATTAAAAAAATTAATTTATTAATTTTAACTAAATAAAAAAAATTAAAAATAGAATTAAAAACTAAAAATTACATGAATTGAGATCTAAGTGAGTTTTGAACAAGAACAACAAGAACACAAACTCAAATCCAAGAACACAAACCTAGAAATTAAAAAAAAAAAAATTTACAAATCTAAGCCATGGGATATTTTCATTTTCTCTCTCTCTCTCTCTCTCTCTCTCGGGCTTGGATTCCTCGTGATCTGCAGAAAATTAAAGCTCCTGGTTGCAGAGCTTTGGAATGGGAAGCTGAGAAAAGTTTCAAAAAAACACAAAAACATGTGGAGATGAAGGTGGCGTCTCCGGTTCCCATGAGGTCCTGCATTAGAGTGTGGTTGGAGAAACCTCGTTTCAGCGTCCCGTACGTGAATACTAGGCTCTTCGTAGTCTCTTCATTTTCGGCCACCATGTTTGCTATTACCTAGTAAAATTCAAAAACACCGCGGAGATTCTTTTTAGAGAGAGAGAGTGAGGGAGAGAGGGAATCAAGGAGATATGGTTTTGAGAGAACGGAGGAAACGACGAGAGGCTTTTATTAAGGCTATGTTTAGATTGAGAGAATCTGAGATTGGGATTTTGGTCAGATTTTGCTGATTTTGGAGTCCTATTTATTTATAGTACTTCTCTCGTGCCTTTGCAATTTTGTTTGTTGTTTTTTTTTTTTTTTTTGGTTAACAAGTGTCGTAAGTGCGCAAGATTCTCAAGTGTTTTTTTGAAGCTTTTCTCAGTTTTCCATTCCAAAGCTCTGCAACCAGGAGCTTTAATTTTCTGCAGATCACGAGGAATCCAAGCCCGAGAGAGAGAGAGATAGAGATTTTTGAGAAAATGAAAATATCCCGTGGCTTAGATCTGTAAATTTTTTCAGCTATTATCATTAATGTAATGCTTCTCTTATTTACATATGTACTTACTAACTATGATTTTTTTACGCACTGAAACAAAAGGCAAACAAATAAATATTTGAAGTAAAAACAAAAACTTTCAAAAGGGTTAACTAATTGGTGCCTTTCTAGAACTTACCTCTATGTTGCAAAATAAATAGGAAATGCAACAACAACACCCTGTAAAAGAGAACTGAACAAAGTAGGGCAAAATGACACATCTCACCATATAAATGACATTTTGTAATAAGAAGGCTGCCTGAAACATCATTAGTTCAAGCTAAAATTTCATGATAATCTTTTAAAATAACTTTAAAAAAAATCAAAATATAATGCAGCATAAAAACTACTTGGCAATATGGTATTACTTTCATGGATCAATTTCGAGCGTGTAAAAACTCAAACCCAAATGCCACATCTCACCTGAACGTTAAACCCAATCATTCAAGACAAAAGATAACACCTTCCTTCCATCCTTTCAATAGTCACTGCAACTGCCATATGATCTACTGCTTTGCTGCTCTGCCCCATCTCTTCTCTGCAACATTATTTTGTAAAATCTAAAAGTTTAGAGTGTATAGCAATCTATAATGTTTTCTAAGTGAAATTATGGTTTTCTGGTTTTCTATATTGCAATCTGTTATGATTCTAGTTTCATAACATAATTGAGAGCACTAACATAACATGATTGAAGGATGATTCTTTCATGGACCAATCTAATTACGATTCTAATATCATAACATGATTGAGAGCACTAATAGAACATACACCGATACTACATTTTTTTTTTTTTTTTTTTTGCAGGGATATCCAAGTGAGTGGAATTTAAAAAATAGGGCAATCATAGTAAATCTAATTTGTATAAAATTTCACAGCAGATTTCCATTGGCTTTTAAAAAGGGACCATTCAGAAACAACAGACGGAAAAAAAATAAAATTTTAAAATAAAACTTTGGTGTGGTTTTGATTATTAAATATTTGTGTTTTGAGTGACAGAGCAAATGTTCATTTACGCAAACTGAATAATCCCTTGAGTTATACTCTTTAAAGAAAAATAACAAATAACAAAGCATATATAATCACAACTTTCTTGGGAAAGAAACAGAGATGGAAAGCAAGAGAGAAAAAGTGAGTTAGGGCAAGAAGGAAAGAACCAAACAAACAACATCAAAATCTGAAATCTACAAACCGTAACAGAAAATCCCAAAACATCAAAGCAAATATCCAAATCTATACCTATCCAACCAAAATACCCAAAAACTAAGTCATTTTAAATACCCAGATATAAGAAAGGGGGAAAAATAACCGGTGGCAGTTTCGGCGATCTGATGATGGCAGGTAAATGGCCCGATCGACGGAGGTAATGGCACTTAGATTTCTCTCCCTAAATATCAATTCCTGTGTGTGCTTTTTCGGTGTTCTGAGTCTGGCGAGGGAACGGATGGCGCCGGAAAAATTGACAGTAATCGTGTTTTGATTTCTTATGCCCAATCGATGTACTCTTTACCGTTCTGCTTCTTTCTCTTCTTTGGTTCTCTCTCCGTGTCCCAGGCCTTATTGCCTCCCTCTATTTCTATCTCTGTGTGTATCATATTCTCTCTCTCCTTCTCTGCTTCTTTCCCTGTTTCCTCGTCACCTCTCTCTTTCATCGCCTTTCTATTTCTATTTCCGTGGATCCTTAAATTTTAACCGCTTTTTTTTTTTTTTTTTTAGAGAGGCTTTTAAACGGTGTGTAGGTTGCCAACCAACATAATTAATTTATACATGTCAGAATTTTATGGGGTTATTTTTCCTAACGTGAGAGCACTTTCTTAAAGTCTTCTACTTTTATATAGAGTATTAGATATAGATATAGATATTTAAAAAAAAAAAAGAATTCTTCATGACATTCTAGCTTCTTAGACTTGTAAGAAAAATGAAAAAAAAAAAAAAAAAATACTCCCTCCGTCTTAATTTGTTTGTCCTGTTTGAAAAGTTAAATTTTTTAAGAAAACATTATTTATTGTCTTGTCTATATTATAAAAATGTATAAGTTTTCAAAACTACCCTTAAATAAATTTATCAGTTTTTTCATAAAAGATTTATTCCTAATGAGGCAACTAAAAAGGTGCCCCAATTAGATTGATTTTTTAAAATATTTGTTAGTTTTCTTTTCAAATAGTTTTGAAAATAAAGTAGAGGTATAACAAGAATATTAATAAATTAATGACTTTTATTTTTAGAAACAGAATAATATTTTGGGACATCCCAAAATGGAATAGAGGACAAACAAACTGAGACGGTGGAAGTAATTATATTGCTATTTAATACCTTATTCATAGTGTATGGTCAGTTTTGGCGGCCCAAGCCCAAAGTATGGATTCAGCGCCCACTGAGCCCAAAACAATAAATTTTGTAGAGAGTGGGTGAAAGAGCTAGGCTAATAATGAGAGTAACAGTATCAAACGGCCACACCAATGGGAGAATTTGGATTAATATGTCCTCGGACTGATAGAAATGCCATGTCCGAAGAGGTGCCTTTCATTGATAATTCAATATTACAATTCTTGGAGCTACAATAATCAAATATATTCCTTTCTCCCCCCCCCCCCTTTACTATCAGAGGCTTCCTTCCCTTATATAGTACTACCTTCCTACATCTTCTCCGTCCACTTGTTCATCATCCAGGCGTCCACTTGAGTGCATGTCCCATCACCCCACTCTTAGCCTTATGTGAGTGGTGGTAGCTGAGAAAGCACTGTTCAGGGGTCTTATCCACATAAATGCGGCCAGAAAGGTAGGTGCAGTGCATTAAATGTGGTGGCTGAAGTATGCCTCTTTGATATTTTTCTGTTCCCATTATCTTTACGCGTGTCTAAGGTTCCTTTCTCTCTTAACACTTGTCAAGCAGGTCGCTTGAACCTCCCAAGCTCGTGTTGGATCAAACCTCTTCGGATCCGAGGATGTTGGACTGCTCGGACATATGAACATCTCCTCGGATAGTACACGTTCATCTCTAGGCATTCCCCTTTGACATGGGCCGGACTGAAGACCTTGCCTCCTCGGACGAGAAGTGTTCCTCATTCAGGGCCTTGGGCCCAATAGGTTGGGTTGGGTTTTTCTCCCCCCACAATAGCCCCTCAAAATTGTATTTTTTCATTCGTATCCGAAGAGAAAAAGTAGAATTTTGACTTGCCATGGAGCAAAGGCCTGCAAACAGGTAGATTTGAACTGGCACGTGCATAAATGTAGGAACTGTCGCTTCATTAATGCCGCTGCGGTTTCCTCATTTCCCAGGCGCTGCATTAATTGCACCAGGTGGCGCTTTGTCCTTCATATCCAATGGTAACTGACTAATCCAACGGTTGCGGTTTTTCTTCGAAATTTGGGCGGGAGTGCCCCTGACCCTTCGTTTAACCCCGTATAAAGCTTCAGAGGTCATTATTCCTTCCTCACTTTGCGAATCTTCAGACGCTCCAGAGAGAAACAAACGCGCCGCTCCGTCCAAACTTCTGAGTCGCTGCTTTCAGGTCTTCCCAGAGTCATCAAGAACCTTCCTACAAGCCTGAAATCTTCTTTCCGATTTGGTCCCGGTGAGTCATCGTTCACCAAGCCATTTAATTTTCTCTTCGGCCAACAGTTTCGTCTAAGCACCATGGGAAAGTTTGAGTACATGGTGGATACCTCTGAGCGACTAGAAGCATTTAGGGCCACGTATCGCATACCTCCCAACGTGGGTGTGAGGTATTGCCCCCCAGAAAAGATTCTAACAGACCGGAAGACGGGAGAGGTGGTTATTCCCCTTATTGCCTTCAAAGAAGGGGGAATGACCATTCCCATGGGTCCTATCACCATTAGCTATCTCCGAAACCATAGGCTCACTCCCTGGCAGTGCGCACCCAACATGTTTAGGATTCTAGGGGCCATTGAGGACCTTAACCTTCACCTAGAATTAGGCCTCACCTGGCTCGACGTAGTACATCTGTACGAATGCCATAGCCAGCGAGACGCGGGATATTACCTGAAATCCCGGTCGGACGTGGTCAGGCTCATTTCTTGCCTCCCCAAATCCAACAAAGGGATGAAAGACGACTATGTGATCGTCTCGGGCGCATGGCATGACGGCCATCACTGCCCAACCAAGCATGGAAAGCCAGGTGGGCCATGTTAGATTTAGGCACATTAACTATAGGCCTAGGGTCCTCGTCCTTTAATCGTTTTTGGTTTCCTTTGTACTGCTATTTGCGAGTCTCTAACATAGCTTTGCTGTGCCTTGGAACAGATAAAAACTTCGTAGCTCCTCGGCTGAGTCTTACGAACGTCGCTGCCCTCAATTTCCTGTTGAGATCTGAGATTTTTGTGAGCGAAGACGGGCAGCTCCGATCAGCTCCTCTTATTCTGGGCTACACAGGAAATCCAAAGGGTTTCCAACCAGTCGGCAACGCAATTGTCCAAGGAGACCGCCGCCTTGCCCGTATTGACGTCGGTCAGAAGGGTTTTTTGGCGTCATATGATCTAGAGCCCGTACCACATCCACGCCCTCAAGCTATACCCCCTCTCGTCCAACCACTCCAGCAAGTCCCTCTCGGACAAGCAGCTGAAGGCGAAGGGGTCGGTTCTTCCACCTCCTCGCTAGAGGAATAGATAGATAGATTCCAGTTTGGGGGTGAGGGTTCAAGAGCCGATCGAGTGATAGAGGTTTCGGACGCTGAGGAGGATACCGACAAGCAATCGGGCATTCACCTTAATCTATTAGCTGCTCATTCTGAAGGCTCTTCGGACGACAATATGGACCTGAGGATTTTGATGAAAGGCAGGGGGAAAAAACCCGAGCAGAAAGACGCTGGGTCGTCAAAAGTGGTAGTGACACTGCCTCCTGCGCCCACGCAAGTTCCTGACCCAAGTCTGAAGCCCATTCCGGACTTAAAGAAGAAAAGGCCCCACGTTGAGGTTGGGGAAAAACAAAAGCTGCCAGACAAGGGGGCTAAGCAGCAGAAAGTGGTGGACAGCCGAGCCTATAGGGCTTCATCCACTGAAAGCCGAGAAGAGGCTTTTGTGGCAAATGTACGCCGAGGGGGAGGACCGAGAATCTGGTCTCCCAAGTTGGAGCTGGAGGGCGCTCCAATCCTGTGGGATACCTCCCTCAGGAATTATGACGGAGGGAGGGCGGGCTATGTAGCTGAAGCCTTGCAGCAACCACTCCTCCTCCCCCACGACATGGAGTCCTACAGGCGCTTTAACCAGCAGGAGCTCTTCATGTCTCTTAAGAGGGACCTAGCCATGGTAAGTGCACCATTTATGAGTTTAAGTTTTATACTTGATTGGCTTCGTTTTTCTCCTTAACAGTGAAAGTGTTGTCATGCAGATTACTCAGCAAGTCTATGTGGCTGAGGGGTTGAACAAGGAGTCCTGGATCAAAGCCCAAGCAGCGATCCAGTCCCAGCATGAGGCAGAGGCATCCCTTGGAAAGCTGAAGGAGGAGCATTCTCAGATGTCCGAGGAGCTTAAAGAGGCGATCTCCCAGAAGCGAAGCCTCGATGCTGGGCTTAAAAATGTTGAAAAACAGGTTGAGGAGCAGCGAAAACTGCTGAATGCCTCGAAGGTCAATTTAGCGACCGAACGGGAGCTGGTGAAAGGACTCAGGGCCGAGCTGCAAAAGGCCAGGGATAACGCCAAAGCAGCCGAGCAGAAGGTTCAATTGGCCAAGGAGTCAATTGAAACCGAGAAGAAGGCAGCGTACCAGTTGGGGGCAGATGTGACAGCGCGGGAACTCACTGAGCAGTTTGCCTCTGTTTGTCGCGAGTACTGCGACAAAACCTGGGAAAAAGCCTTGGACGCAGCTGGGGTACCCTCGGACTCTCCCTTGAGGTTACCTGGGAGCATCTACTATGATCCTGATATCCAAGAAATCCCAGTGGATGATCCCTCTGCCCCCCAGCCTCCTGAGGCTTCTGGGCCAAGCCAGGCCGATCAGGCTCCTCCGTCCACTCTTAGTGCAAGCAAGGAAACTGGTCAGCCAGGCACCAAAGATAGGCCAGCTGAACCAGCCAAAGGCAAAGACCAAGGGTCAGGCGGAGAGAAAATTTCTTCTGAGCCCAAGGAAAAGCCTACTGAAACTACTGCTCGGACAAGCCAGGCTGCTGACCCCGTGCTTCCTCCAGCGAAAGAATAGATATATAGGGTTTTTATTTTGCACTTGCACTCTTGTTCTTTGTTTAAGAAACTATAATCCTTTCTTTCTTGTTTTGCTGATTAAGTACATACTTTTCGTTGAATGGAATGGCTCCCTATTTGTCTTTTGATGTCTTTGATACATGCTTTATCACTTACTGTTTCCGTATATACAATCATACATTGCAATTGTGACATAATAATATAAACAACTTGACTGATACATCATACTGGTGGTATGAGTAATGAAAATTAAAATTGAAAAGGGTAGGCCGAGTAAGAGTTATTGACGAGAAATGATTAGAATAAGTGCATACGCGAGTTTCGCATGTCCTTCCAAGTAAAACATAAGGTATTACCCCTCGGTTTCACACTAAACGTAACGGAGGAAGACATTTATAACTTAGAACCAATTTAAGCTCAATCAGGAATTTTAGCACTAAACCCCAGTGACAGCAACTGCGCGCGGGGGGGGGGGGGGTATCGACTAACCTGTCGTTTGGTTCAAGGATCATGGGGTTCGACTATATTCGAGTGTTAGCTAACACTAATCACTTGGTCCGAGGACTATGTGCATGATTGGATTTAAGTTTAAACACTATAGAAATGTAACTGAGTGCTAACTAACCCAAATCATCTGGTCCGAAGACTACATGCATGATTGGATTTAAGTTTAAACACTATAGAAATGTAACTGAGTGCTAACTAACCCAAATCATCTGGTCCGAGGACTACATGCATGATTGGATTTAAGTTTAAACACTATAGAAATGTAACTGAGTGCTAACTAACCCAAATCATCTGGTCCGAGGACTACATGCATGATTGGATTTAAGTTTAAACACTATAGAAATGTAACTGAGTGCTAACTAACCCAAATCATCTGGTCCGAGGACTACATGCATGATTGGATTTAAGTTTAAACACTATAGAAATGTAACTGAGTGCTAACTAACCCAAATCATCTGGTTCGAGGACTACATGCATGATTGGATTTAAGTTTAAACACTAGAGAAATGTAACTGAGTGCTAACTAACCCAAATCATCTGGTCCGAGGACTACATGCATGATTGGATTTAAGTTTAAACACTATAGAAATGTAACTGAGTGCTAACTAACCCAAATCATCTGGTCCGAGGACTACATGCATGATTGGATTTAAGTTTAAACACTAGAGAAATGTAACTGAGTGCTAACTAACCCAAATCATCTGGTCCGAGGACTACATGCATGATTGGATTTAAGTTTAAACACTAGAGAAATGTAACTGAGTGCTAACTAACCCAAATCATCTGGTCCGAGGACTACATGCATGATTGGATTTAAGTTTAAACACTATAGAAATGTAACTGAGTGCTAACTAACCCAAATCATCTGGTCCGAGGACTACATGCATGATTGGATTTAAGTTTAAACACTAGAGAAATGTAACTGAGTGCTAACTAACCCAAATCATCTGGTCCGAGGACTACATGCATGATTGGATTTAAGTTTAAACATTATAGAAATGTAACTGAGTGCTAACTAACCCAAATCATCTGGTCCGAGGACTACATGCATGATTGGATTTAAGTTTAAACACTATAGAAATGTAACTGAGTGCTAACTAACCCAAATCATCTGGTCCGAGGACTACATGCATGATTGGATTTAAGTTTAAACACTATAGAAATGTAACTGAGTGCTAACTAACCCAAATCATCTGGTCCGAGGACTACATGCATGATTGGATTTAAGTTTAAACACTATAGAAATGTAACTGAGTGCTAACTAACCCAAATCATCTGGTCCGAGGACTACATGCATGATTGGATTTAAGTTTAAACACAATAGAAATGTAACTGAGTGCTAACTAACCCAAATCATCTGGTCCGAGGACTACATGCATGATTGGATTTAAGTTTAAACACTATAGAAATGTAACTGAGTGCTAACTAACCCAAATCATCTGGTTCGAGGACTACATGCATGATTGGATTTAAGTTTAAACACTTGAGAGAATACTTTACGCAGAGAATTGACACGTCGGTTGAAGAAGAGACTTGGTCAATAAAAGTACCTCTTGAGATTATTTACATTCCATGGGCGCGGTATTACATGACCATCTAGGTCTTCTAAGAAATATGCCCCAATGCCTGCTCCTGAGGTAATACGATATGGTCCTTCCCAATTGGGTCCAAGTTTTCCCCAAGCAGGGTTTTTTGCAGTGCCTACAACTTTCCTCAACACTAGATCACCAGGCTTTAGTGGCCTCAGCTTTACGTTAGAATCATAGCCTTGCCTGAGTTTCTGTTGATAATGTGCCAGCCGAACCATTGCATTCTCCCTTCTTTCCTCAATCAAATCTAAACTCCTCTGTAATTGCTCATCGTTATCGGCCGGACTGAATGAACTAGTTTTCATCGTTGGGAACCCGGTCTCCAAAGGAATGACGGCTTCAGCCCCATAGGTCATTGAGAAGGGTGTCTCCCCAGTAGATCTGCGAGGCGTAGTCCTGTAGGCCCAAAGTACGTGCGGCAGTTCGTCTACCCATTTGCCCTTTGCATCATCCAACCTCTTCTTTAAGCCATTTAGTATGACCTTGTTGATGGCTTCTGCCTGTCCATTACCCTGAGGATAGGCTGGAGTGGAGTATCTGTTCAAAATTCCCAGCTCACTGCAGTAGTTCCTAAATGCCCTGCTATCAAACTGCAAACCGTTGTCCGAGATGAGAGTGTGAGGAATTCTAAACCGGGTGACAATATTCTTCCACACGAATTTTTGCACATCAATGTCTCTGATATTGGCTAAGGGCTCAGCTTCAACCCATTTGGTAAAGTAGTCTGTTCCGACCAGGAGGTATTTCTTGTTTCCTGCAGCTTTGGGGAAGGGTCCCACAATATCCAAACCCCATTGGGCGAAAGGCCATGGGCTAGATAACGGATTAAGTTTTCCCCCTGGCTGGTGAATGTTTGGAGCGAAGCGCTGACATTGATCACACTTTTTAGCGTATTCGTGTGCCTCCTTTTGCATGTTAGGCCACCAATAGCCTTGGGTGAGGGCTCGGTGAGCCAAGGACCTGCCTCCAGTGTGGCTCCCACAGATTCCTTCGTGCAGCTCTTCTAGCAACGTCTCAGTTGCCTCGGGATGCATGCATAACAAGTATGGCCCCGAGTAGGAGCGTCTGTAAAGTTTCTGGTCCTCGGATAACCAGAACTTAACCGCCTTCCTTCGAATTTTATCAGCTTCTCCCCTATCTTCAGGCAATACATCTTCTTTGAGAAATCTGACTAGAGGGTCCATCCAGCACGGCCCGGCTCTGACCTGGTGAACCTGAACTGCCCCTGACTTCGCCTCTGTAGGCTTGTGCAAATCCTCGACGAGGATGACCCTTGGAAGGTCTTGTGCCGAAGAGGTGGCAAGCGTCGCTAGGGAGTCAGCATGTGAGTTGCCACTCCTGGGGATATGCAGCAAACTGAAAAAGTCGAACCCTGACTGCAGCTGTTTAACACGACCCAGGTACCCCTGCATTCTTTCGTCCTTTGCCTCGAACTCGCCTTGTACTTGTCCTACTACCAATCTTGAGTCCGAGAACAATTCCACGGACTTCCCCCCCATCTTATGGACCATCGTCATCCCCATCAGTAGGGCCTCATACTCCGCCTCATTATTCGTTGCCGAGAAGCCCAGCCTTAATGACTTCTCGATGATGATTTTCTCGGGGGATATCAGTACCAGCCCAACTCCAGATCCTTTTTGGTTTGCCGCGCCATCAACGTACACTTCCCAATGGGAGGGATTCTGTTGGGAGACTAGGCCAACTGATTTTTCATCCATGCCTGACGTGGGCTTTACTTCTTCTAACTGGGGCTCCGTGAACTCAGCCACCAAATCTGCGAGGACCTGTCCCTTGACCGAGGTGCGGGGCATATATCTTATATCGAAAGCCCCTAAGATTGTACCCCACTTGGCAATCCGACCGGTGTAGTCAGCACTTCGGAGTATAGCTTTGAGTGGGAGTTGTGTGAGAACGATGACCGTGTGGGCTTGGAAATAGTGGGGCAGCTTCCGTGTGCCCAGCACTACTGCCAGGATGGCCTTCTCCAGAGGCAAGTAGCGAATCTCGGCCTCATGTAGCGACTTGCTTACGTAATAAACAGGCCTTTGCACACCAGAATCTGATCGTATCAACACCAGGCTCACTGCATAGGGAGCTACAGCTATGTAGGCGAACAGTACCTCATCAGGCTCAGGACTGGACATGATAGGTGGCCGAGCCAGATAATCCTTAAGTTGCTGGAATGCAGAAGCACATTCCTCAGTCCATTCGAATCCCTTCCACTTGTTGAGTAGGGAGAAAAAGGGACGACACCTGTCTGCTGATCTAGAGATGAACCGATTGAGGGCATCGGTCATTCCGGTTAGCTTCTGAACCTCCTTGGGGTTCCGAGGAGCTCGTAGATCGTTGATGGCCTTTATCTGGTCGGGGTTGACTTCGATTCCTCTGTGCGTGACCATGTATCCTAAAAATTTTTCGGACCCTACCCCAAACGAGCACTTAGAAGCATTCAATCGTAGCTTGTACTTTTGTAGAATCCCAAAGGTAGTTTCAAGGTCCTTCACATGCTCAGCTATAACTTTGCTCTTCACCACCATGTCATCTATGTAAACCTCGATATTCTTGCCCAGCTGTGGCTCGAACATCCTCGTCATCATCCTCTGGTAGGTAGCTCCCGCGTTCTTCAAGCCAAACGGCATTACTTTATAGTGGTAGTTGCCAACAGGGGTGACAAATGCAGTCTTCTTCTGGTCATCCGGGGCTAATGGTATCTGGTGATAGCCTTGGAAGGCGTCTAGGAAGCTCATCCGAGGGTGGCCGACAGTGGCATCGACCAGCTGATCAATTTTTGGCATTGGGAACGGATCTTTGGGGCATGCCCTATTCAAATCCGTGAAGTCTACGCATACTCGCCACTTCCCACTCTTCTTCTTCACCACCACGGTGTTTGCTAGCCATTCGGGATAAAAAACTTCTTTGATAGCCCCGGCCACTTTGAGTTTCGCTACTTCGTCTCTTACTGCATCAGCATGCTCCTTGGACGGGCGCCGAATAGGCTGTTTCTTGGGGGTGATCAGTGGATTCACCTTCAAGTGGTGGCATATAAACTCCGGGTCTACCCCTGGGGCCTCGTAAGGACTCTAGGCAAACACGTCGAGATTTCGCTTAAGGAACTCTATCAGCTCTTCCTTCTCTTGAAGAGGAAGCTGAGATCCGACTTGAAAGAACCTATCAGGATCATCTCCAATGACCACTTTTGTTAGATCCTCACATCGAGTGCCTTCATCTGGTTCTTCAAAGGGCAACCCCCGAGACTGTAGTTGCTATGAATCCCTCCCGGCTGAGTCCGAGGACTCGGCTGTGGTCCTATGCTGAATGGCAGCTACCAAGCACTGACGAGCAACAGACTGGTCTCCTCGGATCTCACGTACCTGCCCTTCTGACGGATATTTGACCTTTTGGTGCAAAGTAGAGGGAACAGCCCCTAGTGCGTGAATCCAAGGTCTGCCCACGAGTGCCGTATAGGGCGAATATGCATCCACAACTATGAAATCCAACTCCACCACCTCGGTGCCAGACTGCACTGCTAAGCGTATCCGGCCTTTTGGAATGACAGGCCTTCCTTCAAAGCTCAAAAGGGGGGAATCGTACGGCGTCAGGTCCTGAGGCTTTAGGCCTAGCCCCTTGTAAAGGTCTGGGTACATTACCTCCACAGCACTGCCCTGGTCCACCATCACCCTCTTTACATCGTACCCTCCTATCCTGAGGGTGATAACTAGTGCATCATCATGGGGTTGGATGGTGCCAATCATGTCTTCGTCCGAGAATCCCATGACCAACGGGGCACCACACTTAGTTCTTTTAGGTCCTCGGCTTGACTCCCCTACGGGTGGCCGACCTACTGACATGATTTTCAATGGCCAGGATCCTGTTCTTCCTGGCGCGGCGAAGACGACGTTTATAGTCCCTAGCGGCGGCTTTGGGGGGTCATCTCTGCGTGGCCCTGGTCCCGTCTGCCCTCGGCCGCTGGAATGATGCAGGAGGTGTTTCAATTTACCGTCGCGGACCAGTTGGTCCAAGTGATCCCATAGGCTCCTGCAATCCTCCGTGGTATGCCCATGGTCTTGATGGTACTGGCAGTAGAGATTATAGTTGCGTTTCTCGGGGTTTCCTATCATCTTGTTCGGCCACCTGAAGAATGACTCGTTCTTGATCTTTTCCAGGACCTGGTGTACTGGCTCTTTGAACACGGTGTTAACCGGTTAAGGGTTCATCGATCCTGATTGCCCGGCAAAATCCCTCCGTGGTTTATTATAATTGTAACGGTCAGACCGCGAGTCCCTCCTCTCCTGAGAGATAACCTTGTCCTTTCCCTTACCCTGCTGCTGATCTTCTTCAACCCTCTTATACTTCTCTATGCGGTCCATTAGCTGACGTACGTTTGTGACCGGTTTGCCAGATAGAGATGCCCTCAAACCGTGATCAGTAGGGAGGCCGAGCTTGAATGTGCTGAGGGCCATTGCATCATTGTTACCTTCTACCTCATTGAACATCTCCCAGTACCTGTCTGAATATGCCTTCAAGGATTCACCTTCCTGCATGAACAAGGATAGCAGGGAAGAGAAAGGTCTGGCCACTCTTCGGCATGTGACAAAACGGGAGCCAAATGCCTGAGTGAGCTCTTTGAAGGAGTTGATGGAGCCTGCTGTCAAGCCGTCGAACCACCTCATGGCCACAGGCCCCAGACTGGAAGGGAAAACCTTGCACATCAGGGCTTCGTCTCTGGCGTAAACAGCCATTCTTTGGTTAAAATGACTCACATGCTCCACGGGGTCAGTCTTACCATTATAGATGGTAAACGTTGGCTGGTTAAAGCGCCGAGGGAGTCTGGCCTCCTCTATCCTGCGTGTGAAGGGCGACTTAGATATCTGGTTCAGAGCCCTGTTCATGGCATCGTTCTCCATGTCTTCGCGTGATGGACTCCTACGTTGCCTCTTACGATGGGATTCTTCCTCATAAGTGTAGGACTCGCTGGCTGGTGTTTTGGATTTGTGCTGATAAGAGACATCCCGCTCATCATCAAGATCATCCTCAGAGTATGAGGAAGCCTGCCTCCTCTTTGCATGGCGCAGCTCTCTCTTTAACTTTTCTACTTCCAGTTGCAAGTCGCGGTTTTTCTTTGCATGGGACACATGACTTCCGCTCTGTGATTGACCCTGGCTAAGGCGCACTGTGTGTACGCTACCTTCACGATTTTGTCTCCTCTCTAGGTTGGCAAAATGGTCCACGTGTTGGGATGCCCTGGATTCCGCTTGTTGTTCACCTTGTCCTGCCATCATCAACTGTTGCTTTCACTCTGGCACAAGCTCTTCCCACAGACGGCGCCAATTGTATGGTCAGTTTTGGCGGCCCAAGCCCAAAGTATGGATTCAGCGCCCACTGAGCCCAAAACAATAAATTTTGTAGAGAGTGGGTGAAAGAGCTAGGCTAATAATGAGAGTAACAGTATCAAACGGCCACACCAATGGGAGAATTTGGATTAATATGTCCTCGGACTGATAGAAATGCCATGTCCGAAGAGGTGCCTTTCATTGATAATTCAATATTACAATTCTTGGAGCTACAATAATCAAATATATTCCTTTCTCCCCCCCCCCCTTTACTATCAGAGGCTTCCTTCCCTTATATAGTACTGCCTTCCTACATCTTCTCCGTCCACTTGTTCATCATCCAGGCGTCCACTTGAGTGCATGTCCCATCACCCCACTCTTAGCCTTATGTGAGTGGTGGTAGCTGAGAAAGCACTGTTCAGGGGTCTTATCCACATAAATGCGGCCAGAAAGGTAGGTGCAGTGCATTAAATGTGGTGGCTGAAGTATGCCTCTTTGATATTTTTCTGTTCCCATTATCTTTACGCGCGTCTAAGGTTCCTTTCTCTCTTAACACTTGTCAAGCAGGTCGCTTGAACCTCCCAAGCTCGTGTTGGATCAAACCTCTTTGGATCCGAGGATGTTGGACTGCTCGGACATATGAACATCTCCTCGGATAGTACACGTTCATCTCTAGGCATTCCCCTTTGACATGGGCCGGACTGAAGACCTTGCCTCCTCGGACGAGAAGTGTTCCTCATTCAGGGCCTTGGGCCCAATAGGTTGGGTTGGGTTTTTCTCCCCCCACACATAGTATAGAAAAGAAATTGGAAAATACGAGAGTGAAGTGTCAAAGTGGGTAAAAATTCTGTAGGAGAAAGAGAAAAAAAGAAAACTTATGGACATGTTAATTTATCAGGCTCAATTAAGTAATTTAATAATTGTGTGTTAAAATAACTAAACAAGTCTAACAACTTGTTGGATTCAAATAAAAGCACAAATTTATACAAAAAACCAATTTTAAAGCCACTTGTATGTATATTGTACGATATGATATAATTCATACGATACGCACAACTGTATCGTACGATTCATGAACATTTCTGATACGCACTTACAATACCTGTCATCATAAATGCCAATTAATAACTACCATAATTAACAACTTTCATATTTAAACTTAAAAATATATAAAAGAGAAAAAAAAATTATATTATGTTAAATTTACCATGCATTTTCCCGGTTTTCAATTAGTATAATATATAATGAAAACTTTTGAGTTTTTGTTGACTTTTTCTAATATTCCATAAAATCTTCCTCTTTTTTTTTTTTTTTTTTTGGTTGAGAATCTCACATTTTTCACGTCATTATTCAAATTAAAATATATCTTAATTTAAATTCTAAAAGGATTTCCTATAAAAGCTGTCTATTTTTACACCCTCCACTGTAAGGAAGGTAATTGTTTCCATTTAAAATAGTTCTATTTTGCAGCTAAAATTTTAGCTTTTGAATTTAATAGTGTGGGGCCTAAGAATTTGGCAACCCCAGGCCACCTTATACTAGGCCCAAAGGCCCATGACGAGGAGGTAGAAACGTCCGATGATGAAAGTAGAAAGTCCAAGCTGCCAAGAAACATCGCCGAGGATGATCCCGTCCTCGGTGAGTCGAGATAATAGAAGAGAAAAACAACACGCCATCAAAGGCAGCCTCCCAAAGCATTTCAAGAAAAAGACAAGCGTAAGGGGTCAGCCATGGAAGCCTGATGGAGGAGCAATTCAAGGAGAAACTGCCACCTCCATATTAAATGCCCATAACTCACATTTTGGCCGCATTAATGAGGAAATGACCCCTGAACAGTGTTGTCTAGGTTGCTGCATCTCACAGAAAGCTGAGATAGGCGGCTGATGGGATTAGCACTCAGGTAGTAACCTGCATGATCAACAAATGGAGGGCCAATATCAACTGAAAGAGGGTTTATAACGTAAGAAATACTTCTGGAAATGGGAGGCAAGGAAGCAGAAAACATTATAGTAGCTGGTATTATCTTAGAAACCTTTGTAACTAGACACTGAGAAAACAAGAAGAACTTCAAGTCCCTCAATTGGGGGCCGAGGACAGAGTTTCACACTTTAAGTTTGTTTTCCTTGTTATTCGATCCATTCATAACCATGTCTAGTTGTTGTAATTTTCACTAAGGCCTAGTTCTTAAACTCATTCTCTACAAATTCATTATATTGGGTTAGTTGGGCCTGAGTCCACTCATCCAACAGTAGAAGTGCTGAAGCCCAGTCCCTACAATTGGTGTCATTTGTGGGAAAGAACTTGTACATTAGTAAGGGCAACAATCAAGCATGGTAGGATCGGGCCCTCATCAAGCAGGCTCCCATCAGCCTGAATCGACTAGAAGCTCAAGCAAGGATATGACGCCAACGTAAAGTTGAGACCACTAGCACCAGGGGACTTGGTATTAAGGAAAGTTATGGGTGCTACCAAGAATCCCACCTGGGGAAAGCTGGGACGCAATTGGGAGAGACCATACCGAATTACTTCTGTAGCAGGGGTAGGTGCATACTACCTAGAAGACTTAGACGAAAAAGCTGTACCACGTCTATGGAATGTAAATAACCTGAGAAAGTATTATTATTAATGAAAGCATTTCTCTATTTCAAATTCTAAGTCTATTATGATTGTGTGCCTCGTGTTTTGACAACCATCTAAGTGCTAGACAGAACCAAGGTCTTACATGGTCCTCAGACTCAAACCTATGAGGAAACTAGTTACTTCAAGAAGAATCTAAGTACTAGACAGAACCAAGGTCTTGCATGGTCCTCGGATTCAAACCTATGGGGAAACTAGTTACTTTAAGAAAAATCTAAGTACTAGACAGAACCAAGGTCTTGCATGGTCCTCGGACTTAAACCTATGGGGAAACTAGTTACTTCAAGAAGAGTCTAAGTACTAGACGGAACCAAGGTCTTGCATGGTACTCGGACTCAAACCTATAGGGAAACTAGTTACTTCGAGAAAAATCTAAGTACTAGACAGAACCAAGGTCTTGCATGGTCCTCAGACTCAAACCTGTGGGAAAACTAGTTACTTCGAGAAAAATCTAAGTACTAGACAAAAATAAGGTTTTGCATGGTCCTCGGACTCAAACCTATGGGGAAACTAGTTACTTTAAGAAGAATCTAAGTACTAGACAGAATCAAGGTCTTGCATGGTCCTTAGATTCAAACCTATGGGGAAACTAGTTACTTCAAGAAAAATCTAAGTACTAGACAGAATCAAGGTCTTGCATGGTCCTCGGACTCAAACCTATGGGGAAACTAGTTACTTCAAGAAGAATCTAAGTACTAGACGGAACCAAGGTCTTGCATGGTCCTCGGACTCAAACCTATGGGGAAACTAGTTACTTCAAGAAGAATCTAAGTATTAGACAGAACCAAGGTCTTGCATGGTCCTCAGACTCAAACCTATGGGGAAACTAGTTACTTCAAGAAAAATCTAAGTACTAGACGGAACCAAGGTCTTGCATGGTCCTCGAACTCAAACCTGTGGGAGAACTAACTACTTTATAAATTCATCCAAGTGTTAAGCAGAACCTAAACTATGCCTGTTTCCTCGGACCCTCTGCCTTGAGAAAATTAACACTGAGTAAAATTTATTTAATAAGTATCAAACAAAACATTTGATCGCTTCGGACGACGACAACCATTTCTATAACTAGAATCTCAAAACCATGCCCATGAGCATCACTTAGAGCATTTTAGGGTGCCACAAACTTGGCTTTTGTTTAACCATCATCTGAACGTTCCTTCTTTCACAAGTTTAAAATTTTGATAAACTACCGAAGACCTGACTTGGATCTATCCTGATTCTCAATCAAGAAATGTGTGAAGATTATGTTTTCCCTCTGGGAAAATAACTTTACATTGTTATAACACAGTGGCTATATTTGCCCAAGAGACAATTGTAATATAAACTGAGAAAGCAAAGAAAACGACTCACACAAATCTGAGAAAGTAGAAAGCATATTTCATTAAAACGTATCTTACAAAGGAGAGAGTTCAACTACAGGGATTAAATAGTACATGATAAATACAAAGGCCTATTTTTTCAAATTTATTTGAAGCCCAGTCTTAGAAGTGTTGTCTGCCTGCTTGGCCGCTTCGGTGGAAATCACCTTCTCCTGCTCCTTAGGGCCTTCCTGTGCAGGCATGGTGACCGAGGCTAAGGCCTTTTGAAAATCTTGGGAAGCAGCACCATCCTGCGGCTTCCCTGTGCCCTCCTTTTAAGAGTCCCCCACACCAGCTGAGGTTCCCTTAAGAGCTTCAGTCTCTTGTACTTGCTTAGGCTGGGTGGCGTGAAGAGGAAGATTTTGAGGCTGGGGCTCCTTGTCAGGGGTAACAGCCGTGGAAACCGCTTTACCAGGAGGAGGCAATGCTGAGGCTCTAATGGATAGAGGATAGAAAACCTTCTCTGGCTTCCTTAACTCGAAAGAAGCCTCAACCCCAGCCTGGTTGAGAGCCTCCGCCCAAGTTAACGCGCAGTAGGTTCGACATACGGTTGGCACTTCGGTTCTGAGGGTATTCTCGGTCTCAATCACACCGATGTCGTAACCGTACTGCTCAGCCGCTTCCCTGGCCTTCTCGGCCTCTGCCCTTGCGCTCACAGCCTCAGCTCGAGCCTTCTCAGCGTGATCTTTCTCTTTCTGGACCTCAGCTAGCTTCTTCTGAAGGGTTGCTACTTGCTCTTTAGAAGTGGCCAGCTGTGCCTTAGCGTCATGAAGAAGCAGCCTCTGGTCCTTAGCTTGTTTTTGTGCACATGCCAAGGCTGAGTCAGCACTTTCCTCGCCTGCTCCTCCTTACTTAATTTCTTCCTTAGATCTTGGTTGGAGTGGTCAGCGATCTTAAGGGACTCCACGGCTGCCGCTTGCTCCTTTCTTCGTCCAATTGACGGTAGTAGGAGTTGTTTATCTCCTCAATCCTAAAAGTCGCTTGGACAACCTTATAAAAAAAAAGGAAGAAGGAAGAAAAGAAAAATAAGTCAGTGACCTTACAAGCTAAGGTAAAGTGACGAGGGAAAAAGGGGGGATGCATACCATGCCCAAGTATCTTTTGAGGTTCAGGAAAACCTCTAGCCTCCTGATACTCTGCAGCTCGGCCATATTAGCTGGGAGCAACAGAGCCTCCTCCAAAGCCAAGGCCACATGGCATCCAGTGCCTCTATGGAAGTCCCGAATAGATGCGTTCTCTCTTAGGGGCTCACCATGGAGCATTGGGGCTGGAAACCAGGCTTGGGGCTCAATGGGCTGAGTATCTCTTCTATCTGAACCCCTTTGTCCCCCTGGTCCAATCTTCGGCTGCTTCGCTGCTCGTGGGGACTCATCTTCGGACGTTGGGCGGGACCTTCCATCCTCTATCATGTCCTTGCCCTTCTCCTTTCTTTTCCTCTTCGGGTCGACCGGTTCTACCCTGGGAGGCAAGGACGGTTGAGCAGGAGGAGGAGGAAGTTTTGGGGGAGGAGGAGGAAGCTTGGGGAGGGACGGTTCGCTGGGTGCACCTTTCCCAGGCTGGGATTCTATGAGCTCCAGCAAACTCTTTTTTGATTTCCTTTGAATGCCTATGTCCTCCTCCGAGATGATATCCACCGAGGCAAGGTCCGCTTCCGTACAGCTCGGGTCGTCTAGGTCACCGTGAGGATCCTCGGGTGATTAGTCCCTGTTGAAGACTTCAAATTCGTCCTCGGATGAGCCCAAATTCACGATTTCCCCCTCTTTCTCTGACTTTTCCTTTTCCTCTTCCTCTACCTTGGGATGGGAGGAAAATGAGCCCATTAAGGGTACGCCCTCTGGAATTACAGCGTCCTCAAGAAGAAGAAACCCCTCCATAGCCACACTAATGTGGTGTAAACGGGGATCTTTGGCCTTTATCACACACTTAGGTGCTTGAAAGGCGTGATCCCCAGAATCAGATGAGCTACCCAAAGTTGGCCGTCTTCCTCGTTAACGAACACCTCGGCCTTGAGGATTTTGTTCAAACTTTCTCTGTTGACCAGATCGAAGTTTGGCTCAAGGGCGTGTCTATCTGCAAAATCCACGAAGAACATGTCAATGGCAGTAAAGTAATGCCAACCCCACATAGTATTAAAAAAAAAAAAAAAAACCAATCATTCATACTATCCCTGGAACCACACCTGGTCGCCCTTCTTGTGTTGGACAGGGGAGGCCATCATGCCATTCCCCATACACGATCAAAAAGTCCTATTTAGGCCCTTACTGGACTCAAGGAGGCACTGTATGAGTCTAATTGCGGGCTTCCTCGTCTTTAGGTAGTACTCTTTCCCCTTCAAATAATGAAGGTTATACACCCAATTAACATCGTGGTGGGTCAGCCCTAACCCCATCTTCTCATTTAGCACATCTACATAACCCAATATCCTAAATGCGTTGGGAGTGCACTGGGTAGGGGCTAATCGAAAGAACCTAAGGTAACTCCTCATAACCTCCCCCATTGGAATCCTCATGCCGCCTTCTATAAAGGCGATCATGGGGATCACCACCTCACCCTCCTGCCTTTTCTCAAACCACTCCCCCTCCTCACAATACCTAAGGCCAACATTAGGAGGAATCCTGTATTGGGCCCTAAAATTTGCCATGGCATCCTCAGAATCTACTAAACTCTTAAACCTATCCATTTCTACAAAAGGAATAGAGAAGTAAAAAGACTAAGGAAAGAGAATGGGGCCGAGGATATATAAAAAGAAAAAAGGCGGAAAGAAGGAGAAAGTGCAGTATAACAAAGAGGAAAAGTTTGAGAGGACTTACGAAACAGGTGGGAGGATCCTCGAACAAGCTTTGAGTATTTATAAAGACACAGGTACGTAGGGGAAGTATGCAGATTCAAGTTATGTGCACTAGAATGAATGGAATGCTAAAGTAGTGAAGGAAGTTGATTTGAAAGATATTTATATCAAAGAGAAAACCCAAAAGCGGGAAAACTCCCGCTCGATAATCAATAAAAACACCAGCTGTTGGATTGGCATCACACCGTAGAACGTGGGGAGCACAAAGTCGCTAGAATTTAATGAGGGCGCGCTCCGCATACCGAAGCACCGTGAACATGCCTTGGGCAAGTGAAAAGACTCTGGCACTGACGGAGGACAAGACTTGACAAGCCAGGACAAGGGCCCGAGGACATCAAAATCTTCCTCCTCGTCCGAGGAGCCGGACAGCAGGATTTTGAGGGGCTATTGTGGGGCTTAAAAATCTGGCAACTCCAGGCCACCTTATTCTAGGCCCAATGGCCCACGACGAGGAGGTAGAAATGTCCGATGATGAAAGTAGAAAGTCCAAGCTGCCAATAAACATCGTCGAGGATGATCCCGTCCACGGCGAGCCGAGATAATAGAAGGGAAGAGCAACACGCCATCAAAGGCAGCCTCCCAAAGCATCTCAAGAAAAAGACAAGCGTAAGGGGTCAGCCATGGAAGCCTGATGGAGGAGCAATTCAAGGAGAAACTGTCACCCCCACATTAAATGCCCACAACTCACATCTTGGCCGCATTAATGAGGAAATAACCCCTGAACAGTGTTGTTTAGGTTGCTGCATCTCACAGAAAGCTGAGAAAGGCGGCTGATGAGACAAGCACTCAGGTACTAACCTGCATGATCAACAAATGAAGGGTCAAGATCAACTGAAAGAGGGTATATAACGTAAGAAATCCTTCTGGAAAAGTGAGGCAAGGAAGCAGAAAACATTATAGTAGCTGGTATCATCTTAGAAACCTTTGTAACTAGACACTGAGAAAACAAGAAGAACTTCAAGTCCCTCAATTGGGGGCCGAGGACAGAGTTTCACACTTTAAGTTTGTTTTCCTTGTTATTTGATCCATTTATAACCATGTCTAGTTGTTGTAATTCTCATTAAGGCCTAATTCTTAAACCCATTATCTACAAATTCATTGTATTGGGCTAACTGGGCCTGAGTCCACTCATCCAACAGTAGAAATGCTGAAGCCCAGTCCCTTCAAATAGTATATGCTAATTTTAAATAACATGATATACTGCTCCACTCATAAAGTAATATCTTTACACGAAATGGAAACATCAATTTGACAAATTGCAACCTACAGTCAAAGCACGCAATGGCTCTTGTTGTAAATACTAAATATGTAGGTAATATCAAATACTCTTGGAACTTGGAAAGTCTTAAAAGATCAAGTAGGCGCGGTTATTGATTCAAACTATTACTTCCAGGATTTTAATTACCATGAATCATGATAATGACAATTGGGAGAAGTTATAGTAAATAATTGGGTAACTCTCATATCACACAGAAAATAAACTTTTATACGAGTATGTGCTTCTTCTTCTTCTTCTTCTTCTTCTTCTTCTTATTTATTTATTTTAATTTATTTTTTATGAGAAGTTTGTGCTTCTTTATTAGCAATACTAATTATAAACCCTAATGATAGGTGAAAACACCATTTTAGTCTTTATATTTTAGGGTAACGGTTAATTTAGTCCTTACCTTTAGTGGCAGTCAATTTGATCTCTATTATTTTCAACTTGTTGTCAATTTAGTCCCTACTATTAACTTACTAACGAAAAATTCTTGCGTGGCAAATGGTCTGCCTTGTTGACACACATGTGGATGACATAATAATATAAAATCAATTAATTAAATATTAAAAAAGCCACACAAGCATTTTAATAATAAAATAAATCCATGTCAGACAAAAAATTCTAAAAAGATTAATTAAAAGAAAAAAAAAGAATTTTTTTTTTAAATTTCAATTTCTTTTATTTTCTTTTGACTTCTTGCACTTTCTTAATTTCTGTTTCTATGCACAACACCCAGGAACACAACAATCTAACTTAAACCAAACAATAATTTATCAAATATCAAGACTCAATTTTCTTTTCAATTCTTTTCTTTTAATCTATTTTCTTAGTAGCCACATAATAATCATTCAACTATCAAAACCTCCACAAATTTGACCATCAACAATGGTTATTAGAAATTATAGATTTAGATTTGTGTGTGAGTCTGTGAAGAATGAGAGAGAAGGAGAGGGGAGGGAAACTAAGAAAGTGCTCGGTATTGGGATTTTTATGGCTAAACACTCAATATTGGGAGTTGATTTTATATTGTGGTGTTGCTGGGCATTGTGTTTGGAAAATAAGAATTAAAGTGCAAGAATTCTAAAGAAAATAAAAGAAAGTGAGGATTTCTTAAAATAAAAAAAATTCATTTTGTTTATTTTTTTTCTTTTAATTAATCTTTTCAGAAATTTTATGTCTGACATGGATTTCCTTTATTATTAAAATGCTTATGTGACTTTTGTAATATTTAATTATTTGATTTTATATTATTATGTTAGCCACATGTGTGCCAACAAGAAAAACAGTTTGACATGTAAGCATTTTCCGTTAGTGAATTAACGGTAAGAATAAAATTGACTCTAAGTTGAAAATAATAGTGACCAAATTGACTGTTACCAAAATGTAGGGACCAAAATAGTGTTTTCACCTATAATTAACTAATGTGTAGCCCTGTGAATATGCGCGGATAGTTAGATACAATTAAAAATAGTCACAATTATACGATTCAAATTATATATATATATATATATATATTTATTTATTTATAAGAAGTTTAAATTATACATGATATTAGCTTACATTTTTCAAAACCATACATTTCTAAAATATGTATTGATTTCTTATATTATATATATATATATAAAATTTATAATTTAATTAGTTTTAAACTCTTTGATTTTTGCAACTAATAATTCACTTGTCATAAAAATAAAAAACTTAGATAGACACATGACAGAAAATTGGACTTCAATTGAAATCCAATTTTGAATCTAATTGGATTTGGACTCTTTAATTTTTACAATCAATAATTCACTTGACACAAAATTAAAAATTAAATGGGACATGTGGCACAAAATTGAGAATCCAATATTTAAAATCTAATTGGATTTTCTCTATATTTTGGCTAATAATATATATAAATTATTTTTTCTTTATTAAATTGAAAGGAAAAACAATTTTTTCACGAACTTAAAATATAAGATATAAAAAGTATTCACTCCTAACATTTACCTACAAAAGTTTCTGCATCATCAAAGTACCCCTAATATTTATTCCTTAAAAACAAACTTTGTTAAAATCCAAATTATCTATCCATATATCCAAAAACATAAAACTAAAAAAAATTAATAAAAATAAATTGAAAGAAAACACTTTTAGGACCCAAAACCCAATAAAACCATGATTAAACAAAGAAAACACATCAAAATTAACATTTTTGCTCCCTTTTATCTAATACGCCGGAAAAGTATCTTAAAGAATTATAAATAAAAGAAAAAAAAAAGTTGAAACAAACACTTTTAGGATTAAAAAAAAATTAAAATTCAAACTTTCTCTCACTAATATCCAAAATACAAAAAATATATTTAAAATAATTTATAAATCAAATAAAAAAAATTCACAACCCCAGACCCAACAAAAACACTAGGATTTAAGAATGCATAAAGGAAATTGGATTGAATGATAGGACATTTTCACAACAACAAAAAAATAAATTAAAAAAGAGAAAAGGTTGGACAAAGTGCAATGGTAGAAATTTTTTAATTTTTTTTTATTTAAAAAACAAACTAATTGTTAAATACACACACTCTTAATTACATTCTCTTACCAAGCTCAAACACATTATTTAACCCAAAGTACCACAACAAAAGAGCCTTTAATAGTAGAATTTAGTAAGGCATAAATGAGATATTTTAGTGAAGACAATGGGAGTGGAATGAAATATTTAAAAATTGCTAGTGATGAAGTACTAGTGATATAGTGTAACAGGAGCTTTGGCAAATTTATTGAAAAAACTTCCATTATTATATATTGATTGCTTTGGAATAGCTTCATTCATAGACTATAGACCCTTTGTGTTCGAGTATCAACATAGGGAATAACTTTAGTCTTTTGCAACGTAATTAATCCACAAGCATGAAGTAAAAAATAGAAGAGAAAGATTACAATATGAAATTAGACTTAGGGGTAGCAATTCGTGTTCGTGTTGTGTTAACTTATGAGTATCCGATTATATAGGTCAATAGTAACCCGACATGTTTATTAAACGGGTCAAGATTTCTCAACCCTAATACGACCCATTTATTAAACGGGTCAGTCGTGTCGACCTGTTTATCAAATTTTATCAAAATGAAAAAAATATATATTTATGAAAAAACAAACGAATAAATACTTTTAATATAAAGTTCAAAACTAACAAGTAATTGCATCACAAATAGTCATTCAAAACTAAAGCATATCTCAATATCATAAATTATCGATCACAATATGTCAAAGAAAATAATCCACAACAACTAATAAGTTTATATACTTAGGGTTTGACAGATATATTGATAAAATGTCACTAATTAAATGGGTTTAACGGGTCAAATGGATTCCATATATTGAATACTAACCTAACTCATTTATTAAACGGGTCAGTTGTATCAACCCGAATATGACACAAACCCATTAAGTCTCAACTTATAACCTACTAATTTCGTGTCGTGTCATGTCGAGTTCGTGGATTGTGTCCAATTTTGCCACCCCTAAAATTAGTATCTAGGATATCACTCCCCCACTTCAATATATTTTTTTTCTTATTTTGAAATAATTCTCCCACTTCAATCATGTACATCCTCATTGTTAGGATTAGTTAAGTTATAATTAAGATTTCTTGTACTTGTTTATTTTTTTATAATATAACTTAGTCTGACCTAATACATACTCGATGTGAGATTCAACATATGCCATGTGTAACATCTTCAAAGTCCAATTTCATGCAAAAATCCAAACAATATATATTTGGGTGTGAAGATTTGAGTCTTTGAGGAGACAATTGAACCCTCAAATAATTACTTAATCAACAATGTCTTACCTCTTAGATTTATGGTTTTATAATGGAGTCCCCATTTAATTTAATTAAAGAGGAAAAATTAATTAAGAAAATCTCATGAAAAACATATTTATTGAATAAGTTGAAAATTGCATTATTGAAATTATTAAAATTACGTGGTTCGTCATATACACAATCTTGAAAAGAAAGATTACATGACTTTGATTTCTAATTACAATCTAGAAAAGAAAGATGACTTGATTTTGCTTCCTAGTTACAAAATAGAAAAAAAAAAAAATTACATTGATAAGGAACAAATCCAAAATCTAAGTTCAGAGACTAGTTTCCAAAACGAAAAGGTGTTAGGCACAAATTATTTCCAATAAGAAGATCAAACTTTCGAGAAAGTAATAGTTATATCATGTTATGAACAAGTCATACATTCAATCATGTCATTATTATATCATGAATTATAGAGGAATTACATTATTCTAGTCATGATATTTGAATCATATTTATTTAAAATTAATCATAGAATGCATGCTCATTATGTTATATGCATGATTAAATCAAACATCAGCACATGTCATCAAAATTCATCATATGATGCAATTTTATAATCAAACTATAATGAAAAGTATACTAGATTCCAATACCTACTTGCATGCATTTCCTCTAGTAAATGATTTGATGGTGGATTACCTTTAAGAATGTTGATTGAGTTGCTACCTTGGTCTCCTTGGATCAATCCACGAATCTTTCACTTGCATGTTTGAGGGAGCTGTGCTTGTAGTTGTAGTTGTTGTGTGTTGTTGATTTGTGGTATGCAACCTGACTCCTAGTTTGTGAATGGTGTGTTCTTGAAACAGGCTTTAAGAGTTTATCAGCTTGAGGTTGAAATAATAATCATGAAGAATGGTTCGCAGGAACTTCAACGAAAGAAGTTTTTGGAGTCAAATCAAGAGGTATTTAGGGCATTTGATGATTCTATTGTCTCTAGGGTTTTGGGATTGTGGTACTTGACTTGAGTGATGAGAAAATGGTGTTTAGGAGGTGGGAAATGAATGAAAATAAATCTCAGGTTGTGCTCCTTGTAGAGAATAATGTTGCATAGTGATCAACCTAATTTCTCTCTACAACACTATTGAATCTGAAATTTTGAATGCTAGTTGTTAATATCCCTTCAAAGATTTAAGATTGTTTTCTAATTATTTATTCTTGTATTTATAAAGGGGAAAGGATTAGAAAGTTTAACTTTCCCTCCCATCCCTCTAGTTTGGAGTTTTTGAAAACCGATGTCAAAGTTTAACAATCTAAAGTTTCTAGACTAAAGTTCTGTTTGACACTTATTATCCGGAGTCTGAACCAAAATATTGAGTACTGTTTGACACTTGCTATCTAGACAAAAATAATACTTTGGCTCTATATTAAGAACTCATGCATGATTTTTATCTCAATTTTCTGATTTGTTTGAGAATAATTATGTCATTTTAATGTTTTTCAAAACCACATAATGATCGGATTACCTTCTAAGATATTTATGGCCTTTAAACTGAAGTAATCATCTTTTTTTTTTCAAGATAATTGATTTAAATTTCAAAAATCATAATTATTTATCCCTAGGATTTATCCAATACTTTTATTACAATCTTATTTGAAAATTTAAATCAATGAGATTTTGACATGTTATTAATTAATTTATTTGATAACCAATTAAAATTAAGGGGAAATTGCACTTTACCCACCTGTGGTTTGACCCGTTTTAACAATGCCCACCCTTAGTTTGAAATTTGTCACTTAACCCACCTGAAGTGGCCTCCATTAGACGCCCGTTACCCACCTCTACCATTTCCATTAGAAAATCTCATTTACTATATAAGCCAAAATTAAAACCCAAATAGAATCCTAAAAGGAAGAACGAACTCTCTCCCTCTCTCTACCCTAGAATCCCTAAAAATCCCCAAACCCATAATCCCTTTCTCTCTTCACTTAGATTTCCAAAGTAAAATCTGAACAATTGCAAGCAAGGAGGGTGTATTGAATCCCCACCAAGTCCTTAACCAGTCTCTTCACTCTCAATGGCAAACCACTCGCTCGCATTCTGTGCACGGCCATCGAGACTCGCACCTAGAAGCTCAAGCGAATCGCCGACAAGACCTCACCAAGCTCGAACACTACGAGCTCAACAAGTACGGCCCAACAGTCTCTGAGCTTGGCCCATCCGCAGCTTTCGGATTCAGAGCCAGGTCGAGCATGGAGGCCAAAGCCGCTGAGAAGAGCGCATTCGATTTGAAGTTGGAGAAGTACGACGCGGCGGTGAAGATCAAAATCATAAAAGAGGTGAGCATGTTCATGGATTTGGGGTTGAAGGAGGCCAAGGAATTGGTCAAGAAAATCCCTGTGGTTAATGAGAAATGAGAAATCCATTAAACCCAAAAAATTTGAACAGATTGCTGGGTTTTTTTTTTGCAGATTTTTTTTTTTACTTGCAAAGTCCCTGTGGTAAATGTTTGTTTCCTGAGAAAATGAAGGAAAAGGAATAAAAGGTTACTGTGTTAGTGAAATTTAAATGTGATTAGTTTACTTGCTTTAGTTGATTTCGAAGAGATTATTGAAATTCTATTTCTTCATTCTCTGTTTGTTTGCTGAGAAACTGAAGAAAAGGAAAAGAAAAAAAATTGATGTAACTAAAAGAGACAGATTGCTGGGTTTTTTTTTTTTTTTTTTTTTGCAAATCTTTTTTTTTACTTGCAAATCTGAGTTTTTTTTAGAGAACCCAGCAAAAGAAAGAGGGTTAGAGAACCTAGCAAAAGAAAGAGGGTTAGAGTTTTATTTTGTGATTATTCTATGAAAAATTATGTAGTCAATTTTTGGATTTTTGCAGTGGAAGGCTAGTGAATCTGTGGGTGTATGTTCACATGGATTTGTGGCTTTGTTTGTTACTGTAGGTGTATTGGTTTTCTTTTATGTTTTATGTAAAGAAGAATAAGAAGGGGAGAAAAGAGGAGAGAGACATAAAATATAATGAAAAAATAAACACATTTACTCCTATATTTAATGGTGAAAAGAGAGAGGTGGGTAACGGGGTCTAACGGAGGCCACCTCAGGTGGGTTGAGTGACAAATTTCAAACCACGGGTGGGCATTGTTAAAACGGGCCAAACCACAGGTGGGTAAAGTGCAATTTCTCCTAAAATTAATTAATCATAATAACATGTACTAGATCTAATATTGCAAGAATGCACATTAATTGTTAGATCTTGATGTATCTTGATCTTTTGATTGGATAGTCTGATTGTTACATTCAACACATCGTTTTGATCATTTTGAACTTTGATGTATTTTGGAATTAATTTCATGTTCCTCAGTGGTTCAAATGGTGTTTTTACCATTTTGTGGTTAAGATGACTATTTTGCCCTTAATTGACTCCCAATTGCAAAAGAGGGTGTCTCCACCAGGATATCAAATAAAGCACTAGAAAGGTTTTATTTTTTTATTTTTATTTTTTTTAGGTATTGGAATTAAATTCTGCATTTTGGCTTTTAGCTTTTATTTATTTATTTTGTTAAACAAGCACATAATATTAATTAGAAATAACTAGTATGTTACAAAAAAGCTTAGCTTTATTAAAAGCTAACAAACTTTCCACCACAGGCAGTGGATCATTCAAATAAGGAGATCAGTTCTTTGAATAACCCCTATTTTTGCTACGCTATTTGCACTTCTATTAGCTTCTCTATTATCTGTAGAATGGTGAAGATGTTTGTGGAATATTGTGGAGGTATAAAATTAAAAAGAAAATTAAATTGTAACAAATATATAAAGAATGGCTTCCCTAGTGAAAAATAATACCCCATTAACCATTCAAGGAATTTCTTCTTTCAAATTGCAATCCGATCTGAAGCAAGTCATGCAACTATATGTGAAGAAAAAGCAAAAATTCTAAACCACCAAATATTTTTATTAAGATACCAGTGATTAGGCCAATGGCATTTCACTCTCATGCAAATTGTTGCTTGCATAGCTTGACGACCTACTTTGTTTCCCAAGCCACCATGGCCATTTTGGTTTCCCACAACCATAACCCCTAGGTGCCCAGCTTGCTTTCCTTGAGAGTCGCTAGGAGGCTCTGTCACCACATTTGGAGCTCCACCATCTCCTCCAGCATCCACACCATGGAGACGAAGTCTAAATCGACACGCACATGAAATGACTTGATATAAGAAGGTGAGGAACCAAAACAACCAGGGAAGGCAAACCAATGTCACCCCAGCAACGGGAAGCCAAGAGGTGGATTGTGACTTTGGTAGGATGGTATACAATAAGGCAGCCGCCTCCGGCCACTATAGAGGTAAACAAAACGGAACAAGGAGCCATATGGATGCACATCCAGACCTTGGATTGGATGCAGACATATTGTGTCTGGCGAGATTCAAGGTAGACTGAAAAGCTTGGATTGAAATTAAGTCTTG
Source organism: Quercus ilex subsp. ballota (assembly GCA_032727855.1). Taxonomy (NCBI): domain Eukaryota; kingdom Viridiplantae; phylum Streptophyta; class Magnoliopsida; order Fagales; family Fagaceae; genus Quercus; species Quercus ilex. The sequence continues at coordinate 41,369,873 of CM064917.1, forward strand.
TCTTCTCTATCTTGTTATTGGGTATGGTTTGCACGTCTAACTCCTTGACTCGACATAGAAGGATTCTTTATATATATGTAAATAGACTTTTATATGTGATATATTATTGATTGTGAAGGAAAAGTTGCCTGAAGAGTGTGTCCGTTTGGTATTGCTCTGGGAATTGAAGTTTTAGATGTAATGGTTTTGCTATTAAGAGTTCTAGCGTTTAGAGCCTTTGGCAAACAAGAAAATGTTACCCTAGATTGGAATAGCTTTTATATACGAAAACTGATGAAAGAATGGATTTTAGTTTATTAAGTGATAATTTTTTTTATCATCAAATAAGAGAAATAAGTTTGACTTTGCCTACACTAGAAAAGAAACCTATTAATGACTTGACCAAATGATTAAAGATTAATTATTGTGAAATAAATACTTGAATTATGCCAACACCAAAAAAGAAACCCATTGATATATTGATCTAGTGACAAAGAGCATCATGAAGTAAATGCCATAGGTTTTAAATCTTATTGTAGGTATAAAAAAGTTTTTCTGTATTTTTATATTGAAACCCAATAATTCAGCACAAAAAAAAAAAAAAAAAACCCCAATTAATTCAATTAATATCATTTATTTATTATTATTATTATTATTCTTATCTATCTCTCTCTCTCTCAAAATGAGTAGGCATTGAGCATCATTTTGGAAAAAAAAAACACACACACACACACATACTTTATATTAGTTCATTATTTTATCAAAACTCTAATTGAGTAATGCTACAGACACAAACTATTTTACAACATTTTTACAAACTGCTGATATGACAAATTCTTACAAGTTCTAATACGAGTCCATCACTAATATCACATTTTTATTTGCAATAACTATTTGGAAAATACTAAAGCCACATCAGCAGTTTGTAAAAATGTTGTAAAATAGTTTGTGTCTGTAACATTATTCTTCTAACTTTAGCTTAAAACTATTTTTCAACTTTAAGTCCTTAATTAAAGCTCTTAAAAATAGGCAAACAATCAATTTTCTCCTCATAAATATAGGGTGTTTTCATTTTAGTCCTTAAAAATTTATTTGTTTAAATTTATGTGCCTTCATGTTGTGACATTATTTCAATTTTTGCCTTTCATATCATCTTACTGAGGGGAAATGCTTAAGTTTACCTAATGCCTAATGGAATGCCTACGTGACACACACTTTCAATAATAAAAAAAAAAAGTTAAGTGAGATAAAAATATGAAAAAAATTTAGTTACAAAATTGGTTGTAGTCTAAGGCTACAACCTTACTCAATAAAATAAAAAATTTACTATATATTTTGAAACTCTAATCGTTGAATTGCATGTTCTTTATGCTCTCAATACACATGTTAAAATTTTGTATTAATCGAATATTATTTACTATATAATTTATAAACTTATATTTTATACATAATTTTAAACTACAAAAACTTGTAATTTAAACAATTTATTGATGACATAGCCATTGTTCTTTAATTTTCTAGAAAAATTGCAAGCATGAAGGATATAAGAAGAAGATGTAATCTAATGGTGGATTTGTCAAAATTCACTTCCAATAAAAAAATATTGAGTAAGGTTGTAGTCTTAAGCTAAAACCAATTTTGTAATTAAATTTTGTCCTAAAAATATTAGGTTTGTTGCTTAGATGTATCAACATAACTTTTTTTCCTCTGCTAATATAACCTGTTGTGATTTGTGCATAACAAAAGTAGTGTTAATGATAAATTTAGGTAGAAGTGATATTGCTCCAATCACAAGAAACCATGTCAGTAGTTGTAAAACAATGATGAAAAAATGCGTCCCTATCATTACTCTAGGTGTATAAAAGAGCCACTCAGAACCGGTTTTATAGTATAGGCGAATGATGAGGTGGTCGCCTAAGGCCCCTAAGTAAAAAAAAGGTTCTCAAATTTTAACCAATAGTCCAATGGGGTTCTTTCTTTCATTGTAATAGTACCAATTAAACCCAAATATTAACCAATATATAAAATAATATTTTTATCACATGAAAAAAAAAAGAAAAAAAGAAGAAGAGAGAAGTTCTAAGTTCACAACATTTTTCTCAAGAATTACAATAAATCCTAAGTTGCAGGTTATTACTAGCTGTTATTAGTGGACAAAAAAAATAATTTTAATGATGGGTTCAAATTAGAACTAGTAACAACTTAACATTAAAGATTTGTTGTGATTGTAGTACTTCTAAAAAAATAAAGCAATACACAAAAAATTTTATAACATTTTTCACAACAGTTGGGTTAGCAAAATTTTATTAGTTTTCATCTATATCCACCACTAACATCATTTTTTCATTTACCACTATCAATCTGCCATATTAACAGAGACGTGAAAAGTTTTATCAATTTTTTACTACGTTTTACTACGTTGAACTTACAAACTAATGTGGTAATCAATGTAATTGGTGAGCTTCAGTTATCTCATAAATGATATTACAACTCAATGTAGTTAAAGTTATAGTACTTGCAGCACTACTCTATAACTAATATCCACATTAGTGCGTTACATACCCTTTATCATTTTGCATAAATGTTTAAATTAACTAGTCACAGACTCACACAATGAGTGAGAATATATAATTATTTTGTAATGTGGTATAATTTATAATTCGTTCTCTCTAGAATTAAAACAATTTCATTAACCTAAAGTAGAATTGCAAGAAATAATAAAAATTCACCAAAGAGAGAGAGAGAGTAATCACATATTTTTTGCATGGGAAAAATATGTAGAATGAGAAAAAGAATGGCAAATTTATAAAAAAGAGTATGAGGAGAAAAATAGTCAAAATTAAAGGAAGAGAAATAAATAAAGGAAGAGTAATGATAAGGTAGATAATAGTGGGAAGAAAAGAGATAAAAAAAAAAGGGAGGAAAAAAGTTGGAGGAAGCATAACAGTTAGGTGAGAATAAAAGGGAGAAGAAGAGTAAAAAATGAGAGAGAAAGGGTTAAAAATAGGTAGATGACCTAGCATAATGAGAGATTAGAAAAATCAACATAGCTTTAGATGGAGGCAAACAAACAAAGGGGATGCAACAATTAGCAATCCCTATAAGATGAGTACGAAGAATCTCTTCTCTTGCTTATATGGCTTTAAAACATGTAAAATTGGCAAACAATAATTGGAACAACAATATTTTTACATAAGTTCACCACTAATATCACTTTATGTATTATGCATCAATCACAACAGACTATGTTAGCAATTGTGAAAATTTTGTCAAAAATGTTGTGTTTTTAGATTGATTTGAACTTATTGATAGCTTTAACATGATCTGGTATAGCATGCATACAACAAGAACAAGAGAGGGCTTCCTCCAATCTCTTACTCCATAACTTTGGATGACAGAGAAATACCAAGAGAGGCACTTAAGATTTTTGAATAACCTTACCACTAATATTGGTCTAAGACATATCCATACTCTTAATGTTAATCCTGTTCACATTAAAACTTGAAGAAAAAAAAAGGGAGGGAGGGGCATATGAACTCATTATTTCCGACTATGACTAGTAAGACTCAATAATATATATTAAGGAAAACAACTCTGATATGTACCCATTTCGTGATAGGAGTATTTGATATAAATGAAGCTTAAGAATTTTCTGAACATCTACTGTAAAAAGAAGTGGCACATCATACAAAAGGACGACGATAAACCTGTCTATTTTCCTTCAATTAATAAAAAATATCAACAATATCTAAAAATGTCCTGCTACATGACTTATAAACAAATCAAGGAAGAGAAAAATGAACAAAAATGATTAGATTCTATAAGGTTGTTTTGCGATAGATGAAGACAAAAAGTGCCTACTACTATTTGAAGATCATCTTCATGATGACAATAAACTTAGGAATTCCATTTTGTTTGAGCAGACGCAAATGCAATTTCCCAAAGAGCAAAAGAAAGCTGGTCGTGAGAATTGATGGTCCATCTTGGTTTAAATTGCAGTCCATTTATATCACCAACGACAATGTGGGTGTGGTCTAGGCTTCAAGACTCAGGCAGGACCTATAGTATTGAAAGAGCCGTACCTTTAAATAATCTGAGATCATGAATTTTTTTTTTTTTTTAATATATGTGTAGGTCTTGGAAAATCCCAAAAAAATAAAGACAAAAATAAACATTGTATCAAGAAATGGAATGGCTTCCAAGGTGAAAAGTGCGATCCATTCAAAGTATCTCCTCTTTCAAATCATGATCCATTCTGATGCAACCATATGCATGAATATATCGATGAGTATATATTCATGCAACCATATGCATGAATATATATATATATATATATATTGCTTACCCATATGTGATCAAGCTGCCATTGATGAGGCCAATGGCATTTCACTCTCATGTGAAGCCACAGACATTTCATGGCTCGACGATGAATTTCTCTTTTTAGGCTTCCTTTCTTCGCTGCCGTGATCATCATCATCGTCCAATGCTAGGATAGCTTCAAATTGAGCACGTCTTCTTGCATCACTTTCTGGAGATCTCACAATTGGGTCTACGGAACCAGCCTCATTGGCCACATTACCAGCTACATTCACAACATTAGAACCACCACCGCCGCCGCCACCGCCACCACTACCTGTAATGCTGCCTCCTTCACGTGCACTACCGCTGACACCAACTCCTCCACCAGCAGCGCTGCCACTCCTAAACCCAAATCTACGGGACATGCATCGATAGCAGCACGTGAACAGCCAAAACAACCATGGAAGGCCAACCAATGCCGCCCCAGCGAATGGAAGCCAAGATGAATAAGATGCATCCGGTTGGATTATGTATAGTATAAGGCAGCCGCCTCCAACCGCGATAGAGATAAATAGAAGGACCGTGATAATGCATATGAACGTGCTTCCGACCCTTTGATCCGGTGCAGGCATTTGTGTAAATGTAGACAACCAAAAAAAGGATTTTTAACCCTGGATTAAGGATTCGTCTTTTTCATCATCCATCTCCTTTATTGATATTCGTTTTTATGAGAAGAAGATCAAGATTGGCTTTGGGTTAGACCAGGGTCCACGAGAGATGAATCATCCAGGTTCGGTTGTTGCATTGAGGTCTGAGATGGGATTTTCAGATGGTGGACATATTCAAACGTTTGTTTACGTAAAACATGGATTGTATCAAAATAAACCAATGCCCACAAGCTGTATGAGAATGAGAGAGAGAGGTACAATTGGTGTCGGTTTATAGTTAATGCAAATTGAAAGTTGATGGCTAAATATTTGTGCCGCAAAAAGAACTAGACATGGACTATTATATCCTTACAATCTTATTGAGTTCTTACAGCGCATATAGACTCTAGAACATCGGATGATTTGGAAATTTATAGAATTTGGGAAGGTAACTCGGAATGCTCATAGCCTTTACAGCCTTAGTTTTTACATGCTTGGGATAATCGAAGAGAAATGCTATATTTACAACATATTCTAAGTGATAAATTTTTATTAGTTCTAATCTGGACCCACCATTTGTAATGATATTTTGAAAATTGAATACTACTTAATTGAAACTTCCGTTATATTTGTTAGACCAATATAGATTCCACGGTTCTCATGTAACGTCCAATAAATTTTACGTACAAATGCACGTGCATGTTGGGGGAACCACTTATTTGAAATCTAGAACTAAGCCTTAAAATGTATATATATATATATATATATATATATATCTATCTAGAACTAAGCAAATCTTTAAAAAATAAAAATAGAAAAATCTACAATCTGTCAAATTTTTTTACTTCCCAGGCCCTCTGCCTTACCTTTAGAGGAATAGGATAAGAAGTACTAGGTTGCATTTAACTCTTTTTCTTTTTTTTCCCTCAAGTACTTGATAAACTTGGTCTTGCTCGCTTTTAATTCGTTCCCTTCAATAAATTTTTTTTTTTCCATTTCATTTTATTTATATTTTTGACATCCAAAATATGCGTCTGGTAGCCATATTTATCCAGCCAAAAAGGAGAGAAAGAATGCCTCTTAATCAGGCCGATAGTCCAACCCGACTGCATTTGAACCAGCTACTTCTTAATTAAGAGCCAGCTTGAAAGGGGTTGAGCATTCTAAAATCTGCAACTTTTTTCCAAAAAAAATAAAAAAAATTGTTTTTCATTCTTAAACTCTGTAAATAGTTTTTCAATAGTTTAGGGACAAAAATAGGGATGAAAAAGAACTTTTTTCGATAGTTTAGGGATAAAAAAAATATTTTTTAAAGTTTGAGAAAAAAAAATATATTTTCAATAGTTTAGGGATGAAAGACAAATTTTTTGGTAGTTTAAAGATGAAAAATGAACTTATTATAGTTTAGGGATAAAAGACAAACTTTTTAGTAGTTTAAAGATGAAAAATGAACTTATTAAAGTTTAGGGATGAAAAACAAATTTTTTGTAAAGTTAAGGACCAAAATAGTATTTCACAAAAAAAAAAAAAAAAAAAAAAAAAAGGGCTGAAACATACTGGGGTAACTTCTACTTTCTAAAAGTTAACATACTTTTGTATAAGCAAAGTTTGTAGCCACTATAAAGAGTTTCACTTAAATCAAGACCTGTATACATACACTAATTACACAGAACAATACTGAACAAAGAGTTCTCCCTAGAGTATAATTGCCGTAGTACTCCAAACCAATAAATACAAGTTACCAAACACAAAAATATGATATAAACTCAAAAAGTCATGAAAAAAGTTAATATTTATATTAGATGGCTTGTTTTTATTGGTTTGGAATACCACGTCACTTGTATTTTGGAAAAACCAAATAATTCTCCCTAAAACAATACCCATTGATCCAGTGAGACTACAAAACTATTACACAGCAGAAACTTTAAGACAAATTCATTGTTGAAAATACAGATCAAGTGCCGAGAAAATTTTACTCAACTATTGCACTTGCGTCTGAGAGTGGCCCCAAGCTGACCTTCACATCTGTTGCTGTGGTAGTGGACGAAGATGATCAAAATTCTTGAATTGCATGGGGGCAGAAGTGCATTTGGTGGTTAGATTTGTAGACTCTGCTGAACAACCTGTCTTTACATAATTACCACATAGCTTTCCGATAGGTCTCATGATTTTCAGAAGTTGAATTTGACAACCATTTGCCTAGTTCTCTAATGCTTCTTTGAATTTAGTGGGGTGTAAGTCTGCATTCAACTCAATTTGGAAACTGATACGCAGATAATATTAGTAGCCAACCAGGACATATCAAGAGATGATTGTCTCGGTCAATGGAACTTGGGACAAATGTTGATCTGTATCTGTAATGACTTCTTTCAATCTCTGGTGCCTCCACTGTTCTTGAGCTCTCCTACGATTGACTTCAAGAATAATGAGGAGAGCAGTAATGTCAGCAGGGCTTACCCCACCCACTCTGCTTGCTTGGCCAATAGTTTGTGGCCTGACCTGGAAGTAGGAGAAACCAAAAACAATGTAACAGAAAAATTTGTTATAAAATCCTTGAAAAATAAGTGGTTTGATATCAATGTGGACCACTAGTTCAAAGAAACGCTTTTTTTTTTAGGCACAGAAACAATCCAATACTTCCTCAGTATTGCCAGAGGATTTCCTGAAAAGTACAATACCTAATATATTCAGTACTAAAAAAAATTCAGTATCCAAACATAAATGCCTCTCTTTCTCTCCTCCAGTAGACTTCTATTATTTTTGGAATCAGACTTACATACATGTGCATGTGTACCCACTCACCAATAATTATCTACACATCCAATATATGAATCCTCTGTCGACGCTAGAACCATGTGGGACTCACAAGTTGTGAGATAGGATGCATGAGATAACTTCTCATCCACTCACGCATTTGTTGGAAACTCTCTACTAGGGGTGTTTTTGATGTTCGTTCTTATTATAGGGCCTTACAACCCTTACAACCTCAAATCCAGATTCTTTTCCACGGAAACTGTTGTGGAAACCAAAAAGTGCCTCCAAATGTTAGTTTTTTTATTTGGACAACGGCTTTGGGGAAAATTTTAACCATTGATAATTTAAGGAGGCAAAAAGTGGTGGTGGTGGATTGGTGTTGTACGTGCAAGAAGAATGGAGAGACTACTGACCACTTACTCCTACGCTGCCCAGTATCTCAAGAGTTGTGGAATATGGTGTTTTCACTATTTGGGGTTCGATGGGTCATGCCATGTAGTATCGTGGAACTTTTGGCACGTTGGTAAAACAAGTTCAACAGACTCAGATCTAAGGTGCTTTGGAGAATGATCCCTCATTGTCTTATGTGGGTCATTTGGAGGGTAAGAAATACACGTACTTTTGACGGGAATGAAAGATCCATTCATGAATTGAAACTTCTCTTTTTTCAGACTTTTTTTGATTGGGCAAATGCTATGAGTGTTTTTACTTTTATTTCATTATTTGATATGCTTGATTTTTGTACTTTCATTGTTACTTAGTTTTTTTTTCCCGTTGCTTCTAGAACACAGCCTGTGTGCTTTTTTTCCCTCTGTATTTTCTCTTCTTTTTTCAATGAAGTTATTACTTATCCAAAAAAAAAAAAAAAAAAAGTCTCACAATTTCTGAAAAATCATTTACCCACCAAATCCCAATATGCTACTAAATCCATAGAAGAAAGAAAGAAAAATTCTCCTACACACACCTTGGAGAGTTTCTCACGTGCTTCAAGAGATAAAGTTGTCATTGCATAGTAATCCAAGTCCTCTGGAAGTGGTCTATGTTGTTGATGGACCATCTAAAAAAAAAAAATTGGACAATGTGACATGATAAAGTAAGTGAACTGGTGAAATTCTCAACATTCAATGCCTAAACATGCAACAAAAAATATCCAATAAGGGAATAAAATGCCATGAGATAAGGTGATCCTGAACAAACCAATGTATTTATTATTCACCTGTTGGAGATGGTTTTGCTGGCGTGTAATGAATCCTTCATACTTGATATCAATTTCAACACATTCTTTCTCCACTCTAGATAAGAGTTCATTCCCAAGACCGTGCTTATCAAGAACTTTATAGGGTATGTGTGGCTTCTTGAGAAGACTCTCCAGTGTTGAAGAGTCCTTTACAGGCTGACCAGACAGGCAAGTAACATCAGCAGCCAAATCCCCTCCTGAAATTGGGTTTCCATAATAAATCCCCACAGTCAACATATGGCCTAATTTCTTTCACTCCTAAGCCTAACATGTTACCTTGCCTAATGATGATTATCCATGTTAATGTTTTAAATAAAAGTTGAAGAATTAAAGCTCAGTGGCTGAAACTTGACGCAAAGTAGAACGATGGTAAATACTCAGACATGTTTGAATGCAAGTCTTATGATAAGTGCAAAAACAGCTAGCAGCCACATTTTTGGTATTCCTATTTAAGATTGTCTTGGATCCGAAGTTCAATACCCCTAGATTCCATAGGATGTGAAGTTTATCCCTGTGTATCAAGTAAGTTTTATTCAAGGGTGGAGTAGGTATTCCTATTTAAGATCATATTGGATCAGAAGTTCATACCCCCAGCTTCCATAGAATGCTAAGTATCACCCTGTTGTCTGAGTAAGATTTGATCGGGGGTGGAATACACTGGCAGTTCATCATTAACAAACAAAAGCTCAAAACTTTGCCCCCCCTGCTTTGTGTTGGTTATTTGTTTGAAGAAAAAATAGTGAGGGAAGAAAGAGAACATTAACGTAGTTGATTCCTCATTTAACAATTTTGTTGGTACCAGAGCTACTTGTACAACGAATGCAACAAATTAGAACAAGTATTTTTATTTTGTACATGAATCTTGTAAAGGGATTCTAAGTAGTTTCCTTGCTTTAAACTATGGGTTTTGTTCCCTTCTATCTTCTGCTGGAAGACATCCAAAATTATCCACCAACCCAAAGAAAAATGAGGCTTTGTTTGGTTAAAATGTAAAAAAAAAAAATCAGAGAATTAATCTATCCTTCTTTCTATATGGTTATGTAGAGAAAATGGGAACATAAAAAGAAGAAAAGATAATTTTGGTAGCTTTTTGGTTCCTATTACCAAATTTGGAGAGAATATTGGTGGGACCAAATGGAAAATTTAGTTATACTTTTCCTTCTTTCTTTTATTTTCTCTTTTCTATTATGAACCAAATAATAGAAATCAAGATTTTTAAACTTTCCCTTCTTTTCTTTTATCAATGGTGCACCAAACAAACTAGAAGAAGAAAGAATAAAGATTCAAACCTGAAATCCTGACAGTTTTTAATCGCTTCTTTTCTTCTGAAATGCGAGCTTGCTTATCCTGGTATAGTTTCCAGCGTCTGTCATCAATCAACCCAATTTCATGTCCCAAAGGTGTGAGACGACTATCAGCATTATCAGATCGAAGTACTAATCGGTGTTCTGAGCGGCTAAGAGGATTAAAAAAAAAAAAAAGTTAATATAATAAAATTTTCATGAATATAACAATGCACATACAGTCTCATGTACTAGTTTCTGTTCAAAAATAAATAATCATGTCAGGCACATGCAAGGTCAAACATGTTCTGAGTAAGCATTCTAAACTATTTTTTCTGCAATGTGACATTGTTGTATATTATTTCTGAAGTCTCAAGATGCATCACGACATTCTGTTTTAGGAGACTTCTAGTCCCCTTATCCACAAGAAATGTTACAGATTCTAAAATGGCATGTGACATGACAGCACATTTTAGAGTTGTATTTGGCATTGCTCTAGGAAGTCAAGCTTTAGCTTCAGAGTTTTAATTGTAGAAATTTTGTACTAATTAGCTTTAACTGAAAAGTGTTATAGCATTTAGAGTGTTTGACAAACTACGATGATAAAGTGCTCTGAAGTTGTTACTCACGTTTGGTAATAAAATTGATTTAAAAAAAAAAAAAAAAAAAACTCTCATATGTGAGAAATTACAAAAGAGCTTTGTATTTTCATACTTGAGCCCAAATAATTCAATTAATGATCAATTTTTTATAATTATTATTAGCTCTCTCTAAAAATGGGTGAGCATTGAGTGTCACTTTAAAAAATAAATATGGGCAATTATATCAATTCATCATTTCTAACAAAAACTGGAGTAGTGCCCTAAAGAGCTTTAACACTAAACCTCACAGTTTGGGCTTTAACTTAAAAGTTTTTTTTTTGTTTTTTTTCGGCCTTAGGGGAGCTCCTTAAAGACCTTTAGCAAAATTGCCAAACGTGTGGCATGTTTTTCTACAGAGCATTAAGGATCCCTTATAAACACACTACCAGACGGGCCTCATTCTGGGCACGCAAGGACTTGCATTTACATGGTAATACTTTAACTAACTCCACCCCCACCCCACCCACCCCCCACCCCCTGATAGGTGAATACACAACCATCTTCCCTTCAATCAATTTGTCAATTTTCTTAGATATGATCAGTAGAAAAGATCCATGATATGTCCACATAGGATTGAACCTATGACATTGACCTCCATGCCTTACAAGGGGAGAAGATGTCACTAGGTCCAAAAATCATTGGCCTGTAACTTGATAGTTAATACCACCTTAAAACCATAAAAAGCACCAGTTTTTCGTTTAAGTTTGATGATGGAAACATTTCATTAGATAAATGGTCTGTTAAACAGAATCAGGACTATCACATTCCAAATTGCTTAAAAGGTTACTGGCCTTGAGCACGCTCTACCTGTGTGATCAAGGGTCTCTCCCTCTCTTTTCTTCCAAGAATAAAATGACACAAAAAAAGAAGAATAATTAAGTTTGCAATACAAAGAGAGGACAACTGAAGAATATGATAACCACCCAAGAATAAGTAGGGGAAATTAAACCATGCATAAAAAAACCACTAGCAAATGCAATCAATCACACTCCTAATAGAGATAGGGTGCTGATTTTAAGGAAAATGAGGTGTGGCTTCATTCTAGGTAATTTCAATTGTCTTTTTTTTTTTTCTTTTTTTTAATAACTTTATTAATCTTACTTGGTTTTACTGATTTCTTTCTCATTTTAAATTTTTTGGTATGACAAATGTTAAATAAATGTTAGGTTTTTTTTTTTTTTTTTTTTTTTTTTTTTTTAATTTTTAAATCTTAATTTTTATAAATTCACTTATTATAACAATCCAAGGTGGGGATTTGAATCCTAGTTCTCCTTGTAAAGGAAATTGAGCAATGTCATTGAACTATAAGACTCTTGGCAAATGCTAAGGGTATTTTGGAGAGTACAGAAAAGTGGATACCAAAAATCTTATTCTAATCATATAACAGCCAACAATCTTGATGCAAATAAAGAGAGAAATGTAAGAGCTTATAAGGAACACAGTTCAAGCAAATGAAATTTTTTTTCTTGTTATTTGATAATTCCAAATAACTAACCCCAATTAATAATTATTAAGTTTTCTACTCATCAGCAATTACTATCTTATAAATAGATGTCCAAAGATAAAACCAATAAATAAACATAGAAAATAGCCATACCTATAATTTGATACAAGAAATTTTGAGCTAATTACCTTGTCAACATTCGATAAGGCTCCCGAAGATCTTTAGTAACTAGATCATCAATCAGTGTCCCTATGTAGCTGCTCTCCCTTTCAAGAACAATGAGGGGCTTACCATCTGAGTGTCTGGCAGCATTGATACCAGAAATGATGCCCTACAGAAAGGAGAAAATAAGAAAGGTGGCTTGTTAGATAATGTAAATATCAATATGGCCACATAGCATAAAATTCTTTCTAAACCTAGGCAAAACCAATTAGATGCTATCTTTTCATTTGCCTAAGAGTACAGAATAATCAAAAAGTTCACCAGATAATGTTTCTTGCAATACTTCAGAATTACAAAGGTTACTACAAAAGATATTACCTGTGCTGCAGCCTCTTCATAGCCAGTGGTTCCATTTATCTGACCAGAGAAGAAAAGTCCATCAATTTTCTTTGTCATAAGAGACCTAGAACATTGATGAGCAGGCAAAAAATCATATTCTACAGCATAAGCAGGTCTCAGCATTGAACAGTTTTCAAGTCCTGGCAAAGTTCTTAAGAGTGGTAACTGTAGTCTCTCTGGTAAACCAGTTGAGAAACCCTGTAAAAGAAAAAAAGACCAGTTAAGGGGAAACTGTTTTTTGGATGCTTTTGTACAATATATAAGGTAAAAAGGTTTACAAGAAATCCACTTTAAGATATATCTAACAGATATTTGTCAAGACTAGAAGACAGTTGAGTTCAACTGTAAAAAGGCAGAAAATGCAACAAGATGGATCTGGTCAATGCAAGAAAATTCTTTAATAATAGATTCCCGTAAACACAAAGCACACTACCAGAATACATGATAAGAATACCTCGTTCATGCCTTTTTTTTTAATTATTTTTATTTTTATTTTTTAACAGGTGATATTAACTTTATTAGAAAATGAGGAAATTTATATACTTACAAGCAGCATATATAGACTTACTTTAAATAATTACAAGCTAACATTCAAATAATCAACAAAGTCTACAAAGGAAGGGATATTAACACTGCCAAAACCAGTAGACTACTCATACAATGACAGAAAAAATCAAGATTTTAGCTCAAGAATTGACAACTCAATCCCATTAAACGTGTGGTTTCTTATCTTTCTCCATATTGTCCATAAAAGCAAAGTGGAGTGGCTATCCTAGTAAATCTGCTTCTATGCCTTCCAAAGAGACTTTTCCAAGTGAAGTACACCTCAACCACTTATTGAGGTACAACCCATTGAACCCTGCAAAAGACCATAACTCTCTAGCAACCAGGCACACACGCAAACAGTTATACACACATCACAACCACTTACTGACCTCAACCACACACACACCTTTCCATCCAAACAATAGCCAATATTTAAAAAAAAAAAAAAAAAAGGGTTATATGTTGGCGCACCTGGACATAAAGCTCTGGCACATTTCGGCCCTCTGGTTCAAGAAATATTTGATGTGACTCTTTGTCTTGAAACCTCACAATCTAACATATATTTGAAAAAAGAAAGACCAAAGTGAATTTCATCAGCAAATATTCCATATTTACAAGAAAAATGATGGAGGAGTGATATCATATTGAATACAAGTTTTAGGTCATGAAAGGCCATAAGAGACTCCTGACATTATGAAAAACATTAGTCTCTGCTTGTAGCTTTTTTTAGCACCTAGAGTCTGTGCTCCCAACTGCACCAAAACAGTTGGGAGAAGGACTTCTTCTTCACTAATATTTATAACATAAATTGCAGAAACAAACAGTGAGATTTTTCATATGAAAAACTCTGGTATTTTGAAACTCTATTGAAAATATTGTCATAGTAAAAGTTTAATAAATATTAATATCCCTACATTAATTTGCTTTTTATGCAGAAACTAACAAAAATTGTACAGAATTTGAGAATATACCAATCAAAAGTTGTATCAGAAAATAGTGCAATAAGTAGAACGTGTCTATCTTAACAGTTCTTGTCACTTGGTGAAGCCAAATCCAAATACAATAAAGAAATCATATTTTTATTAGCTCATATAATGGGATCTGGAACCAAAAAAAAAATGTAACTCTAATTAAAAACAAAGTATCGTACAAAATACCAAATGCAATAGATACATAATAGCAGTGACAATTGAAAGGGATATTTGTCAGTTGATAATCATAAGAAAATGCATAGATAAAGTGTTCTATTACACAGCAATTGAAGCTGCCAATCATTCTTTTTCTTAAGAAGATAAGTTAGAACATGAAGTGAACAACGAAAATGGGGTATTATAAAACAAGAAATTTTTATGCAAGAAAAAGCTATTACATAAACTATCAAGCTCACCTTATCTTCAATGGAAGGGCAGTATCTGGGTCCCTTAGCTTCAACCCATCCTCCATAAGTGGGAGTTTCATGCAAGTTCTCTTTGATTAGCTGGTGAGTGCTCTTTGTCGTACGTGTTAGATAGCAGCACATTTGCTCCCTCTCAATATGGAAATCAGAATCAAAGCTAAACCAGCTGACCTGTTAATTATAAACTCACATTAAATACATAGGAATCAAGCAGATTCATCACTCATCACCATTTAAAAGAAAAGGCAAACATGTAAGATATTCATCATCTCATATGCATCAACAAAAAGAACAACAACCAAGCCTTAGTCCTAAATTTTTGGGTGTGCTATGGATCCTCAATAGAATAGTCAAGGTTGGCCACATTAATCATCTCATATGATAGATCAAAATTCCTAGGATCTATTAATATGCAGAATACTGCATCATGACCTTAAGCTCAGTTAGAGGTAGAATGCCTAGTAAAGGAAACATCCTTGATCCTGCCCAGGCAGTGACAGGGTAATAAAGTTATCAGTCTATCCAATTACCTGGCACCCTTACCTACATGACCTTGGTGAATGTATTGGCAAAATATCTTTAGATGTAATGTGATTGTACTCAACTATGCACTTATGATCTGTTTGCAGAAAGAAGCTTGTGGAGCATGATCTGGAAACTTGCACAAAGCATAATTTAATCTACTGAACATATGGAAGTAAAAGGAAGTACCTCTTCATCTCCATGCTGAGGTTCCAATCCAGAAAAGTCTACAGTACGACAGTCCACACGTGCTGGAGTTCCAGTCTTTAAGCGATCAGTTTCAAATCCAAGGCGCTGCAAGTTCTCAGTAAGTCCCTGTGATGCTGACTCACCAGCTCTTCCAGCAGGCATAGAAGTCCTACCAACCCAAATTTTCCCACTCATAAAAGTGCCTGTCGTCAGAATAACAGAAGGAGCATAGAAGTCCATCCCAAAAAATGTGCGAACACCTTCCACGTTGTCATTCTTTCCTAATAAGATATCTGTCACCATTGCCTCTCTAATAGAAAGGTTTGGAGCGCTGGAACAGAAAGCAAATCAGAACAGTTACCAAAAGGAAGAGAACACACATCCCCACAAATATAAGCAACCAAGTGCAAGAGTATGCAAATAAAATTGGGCAGGAAAATAGGTAAGTAAGTTTAGGGTTTAAAGAAGATAAAAAAGGCAAAAGAGATTCTCTAGTTATTATGGCAAACAAAAGAGATTCCTAGTGATTCATCAGTCATCACTAGGATCATTCACACTTCTGTCCGTTGCAGGGTAAAACAAGTTAGAGCTAGTTATCAAAGTTCTTCCAAAAGAAAATAAAAAGAACTGGAGAATTGTTGTACACAATATTCCAGGTGAAAAGTAACATCTTGGAGCAAATTATGAGAATAGATCACAAATTGAAACTCAGTGGCTCTAGATCATCAAAGCTGATTTTTTTTCCCTTTTGACTGGTAAATTACGCATGCACCGAATGGGTCTTGAACCCACAACCTCACCCTCCACCTAGTACTTGCAAGGGGAGGAAGTACCAATTGAGCTAAAGCACATTGGCATCAAAGCTGAATATATATTATAAATAATGAGCTTTGTTAGATGAAGAAATACACCAAGTTCAAGGGGCATATACCAGGTGTACAACTCACAAGTTCCAAGATTACAATGATTAATAAAATCTAATAAGTTCGAGGAAGAAAAAACATTTTGACATAGTCATCTATTCAAATAAGGATCTAAGAAACAGAGATTTCAGGTCTAAAACTATCCTTTCACACCACTCAAAGTTCCTAGCAATTCGTTCCTGCCAAAGGCACCACATCAAGCAACGAGGGATGGCCTTCCAGATTTCGCCGTTCAAAGCTGAAAATATAATAGATGTGAAATGCTTGTGTGGTTGACTAAACAATCAAGATGGACCTCAAAATCAAGTCACATATGGTATCATGAAGGAGATTGTTCATGCCAAAAGATAATATTTTTAGACCATTACATATAAGCATCACCTTAGCAACAAAATAAATATTAGAAAGAGTACTGCACAAAAACTAAACATATGCACTTGCCTTTCCACTATGTTTCTCATTTGCATAGCATATTCCCTTTTATCAGTTTGAGCACGCAATGCTCTAACTGCAGGACCTCTAGAGGAATTGAGAACACGCTTTTGTAAATAGCACCTGAGCATAAAAATAAAAAGTGAAGGTTAGTACCAAATGATACAATCCAAGAATGTATTTCTCATTGATATCAAAATGGTGTAGAAAAAAAATCCTAATTCCCTTGACACACATTAATGCACAAACCTCAAAGAGATAAATGGGGAATATAACTATGAAAAGAATTTCAGATATTACCAACTAATGTGGAAAAAAATCAACAATAATAACAAGAATGGGAAGGTATCAACGCACATTTCACCAAGTAAAAATTATAGCTGGACAGATGATCTGATTAAATCCATGGCCAGATTCTGAATGAAATTTTATAAGAAGAACAAAAGATCATGGTTGTCAATATACAAGGTTGTACCTAGTGCATAAAGCTCCTAATTTTGCGGGGCTTGGTGAGGTGATTGGCAGGCAACTTTACACCTTTTTTTTTGGGGAGGCTGATTTCTAGGCTCGTACTTGCAACCTGCTGCTTTGGGTGGAGGGAACTTGCCATTGCACCAAGTTCAAAAACCTGGCTGAACTTGGAATATTTTAATCAAACGTTAACCTTAGTATTGATTTATTATCACTTGTTTAAAAGGCTTGAATTTGAACTATTCTTGCAACTACACAGTTATCAAAGCATACTACTTCTCTTCCTTTCTTACTCATCCATTCTTAAAACTCCATTGTCCACCTTTACACGGGTAGAATTTGGCCTCTCACAGAAAATATAGGTTTTCAAAAAGATTTCGTTCAAACTTATGTTTAATAATTTCTTTTTACATTTTTCAATCCACCTTAAGCTTAACTTCATGATGGTCTTCCCAAAGACCAAAGTTTAACATATATAATATATATTCACTAATCAATGAAGTATATATTCCTAGAAGGAATAATGAAAACAGGGTATTCATAGGTAAAATGTAACTCTATTTACACAAACAATGGCAAGCAACAATTGCACTCTCCCACATGTCACTGGCCAAAGTACATTCAAACAAATGTAGGAAACATAAATTACCTATCAGCAAGCTTCCCAATTTCACCACCGAGTGCATCCACTTCATGCACAAGTTGTGATTTTGCAGGTCCTCCTACTGCTGGATTGCAAGGCTGCGTCAAACTTCTCAATCAAAAATTCTTTCTATAGCCTTGACATAAGACTCTTAGGATTTAAAGAAATTTTTTGTGCATTTTATATGTGTGCATGCACGCATGCGTCCATGTGTGTGTGTGGGGGAGAGAGAGAGCTGTGGTAGCAATGGCTGAGTTTCAAATTAAATACGCACTCAACAAGTTTTGAACCCACGTCCTCACCCTTCATCTAGAAGACCTACGTACATAAATTCATTTCAGAATTCTATCTCATGTATCTAAACTTAAACTTCTTAAAAATTAAGTCTTGAACCTTGGTGCCTAAAAGACATCTTTAAAAATTATAAATTTGTCAATTTCACTACCTAACTACAAAAACAACAACAACAACAACAAAGCCGTAATCCCAATTATTATTTTTTTTGGGTCAGCCACATGCATTCTTTTTCGACATCCTAATCTACCCGAAACCATACTCTCTATTACTTCTTTAATTGACACATTCTTTTTTCACTCCCTAGCTACTTATCAGAAAATTTTCAAACTGAAAACAACAAATTTTGGAACCATAGGAGGCAGTGACATAATTCCTTATATTCAATACTTATATAAAACAGTACAACTATATTGGCTGAAATGTAAACCTGCCAAGCAATTCGATCAATATTTAGTGTGAGTAGAAGAGTTTTAGCCCCTAAACGAGCAGAAGCAAGTGCAGCTTCACACCCAGCATGTCCTCCTCCAACTACAATCACATCAAACCTTTCATCAACTGCTCCAATATTACTCTTCCAATCTGCAAAACCCACTTACCACTTCTTCTCTCAGCAACAAAACAAAGCATATATCTGAAATATCCACAATGCGACAAACATGTTTGATAAAATGCCTCAAGGAAAACAACTGTACTTATACCTCCAGAGTCCGAAGTTGCGGAGACGGAGAAGCAGCGGCGGGAGAAGTGGCAGCTGAAGAAAAGGGAGCGGTGGCGAAGCTTACGGCGGAAGGCGAGGACGTGGGGCTTCGGAAGATGAAGATGACGAAGAATTGGAGAAGAGAAAGGGAAGTGGCGAGCAAGGTGGGAAAGATGAAACGTGAGTGTCGCTGCCATTGTGAAAAAGAAAAGAGGCTAAAACTGTGCGTACGGATGAGTTGTGAAGGTCATGGATAGATGGCTAAGTGGAGGAACGGACCAACGGTGAGCTCTGAGGAAGCGCCAAAACAAATATTTTATCCGTTGTAAAAGACTATATGAGACTTAGGTGGTGTTTGGTGCCTCTTCTCAAAATGCTTTTCGGCACATAGGTAAAATACAGTGAGCACCCTAAGGTTTGAGTTAATGTTAAAATGGTCTAAAACATTTCAAAAACAACTAATTTGGTCCCTAAACCATATGTTCTTGGAAATGAAATTGTCATATTTAACATATGGTTTAGGGACCATATGGGTTATTTCTAAAATGTCTTGAACTTAATTAGCATTAGCCCAAACATTTAGTGTACTTTTACCCTTTTTATTCATTTATATATATATATATATATATATATATACGTTGTGCAGATAGCACCCCATGACTCAAATCAATAATAGTAAATAAGCGGAAATTAAATAACAAGCACACACACAAAAAACATAAGAATTTACGTAGTTCGGCAAACTGCCTACCTCCACGGTGACGATGGAGAAATTTCATTATAAAAAATAGGGAGATACAATAATGCACAAGAACACTCTCAAGAAATCCAAATCCCAATACACTCTAACTCTCTTTCACCCACAAGACAAGAAAATAATATTCTTCTTCTTATGCGGTTGCTACTAGGTTTTAGGACTTCTTTCTTAATTCTCCCTTGCCGTTCAACACAAACCTAATATATATATATATATATATATGTTATAGGTTGGTTGTACTAGGATTTGTATTCCTAGTTGAATTCGGTTTACTTGTGATTGACTTGGGCTTGTGGCAATTCAAGCCACACACACGGGCCCACTTCAACAAATCTCCACCTTGGCTTGAATTGATCAAGCTATACGAGCAAACTCCTCCATCGCCTCCACCTTAGCCCTTAAGGGCTCACAAGCTGCAAACACCAGTCAAGTCCAAGCAGTGCTTGAACTTGTCTGTTGGAACTGGCTTTGTCAACATACTAGAGGATTCCCAAGTTTTATTCTTCTGTAGTGACCCCATCTCTTCTATATCCCTATAAGAAAATGGATCTCCACTGCTAGTTATGAGAGCAAAATTAACCATGTTTTCAAAGCCATATCTTTGTGGTGTTTTGTGAACCTGCTTTTCTCTACCTTTAGCAATTGAATAAGACTCTTCTTGTTGCTGTTGTGGATCAATCTCAACATCACCCTTATCACTGAGTGAACTATTCTCGTCAAACTCCACCTCAACAGTTAATTTCTCCTATGGACTATCATCACATGTCTCTGCTTCATTCTGTTTCAACATAAAGGCTTCATCAAATATGACATCTCTGTTGGTCACTGTTTTCTTTGAGATTGGATCCCAAAGCCTGTACCCTTTAACACCTTTTTCAAAACCAAGAAATACGCATTTTCTTGACTTCGAATCCAATTTAGAACGCTCTCCACTCTGCACATGCACATAAACTAGACAACCAAAGATTTTAAGACTCGAATAATCAACTAGTCTACCTGACCAAACCTCTTCTGGAATCTCGAAATCTATGGCTGATGATGGAGATCTATTAATAATGAAGCTCGCTGTGTTAACTGTCTCTGCCCAGAACACCTTAGGCAACCTTGCATTCAATCTCATGCATCTGGCTCTTTCTGCTAAGGTTCTGTTTATTCTTTCTGCAACCCCATTTTGCTGTGGAGTTCCTTTAACTGTGAAGTGACAAGTAGTGCCTTCTAATTCACAAAATCTTATGAATTCTTTATCTCTATACTCTAGTCCATTATCTGTTCTAAGGTATTTTATTTTCCTGCCAATCAGATCAGACTTATGCTTCATAAAATAAATCCATACCTTTCTAGAGTAGTCATCAATAAAACTAACAAAATACTGAGCACCACTATGAGAAGAAACTAATATTGGACCCTAAACATTTGAATGAATGTAGTTAAGAACACCCTTACTTGTATGAGAGTCTGTCTTGAAACTGACTCTATGCTGCTTCCCATATACACAATACTTGCAGAAGTCTAGCTTGCATGTCTTCACCCCCTTTAATAAATTTTTTTTGTGCAACTCTAACATACCACGTTCACCAATATGGCCAAGTCGCGTATGCCATAATTTTGTGTCATCAGTGCTGGACTCCACCGAAGTGGTGACTGCAACTCTTCCTACAACTATGTTCCCAATCAATCTGTAAAGCGTGCTTACTTTTTGTCCCTTCATCACCATCAAAGCACCTTTGGTAATCTTCATGATTTCACCATTTGATGAGTATGAATAGCCCAAATCATCCAATACTCCTAAAGAAATTAAATTCTTTCTAAGATCTGGAACATGTCTAACATTACTAAGAACTCTCACAACTCCATCAAACATCTTGATCTTCACGGTACCAATTCCAATAACCGGGCATGTAGCATCATTACCCATTTGGACCATACCACTATTGTAAGGCTTATACATGTCAAACCAATCTTTCTTTGGAGTCATATGATATGAGCATGCTAAATCTAAAACCCAAGATTCCAATAGAACATTGTTACTTGATGAAACTGAAAGTAAATCTGCATTAACTTCACTATCATCTGATGTTTCTTCAACAACATTAGCTGATTCTAAGGGCTTCTTTCTATTCTTCTTCTCCTCTAAATGCTCTTTCAACTCTTTACACTGATTCTTGTAGTGCCCTTTCTTGTGACAATAAAAGCACTCTACATCTTTCTTTGCACGTGATTTAGACTGTGATATGGTCCTATTAGAGTTCCGTTCTCTTGACCTGCTTCTACCCGTATTTCTTGACTCAGACTTTACAATAAGTCCATCAGCTTGAGAACCATCACCATCTTGCTTCATCTTTATGTGTGACAAGAGAGCACTAGTTACCTCCTCGAGTACTATAGTCTCTTTCCCATACATCAAAGTAGTCACTAGATGATCAAAAGAAGTAGGAAGCAACGCTAACAAGAGTAATGCTTTATCTTCATCCTCATAATTCACCCCAAAACTTGACAGTTGGGTATTCAACATGTTAAACATATTGAGATGCTTCAACAGATCAGAACCCTCCTTCATATGCAAACTATACAGTTGCTTCTTCACGTACAACTTGTTCGTCAGATTCTTTCTCATATAATGACCTTCTAGTTTTTCCCAAACCTCCTTTGTGGTCTTTGCTTCTAGGATGTTATGAATGACCTCATCACCTAGGTTGAGACGAATAGCGCTAGCTGCTTTCTCATCCATCTCTACCTATTCTACATCCTTCATTGTTTCCGGTTTCTTCTCCTTCCCAAGCAAGGCCTTATGAACTCCTTGTTGAATTAGAAGATCCTTCATCTGCCTTTGCCAAAGAGAAAAATTTCCCTTACCACAAAACTTCTCTACATCATACTTTGTACTTGACATCTTTATTGTGTTCAAAAGATTGAATCCTAACCTGGCTCTGATATCACTTGTTGTGTAGATAACACTCTAGGACTCAAATCAATAACAGTAAATAAGTGAAAATTAAATAACAAGCACACACAAAGAACATAAGAATTTACGTGGTTTGGCAAACTGCCTACCTCCACGGCAATGACGGAGAAATTTCACTATAAAAAATAGGGAGATACAATAGTGCACAAGAACACTCTCAAGAAACCTAAATCCCAATACACCCTAACTCTCTCTCACCCACAAGACAAGAAAATACCATTCTTCTTCTTATGAGGTTGCTGCTAGGTTTTAGGACTTCTCTCTTAATTCTCTCTTGCCGTTCAACACAAACCTAATATATATATATATATATATATATATATATATATATATATGTTATAGGTTGGTTGTACTAGGATTTGTATTCCTAGTTGAATTTGGTTTACTTGTGATTGAATTGGGCTTGTGGCAATTCAAGCCACACACACGGGCCCACTTCAACAATATATATATATATATATATAATTTCAAGTTATGGTGTTCACTTCATGATAATTGATTGCTCTTTTTACTATAAAGCCCAGTGTAACTTTGAGCAATGTTAAACTACTTGATACTTTTTATTGAATGCGAATTTTGACAAATCCATAGTTAGAATACATTTCTTCTTATACCCACATGCATGCAGAATTTATAGATAATTAGAGATCAGTAACTCTATTATCTATCAAATGTTTTAATTTCAAGTTTTTGCATTTTATAACTACACAAAAAAGATGAGTTTTTGGATTATATAGTATATACATCCAATTGGCACGGAATTTGGCATGCAAGTTAAGAACATTATGAAAATGTGATCCAATGGTAGAATTTTAAATTTTAAATTCAATAAATTGTTATTAAGTAGTGTAAAATTACTTAACTCTTATATATATATATATATATATATGTATATATATGTATACATACATACATACATATATATATATATATGTATATCATGAGCTTGTTCACACACACATTTTTGTATTTGATCATAGCTCGTTTAATAGTTGAGGCCAAATTTTGGCTTAGACTTGGCTTATTTGCTTAATAAAAGAAAAAAAAATAAGCATTTTCCAAAACTGAGCCCAAACTGCTAAAAAACAACTTAATTCATTTACCGTTATTCTAAAATATGAAATGAATTTTTCTTTATAAAAATGTAAAATGCATTCATATAAAAGTTACCAAACAAGCCTTAATTAGTGTTATTGGATGTCCTCAGTTTCATTGGCTTATTTTGTTTTGAAATTTATTGAGCAAAAGTAGAATTATTGTTGAGGTGGTTTTTATTGCAAGGATAAATTTGGGAAGCCATTTGAAACTCAACGTTCGGCCTAAAGGATAACCCAATAGCTATCAGTGTATTGTTAAAGATGCACTTCAACTCAAGGCCCAAACCATGCTTGTCAAGGGTTATGATAAAGCCTCAAAATACCTCCTGAAATAATGAGTCAGCACAGGAGATGATCTACCACAAATATGTGCTTAAATATCAATCTAGCAGTAAAATATGAGAAACATCCAGATATCAGACAGACTTAGAAATGTGTTCACTTCTGACAAATCATGTGTTCTTCTTCTATTATCAATTCAATATGAGAGAATAATTATATAGTAACAAATACATTATATCCTTAAATAGAAAAGCAATAAACAAAGACTAATGATTCCATTGTAATAATAACTGAAGAGGAAAACTTAGTGTAGTTGAAGGGATAGAAAGAGTGTCCAGCTGTATATAGAAATGTCTCAAGTAGGATCCCTCTTTGTCATGACATGGCTAAGAGAGATGAATATGGAGTAAAATACCATAAGATTGTAATGAGAGTTGTTTTTGAGTAAAAGTGCTTATTTATGGATAAGTATGTGAGAATGGTGAAATGTTTGGAGCTATTTTCAGCCGTATAAGGTGGCTAAGGTTTCTTTGCTCTACTTTTGATTTTTAGTTAGGGTTTTCTGCCGGTGGACTGCCTAGTGGCAGCAACTCTAGTTCCTTTTGTTCCTTTCCCAAGTTCTTTTCTTCTAATTAGGTGTCCTTTTACTTCCTTTTGTCAACCTTCCTTTGTCCATAGTCATTACCTGTCTTTTCCTTCAACTACCAACCAACCTTCCTTTTAGTATTCTCGTTTCTTGCACACCTTGTGCATGTGTGAAGCGTGGCCTACCAATTCAAGCTTCACAATCATCACCTGTTGGAAAATAACATGCGCAGCGGAAGAATTAAATTGATCTACTTCATACGCAATCGATAACATGTAATATGTAAGTTTCAGAATATAAGATCAAGAGAGTGTACCTTGGTATGGTGAAATTCAAAACCGAAAATCAGAAGTACTTGGGAATACTTTTAATCTTCACTCCAATTCCACTTGATGCCCAAGAAATGTGGTCTCTCAATCAGTTATGTGTGTATGTTCTAGAGAGAATCAAAAAGTGTGTCTCTTTCTCACATACATTCCATTTCATTCATTGTACATAAAATTCTGTATGTTTCTCTCTACATAACTGATTATCTAATTGGGCTAGCCTTTTGGGCCTTTCTAATTAGGCTTTAATGTGTAGCTTGGAGTGGGACCAAAAGAGAACAAATAAAACTCTAGCTCTAATGAGCCTTGTGCTTTTCTGTCAACTCTTGACAAGTCCAAAGTTATCATTAACTATATTTAATACAACTATATAAATATAGTTGCACTCTAGGCTTTATTAATAAATTATATCCCAAGACTTTATTGTACATGCAACCCCTTCATAAAATATTCGTAGTAATACAAAGTTATGAATGTAGACTGCCACTTTGTAACTATATCTTAATCCTTGATTACCCAGTTTAATCCTTTAATGTTATTCACCATATATTTATGAAATCCAATTTCATAAATATATACTTTAGTCTTATTAAAGTGGTTAGGCCTAACTCTCTAAATAACAAACCCATTAAACTTGTCTCAAGGGAATATTTTATATCTCCGTTAAGAGACTATGAATTTCATCTTGAGAATATATGTTTCGTCAACACTAAATGTGGCTGCCCAACATACTGAGGTTTTGACCGTTACTTTAGATCTCACTCTTGATATATCAAAACAACCTATACTTCATGATCAGGTCTATTATTCTCTCAGGATTAAGAGTTCATGCAAATAGAAGTCGTGATATTTATTATTCAATTGACAGTCGTTAAGAGAATAATAAATCTCACAGCGGTCCAGTTCAATATGTCTTAACTCTTAAAACATATCAACATATCAACTAGAAGTCACCACTTCCATTATCAAGACAAATCATCTTTGTTGACATGTTATAGTTTTCGCAGATGAAACGCCCATTTTCATCATTGACTTCGAACTAAATTCTGAGTTTACAAAGAACTTATGATTTATATCTTCTGTGACTTTTCACATAAATCACATACTATGCATCTCATGGACTATATGATAATGTCCAAATATTCATGTTATCATTATTTCAGATAATAATAAAACAATTTTATTAATTACAATATTAAGTCATACATCATGTCATACATAATATCATACAATAGGATTCTAAGGCACTAATCCCAACATCACCCCCCTCTCGTGTGCCTACCATTTTGTCTCCTTCTTCTTCCTATCTTTGCTTTCTTTGAATTCCTCAATGTTTCTTTCCTTTTCTGAAACTGCTTGCATGCAATAGCTGAGTTCTTTGACTCACATGGATGACTTTTTTAATGCTATGGAATACAGATGGACTGAGAGTAGTGACTTTGATATCAACTCAAATCCTTTGGCTGATGATATAGAGTCATAATCTAGGTCCATTGAGGACAATGAAGTCCCCTTTGCTTTGCATGGGCCCCTAGTTGAAGCGAATCCACCTAATCTCTCCAATCAAAAGGAGTTTTGGGGCAACTGTGCCATAGGCTTCATACTGGATTACAGGAAATTCTTTGTGGGATACCTACAACATATTATCAACTCTGCATGGCATATCAGAGGAACAATAACCATTGTTGGTAGAGACTCTTACTTCTACATCCTACATTTTGAACACATGGATGATCTTAACCATGTTTGTAACAAAGGCCCTTGGTCCATGGATGGAGCACTCTTTGTTCTAGAAAAATGGAGGCCAAATCTGGTTCTAGGAAGACTGCAACTTAACTTTGTCTCTCTATGGGTCCAACTTCATGGTCTCCCTCTTAAATACCAGTACCCAGAGCTCGTGGAGCGAATGGGACAGCTCATGGGTATTTTTGAAAGAGTAGATTTGGAAGATAGATTGCCACGCAATATCAAATTTATGCGTATAAGTGTAAGAGTGGACCCTTGGTCACCACTTATGGCTGGATTTATGCTGAGGTTGGATGATGGGTCTAGCGTATGGATTTAGTGTAGGTATGAAAGGATTCATAAACTTTGCAAAAGATGTGGATTGATTGGACATACTAGGCCGTGCACTCAAAGAATGGATGACGTAGAGGTTAGTTTGTTTAGGCAAAGACTTAGAATCCAGCGTTTACACTAGGTTCAATTCAGGTATGATGCTTTAGAACCTCTTTTCACTAATGAACTCAGAGCTTATTTCAATCCTCAAAGGGGATGGACTTCCCAACTTAGATTTGGTCTCATATATCATCCTAACCATAATCCCCTTCACCATCAACCCCTAAATCCACTTAAACCACCCGAACCTCACAATACCCACTTTGTTTCAAGTTCTACCTCACATGCAACATAACACACAGATTTTCCTGATCCTAACACACCTCCTCCTCCCCCCTCCCCCCCTAACCTTGAACAACACCACCTTACCACACCATCAAGCTCCTACCCACAATGACACTAAACATGCAACCCTCAACTTGGCCATAAACTCACTTTCCTTAAGCAATCAAAATGTCCCACCTCCACCCCAAAACTCCCCTGTTTCTGCCTCTAAGCATGAATGTCCTCTAGGAACCTTTACCATAAGACCACCTTGGTTCCCCCTAAGGGACTCAGGTCTGAAGTGGACATGGCTTGCTAATGCTGGGCCTTTTATAACAAATGGGGAGGTAAGGGAATCCCAGGAATTGTCCTCGAATATTGAGAGTGACTCAATGACAGTTACAATGTTCAATTTGGATAAACTTAATGATGTCAGACTTGAGGTCAAACAAGGATCTACATGGGAAAAATGACACATTTCGGAATCCCTGGACTCCTTTATTGAATATTTGGTGCAATGTGTAGATAGAAGGCGCTTTCGTTTCGAGCTAGGTGAGTCTAGTATAGGACTTGGACTATTGGGAGCTCAAGCCCAAAGCCACATCTTAGGCCACCATAGAGAGGCAGGAGGGTCGAATGAAAATGGGCAACAACAAGAACCTTAAGGCCCAAGTCAAGCTACTATAGATGACCTATTTAGAAATAATTTTCCTGGATTGAGATCTTTTGATGACCAGGATTATTCCCTTGGACTAGGTACACCACCCCCAAATTCATTCCATTTTGACCCTGGCCCTGTTACTACTTAGTTATGTGAAGATCAGGGATGGGATCACAATTCTGTTACTCTTTCGCTACAACTGGGTGGTTCTAGAAAGAGGCTTAGAAAATAATTTGAGAAGTTTGGAAGGAATATTCGTCAAAGGTTATTTTGTGGTTTTTTTAGAAGACAGGGTCATAATGGTGAAGCTACAACTGAAGATGTGAATTCTGAACATGACCCAAATTGGAGCATGAATCTAGATCCAGGTTATGCTACTAATCCGTGCACAACATAGTCCAAGAATCCAAATGGGTGTTGGGAAGCTGGCCCTCATTAGCTTCCCCATCATTCATGAGGATATTAAGCTGGAACTGTAGGGGTTTGGGCAAGTCCGCTATAGTTCTACAATGCCAGAAAAAAGCCCTCGAGTCCAAACCTAATGTGTTGTTCCTCAAGGAGACTCGGTTAGCAAAAGACAAAGGTGAACGGATTTGGTAGAAATGTGGTTTTGCTAATGGTTTGGAATTCCTAGAGAGGGTTTCAGTGGTGATCTGATCTAAGCCTAGAGGTCCAAACAGTAGCTTCATATCACTTTTGAATCCAAGAACTTGGTGTACACTGATTTGGTAGAAAACAAAGGTAATCCTTTATCCATTACTTTTGTATATGGGCACCCTGATCACTCCAAAAGAGACTCTGTTTGGGCTAAGCTTAGAGAACTTAAATTGTTGTCACACTTCAATTGGCTTTGCATAGGTGATTTTAATTAAATCTTGTCTAGGGATGATAAACTCTCTTTTAATTGTAGCAAAACTCCTGGGGTAGATGCCTTTCAACAACTTATCTTTGACTTAGAATTGTGTGAGTTGACATGTTTTGGCCAAAGATTTACTTAGATAAATAATAGATTGGAAGAAGACTTTGTTATGGAAAGGTTGGATAGGGCTTTGGCCAGTGTTGACTGGATAAACACCTGTCCTCATTATGGTCTCAAAAATCATCCCATTTTACACTCTAACCATGGACCAGTTTTGCTAGATTTTGATCCCCATTTCCTTTCAAGTATAGACCTTTCCGTTTTGAGTCCATGTGGCTCACTCATCCCTCTTGTAGAGACATTGTTATAAAGGCTTGGAATACTCACTTCACTGGATCTAGGGCTTTCCAACTTAAAAGCAAAACCTACCAACTGAGAAATGACTTTATCCAGTGGAATAGGAATGTTTTTGGTGTGGTGGAAAAGGAAATTTTTAGGAAACAAAATGAGCGCTAGCAACTCTAAAACTCTATTCTCACCATTGAGGATGCTAGGAAAGAAAGAATGCTAAGGGACAAGTTGGAAGTTCTTATGAACAGAGAGGAATTGAAATGGGCTCAAAAGGCTAGAAATAAGGGAATTGTGTTGGGTTACAGGAACACAAGGTACTTCCAGACCATTGTTAGGCAGAGAAGAGCTAGAAATAGAATCTTGCAAATTAAGATCAGTGAGGGGAGTGTATCTAAGGACCCCATGGTAATTGAAAATACCCTATACAACCACTTCAGTCTTAATTTTACTGGCTTTGTGGACAGGGACCACCTCTCCATCCTAAAGGAATTAAACTCCCTGCCCATCCCAAAACTTTCTTCACAACAACTAGATTACCTTAATAGACCTCTCACTAATGAGGAAATTGAATGCACAATGTTCCAACTTGGGCCTAATAAAGTCCCAGGTCCAGATGGCATCCCTGCCTTCTTCTACTAGGAGTTTTGGGATATTGTTAAATATGACATTCTAAACACTATACATGCATTTTTTTCATTTTGGTTTTCTCCTTAAAACCCTAAACCATACTTATATCACTCTCATTCCCATAGTACCCTTCCCAAAAGAGGTTTCTCATTTTAGACCTATCAGCTTGTGTAATGTTATTTATAAGGTCATTTCAAAAATCATGGTTAATAGGCTCAAACCTCTTATGGACAATCTCATCACTCTTTTCCAAAATGCCTTCATCCGAGGGAGAAATATCACATATAACATCTTAATTGCCCATGAGATTATTAATTATCTAGGCAAGAAGAAAGGGAGAAAGAATTGCTTTGGGGCTCTAAAATTTGATATGAGTAAGGCATATGATAGGGTAGATTGGAACTTCTTGAAAGCTGCCCTTATTGCTATGAATTTTAATGAAAGGTGGGGAAAATGGATTATGGAATGTGTTACTTTTGTGCACTATACACTCCTTATTAATGGCAATATCTCTTAATCCTTCTACCCAAAGAGGGGTCTTAGGCAAGGGGACCCTCTCTCTCCTTACTTTTTCCTCATGTGTGCAAATATCCTCTCCATGGCACTCTTGAAGGCAGAAAATCAGAAGAGAATAAAAGGGGTTCAATTAGGCAGAAATGACATCTCTTTTACTCACTTATTCTTTGCTGGTGATTCCCTTCTCTTCTTCAAGAATGATAACCACTCCTTAACCAATATTTAGGACATACTCACCTGGTATTGCTCATTATCAAGGCAGAGCATTAACCTTACCAAATCTGACATTTATTATTCTCCTAACATGGCAGATGAGGGTAAGGAAGCTTTGGCACATAACCTTCAGGTCAATCTTGTCCAATTCCCTAGTAGATACCTAGGCATAAATTTTAAGCTAAGAGGTAGGAGGGTTGCTGACTTTCAGTTCCTTGTGGACAAGTTGCACTCTAAACTGCAAGGATGGAAGGTAAAACTTCTTTTACAGGTTGGTAGAACCACTTTAATCTCATCTACCCTTCAATCCATGCCCCTTTACACCTTCTCTTGTTTCAAAGTCCTTGAGGCTTTTTTTAACAAAATGGATGCCATCTCTAGAGCTTTTTGGTGGGGGCATGATCAGGGTGAAAGGAAAATGCATTTGGTCAGTTGGGATAAGAGTTGCAGACCTAGGAAGGAGGGTGGTTTGGGGTTGAAGAAGTTTGGTCATATGAACCAAACTATGCTAGCTAAACAATTCCGGAGAATTGGTCAGAATCCCCAAGCTCTTATCTCCAAAACATTCAAGGCTAAATATTTCCCAAATTCTTCAATTCATGAATGTGTACCTAAATCACATCACTCTTGGTTCTAGAGAAGCATTATCAATCAAAGGAACAACCTTTTAAAGGAAGGGAGATGGATAGTAGGGAATGGTTCTAGTATTCCTCTAAACCACACAGCTTAGTTCCCATGTCAGCGCCAAACTCTAAGCCAACATAATCTGAGCAATGGTTCTGTGGTAGATTTGATAGATAGCACAAATCATTCATGGAAGCCAAGGCTTGTTCGATCTTTATATCCTTACCTTACCAGCACTAAAATCTTGAGTTTACCAATATCAAAGACAAGTGCAGATTTAGACAAATTGGTTTGGAAATACTCCTCTTCAAGTGACTACCAAGTCAAGAAGGCTTACAATCTAATTTCCAAGGAGAATGTACCCCCTAACTTGAATCTATGGCAGCTGATTTGGAAAGTACAAGTTCCTCACAAGATATGTAATTTTGTGTGGAGGCTTTTCCATGACAGTCTCCCTACCTTTCTCAACTTAAAAAATAGGGGTATCCTTGTATCAAGCTCCTACCACTTCTATGAGGAAGATGATGAATCTTCTTCCCATCTATTGCTATTCTACCCCTTTGCCAGAGCAACTTGGCATGGCACCTCCCTAGATGTACACACCTTTAACCTTAGCAATATCTTAGATCAACAATGGATTGGACAGCTGCTGCTAAAACATAAAGTAATGGAACATGAAAACATGCAGTATCTTTAAGGAATTTTCACTACTCTGTGGACAATTTGGACACACAAAAATTTGGTTGTCCATGAAGGGAAGCATCCTAATCCATTAGAAGTCATACTAACTGCTCAGTCTCTTACTTGCAGGTACGAAGATGTTTTTAGTTGCTGTTCTACTTCCTCCCATAGAAGCCCTACTTAGAACAAAGTGGATCATATCCCTGGAGAACCATGGCAACTCATAATCAAAGTTGTTGGCGCAAGACTAAAGAAACTAAATAGATCGGGGTATACATATGAAGCCAAAACTACTCAAGGAGGTGTCATTCTGTAGGGAATTTCAAGTTGTACAGGGAAAACTGTTCTAGTCACCATCCAGGAAGCAATGCTGGAGGCAGCAATCAAGGCTAGGGGCTTGGGTTATAAACATGTTTTGTTCCTTGGTGATAGTAGGAGAGCTGTGCAATCAACAACAAGAAACTTACTCCTAGCTGGCAAGAGAAGAGTCTGTTGGCTAATTGGTCTCATCTAGTAGATAATGACTTAATC
Source organism: Quercus ilex subsp. ballota (assembly GCA_032727855.1). NCBI lineage: Eukaryota > Viridiplantae > Streptophyta > Magnoliopsida > Fagales > Fagaceae > Quercus > Quercus ilex. The sequence continues at coordinate 41,402,289 of CM064917.1, forward strand.
TATCACTCAGTATATGTACCAAGGATTGTAATTAGTAATGTTAGTTATCTAGCCAATTTGGCAACAAAAATGCCAGTCAGTTGCTGTATGGTCAATCAGAACTTTTTGTAAACTCCTTTTTCTGGAATGGTATTAAAAAAAAAAAAGTGAGATACTTGTTGTAATATGGGCTGGGATTTTCTTATTGCAAGGATAATTGCTTGATATTGATAATAGATGGGTAGATAGAATGGTTGATGGATAGTTGGTTTTGGCTTTATTTTAATGCCTTCTTTTTATAGTGGGTGTTTAGGAGGTGATTAGGAAAAGAGGAAAAGGGTTGGGTCCAATAAGCAAGGATATTTAAGAATATATTCCCTTGGATTTGGCCCAAAATGATATGATCTCCTTTTAACATATCTTTGCTTCTTTGGGTATGGCAATTGGTTGCTAGTCAATCATGATTAACTAGCATTTAATGTTGGATCAGACCTTGATTTTGGGATCTAGTTAGGACTAAGTAGCTTAAGCCATGTCATTAGATGTTGCTGCCTGCATAAAGGTTGCTTGTAGGGGTGTGTGCGGGTCAAATTGGGTGGGTGGAGGGAAATATTTTTAACCAACCAACCAATGGTGGGTTGGGAAAATTCCAATCCACCGCCAACCCACCAATCTATAAATCTGGCGGATTGATTGAAAATCTTAATGGTTTTAAGTCATCGGGTTAAGCGGGTTAGGCAGTCTGACAAATGCAATTATTTAAATGCAATTATTTAAATGAAATTATTTCAATTAAATTGGATAATAGTTTCTTCCCTCAAATAAAAAAAGGAAAGAAAAAATTTCAATTTTTGTTAAAAATAATTACAAATACTATATTATTTATTAGAGTGATTGATATTTTATCATTCTAAAAACAAAAACATCTCAGGATCTTAAATTAGATGTGTACATACAGTAGAATAATAATAAAATCTTAAAAAGATTAGCTGGAGTTTTTTGAGGAAGAGAAATGTGAAAATGAACAAAGAAAAAGAAAAAGATGAGAGAAATAAAGTGGGTTTGTATGTGGAGTAATTCTTAGGTACTCTCGGAGTACGAAGAATTGTGCTTTCTCCTCTCACATTTATGGTAGGATCTACTCATTAAATTCATGGTGGGTCCATCATGAATGTGAGAGGAGAGAGCACAATTTCTCCATACTCTGGGAGTACTTAAGAATTTTTTGTGTATGTGTGGTAGAATTTTGCAACATAACAAAGTTATATATAATGAACACTACAAAAAAACTGGGCCTATAGTGGCATTTCACAAATGCCACTATAGGTACTAAAAACGCCACTATAGGCCCATTTGGGCTATAGTGGCGTTTGCAAACGCCACTTTTGTACCGCTATTATAGACCTATAGTGGCGTTTCTTTTAAACGCCACTATAGGACCACCCTATAGTGGCGTTTGGAAACGCCACTATAGACCCATTTTTTTTATTTTCGAAAAAGGCTATAGTGGCGTTTGTCAAACGCCACTATAGGCTTTTTTTTAAAAAAAATTACTCTATAGTGACGGTACAATAGTGGCGTTTTACAAACGCCACTATAGACTCTAAAAACGCCACTATAGCCCCAAAAGAAAACCAAAAAAAATTTGATTACCAAAAATTAATTTTTGGTAATCAAAAGAATTTTTTTTTGGCGTGAAAATGATTTTTTAATTGAATTAAGATTGTAATTAAATTAATATTACAATTTTAATTAAATTAAAAAATACAAAACAAAATACAAACACTGTATTATCCCAGAAAATTCAAAATGAAACACAAACCCACCTAAAAAAATTCAAAATCAAACACATGCAACATGCTCACATCCAAAAAAAAAAAAAAAAAAATAGCAACTTCAAATACAAACAGTACTATAACTATCCCAGCAAATTTAAAATGAAAACACAAACCCACCTAAAAAAATTCAAAATCAAACGTAACATGCTCACATCCAAGGAATAGACCAAAACTATTATCAAAAAATAAATAGACCAAAACAATCATAAATTTTTTAAAAAAAAAAAAAAAAAAATGCTTACCTGCAACTATACAACCAATGGCTTCAAACACCATCTACAAATTTGAACAAAATCCATAAGCTGCAACACTATTTGCAAATCCAAAACCCACAAACATTAACACCACCACAAATAAAACAAAATAAATAAAATCAAAATGGAGAGGAATAGAAAAGAATCAATTCATGTGTGAAGTGAAAGAAGAGTGAAAGAAAAAGAAAAGAAGAAAGATGGAGGAGTACTGGAGACAAGGGAGAAAAAAAAAGAAAAAGAAAAAAAAGAAAAAAGAGAGAGGAGGTCTAAGACTTTGGCGTGGAGAGACAAGCTAGGGAGAAAAAGAAACAAAGGAAAAAAACAAAAGAAACCAAAAGAGCAAAGAAGTCTGAGGAGATAAGGGAGAGATATGGGAGAGTGGGGGTAGGTGGGGGTAGGTGGGGAGTTTTAATGTTTTTTTAAATTTATATATATATATATATATATATATATATAAAAATAAAGAGAAATGATAACTATATATGTGTGTATATATATATATATAAATGATATATTTACAATATTTTTATAATATTTTTACAAAAAAATTTAGTGATAAGTTGATACTGGTTGTTATTATTAGGGCAAAAAATTAATTTTAGTGTTAGGTTTAAATTTGAACCAACAACAATTAATTAACCACCTATGATTTGTTGTGAAAATATTGTAAACGTAGCATCTCTCATACATAAATATATATATATACATATATATAAAGAGAAATGATATGTCAACAACATTATCATAACATTTTTACAACAAATTTTAAGTGACAAGTTGCTGCTAGTTATTATTGTTAAGGCAAAAATATAATCTTATTGTTATGTTCAAATTTGAACCAATAACAATTAACCACTTATGATTTGTTGTGAAAATATTGTGGACATAATATCTCTTATTTATATAAATATATAATAATAATATATACATTTAAATATATAATAATATAATAATATATATATATATATATATTATATTCAAATATTTTGGAATATGCCATAGAATATCCTAGGCATATTCCATGGTTTTCTTTACCGCTCAAATTCATTCAGTTCTTTTTTTTTTTTTTTTTTTGCTGGAATATTGTGGAAGAAGCACTTTTTGGACCTATAGTGGCGTTTGGTAAACGCCACTATAGGTCCCCCTTTTTTTTGTTGGATTCTTTTTTTTTTTGGCTGGGCTATAGTGGCGTCTGCAAATGCCACTATAGGTCAAATGCCTACCGTGGCGTTTGCAAACGCCACTATAGGTCCTACTGTTACAAGGACCTCTAGTGGCGTTTGTCAAACGCTACTATAGGCCCTATCCAACCGAAAAAAAAAAAAAAAATTTGCCTATAGTGGCATTTGACAAACGCCACTATAGCTCCTATTCCAAACGCCACTATAAGTCCCCATTTTTTTGTTGGATTTTTTTTTTGGGGCTATAGTGGCGTTTGCAAATGCCACTATAGGTCAAATGCCTATTGTGGCGTTTGCAAAACGCCACTATAGGGCCTACCCAACCGAAAAAAAAAAATAAAAAAATAAAAAGTGCTTATAGTGGCGTTTGACAAACGCCACTATAGGCCCTTGTAAGACTAGGACCTATAGTGGCGTTTTAAAAACGCCATTATAGGCCTTTAAAAATGCTACTATAGACCCATTTTTCCAAACGCCACTATAGATATGCCTATAGCAGCGTTTATAGAAAACGCCACTATAGGGCACCTATAGTGGCGTTTTTTACAAACGCCACTAAAAAAAACGCCACTATAGGACAATTTTTTTGTAGTGGAAATATGGCATTGGAAAATATGTTTTCTCCTATTATTAATTATTTATTTATTATGAAAATATAATGAAATTAATAATTAAAAGAAATAACCATAGCACAAAACCCTTGGAGATCCAATTCCACAATTTCCTATCAAAAAAATATATAACCCTCCCTGTTTTGTCCTAATACTCACCGGTATGTAAAACAATAACACTATCCTAACTTACCTTCCTCACCCACATCAAAACCCTTGCCAAACCCCACCACCACTTGCCTCTTTCACATCCCTTTACTCAATGTTTTAAATTTCATTTCGTTCCGGTGCTTAATCCGATGCACTAACCCTTTTGTTCCATTGCGGTCTAAATTTTTGTTTGTTTTGAACTATTTTGGTGTTCCGGATGAATTCCGGTATCTAAATTCCGGCCTATTCCGGATTGTGTTGGATTAGGCTATATTTATATAAGTTCATTTTCTACTTTATCTTTTTTATTTATTTAGGTACAAAAATTTCGTTGCTACTAACCATTAAAAAATAGAACATTTTTATGCCTAAAAAAGCTTGTAGAAACTAACAAAACAATAAGAAAAAAAAACCATTTTTTGACAGTTATATGTCTTTTTATTTACCTTAATTCTTTTCCTTTAAGAGAATTTTAACCATTTACAGAACGAAAATATATTTATCATTATTGTGGGGACTGGGTTTTTGGCTGCCCAAGCCCAATGGACCCGGGTCAAAAGCCCAACGAACCCCGCAATGAATTTATAGAGAGTGGGTTGAAGGTCTAGGCACCTGCCGGCGCTCGAATGGCGTGGACTCCGGCCTCTTTTATTTAAAGAAAAAAGGATTTAGAGCAAATTACATCTGGGATAGGCTCCTCGGCCCATGGCCGAGGAGGCTCTTACCCCTTTTCTCTCTCCTTCCTTCTCTCTTCTTCTTTCTTGTTGTTTTTTTTTTTACTTCCCTGAAGAGTCCCTCCCCCCTTTTTCAGGAGGGATTCCTTTACATTATATATCCCCCTTACAATTGATCCTAGCCCTACATTTGCTGAGCGATTAGGCCCTTTGCTTAGGTGCTTGTCCCATCAGCCGCCTTCCCAGTCTCTTTGGGAGTCATGGCCTCCAAGGTGACACTGGTGGAGGTCCTTTCCTCATTAAGGCGGCCAGGGTGATTGTCAGGTGTATTTAATGTTGAGGTGACCGTTTGGTTCGAGCCTATCCTTCAAACCCTCGGACGTCCGATGATGAGGTCGTCCCTGAATTTGGATTGTCTCCTCGGCTCGGGCCTTCGGCCCAGGAACGTAGTGGGCTGGGCCGCCGGATTATTTGGCCCCACAATTATCATAAATAACAATAATAAATATAAATAAATAATTTTATATATATATATATATATATAAAAGCCATCAAACATATCAAAAATAAAGGCAAGAATTTTCCCTCCAAAAGATTACCATTTGACCATCGAACATAATATTTATTACGATAGATTCCTAGATTTGTAGATAATAATTTTTTTAAGGACTTACCTATTATGATGGAAGAAAATGCCAACCCATTAAGAAAAAAAAAAGGTATATTTCTCTATTTGACGAGAAGAAAGCTGTCACTAGTTTGAATGTTTCTGGCAATTTATTTTTGTTTGAAGTAAATAATATTTTATTAGTTATGAACATTTGAAGTCCGTCAGAAAAATGGTATTGGAGGAGCACTGCCATCCAAAACAAATAATGTTTCTGACAAAAAAAAAATTATTATTTCCGACAGTAAAAATATTGTTTCTTCCGTGCTGTGGTGAGAGATGCCTGGACGAGCCCAGCAGACCTTTCTCAGGCAGTTTCTAACTTTGCCGTAAAGTGAGGGACTGGAATAAGAATGTTCTCGGGAATCTGTTTTATCGCCAGAAGAGAGTCACTACTAGACTTAACGGTGCTCAGGAGTCAGGTGGCTCTTTCAAAAAATGCTAATGCTTTCTTGGTGAAATTAGAGAAGGACCTTAGAGTGGAACTCAACGAGGTTTCTAAACTCGAAGAGGAATTCTGGGCTATGAAAGCTTGTATTACTTGGTTAGTTGAGGGAGACAGAAACACTGGATTTTATCACACATCGGCCCTTGTCTGGAGAAGAAGAAATCGTATATCCTGTATGAAAGATTGAGCCGGGAATTGGATTCATGGAGAGAAGGAAACAGTTGACTTCTTAAGGCACGGTTATGCTGAGCTATTTTCCTCCAGCCACAACTACTATACCTTGGCTAATTGGGACCCGCCCTTTTGGCAAGTTTGCATGAGGAAAGAGGATGCCGTTAAGCTGGTCTGCCCAGTCATTAACGAAGAAATCAAGGCTGTTCTTTGGTCTTTGAGGGCTTTCAAAACTTTGAGCATCGATGGGCTTCACGTAGGATTCTTTCAGCGATTTTGGCTTTTGGTTGGCGAATCGGTTAGAGGAGAAATTTAACAAATCTTTTCCTCTGCTAGGATGCCAGAATATCTTAATCAAATGTTGATCACCTTAATCCTTGTGCAAGAATCCAGAGTCCTTCAACAACTACTGGCCTATCGGTCTCTGCAACACAGTGTATAAGAATGTGTCCAAGATTATTGTGGCTAGAATCAAGCCTTTACTAGCCGACCTGCTGTCTCCGCTCCAAAATTCTTTTGTCCTTGGAAGAAAGGGTATTGATAATGCTATTATTGTACAGGAGGTTATTCATACCATGTCAAGGAAGAAGGGAAGATATAGGCTCATGGCAATCAAGATTGACCTTGAAAAGGCTTACGATCGCCTTGAATGGAGTTTCATAAGGGACACCCTAAACCTGTTCAAGTTCCCAACCTAGTTGATCTCTCTTATTATGAGTTGTGTCTCGACCTCCTTGATATCCATCCTCTTTTACAGAGGTGCTCTTGAATTTTTTCTTTTGTCTAGAGGTATTAGACAAAGGGATCCTCTCTCCCACTATCTATTTATCCTCTGCATGGAAGTATTGGGTGCTCTTATATCGGAGAAGTGTAACTCTAACTTGTGGAATCCAGTCAAGGCGTCTCAAGGTGGGTTAGCTTTCTCTCATCTCTTATTCGCTAATGATCTTGTATTATTTGCAAAAGCAGACCGTAAGAACTGTATGGCTATCAGGGATGTCCTTGACTCATTTTGTAGTCTGTCGGGGCAAAATGTGAGCAATGACAAGTCCAGAGCATTTTTCTCACCCAACGTGTCAACCAATGCAAGGTCTGAGTTCAGTGACATCTTGGGATTTCGGTCTACTCATTCTCTCGGGAAATACTTGGGTTTCCCAATTAAACATTCGGGCATGAAACAAGATTTTGGATACATTATAGAGTAGATGAAGAATCTCCTTGCTGGATGGAAAGCAAATCTTCTCTCATTTGTAGGTCGGCTGATCCTCACACAATCCGTGATGACCACTATTCCCAACTATGCTATGCAATGTGTGGCTCTCCCTTCAAAGATTCTCAGCAGTATGAATAGACTTAGTCAGAATTTTCTATGGGGCTCTTTGGAAACCAAGAAGAAGGTTCATTTGGTTAGTTGGAAAAAGATCACAAGACCAAAAAAGGATGGAGGTTTAGACATCCAGGCACCGAAGGAAAAATATACTACCTTACTAGCTAAACTTAATTGGCGGTTGCAATGTGAAAACACTTCCATTTGGGAAAAAGTCTTGACACAGAAATATCACTCCCCTAGGAGAGTTTCCAATCTTGGCACCAGAATCCGATCGTGTTCTTCCACTGGGTCAGCCATTTGAAAGGGAGAGCCGGTGTTTAAGAAATGAACCAAATGGATTGTTGGTAGGGATAGCAGTCTATCCTTATGGCATGACAAATGGATGGATAAGGATCCACTTAGAGTGCTAATTGCTGGGTCACTCAATCGTGGGGAAGATGGAGTCTTGTTGAAGGAAGTGGTCAATTTTTAAGGATGGAATTGGCAGGGTTTATCCTTCTCCTTCCCTAGGCACCTGATGCTGGAAATAAAAGCTACCCCTATTTCCTTCTCTACTTTAAACTCTGATCGCATCACTTGGTCATCCTCCCCTTGTGGAAAATTTGATCTCAAGGAAGCTTATAAATTGGCTTCTATGGAAGAGGAAGACTGGTCTCCTGGGTTATGTAATGGTGAATGGATTTGGAAGGTTCGTACTATTCCTAAAATTCATTCTTTATTTGGCAATGCTTCCATCAGAGTATTCCCGTTTGTGTCGTTCTTGCTACCAGGGGATTTGATATTCCCCATGTGCGCCCTCTTTGCAACGAAGGAACAGAGAGTATTATTCATGCTCTTAGAGATTGTCGAGAAGCGCAGAACTTTTGGAGTTCTCTATCCCCCCTCTATCTGCCTTTCTTTTCTTCGGTTCAAATCTCAAGGATTGTCTAAGGCCTAACTGTTGTAGCTCTCAGGGATCATCCTATTTAGACATCAGTTGGGGAATTATTTTCTCCTTTGGAATCTGGTCCTTGTGGCTTCGTCGTAACAGCGACATTTTTCAGAATGGGAGGCCTCAAAAAAATTTGAAATCTGAGGTTATTTTGAAGGCCACGGAGTTTGCCTACATCGGTATCAATGGGAAGCAGGCCCATGCCCGTACTTCTATCAAAGTCAACTGAGCTGGTACAAGCTAAACTCAGATGGTTCGTCCCTTGGCAACCCCAACCTAGCTGGAGGAGGAGGCCTAATCCGTGATGATAAGGGAGACTGGGTTAAAGGATATGCTAGAGCTGTCAGCTTTACCACTAGTGTTGCAGCGGAATTGTGGGCTTTAAGGGATGGAATTTGGCTGTGTATTTCGCTAAAGCTTCTTGCAGTGATCATTGAGCTGGATGTGCAGTTGCTTGTGGACCTGTTGAAGAAGGATGATGGCCAATCGAACAGTAATGATGCTCTAGTTAGTGACTGTAAGGCTGGGTTTAGAGAAATCCCCATGGTACGCGTTCAACACTATTTTCGGAAAGCCAACAAGTGTGTGGACACCCTTGTTAGAAGGGGAGCCTTGCTCTCTTAGGATTTTGTAGTGTATTTAGACCCCCTGCTGATGTCTCGCTGCCGCTTAGCTTAGACTCTGCGAAGGTGGCTTATGATCATTTTGTATCTGTTCCTTAGTTCTTAATGAAAGCATCCTTTTTACCAATATATATATATATATATATATATATGGGGAAAATATCAGGTCACTATATTTAGGTGTGTATATATAAATAAAGGTTATTTTTTTTATTTAATTTTTTATATATATAAGGCCCACAAGCTGGTCCAAACACGCATGCTCTGTGTACTATGTGTTGGACGCATCTGTTTGGAGGGTGAAACAAACATATTTCATCAGTAAACGTAACCTAGTAAACTCCGACTTCTTTCCTAGATTCACTAAAATTCTAGGTTCTTGTGCTTATAATAATAATAACAATAATGATGAATTAAATATACTTCACATATCCAATAATAAATGATGATTTTAGATAGTCATCGACAGATGTGGTGCTTGAGGGGATTCTCAGATTGTCACCGTTTGTTTTGATATAAAACTTTTTGTGAAGATAATTTATGTGTTTTCTTGTGTTGATAGCATAAAACAAAATATATCAAAGGAAAAATATCTTCGATCAACAGAAAGTCCTATTATAAATATAATTAATTGTTTAGATATCGTTTTTCTGAAATGTTGAAACAAGCGTTGCTTTGCAAGTTGATGAGAGAGACTTTAGAGACTGGTTCATCCATGGGGTCATTTGCTGAAGGACGCAAGTGCAAGTTCCAGTCTATTGAGGTATCGCCTCTTTAGCTTAATTTGTCCATCTCAAATCGCAATACAAACAGCGCATGCAGCACACTGTTCAGGTAGACATGTAGCGAGTTTATCTAGGAAAACAAGGTGGACTGATAGCAACCCTTCCTTTCTTTACCCCAGTTAAATGAGAAAGCTGTTATTTATTCACCAAAAAAAGTTAGAAAAGAGGAGATCATCAACAAAAAAAAAAAAGGGTTAGAAAATTAAGAAGAGAATAAAACTTTGTCCGCTAACTCTATATCTTAAACAAATGTATATTCTTAATGTTATATATGTGTATCAAAAAAAAAAGTTATATATATGCGACAACTCTGTCTGCCTCACCTTTAACAAATGTAAGTTTTGATTCAGTTTGGTTCAGTGATAGTTCTAGGATTTTTTTCTAGGGGAGTTAGCAATAGTGAAGCTAGAAATTTATCAAGGGGGCAAATAAAAAAAAAAATTAATTAATTATTTTTTTTTACATGTGCAACTTCCATATTATATACATTATACAATAATCTAAAATATATAGTATTCTAAATATAATTTAGTATAAATATCGGTAAGAAAACAACCATAAACAAATATAATTAAATAACTAATAATACACGTGGTCAGTCTCTTAGAGTCCGACTAGCGGTAAATGCGAAATTAAGAAGAAAATAAATAGTAACTTATATAAGTTTTAATTTTTGAAGTGTATGACTTCTTAACCATACACGTTGTCAGTTTCTTGAAATTAGCGCAAGCACTAAAAGACTTTTTCGATTTGGAAATCTATAGAGCATTTATCAAATTACTTGATCAAATAGAGAGGAAAACTAAGAAAACATAGAAGGAAAAAAGAAAGACAGAGAGAATGAGGAAAAAATTACAAATATAGATACAGATCTGTTGGTTTTAACAATTGTGTACTTTTTTGTTGATGAAGAAGAAAAAGTTATAAAATTAAATATTTTAAGAGTAGTGCTATTGACACAACACTTTCACAACAAAACTTATGTGGTAATTAAGTTGTTAAAGGTAGGAAAAAAGTGATGTTAGTTGTGGGTCCTGATAAAAACCAGTTACAATTTGTCACTTAATCTTTATTGTTAAATTATCGTGAAAATATTGTGAAAGTAGTATTAAGATGATTATATTCAAACTTATATTAGCTGGGTTTAAACAAAATTTAGGGCCAGGGGTTCAAAATATTATTTTAGGGGCTAAAATTTTTTTATTAAAAATTATATATATATATATATATATATATTTATGTATATAAAATTATGGCCTGGTCAGGGGGTTGAATTTGAACCCCCTGGCCTTAAGGTAAAGCCGCCCCTGGTTTCGTTAGGAGCCTTACCCTTGTTTATTTATTTTAAAGATGCTGAGTGCAAGTGCATATATAAGTGCATGCGTCATAAGTTTTGGATTCCAATATTTACCAACTACTATAAGAAAAAATATAAGAAGCAAACTCAACATTCACAAGGTCTACAGACGGAGCTTATTCTAGAGAATATATGGCTGGTTTGTTTGATAAGCAAGCTGATTTTTACCTGGATGCTAGGCCAACTTATCCAACCCACTGGTACTCCATGTTGGCTGCTCTCACTCCTCACCATTCTTTAGCTTGGGATGTTGGCACCGGCAATGGTCAAGCTGCTATCGCTGTTAGTCCCTTTGATCTCTCCCTCTCTCTAATACATTATAGTTTGGCCAATAATTTTTTTTTTTTTTTGGAAATTGGAGTTTGATCCATCTTAGCCAGTTTCGATTGAGCAATTTTACATTTATTTTATTTTATTTATTTTTTGTTAACGTGGGTGTTAGGGATGGAATCATTCGTAGGCAGGCCTTATGAAAGTTTAGATACATAAAATTTGCATTTGATTTCCAAAAATTGAAAATTAAAATTTTTAAATTGAAAATTGACCTAAAAAATCTTTTAAAAAAAATGGTGACTTAATTAATATGCGTTCCGCATTACAATTTTCTTATTTGATGTCTGGGACCCAAAGTTAAACTTTAAGAACATTGGGGTTGAGGTCATGTTATTTGATTTCACATAATGGATTGGTTGAGTGCTTTTTATTTTTATTCTTGTCCGTGTTTGTTTTTATTTTTTCAATTAATAACCTTAATTGGTTTTTAGTAAGAAGAATATTGACATATAATAAATTAATAATATGTTATATTGACTATGCATAATCACTAAGGCTATTAGAGTTGCATGACCTTGTTCTTAATAGGTTGCTGAGCATTATGAGCAGGTAATTGGAACCGATGTGAGTGAGGCACAGTTAAAGCTTGCAATGCCACACCTTCATGTTCAATATCTCCATACTCCATTATCCATCACAGATGATGAATTAGTGGCCCTAATTGGAGGAGAAAATTCAGTTGATCTAGTGACTGTGGCTCAAGCTGTCCACTGGTTTGACCTCCCCAAGTTCTACTCCCTTGTGAGACACCTTCTAAGAAAGCCAGGAGGTGTAATTGCTGTTTGGGGTTATAATGACATAGTAGTTAGCCCCATATTTGATCCCATAATGAAGCGCTTTCATAACACCACTCTTCCCTATTGGAACCCAAATATACAATACATATTTGATGCTTATAAGACACTTCCATTTCCTTTTGAAAGTGTAGGTTTAGGATGTGAGGGGAAACCACAACTACTAGATATGCCAAAAGAGTTGTCATTTGAAGGATTCTTGAGAATGTTAATGTCATGGTCTGCAGTAATTACAGCCAAGGATCAAGGTATTGATTTGTTATCTGAAAGTGTAGTAAAAGAGTTTGAAAATGCTTGGGGAGGACCTAAATTGATCAGATCAGTCATTTATAAGGGTTTTATGCTTGTTGGGAAAGTTAAACTTTAGTTTTCTTTCTTTGAATTTCATTGTAAAGACAAGGTAAGGCGTTGGGAAAAGAGGGGCATGTTGTTTCTTATTGTTGCATAATATATATATTGTAATGGTCAATCATAATAAATTAATAGCCTTCTCTTTATGTGCTGTTGGTATTTTCTAATTTTGTTTCATCTTGAAAATAAATTGGTGATTCCATGAAAAAAAAGAGAAAAAAAAGTGGTGAGAAAAATAAATTAATAATGTTTTTGAAAGGAAAATAAATTGGTAATTTAAGATAAACCGTCACTATAACCTGAATAACCACTGTTATGTTTTTGTCATTATAAGTTATAACAACGGTTTTAAGAATTGTTTGTGTCAGGTCACAATTTGTAGCCCAAACTCTAAAAATATGGGATATGAGCCTAATGAGTCCAATACAATAAATTTGTAGAGAGTGGGTGAAATAGTTAGGTTTTCTGGGAATTATATTAGGCAACGGCTAGTAGGGATTTAAAAGACAAACAAACACAAAAACTCATGTAAAACACGATGAAATGATTCTACGAGAAGATGAACTGTAACTTGAATCAATATTTCTGAAAACTAATGTCGTTTTTAATGCTACAGTAATTCTTTTTCCTTTCTCTTCCCCTACTTTTTCCCATCCCCCACTTATGGGAGGTTTTTTACATTATATAGCTCATTTTCGGCCATTCTGACCTTACACTTGTTAATCATCTAAGAACTCACTTCAGTCCGTGTCCCATCAAACATCTTTCTTTGGGTTCTCTGTGAGTGGTGGTAGCTGAGATTGCCCTGTTCAAGGGTCTTCTCCACATAAATGCAGCCAGAAAAGTTGCTGTAGTGCATTTAATGCGGTGGTAGCAGCTTTTCTTTTAGATATTTCTGCGTTCTTATTACCTTTGTACGTGCTTAAGGTTCATCCTGATCATTAGAACTCCCTGGAAAGTCACCTAAGTTATCCAAATGCTTGCTTGACCGATAGTCATCATATTCGAGCAGGATATGCTCCTTGGACTATATCCCTCCATCATTTCCTTGCGTGACTCTCAACTTTAAAGCCTTTTCCAATCATTTATTCCTCTTCGGATTTATCCACGTTGTTGGATAAGGCCCAAAGCCCAAGGCCCAATATGCAAATTTGAGCTCTTACTCCCACAGTTTGTATAGAAAATACCTATAGCAGCAATTCATAGAATCTCTGCTAGAGTTTAAAACTGCTAGTACACTCATCCCTTTCTTTTGGAATTAATTATTTATACTAGCGATTATGTAACTGTTGCTATAGATTCTTTAGCAGCAGTTTTGTAAACCGCTACTAAAAAAATTAGAAATGCTAGTATAGTCTTCCGTTATCTCTGGCATAAATTATTTTTAATAGCGATTTTGGGAATCGCTATTAGAGATTATTTAGCAACAGTTCTATAGGACGCTATTATAAAATTAAAAAACTACTAGTTCATTCGTTCTTACACTTTGTTGTAAATTAGTTTTTGCAGTAGAGAAAACAATTGCTACTATAGGTTTCATATAAGAGCAGTTATAAAAGCCACTGCCAAAGGTATAAAAATTATTGAATATTACAAAAATATATTTTTGGTTATTAATTTGTTCCCTAAAAATTAGTAATATAAAATGTTTGAAATGTTATTAAAATCCACAATTTCAAAACTCAAAGTAATAAAGTAACTTCAAACAATTAATAATATTGATCGAAATCCCAAATAAAGACTTACAACTTGAAGTTTGAAATCTCAAATAGCCAGATAACAGTATAAACAATATTTTTTGGTACTTAAGACAAGACAAAGATAAAGTAAATGTAGATGAAATACAATAAAAACTAAGACTATAAATATTCCCTCTTTGATGCATGCTAAAAGTCACTCCAACAACGAAACTTGGCCTCCTTTTATATTCCAATGTATTGTTTCAGTTTCTTGGAATACAATAAACCATATATTTGCATTAGTAAAAACTATCTGTATGGGCAAATATGAGAGAATATATCAAATGGCCCTTGGAAAAAAAAAATGATGACAAATACATATCTTTTCACATGCATTATTTTTATTGTATTTCCTCTAAACCAAGAGTAAACAAGCTCAACATAATCTTGGCGAGTTACTATATTTGGAGCCTCAGCCACTATTTGTGTTGCAGTTTTTGACTCATCAAAGTGCTTTGCTTTCAAAACACACTTCCAATTCCTTGATCACCCAACCTCTTTAAATTATGGCACTTGATTATCCTTCTTGCAATCTCATCTTGGAGGATGTCAAACTAAATCAAAACATTACATTGTCATATCTATATGAAAATATTACCATAGATAATTACTCACACATGTTTGCAAATAAAATTAATATTTCAAAAAGAAAGAGCACATACACAGAATACTGTTAAAAACTCTATGAATGAATGACAACTTTTTAAATGAGTGAAAATTTAATGCAGTTAAATGACTCAACTCTGGAAGATAAAAATCACTTAATTTATTAAAATTATTATATTTTACCTATTGGTTATTATGGAGTGTATTGGATCTTTACCATTTCAAAATCATACATTATTTCATGTCTTTACTGAAGGTTTTATAGGTGCCCAATAAAAGTTTTTCGTGAACTGTGATAATATTCATAGGAAAAAAAAAAAGACTAATTGCTACCAACTGAATTGTTGAGAGTAAATTAGTGTGAGAGGACAATGATCATATATAGTCCAAAAATTGTTGTTGGGTGTGTCAAATAGTTGTATTAGGCTCCCATAATTGTTCATTGTATTTTTGGGTGTCCCAAAAAGACATTTGGTCCTTTTTTTTTCCAAAACATTTTAGTAATTAATCATTAAAAAAGAATAATTTTGAAAAATATTTGAATAAATTAGCATATATGTTCATGAAATTCAGGAATCACATGCACATATTCAAAGTCAAAGCTATATAAGTCTCAATTCAGTCATTACTCATTTTATTTATAAAAAAAAAGCTAAGTCTCAACAGATCATGAAATGCATTAAAAAAAACCCTAATCAAATAGCTAATTAAAAATATTTTATTTTATTTTATAATATATTATATATTTTTATAAATTTAATGAGCTTATTTTCTTTATATGTTATATAATATATTTATTTATTTAACATCAAATCTAATGATGTTTACCTAGGGAGTAATGGTTAAAAACCATACATGCGGTCACTCTTCAATCTTTACTCTCTTAGATTTGGAGAAAATAGCAAACTCTCTAAGAAAACTGTAAAAAATATTGGAGATTAAGAAAACTGATGTCTTGAAATTCAACCAATGAGGTTTTTGTTTGTGAAAGTTTTCCTTGTTCATTAACAAATCACCATGCATGTCAAATTTAATTTTCACTGCACTCTAGTTTAGACTAGTGATTTGTTTGTGTCCTAATTTGATTTGCATGTAATTTGATATAATTAATCAATTCGGGTAATTGGTTAATTAAATGGGGTTAATATTTATAACCTAACAATAGTAATAATTCTAATGCATTAAAATATACTTCACATATCTAATAATAAACGATGATCTTAAATAGCCATTAAAGCTGATGAGACTTCACTGGTTCATCCATGGGGTCATTTGTTGGAGCACACTCGTGCAAGTTCCAGTCTGTTGAGGATTTGCCGCTTTGGCTTTGTCCATTGTAATAACAAAAACGCTACACACTATTTAGTAGTGAATTTATTAAGGGAAACAAGGTGGAATGATAACAGGGCCAGCTCTACAATATAGGCAAATGTAGCGGTTATCTAAGGCGCCTAAGTAGAAAGGCTTCCAAATTTTAACAAATAGAGTTATTTTTTTATTAATTAAGTGCAAATATCAACCGATAAATAAAATAAATTTTTTTATCTTAATTATTTTATTGGACTGATCTTAATTATTAATGAGAAACAATTATTTAGTCACCAAATTAAAAATTTAGAAAAGATGAGAATAAAACTTTGTCAGCTAACTCTATATCTTAAACAAATGTATATTCCGTGACTCATATATGCATGCGAGATCGACACCTCTGTCTGTCTACCTTCGACAAATGTAAGTTTCGTGTCAAATTCATAGTCTTACTAGTCATCCATCCAATCCAAAGTCATTGAATTATTATTATTTTTTTTTTTGAGGAACTTGAATTATTTATTTTGAGATAAATGCAAGTGCATAAGCGCATGCGTCAGAAATTTCGGATATATTACCAACTATTACAAAAGAAAAAGGAAAAAAAAAAAAAATATATATATATATATATACACACACTAGCAAATTCGATATTCACAAGGTCTATAGGCTCCACACACAGCTTAATTCAGAGAATGGCTGGTTTGTTTGACAAGCAAGCTGAAATTTACTTGGATGTTAGGCCAACTTATCCAAGCGACTTGTACTCTATGGCTGCTGCTCTCACCCCTGACCACTCTTTAGCTTGGGATGTTGGCACTGGCAATGTTCAAGCTGCTATTGCAGTTAGTCCCTTCTTTCCTCTCTCTCTCTCTCTGATACATTGAAGTTTGGTCTTTTTTTATTTTTATTTTTTATAAAATTGGAGTTTGATCCACCTTAGCCAGTTTTCATCAATCAATTTAATTTGATTAAAAAATAAAATGGTCACTTGACTAATAAGCGTTTGGCCTCCCTGTTGAATATTAGCTCTGATACTATGTTAAATAGATAATATTATCAAACGCAATGTGTTATATCATGTTGTATGTGCTAGAGTAGATGCGGAAGGAGAAGCATATAATAGGAACATCATGAACACAAGGGTTACGTGGTTCAGCCTTGACGGCCTACATCCACGGAGGAATCCCTTAAGGGCTACATCTTTATTGTGTATAAGAGTGCAGTACAATAACCTGTGTTACAATGAACCCTAACATGAGTATATATAGGCGACTAAACCCTAGACTACTAGTACAAGCAGGAATGGGCTTGGGCCTATTACATTGGGCTAATATATGTCTAATATATATCTCTAACACCCTCCCTCAAATTCAAGGCGGAAGCTCGATGAAGGCTTGAGGTTGGATAAGCATGAGAAGATCACTTGGAGATGCCTTGAAGAATGCCTTTGAAGAAACCACAATGAAGAATATGCCAATTGACCAATTTCAGAGTTTCAAATGAAGAAACGGAGTCCAAAATTGGAATCTACGTGAAAAACTGAGCAAGATAGGCCCTTTCGAAAATTTTAACTTTTGGTCAAAGGTCAATGCAAAAGTCAAAGTCAAAGAAAGTCAAAGTCAACAAATCAGGGTCAAAGTCAACGGATACATGGACCGGGTCAGTTCCGGGTTTTTCGGGTCGGGTCACGGATCGGGCTGCAGAGCCGCTGACTCATCCTGATGACGTGGTGCTGACCTGGACTAGGGCTGACGTGGCAACTGCTTGCGTGGTGCTGACGTGGCAAGATGACGTCAGCAGCAGACTTCAGGTGCGTGTGGCGCGTGAGGTTATTCCACCGGCGCGTGGATAACTCCGGAAGGCGCGTGAGAGCGCGTGCGACGGAGATTGATGCTCGGACTTCGGGGTTTGGCAGAGCGGCGAGCTACGAGGCCGTCATGGTGGCACGTGTTGCCGGAGGAGGATCTGCTCCTGAGGAATCTGTGGCGGTGCGTGAGCTACAACGGAAGCGCGTGGTGGCGCGTGAGGCTTCCGTTGGTGGCCGTGTTTCTGGGTTTTGATCGCGAGAGGCCGTGGAGCACATCTGTATGTTTGGTTTCATCAGGTGAAGCATCGATTTGCACAGATCTGAGATTGAAGCCACGGGTTTGCTTGAGTTTGTGGATCTTTGAACATAGCACTGAGCCACGGTGGCTGCGAGATGCCGTGGGGTCTAAATCCAGCAGACAAGCAAGTGACTTCTGATGGTGGTGTGCACTGAGAATCTTCTTTACATGCTAGAGATGTCTGTTTGATGCCAAGAACGAAGTTTGGCTTTGATACCATGTTGAATATTAGCTCTGATACCATGTTGAATATTAGCTCTGATATTATGTTAAATAGATAATATTATCAAACGCAATGTGTTATATCATGTTGTATGTGCTAGAGTAGATGCGGAAGGAGAAGCATATAATAGGAACATCATGAACACAAGGGTTACGTGGTTCAGCCTTGACGGCCTACATCCACGGAGGAATCTCTTAAGGGCTACATCTTTATTGTGTATAAGAGTGCAGTACAATAACCTGTGTTACAATGAACCCTAACATGAGTATATATAGGCGACTAAACCCTAGACTACTAGTACAAACAGGAATGGGCTTGGGCCTATTACATTGGGCTAATATATGTCTAATATATATCTCTAACACTCCCCAAGTTCTACTCTCTTGTAACACGCCTTTTAAGAAAGCCAGGAGGTGTAATTGTTGTTTGGGGCTATTACGACATAGTAGTTAGCCCCATTTTTGATCCCGTAATGAAGCACTTTCATGACACCACTCTTCCCTATTGGAACCCAAAAATACAATACATATTTGATGCTTATAAGACACTTCCATTTCCATTTGAAAGTGTTGGTTTAGGATGTGAGGGGAAACCACAGCCACTAGATATACCAAAGGAGCTATCATTTGAGGGATTCTTGAGGATGTTAAGGTCATGGTCTTCAGTAACTACAGCCAATGATCAAGGTGTTGATTTGTTATCTGAAAGTGTGGTTAAAGAGTTTGAGAGTGCTTGGGGGGGACCTACATTGGTTAGATCAGTCATTTATAAGGGTTTTATGCTTGCCGGAAAAGTTAGGCTTTAGTTTTCTTTCTTTAAATTTCATGTAAAAACAGGGTAAGGGGTTGGGGAAAGAGAGGGAAGGGGGGGTGGGGGTGTTGGTTGGTTCTGATTGTTGTATAATATATTAATAGTCTTCTCTTAACGTGCCATTGATATTCTCTAGTTTTCTTTTATCTTGAAAATAAATTGGCGATTCCATAAAAATTAAAAAAAATTAAAAATTGGTGAAAAAAATAAATTGGTAATTTTTTTGAAAAGGGAGTGGGGGTGGGTGGGTAAATGGATAATTCTTTCGAGTTTCTTTGGAATGTAGGTTAAGTCATATTTGGAGGCAAGGAAGGATCAAAATTAGAGAGGTTTGTTTTATTGGTATAGAAAGCAAATGAACTATTAACGGAATTTCTTGAGTTGCAACAATGAATTCCTAAGGTGATTCATCGCAAGGTCTACATGATGGTCTTTTCCTCTAGCTGGAATTTATAAAGCTAACTTTGATGCTTTGATTTTTTTCTAAAGTTTCATTGGCTGGTTTAGAAGTGGTATTTCGAGAGTCTGACGGCATATATTATAGCAGTTCTAAGCCAAAAAATACATCATCCACATTCGGTTGAGCTTGCAGAAGCCATGGCAACAAGTCGAGCAATCACATTCATGAAGGAACTTTGTTTTTTGCAGGTTGAGTTTGAAAGGGATTTTCAATAGGTCATCATAACTATTAACAAACAAGGGGCATCGAGAAACACCATCACAAGCCCTAAATCAGTTCCAAGATAAGGCTTGACAGAGGATGTGAAATATAACTTGTAAGCCTTGAAGAACTGGATCTAAGAAATTTAGAACAATAGAAGAAAATAAAACATACCTCTAGCCATGTTGTTTAAATGATTTATATGAAAAATAATGAGTTATAAAGGAATTCTTCTAATCTATGGCCTAAATTTCATATTTCCTTTGGTGGAGAACATAGGCTACTTAAAGGTTAAACTAGAGATTTTCTTTTTAAATAAAAAACTTAACGTTTGTGATCTCTTTAACGCTCCTTCCATTAAGGAGTTCAGTTGATAGTTACTTTGAAGTATTTATTCAGCAATTGAGAGTTACTTTAAAGTGTTATTCACCAAATAGCATCTATTCACTAAATGATATTCTTAGGTGATTTTTACAAATAGAATCCAAAAAGTGGGTCTTTATCTATCACTCTTACTATTAACACATCTAAATATGTAATAAAAATAATGAATTAATTGGATTAAATTATACGGAAACATAGAATTTCACACTAGCACATGTGACACATTAGTAAATGTCAAACAAGTAGCCCACAAGCTGCCCAAACATGCAAGACTTGTGCTAGACCCAATCCTTGGTGGGGAGGGTGAAACACCAAATTTCACCCATAACCGGCCAGGAAACCCCATTTCTGCATGCTAAATAATAATAATAATAATGATGATGCACAATATGGTATCTAGTGGCGAGGCCACTAAAGGGCTTGGGGCCATGGCCTATAAAGCCCATAATTGGCCCCTAAAGCCCATGATTTTTATTTTGAAACAAAAGTTACAAAACTCATGATTTTTTTTAGAAGTAAAATATATGAGCGTGTGCATGTGCGAAGATAATATATAGTGTTTGTAATTCAAGTCTCCCAAATTATCTTTTTTATAATGATTCATATAGCTCACAATCTTGATCCAACGATCTTAATTGTTCAACAAATTAAAATATAATAAAATAAGACTAAGATGACCTAGTTCTCTCATGATTTGATCAAAAAAGTTGACTAAATTCACATTTTTCTGTTGCACTATGCTTAGGAGATTAAGCTTGAAAGATGCTATAGCAATCCTAGCAATATAATTGAACCTTAAACAATGTTTTTTTTATAGCAAAATCACTTTTAAGCTAAACTAATAGAATTAGTCCAAGTATAAGTGATTAACCAATTTTCATATACCAAGAGCTAAGCTAAACATAGCACATCAAAGTTGCGTTTGGCATTGGCCAAAAAAAACAAATTTTTTTTTTTTTACTATTTAGTTTATTTTTGCTACTATTCAGCTTATTTTTAGTACTATTCGTAGTCCCATTACACTTTTTGGTATTATTTATGAGTTCCATTGTACTATTTCAGCTAATTTTTAGCCTTATCTATAGTTTTTTTTCAATAAAAAAGTTTTCAGTTTAAATTAAATAAGTTGTTCTCAAACAGACAACAAATATGTATAAAGCAATATTTGAAACAATGTTATTGATTTCTCGGCTGAAATATTTCGTACCGGTATGCAAACCGGTACGAGAATATCTCACATTCCACCTCGGGTTAGATTTCGGCCTATTTTGGGTCATTTCAGCCATTCTAGCCAATTTCAGCCAAGATGAGGATTTCGACTGGTACTAGATTTTGCCTAAAAAAAAAAAAAAAAAAAAAAAAACTCACCGTTTTGGGCTTCACTATTTCTCCTTCAACTTCATCCTTGTCTCTTTGAGCCACCACACTTCTCTATTGTTAACATTTCCTTTGTTAGAGAACACTTACCTGTTGGGCATGTTGGGGTCCAGCCTTGCTTGTGTGAGGAAGCATTAAGAACAAAGAAAGCATTAAAAAAGAAGAAGAATTTGAGAATTTGTTGGGGAGGACCTACATTAGTCAGATCAATTATCTATAAGGGCTTTTGTGCTTGTGGGAAAATTTATTCTTTAATTTTATTTCTTAAAATGTTATTGTAAAAGATAGGGTAAAGGGTTGGGGAAAGAGGGAGCAGGGGTTTGTATGTGATTGTATAAGATTTGTTGCGTAAAGTATTGTAACAATTTTTATAATCTATATATACTATAAAATCGAAACCTTTGACTCTTTGTTGACTTTTTTTTTACTCTTTGAAAGCTTGCCATATAGGATTTGAAGCTTTTATAATTTTCCACGAAAACATAGTATTTAAAAAATAAAAATAAAAACACTCCCTTTCTCCTCCAAAACAAAAACCCAATAAAACTACTCTCTTTGACTCTTAAACAAAACATAAGTCCCATCTCCTTCTTTTTCTTCCTCTTGGCCTCTCCATTGTTTCCCATGAAAAATACAAACATGAGAAATCAAGCACAAGATTGTTATTCCAATTCATCTCCACTTTACAAGATCCAGCCCTGTAGCACTGTAAATACATAGAACCCAAGACCCTTGCCATGACTACACAATGCCGTTAGAAGGACTCGGTAAAGAGGCTCCACAGAACCATTAAGATTTGAAGATTACGCAAGAGCCAAAAACGGCTTGAACAATGACCAATTTGTGGTAGATTGACCTAAGAGACAACTCTCCACTTCCACCCATTTGCATGAATGGCTTTGCTTGAATCTTTTCTCTTTTTTTCTCTCTTTGGAACAATAGCCATTTAGGTTTTTCTCTCTAACTCTTTGGGCTTTCAATTTTGGTAGATATATAGATTCCAATTGCTTCTTAACTTTTCCATTCCTACAATCCTACTTAGGGTTTTGACTTTGGATTTTAGGTTCTTGAATTTCTTGATTAGTTTATTTTTATGATTAATCGATGGGCAATCCTGGCCAATTAATATGTTTACATAGGGTTGTTGAAGATAAACATCTATAATCATTCGCTCTGTTTTCTTTCAAACCCTATGTTTCTTCAAACCTACTTAGGTTGCCTCCTCTGTCTAGACAAGATACATGTATATGAGTAATCTGTTTGTAACCAAGTAATTTGTTTGTGTCTTTTTAAGACATTTCAATGGGTAACATAATATTTTTGGTTTGGTTTGTCTCTGTGGTGGGCCTTTTTGTGTCTTGGGTTGGATTGCTCTTGCTGTACTATGACCTTATGATTCTGGGGTAGGAGAGTCGGGACTAACTTAATTAAAAAACACCTTAGGCTAGCTTGTGCGCAAGTTGGGCCCTTCTTGTGCCGACGCACCCTAGGAGGAGTCTTGAGCAAGTCACGTGCTCACGGTAGGAAGTACTATTACAAAATGTTATGGCAGGAAAAACACAATACAACAGGATAACTAAAACACGTTAACTAAAGTATTTTCTTCTAACAACAATAATGCATGAACAATTCCACAAAGGAAAAGTATCACAACGTGATTATAGCAAGAATAGATTAATAGCAAAAAGACGCGTTAGTCCTTAATCAACCATGGCAAAAGAAAAAGAAGATTAGTGTACTAAAGGAATGGGCTTGAGTTTTCAACAGATTTTAGTCCAAAAAAGGGAACTAATCTCCAATGTGGGTAACCTCAAAAGGGAATCCTGTTATAGAAGTTACTCACTTTGGAAAATGGACCTAAGTGGCTTAATCTCAGATTCTTGACTTGTTAGAGAGTGGGCTATTGAGAGAAAGAGAAGTGGGTAGCCTATTGGTGCATCTTTTTATTCCTATCACTCATACTTTCCCTCTTTACTCTTGGTTTTCTATTTTTCTTTCTTTTTCTTACTCATTTTTCTCTGTTTTCTTTCTTATTCCCGTTGTTGTTGTTGTTTTTTATTGTGCACGTTTATGGCCTTTTTATACAGCCTGTCGTGATAGGATTTACCATTTTTACCCCTTAACTACTTTTGGTCTATTGTGGGTGTCCTTTCAGGATTGCCCACTAGTCTGCCGGCTGCCCAACCACCACCACTACACTGTGTTGGCCATGCCATGTCTCATTCCTAGAAAAAATTAGTTTATTTTTGTTTTTTACTTCCCTTGACACTTCCATCTAGATAAGGGTTGGACTTCTTTTCTACTAACCTCTATAGCATGCACTTAGTGATTCCAGCTTATGTTTACTTCTTTTGGGTGAGATGTCATCCCAGTAGGACATTTCCCCCAAAAGAGCTTGAGCAGGAACTCCAAAATAAGCTTCCCTTTTTCCCTACCGCTAGACCACACCCTCTCTTACCTTTGACCTATGGCCCACATCCTCTATATTGGCCGAGTACAAGTAGGTGGTGCTTGAGCCTTGTGTGCGTGCTCCACTTACATATGAGTCCATTGCTTTTCTGGCGCTCACGTGTTTGCCACTGCCTACAAGTTTGTCTGACTCTGCTACACGCTCTAGTGCTTGTTTAACTCTTGCGTGAATGAGTTCTTGGGTCTTCATTCTCTGCATCTCATTTCTTCTTTGGGCTGAGCATTGCTTGGGTGTGGGCTTTCTCTTCTTTAATTCAGCCCATGTCTCTTTTCATCCTTTGTCTGTGGGCTGGCTGGTGCTCCTGCTATACCACTGCATTGTTCCTACTATGATATCATTTACCTTTGTTTACCTTGTTATTACTTCTGGGGCTTGCGGGCTGAAGCGCCTGCCGTGCCAGTTTCTCATATTATTCCATATTTTAGTCTTTACTATCGAACATTCTTGCTAGGCCAGTTCATTCAGCATCTTGGGCTTTCCCAGTCCATTTCATTCTTTGGGCATCTTTGGCCCATTTCATTCTTTTCTATTTCTTACATTCCCATGGGCTTTTACTAAATCCTTTGAACTTCCTTGGCTCAATTACTACATCCTTTGCCTTTAGGTTTATTGGCCTTTGAACCAATCCCATTTACTAATTCCTTTCTTTGGGCTTCTTCGGCCTGTTTTTGCTTTCTTTCCATTTCTAACGATTCCCATGCGCTTACTACTTCATTCTTTAGGGCTTCTTTGACTCGTTTGCTTTCTTTAGGGCTACTTTATTATTTTGTGGGCTTGTGGACCATTATTTCTGTCATTCTGGCTCAATGGTCTTTACTTTACTGCTTTCTTTTTTCTCATTTTTTCATATTGTTGGGCTTCTTTTGTCATTGATCCCTTTTGTCAAAAATGGGCATTAACAGTCTCAAATTGTAATGTATAGGTTTTAATTGTAACGTATTTGATTTGATAGTTGTAGATAGTTTCTGTAGTTGTCTTGGTGTTTGTATAGAGACACTTAAGTTGTTTTTCTACAAATCAAGTGGCAAGGACACATGATTAGATATTCAAATATCTAAAGCATGGGTAAGAATTAAAAATATCTTCTTTCTATTAATTTTAGTGTCCAAAGAGAAGGTAAACATAGGATTTTGTAGAAGTTTTTGTTATTTCTATAATTCTTAGACATGGCAAAACGGGTTAGAATTTCCTGACCCGACCCGACCTGAAAAATACCCGACCCGAACCCGATTTTTTTGACCCGAAGCAAAAACGGGTTGACCCGTGACCCGACCCGTGTTTTTTGCGGGTCAACCCGACCTGACCCGAACCCGAACCATTTTTTTTAAAACTTTTTTTTTTTGGGTAAAAAAATAGTAAAACTAAGACAATATTGATTTAATTGTTTATTGTGAACTTTAAGGAAACGATTGATACATTTACATAACTATATGCAAATTAATTGAAAGATAAATGGTTGAACATTCTGTAATGAGTAAGTATTTTTAGATATCAAATAACAAAGTACATGCCAAGATAATCTGGTTACAGTAGAGTTAAAAATATAGATTTAAAATTGTAGACATGTGAGAAATATTCACAAGTGTGAAAATAGTGAAGCTAAAGTATCAAATTAGCATAAATTATGAATACTTAGACCTATTTTTTAATAATTTATGTCCAAAATAAACGGTTTTTCAAAATAAATTATGATATTTCCTAGAGTGTGTGTTGCTTTACAAATATGATATTCATAAAAGAGACCATGTATAAATAAGTAAGCAATCAAATTTTAAAGTATATCTCAAATTGAAATAGAGTGTCAACCATAACTGATAATAGATTATAAAATTAATTTTCAAGATTGTAAATTTCTTATATATTTTTATTCTTTATCAAATGAGTTATCCAATAAGTCATTTGTAATTTTGTTTTATATTTGGAATGTTAATATTGTGTAGAAATAAAACTTGTGTATTTATTTTACTTATCTTTGTGTTATTTTGTTTTAGATAGTAATGTTAGGATTTGTATAATTTTAAAATTGTTGAATAAGTATTAATAAGTTTAACTGAGTTCATTCTTGATATAAGTGGTGAATTCAAAATAATGCATTTT
The DNA here is from genome assembly GCA_032727855.1 of Quercus ilex subsp. ballota. Lineage (NCBI taxonomy): Eukaryota > Viridiplantae > Streptophyta > Magnoliopsida > Fagales > Fagaceae > Quercus > Quercus ilex. The sequence goes on from CM064917.1 coordinate 41,428,549, forward strand.
ACATTAAGTAATTTGTTGCATAACTTTCCAAATGACAGATACATTTTGTTTTCAATATAAAAATAAAATAAAAAAATTTATGTGAAAAATACGGGTCAACCTGACCTGACCCGCAACCCGATTGACCCGACCCGAACCCGACCCGACCCGCCCGTTTTGCGATGTCTAATAATTCTATTTGATAACAAGCCATTGATGAATTTGGGTTCTAGAGTAACTTAAGAGTTTCAGCTAGGGGCTAAAACTTATTGACTATTGGTCCATTCAAGAAAATAATGGAGCTTTTCTACAATTTTGTTTTAGGATTATTTGGTTTACTATTTAATATAATTGAGATTTCGGTATTAGATTCCTAGGTTGGAGTTATCAGTTTACAGTAAACATAGACAATATGGAAAATCACTTGAGGTCGAATTCTTTAAGCTGGCAACAACATAGTACAATGTTGTTTGCTTCTATTTCTACCATAGAGAAACTAGTAATAGACTAATTTAATAGCCTTTTTTTTTTCCCTTGGTAAGTGCGGGGGATAGAATCTCTGAGCAAGATGTTACTAAGGGACCTGAGTGGCACTTGGCTACAAGGCTATTGGCTAGTAGTAACCTTCTCTTTTTGGACCATTGATATTCTCTAAGAATATAACTTTGCGGTCAAACTCTGCCTTTTCTTTTTTGATAGGATCAAACTCGGCCTTTTTTTGGTTAACTAGATTGGGTGGCACGTGCAAGGCACGTGCTGCCCTGCCCCTTGACTTGAGTAAGAAAATCAATATAGAGTTTTTATTTAAAGAAATATGAAACTATGTAAGAAAAAAAATATATGTCATATAATGCTAATCTCATTCATATAAGAATTTTAATTACACAAATTTAGATTAAATATTCAAATATGAATATCTATTATTCTACGATAGTCTTTTAGAACATATTTGTTAAAAGCAATATCCATTCAATAAAAACTTCTAAGGATGCTTACAAGTTACAAATATCATCCTTTAACAATAACCAACCGAGTTTTGCTACAACATTGTAACAATATTTAATTTTCCGCAATTAATGTTGTCATATGCTGTGATAGAAGCTCTTCATCAAATGCCTGCAACCATCCATAACGAAATTTTTGTTATTCATACTACCTTCTATATCATCTTACATTTTAGCTTACTTAGTTTTAGCGAACACCCTTTTAAGCAAGAAAAAAAATCAATGTTAGGTAGCAAATAAAACATCTATATCATCATTCCAACTTTCCAAGCATGACTACCAAATAAAATTCTAAATAAAAATAAAAATTGAAACAAAAAGCAAACACCCAGTTTAGATATGTTGAAATAACACAATGAAGCTAAATTAATTGACACAATCACATGTGAACCTGAAATAACACTTGCAAAAAAAAGATATACTTAAATTGAAAAAACATATAAAATTAAATCCAATCAAGCAAAAGAAGTATAATCCATAACTTGGAGTGCAGCCTGCATGAAGATTTAGAGGAAAAAGTTTGAAGTTGTGCATATTTGCATTTTTGAAAATCAAAACTGAGAGATTTTATATATACCATCATTGAAGGAACCAAAGTCCAAAATAGCTTCCATATATACAAAGACCAAATTAGAATAATTTTTTATATTTGAGAAAGATTAGATATCCAAGAACTTCAAAATTCATATCCCTAATCCTTTTTTCTTACCTTTTTCTCAATTCCTTTGAGAAGAGAGGATAAGGAGTATGGACATTTTAATAAGCTAGCAAATACAAAGAATAAAATTTTGAAATCACTACGGTTGCTTTTATGATGTCTACCAATGGCTTAGAGTATCTATTGTATGCATCAGTCCATATTCTCAGAACTAATACCAGCTTTGAATTTTTCTTAAAATTACATCAAAATATCAATAAGGTGATAAAGAAAATATAAAAAGGGAACATTCTGTATTAGTAGCGACCATGAATACTGATTATATGAGATAGTGAGAAAAGACTCACCTTTGTCATTTAACACTCCACCAAATGCCAATTCATATAACAAGTCTTTCTAGAAGATTAGCAAGAAAACAAACTTGAACTAATGATTCTTCATAACAACTGGGAGGCACGACAACTCTACAAGCTGTATTATTATGTATTATATTATTTACCAAAGTATAAATTAGTTGTGTCTTGTTCTAACCATTGTGCATGAGTAACTCTCAATTTCACTCATGGACAACTCTAGATGTTCTGACCATGTGAAATCTTGCAAGCTTAAGGAAAATAAGGGTTTGTTGCTCTTTTCCACTACATTTCATTGCATTTCTTTTTTTTACTATTAATGCTTGGTCCCTTTTGTTCTGTCAGGTTTGTCATAGAAACTCTGAAAAGTTTCTTTTGGTTGATACTTGATAAGCATTATGTTTCTGGTCTGGTAAAGCGGCATAGAGTTAGTTTCTTTTTTATTGTAAATGTTGTGTGTTCTAAAGTGTAATAATTCTATCTTCAAATTGATAAAATTTATGCATCTATCATTTATGAAAAAAAAAAATTGATAAGACTTGGCAATTCAATATGTTCAAAAGTTTTATGACTTTTAGTGGCCAAGATGTTGTTCATCATGGATGAAGACATGATCTAACAAAGGGAGCTAAAGCAAGAAGGCTAAAGTACTTAAAGACTTGTTGGACAAACAACCCATCAACACATTGTGGGCAAGCTGTCATGAACTCAATGACACGGCCTAAGCTTCACAAACATGACAAACACGCATATAGACCAATATCAACAATTTATCTTCTTTAATTTTTTTTTCTTTCTTTTCTTGAAGAATTAAGACATTATCCTCAAAATGCAAAGCTCGGCCAAGCATGGCAAAGCATAGCTATTGCATTGACAAGAAGCTAACCAAATCCAAACACATCAAAAACATTACCATGACCTATTACATAACTAAGGTAAGGAAATGAAAAATTATGCACAAAGAACAAAAAATATAAAATAGCCATTTTTGGCATTTTCACAAACATGTATATGCATAAGCACTCTTATAAAAAACTGAAACTTTGAATGCAAAAAATTTGCCCATCCCAAATCCTATTTACTAACTCAATCACATGCAATTCAATATTATCTTCTCAAATCATAAAATCAAAAGAAGAAAGAGAGGAAAAGAACCTTATGGACATTTGCTTTCATGTCCTTGAATCTTGAAAATCTGACCTCATCAGGATGTTGTTCTATTAAGAAAAAACAGAACAGGAAATTGGGAAAAATTTATCAAGAAAACACAATCAAATAGAAGGAATGAATGAATCAAAGTGGGGAAAAAAAAGGTTACAAAGAGATTTACCTGCTGCATGTGTGATCGGTAGTCTTTGGAAAGAGAGAGCTTCAGTTTCACAACTTAAAGAAGCTCAACAAATCATAGCCGCAATCCATAATTGCTAATTGAATAGCAAAAGTTAAAAGGTAATAACATGTACATGCCAAATATCAATTACATGGCATAATTCAACACGTTTGATTAATTCAAAAGTTAAAGAGTAACAGCACGTTTGATTAATTCAAAAGTCAAGCAAACACTTGATACCCATTCAAAAATTGATAAAATAAGAAATAACACATATCCTTTAGTGAACAAGTAAGCAAAATAATTCGTTTGCATTGGAAAAGTATAATCTGTTAAAGGAACCTAAAATTGTAATGACAGTGCTATTTTACCTTTATCTAACAAAAGTGACATCCTTTAGTGGGAGCCATAAAAAACTGCTAACTCATATAACAAAAATATATATTAAAAAGAAAATTGAGTCAATGGGGAGTAAAAAGTATAAACAACAAGAATATACAACTACAAACAAAGCTATAAAGATAAACAATCAAACAATTATCATATTGCTTGGCCACAATTAAGGGTAGAGGTTTCTAATCAATCAAAATAAGGGTATTATCCAAAGCTTTAGCAAAAGAAGTGTGGCAAATTTAGGTTTCATTGAATTTGGGGGTCTGTTGAGTTTTAAATACAAGGAAAAAAAAAATCAAAGGAAAATTAGAAACCTTTTGTGCCTAGCATTGAGCTCTTTGGTAATGTTGGTCTTCAATTCCTTAAAACATCCAACTTCTCAAGAACAATCCTTAAAAAGAAAAGAAAAAAAATCATATTACTCTCACAATTTAGTAAATCATGACAAAGGCATATTATTATTGACTAATCAAGTACACACAATTTTTTTTTTTTTAAAAAGAAGAATAAACCAACAAAATTTGAAGGATCTAATAAAGTCAAATATATATATATATATATATATATATGAAAAAAGCTGTTTTTTCTATAGCATAATTATTACAGATTAAATTTTCTATGATATAATTGACAACTATTAGGTTAAAATGCTTGTAACATTATCAAATTATCTCAATGATAAGCCTTTTCAATCCAAGTACTCATTTAAAACCACATATTATCACAAAAATATTAAGTATCTAACTAACACCTCTCACAACAAAATCCCTATACATAACTGTTCTATTACAAAACAAAGTCACCACCGCATTTGTGCAAACTGCAAACATAATCTCAAATAACTATTCAGATGTACTATACTCACTTAGACATTAAAATAAATTAACAATCAAAGACAACACACACTGCTCCTAAGGTTTTATTTATATTTAAAAAAATTGAAGAAATTGCTCAATACCTTGTTCTTAATCAATTACCACATAACATATATTTAATATATATATATATATATATATATATATATATATAAAAGTTGGGAAGAGGAACACCTTAATTATGACAATCCATTTTCCAAAACAAACTAAAAATTACAGCATCACATCCATCCAAATCATTAAACACAAAATATTTCTAACCAAAAAAACCTCTTTCATAATTTTTTTTCACAAAATTCTTTCTCTAATAAGCCAAAGAGACAATAATTCATCCATTGGTTATACACAAAAAAACCAAGCCCCTTCTTCATATATTAAAAGTTTTAAGCATTTAAACCTGAAATGAAAGCAAACATGAAAAAATACAACTCACCATTGCTCTGCTGCAGCCTTGGAATCACAATCTCTGCTTGATGACTGTCAGTATGAACAAAAACAAAAGCCTATAAATCTAAAATCCTTAACAGCTTATAACATTCAATAGAACCATGAAAACATAAAGAATAGGTCACAATTTTTTTTTTTTACCTTGTGCCATCTCAAGGACCTCAGTGGATTTTTAGCTAATACCCCAACTCACCGAGGCTTAGGGTAAATCATAGGGCCCCTTCAGATCAAAGATAGAGCCTCTAATCTCTTTACCTCCAACAACCAAAAAAGCATTCTACTGAAGATTACAGATTACAATGATTCATCTATGAAAAACCAATCCTACTCCACAGAAAGAACACCTGCATACACAAAATTCATAGGATATTAGTAAAAAAAAAAAAAAAAAAAAAAAAAAAAAACCCCAAACTTTCATTCATATACGTACATACATAATTACATACATGATATGACAAAGGAACACCTAATAGCAAATATTAACACACAAAAATTATCTAATCTAAGTAAAAATCCAAACTTTCAAACTCACGGGCAAAGATAATTGCAAACAAGAACACCTACAGATAGCAAACACAACACAAATTCAACCAATCATACCAAAAAATATCCAAACTTTCATTCATATAATCTAAATATGGCACAAAATATTCTGACCCATCTGAGTAAAAAACCCAATTTTCCCAGCAACCATGATTTTGGAGTACCAGAAACCAAAAAATCCAAACTTTCATTCATATGGTCTAAATATAACACTAAATATTCTGACCCATCTGAGTTTACCAAACGTTCACATAAACATACGCACAAAAACTCAAAACTTAGTATTTTGGGAGAATTGAGCTCCGAATTTTTTATTCTGAAAGCGAACACCAAAAATCCTCAATTTCCTTCCATTTGTCCCCAATTTTCACAGCAACAATAATTTTGTAGTACCAGAAACCAAAAATAAGTAAATAAAACAGAGTTTCAAACCTGCAATCGTCTATCTCTCGCACATCCACCAACCAACAGATCGAGATCACAAATACTGTTTGAGGCTTTGAGCTCCATTTTTTTTTTCTGGCTCTTCTCTCATGCAGATCGGCTGCAAATGTTCTTGGGTTTCAAATTTTTTTGTTGATCTGGATTAGTAGAGAGAGATTGGTGCTGAGGCTGGGCTGTGAAGGAGTTGAATCACAGTACAGATCGGTGGTTTGGGAGGAAAAGAAAAAAGAAAAAAAATACGTTTATTAGAGAGAAGGAGAAGAAGATAAGAGAGAGAGAAGAGATACAGAGAGAAAAGAGAGAGAAAACATACACGGACTATGGAGAGTTCCAGAAAGAAAAAGAGAGTTCTACACCCTTTAGCCAAACGCATCGTTTAGCCCTCCACAAACGGACAAAATAGAGGGACTCACCAAAATATTACTGTGGATGAACAGTGAAACACGTTATATGCACAGTAACAAATCACTGTAGCGGCATAGCCGCTTTTTATATAGTTAATAGAAATATATTTTTAGGGGTTATGTAGACCATTTTTTTTTACCCCTCTTTCGAAAGCCACCGGTTCAGCCTGCCAATATTCTTGTTTTCTTTTTAAAAGGGTCATGGAACTAACTCAACTTTTTGAAGAGAGAGCCAAGGAAAATTTTTGAATGTCTAAATTGTAATTTCAAAAATTACGTATAAATGTTATAAAAAAAAATTAAAAACTTTGGCGGCCAAAATGGCTCCACCACTGGGTGTTGGATGTGAGAAGAAGGGATGAAAAGTTAAAAGATATGATTTTTGTTGATTTACACAAGATTTTCCAAAATCTTCTTGTGCTTAAAAATAATAATCATGTACCTTTTATTATTATTATTATTATAGAATTTTAACTTAAAGTTTTCACTTCATAATTATTGCTTTTTATGCTTAGATAAAATACCAATTTATTTAGAAAACTGTTACATTCACAGTATTTTTATAATACCTTCATAAAAAATTTTAGTTGGTAGGCTGTTACTAGTTCTAATTTGAACCTATTACAAAAATTATTTTTTCCCTTACTAATAACATCCAGTAACAATCTGCCATCTAATATTTGTTATGAAAATACTGTGAAAAATGCTATGGACATAACATTTCTCATTTATTTTTAATATAGGCGGGGTTCAAATCCTAGATTTCTTATTCGACGACAGAAGGCTTTACCAGTTAAGCTAATTGGAACCATGATAATAATTATGTACTATATATTTATAAAATAGTGCTACATCCATAATATTTTCATAGGAATAATGATACAATTACAAACTATTTTACAAATTGCTTTTGGGGTTAATTTTTATTGGTTCTCATTTGGCCCATTACTTTTTCACTTACCAAATTACCAATAACTACTCATCACACCTGTAATTTGTAAAATATGTTGTGAAATAGTTTGTAACTTTAGCATTTTACTTTTCATAATAATTTTACAAAAAAGTTAGGTGGCAAATTATTATTGGTTCTCATATAAACCCACCACTGGTATCACTTTTTATTTACCATTATCAACTTGACATCTAAATTTTGTTGTGAAAATATAGACATTAACTATTAGTGGTAATTAAAAAAGTGACGTTATTGGTGGACCTAAATTGGAGCCAATAAAACTTATCACCTAGGTTTTATTGCAAAACTATTATAAAGGTATCACTACTCTATAGCCAAATTTTATGAAATCCTTCTTATCACAGACTCTTATAAATTTGTTTAAGATAAAAATGATGAAATTATGCTTTCAACACACACGATTCGATCCACGTGATATATGGCGAGCGTGCAATAGTGAATACATGTGATATACTACACGTATATATTCATGAATAGTGGTAAAAAATAGTCACCCACGAATTTAGACAAGGTGGTAATTAAATTTGTGGTTCACATCAATAGAATCAGTACCACCAGATAGAGCAAATACCTATTCATGAATAATGATAAAAAATTGTCATCCACAAAGTTAGAAAAGGAGCGAATAAATGTGTGGACTAGGCAATACCACCTGGCAGGCAGGTAACCACCCAGTCCAATTATCCTCAATTCGATGCGAATGGTGAGTGAAAGTTTGAAACCAGAAGCAATTCACAGATAAAGCTTAATCTAGAGAATGGCTGGTAGGTTTGACAAGCAAGCTGGTTTTTACGCGGATGCTAGGCCAACTTATCCAACCGAGTGGTACTCCATGCTGGCTGCTCTAACTCCGCACCACTCTTTAGCTTGGGATGTTGGCACCGGCAATGGTCAAGCTGCTATTGGTGTTAGTCCCTTTTGTCCTTCCTCTATCTGTCTAATACTTTGCAGTTTGATCCATCTTAGCTAGTTTATAATCAACACAATTTATTATAATTTTTCTTTTAGAATTATTTTTTCTAATGAGGATGCCTATCCCACCTATTCTCTCAAAAGTAGAAACAGATCGCTAGGATTTCAAGTTAAAGCATAAACAAAAAATATATTGGCTGATGATTTTGCTTGATGCGTGCTGTTTATATGGGTGTTTAGTTATTCTTTTACCGAATTGCTAGTTTGACTAGCATAATGAGGATGCTTGATCTGCAGTGTTTTTTTTTTTGGGTAATCTGGAATTATCATTAAGAAACCCTAACGAGAGAGCAAAAGAACAGGGCAAAGCCTGTCAAAATACAACCCTTGGCAATCAGCCACAACTAAAGGAACCAAGTCCACAGGCGGACAAGAGTAGGAAATGAAATCTAAAGATTGGCAACTGCCTAAGTTAGCTAAGCGATCAGCATACCTATTGGCCTCATGATAGATATGCTTGATGCTTAGATGGGGGATTTGTGCAGCTAGTCGCTTGCAATCGTCAAATAGCGAGAAAATAATAGAGTTTACATAAAAGGGGTTGTTGAGAGCATCAACTAGTGCCTTGGTATCAAGCTCGACCATAACAGCATTCAAGTTTAGCTGGTTACACAAGATAAGACCATCGCGAAGGGCCCAGATTTCAGCTAAGAAACTGTTTGCTTTGCCAATTTTTCTAGTGAAGCCTATAACCCAGTTGCCCCGATCATCTCTAATCAGCCCTCCTCCTTCAGCAGTACCTGAAGAAGCATCAGAAGACCCATCGGTATTGAGCTTAACCTAGCCTGGATTTGGCTTTTCCCATCTGACTTCTCTGATTGCCATACGGTTGCTGTACCTTGGCTGGGTGATACAGAGCACATACTCCGTTGCTTGCATAGTTATCACCTTTACAAGGTTTGGATTAACTCCCTTATTGTTGAAGACAACCTGGTTCCGTTGCTTCCATATTAACCAGATGGCAAAAGGAAAAAGGAAGTGCCAGGGAACTCCTTTGATATTGCGGGTGGACCTTGAACTAGCATTGAAGTCAGCCAAGTTTTAATGTCTTGAGAGAAGAAAATGGAGCTGGAGTTGTGAAAACCCAGTTGGTGCCACAAAGGTTTAACTATATGACAATCCTGAAGGGCATGGGAAATAGACTCAGCGTGGTCATGACACAAAGGGTAGGAAGTGTCTAAAGGAATACCTCTATTGGCTAAGCACTCCTTAACCCCAATGTTGTTATGCATGCACTTCCAAATGAACATTTGGATTCTAGGCAAAGTCTGGAGCTTCCAAATCCATGAACCCGAGAAGGACTCAACTTCCATCATATTTGTGGCTAAGAGATAAGCACTCTTCATGTCAAAACTTCCCTTAGCAGAAAACTTCCAAGCCAATTTGTCATTGCTCCTGGCAACTACCAGTAATGGAACAGCTTGAATGTCAGCTTTTATCTCTGGGGGAAGCTCAAAGGGAATGGCAGACCAGTTCCAACCAAATGGAGCACACAGGTCCTTTAGAGTGAGGCTGGCCGAACCTTGAGGAAGAGGGCCTTGAATACTCGATCTGATGGAACCATTATTTAACCAACAGTTCGACCAGAAGTTAAGATTGCTCTCATGCCTTGGCACCCACTTAATCCCTTCTTTGAAGATGGATTCACCTATCTTCAACCCTTTCCACATAGAAGAAGTTGGGAGTTTTGACTCATTCTAGAATTAACCTGCTGCTTGGAGCAGTACTTGAATCTGAGGACTTTGGCCCATTGTGATTCCTTTTCGGTGTGGAATTGACAATTGAGCTTAGCTAGGAGTGCCATGTTTCTTCCTTTTGCAAATTGGAGACCCAAACCACCTGAATCCTTGGACTTGGTCACTTCATTCCAATTGACCCATTACATTTTCCTTGTATGATCTGAGGACCCCTAAAGAAAGTTCCTGTTAACTCTATCTATGCCTTTGAGAATTTTATTGGGTAAACAATTGCTCTGCATAACATAGCTAGGAATGGCTGAGGATGAAGCTTGAATAAGAACCATTCTGCCTGCCATAAAGAGCAAGTTGGCCTTCCAACCAGCAATTTTCTTCTTTACCCTATCTAGAATGAAATCAAAGTCGTGCCTCTGCCTTCCCGGGTGCTTTATAGGAAATCCCAAGTACTTACCTAGGTTAGTGGTTGAGTTAAAACCCAGCTGTTAGTTAATGCTTCTCTCTGATCAGGGTCGACATTAGGAGAAAAGAAAACACGGGACTTAGCTTCCCTCACTTTCTGCCCAGATTTTGCACAAAATTCATGGAGAACGGCATTGATGGCAGCACAGTTTTCCGGGTTCGCATTGGCAAAGAGAACCAAATCATCTGTAAAAAAGAGGTGCGAGAAGGCCGGACCACTTCGGGAGGTTTTAATGGGGGTTCATAACTTGGCAGCACATTTTCCCTCAATCAAATGACCCAAGAATTTTATGCAAAGGATGAAAAGGTAGGGGGAGAGGGGATCGCCTTGCCTAATACCTCTTGAGGGCAAAAAGGAGTCAAGATTGCCACCATTAAAAAGCAAGGAGGTGGACACAAAGGTAACACAGCTCAAGATGAGCTTGATGAGGTTATCTGGAAAATTAAAGTGAGTGAGCATCTCCCTAATGAAGCTCCATTCAATCTTGTCATAAGTTTTTTCTAAATCAATCTTGATAGCCATGACCCCATATTTTCCTTTGGCTCTCCCAATTGTATGAATTAATTCTTGGACAATAATTGCATTATCAACACCTCTCCTACCTGGAACAAAAGCAGCTTAGTATGGAGAGACGAGAGTGTCCAAGTGTGGTCTGATCTTGGCAACTATAATCTTGGTGATGATCTTATAAATTGAGTTACATAAGCTGATTGGTCTGTAGTTCCCAATAGTCTCCGAACCTTGTATCTTAAGAATGAGGACAATATGAGTCTTGTTGAGGTACTTGGGAACTTTCCTTTCAATGAAGGCTTTTTCGACTTCCTTCCTCACTGAATCTCTCACAATGAGCCAAAATATTTGGAAAAACCCAGCATGCAGCCCATCTGGGCTCAGGGCCTTATAAGGTTTCATGGACCAGAGAGCTTTCTTAATTTCTTCAGTGGAGACCATGGCATCTCGAGACTGCTTCACATCCTCTGAAAGTTGCACTTGCAATTGGTCCAAGCAAGGAGGGTTCCAAGGAACCGCCACTTGAGTGGTGGTGTACAAGGCATTGAACCCTTTCCTAAAATACTCCATTACCTCCCTTTCCTCAGTGAGCCACTCTTCCCTTTCATCTTTAACTGCCGCAATATGATTCCTTTTCCTCCGGGCAAGGGTAGAAACATGGTAAAAAGAGGTGTTCCTATCCCCTTGGATCATCCAGTTCAGCCTGGACTTCAACATTTAGAGATCACGTTCTTGGTCCAGAATAGCCCCTAGCTCTTGGTGCAGCTGGTTCTCAAGATTGATAAGGGAGGCACTGGGGTTATTGGCCAGAACCTTTTGGGTACCATAAATTCTAGCCAAAATCCTCCTTTTTTTTCTGATGGATGTTGCCAAAGCGGTTTCTATTCCACGCTGTTGCATCCTTCGAGAAACAATTAGTAGACACAGCCAATTCCCTACTTCCATTCCAAGCCTTAGAAACGATGGTGGGAAAGGAGATATCGGAAAGCCAAAACTCTTGGAATCTGAAAGGCCAGGTGAGCTTCACTGAACTGACTGGCAAAGCTTCCATGAGAATGGGACAGTGATCAGAGCTTCCATGAGGATGGGACACACCAATCCGGGTTCATGAAGAATTTATCTATTCTTTCCAGTATTAAGTTACTAATCTCTCTCTTATTAGTCCAAGTATATCTAGGACTAGAAATTGCATGTCAACCATACTACATCTATCAAGGCACTCTTTGAAAGCCAAAGATCGATTGATGCTCACACCTCTACCTTCGAATTTATCCTCATCAATTAAAGGCTCATTGAAGTCTTAAGCCATGATCCACGGCAAATTATTTAACTCTGCAACTTTAGTTAGATTCTCCCACAAAATACATCTCTCCTCACTCCTAGGATTAGCATAGATAGCTGGAAACAACCAAGTGAGTCTAGAAGTTTGTACCTTGACTTCAGTATGAATGTCCTGCTCTGTTTTAGCAAGCAATTCCACCTGCACTATGTCTGAGTTCCAAAGAAGCCATAAGCCGCTAAAGTACCCAATGGTATCTGTGTGGATGGCTCCATCCAAAGGCAACCTATCAGAAATTGCCTTAGCTCTATCACCCCCCAATTTAATCTCCATAACCACAAGGATGGCCGGATCATTCTCCTGAACTAGATCACGAATGTGGCCCCTGAAAGTTAGGCTTCAGAGCACCTTTGTTGTTCCAAATAATGATATTCAGGATGGACTGGAGGTTGTAGGCCTTAGAGCACACTTTAGTGGATGGGAAAGGCTCCACTTCCCTCATCGGAGACCATCTGATCTTCAGCAAGCTTCTTGCCTTCGCTATCCACGCATTGAGTTGGGAATTGGGCTCCCACATTGGCTTGAGGATTAATTTCCTGATTCCCTTCGTATCTCTCTTCGTGTGAGTAACTAGAAACATTACAAGCAGAAAAGATTCTCTTTTCTCCAACGTGGTGAGCACCGATTCTCCGACCACTCTCGGTTCCAACATATTTCCCATTCTTGGTATAGGATGTCGCCAAGAATTCAAAGGTGGTGCTATCGGGCTGCTTGGGGTGGGAGCAAGGGTGGTGAGTTTCCTAGCTAAGCCTTCCAAGCAAGAGGTGGCGGCGCTCTTGGAGGGTGTATCAGAAGCTAAGTACCTTACAACTGCCTTTTTGTCCTTAACAGATGTGGGATAGGATTTATGTACTCGGTGAGATGGGCCTGGGCTTAAAACCTGCTCCTTACTAAAAACAGCATCTTTAGTGCTTTCGATAGGCAACCTGTTCATGGTTGGGCTTGAGGTGGGCTTATCTTTATGAATAAGTGAGCCTGCAGTTTTAGAAGCCCACATTTTCTCCCTATTCTTAGTCACGACCCCAGCCTTTGGATTGGAGCTTCTACGTGGCACGCTTTTGCTAGATGAAGGACCACTAGCTAATATATTCGTTCCCTTCGCAAATTCTGTTATTAGGTGGAATGGAGCAATCCAGGTCAGGCTGCCAGCACCCCCAGTACCATTCCCTGTACCATGACCTGTCTTTATCCCTTTCTGTCTATATCTTCTACTCACAATCATCCAAGGACCATATTGTCCTTCAACGTCCTTCGCCTCACATGCATTGCGCGTGTCAACATCGTACACCTTCTGGTGGTCTACATTTCGGTCATCGGCACCAGATGCCTAGCTCTCTTAAACTTCCTCTGTCGATGCTAACAGTCCCTTCTCCTTTCAGATAGTGTAAGGACAAGCATCAACCTTACGCCCTACTCTGCCACACGAAAAACACAACCTTTGGATACCTTCATATGTTACCACTTGCTCAAAACGACCGATAAGAATGGAGTTGATTAGGGGCCTATTGATATCAATCTGAACACATAGCTTAGTGTATTTGCCACGCGCCTCCATGGCCGTATGAGAATCAATCCCTAGCACCTTGCCAATAGATTCACCGATTTCCTTAAGCACCTTTGTTTCATATAGCTCGATGGGGAGCTCATAGAGTCTAATCCAAACAGCGATTAAAGAAACATTTGCTGTCGATGGCTTGAAGAATGGCTCCCACGGTCTCAAGAAGAGGAAGTGGTCTCCTATGAACCACGGGCCTCTCTTAATCACCATCTCTTGATCTTCCTTGGAGTAGAATCTGACTAAGAAGAAACCATAGCTAAGGTCAATACAATCCATCCTCTCTTCAGGTCTCCATAACTGGTTCAACTTGCTTTGCATGTAGCTAAGACCCACTGTTCTCCCAACTAGCTTAACAATGATGGCCTTTGACCAGGGACCTCTTGTGCGTCGCTTCGTTTCCTTAGACAGCTTGATTTCACCTGCCCCTAACGGACAGAGATGGAGGCCTCACCATTCTCATCGTCGGAATCCACGTCCTCATCCATGTGGTCAGTCAAGTCGAACGCTTGTGCAAACGCTCCTAGTATTTCCCCCACAAGTTTATCCTTGAAGGATGTTTTGACAGAAAACTCAGGAACTTGGTTACCCGGCGATGGTGAGCTTGCCCGAGATCTGCCGTTGAACTCCGCATGGTTGATATCTTTCACCTTTTTATTGCTCCAGGCCAGTTCAGCTTCTTCCTCTCTAGAGAGCGTTCGTGGTTGCATATCTACTCTCCTTCACATAGTTTTTGACCTGCAGTGTTAAAGCTAGCCTAGATTCCTATCAACTGCAATGTAAATTTAGAAGTCTGATTATCACAATTGAGCTTCCAATTGATGGTGCTTTTTAGTTATTCATTTAGATGGATAATATTGCTAAATTTTCTTTTTGGATCAATGGCTAAGAATGAGAAATAAAAAATAATAATAAAAAAAAATTAAAAAAAGAAAAGAAACGAAATTTAAGAGTTAGTGCATCTTGGGTATTGCATGGGGTATAAATTCATGAACTTGTCCGAATATCGTACGGTTGCATAAAAAATAGTAAAAACCTATTGTTACTTTTCTGCAAAATAAAATTGTCTCCTTGCATCTTGACGTTTGTGAAGAATCAAGTAAAACTAATATTGTTAGAATTGCATTACATTATTCTTGACAGGTTGCTGAGCATTATGAGCAAGTAGTGGGAACCGATGTGAGTGAGGCTCAGTTGAAACATGCAATGCTACACCCTCGCATTCGATATCTCCACACTCCATTATCCATCCCAGATGATGAATTAGTGGCCTTGATTGGAGGAGAAAATTCAGTTGATTTGGTTACTGTGGCCGCAGCTGTCCACTGGTTTGAGCTCCCCAAGTTCTACTCCCTAGTAACACGGCTTCTAAAAAAGCCAGGAGGTGTAATTGCTGTTTGGGCTTATAATGACATAGTAGTTAGCCCCACTTTTGATCCCATATTGAAGCGTTTTCGTGACACACTTCTTCCCTATTGGGACCCAAAAATAAAAGGCGTATATGATGATTATAAGACACTTCCATTTCCTTTTGAAAGTGTAGGTATAGGATGTGAGGGGAAACCACAACAACTAGATATACCAAAGGAGGTGTCACTTGAGAAATTCTTGAATATGTTCAGGTCATGGTCTCCGGTAAATACAGCTAAGGACCAAGGTGTTGATTTGTTATCAGAAAGTGTGGTAAAAGAATTTGAGAGTGCTTGGGGAGGACCTACATTGGTCAGATCAATCATCTTTAAGGGCTTTATGCTTGCCGGAAAAGTTAGGCTTTAATTTTTATTTGTAGAAAGCAGGGAAGGGACTGAGAAAAGGGGGAGTGGGTTGTTTATGATTGTTGCATAAAATATTGTAACAGTAGTAATAATAATATAAAACTTTATTCTCTTTATGTCCCATTGATATTCTATTATGAACTGGAACATAAAATGATAATTTAGTCGTTTCGAGAGACCAATCACTTGAACATTGATAAAAAGAGACCGCATCTATTTTTATTTTATTTTATTTATTTTTTATTTTTTGGTTGTTGCTTCTCGTGTGCATTACAACTGATATGGTGTAAATAGCCATATCAGACAAGGCACTAGTCTTATATAATAACAATTTGAAATAGAAATTAAAAACAACTAATCTATTCTAAACAAACAATTCTAATCTGATCGGAATCATTATTGAATTCAAACTCATAACTTTCGATTCAACTAATTCACACTGATCCTAATCTTGTCTTCAAATCTTCAACTTGCTGTCTCTGATGCTAGAAAGCACAGGTGCGGCTCTAGGATTGCCGCACCTGCACCCAACACCCAACGATGCGCCGATTCTCCAGCATTTTTTTTCTTTCTGATTCACGCTGATTTGGGTAGATTTGGCGTCGATTCGGCTCCAATTCGAGCCAAAACTAGCCGAAATCTATCGAAATCATCCGAAATTGGCTAAAATACATGTTAAAAAAAATAAATAAAAACTTGAGTTGATTTCTTATTTAGTTATTAACTAATTATATATTTGTCAAATTATTTGTAGGTTAAACAACTTAAATTGAAATTACTGAATTATTTGTAGTTATTATTGCTCTTAAATTGGTATATGTTTACCATTATATGAAAATATATTTAATAATTTCTAAATAAAGATATATTTAATAATTTATTAGTAAACGTATTCCGCTGCACCCTCACCCTACTTTTTTAAAAATTGCCGAGTCCCACACCCGCACCCGAACCTGAATTTGCACCATAGCTTTGATGTCTGAACTTGGATCATGGCTTTCTTTAGACATGACATATTTCTTGTTTTTATTTATATTTACTTTTGAAAAAGTTGTATTAAATTAACTAAACTATTCCCTCAAAAAAAAAAAAAAAAAAAAAAAAAAAAAAACCAAACAAAGAATACCTTGAATTTTTCTCTAAAACCCTGGTCCTTGAAGTTACTGTGGTCGTATCATTGCAACTTATTTGCAAGTGATCATCTAGGTTCAATTATTGCTGCTTTTAGTAACCAACATGATGTCGTAGAAGCCTGAAGAAGGTACACACTATGCTCTCTTGATAGAACAGAAACTAAACTGTTAGTTTCTGGTAGTAAACTTCGAATCCACGAAGGGTTTTCCTGAATCCACAAGGAGAATAACACTAGAATCCACTAGAAGAAAATTTGACAAAACGTCTGTGTTTATTAATAATAGTCTATCTTGCCTTTGACGGTTACAAAACATATAAATACTGAGAAACACGTCTAAAATCCCTAATTTGTACTAATTACACGATTAGGTGACAAAATACCGAATTTTACAAAAATGGAAAAATTGAGTTAAATGCAGAATCATAAACTATTGACCTTAAGGGTTGTCCTAAAACAGACGATGTTTTATTCTGACTTTTAAACTAAAAGTTATTAAGGAAAAACAAATATTACTATAAATAGCAAAAACACTGTTTTCGGGGCCTTAATGAAGGAATTCGCCTAATTTCATGCAACTCTGATACTGTCACCTTGATGGCTTCTACTAGCACCCTCCTTTGATCTTGCGTTATGACTTTCTGCACTCATGATGCTCCAAGAAGACATGTGCTATCTATTTTACATCACAACAAATACTGGAGAATAACCCTTATGCCCTAGATATTGCTTTGTTACAAGCCACCACCAAGTTAGTGTTTGTTCAAAGCTCAAGTAAAGTGATCTACGAAGTTGACCCAAGCTAGCTCGTTTCTGAAATTTGCAGCCATGATTGTTCTCTCAGTGCTTGGGGTCATGCTATATACTCAGGATCTCAAAATAATGTTGGATCGGTGTAAACTTTGGACTGCCCAACTCGTTGTGCTTTTAGCTAGAACATTAGTATCAAGTGTATCAAATGATAAAGTTTTAGCATTTGACACACCAAACACCAAAAACAATAGTTCATCTTCATTAAGCGTTTCAAATGCCAAATTTTTTTTACCATTTATATCCGTACGCTTCTATTAGTAAAAGTATACGGACACAAATGCTATAAAAAAAAGAATTTATTATATTTCTCTCTCCTTGTCGACGCCCGACCTCAATTGGGAGTGGCAGCGGAAAGACCACCATCGCCTTCTCCGCCGTCGCGGGCCCTCGTTCGATCACTAGTTGTGGCAATAGCTCCTCGCGCGCGGGGCCCTGTTGGAGGGCCCTTCTCAAATTGGTGGTGAGGTGCACATGCATGTGCTTCGTGTGGAGCTTCGGGTGCTCTCTCTCTGTGTGGAGGTAGTTAGGTCTACCTTTGGTTTTATGACACGAATCTAGGCCAAATTTTAGGTGATTACCAAAGGTGAGTGGAGTCGCCACTAATCATTGGGTTTTTTTAAGGTGTGATTAGTCACCTGTTTCTAGTTGATTTTATTACCGGTCCTAGGTTAAGAAAAAGGGGTGTTTTTCCTAATCTAATGTGGATGGCAAGAAAATCTTGATTCTTAGGTCTAGAAGTTTGGTTACGTGTGGGGAAGGTGTTAGACACCCCACAATGCTTGTCCAAGGATAGTCCTTTGTTTTGATAAAACCTTATTTATCGGAGATTGGTAGTAAAAACATAACTTTGGCATTGGCTTTTGGGGGTTTGCATGGATGGGGGCTTTGGGGTTTTGGCTTCTGAATGGTTGTGGTTCCAATCTATGTTTTCCTAAGGCATTCGGCAGAGTACCGGATTTCCATGGTGAAAATCCAGCGACATGTCACCTTGCTTTCACGGCGGAAATTAGGCATCGCTTGCCTTAGGTGACACGAACTATGACAATCACCCCAGAAAAGGGGGGAGCAGGTATATATATACATACATCATGCACAATGCTAGCACACAGAGCAAGAAAGTAAATGCCTACATCCCTAGAGCATGGCCCAAGATTAATTTCTATTCCAAATGTAGCTCACTAGAGCAGTCCTGCAAACTTTGGTAATCATGTTAGATATGCATTTTGAAGGAAATCAGCTGCAAATTTAAATAACAAAGCTCATTTTAGTCTTTGGATATTAAAATACCCAACAATTCACAACAATTCAATCAATTCAAGCCTGATTTTGGTCTTTGGATATTAAAATAAAAAGTATTCAAAAGTGTTTAATGTCATACCCAAATAACAAATGAAACCTTTGATTTGACATCTGAAATTCCCACCAATTTTGGGGTTGGACAAAATAAGGTATCAACATTAGAGACCTATTAAAGGCAACATGAGAATGACAAGAATGGATGGTAATGCAATTCCCTAAAATTTTGATGGGGCATTGTCACCCAGATGTTGAGCAGGTGAATGGTTCTATCACAAATTCTTAGATGTTTGGTCGTCACTATTCATTGAAGAATGCAATGTGAATGACGTCTCTTTGGCTTAATTAAAGCATGTCCCTGAAAATGAAATTGATTGAAGGGAGTTAATGACATGTTCGGGCTATGACAAACCCTTTAAATTTGAAAGCATTTTGGGCTCTCATTCGACCAAATTTAATCCTTTTACTCTTCCTCCCTAGTTCTTATGTGGGCACCCATTATGAGCAAGTTTTGACATTGTATTGCTGAAGTAGCCGGAGCTGATCTCTCACGGGTTTGAGATTTCTCAAGTGAATCATCATGACTAAGGTGGTCCCAATATTGTATGAATGTTCTTGAGAAGGAAATGGTCCAAGTTAAATGAATGCTTTGCTCATGGTAGGATCCAATAAAACTAGAGATAGTTCATGATTCTCCCTGAATGTAGGCTTGGTTCGACATTTTTTATTGTCAATGCGAAGGTTAGGCTTCCAAGGAATGCTTCTAGCAAGCTGAAAAGATCTTTTGATGGCCTTGCTAAATTGCGATTGTGGTCCTTGCTAAAGTTCAAGATGCTGTTAAGGCTTTTGAAAAGAAGTTCATTCGGAGGGGAGAGACTGTGCGAAAAAAGCTGCCCCAGTGTGGTGTTTTCCATGGTCTCTCGATCACTTTCACAACTTGGTTAGATTTTCAACTGAAGGGCGTGAGGATTCACATATCAAGAAACCTAAAGACATCTCAAGATACTTGGAGAAAGGGAGGACTTTGTTCAGAAAGACTTGAAGGCAAAGGAATGTTTTTTCTGATGAAAACCCGAAGGAATGTTTGTTTGGGAGAAATCTGAAGGAACCGCTCAGTCTACCCGAAGGGGAGTGAAGACTTTATCTAGGAAATACCTGAAGGAAACACTTAGACTACCAGAAGGCAAAAGAAGATCTTCTTTTTTTTCAAAGGAACTTCCCCAATCTACCCAAAGGAAATACCTAGACTACTCGAAGGCAAAGGGGATTTTTTTTTTTTTTTGGGTTGAAGACTCGAAGGAAAAGCCTACTGAAACAAGCTGAAGAAAACCAAGTTTGAGCGGGCTGATCTTGCTTGAGAGATGTTGGGTTCTTTTCACCCTTTTAAGATGCCTTGATAAAGGAGCTTGCAAATTGTATGGACCAGCTCTGATTTTTGGCAAAATTGTGCTCCTAGGCTTGCGGTAGCTAACCTTCATGGATAATGTGGAGGTTGCACAAGATGGATTTTTAGCGGTCTTATGGGAATGAGACCACTAAAAATCTACCCCAGTGTCATATTGAGAGCTCCTAAAGGCTTGGCCTTCTTCCGGTCCATACAGACGTCTTATGGATCACTGATCTCATCAATCATATTGTTCATGCTTTAATAGAATTGGTTGTTGATCATCTTTGAGATAGGGAATTTAGGGCCCTTGGTGGCTTCCTCGAAGGAAATTGGTTAGACTTCATTGGAGTAGGCAACCTAGGTTATGCCTTTCTGGATACTTGATAGGCCGAAGCCAATCATTGAAAAGGAAATTCAAAAGACTGAAGTTAGTAGGGAATCTTGGTCCTAAGAAGGTCCGACAAAATTGGAAATACCTAGGCCTTCCTCCAATAGGGTGGCCTCATGCATCCTTTTAACTGTCTCTTCTCATGTCCAACATAGTGTCTCATACTAATTGATAGAGATGTTGCATCCACAAGATAACCCAAAGTAGGTTTATTGTAATCATTGACTCCTTGGAGTGAGTTCTTGAATGAGCTATTCAGGGCTTGTGTATTCAGAAATGGCTTAATATGCTTCTGTCATGACCTTGACTAAGGTGAATTTAGAGAACATGGATGACCCTCCGGTCTGTTAGAGACAACCCTATAAAAATTGCACTGAGATTCATAATGCTTTTACTACCATCGGCTTCATCTCTTTTTGCATGGGAGAAGGATCGAGAAAAATTCTGCCCCAGTATGGCATTTTTCTGGTCCTTCGATTGTCTAAATAGCCTCTTGAAGATCCTTAGCTAACATGAACCAAGACTTCGGTTTGCAATCTTTGTTCTTGCACATGTCCTTTTGTATAAGTTGGGAGATACAAGAATCTCGAACTTCCCACATTTCTTCACACACCTCGAGATGGATTGAGATATTTTCATGGCGGAAACAAAAACCAAAGCACATGTTAGTCTTATGTCCAAATACTTTAAGCATGCCCCTATTTCATTTTGCAATTATGGGGGAGAAGTTCTATGATTGGAATTCTTGTTTTCGAATGAGTTCCTAAAGTGATGCAAATCTTAACATGACCAAATTATGGCAAGCAACTGACCATTAGCATAGGTTTTGAAAAGTCTTGGGATGGACCCTTTTTCACAATGAAAATTTTTAGGTGTAACACCTTGTCCTTTTAGGAAAAATTTGGCACAATTTGTATGGCAAAGGTTTTTGTAATGATATTCACAAAGGTCCTTGGACAAAGAAACCGATTTTGATGCAAAGACATTTGATACAAGGAAAACAAAGTTTGATCTTTTTGACAATTTTGAAGAAAAACTTAGCCTCTTGTACATTTCTATGGAAAAACTCGGTTGCTTGCCACCCAATTTATTATCTGCACAATTAGGTGGGAGATATCAAAAAATGCATACATGTCCTTGTAGGGTCGAGGACCCTTAGGACTTTGGTGGGTTCTAATGCACAAGCGGTTCTGGAACCGTTTCTCCTAAGGTTTCTCAATGTTATGTAGTAAAGATCATACCTTTATTGGAGAATTGCTACCTTGCAAACAAAATGCTTAAGGACATGCTCCTATCATTTTCAAAAATTGGCTTTGCACTCTTGATTGGGTATTTATCATGGTGAGTTTCTACTATGATGCAAGATTAATGCACAAGATTGGCAAGTAACCGAAACTTTCATGACATGCTCAATAATGCGAGAAGGACTAATTCTTTGATTGCATGCTTGTACAAGATTTGCTTTTACAACGCTGGGTTCGCTAGCTCCAATGATGGGCCTTTTACAATACAAGAAATGTAACTGCGAGGAAAAGCTCAGCTTCTAATGATGTGGACTTCTCGGGGAAGATCTTTTTTGGATTTTCCTTGGGAGAAATCTTGGACTCATGATGTCTTGGGATTCTTGACAATTTTTTGGCAGCACCTCCCCCTTGACCGGAGTTTTGGTTACTTGTCACAAATTTTATCTTTGCAAAATTAGGTGACAGAACCAATTAGTGTATGCATTAGTGCCCTTGTAGGGTTGTAAACCCTTAAGGATATGGTGTGATCTAACACGTACAAGCAACGAGGTTGCTTTTCCTAGGGTTTAATCATGGATGCTGTTCAAACAGGATCAAAGGAACCTGGAATAGAGCACAATTTCTTTGGCGCAAGCAAAAAGGGTGCACTTGTTACATGGCACTTTCCCCTAACCTCTAGCCCTGTAAGGGTATCCTTTCCTAGGCTTGGATATTCACTCTTTAGGTTTCACCTAGTCTTGATGGGCTCTGGGCTTGATCTAGTCCTCATGGGTTTGACATAACTAGGTAAACTGTATGCAACGGCTTACCTGGTAGGTTATTCCTGTCCTAGGGTACTCAATCGCCATACCCCTCCCTTCATGGAAGTTATGGGGTAGGGAGGATTGAGGGAGCCTTTTCAGCAACTCCTATCCACCCATGAACCTAGAAGTGCCTACAACATTAGTCCCAAATCTAACTATGGGTAACACTGCCAATGTGTGTGTTTGGGCATCTGTAGATGGGGTGATGAAATCCCCAAAGAGATGTGACTACACTAGCAGTGCAGAGCCTAGGTTCGGCACAAAAATGGTGTATATGTCATGCAATCCTTAATGAAGGGGAAAGACTTTTTCAAAGCACAGCAGATATATATATGGAAAGCAGATAAATGTGTAGCAGAAGTTAAATTTTGCTACCCTATGTTTGCATGTGAAGGAAAGTTGTAAAGCATGTGAGGAAAGCGGTAAAGCATGTGAAGAAAGCGGTAAAACCCCATGTTGAAAATACCTCAAAGCCTCCCTTTTGGAAAAGATTTTTTGGAAAATTTTTTTTGCTCTTTTAAAAATAGTCTACTAGGATATAGTAGAAGTCTTTTTCAGAAGGAAAGCCCCGAAGGCCAATGCCAATTTTTGTGTTTTCAAAAGCCAATGTCCAAAGATTATGGTTTTATCAAAAGCTCTAAAGGCTAAACTCTCATTGATCCCTAGTGGAGTCGCCAGTCTGTCGACGACCGGCCTCGATCGGGAGTGGCAATGGAAAGATTGCCACCGTCGTCGTGTGCCTTCGTTAGGCCACCCGCCGTGGTGACAGCTCTCGCTCGAGCGGGACCCCGTTGGAGGGCCCCTCTCAAATTAGTGGTGTGGTGCACGTGTGTGTGCTTTGCGCTGAGCTTCGGGTGCTCTCTCTCTCTCTCTGGAGGTAGGTACGTCTACCTTTGGTTTTATGGTAGGAATCTAGGCCAAATTTTAGGTGATTACCAAAGGTGAGTGGAGTCGCCACCAATCATTGGGTTTCTAGTTGATTTTATTACCGATCCTAGGTTAAGAAAAAATGGCATTTTTCCTAATCTAATATGGATGGCAAGAAAATATTGATTCTTAGGTCCAAAAGTTTGGTTACGTATGGGGAAGGTGTTAGGCACCCCTCAACGTTTGTCCAAGGATAGTCCTTTATTTTAATAAAACCTTAATTTTCGGAGATTGGCAGTAAAAACATGACTTCGGCATTGGCTTTTGGGGGTTTGCATGCACGGGGGCTTTGAGATTTTGGCTTCTGAATAGGTGTGGTCCCAATCTATGTTTTCCTAAGGCATTTGGTAGAGTAACAGATTTCCATGGCGAAAATTCGGCAACATGTCACATTGCTTTCGCGGCGGAAATTAGGCATCACTTGCTTTAGGTGACACGGACTATGACAATCACATTGGAAAAGGGGGGAGTAGGTATATATATACATACATCATGCATAATGCTAGCACACAGAGTAGGAAAGTAAATGCCTACATCCCTAGAGCATGACCTAAGATTAATTTCTATTCCAAATGCAGCTCACCAGAGCAATCCTGCAAACTTCAGTATTCATGTTAGATATGCATTTTAAAGGAAATCAACTGCCAATTTAAATAATAGAGCCCATTTTAGAGGTGAACTCTTAACTAGCAACTTTTCCATTTTGCAACAATTCAATCAATTCAAGCCTGATTTCGGTCTTTGGATATTAAAATAAGAAGTATTCAAAAGTGTTTAATGTCATACCCAAATAACTAATGAAACCTTTGATTTGACATCTGAAATTCCCATCAATTTTGGGGCCAGACAAAATACGGTATCAACACTCCTTTCTTTCTTCTTTCTCGCTCTTACTCCTCTCTCTCTCTCTCTCTCTTCTTTCTCCTTTCTTCTCTTCTCAGGCTCTCTCTCTCTCTTTCTTCTTCTTCTTCTTCTTCTTCTTCTTCTTCTCTCTCTTTCTATCCCTCTCTCTCTCTCTCTCTCTCTCTCTCTCTCTCTCTCTTTTCTTCTTTCTTCTCAGACCTTTCTCTTTTTACTCTTTTCTTCATTCTTCTCAAACCTTACTATCTCTTTCTCTTTCTTCTCAAACCTTACTATCTCTTTCTCTTTCTTCTCTCTCTTCTCGAATATCAAACACTGCATTGGAGTTTTGGGTGTCCTACAATAGAGAAGGTGACCTGAAACCCACGATAGAGTCCCACCACCATAACAATGACCCTCGTCTCTCTTCTTTAATCTCTATCTTGTTGGAGGATTTGAGTTTTTTATTTTTATTTTTTATTTGTAGTTTTTAGATTTGAAATTTGTTGGAGGATTTCGGTGGTTGTGGGGGTGGTGACTATGGGTTTGTTTTAGGTATTTGGTTGTGTTTATTTTGGGTTGTGGAGGATGCGGTGGTTGTGTAATGGTTGTGGTGGTGGTCACTAGTTGTGTTTTGTATTGGTCTTACTTTTGAGTTAATATTATTTTAATGTGTTCTAAATATTAATTTAATGTATGGAATTAAAGAATAAAATATGTGATGTATGGTGTATTGTAAAATGATGTGTTAAATTGACATATTTTTGCAACCTTTGATGCTAGTGCTCTAACAAGGCATCACGGACTTTGGCCCATCACTCTTCACTGCAACAGGAGTCTTATCTTTGGCTTTAATAGAGGAAAATTTAGATAATTCACCACCATTTTAAATTTATTATTGAATTAAAATTGCCATTCCTTATAAAAAAAATTAAATACTTTTGTCTTGTATGATTATTCTATTTTATTGTTTGTGTGAGCACATTTTTGCAATTGCATCGTCTTATCATGTGTAAGCACTAGCATAAGGTGTGCTAAATGCTAAATTTTTAGCATTTAGCATACCATACCAAAAAAAAAAAAAAAAAAAAAAAAACTTTTATGAGATGTATCAAAAGCTAACTAAATTGCTACAATATTTTTTTTATTCCTCTCTCTCTCTCTCTCTCACAGATTCCCTACTTGATAAATATATTTGTTTTGTTAATATAGATGCGGTTTGTTTTAGATTATTTTAATGTGTTATAATCTTAAAATAAAATATGTGATGTAGATGTATTGTAAAATGGTATTAAAATAGATAAAGTAACTTTTTGATGTGTCAATATAGCATTTTTTAGAACATATGATGCTAATGTTCTAAAATATGTTATTGTAACACACCGAAAGTTACTTTATTTATTTTAAGACAAATTTAACAATACAACCTATATCACATGTTCTATTTAAGATTACTCTATGTTAAAATAATCTAAAATATCCCTCAAAAATATTTAAAAATTAACCCAAAAAAAAAAAAAAATACAAACTCGGCACTACCCCTCACATCCCACCCCTACAACCTACCATTAGGGACACCAAAACCCACCACATTAGAACACCACAAAACCAATCACAAAACCCATAATAATAATAATAATAATATGGGGTAATTACACTAAACCCACCTGTGGTTTGGGCGAAAATTACTTTGCCTATCCGTAGTTTGAAAAATATCACTTAACTCACCTGTGGTATGTTTCGTTTGTTTTCCATAACTCACTTCTATTAAAATCAATGATAAATAGGTATTTTTGCTCAAATTTTATGTCTCTCTCCTCCCAAAACAAAAAATAGCTCAAAAATGCAAGAGAAATAAGATCAAAAAGTGGTATTGGTCTCTCTCTCAATTCACATAAATCTTGAACATGAAGAACATAAATCATTAAACCCAGAATTTTTATTTATTTATTTATTTTTTTTTCACATTCCCAAGTTCTCTCAAATTTTCTTAGCAACCATATAACTATAAAAGAAATCAAACTCTTCAATCTTAGTCTTAAACACCCATTTGGCTCAACTTTCAGTAAGCCTCTCATCTTTACAAGAACCTCAACAACATAAATCACAAAACCCAGAATTTCTTTCTTCTTCCCAATCGAAAACAAATCAAAAGTTTCAGCCTTTACAACCAATATAAAGCTCAAATAGCACAAACTATAATACCCAATATTTTTTTTTCCCTTTTATTTTCTTGGAAACCAAACAAAGAGAGAAAATTGAATAATGGGTATGTGTTAAACCTTAAAAAAAGAAAAAAAAAAGGGAAGCTTACCAACATAGAAGGACGATTTGGAGAAGAATTTAGAGAAGCCAGGCGTTTTATATGGTTGTGGTGAGATTGAGATTGTGAACCCATAACCAAATTCTTTAAAACCCAAAACCTCTATCTTTCTTTTCTCTCTATTGTGAACCCATAACCAAATCCACCAATAACCACTGGCTGCTGTGATTTCTGCAAAAATAAATAAATAAAGCAAATCCAAATGCAAAAACTAACAAAACCCACAAATGGTGACACAAAACCACCAAATGGAAAGCCACAACCCATTATAAAAAAACGTGTTTTCTCCCCCTAGCTTTGATGTTGCGAAACTTGTGTTTTCTCCCCCTCCAAACACTCCAAACCATGAAGAACACATTGATCTTACCACAGGTCTCTCTCTAGAAAAGTTTCTGAGTTTTGGGTGTTTTGATTCGCGTTATGTTGTGTTTTGGGGTTAAGAGATGTTTTTGTAATGGCTGGGTTTGAGGTGGGTTACAGAGATTGACGAAAACATACCACAGGTAAGTTAAGTGATACTTTTCAAACCACGGGTAGGCAAAGTGATTTTCGCCCAAACCATAGGTGGGTTATGTGTAATTACCCCTAATAATAATAATAATAATAACAACAACAACAACAGCAATAAAAATAATAATAACAATAACAATAATAACAACAATAACAATAATAACAATAATAATTATAATAAAAATAATAAAAATAATAACAACAACAACAACAACAACAACAATAATAATAAGAACAACAACAATAATAATATTAATAAGAATAATAACAACAACAACAATAATAATAATCAAGAGTTTTGAACACCGAAAACCAAGCCCACCACTATCATCACCACTATCCACAACCCACTACCATCGTTACCACTGTTTGTCAATCCAAACCTAGACCCAAGCACATTGCCGTCAACAATCCGAAACCTAAACTCAAACCCACTTCCATTTGTCAATCACAACCTGGAACAAAACCCAAATTCTATTTGCCAATCCACAACCTCAAACAGTCCACCGTCGATCCACAAACCCACCACCAACGACCGTTGGGTGCAACAGTAAGGAGAGAGAGGAGAGGGACTAGATTTGAAATATTGGTTTAAGCAAACCCAGAAATTAAAAGAGAGAAGTTGAAGGTGAGTTTGAGAGAAAGAGAGAGAGAGAGAGATGAACGAAGGGAGAGCTAGAAAGTCAAAAAATTGGAGAAGAGAGAGAAGAAGCTAACTAAAAAAATGGTTTTTATTTTTACAACATATGACCTTAAGCTTCTACTAGTAAAAGCCTAAAGTATGAAATGCCAAAGTTTGTTAGCATTTGAGAGATCTAATGTCTGAGTGTTTTCGATATTTGGTGTGCTAAATGCTAAATTTAATGCTAAAAATTTAGCATTTAGCATACTTGATGCTAGTGCTCAATGCTCTAATATATATTTCATTGAAGGGGGGAAAAAAACACTTGATAGAGTAAGTAAAATGTAGCCTGCCAACCATTTATTTGGGAAAAATGCAGAAACACCCATGAATTCTAAGGTAGTGATTATTACACTCCTTGAATTTTTATTTTAGTAAATTTACTCAATGACCTTTACACATGCTTTTGTCACTCTACATTGAAAATAAGGTAATAAACTAACAGTCCACTCACATAACATTCACGTGATAAGAAAAAAAAATCACCAAATCAGAGAGAGAGAGAGAGAGAGAGGATATCGTAGCTTATTAGTTGCATAGCCTAAACTGCCTAAATGAGGACAAATAATCTGATCAGAGGATAGCAAAGAAAAAGCTTGGTCATACCACTATCTCTCTACATCACTTCTTTGCTGACTTAGGCAAGCACTGATTTTTCAAGGCGAAAATACACTTTTGGTCCCTACATTTTGGGACTATTCTCATTTTGGTTTCTTAATTGATTTTGCGCCTACCTCAGTTCCTAAAATCAGAAAATCATTTCTGTTTTGGTCCATGCCGTTAACCCACTAATAGAAAATGCATATGTGGCATATGGAATGCCCTGTTTGCATAGTAAATGCTAAATATATAGGGATCCACCACTTTTTGAGTACTCAACTTTAAGGAAATTGAGTTTCCTATGGTACTCGAGTTCTATGAACTCGAGTTCCATAACAAATTTTCGGCAAATATGAAGTTTATTTTTTAAAATAACTCAAGTTTCTAGAACTCGAGTTACAATACAAACTCAAGTTTCAAAAAGGCGGTAGATTCTTACATATTTCTAAAATAGTGGTATATTGCTAATTATTTCAAGAAACAGTGGCAGTGAGCCATTTTTGCCCCTCAACGAGGCTTGAGATCTAGGTTTGAGAGAACCCGTGGTTCTTGAAAAAGTTAACCACATAATCTGCTTTCTCTGGGGTTTCAAAATGAACATACTTGGAAGCTGATAGAGTAGCTTCTTGTGAGAACCCAAGTGTGTTTATGTGGTATGAGACTGAAAATGGTTGCTGATTTGCAGTGGTCGAAATGTAATTGCATTTCAAAGATAAAGATAAAGATGGGTTTTGAAGAAAACCCAGTTTGTGAATTGGTGTTTGAGCTATAGTAATGTGTTTACCACCATTTAGAATGGTTTTGCAAAAATGATAAAACATGGGTTCTGAAAGATTGAAATTCAAGGAGTGAGAAAGAAAGAAACTCGCCTATGCCTTCTGTGAATAGAGCGAATTTTTGAACTCCACCAAGCACCAGTAGAAAGTTCTTTCTGATAAAACTAGAACCCTTGTGTCAGATTGCAGAGGGTTTAATTGATTTTCGACACTGCACAACCGCAGGGACGCAGAAGACGACGTCGTTTCCAAGTGTCACTAAACCTTTTGCTTATGACCTATCACCTATGGCCCAGATCTTCAATTTTGAATTAAATTAGATTTAAGTTTTTTTCAATAAATTTAATTAATTTATTATTTGTTTAAATTTTCTGAGGTGGCTTTAAAAAAAAAAATTAAAATGCTAATGTGGCATTTAAAAAATGTTAAATAAAATAGTATAATATTATTATTTTATTAACCACATTAGCATTTATTATGCAAACAGGGCATTCTGTCTGTTACCTATGCATTTTCTGTTGGTAGGTTGAGGGCAGAGACCAAAATAGAAACATTTTTTTGATTTCAGGGACCGAAGTAAGCACAAAATCAATTTAGAAACTAAAATGTAAATAAGCCCAAAATGTAGGAACTAAAAATCTATTTTCGCATTTTTCAATTACTTTTTTAAATTCCTTATTGGTTTAGGCTATTCCCTGTTATCTTGGTTTTTATTGTTTTCTGATATGAAAGTTGTTTCCTCATCTAGGTCTTTCTTGTCCTAACATTCTTACATGCTCCGGGAGCAATGTTCCCTCCTCTCACAGGAGGGGTGGGCCCCATGGTATGACCTACGTGTGGGGCCCACCTCTCATGTGAGAGGAGGAAGCATTGCTTCCGGAGCACCTAAGTTTTTTCCCTTTCTTGTCTTGTGATTTAAGCTTGTGGGGTCTCTGGGCACTATCACAAATACAAAGAAGAAGGTATGTGGGGTTTCTTTCGCTCTAAAAAGTCATCAAGGCCCAATTCACACGCCCATCTGTTCTGCTCTTCTAGCCGTTAGAAATTAGAACCACCGAGTAAGCCAATTCCTAATAGGATTTGGAAACACAAATTACAAACTTCTTGGGTTTTAGTTTTCCGTGTTCGCATTGAACATCTCCCACACCGTTTATTCTCTTCTTCTATTTAACTCCAAAACTGCCTTCTCTTTCTCTTTCTCTTTCATTCAAAAACCATCCCCCATAATTGATAAACTCTCTCTCTAATTTTTTCTCGGCGAGATGGAAGGATTTTCAGGGTCCTCCATACCCAGTTCATGTGCATTACCGTGCCCATCTGAGTCGGGTTTATTCTCGAAACCCAGAACTGGACAAGCTATTGACTATAAACTTGATGCCTTGAAGCATAAATATGCTAGGCTACAAGACCTGAAAAACCAACAAAGAAAAGGAGAAAAGATTGAACTTTCGTTGGATTTATTGCTTTCTTCTACGCTGGAGAAGAGAAACACAGCCGTTGCAGCCTTGTTGAAGCAAAGGAGTTCTATGTTACAAGCCCAGCGAAACCAAAAACTAAGAGATGGCAAAAAGAGTGAACTTCCATCGGTTTCTTCCAAGGTCATGACAGAGAATATCCCAACTAATGATCAGATTAATTTGACTTTTTCTACAATGAAACAAAGAGAACCTGTCTTTTATAATTTTCTTGCTACGATGGAAAAGAAAGATCGCAAACCTCAGATTAGTGAAGCAAAACTATCTAAGACCAACAACCAGCATGAAGTGGAAGAGGTCTCAACAGAATTGAGGTTGGGTTATGGTCCTAATTGCATCAACCAAAAGAGGAAATCACCTGAAAACTTTGCTAGTAATGTCTCTTTTTCGTCTCAAGATTGTGAAATAAGCAAAAGAAAGAAAGTTAATGGCCATGAAGTTGTAAAGGAAGAAAGTCATAGAGGTGCTTCATTGGACGGCTTTGAGGATACTTGCGTCGTAATAAGGAAGAGGGTTGAGGCAAGCTATAGTAACGAGCAATGGGTGAGGCTCTTTTTGGAGCCAGGCTTGGTAAGGAAGCATGTTTTGACTGAATGCGAACAAAAATATATTGAAGATTTCATAACTAAGCATGGGGTACAAGTGGTTTTTTGGGATTTTGATACCAAGTCCGAACATCAATTGATCTTCAAACAGAGAACAAATGGGAGCAATGTCTTCATTGAAGATTGGACCAAGGAATTTGTTATAAGGAGGGATCTAAAAGAAGGTGATGAGATTGGACTTTTTTGGGATAAAAGCAATTCAAGATTCAATTTTAGCATTCTCAAGCGAAATTTCTGCAGAGAATCCTCCCACAACTATATTTCTTAGACAAGCTCTTTGTGTATTTTGGGTTACCTCGGGCAAGGCAGCTTTGAAGATAGTAACTATTTCTTTTTTCTTTTTTCTTTTTTAGTTTTTTAGTTTATTTTTTCAGCGGAAGGTTGAGTAAGTGCTTAAAGGAAGGCCTAGATGTGTAGTTTGACATTAAATAATTTCATCTTGAAATACATAATATTTTTTGAGATATGAACAAAAAATAGTGAGCAAAAATCTTTTTGGTTGCACTTTGCGCTTTTTGATTAATATTATTCGCCTTGAAATTTAAATTATCAAAAGATATTTCATTTGTCTTTATTTCCTCATCATTAAGGATTGAAGTCATTGAATTATTAACAAATACAAAATGTAGTGACTATAGTTGTAATTAACCAAAATTAAGTTGTAAACTTTCAGTTGGCTATCACGAGGGGTTATTAATAAAAAATGCAAAATATAATGACTACAATTGTGATTTACAAATTAAGTTGTGAACTTTAAGCAGACTATTATGAAGGTTTCTAATTAATTCAGATTGGAAGAGAAAGTTTTGTTGCATTTGGAAGATTCTTGAGTATGTTTCTCGTTGTTGGTTCTTTTAGGATCATATTACAATAAGTAACAAAGTATATGAAAAATGGGTATATTATCCTACATGTAGATAACTACCAAGTTTGCCATAGGCAATTAAATTACATATGAATTGCCAACTAGTACAAAAAGAAGTGCCAAGAGCCATATAGGCATATAGCTTAATCAGCACCTCTGTATTTTTAATAAAAACATCTACCATTCAAATCCCCTGACCCCAACTATGAAGAAGCAACAAACCCAGAGAAGCAACATCGAAGCAACCCCATGGTTCGGACTGAAACCAAGCCATGGTTTGGACTGAACCCAGGCGATGATTCGGACTGAACGCAAGCGACAGCCTCTATTCTCTAAAACTTCCATGGCTGAGACTCTGTGGCTCTTCCTCCGACCATCATCGCCATCACTGGCAGTGGTCTGATCTCAAGTTCATCTCTCTGAACTCGAACCAAATCCTCTTCTCTCAAGCCAACTCAATCTCTCGGCAAAACCCCAGCCACCACCATCATAATGATGACTTCTCCACCTCAGATTATCTCTCTCTCTCTCTCTCTCTCTCTCTCTCTAAACTAGATTTGTAGTAGCCTAGAGCAAGCAACAAAAACAAAAACAATGATAAACAACAAACCTAGAGAAGCAACAACGAAGCAACCCCAAAAACCAAGCGATGATTTGGACTGAATCCTAGGCGAAGCAACCCCACGATTCGGATTGAACCCAGGAGATGATTTAGACTAAACCCAGGCAGAGGCCTTTGCTCTTTGAAACTTCCATGGCTGAGCCTCCTTGGCTCTTCTTCCGACCATCACCACCACCATCGGTAGTGGTACGATCTCAAGTTCATCTCTTTAAACCCGAACCAAATCCTCTTCTCTCAAGCCGACTGGATCTAATGGCGAAACCCCAACCACCACCATCATAATGATGACTTCTCCACCTCAGATTCTCACACACACACACACACTCTCTCTCTCTCTCTCTAAACCAGATTTACAGGGACTCAAGCCTTTGAGTTTTGGGTATTTTTTGAATCTTTGATTTAGGTCTTAAGAAAAGAAAAAGAAGGAAGAACAATGGGTTTTAGGTATATTCTGAATCTTTGATTTGAGTCTTAAGAAAGAAAAATGAAGGAAGAACAAGAACTCAGTGTAGGAACTAGAACTTGAGTCTCTAAAACTTGAGTTCCACATGGATTTTAATCCACGTAAGCTTTGCCTGCACATGGAACTCGAGTCTTAGAGACTCGAGTTGCTACAGTGAACTTGAGATGCTAAATTTTCTAAATAGTTTGGAAATGTTGGTAACTAACGAAATTATCAGCAAAATGGTGTTATTTTGCAAAAAAAGTCCTAGAATTTGGGGTTGTCAACTTTTTTTTTTTTTTTTTTTCCTTCTTTAGAATTTTGTTACATTTAGCTTGTCCCCTAGAAAAATTTCTTGGCTCCACCACTAGTGGGAGTGGTGTGGCAATTTAAGCTTTGTTTGGGAGTTCATAAGAGAATGGAAATGAGTGGAATCGAATTAAGTAACATTGTTTGGATGTTTTAAAATAAAGTAATGGAAAGCAATGGAAATGAATGGAATATAAGTAACCTTGTTTGGGAGTAACATAAAGGGAAAGTAATGAAATCATTTTATGAAAATATTACTATTGGATTCCTATTTTAAAATAAAAGGTTGAATATATAGGGGTATTTTGGGACTTTTAGTAAAAAATTCATCAAATCTAATTTTATTCCCTCCAATTCTTCCCAATTTTGGGAGGAATGAAAAATTGAGATTTTAAGGGAATAGAGATGAATGAGTGTTCTTTCTTACCATTTTCATTCTCTCTCATTTAAATTCTTAAACAAAGGATGAACTTTCCATTCTCTCCATTAAAACTCCCAAACAAGAGAATGGAAAAATATTCTAGAATTATTATTTTCATTTCTTTTCATTCCATTCCATTCTATTTTCTCCTTTCAAATTAGAGCTAAATTAGTATATCTTTTTATTTTTTTTTATTTTTTATTTTTTATTTTAGAGTCATCACATGTGCATTTATCTTTATTTTTATTATTTTTCATTTTTCTTTCATTCCTTCACTTGTTGTTTATTGTAAATATAATAATTTTTTTTCTAAATATAAATATATACTATTTATGTTAATATATACTCGGGTAATATATAATGACTAATATATTAAACCTATACATATTATAATTTATATTAAAAAAAAACTTATATATATCTCGTAAAATCCGAAATAGTACACCGGTATCAATCAGTACCTAAAATATTTTGTTTCCTTAATCAAACCGAAATAGTCTCTAGTATGGTATTGACTCTCTTGACTAGAACCCGTAATAATAATAATCATGTACTATATCT
Source organism: Quercus ilex subsp. ballota (assembly GCA_032727855.1). NCBI lineage: Eukaryota > Viridiplantae > Streptophyta > Magnoliopsida > Fagales > Fagaceae > Quercus > Quercus ilex. The sequence goes on from CM064917.1 coordinate 41,463,281, forward strand.
ATAGAATAGTTCTACATCCATAATATTTTCACAACAAAACCTAGGTGACAAGCTGTTATTAGTTCTCATCTGCATCCCCTTCATCACTTGTATTTATTTATTTACCATTAAAAGCTTATACCTAGGTTTTGTTGTGGAATATTGCCTCCCTAACTATAAGTGGTAAATAAAATGTTATGATAGTGGTGGGTCTAAATTAGAGCCAATAATAGCTTGCCACTTAAGTATTGTTTTGAAAATATTGTAAATATTTGATAGCACTATTCTAAAAAAAATCTTATTACACACTTCTTTTTGTACATTGTATACATTCCTTGTAAAATCGCATTCAATTAAAATTATAAAATCGTATTTTTAAAACATAATTCAGCCTAGGTGATATTGTGTATACAGTAAGTTTGCAACAGTCAGTGTGTGAAATATACGACACATATCTGAATTTAACTAGTGATTGTGGAAGGGCAATCACTGCCACACCCTCTCCAACTATTCCACCAACAGCAGCACTACCAAAGCCACAATTTCACTTTCTAATCGAAAGATGCGAGACCGACACAAAGTACAGAACAATACCTGATGACGTTATAATACACTCCTAGAGTCAGCTTGATCTAGCAACACTCAAAGCAAATACAAACGACTATCCCAAAAAACGAGATGAGGAAGAGAAGCAATCACCACTCTCATCCGCGCAGGAGCTACTGAGAGCAGGAGAAGCCACAATTGACCTACCACGAGGTATATTTAATTTCTTATGTTGTTCTAAATGTTTTACATTCGTTTAATACAACACTTTTACACATAACTATAATTAACATCTGCATACCAATCAGAAAATTGCCACCTCAATACTAGTGAAAGTAGTTGTGTCCTAAACCTATTTACCAAATTGGAATTGACCATGGCCCTAATGAGTACGACCACCAAGCCCCAATTCACACACCCATCTGTTCTGCTCTTCTAGGCTTCTAGCCGTTAGAAATTAGAACCACCGACTAAGCCAATTCCTAATAGGATTTGGAAACACAAATTACTATTACTTCTTGAGCTTTAAATTTCTTGCGAATGAGTTTTAGTTTTCCGTGTTGGCATTGAACATCTCCCACACCGTTTATTCTCTTCTTCTATTTAACTCTAACACTGCCTTCTCTTTCTCATTCATTCAAAAACCACCCCCATAATTGTTAAACTCTCTCTCTTAATTTTTCTCAGCGTGATGGAAGGATTTTCAGGTTCCTCCATACCCAGTTCATCTGCATTACCGTGGCCATCAGAGTCGGGTTTATTCTCTAAACCCAGAACTGCACAAGCTATTGACTATAAACTTGCTGCTTTGAAGCATAGGCTACAAGCCCTGAAAAACCAACAAGGAAAAGAAGGAGAAGAGAGTGAACTTTCTTTGGATTTATTGCTTTCTTCTATGCCAGAGAAGAGAAACACAGCCTTGTTGAAGCTAAGGAGTGCTATGCTACAAGCCCAGCGAAACCAAGAACTAAGAGATGGCAAAAAGAGTGAACTTCCATCGGTTTCTTCCAAGGTCATGACAGAGAATATCCCAACCAATGATCAGATTAATTTGATTTTTTCTACGAGGAAACAAAGAGAACCTGTCATTTATAATTTTCTTGCTACGATGGAAAAGAAAGATCGCAAACCTCAGATTAGTGAAGCAAAACTATCTAAGACCAAGAACCAGCAAGAAGTGGAAGAGGTCTCAACAGAATTGAAGTTGGGTTATGGTCCTAATTGCATCAACCAAAAGAGGAAATCACTTGAAAACTTTGCTAGCAATGTCTCTCTCGCGTCTCAAGATTGTGAAATAAGCAAAAGAAAGAAAGTTAATGGCCATGAAGATGAAAAGGAAGAAAGTCATAGAGGTGACTCATTGGACGGCTTTGAGGATACCTGGGTTATAAAGAAGAGGGTTGAGGCAAGTTATAGTAACGAGCAATGGGTGAGGCTCTTTTCGGAGACACACTTGACACTTGGTAAAGAAGCATGTTTTTGACCGAGTTAGAATAAAAATATATTTAAGATTTCATAACTAAGTATGGGGTACAAGTGGTTGTTTGGGATTTTGATACCATGTCTGAACATCAATTGATCTTCAAACAGAGAACAAATGGGAGCAATGTCTTCATTGAAGATTGGACCAAGGAATTTGTTATAAGGAGGGAACTAAAAGAAGGTGATGAGATTGGACTTTTTTGGGATAAAAGCAATTCAAGATTCAATTTTAGCATTCTCAAGCGAAATTTCTGCAGAGAATCCTCCCACAACTAGATTTCTTAGACAAGCTCTTTGTGGATTTTGGGTTACTTCGGGCATGGCAGCTTTGACAACAGTGACTATTTCTTTTTTATTTTTTCAGCGGAAGGTCGAATAAGTGCTTAAAGAAAGGCCTAGATGTGTAGTTTGACATTAAATAATTTCATCTTGAAATACATAATATTTTTTGAGATATGAACAAAAAATAGTGAGCAAAAATCTTTATTGGTTGCACTTTGCGCTTTTTGATTAATATTATTCGCCTTGAAAGTTAAATTATCAAAAGATATTTCATTTGTCTTTGTTTCCTCATCATTAAGGATTGAAGTCGTTGAATTATTAACAAATACAAAATGTATTGACTATAGTTGTAATTAACTGAAGTTAAGTTGTAAACTTTCAGTTGGCTATCAGGAGGGGCTATTAATAAAAAATGCAAAATATTGTGACTATAATTGTGATTTACAAGTTAAGTTGTGAACTTTAAGCAGACTATTATGAAGGTAACTAATTAATTCAGATTGGAAGAGAAAGTTTTGTTGCATTTGGAAGATTCTTGAGTATGTTTCTGGTTGCTGGTTCTTTTTAGGATCATATTATTCATATTACAACTAGATAACAAATAATATGAAAAATGGGTATATTAGCCTCAAGTAGATAACTACCGAGTTTCCCATAGGCAATTACATTACATATGAATTATCAAATAATACCAAAAAAAAAAAGTGTCAAGAGCCATCTAGGCATATAACTCAATTAGCACTTCTGTATTTTCAATAAAAACATCTACGATTCAAATCTCCTAACCCTAACTGTTGAATTATCAAAAAACAAAAAGTTCAAAAGGATGCAAAAGTTGGTTGCCCATATACACTACACAATGAGACACATTTATTGGCTTTTCTATAGATATGCAATCAACAAACAGAATAGTGAAATAAGGAGGAATGATTCAAGTTCTAACTAGAGATTTATAAGATTTATAAGTAGTATATACTTATAAGGAATCAACTTCAGAAAGAGACTTCTAAAACCCAAATTATAATTCCACTATTTAGACAAACCAAAACAATCCAATGACCTAAATATTCCGTAATGATATCTCCGACTCGAAATGGTCCATATTTCTTTTGGAGCTATCATCAGTATTCAACTTAACACTCCCAAAAGAAGGAGACCATGAAATACAATTTGGTAGTTTAGTATGTTGGACAGTCATATTTTAAGTACATATATAATAGAGGAATAAGATTTTGAATGAAGGATTTTATAAGCCTTGAAAAAGAAATCCATATGCAGTAAGTCTAAAAGCACCAAAAAAAAAAAGTCATCACAATTGTCTAGCAAATTGTGTTGGGGATATTATACAAAGCAATAATGGAAGAACAAGGTTAACACAAAAGACAAACAGAAAATAGGTAACTTGAAGGCACAATATCATTTTCCTTAGACAATATTTGCCCCCCACACTATTGTTGCTAAAGGGTTATCGCAAATTTGTCCCCAAGATACAACCAAGATGTTAAGTTCTACAAATAACAATTCTGGAGAAAAACTATGGGATTTCTTATGTTTCTCTCTAACTTACTATGTTTCATAAAATTGTTCACAATACTTGAAACCTCTTCAACCTTTCCGAACAGTTACCAGAAAATTCTGCAGAAAATTCAACTTTCGAGTTTCGATCGATCAAATTCTCTTTTCGATCGATTGAACAGGAATTGAATAGTGATCGAGCCATCCAGAAGATCTAGGATTTTTTATTTACCATATCGATCGAGCCAAAGTTTCAACCGATCGAAAATGCTTAGTTCCTAATTTTCACTTAGAAAATTCTAGAACCTGAATTTTCACTTTATGAAACAATATTCTCTAAACTCAACCAACATTATTACAACCTATCCATGTATATACCTATATATACAACAATCCCCCACTAGGTTGTAATAATATATGTCTCACTTGATTAATATTCTATCATGCATAATGGAAGGTATCTTTCAACTTAAACCTTCCCTTAGTGTAATTGCTCAAGAAATCAACAGAGTTAATGGTGACTTGGTGCTTAAACCAAAACTCTTAAGTGTTGAAAACGGAAACTTGTTGTTAGCACTATTATAGCCTTGTGCTCTTCCCGGTTTAGTGAACATTTACAAGAGAAAACCCTTTACTTTTGCTAGAAGTAGCACCACTTCTATGTTCACAAAGGTAAAGTTCCTTCTTATGTCCCTGTTACACAAATATTTACACTTTATGGACTTCATTAAGAGTGTAAAACTCATCCTTAATTTCATTGTAACAGTCTGCACTAATCCATCCTGAATGAGACACAAAATTAGTGCTCTTACTAATCACGAATCAATAGCTTGTTGTTACACTTTAAACCTCTTTAGAATAAATCAACTGAGGTTGGGTTCCCACTGTTGGTGATTCTCTTAAAAGAAGGGTTTTAGTCTCATTCCAATGGATGTTACCTTAACCATATCTCGAGACACTGCTTTGGTTAAAGGGTCTGCCAAATTACTATTTGACCTTACATAGACAATTGAAATGGTACCAGATTTTATTAAATGTTTTATGTAATCATGTCTTAGACCAATATGTCTAGACTTTCCATTGTATATTTTGTTGTATGCTTTGCCTAAGGTGGCTTCACTATCGTAGTACACCGAAATGGTTGGTATTGGTTGTGGCCACAACTTTATGTCTAACATATTTCTTAGCCATTCCGCTTCCTTGCCTACTACCGCCAAGGCTATAAATTCTGATTCCATGGTGGAGTGAGAAATGCACGTTTGTTTCTTTAATGCCCAAGAGATGACACCCCCACCAAGAGTGAATATCCAACCAGACGTGGATTTGTTATTACTCACGCTAGTAATCCAACTAGCATTCGAATAACCTTCCAACACAGTTGGAAATTCGGAATAAAAGAGTCCCAAACTTATGGTTTTCTTTAAATAACCAAGAACTCTACCAATTGCTTTCTAGTGATCCACATTTGGATTACTTGTAAATCTAGAAAGTTTGCCCACTGAAAACAATATGTTTGGTCTTGTACAATGCATAGCATACATCATATTACCAATAGCACTAGCATACTTGAGCTGTGCAATTGCTCTTCCAGTGTTTTCACCCAACTTTATGCTCCGATCAAAAGGTGTATTTGCTTCCTTTATATTAAGATGTTCAAACTTTTAAAGCACTTTCTCAACATAATGAGATTGACACAATAAAAATCCTTCACTATGTTTTTTAATTTTGATTCCTAAAATAGTATCAACTTCGTTTAAATCTTTTATATTAAACACAGAAGATAGAGACTTTTTAGTTTCACATACACTTTTCATATTTGTACCAAATATGAGCATATCATCCACATAAAGGCATACAATGACTCCATATTCCTTTGTGAATTTGGAATACATACATTTGTCTAAACTATTGTGCATAAAGCCATCCGACAAAATCGCAAAGTCAAACTTCTCATGCCATTGTTTTGGAGCTTGTTTCAAGTAATACAAAGACTTGACTAACTTGCAAACTTTCTTTCCATTTCTAGGAAGTACAAAACCCTTAGGTTGTTTCATGTAAACTTCCTCATCAAGATCACCATTTAGGAAAGTTGTCTTAACATCCATTTAATGTACAATCAACTTGTATTGGATGCAAGAGCTAATAACATACGAATAGTCGTGATTCTAGCCATCGGTGCATAGGTATCAAAATTGTCTACTCATTCCCTTTGTTTAAAGCCTTTCGTCGCTAACCTTACTTTAAAGGTTTATATTGATCCATTAGTATTATATTTTCTCTAAATACCCATTTACAACGAATTGGTTTAGAACCAGTAGGTAGATCTACTAGAACCCAAGTATTATCAGATAATATTGAGTTCATCTCATCATTTACAGCTTCTTTCCAAAAAGCAAAATCTCTAGAAGCCATAGCTTCCTTATATGATTTAGGATCATCCTCTGTATTAAACACTATAGGTATTTTATTTAGGACCACTTGTCTATATCCTTTAACAAGAAACAATTGAGCTTGATAAGAAATGAAGTCAGGACCAAAGTCTTTTACTTTTCTTATCCTTTGAATCTTTCTTTGTTCACTTGATGAACCACTTTCAATCCTTTTAGTACCGCCCAAAGTAGTATTAGGATTAGAGTCACCTTGTTATGTTTGAGTAGGTATCAAATCATCCATGGAATCTTTATTAAATTTATCCTCAATAAACTCAACATCTCTTGATTCCACCACTATATTAGAGCTTAAGTCTAATAATCTATATGCTTTTGAATTTTCAGAATAACCTACAAACACACTTTTCATTACTCTTGGTCCTAACTTTGTTCTTTTGGGATCAACCACTCTATAAAAGTCTAAACACCCCTACACTTTGATATAATCAAGATTTGGTTTCCTTCAATTCTATAACTCATATAGAGATACTTTAATCTTTTTGGAAGGTACTCTAATGTGCACATGACATGCTGTAAGCAATGCCTCTCCTCATAAATTAAATGGGAGCTCTGCACTTAAGATCATGACATTTACTATATCTACAAAAAGTCCTATTTTTTCTTTCAGCCAAACCATTTTGTTGGGGTATATAAGGGGTTGAACTTTGGTGTATTATACCATGTTCCTCACAAAACGTAGAAAAATCATTAGGAAAATATTCACCACCTCTATCACTTTGTAGGATTTTTATTTTCCTATCCTTTTGATTTTCTACTTCAGTTTTATAATGTTTGACATGTCAAAGAATTCATCTTTATTTCTCATTAAATACACATATGCAAATCTAGAGAAATCATCAATGAATTTAATGAAGTATCTTTTACCTCCTCTAGTTAATACACCATTCAATTCACATACATCAGAATGTACAAGTTCAAGCATAATAGAATTTTTATCCGACTTAGAAAAATGTTTCTTTGTAATCTTTGCTTGAATACAAATTTCACATTTCTTTTCATCATCATGCTTATATGAAATCATACCATGCTTTGACATAAATTTCAAGTATTTGAAATTTAAATGTCCTAATCTAGCATGCCACAAATATGAAGAATCAACAAAATAAGCACAACTAAAAACTTCTTTATTAATTAATAATACTTAGTTTGTACATGTCATCAGTAGCATATCATTTTCCAACATATATCCCATTCTTGGACAAGATTAACTTATCTGATTCAAGCACAGCTTTTACACCACTCTTACATAACAAATTGGCAGATACTAGATTTTTCTTAATATCGAGTACATGAAAAACATTGATCAAGATCAGTATTTTGCCGTAACTCATTTTCACTTCAACGGTGCCCTTTCTAAAAACCTTTGCTTTATTGTGGTTGCCCATCAGCATTTGTTGTTCTATGGAAGACTCATTATAAGTCTTGAATTGCTCTTTCTTGTTGCACACATGCACCATTGCACCCAAATCGAACCACCAATCAAAAGGATTTGCAATCACAGCCATATGAACTTCAGTGATCATATCAATATGTATGCCACTCACCATAGCAACAATGTCCTCAATGACATTCATTTCAATGGTATTGCCTTCTTCATCCTCTTTCTTGTTCTTTAAGAGTTTACATTTGCGAATGTAATGGCCTTTCTTTCCATAATGGAAACATGCCCAGTTCTTCTTGTCCTTGTTGGGATTTTTAGAGTTGTTCTTCTTGAAACCACTCCCACTTTTGTTCACTTTCAAGTACTTATCGGTCTTACTTGAACTCCCACTTTGAAAATTGCTCACATTATTCACATTCACTTGAGAATTGGTGTTAGTCCCATCTTTAACCTGACTTTCCTCTTCAATTCGAAGACGTCCGAATTGTTCTAAAGTGAGATATTCCAACATATGCAAAAGTTTCTTCCTAAAATTATTCCAACTTGGTGGGAGTTTCGCAATGATTGCAACCACTTGGAATGATTCAAGAATATTGATTGACAAATCATGGAGTTTATTCACCAAAATCTATAACTCATGTACTTGATCCAAAACTGAGATATTATTAAGCATTTTATAATCAAAATACTTTTGAATAATAAACTTATTTGTACCTATTTTCTTAGTTTTGTACTTTGCTTCCAAAGCATTCCAAATCTCCTTTGGTGACTTCAATGATGTATAAAGATCATAGAGACAATCCGAAAGAGTATTGAGAATATACCCTCTACATATCAATTCATCTTCCTCCCACATAAAGTTCTTGTTTCGGCAATTCAAAAGTGGGGGAGGGTTTTTTACTAATGAATCGATATTCAAAATCATGCCATTATGGATACCTTTTTCTATCAAAGTATCGTATTTCTAAATTCTCGTAGGGCCCCCCCGGAATTCCTTCCAGCGCCTGTTGAATAATTTTGATGGATTCTGCCATTTCGCCAATTCGGACTAAATAACGAGCTAATGAATCCCCTTCTTTTTGCCATTGTACTTCCCAATCAAATTCGTCGTAACACTCATAATGATCAATTTTACGAAGATCCCATTGTCCTGTTTCTTTCTTTGTGCCTTTATCTCATCAGTGTCTTCATCACTCGCAATAGGAAAAGGCATCAAATTCAGGTAAAAGATATAGAAGAGTTTAAGTGCAGTAAGTAGAAATTTCATCTTGTCTTTCCATAGAGAGAAATTGGTTCCATCAAAGCGATCCAATTTCACCAACTCATGATTCAACATCTTCAACACTGAAACAACACTTGTTCCTTCCATCGTAGGAAATATTGTCTAAGATTGTTGGAGATATTATACAAAATAATAATGGAAAAACAAGGTTAACACAAAAGACAAACAGAAAATAGATAAGTTGGAAACACAATTTTTCCTTAGACAATATTTGCCCCCCACATTATTGTTGCTAAAAGGTTATCGCAAATTTGTCTCCAGGATACAAACAAGATGTTGGGTTATTTTCAAGTGAACATAAGCCTCTATATATACCCATAGTGATATATTTCATCAAAAGGCATGTATAGAGAGTAAAATGTTTCATAAAACTGTTCACAAGGCTTGAAACCTCTTCAACATTTCCGAACAGTCACCAGAAAATTTTGCAGAAAATTCAGCTTTCGAGTTTCGATGATCGAGAGGTTCTTTCGATCGATCGAATGCTCTTTTCGATTGATCAAACAAGAATTGAATAGCGATCGAGCCATCCAAAAGCTCCATGATTTTTTCTTTACCATTTCGATCGATCGAGCCAAAGTTTCAACGAATCGAAAATGCTTAATTCTGAATTTTCAATTAGAAAATTCCAGAACTTGAATTTTCACTTTATGAAACAATATTTTCTAAACTCAAACAATATTATTACAACCTATCTATGTATACAACTATATATACAACAAATTGTTATTGGTATGTAATAAAAATGATGTAAGTAGTAGAATAGATGAGAATCAATAAAAGCTTTTCAACTCAATAGTATGAAATTGTTGTAAAATAGTTTGTAATGTTTCTCTTAAATTATATGCGTGTGTTTGGAAAATGTTATAACATGAATTTGTACTAGCAATGTAATCTAAAATAATTTGATAAATCAGAAGAGGATGCAGGTTCCAAGTAAAAGAGGGGGAGAACTATCAATCTATCATAGTATAAGTTATAAACAGAGCAAAAAATACATTTTACCAAATATTAAGCATGACAATTAATTGAAACCTACCGTAAATTTAACCTAGACCCAAATAAGCACCAATCATAATTGATCTCTGAAATAAACAAAATGTTAGCAAGACTAAGACTCATATTTTTAAGTTGGCAAACCATGATCAAATATAATCCATTTATAGTCTTTTTGATGAGTCTTGAGTGTATTTTATAGTTTAAGACCAAGATCCAAGTTCAGATCAATAAAAAATCAAGTTCAGAGCAATAAACAAAGGTTTTGGTTTTCTCACTTTGATACCAGCTTGACACCAGCTCGACTCATCGAAATTGTCACTTCAACACCAGTCGACACCTGGCTCGATCAATCGAGATTGCGATATTAGCAAAAATCTGACACGTGAAAAAGCTCATAACTTGCTCGTTTCAAGCCCGATTCATAATCCGATTGTTATGCTATTTAACGGACATCATTAGCTATCCCTAGGGAGGCTTTTTAGAGAGATAAATCACTGTATGTGCGGCTAGGGTTTGTATAAACAAGTTTCTCTCAATCTCACTATATTGGAGACTTTCATAGTTGATTTGAGCCTATATCTATTCAACCTGTGAGAGTTTAAAAGCATATAGAGAAAGAACAACACAGTACTGTTATTGCTGCCATAGTGCAAATCTATATGAAGCCTTAGAGAATTCAGTCAACCACAGTTGCTGATCTTAGAGTCACAAATATGGGAGTTTGTGTGTAAGAGTTTCACAATAGAAGAATCTGTGAATTCGGAGCTACGTGTGGTCATGCTAGTAAGTACTATATGAGGTATCAGTAGATTTAGAGTTAAGTTTATTGTATAAACTTTGATTCTATTAGTGAAATGTTGCCTTGAGGATTGTTTAGGTTAAATCCTCTCCACGTTTTTTACTTTGAAACCACAGTTTCAAAAGTTTTCCTAGGTCATCATTCTTGGTGTTCATGTGATCTATGCTTGTTTGATGTTTGTTTGATTCAAATCTATTTCATATATAAATAATCTAATTAATTATTGGGTTAATATTTGATAAAATTTGAGACAACTAGAGTCTAATTAATTATTGGGTTAATATATAAACAACACAATGAAATCAGTTCATGCAGGTGTTTGGCCGTAGAAACAATAATTCACTATCATGAAAGACGAATATCGAGACCCAAATCTAACAACACAAATATGTATAAATAAGATGAATAAGCACACAGTAGCAGCACATCACGTGAATAAAAAGTACTTTATTTAAAACTAAACAGCAATGATGACATGACCTACTAGCACTCGTTGTGCTAATTAAATGCTATAATTTTAGAATTTAGGCTGCGTTTGTTTTGCCTTCAAATGATTTCAGGAAATCATTTTACACCGGCCTTTATGTTTGGTAGCTACAGAAAATTGGGTCAAACGGAATTCATTTTCCATGTTGACTGTAAAATACCCTGCCTCACCCGTAATTCATTTTCAGGTTTTATTTTACCTTCAAATGATTTCCACCCCAAGAAAATAGAAGAGAGAGAGAGAAAGAGAGAGAAACAGCAAGGAGATTGCACCAAAAGCATCGGTCTCGTCACACCCAGCACCGGCCTCAACCCCAGATCGCATCGGTCTCGTCCCACCTCAGCATCGGCGAGATTGCGCCGCCTAAAGCACCTTCGAGATCGCGCCCCCTGTAGCACCACCGAGATCGCATCCCAGCATCGGCGAGATTGCACCAATCGTCATTGGAAGCTCATCGGCGTCGCAATTGTAGATCGTCACCACCCAAAACCGATCTCATCCTCGACCCACCCTAGACTGAGCTCGTTCTTGACACACTGATCTTGTTCTCCCTCTTGCTCAACGTCGCTGATCTGGCCGCCACCGACCACCAGCCCACTCCACTCCACCCCCAAACCCACCCGATCTGGCCGCCGCCATCCTCCATCCACTCTGATCTCTCTCTTTCCCGATCTATCTCTCTGTCCCTCACTTTGTCACTCTTTCTCCCTCCGATCTCACTCTTTCTTCCTCTCCCTCAATTTTTTTATTTTGATTTTTGGTTGTGTTAAGTGTATATTTTGGTTGTGATAAGTGTGTATTTTGAAATTTTCTGTAATAAAATTTATTTGGATGCTGATAAAATGGCTGAGAAAATGTGAAAATTTTGTAGAAAAATAGCATTTTTAAAATGTTACCAAACACCGAAAATTGTTTTCCGGACTATTTTCCATTGCAGAACCAAACACCCAAATTTCATTTTCCTTACGGAAATTCACTTTTCCTTGCATTCATTTTACACTCGGAATTCGATTTACATTGAACCAAACGCAGCCTTAGCACACTAAACACTAAAAAATCATGTGCCAAATACCAAAAAAATTGGCACATACTACGGTGCAATTCTAAATTTCTAATTCTAGCATTGTAAGGATATTTTGGATTTTTTTTTTCTAATTCTAATTCTAGCATTTACACCAAACACTAAAAAAACATGTGCCAAGTGCCAAAAAAATATTTTAGTTTTTTTATTCAAACTTTCTCTCTCTTCATTATTGTTGCAATTAATTAATAGTTATTTAAATTTTCTCTCTCACATGTCTCTAATGCTTTTGGGAACAACAAAAAAGAAATAACAAAAAAAAGAATAAAGAAAGAATATTTAATTAAAATGGTAAAAATAGAATAAGTGATATAGGAAGCATTATAGAGTCATGTATTAAAATAAATAAAATAAATTTTTAATGTGTTAAAATTTCATTTTAATAGTTCGCTTGATGCTAGTGTTAGCCAATGGCAAGCTAAAAACAAACCATGACCACGAAACTTAACAGAATGACTCATTAAAAAGAAAAAAGAAAAAAAGAAATGGAAAAGTCACCTACATACAAAGATAGAAAAGGTACGAATTAAACTTTGGTCTAGATGAATCCCACCAGGTTGGTAGGTAGCCACCCCATTCAAACTTTCTCTCTCTTCATGATTGTTGTAATTAATTAATAGTTATTTAAATTTTCTCTCTCATATGTCTCTAATGCTTTTGGGACAACCAAAAAAAAAAAGAAAGAAAGAATATTTAATTAAAATTATAAAAGTAGAATAAATAATATAAGAAGCATTATAAGGTGGTGTATTAAAATAGATAAAATAAATTTTTAATGTGTTAAAATTTCATTTTAATAGAATGCCTGATTCTAGTGTTAGCCAATGGCAAGCTAAAAACAAACCATATCCACGAAACTTAACAGAATGACTCATAACTACAAAAAAAAAAATAAATAAATAAAAAGAAAAATAGAAAGAAAAAGAAAAGTCACCTACAAAGATAGAAAAGGAGCGAATTAAACTTTGGTCTAGATGAATCCCACCAGGCCGGCAGGTAGCCACCCTATTCAATTAGAGTAAGTCTATTGACATAAAATTTTTTATAACTTTTTTTATAATTTGTTTATGTAATAAGTTGTAAGTTGTGAAAATAAAATAATAAGTTTATATGGGTCCATAATTGTACCACTTATAAGTCAGTGCATGGCAAAATTATAGTAAAATTGTGAAATTAGTTGTTATACTAGACTTACTGGTACAATTAAGGTCAATTACGGATGCTAAGAGCGTAAGCATATACGTCATAAGCTTCGGAAGGCAATTACCAGCAACGACTATAAAAATGAAAACCGAAGCAATTCACAAGACCAACAGACCAAGCTTAACCTAAGAGAATGGCTGGCAAGTTTGACAAGCAAGCTGATTTTTACGTGAATGGTAGGCCAACTTACCCAACCGAGTGGTACTCTATGCTGGCTGCTCTCACTCCTCACCACGCTTTAGCTTGGGATGTTGGCACCGGCAATGGTCAAGCTGCTATTGGTGTTAGTGTCTTTTTTTCCTCTCTACATCTCTCAATTACATTGTAGTTTGATCCATCTTAGCCAGTTTCTGTTGAGCAATTTACATTTTGTGCTTATAATTATTATTTTTTTGCCAATAATGTGGGCGCATATCCCACCTCTCTTGAAGCATCTTACTATTCCCTTGGAGCTAAGATTTCAAGTTATGAGGGACCGAAGTATAAACAGAAAATTATATGGCTGATTATTGCGCTTGATGTGTGCTGTTTATATGGGTGTTTAGTTATTCTTCTACCAAATTGCTAGTTTGACTAGCATAATGAGGATGTTCTAAGACCTGTACTGTTAGAGCCTAGATTCATGTCACCCGTAATGTAAATTTAGAAGTCTGGTTATCACAATTGAGCTCTCAATTGATGGTGCTTTTTAGTGATGATTCATTTACATGGATAATATCAGAAAAGCAGAAATTGTTAAAACTCTATTTTCGATCAATGGCTAAGATTGAGAATTAAAAATTAACTTTCAATCCCAAACCTTGAATTAGTTGAGTTAGAAAATTAAAAGAAAAAAGTTCAGAGTTAATTTATCAACTCTTAATCTCTAGCAAAAGAGATATTTCATCTTGGGTTTTACATGTATTAATCCATGAACTTGTCCGTATCTTGTACTGTTGGACTGAAAAAAGTGAAAAAAAAACTATTGTTACTTTTCTGCAAAATAAAATTGTCTCCTTGCATCTTGAAGTTTATGAAGAATCAAATAAGACTAAGATTGATAGAATTGCATTACATTGTTCTTGACAGATTGCCGAGCATTATGAGCAAGTAGTTGGAACCGATGTGAGTGAGGCTCAGTTGAAACTTGCAATGCCACACCCTCGCATTCGATATCTCCACACTCCATTATCCATCACAGATGATGAATTAGTGGCCTTGATTGGAGGAGAAAATTCAGTTGATTTGATTACTGTGGCCACAGCTGTCCACTGGTTTGAGCTCCCAAAGTTCTACTCCCTAGTGACACGGCTTCTAAGAAAGCCAGGAGGTGTAATTGCTGTTTGGGCTTATAAAGGCATAGTAGTTAGTCCCATTTTTGATCCCATAATGACGCGTTTTTATGACACAACTCTTCCCTATTGGGACCCAAAAGTAGAAAATGTATTTGATGATTATAAGACACTTCCATTTCCTTTTGAAAGTGTAGGTATAGGATGTGAGGGGAAACCACAACAACTAGATATACCACAAGAGGTGTCATTTGAGAAATTCTTGAATATGTTAAGGTCATGGTCTCCAGTAAATACAGCCAAAGACCAAGGTGTTGATTTGTTATCAGAAAGCGTGGTTAAAGAACTTGAAAGTGCTTGGGGAGGACCTACATTGATCAGATCAATAACCTATAAGGGCTTTATGCTTGCTGGAAAAGTTAAGCTTTAATTTTTTTTTTTAACTCTAGAGGGTAAGGGGTTGAGGAAAGAGGGAGTGGAGGGTTGTTTATGATATTTGCGTAAGATATTGTGATGGTTAATAGTAATATACTAATTTAGTAGCCTTCTCTATATGTGCCATTGAAATTCTCTAGTTACTATTGCTCTTGAAAAAGTGTTAAATTAAACAATGTGGGCCTTAAATTTTTCGCTGAAACCGTAGCCCTTTCTTAAGGCTTGGCTTATGTAGAGTGTTGCCTTTCTTGTGCATTTTTCGTCCCACCAGTTACTGTGGTTATTTGTATCATTGCAACTTATTTGCAAGTGACCATCTTTGTTTAGTTACTGTTGCTTTTAGTAGACAATAAGTACTGGAGAATGATCATTATGCCGAAGATATTGCTTTGTTACGAGCCAGTGAAGCCACCATCAAGTTTGTGTCTGATCGAGGCCTAAGTAATATCATCTACTACGAGGGTGATCCAAGCTGGCTCCTTGCTGAAATTTGCAGCCATGATCATTCTCTCTGTGCTTGGCCTCAAAATACTGGTGTATCGATGTGCTTCTAGCTAGCTCTAACATGGTAGCACAGAATTTGGCCCACCACGCTTCTCCACAACAGGAGTTCTATCTTAGGCTTTAATAAGAGACATGTTTTTCTCCTTTTTCCAATTGTTTTGTGTATTTTTTAAATTTATTATTGAGATAAAATTGTAATCCCTTATATTAAAAAAAAAAATTAAATATTTTGTCCTGTGTAATATATCTTCTATTGAGGGGGAAAAACCACTTGACAGAGTAAGTAAAACGTAGCCTCCCAAACGTTTAATTAAAAAGAAAGAATGATGAAATACAAAAACTAGTTTTAAGATTTGGGCTAATGTCAGGTAATACTAAACTTTTCAAAAATATCCAATTTGCTTCATGAGCACAAGCGTCACTTAAAATTGTTTTAAATTCACTAGCTCTTCATGATTCATTTTTCATCTTTAAGTACTATTTATCTACCATTGGCTATACACACTCCCTCGAACATGTATAGCCATAATACAGTCACTGTGTGCACTCAAAACAAGTTGTTAGATGAAAGCGGAAGACTAAGAGGAGTATGGAATTTTCAAACAGTGCTAAGTGTCATTTGTGCCGAGAGAGAGAGAGAGAGAGAGAGAGAGAGAGAGAGAGAGATATTTCTAGGACTTTTTTTTTTCTTTTTTTCTTTTTTAAGTTTTGAAAACTTTTAGTCCTATCTGTCTCTTTCCTAGAACTATTCTTCATCCATGATTATCATGATAGTGGTCATGATGGTTAGCTAAAAGGGGATTAGGTAGTTCTCAAGGGTTATCATGTGGCCGTTGTTGTCTGCAGGCTTCTAGAGTACTTGGGCCTGTTTCACATAGAGTTCCTATATTAAGAGATTCTATCCTTTTGAGAGCTTTCTAACAACATGACCAGGAGGGATCTATATGTACATGAAGGGAGTCATTTGAGTTAATGAGCCAATGAACTTCTGGTGGGTGGAAGATTCCTTTTGCATGGATGTCATTTTTCGAGTTGAGCTTGACAATCATTGATCCTATAGTGATTTTGTATCCAAATCTTGGATGATTTGTAATAGAATACTCTTTCCAATTTCCATTACGGGCATCTTTTTCAAAATTTCAAACAAGAATTTTTTAAAATAATTGTTTTCATTGGGGAAAAGGAGCCTGTAAAATCCTGGCTCAAAATGAATACACAAGTAATACTCATTGAGTAAGTACCACATGTAAAGATAATGTAATACAGTCCAATTGGCTATCCAAAAGGCAAAAAGGGTTTTCCATGACTGGTTTGGGTCAGGATAAAGGGCAAAAAAATGGTTGTGGTGATTAGGTATTTTGGGATGATTGATGCCATGTTGATTGTTAAAAGAATGTTAGTGTGTGTGTGAGTTAGAATAACAATATTGAGTATGCCTTTAATAGGGTTAAGACATAAGATACAATGACAAGAAGCCAACCTTAGGGTAGGGCAGTTTTAGGTGCCTAATACCTTCCCGAGACCGTACCTTAACTCCGAACCCATATCTCTGGTAGTAAAATCAAAAGGTCTTTCCTCGAGAGGATGCTATATACATGGTTCCTAGGCCATTGCAAAAACTAGGTGGCGACTCCCCCATTGTGTCCACAGTGGCGACTCCACTGGGGATTGTGAGTTTAATTCCTATGTATCCTATGTCTTAACCTTAATAAAGGCTTACTTAATACTTGTTTGCACACATATCACATGGTTCTTTTGTCCCTTTTATCTTGGTTGGTGATGAGTGGGAAGATGGAAGGCTCCATTTGGGCCCAAGTCTTTCGAAGTTTATTCCACCAACTCATGATACCCTTTACATATCTCTTGTTTGTTCAACCATATGTCTTGTGCTCTCCTAAATCTAAAGGACAAATAAAAGATGTAAAAAATGAAATGATGACCCCAAAGTTATGGCATACCCTAAGACAAATGGGACAAAGGAAAAGAAGTTCTCACATATAGGAGGCTTGTCCCTAAATCTAAAGGGTATATTTTAACTTGAAAAGTTCATAAGACCATAGCCTAATTGCCATCATAAGTCTAAATCAAAAAGCCCTTTTGAAAAAGAGGACCAAGATCCTACAAAGTCAATATGAATTTCCCTAATCTTGGGCCTCTTTGTTGAATGCCTAGGCCCAAAACGATGAGAACTTCATGGACCTTGAGAGGAAGGCTACAATATATTCTAGCTAAAGGGCTACTTCAAAAAAAAAAGGATGATGATAATGAAATGAAAAGAGAAGAGCCCAAAGGTGATGAATATATTGTGAGCCTATATATGAGATAAAAGGTTGAAAATCTCTAAGTACATTCTAATGAAAGCCCATGAGAGAAAGATAAGAGCATTGTTGTAAATGGACCAAAGCCCAATGAAATAAGGGACAAGGTTCATAAGAGGAAAGGGAGAGATTTTGTAATTGGGTCTTCATTAAAATAGACTTAAAGGCTTTCTAGGAAAACCTAAAAACAAAAGGAATCTTTAATTGGGAAATGACTTTATAAAAATGGGACTACTTTTCAGGCACCGTTGCACCATCAAAGTCAAGAAAACACATTCCCACTCCAATTTGGATTCGAGAAAAGAACGAAAGGCGTTTGGTCAAGATTGATCACACACATCAAGAAGAAGAGTTCCAAGTAGGGGAATCTTCTCAAGCAACAATGGCCGCTCCAATTAATGATGAAATAGCACAAAAGATATTCAAGGCATGGAGGAACAAAGTGACGCTCTCAAAAAGATGTGAAGTCACCTCACTAAACTCAAGGAAGCCAAGTTGAAGAAGTCCCCACGTGTAGAGGTTCTCGACAAGGAAGAAGGGGAAGATTGGGATGAAAAGGACAAAACTGATTATGAATGGAACAAGCAATTTGAAAAACTCACGGCGGAAACCATAGCCATGAGAGAGAAGATGGAGAAAATGCAACAAGCCTTTCGAAAAGCCAAGGGACAAATGATTGTCTCTATAACATGGGGGGCATAAGCTCCAAGACTCCCATTACACCTCCAAAGTTCAAGATTTCTGATGTGGAAAAGTTTAATGGAACTGGAGACCCAAAGCAACATGTTAAGAGGTACCTAAGCATTGCTAAAATGAAAGGGTTGGATGAGAAGCAAACTTTGCATGCGTTGCCTCTCTTACTCATGGGGGGAGCATCAAGATGGTACTATAGCTTGGATCCTAGCAAAACTAAGGTGTGTAATGAGCTTGTGGAATTATTTGTGGATCAATTCATCTTCAATACTATGATTAATGTGACTTTAAGAGATTTGGAGACCACTAAGTAAGGAGTAGGGGAAACATTCTCCGAATACATAACAAGGTGGAAGGGAAAGGCATCTAGGATGGTTAATAGACCAAATGAGAAAGATCAAATCAACATGATTGTCAAGAATTTGCTTCCGGCGTATAATAGTAGGCTCTTGTCATCGCCTATTAGTTCTTTTGGAGAGCTGTGTGATTGTAGAACTAGGATAGAGGATGCCATCAACAATAGACAATTGGAGAAGGGTAAGAGCAAACCTCCAATCAAGAAGGCATATGGATGAGGTGCGACTACCTTTAAAGCTCCCAATCCTGTGAATGTAAGTGTCATCATACCTCAACAAACCTTAGCCTACCTAAGCTTTACAAAGAAAGCCCATCGAGAATTTTTTGACCTAGGAATGACCCTTGCCCAAGCATATGAGAATTTATCTTCTAAAGGATTCGTCAAGCCTCTAGATCCCACACCCATGCCTAATCCCTTACCTCCTACTTGGAACCTTAATAAGTATTGTCACTTCCATCAGAAATCCGACAATAAAACCGACAATTGCTTTCACCTCAAACATGAGATACAAAATCTCATGGACAATGGAACCCTCCCAAATCCCAATATCATCACCAAGCCTAGCATTAGGAAGAACCCTTTGCCCGATTATCATAGGGCTCCTCCTTTATATCAAAATTGGGTGCAAAATCAATGAAATCGAATGAGATTGTTCAAATTTGATAGAGATTGTGGAAGTTAATGTCGTAGAAGTCCAAGGAATATAGGATGAAGAAGATGAGGTTTTGAAGAATGCGGTGGCTGTGTGGGGGATACTTCTCAAAGGAATGATCGAGCTAAAGAAAAGAGTCATAGAGGACAAAGTAGCCAATATTATTAGGAGTGGGAAACACTACAAACCATTCTTTTTGAAGAAGGATCATCCTAGTAGGGACATAGGAGAAGGGTCCAAGCCCACGAAACCTAAAGGGAAAGAAAAGAAAGAGGAAGATGATCGAGTTTTGACTTAATTGAAGAAGACTCAAGCTCATCTATTGGTATGGGGCTTGCTTATGGCTTCTCATAAGCATCGTAGTGCTCTCTTGGATACTTTGAATAGAAAGGAGGTACCCATAAAAAATACACCACAGAAAGTGCTATCTCTCATGGGAGTTGAGGCCCCATCTCATCCTCTCCTCACCTTTTCCGATAAGGAACTTCCTCTCAAAAGAGCGACTCACACTAGACCTTTACAAATTGCCATTGGGTGCATGGGTACCAAGGTTCCTATAGTGTTGATTGATAATGGATCCGCATTGAATGTATGCCATTTTAAGACCGCCTTTACCATTGGCCTAGACATGGAGATTGTCATACCCTCTCATTTGACCGTTAGGGCATACAATAATACCTCAAGAAAAGTTATAGGCACTCTCCTTGCAAGATTGTCCCAATAGAGACAATTGTGGAATTCCATGTCATGGACATCACTCATAACTACAACCTTCTCCTGGGAAGGGCATGGCTTCATCCTATTGGTGCTATTCCCTCTTCTCTACACTAAAAGATGAAGATCCCATGAAATGGAGAAATTTCTGTAATGCTCGATGATGGTGAGATCCTAGCACTAGTTTGTGGACTTGAGGAAGGAGGAGGTGAGCTCCAAATGATTGGCTTTGAATTTATGAACATGGCTGATTATGGATTGAAGGATGAAAGGTATACTTCGGATTTGGTCACATTTTATTGCCATGAGCTGATTGCAGTGATGAAGAACATGGAGTATATGTTTGGTATGGGCCTTGGAAAAGAAGAAAAAGGGGTGGCTGAATTCCCCAATTTCAAGACTCAACTAACTAAGGAAGGTTTGGGATTCTTTGAAGGCTGGAATCAAGAAGAACCTTGGTACCCTTAATGGAAACCTTGTGAAGGAAGGGGGAGACTACCCTTTTTGTGGCTCTCTTGAACTTTAGGTAGGTAAGGATGGAAAGGTGTATCCGGGTTGGGAGATATTCTTCAACGAGAAGCTCACCTTCAAAAAGAAGCCTACGGTGGTGATCAAAGAAGTTCAAAAAGAAGCCGACTGGGTGGATTACATGGATGCTGAAGCAATGGAAGCTGTACTGAAGATGGAAGGGGACATGTTCGCCATCGTCAACGAGGAGCCAAGTGATCCTTCTGCCTTCATCATGCCTGTTATGGGGCAACTTAATAATTGGACTTAGGTTGGGTTTTATAAAAATGTGGGAAACAAAATGTGTAATGCAAGTCCCAATGTATTTTTCAACATTTTTAATAAGATGAATTCTAATTTGACTTATTTTGATGTGTCCCATAATATTGAAATTTTGTACTTAAATGATTCAAAAGAATTTGAAAATGAAATTAATAAACAATTGGAAACGAAAATTGAACCTATGGAACCAACTTTTGAAACTCTTAATTTGTGCAATGATGAGACTTCACGTTTAATTAAAATTGACTCAACCCCAAAATGAAAAAGAAAGAAAAGATTTCAAAGAGTTGCTCACCGAATTTCTAGAGGTGTTTGCAAGGTCCTATGAAGATATGCCTGGTATTGATCCTGAGATAGCTCAACATCACATTGACATATGCTCACATGGTGCCCGTCAAGCAAAAGTTGAGGTGTATGAGAACCGAATAGCTTCTAAAGATTAAAGAAGAGGTCACCAAGCAATTGAATGTCAGGTTCATCAAACCCGTATACCAAGCCAAGTGGATAGCCAATGTTGTACCTGTACCAAAGAAAGATGGAAAGGAAAGAATGTGTGTGGATTTTAGGGATTTGAATAAAGCTTGCCCTAAGGATGACTTCCCTCTTCCTCACATAGATGTCTTAGTGAATAACACGGCTAGTAGTACCTTTATGTCTTTCATGAATGGTTTCTCGAGATACAACCAAATCAAGATGGCTCCAAGGGATATGACCAAGACTACCTTCACCACAGAATGAGGAATTTATTGTTACACCGTAATGCCATTTGGACTTAAGAATATGGGTGCAACCTAACAAAGAATTGCCACAGCCTTGTTACATGATATGATGCACAATGAGGTAGAAATGTATGTCGATGATTGTGTTTCTAGGGTTTCTGGGCAAAACCCACGTGTGCATAATCTTGCCTATGCACGTAGGCTTGATTATGCGCATGCAGGGTTGTTCATGCGCGCACATAAACTACCCAAGAAACCCTAATTTTGTTTTATCTATTTTTGCTTCTGTTCTCACATGCAATACTTTTGTTTTAGATCCTTTTTCATCTATACATGTTGTTGGGATTCTGTTTCACATGATTAATTGCTTGTTTGCTTTCACATGTTAGAATTAGGGTTTTATTGTTTTAATGCTATGAGCATGCATTCACATGCTCAAGCATAATGGCATAGGTGCTGAGTTGCTACAAGGTAAATGAGATAAGTCATGCATTTGTAATGTACATGAATTTATGATATGATCTTGCTTAGGTTTGATCTTATGATTATGTTCTTAATGCTTTAGGTGATAACATGATTTGTTTTTTTTTTCTACCTTGATTTTAATGATTCACATGCTGCTGCCTTGAATGATGTAATATGGTGCGATGAGAAGTATGATAGATGAATGTTAGGATGATGTGAAATGCCATGCTAGATGAATGTTAGGGTCTATGATTTGATGAGATGAATGATTAGATGTTAGCGCTTGGTTGATTGCCATGACAAATGTATGATTAGGTCTTTTGGGATGATTGATGTCATGTTGATTGTTAGATGAATGTGCATGCGTGTGTGTGTGTGTGTGTGAGTTAGAATAACAATATTGAGTATGCTTTTAATAGGGTTAAGTCATAAAACACAATGATGGGAAGCCAACATTAGGATTGGGCGATTTTGGGTGTCTAACAGCTTCCCAAGACCATACCTTAATTCCAAACTCATATCTCTTATAGTAAGATCAAAAGGTCTTTCCTCGAGAGGACACTATATATATGGTTCCTAGGCCATTGCAAAAACTAGGTGGTGACTCCCCACTTATGTCCACAGTAAGCCACAGTATTAGTTGGTCAATGTTTTTGCTTTCTTTTTAGAAGGGTCATTGTGAAATTTGGATTAGCTCACATTTTTTAAGAGAGATCCAAATCAAAATTATGAATTTCCAAATTGTAAATATTTTAATTTACGTATGTATTAAATAAGATTAAAATTTTGAGGGAATTAAATTTATGTGGCTCTAACACTGGGTGTGGGACCTAGGGTAAAAATATGAAAATTAATAGAAAACTAACTCATGCAATGCACAAAAAATATAAGTAAAATTCAGATATTTGTATATTTCTAAAATATGCATATAGTTTTACTTTTATTTATGAGATAACTTTTACTTTTTTAAAACTTTCAAACCTCTTAAATATTAGAATTTACAAGTTTTAATTTTTTTAGATGAAGAAATTCGTATTTTTGGGGCAAAAATGTAGAAATATATTTTTAAATTATTTTCTTAAGGATTAAAAAGAATTTTTAAAAATTTTGGTAGGGCCACCCAATAACATGATTCCACCATGTATATATAACTCTTCTTAGTATTTGTTGAGGTCCTATTCTTCTTTTTTCTTTTTTCCTTTTTCATGGTCATGCTACCTCATCATATCATACTACAAGTCAAGTAAGCTTACCTAAGCCAAGTCTCTCCATAAGAATGATAGAAGAATTAAATGGGAACTAGCTAGGTGAGTGGGAGCTATAGTCATTGGCTACAACAAAGATTGTAGCCAAATTGTGTCCTTCAATAAAGGACTTAGTGTTTTCCCCATTTTACACCCTTCAATAAAAACATACCATGTCAGCATTTTTCTAATAAATCAAATAGACATACCACACAAAATCACTCCATCTTAATACATCCTTTCTCCCAAATCCCTCTCATTGGGTCTGACATTAATGGCCAAATCCTTAGGCTTTTATCAAAACCACCCATCAATCACCATCAACAACAATGGCTTCTAAACTGAAGCTCTTGTCTCCTCCTTACTCGTTCTCTCTCTGTCTTCTAGACCGGGCTCCCTTTCTATCTCATGCACACACTTTTCAATTTAGTGCTAGAGAGAAACTAATGATTCATGAATTGAAGATTTGGAGGGTCTTTGGTTCTTTAGCCGTGCATTGGTGGGTGGTTGTGGTGAAAGTATAAGGGTTCAGCTATGGTGGTTCAAACCATGTGTGTGTGCGTGTTTGAGAGAGAGAGAGAGAGAGAGAGATGGGTTGGTGGAAAGAAACCATCACCAGAGATAATGGCAGCATTAATTGTTGGTAGGCAGAGTTTGAAATCTTATCGAACTCCCCGTAGTGTCTTTGGTGGGTTGGAGATTCGGTAATGTTAAGAAGGAGGATAGGTTAGATTTGAAACGTTTTCTGAAATTTTGAGTTTTTTAATTTTGTGTGTGAGAAGATGTATTGAGTTTTAAGTAAAATGTTGATGTGACAGGCTCTTGTTGAATGGTGTAAGCCGAGAGCTTTGCACTACATCCATATCAAATTTGTACTCAAAAGGAAAAAGACTAAGTCTACTTCTACACTTCAACCCCAAACCAACCTCATGGGTACCAACTTATTCATTTGCCACATCATTTCTATCTTTTCCTTTAAACAAAGAAAGACCAAAGACTATAAGCTTTGACATTCACTCAAAGTTCAAAGAAGCCATGACAAAAAATAAAGAAGTAGAAGATTTCTCATCACCCATGATTTGTCAGGATGAAAAATCATTCCAAAAGGATTTTGGGAACTCATCATCTTCTCATTTTACTTAAATATAAAGAATAATTGCAACAAAGTAAGAGCAACTTCAGTCAAAAACAAAAACATCTCTATGGGTTATCATTGGAAAATTTGAAGACACCTCTTCACCTACAATAAATAAACGTAGTATATCACTTCAAACTTTGATTCATAGCCCAAGTCCATAAGTTTTCTTTTGGAAGGCCAAAAAGTGTGTTTAGCAACTCCAACAATTCAAGAAGTTGACTGTGCATGAGGCTTGCCACGCCACTAGTAGCATTCTAAGCTTCTGAAAAAGCTAGTGCACATTAGGATTTTCACACATTGGGTATATGCGTGTGAGTGAAAGAAATCTCACATTAAATAATAATTAGAAAGGTGATCAGAGTGGTGTATTGTTATAGGGAAAAATGTGTGTGTACTTAGAGCCCTTACAAGTATAGTTCGCACAGGGCAAGCTCATAAAGCTCACATAGAAGGCCCAACAAAGGATTATTGCCAATGGGTGCTAGATCACAATGTGGCACACGAGGTTCCAATGGACATGAACATGTGGGCCATTTTCTATGGATAAGCGTGTGGGGTTGACATGTGGTTCCCATGGATGACGAACAAAAAACCCATGTATGACGTGATGGTGAAGAGGAAAAAAAGCTCATAGGTAAGGAGAAGTTAGTAAGACTTGGTTAAAGTCTCACATTTGGTTTAAATATCCCATGGGCAAGCAGAGACTCAAACATGTGGAGAATTTATTGAGTATACATGTGTAAGTGAAGAAAGTCGCACATTGAATAATATTGAAAATGATGAGCAATTAATGTAACATAGTTGGACCCAAACTCGTAAGTTTACTTGTGAGCTTAATTAGTAGTGCCCTTATGTTTTATATTAACTACTTAATCGGAGCCTCCTCCAAATATGGAGGATTTATTGAGTATACACGTGTAAGCGAAGAAAATCGCACATTGAATAATATTGAAAATGATGAACAATTAATGTAACATAGTTGGACCCAAACTCATAAGTTTACTTTTGAGCTTAATTAGCGGTGCCCCTATGTTTTATATTAACTACTCAATCAGAGCCTCCCCCAAATATTTTCTCCCCAACATTTGGCTCATTAATTTAATTGATGGTGCCCCTATGTTTTAGGGTATGTTTGATTGGAGGTGGAATAGGATGGATAGAAAAAAAGAAAAAAAAGAAAAAAAGAAAATAGAAGTGGGTGTTGTTTGGTAAGGAGAGAAAAGAAGAAAAAATTTTAGTGAGGCCGAGGTATTTTCCACATAAGTCCATAAAAAATCTATCTCTTCAAATTGGAGAGAAAATAGGCATGAAAAGTGTTTTACTTGCTCAATTACCAAATTGCCCCCAATTCACTCTCACCTACACTCTCCTCGAGGACGTGAAAGACATAAAATATCTCTCACCTTGCTTCTATTTTGTTTCTTCTACACAGCCAACATGAAAGTATAGGGAAAAATTGGCCTTTGCCCTTTTTTAAAAAACAATCCGGCATTTTGCCCTCTTTTTCAAATTAATTAGGAAAATGCCCCTTTTTTTAAAATCTATTTTCTCAAAATCAAGTTAAACACTGTAGCGACGTTTTTAAGGAGCCTATAGTGAAGTTTTAAAGACTTATAGTGGCATTTTGTAACTCGATCTCTATGAAGTCGAGTTATATAAAAAAAAAAAAAAAAAAATTGCATGTAACTCAACTTCATGGAAATCAAGTTACAAAACGCCACTATAAGTCCTTAAAACGTCACTATAGGCTCCTTAAAAACGCCGCTATAGGGCTTCAAAATTTTTATTTATTTTTTTCTTTTTATAACTTGATTTTAAGAAAATCGAGTTTCAAAAGAAGGGCATTTCTTTAATTAGTTTGAGAAATTTGTCAAAATTCTAGAATTTTTTTTTTTTTTGAAAGAGGCATTTGCCCATTTTCTCCTGAAAGTATACATATCCAGCTTAAATTGGCAAAGAAGGTTTATTCTACTTCTTTGCCAATTTTTTTTTTTATTATTTGTTTCGTGCCACTAATATATCATATGTAATATATTATATTATATTATATATAATAATAAAGGAAAATAATATAATGAGTAAAAAAAATTAATATATTATATTATATTATATATAATGTTATTTTATTAACTTTAATTAGAAATAATTAAGATTTTCTTCTTATTTAATGAGTATGTACAAAGAAATTATATATTTTTTTATAACAAAGAAATGATATTTTACATATTATGTACTACGGACATAGTAGCAAATTTATATAAACTACATTTTCTACTCTCCCACTTTTCTCTACAACCAAACAAAAAAGATTTTCATTCCTTCACTTTTTCATCCCTCCAACTAAACACAAATCTAGGAAAAACTAAACATTTTCTATCATTCCACCATTTTCTATCTTCCAATTTTTTCATCCTCTCAACAAAACTGACCCTAAGAAAAATAGACCAATCTATTTATATTCATCGACCGCTTCGTCTCAAGTCTCCTCCCATTCCAATTTCCTAATCAATAAAAATAAATAAATAAATAAAAGTATACGTTATGCTGTCCAAATGAAATTCTGATTTTTACAATTTTCTACCCAATCCCCGTTCGCGTGCACGCAACGCAAGTCAAATTGTATTTGGTTACGAACTGTTTACCCAAAAAAAAAATGGTTACGAACTCTGGGTTGCTGGTCAAAGTCTACAAATTCTTTTTCTACCATGTGGTTGGATAATAATCCAACTTTCAGTGAAGGCTCAAGGCTGAAGCTTATATATGAATTCAAAATGTTCTCTGCTGTCTCCTTAAGACTGAGGGCCCAATCATAAGAAGCAAGTAGTGAATATGGCTGGTTTGTTCGACAAACAGGCCGAGATTTATTCGGATTC
This sequence comes from Quercus ilex subsp. ballota, assembly GCA_032727855.1. Classification (NCBI taxonomy): domain Eukaryota; kingdom Viridiplantae; phylum Streptophyta; class Magnoliopsida; order Fagales; family Fagaceae; genus Quercus; species Quercus ilex. The sequence continues at coordinate 41,490,940 of CM064917.1, forward strand.
AAGGCCAACCTATCCAAGCGAATGGTTTTCGAAGCTGGCTGCTCTGACCTCTCAACACTCTTTAGCTTGGGATGCTGGCACTGGCAACGGCCAAGCTGCTCTTGCTGTTAGTCTCTCTCTCTCTCTCTCTCTCTCTCTCTCACAAATTTGGTCTAATAACTACATGTTTTTGCTGATTTGTGGATTTGTTAACCGAGTGACATGAAAGCATAAGTCAAAGATGATGAATGAATATTTACTTCTTTTTAGTCGAATGCACACCCATTAGGTAAACCCCTAAAGCATTTTTGTGCTCTAAAAATTTGAATGGTTTGCATAGCTATAACTGGTGGTGACTCAGAATCTGATTGGACGAAGCACTTCTATGCTACCATATAATCTATTATCAAGTGCAGAATTGAGATTATTGGATTCAAATCAGTTAAGAGTATTTTCAGCAATTTATCTAAATTTTTGTATTGGACAATGAACAACGATATATAACTTTTACCTATCTACTTTTTCAAATACAATTTCCAACAAATTCTCTATCATTTTCTTCATCTCATTTATATATTATTTCTTCATTCATTCTTTATTTTTTTTTTAATCATCATTTATTCTTTCTATGTTCATTCCCAACAACTATATTTTTAAAATTTTTAACAACTATATTTTAAATAAAAAAATTCTTCAAATTTTTTAATAATCAAATTTCTCAAATGGTAATATTTCTTAAGGAATTTTTATTTTTATGAGTAATGCTACCATCACAAATTATTTTACAACATTTTTATAAACTGTTGATGTGGCCATCTTTTTATTGGTTTTCATCTAAGCCTACCATTAATACCACATTTTTATTTTCCAATAACTACTCTCTATTCCATTAAAATATTATTTCTTCATTCTTTTTTCAATATTTCTTAATTCATCTATATTTTTCAAATTCCAAACACCATTAATAATTTTTTTTTTAATGAAAAATGTTGTGTCTATAACATTTTTCGCAATACTTTCACAACAAAATCTTATATGGTAAGTTGTTACTAGTTCTAATTTGAACCCACCATTTAAATTATTTTTTTACTCACCGATATCAATTAATAACAATCTGTCAATTAAAATTTATTGTGAAAGTATTGTGAAAATATCGTAGTAATGTTACTCAATTTTGAATTCTTATTTTTTATATTATTTTTCACTTCTTTCTTTAGTTTTTTTTTTCATCCATACGTTTTTTTCTTTCTTTTTTTTCTCTTATTTTTTCTCCTCCACATACGTACACCTACCCCTATATCTATCGTCACTCTTTTTTTTACTTTTTGTTTTTCTAGTTCTTGAGCTCTAGACTCCAGAACATATCCCCACTTCTCCCTCTCTCTCTTTCTTTCTCTTTCTCTTACACACACACACACACAAATTTCTCTCCCTCTATCTCACACAATTAAATTCTCTCTCATACACACATAAATCACCGGTAGAGAAGTGGAGATTGACGTTCTACCCAGATCGGCGTTCTACTTTTTTTTTCTTTTTTTTTCTTTTTTTTTTTTGGTTCTAGTTTGATTAGTTTTATTTTATTGTTCAGATTTCATTAGGCTCATGAGAAATATTGTTTTTGTGTTTCAAATCTTTCAATTGGGTTTTGTGTTTTTGTTTTGATTGTGGTATGTTTTAATTTATAACCATTGAGATAGAGAAGCACGAGAGAGTGAAGAACGAAAGTGAAAAGGAATGAGAGAGAAAGATTTATTTTTTTATTCAACCGAGTATTATTTTAAGGGAGAATATTGTTTAGAGTTGTTACAATGTTTTCCATATCTAGAGAAGCACTGTAGCAACTTTAAAAAATATTTGAAAAAAATTTGCATTTAGAGAATCTGTTGGAGTGTGAACAATGAGGTTTTTTCTCCAAAAAATAGATATAGATAAGCTATTGGTGATGCTCTTAGGGTCCATTTGGTTGGAGTAGTAGAAAAGTGGGAGAATAGAAAATTGGGAGGGAATAGAAAAGTAAGAGGATAGAAAAAATTTAGTTTTCTCTCATTTATGTTTGGTTAAAAGGATGGAAAAGTGAAGAGATAGAAAACTTATTTATTTGGTTGAGAAAAAAAATTAGAGGATGGAAAAGTGAAGTTGGTATATATTTACAATTATGTCCCCATTAAATAAAACAACAAACCAACACATTTTTTAGCAAAAAAAAATTGTGTATGTGCAAACAAAAAAATAACACATTGTTTTTAGCAAAAATAATTGTGTATGTGCAAGTGGACCCAAAAAAAAAAATGCAACTGGACGACAAAGAAGAAGAGAAAAACAAAAAAGGACTTGGGCATGGACGAAGCCTATGTGCAAGTGCACATGGGCATTTCCATCAGCCTAGGTGCACAAAGCCATAAATAATCTCCCCTCCAGTTTTATCCTTATTTTGGGGAGAAAATATTTTAATGGGTCCAGGGAGAAAACATCTAAGCCCCACCATTTCTTTTCCTTCCTCTCCACCCAACCAAACACACCTCAAAAAAGTTTTCCCTCCTATTTTCCCTCCAAAGTTTTCCATCCTCCCTAAAATCTACTTTACCAAATACATCCTTAGAGCTCTTATGTAACTCAATCATGATATTAAATTTAATAAATCTTTTTTTTTTTTTTTTTGAAATAAGTGAAGCATGGACTTTCTCATATCATTATTAATGAGTGATCATAGTTGTATGATAAATATGCTAATACCATGGTATCAAAATTCAATGATTAGGTTCACATCTATTAGATCAAATCAATGCTCTTTTGGATATGTATCACTGTCAGTTTTTTTAAGACATTTTTCCCTCTTGCCGTGTATTTTAAAATACCTGGTATTCTAAATATATATATATATATATATATATATATATATATATATTAGATCAAATCAAGTCATAGTCAAAGGTTTTCTCCAAAAAAAAAAAAAAAAGAAGAAGAAGAAGAAGAAGAGTTCAGTCATAGATGAAGGGTTTCTTATAATAGTAAATAAATAATGATAGGCGCAGTACATTAGGTTGTTCAATTAAATTTAAATACTTAAGTGCATTAATCACATATATTTAGTGTTATCTTTTCAAAGAACAATTAAATTTAGTATAAACAGGTAATTCAATTGGGAAGTCTAAGGTAGGTATGATTTTAGCTTAGACTTCACTACCCAAGAGTTATTTGGAATCACCACCAAGCAAAAACATAATTTTAACCAATGAAATTTTATTAATCAACAAAATATAGTTTGAAAACCAATAAACCATCTGGAGCTTTTATAGACAGTGGCGGCTCTAGAATTATTTTTAGGGGGTTTAATAAGAAACATAAATTATGCAAAATTTTAAACAAAAGATAAATTAAATATAGTGACATCACCAAAAAAAAAATCTTTAATACATTAAGTTTTACAATTGTCTTCTATGATATTTCATATTTTGAAATTATTGCATAGGTTCAATAAGAAACATAAATTATGCAAAATTTTAAACAAAAGATAAATTAAATATAGTGACATCACAAAAAAAAAAAAAATCTTTTATACATTAAGTTTTACAATTGTCTTCTATGATATTTCGTATTTTGAAATTATTGCATAATATCTTTATTATTAATCCTACTAGGTACATTTGTTTCAATGTACATAGTCAAGCAATCATTCATACACTAATTTCTCATTTGATTGATATATTTAAAATTTCTTAAGATCAAAATGAACTTTTTCTAAGGTTTAAGATTAGCAAATTTTACTTTTGTTGTTAGGCTAATTAAATTTTTTTCCTAGATTTTAGATCAAATTAATTTGTTATTGAGATTTTTCTTTGTGTTTAAAAATGTCAAGATATTGTTAAGATGATTATATATAAGTTTATTTCAGCTGGGCTTAAGATTAGAGTGTTCAAATTTTTATTTTAAGTGACAAAACAGGAAAAATAAAATAAAAAATATTATAATAATTTTTATTTTTTGGTTCAATTCAGGGGGTTCATTTGAACCCCCAGGGCTCCAAGTGGAGCCACCCTTGTTTATAGAGCTTCCCCGGAAACAAAGAGATAAAGATAACATCCGTGAAAACAAATCTTAGCTGAACTCTAACTACTAATTCATGAGTAGTCTAATGTAATCCAAACTTATATCTAAACCCAAACTAAATAAATAAAATATTAAAATATAAAATATTCCAATGAAAATTGGATGAAAACCTGAAATAAAAATTCTGAAATTATTTTGTTCTTTTTAAGATATTCTTGAACCATATACATTATGTTCGCTTTTCCAGGTTGCTGAGTATTTTGAGCAAGTAATTGGAACAGACATAAGTGAAGCTCAACTAAAACATGCAAGGCAACATCGTCGAGTCAAATACATCCACACCCCCTTATCTCTCTCTGACGACGAATTAGTGACTCAAATAGGTGGTGAAAATTCAGTTGATTTGGTGACTCTGGCTGAAGCTGTGCACTGGTTTGAACTCCCAAAATTTTACTCCATTGTTACCCGGCTTCTACGTAAGCCAGGAGGAGTAATTGCCATATGGGGCTACAATGACATGGAAGTAAGCCCAACATTTGATCCTGTGATGAAAAGAGTCCGTGAAACAACCCTCCCCTTTTATGACCCAAAGGCACAATGCTTGCTTGATGGTTATAGGACACTTCCATTTCCTTTTGAGAGTGTAGGTTTAGGTTCTGAGGGAGAACCATTGCAACTCGACATACAAAGAGTGATGTCCTTTGAAGAAATTGTGAGGGTTACAAGGTCATCTTCGTCAGTTACTAAAGCCAAGGAGCAAGGGGTGGATTTATTACCTGAGGAAGTGATTAAGGAGCTTGAGAGTGATTGGGGTGGTCCTAATGTGATAAAACTGTGACCGTCAAGGCCTTTATGCTTGCAGGAAAAGTAAAGGTATAAATATTTTCATGCAATTCATGTTTGTGAACTAAATGTATGATCTTTTTTGTTTGTTGAGAAACAACTCTATTTATGATATGATGATAATGGTTAATAATAGTCTACCTGTCCTTAATTATTGGCCAGAATCGTGTTTCCTTCCTCCAAGTGAAAATGAAATAAAAGTTTTAAATTTTCAACTTGCTTAAAGTTATGATTAGGGGTGTCAATGTTCGACCCAATCTGCGAACACAACACGAACCTGACACAGGTTTTTTCGAGTTAGGATTGGGCCTTAATGAGTTTGGGTTATAAACGAGTCAACCCGAAAGCGACACGATAAAAAACAGGTCATAAATGGGACAACCCGCATAACCCGCAATAGACACGTTTGACACACCAATTTATTTGTGTCAACCCGAAATAACCCACTTAACATAACACGTTTTACTCGTATAACAAATAAATATTTATTTTATTTTAGATTTGTCAAATACCTTTTATATCCAACATATATTTTAAATTTAAAAAGAAAAATGAGTAATTACAAAAATTTACAGGGGATATAATTGGAAATTAAAACTTTACAAACCCTAAATTTACTAATACTTTTTTTTTTTTTGGGGGGCATAGAACTTACACAAATGAAATTGGATGAGTTTGTGGAAGATGTTATGAATTTGGACATCAACAAAAAATCTATAGATGATAATCGTGGTCATAGTCAGGATTAGTCTACTGTTTGCTCAAATTCTTTCAATATTGATACTTAGCATTTGGTGAGTTCCAAGAATATTATATTTTTGTTGAACTATGTTATTTTATTTTTGTTAAACTTTGTTATTTTGAATTTGGGTTGAAATGTATGCACTTCTTTTGGAGTGTAAAAAACTTATTTCTAGATGAATATTATATTTTTGTTAAACTATATTATTTTGAATGTGGGTTGAAGACTTGAAGTGTATGCACTGTTTTTTGGGATGTAAAAAAAATTATTTTTAGATGGATGTTATACTTAATATTATGCATGTTGAAATGGGTTGTGTTACATTTGCGTCAACCCAACACGACTCGTTTATTAAACGTGTCAAATATGTTGGGTCAGGTCAACTCGCCTTATTAATAGGTCGAGTTAGGGATGAAGGATCATGACACGATTATTAAATGGGTCGGGTTAGGGTTGAGTTATTTAGTCGAATACCCCTACCTTGACACGACACGAATCCGACACGCTAACCCGAATTGACACCCCTAGTTATGATCAGTTGTAAAGAAAGTTACAAAATATATATATATATATACACTAGCACCAATAATGATAAGTCCAATACCAATATTGTTAGGCATACCATATTACCATGTCTATTTTCAATGGCATCCTTTCTTTAACAAAAATTAAGGTCTCTATAATTGCTTTTTATACTACAATCCCTCACATTGCTCGGTCGGTAAAATCTTGGATCTTTTCCTTCATATGTCATCATTAGTATGGCTTAAAGAACCACATTTAGGATGCTGCTGTGAGAAGTCACACATGGTGCAAGTAGTAAACAACAGTAGAAAGAGAGCCCAATTGACATGCAAACACAAGCATGCTTTGCATATCTTTAAGTAGGTAAGACATTAAGGGCCTTGAATTTTTTGTACCAAAGTTATATCGTTACACGTAAAAGTAGTAATGTAAAGCAAAGTCTGACGTAGAGATTGCAGGGTTATTAGCTCTTGCTTTATTCATATGAAGCCGTGTTTTATGCGTGCGGCTATAGCCCATGTCTAGAGCCGCGTTTTTTGTGTGTATAGCCGCGTTTTTTAGGGTGGAGCTATTGCCGCATTTAAAAAACGCGGCAATAGGACCTTCCTTTTTTTTTTCTTTTTCTTTTTTTATATCTTATCCATGGCCGTGTTTAAAATACCCCAGTTCTAGCTTGCCTAAAGCCGCGTTTTATAGACGTGGCTTTAAATTTAGTCTGAAGCCACGTGTTTAAAACGCGGCTTTAGTTTGGTATGGGGCCGCGTTTCTTAAACGCAGCTTCAGAGTTTGCCTAAAGCCACAGTTTAAAAATGCGGCTTTAGGCTTTATATAAATAGGAAACTAAAAACATTTGCCCCTCTCAAGCCTGATCACACATCAGCCTCCATCTCTCAAGCCCGATCTCAACCCTCACCCTCCAAGCCTCCATCTCTCAAGCCCTCACCCTCCATCTCTCCGATCTCAAGCTAGCCCTCACCCTCTACTTCCAAACCTTTCGTCTCCAACCTCTTGACATTTCAAATCTTAGGGTTTTAAGTTCTGTGTTTAATTTGAATAGAAATTAGGGCAAAGTTCTTTAGGTTCCATCATCGACGGTTAGCATCTCACCTCTGCGGCCATCATCGGCCACGACGGCAGCGTCTGGGCTCAGAGCGCCACCTTCCCTCAGGTCCTCTTTCTCTCTCTCTCTCTAAATTTTTCCTTATTTTTTTTGGTTTTGATTTTCAGAATTCAGTTAGATCTTGTTGTTTCAGTTTTTCGATTTTTATTTTTCTGAATTTTTTTTTGTGGGTATTGATCTATGTGGTGGATTGGTGTTTTTGAATCTGTTTGTTTCTTCAAACCCATTCCTCCCAAAACACACCGTTTTGTCCTCAAAGTCAAAGCCACCGAGTCAACTCAACCCAATCACAAATTTAGTGTTTTTGCATTTTTGTCTAAATAAGCCTTTCTATTCCTTTGTTTCCCAGATTCGTTTCTTCTTTGTATGTTTGTTTGTTTTTGTGTTTTTATTTTTTATTTTTTATGGCTCTCAAAGCTTCTCCTATATGGGTTTGTCCCAGCACTCCTTGTTTTGATTTGGGGTCCTCAGATTTGTGGTCTAGGAATTCTAGGTTAGCTTTCAATTTGAGGTTCGATTTAGAAATGTCTCGCAAATGGGAATGTTGTTGTTTGGCTGTTTTGGCTCAGAGAGCTATTACTTCTGTGGAAGATGAGAAGCCAAACGTGTCTGGTGTTGAACCTTCTTGGGCATTGAAAGGACTCAGGGCAATAAGTCCAGAGGGTTTCACAAGGATTTGAACCTTCTTCCTAGTAAGTCAACTCAATCTCACATTTGTTTTTTAATTGAAAGTTCTTTGCTTTATCAATGTTTTATGTTTATTTTTTATTAGGTAGACAGCATAGAATGGTTTTTTTTTTTTTTTTAATGTTTTCCAATCATTGAGACTTGTACTCTGTATGAAAGACCAGATTTTTTTCCTATAATGGATTTGCTAGATCATATGATTAGTTATTGTACAATGTAGATTGAATGATGTGATGTGATCTTTTTTTTTGCAATCTGGTGATGGCTTTGAATTTATGAATAAATTGCAGAACCTTTGTCTGCAAATGACTTATCTTCTTGTTCAAAAGATGGTTCAAAAGTGCGGGTTGCCTATCAGGTACAGTTTTTTTATTATTATTCTTCAATATGCCCATGGCATTCTTGTTATTCTCATGTTGGTTTTATTGCTTTATGTAGGGGTTACCAGGAGCATATAGCGAGGCTGCAGCTCTGAAGGCATACCTCAAGTGTGAGACTGTCCCATGTGACCAGTTTGAAGAAGCATTCAAGGTTCATATAGTTGTTATTACTTACTTTATTGGTTTGAATTTTAAGATTTTATTGTTGTATGTTTGTCGGTATTGAATTTATTTTCCCATTATTGTTACCTTGATGTAGCTGGATTCATTTCACAGGTTGTTGAACTGTGGTTAGTGGATAAAGCAGTTCTTCCAATTGAGAATTCTGTGGGTGGGAGCATTCACCGTAATTATGACTTGCTCCTTCGCCATAGGCTGAACATAGTCGGGGAGGTGCAGTTGCAAGTTAATCATTGCCTTTTAGGGTTGCCAGGTGTAAGAAAGGAGGAGATAAAAAATGTTTTGAGCCATCCTCAGGTCAGTTTTTGGTTTATTTTTCAATATCGTTCTTTGTCGTATTGTTGGGAAAGAGGACATATGTAACGTGAACTGTGAACTGTTCCGTACTAAAGATAGGCACTCATCAATGTGCTGTCAAAATGTTAGGCAACTTTGATTATGGCAATAGCTTTAGGATGTGTCTCAATAAGTGAAAATTATACATATTCAAATAAATTTCAACTTTTGGTTCCTTTGCACATACATCTCTCCTGACTCTATAAACTTAGGAGAGGTCAAATAAGTAATTGACTTCCCCATTTGTTGTCTGCATTCCACAGGGTGAAGATTATATATGTAATATACATCCCTCTTCTTTCAATCATGAAATTTGTTTTCAATTTACCTTTTCCTTTTTGCTTTTCAACACTAGTTCTAATTTTTCTTTCATAAAAGAACATAACTGGATGAACAAACGTGTTTAAGTTCTAGAATACTACTTTTAAGCAAGCAGATACTTTGTGATATTACAAGTACAAATATCAAGGTTTTGGACACGATACCATTGCAGTTTCTCTTTTCAAATAAAAAAAGAGAAACTAATAGAATACTGGAAATAAAAAATGGTAGTCAAGTGAATCTGAGTTAAGTCGAATTTATTAAATTTAATTATCTTATTTTAGAATCATTAAAGTTAATTACCTAATAATCAAGTTCCAGGCCACTTAAACCTTATTAAACTATGTACTATTATTCTTAAAAAAATAAAAAAAAATGTACTATTTGCCTCTCTTTTTTTTTTTCTTTTTTTTTAAATTATTTACTCATAGAAAGGTAGTACTAATATTTACGATTTACTTGTGAAGAAATGGAAAGCTTAGGAATCGGAAACTGAATTCTTGGAATATCAATTCACAAACGGTAATTCCTTCTTGAAACTTTTTTTAAGAATTCTACGTATTTCAATTGTGAGATTCTTATTGACATTATATACGTATTTCAATTGTAACTGTTACTGATTGGTCTTTTTTTCACTCTTGGCTATTATTCTAATTGCATGGCTGTTATCAAAAGTCTTTTACGTTGTTGGTCTTATTTTTTTGTTTCCTTGGGACGGTTTGTGTTTGCTATTTTGGATATGTTTTGCCAGCCAACAGTGTGGAAAGGATTTTATAATATTGGAAAACAGACTCACAGTTGATCACATTCACATATAGTGCGGACTGGGTCCTCCAATGTGGTCACATGTATTTTAATTTTTCAATATTTCATGTCATGGCCCATTTTTGTACAATTCAGTATATAATATTACTTTGTTACTATTATAATATATTATACAGGTAGATAGTGGTCAATATTTTTTTAACAAATAAAGGTCTACCGACCTACCAATTAGTCTACAGCTGTGGTTTAGCATAATTATTATTTTTTTAATTTATTTTTTTAGTTACCCATTTGACTTGGATTCTATTTTTTAGTGTCAACCCCTTTGTTTTGTTATCATGTTTCATATAATTGTTGTGTATATTCCAAGGGGTATCACTTAAGACACAGGAGAGGAAAATTAGAAACTCTGCGTGCACAGTACATAAATACAAAGGATGTGAGGTTTGGTGGTGACCTGCCTATGCTATCTATAGGTATTACTATTTTGTTTCTCACTAGATTCTTATAATGACACTTAATTACTGTAGGGTGACAATTGGTACTTGGAATGTTGCTGGAAGACTTCCATGTGAAGATCTTGAGATTGATGACTGGCTTTGTACAGAAGAGCCAGCAGATATTTACATTCTTGTGACTGGTGCTTCAGTAGATGATGGTCAATTTGTGTCTTGTGTAAACTTCAGTGTTTGACTAAGATACATTTGATTGTCAAAGCTAATAGTGCCTATCAATGTTTTTCAACACTTTATAGTCAAAAAAAAAAAATTTATATTAAAAACCATCTCACTAATAAGTTCAGGTAGAATATGTTCAAAATAGTAAAATGCTGACCTTAAAAAATGACATACTTTATAGTCAGATGCTGGGATGTCCTATGAAAATTGAATGAATCAGTAGTATATTGCATAGAACTGGGTATTTATTTCTTCTTTTGATAAAACTTATTGAGCTTTATTCTTTTTCTTATGTGAATATGGTGATCTCTTCCTTGGGTTTTGTTTGACTTCATGATTATTTGTACACACTACTAGCTTATCGGTAGAAATTATGCACAATTTTCTATAAAAATGAAAATTTAGTATATTGGTGTTTCAGATTTTGTTCCTCGTGCTAGCTTTTGGATGAATTTCCCTAAAGAAGGGTCCCAATTGACACCACCTCATCAATCAGAGGATTTAAAGTGGAAAGATTATTGCCCAATGGTTTTCATGTTGGTAGTTGACCTTCTTGTTATTACTACTGTAGGAACCGGATTTGAGCACAATCAATATTGGGTGAATAGATTCAAACCCAATTAGCCAAATACAATAAATTTGTAGAGCGTGGGTTGAAGAACTAGACCCTAGTAAGGATTATAACAACTAAACACGGTTACAGGTGGACTGGAGTGTGAAAATCCGTCCTCGGCACTCCTCTTCATGGGATGGTAACTCTTACTTCTTCCGCTCTCTGCTACAAAGGCTTTAGTAGTCATACAAGTTGCCCCGAAGTTCTACGCCCCTCCCCCTTTTCTAGAAGGATTTCTTACATTATATATCCCCTTTCAGTTGATCCTAGCCCTCCATTTGTTGATCAAGCAGGCCATCACTTGAGTGCTTGTCCCATCAGCCATCTTCTCATTCTTTCTGTGGATTGCAGCAACCAAGGCTGCACTGTTCAGGGGACTTTTCCTCATTAATGCAGCCAGAACGTTAGTTGTGGTTATTTAATGCGGAGGTAACAGTTCCTCCCTGAATTGCTCCTTCATCATGCTTCTGTGGCTGCCACGCTGTACCGGTTCTTTCTCTTGAGAGGTTCTGGAGACTCTCCTTGATGGTGTGTTGCTCCTCCCTTTTATGGTCTCGGCTGTCTGAGGATAGAATCGCCATCGGCTTTACTTCTTAGGTACCTGGGCTTCTTACTTTCATCCTCGGATCCTCAATACCTCCTCGGAATGGGCCTACGGGAATACCCCTTCGATGTGGGCCTTAGGGCCTGGTACGAAGTGGGCTGGGACTGTCTGACTAATTGGCCCCACAATAGCCCCTCAAAATCTTGCTGTACGCATCCTCGGGCGGAGAGGAGGATTTTGACGTCCTCGGGCCTATTTTGTGTCTAGTCGAGTCTTGTCCCCGTCAGTACTGGGGTCTTTTCATCTACCCAAGGGGCGTTACTGGCGCTTCGGTGCGCGTAATGTGTCCTTCATTAAATTCAAGCGGTTTTGTGCTCCCCACGTTCGACGAGGTGATGGTGATCCAACGATCGGGATTCCATTCGCATTTATAGGCGGGAAAACCCGCACGGTTCCTCGATTTGGGGTATAAATACCCACTTGAACTGCTTTCCCCCTTTTCTTTTGCAATCAAGAACTCTTGCGCGTGTATCCTGAGTCCAACCAAATCTCCAACTACACTTCCAGCACAAAAAGCCTGTTCGAGGAGCCTCTCCTCATTTTTGTAAGTCACTCTATCCCTCTCTGAGCTTTCTTCCTCCCTACTCCTCATTCTCTTTCATTTGCTCTTTCTTAAGTCTCTTGGGCGTCATTTGGGATGGGTAGATTTAAGAAGTTAGTCTACACTGAGGAGGCGATGGAGAAATTCATCGTCGATTATAAGATACCTGCTAACGTGGGCTTAAGGTATTGTGAGGAAGGGGAGTGGCTCCTTCGGAGGAAGGAAGGTGAGGTGGTGATTCCCATCATCGCCTTCCTAGAAGGTGGCATGAGAATTCCCATGGGGCCGATGATGAGGGGCTACGTTACGTACTTCCGGTTAGCCCCCACCTAGTGTGCCACCAATGGCTTTAGGATCCTGGGCTGTGTGGATGCCCTGAATGAAAAGATGGGGCTAAGGTTAACTCATCACGACGTAAACTGGTGCTACAACTTTCAGCACCTAAAAAGCAAGTCGTACTACATGAAGACAAGAGAGGATAGGGTCTGGCTTATCCAGTGCCTCCCTGAGTCCAGCAAGGGGCTGAACAAGGATATTCTCATCGTGTCCAGAGAGTGGCACGATGGCCTTCATTGCCCGACGACGAAGGGGACACCAGGTGGGGCAGTGGGAGTAGGAGAAGGGTTCAATTTTCTATTGTTGACGCAATTTGTACCGTTTGGTTACTAACACGAATATGTTTTCCTTCTGCAGATCCGCACGCCTACGAGCGTCACTTCAACCTGGTCAACAGGGAGGATTTACAGAGAGTGCTAAGGGCGGAGATTTTCGTGAACGAAGCTGATAATCAAGTTAGAGCTGCTCACAAGATCCTGGGGTACACTCCAATCCAAAAATCGTTTGCGTCTCCGAAGTACGTGATCCGAGCAAAAGATCCTCGGCTTCAGAAAATCACTGTAGCTGAGCACGGGTTCCTATTCCCCGAGGAGCCCCCCACTCCAGAAGGTGTTACATCAGCAGGCCCCTCCTCCTCCCACAGACCCGCAGAGGCCACAGAAGAAGACCTAGAGAGGGAAGAGGAAGTAGCTGATTTCGATCTTACCGAGGAAAAGTTTGATATTTTTGATCAAGTCCATCAGTCCAAGGATCCTCCTGGAGACTTGGGCGATCCTCGTCTGACCGAAGCGGACTTCCTAGCGTCAGAAACCTCTCCTTGGCCTGAGATGGGTTACAAGAGGAAATCCTACACCAGTCTACTGGACCTGATCGAAGGCCAACCGGGGAAGTCTCTGCCAAAACTTCCCCCTCCTCCTCCCAAGACTCAGCCTGCCCAGACCAGGTCGGCCTCTGCCTAGTCTAGGCTTCCTCTTCCTCCGCCTCAGGCGAGTCTGCAGTCTAGGCTCGAGCCCACTGATCCCAAGCAGAAGAAGGACAAGGGCAAAAGGCCTATTGGGGACAATTCTGTGTCCTCGTAGGAGGGGGACAACACTCGGCGGCCCTCAAAACAGTTGAAGATAGGCCCCCAAGGCCAAGATAGACAGGCCACTGCCCGGCCCGAGGCTTAGGCCTGGCTTCCCGCCCCAATGCTCCATGGGGAGCCTCTAAGGGATGACTCCTCCCTCAGGGATTTCAGAGAGGGCGAAGGTGCGCATGTGGCCGACGCGCTGGAGAGGTGCCTGTTACTCCCAGCGAATATGGCTGAGCTGGAGACTCTGAGGAGCAAACAGGTCTTCCTCAGCCTTAAGCGGTACCTGGGAATGGTAAGACCCCCAGCACTTGTGATTTTTCTGACTTCATTTTTTCTTCCTTTTTATGAGCTTGGCTTATTGCGCATTCATTTTGTTTGGCAAGCCGTCCAGGCCACCTTTAGGTTAGAGGCGGCGGCCAACGACCATGGAAGGGCCCTGGATACAAAGCGTGAGAAGCGCTTAGAGGCCATTCGGACCCTCAAGACCTCCGAGGCTAACCTCGCCACGGCCCGGGAGGAGCTAAAGGCAATGACCCGGGCTCGAGACAGTGCAGTGTCAGGCCTTGCTGATGCCCAGAAGCAAGCCCGAGACCAGACAAGGCGTCTGACTGAGGCGGAAGAGCAGCTGGCGATCGCAAAGGAGCTGGTTGCAGATATGACAAAGAAGGTGGCTGCTGCTGAGGAGGCCAAAAAGGCAGTTGAATGGGCTAAAGATGAGGCTGTGAGGGCCAAGGCTAAGGCGGACTTTGGTAGGGAGGAGGCTCTGGCTTCCAAGGAGGAAGCCGAGGAGGCAGCTTACGCCGCGGGGGTAGCCGAGACGGAAGCTGCCTACAAAGGCGAAGTCCCTGGGGTATGTAGGCGCTACTGCTCCCAGGTTTAGGGTGAGACCCTTAAACAAGCTGGGGTCGAGGCCTCATCCAACCTGTGGAAGGCGGAAAGCGTGTACTACCCCTCAGCCATCCGCGAGGTTGCTCCAAATAGCTTTGAGGCTGAGGTGGCTGCTGAGGAAGCTGGTGCTACTCTGGGTGAGGGAGCCTCGGACGCTGGACTTACTAGTGAGCCTGTTCAAGGGGGTGATCCTCCCGGGGTGGTTGAATCAAGTGAAGGCCCCAACGAGGAAGCGCCCCAGGAGGTTGCAAAGCCCTCTTCCGACGCCTAGGTCTCTTCCGCTGAGGAGGCAGCTATCCTTGCCGTGCCTCTGCAGGCTATCCCTCTTAGTCAGAGCTCAGAGGATCCTGAGGCTGCCACAGACCAGCCACCCACTGGGGGGGGAATTAAGTGGAAGGAGTAAGCCCCTTGGTGCCTCCGTCTGCCCTGTTTTTGCAGTTTTTTTTGTCTTTGTATCTTTCTTCTTCCCCCCCCCCCCCTTTTTTTAACATTTTAATGTGACTCCTGCCATGTAAATTCTATGGACTCAATGTAGTGCGAGTCTTATTTCTCTTTTTATTTGTTTTGGCTATTTATTCATTTGCGCGTTATCCATTCTCTTTTTTTTTTTTTTTTTTACTTGTATAATCTTAACTCCAATTGTATCTCAACCAATCACGGTAGTAATTGTAATAACGTGAGGGCGTGTATGCTTAGGCAGACCTGTTATGTCCCAAGGATTAGGTAGGGCTCTGGTTTTTCCTAACACAGGTCCCCTTTGAGGTAGTTAGTTTCCCCTTAGGCTTGAGTCCGAGGACCATGTAAGGCCTTGGTTCTGTCTAACACTTAAAATCTTTTCTTGAGTCCGAAGACCATGCAAGGCCTTAATTCTGTCTAACACTTAGAATCTTTTTGAAGTAGCTAGTTTCCCCATAGGCTTGAGTCCGAGGACCATGCAAGGTCTTGGTTCTGTCTAACACTTAGAATCTTTTTTGAAGTAGTTAGTTTCCCCACAGGCTTGAGTCTGAGGGCCATGCAAGGCCTTGGTTCTGTCTAACACTTAGAATCTTTTTTGAAGTAGTTAGTTTCCACACCGGCTTGAGTCCGAGGACAATTCAAGATCTTGGTTCTGTCTAACACTTAGAATCTTTTTTGAAGTAGTTAGTTTCCCCACAGGCTTGAGTCCGAGGACAATGCAAGGCCTTGGTTCTGTCTAACACTTAGAATCTTTTTTAAAGTAGTTAGTTTCCCCATAGGCTTGAGTCCGAGGACCATGCAAGGCCTTGGTTCTGTCTAACACTTAGAATCTTTTTTGAAGTAGTTAGTTTTCCCACAGGCTTGAGTCTGAGAACCATGCAAGGCCTTGGTTCAGTCTAACACTTAGAATCTTTTTTTTTTGAAGTAGTTAGTTTCCCCATAGGCTTGAGTCTGAGGACAATGCGAGGCCTTGGTTTTGTCTAATACTTACAATCTTTTTGAAGTAGCTAGTTTCCCCATAGGCTTGAGTCCGGGGACTATGCAAGACCTTGGTTCTGTCTAACACTTATAATCTTTTTTAAAGTAGTTAGTTTCCCCATAGGCTTGAGTCCGAGGACCATGCAAGGTCTTGGTTCTGTCTAACACTTAAAATGGCCGTCAAAATGCGAGACACATAACCATGATAGACTTAGAATCCGAATCAAAAGAAACTTTTTCATTAATAATAATATCTTTTCAGATTATTTACATTCTATGGACGAGGTACAGGTTTTTATCTAAATCTTCTAAGTAGTATGCACCTATCCCCGCTACCGAGGTAATTCGGTAAGGGCCCTCCCAGTTGGGTCCCAGCTTCCCCCAGGAAGGGCTTTTGGCGGCGCCCACCACTTTCCTTAACACTAGGTCACCTGGTGCTAGTGGTCTTAACTTCACATTGGAATCATAACCCTGCTTGAGCTTCTGATGGTAACAGGCCAGCTGGATCATTGCTTTCTCCCTCCGTTCTTCGATCAGGTCTAGGCTTTCCCCAAGCAATTCATCATTGTCAGCCGGGGTAAAGGAGCTCGTCCTCAACGTTGGGAAGTTGGCCTCCAAAGGGATAACCGCTTCGGCCCCATAAGTCATGGCGAAGGGTGTCTCCTCCGTTGACCTTCACGGCGTGGTCCGGTAGGTCCACAGGACGTGGGGCAGCTCTTCCACCCATCTCCCCTTGGCATCGTCTAATCTCTTCTTAAGCCCATTGACTATGACCTTGTTGACAGCCTCGGCTTGTCCATTTCCCTAAGGGTAGGCTAGAGTTGAGTACCGATTTGTGATTCACAGTTCGCAACAGTACCTCCTGAAAGCCTTGCTGTCAAATTGGAGTCCGTTGTCCGAAATCAGGGTGCGGGGAACCCCAAACCGTGTAACGATGTTTCTCCAGATGAATCTCTTAGCATCCACATCCCTAATGTTTGCCAAGGGCTCAGCTTCGACCCACTTAGTGAAATAATCTGTGGCGACCAGTAGATATCTTTTATTTCCTGGCGCCTTGGAGAAAGTTCCCACAATATCCAAGCCCCATTGGGCAAATGGCCATGGGCTGGATAGCGAGCTGAGGACCCCTCCTGGCTGATGAATGTTTGGGGTGAACCTCTGATACTGGTAACACCTCTTAACATACTCCAGAGCCTCCTTTTGCATCCCTGGCCACCAATATCCCTGGGTGATGGCTCTGTGTGATAGAGATCTACCCCCTATGTGGCTCCTACATATCCCTTCGTGCAGCTCCTCAAACAATAATTCTGAGGCCTCAGGATGGATGCACAACAAGTATGGCCCGGAATAGGAGCGTCTGTATAGTTCGTGATCCTCGGATAGCCAAAACCGAGGAGCATTTCTTCGTACTTTCTCAGCTTCTGACTTATCTTCGGGCAGAATGTCATCTTTGAGGAATCTCACTATAGGATCCATCCAGCTGGGGCCCACTCCAACCTGGTGGATGTGAACCATGCCCTTTGTTCCGTCACTTACTTTCTCCAGATGCTCGACAAGTATAGTCCGTGGCAGATCTCCAGCCAAGGACGTGGTGAGTGTAGCCAGCGAGTCTGCATGGGTGTTTCCGCTCCTAGAGACATATGATAAGCTGAAAAGGGTGAAGGTTGACTGTAGGCGTTTGACCTGGCTCAAGTATTCTTGCATCCTCATGTCTCTTGCCTCCAACTCTCCGTTTACCTGGCCTACCACTAGCCGAGAGTCCGAGAACACTTCTATTTCTTTCCCTCCCATTTTATGCACCATGACCAGCCCTTGAAGCAGCGCTTCGTACTCAGTTTCATTATTCGTGGCCGAGAACCTGAGCCTCAAGGATTTTTCTATGACAGACTTTTCGGGGGACAACAGGACTAGCCCCACTCCGGATCCTCTCTGGTTCGCGGCGCCATCGACATACATCTTCCAGCACGGGGGCCCTGGAACAGAGATTGCCCCAACTGATTTTTCATCCATGTCCCTCCTCTCGGCTACCTCTTCCACTATTGGTTTGACAAATTCAGCCACCAAGTCTGCCAGGACCTGGCCCTTTACGGAGGTCCGAGGCATGTACTTAATGTCAAAAGCCCCCAAAATTGTGTTCCATTTGGCGATCCTTCCTGTATAATCGGCGGCCCGAAATACCGCCTTCAAGGGTAGTTGGGTTAGAACAACCACCGTGTGAGCCTGAAAATAGTGGGGCAGCTTTCGCGTAGCGTGGACCACGGCAAGTATGGCTTTCTCCAAAGGCAAGTACTTGACCTCAGCTTTGTGCAGTGACTTGCTAATGTAATAGACTAGTTTTTGGACGCCACTGTCATCTCGTATCAGCACCAAGCTCACAGCGTGGAGCGCCACGGCAATGTATGCGTATAGGACCTCATCAGCCTCCGGATTAGACATGATGGGTGGTCAGGCTAGGTACCCTTTGAGTTGCTGGAAGGCCATGACACACTCTTCGGACCACTCGAATCCTTTCCACTTGTTGATTAGGAGATAGAAGGGTCTGCACCTATCAGCCGACCTGGAAATGAATCGATTCAGAGCCGCAATCATTCCAGCGAGTTTCTGGATCTCCTTGGGATTTTGCGGAGGTTTTAGATTATGGATAGCTCTGATTTGGTCGGGATCAACCTCGATCCCCCGGTGGGTAATAAGGTAGCCTAAGAACTTGCCAGACCCACGCCGAACGAGCACTTGGAAGCATTTAGGCATAGCCTGTGCCTTCTCAGGACGTCGAATATACAGCCGAGGTCGGCCAAATGGCCGGACACCAGTTCATTCTTCACCACCATATTGTCAACATAGATCTCGATGTTTTTGCCCAACAATGACTCAAACATTCTCGTCATCATCCTCTGATAAGTAGATCCAGCGTTTTTCAGGCCAAATGACATAACTTGTAGTGATAGTTCCCAATGGGTGTCACAAAGGCTGTCTTCTTGTGGTCCTCCAAGGCTAGTGGGATCTGATGATAGCCCTGAAAGGCATCTAAGAAGCTCATCTGAGGATGGCCTGCAGTCGTATCTACCAGCTGGTCTATCCGTGGCATCGGGAAGGGGTCTTTTGAGCATGCTTTATTCATGTCTGTGAAGTCTACACAAACCCTCCATTTTCCACTCTTCTTCTTGACCACCACAGTGTTGGCCAACCATTCGAGGTAAAAAAACTTCTTTGATCGCCCCTGTGCGCTTAAGCTTATTGACCTCTTCCCTGATTGCATCAGCATGCTCTTTTGATAGGCGTCGGGGTGGCTGCTTCTTAGGGATCACAGATGGGTTGACGTTAAGGTGGTGACAGATGAAGGATGGATCAATCCCCGGGGCATCGCAGGGGTCCCATGCGAACACGTCAATGTTCCTCTTGAGGAATTCAAGCAACTCCTTCTCCCGGGGAGGTAGTTGGGCTCCGGCCTGAAAGAATTTCTCTGGGCCATCGTCGACGACCACTTCTTCTACGTCTTCACATTTTGCCTCCTCGGCGACCGCCTCAGCTGGCGCCACCGAGGTCCTTGATTGCTATAAGCTTTAGGTCGCGGCGGCCGAGGACTCTGCATCGTGCCGATGCGAGATGGCTGCCACCATACACCATCTTGCCGTGGACTGGCAACCCCGGATCTCGAGGACTCGGTCCCCTGACGGGAATTTTATCTTCTAATGCAACGATGAGGCAACAGCCCCCAGGGTGTGGAGCCAGGGCCTGCCCATGATGGCCGTGTACAGGGAGTAGGTATCCACCATAATAAAGTTCACTTCTACTACC
Source organism: Quercus ilex subsp. ballota (assembly GCA_032727855.1). Lineage (NCBI taxonomy): Eukaryota > Viridiplantae > Streptophyta > Magnoliopsida > Fagales > Fagaceae > Quercus > Quercus ilex. The sequence goes on from CM064917.1 coordinate 41,510,828, forward strand.
TCTGGGCCAGTTTGGATGGGCAACCTAATCATACCCCTTGGAGTGACGAGCTTCCCATCGAAGCTCATTAAAGGAGAGTTGTAAAGTGTCAAATCCTCAAGCTTCAATCCCAGCCGCTTATATAGGTCGGGGTACATAATCTCGACTCCACTGCCATCGTCCACCATCACTCTTTTCACATCGTACTCACTGATTTTGAGGGTGATCACCAAAGCGTCGTCATGGGGCTGGGTGGTCCCGTCCTTGTCCTCCTCGGAGAAGCTTAGGGTCGGGTGAAAGCCACTCTTGGCCCTCTTCGGCCCGGATTGGGACTCCTCGGTGGGCACTTTGGTCACAGACAGCACTCGTAGGGGCGCGTGCCTGTTCTTCCCGGCACAGCCAGGATTACATTAATCGTGCCAGTAGGCTGCCCTATGGCGATGTCCCTTCGTGGCTCCTAGTAGGTCTGGCCCTGATGACTGCTGGAATGGTGCAGGAGGTACTTTAGCTTTCCCTCCCGGACTAGCTGGTTCAGGTGGTTCTAGAGGTTCTTGCAGTCCTCCGTGGCATGTCCGTGGTTCTGGTGGTATTGGCAGTAATGGTTCTGATTGCGCTTCTCAGGATCCCCCGCCATCTTATTCGGCCACTTGAAGTATGGTTCGTTCCTGATCTTTTCCAATACCTTATGTACTGGTTCTCGGAACACGGCGCTGACAGTCTGGACATTGGTCGCCCCGGATTGTCCCATGAAATCCTTCCTCGGGCGGGCGTTGTTATACCAGTCCGACCTGAAATCCCTCCTCTCCTGAGAGATAACCTTCTCCTTCCCCTTGTCCTGCAGCAGATCTTCCTCTACCCGCTTGTATTTATCGATCTGATCCATCAGCTGCCACATGCTAGCGGTGAGCTTACCAGTTAAGGACTTCCTCAGGCCATGCCCTATTGGTAGTCCGTTCTTGAATGTATTAATGGCGACATCGTCGAACTTGCCGTCCAACTCATTGTAAATCTCCTAATACTTGTCCGAGTAAGCCTTGAGAGTCTCCCCTTCACGCATGGACAAAGACAGTAATGTGCTTATGGGCCGAAGAGGTCTGTTATTTGTAACAAAACGGGAACCAAAGGCTTGGGTCAGCTGTCTGTACGAGTCTATGGAATTCGTCTTCAAGCCGTTGAACCATCTCATTGCCACAGGTCCCAAGCTGGATGGGAAGACTTTGCACATCAGCGCCTCGTTCTTAGAGTGAACAGCCATCCTTTGGTTGAACTGGCTCACATGCTCTACGGGGTCCGTTCTGCCGTTGTAAACGGTGAAGGTTGGCTGCTGGAACAGCCGAGGGAGCATCGCCTCTTCTATACGACGTGTAAAGGGTGACTTGGAGAGCTGGTCCAGCGCCCTACTCATGGTGTCACTCCCTAAGCCCTTAGGAGTTGGGCCGTCACGTTTACGCCTTTGGTAGCGCTCCTCCTCGTGAGAGAAAGTCTCGCTCGAGGGTGTTCTTAACCTTTGCCTGTAGTTGTCATCACTTTCATCGTCAGAGGGCAAGTCAGGGCTGGATTCGGATCGCCTTCGCCGTGCATGGCGCAGCTTTCTCTTCAAATCGTCTATCTCTCGCTACATGGCCACCTTATCACCCTGTCTCTGGGATGCATGACTCTTAACCTCTTCTGATTGCGTGGCCTGGCCATTATCGTCCCTGTGGGTGTGGCTTCTGCTAGTTTGTAAGGTATGCATGCTTCCCTCTTGAAATCGTCCGTTCTCCTCGTTTTGGCCGCGCCCAGGGTCGCCATAGTTACCCTGACGTTGGGATTTAGCCGGTTCAGGCCAATGGGAGCTCCCTTGGTGAGGGCCTGATCCTACCATGCCTGGCTGTTGTCCTCACTAACGCACGAGTTCTTCCCACAAACGACGCCAATTGTAGGAACCGGATTTGAGCACAATCACTGTTGGGTGAATGGATTCAAACCCAGTTAGCCTAATACAATAAATTTGTAGAGCGTGGGTTGAAGAACTAGGCCCTAGTAAGGATTATAACAACTAAACACGGTTACAGGTGGATTAGAGTGTGAAAATCCGTCCTCGGCACTCCTCTTCGTGGGGTGGTAACTTTTACTTCTTCCGCTCTCTGCTACAAAGGCTTTAGTAGTCATACAAGTTGCCCCGAAGTTCTACGCCCCTCCCCCTTTTCCAGAGGGATTTCTTACATTATATATCCCCTTTCAATTGATCCTAACCCTCCATTTGTTGATCAAGCAGGCCATCACTTGAGTGCTTGTCCCATCAGCCATCTTCTCATTCTTTCTGTGGGCTACAGCAACCAAGGCTGCACTGTTCAGGGGTCTTTTCCTCATTAATGCGGTCAGAACGTTAGTTGTGGTCATTTAATGCGGAGGTGACAGTTCCTCCCTGAATTGCTCCTTCATCATGCTTCTGTGGCTGCCACGCTGTACCAGTTCTTTCTCTTGAGATGCTCTAGAGACTCTCCTTGATGGTGTGTTGCTCCTCCCTTTTATGGTCTCGGCTGCCCGAGGACAGAATCGTCCTCGGCGATACTTCTTGGGCACCTGGGCTTCTTACTTTCATCCTCGAATCCTCAATACCTCCTCGGAATGGGCCTACGGAAATACCTCCTCGGCGTGGGCCTTAGGGCCTGGTACGAAGTGGGCCAGGACTATTTGACTAATTGGCCCCACAGCTACTTAGGTTAATCTTCTATGCAGCTCATTTATTTTGTATGATGTGTTTATGAGGCATGCTTGTGATGGTTAATCCTAGTGTTTGGTAAGCTGCTATGTTTCAATTAGGATCACAGGCAGGCTAAAGTATATGATTTAGTAAAGGTTTGCCCATTCCTCAGATAAAACATTAAGGGAATTAACTTCTTTTTTTGCAATTTCTGGATTTTTGATTTCGTGATAGTCATTTATCTATGATGCATATTTCTTGGTAAGATATGAATTTTATTAAGAAAGTGTTCACAGTAACCATTTGGGTCCATTAGTAGCTTAATTTTAAGTCTTATTATATTTAGTAGGAATTGTGGTCCACAAATTTTAGATTATGGTTCGTAAAATCCCTTTCTATGGTTCTTATTTTCTTTGATTCTTGTTTTTCCTCTTTACAATTGAAGATGCTCCATAAGCAGTATTTACTATTTGGCCAAATAAAAAATTAAAGCGGTCAATTAATTAGTATGATATCAAAAGACAATAACAAATTTGATTTCCTAATTAATTAGATGATAGAAAATAATTCCTAGAGTATTCTTTTCGTATTGCTATCAGAGTGTCATCATATCTACCTCTTTTTGTTTTTGATCGGATGTTGTTATCCTAATTCCTAAGTATTAACCTCTTCTTAGTTTGCAAACAAGTAAGGTTAGGACTTAGTATAACAACATTCGATGATGCTCAAGCCCAAGCCCAAGCCCAAGCCCAAGCCCATTTTTAATTAACAATATATTTAAAATTAACAATATATTTTGTCCAAGATCAAAGTTCATAGCAAGCCCAAGCCCATTTTTTATCCCAGCAAAACTCTAATAAGTAATAATTAATATCCCAGAAAATGAGTTCAATCGTCGAGCCTTGTCTATCTCAATCTCCCATATTGGAATTGGCTAATTCAATTACAAATTTTTTTAGGGAATGGAGTTGTGACTCAAACTGAGATTCTCTTAGTTTTCTTTTTATTTTACAATTTAGTCCTTGAAAATAGTTACTGTGTTATGTTCTTCCCCCTTTTATACTCATATAAACTTTTTTGGGGGGGGGGGGGGGGGGGGTGGTTGGTGTGGGGGAGAGATATATGAATATCTTTCATTTCATTTTAAAGTTTGTTTCTTTGGTTTCTTTTTCATCATATTCAGATTTGGATTTCTTTTTTGTTATGTTTGGTTAAATGCCTATTTTGATTTACTAAGCAAAAGGTTAGGAGTCCCAACTTAAGTGTTTACTCGGTGGGTGGAGATCTTGTAAGGAATACAGTAAATTTAAATTGAAAACAAGGATTTCGTTTGAGGAGAGTTACATTATAAGAATTTGATGATTTATTTGATAGTGAATGTCTTTCTTCAGCATTGTTCTGATTGGTCCTCAAAGGAAGGCTATTAATGGTGTTGCAATTTATTCTTGACAATTGGGTTGTGTTTGGTTGCATGGAAATTGATTACACCCTCTAGCTTTTTGACTTGGTTGATTCTCATATAAATAAATTTTGCATTTCAGGCTTGGGTACTCTAAATATTTCTTTAGATAAATCTATATTTTGTTTATTCTTAGCTGCCAGTTATATATTAATTTTGTGCAGCCAGATGTGGTGTTATTCTAATGTTTACGTAACTAGTCAACTCAACTAATAAAAAGCCTTAATCTCGGTCACTAACCTCTTAGATACTTCATAGTTAGGTTTGATATATGAAAAATAGGATTTGGTATACTACTCTTTGTCATGCTAGTCAATTCATCTAGTGGGTTTTTACGCAGCCTATTTCTATATCTTACTTATACTGCTTATTTTGAGTGATACATTTGGAATATTATGTTCTTTCTGGTTTGAGGAGAGTTGCATATGCTGGGTTATTTTCTTCTAGATAAGTTCTGGTTTGGTTTAGCACGAGATTCATTAGAAATTTTGGTTTCTCTCTACTTTTCAGATTTGTTCATCTTCTACACCACATCAATTGTGTTTATTTATTTATTTAACATTTGTAATTTATTTGTTCAGGCTAACTTAACTTTCAACATAATTACTTAATTTTGTAATCTAAACTCGGCTCTGGAGGTCCTTCTTAAGCCATCTGGCCTAGAGGGGGGGCGGGGGCAAGGGCTATAGCCGCGTTTAAAAAACGCGGCTAAAAATATGTCCTATAGCCACATTTAAAAAATGCGGCTATAGTTGGCACCTATGAAACGCGGCCTAAGGTGAGAGGCTATGGCCGCATTCAAAATGCGGCCATAGGACCTGGTCTTTGGCCGCGTTTACAAAGTGCGGCCATAGACCCCCTCTGGCCTGTAGTCACGGGGTTTGGGCCACATTTGAAAACGCGGCTATAGGTCAAATCGGCCTATGGCCACGTTTTTTGGACCTAAGGCCACGTTTTACAAACGTGGCCACATAACCTTTTTTTTGTATAAAAACTGTTTGCACATAATCTAAAAAGGAATAAATAAATAAAGATAGGGATGGTCCCAAGATTTTAAGAGGATTTTAAACTAGCGGGGGCCAGAGTAAAAAAAAAAAAAAAACTCAAAATAGGCATCCATATAGTATTAAAATATTATAAATACACAAAATTGTTGTTTCTAAATACATTAAGATGCAATCATTTACCAACAAAGATAAAAACAAAAACAAAATAATGTTTTTTTTTTTTAATATTAGGCTGGCTAGGATTTTTTATTTTATTTTTTTTTTTATGTTAGATTATTCACAGTGGTGGTGCTAAAAATTTTAGCTTTTAGTACATTAAGCTACTTTATTTATTTTACCACCTCACTTTACAATAAACCCAATATCAAATGTTCTATTTTTTGTATCACTTCATTTAAAATAATATAAATAACTCATTAAAATATTAAAGGAAAAGAGAGAATTTGAGTTTTTAATTAAAAGAAGAGATATAATCTTAATAAAATATTTTATTTTATTTTTAATAACTTGCTACGGTAAACAGGTATTTATACCAATTTATTGTAGTTGCAAAAAAATTAGTTTTAGCTTCTCTAATAACACATAATTTTTTGGTTCTTACGTAGTAAAATAGTTTTTTTTTTTTTTTTTTGTTGCTAAATTACAATTACTATTATGAATGTTTTTATTGTTTTTGTTAAGTTTTTGGGTTAGATAGTTGCTATTTGAGTGAGGTTAGTTAGGTTTATTGAGGAGAATGCAGGCATAAGGTTTTTGAAAGAAGAGCCCAACTAAAAAAATTAAATATATAATAACTATTAAAAAAAAATTGGGCCCAGGGTGCCAGGCCCCCTTGGGCCCTCTCTTGGGTCCATCCCTAAATAAAGACAAACATGGAATTGTATTTTATTGTTATTATTATTTTTTAGAAAGAAACTATATATAATCTTTATTAACCTATAGTGAAATCAGCCTAGATTACCAGAAAGGTGTTATAGTACATCTTCCATTCACACTAAATAACCTGCAATATGAATAACATATCTAGTAAGGTTATTAGCGACAAAGTTTCCCTCACGGCAAACATGAGAAAATCTAAGATAGCGGAAAGACTCTGCAAAAACTTTAGCATCCTGTATCGAGAGACCAAATAAGATGGAGAAACCTCTTTCAAAGAATTTATAACCAACTCGGCTTCCCGTTCAAGGACAGCTGTATCAATGTATATTACTTGAATGTAAAGACATGAAATTATTATATTGTATAAATCAGAATAGAGCAACTATCTTGAACACTCAAAAGCAAAAGGGATCTGATAAAGGAATAGAACGAAGAATGCTGCATACCATGGATATAAAACAAATATCACTATTTATGAACGCCGCCTTGAGCTTAGCACTTTAGCAGTGTAGGGTTTGTTGCTAAAGAAGATAGTAAACTGGAGACAGAGGAGAAGCTACTACAACGTTTCCTTACATTTAGTTGTTTAGGTTTTGTGGAGAAATTTAAAATCCAAATAATAAACCAGTTTTTAAAAAAAAAAAATTAATAATGATTTGGGAAAATTGTGGGGTCTTTGAACTAGACAATATTATAAAGTGAACAAAAGGGCAAATGTCTTCAATTTTTCTTTTATAAGTATACTAGACTCATTACATGCACTTTATGCGTGCAATAATGTTTTTTTTTTTTTTTTTTTGGTTTAGTGTTATAGTGTTTAAAAGTGATATATAAATAACTTTTTTTTTTTTTTAAGAATGAGATAAGGTAACATGGAATAATATTTAAAAAATGAGATAGAGAATTATAAGAAGTTGAAACCCAATTGGACATTTGAATTTATTGATTGGAATAAGATTTGTGACAAGTAAGAAAAATTGAGATTTGAATAAAAGAAAGATGATATATGTTAATGTGGAAGGACGAAGATTTGTGATAACTGTATAAAATTTAGATAACGAAAATTTTGGAATGTTTTAAAGAATTTTTAAAAAAGAAAACCATAGAAATTTTGGGATAAGAATGAGTGGTTTTTACTGTAGTGATTTTTTTATTAAGAAGTAATTTTATTTTTTTTTATAAAGATAATTAAAGTATTTGAATTCAAATAGATAACAAATACAGATAAGAATCAAATATTTGAATACAAACTAGTGGTGAGAATAACGGTTATTTTTTTTTCTCTTTTATACGTGAGATAGTATTACTTTTGTAGGAAAAAAACTAAATTAAAAGGTATGTTATTTTAGAATTTGTATGAGAATATTTTGGTACACCAAAAATTGAAGACGAATCAGGGGAATCCTCTTATTAATAGTATAGTATTTTTTTTTTTTTTTTTATATAAAGATAATTGAAGTTTGAATTCAAATAGATAAGTGGTGAGAATAATAGTTTTTTTTTCCCCTTTTTTTTTTACGTGAGATAGTATTACTGTTGTAGGAAAAAAAATTGTTATTTCAAAATTTGTATAAGGATATTTTGGTACGCCAAAAAAATTGAAGACGAAACAAGGTAATCATCTTATTAATAAAATAGTATAGATAAAATGTAATATTAACAGTGGTTATTATTATAATTTATTAAGAATACATGGATTCCAATTAATCTTATTTGGAGAGAATATGTTTAAATTATTTACAACTTATAGTAAAATAACCGGGACACCATCGGCGAGGGACCGAATCAAGATTTCATCTTTAAACTTTAAAGGGTACATGGATAATAAAAAATCTCCATTAAAAAAATGAGAAATATATCTATTCAAAAAAAAAAAACTAGCATCTATTAAGTGTGTGTGTGTGTGTATATATATATATATATATATATAAATATATTTCAACTTGATCATCTATCAAAATGGATTTTCACATAACTTTACATTCCTAAAATTATACTATAGATTTTACCAAGTATCGAATTTCACTGCAATTTCCCTTGTCTCTATGACTAAAGTAGAGGCTAGTCCAACTTGATTATTTTATTATTAATTATTAAAAATAACGTTTGGTAAATTTACTTTGACAATTTTTTTTTTTTTTTTTTTTTTTATGAATTCACTAAAACTTATCTTAACCATTTAGACTTCCTTTTTTTTTTTATGGGAGATATCCTAAATTTAATAACACACAATCGAGAATGTAAAAAAAACTAATTGCATGATATTTTCATTTTTTTTTTATCAAAATGATATTTGCATTCTTGAGTAGGCATACACATGCCTATCTGTATTAATCACTATATTGTGAAACTTTCAAATTTATAAACACATATAATATGATCAAATCATTATACTATTTTTATTATCTTTCTATTTTTTCTATTAAATAAAAAATTAAATGTTACAATTTTTTACAAAGAAAACTATTGAACTATTGGAGGAAACTAATAACACAAGTTAAGAGCAAGAAATAGGAGAAATTGAGGCTAAAATAGCTGGCTTGAATAAAGGTTTGCAAGTTTATTTCATTTTAAAAAAGAATTAATTTGGAGAGTATATGCTAGTCTAATTTGCTTTCATGTGATAAAGACATAAAAGTAATTAAAGTTCGTCAATTCAATTAAGTAGTAGGTTCTTAAATCCAACTGGATCGATTCATGACCACTTTTCCACATGATCTTAATAAAGTTTCAAATCCAAAATTAAAATACAATTATTTTAAACTATGTATTGGCTTGTTGCTTGAGTTGAAAATATTATTAGGTTGAAGCTGTGTCTGGCTTGATATATAATATGTTCCAGAAAAGAAAATATTTTCCGTTTAGTTACGTTTTGGAAAATACACTAGAAAATGATTTCCACTGTTTGGCTTCCATGTAAAATTATTTCTGAATAATATAAAAATTAAGCGAGAGATTGCGGTAGAATACAACAAAATATCTTAGAATGTATTTTCACTGTGAGAAATATATGGAGAGGGGGGGCAAATGGTAAAATTAAAAAAAATAAATATAAATATATGGAGAGAGGGGGCAAATGGTAAAATTAAAAAAAAATACCATATTGGTGACATGGCTCAAACCGTCAAGAAAGAACTTCAGTTTTGTTACATGCTAGCTCGATCTTGATAGACTGGGCTTTGGTGCTTTCGTAGGTCTGAGGGAAAGAAAGAAAAAAGGAGAGAACGCAAGCTACATAACCAGTGTGAGAAAGAGGGCAATGTTCAACGGTGGAGGTGGCTGCTGGTTCGAGCTCTCCACTCTGCTATCTCTCTTTGCTTCGAGCATATAGAGCATGTGAGAGTGAAGGCTGAAAATGAAATGCTGTAAAATGAAGGTGTAATTGATTTTACACTCTAGCCAGCCCTATTTTACAATAAAAAGGAATTGGGTTTTTCAGTACACCCAAAGTTGTAAAAGCTCTTCACTTGAACCAAACGCATCCTAAATCCATTTTGATCCAAACTTTAAAAATAAAAATCAAAAAACAAAACAAAAATTTATATGTATATATATATATATTTTTTTTCAGACTGGGATGACAAAATCAAGGTTGTTTGTAAAAAAGAAAACAAAGTATAGATTGGATTTCTATAATAAGTTTGAAATTGTATTAATGAAAATTTCTCTCAGTTGTTTATTGAATAGAAAACGTGTATAAAGTCAAAACCGTGTAAATTTGTTTTTGATTGAATCAAAAACCGCGTAAAGAAATTAATGGTGCTGAGCTGTTATATGGCTGGTTTACCTTAATGATTTAATAATGTCCAAATTGCCTACTTTTTTTTGGGACAAGCCTATCCTATGTTTCGTAACTAAGGAAAGGAATTTGGAGCTATCAAAAAACAAAAAAGGTAAGGAATTTGGACATTATCAAATCATTTAGTGTAAACCGGCCATGTAACAGCTCAGCACCATTAATTTCTTTACGCGGTTTATGATTTAATCAAAAACAAATTTACACAGTTTTAACTTTATACACGTTTTCTATTCAATAAATAACTGCCACGTAAAATTTTCATTAATACAATTTCAAACCTATTATAGAAATCCAATCTATCTTTTGTTTTCATTTTTACTTGCAAACAACCTTGATTTTGTCATCCCTGTCTGAAAATTCAGATGCCCGAATTTTTATCAATCCTCTTATTAATGCCCGAGTGTTACACGTTTTTGCATTACCGTCGCCAAAGTCATTTAAATTATTTTTGATAACAAATTAAATTTATCCTAGAATCAGACATATATATAAATATAACCAAATTTTTTATTAAAAAAAAAATAATAGAACCAAATTCTGATTATATAAAAATAAAAAATAAATAAAATGCGGATATGTACTTTCTTAGACTCATACTCACGGCCGTTTTATGTTTTGATAAAACTTCTTAACGAAGCAAAATTATCCCACAGATCCTATATTATTTCCTTCCTTTTATCATAAACACCGACTATATACATATATATATATATATATATTTATATATATAACATAATACACAGTGGGTGACATGTATATTTTTACGCCGTTCTTCTCTCATTCTCTCTCAAACTTAATTTGTGTTGCATCTTTATCTTATACCATATCTATTTTTCTATTGGCTCTTTATACCATGGTTATATATGATATGAACCACCATGACTATGAAGCCTGGTTTGAGTTAGAAGCCTTGAATACTACAATCATCAGTAGTATTATTGACGATGATTCTGGTAGCACACTCGCTACACCACAAGACGATTTGTGTGATATAAACTTCACTATGTTACCTGGTTATTTTATTCACAGCGATTGGAACGATTTTATTAACAACAGCGATTTGGAGCATAACAACAGCAATCTGGAGCAAAAGTTAAAGGTAGGAGAAACGATAAAGGGAGAAGAAACAAGAAATAAGATTGCAAAGGTAGGAGAAACGATAAATAGAGAAGAAACGAAGAATAGGCTTGCCAAAGAAACAAAGAAGAGGGATGCTTTTAAAGATATGAATGGTGTACTGGTAAAATGTATAGAAAGTTTTTCCCAGAAACCTAGAACACCTACAACTAAAAGGCTGAATACGAAGAATATTTACACTCCAAAAGAAGAACTTACGACTAAAAGGTTGAATACGAAGAAGATTTACACTAAAAAGGAACCATCTTTTTTGAAGTTGAAGAGAAAAAATAGGGAAGAAGAGGAGGGTTATGTGAGAAAGTGCTCCCATTGTGAAGCTGAGGAAACACCACAGTGGCGAGAAGGACCCTTGGGACCAAAAACTCTGTGTAACGCATGTGGAGTAAGGTACAAGTCAGGTCGGTTAGTTCCAGAGTATCGCCCAGCTGCAAGCCCAACTTTTGATGTCTCTAAATATTCTAATTTTCACAAGAAGATACTGAGAAATAAAGGATTAGATCAAAAGTGAAGAGGATTAGAGATATGGTTTTTTAGATTTGATGTTTTTTTCTTTTGAAAAATATTTAGGATTATAAATTTTAATTATTCATTAATTTTATTGGATTGTATTTATTTTATATATAGTTATCAAAATTTTAACGAAGTTTAGCGCGGTAGTTACATATTGATCAATGGAATCTGCCCACAACCACACAAAGTACTCCTAATTTGGGATAACAATTTTGTCCCACTCCTCCCTGCTTCGCCTCGTACAGGTTTTTCCTGCCCTGCAAAAGTGGTGGGGCAAGAAAAGGGCAAAATTTTAGCCCCGCGCCAAAGGGCGGAGTGGGATGGGTTTAGACTCTTTAGACCCACCCTGTCCCACCTTTCCCTATTCTCGCCCCGCGTTGATAAAGATTATAATTTTAAATTTTTCATACCCTAAAACCCTACTATTTAAACAAACATATCAATATTAACTTATTTTATTTTACCCAACTTGGTTCTCTGCCTCTATTTTGTTATGTACTATACTATGAGATTTATTTTTTGTGATTGTCTGGTAAAACACTTGGATAATATCATTCAATTTTTACTAAAAATTAATTTGATTTGATGGGATAAATTTAGTTGTAATTTCAAGTATATTTTTATTGATGAAATAGGTTATATTAAAAAAAATATACTAGTTGTAAGGCAAATTAACAAAAAATAGAATTTTACAGGGTAAGGCGGGGCCCCAAGGGGCGGGGATGGGACGAGAAAGTTTTCCCCGTCATGCAGGGTGAGGCGAGGATGGAGCAAGATAAAACCATGTGGGACAGGGGCGAAGACCCTATCCTTTGGCCACGCCTCGCCCCATTGCCATCCCTACTCCTAAGACTCAAATATAGTAAGAATGTGGTAAGACCCTTGCAGAGTTCCCCAATAGTTTAGAGTTTTACGACATTGACTTGCCGTCGAATTATTAGGTACGTGCTTCCTCATCTACTCTACCATGAATTTACTCAGCAGGATTCACTATATATAGATCGCGTTCGTGCTCTCTGATCTACCCTATCGAGAATTTACTTATCTACTCTACCGTGAGTTTACTTAGTAGGATACACTATTCGTCATCATCGAAGTCTATCTTGGAGTTTGTACTTAGTGGTACAAGTTGTATTATATGAAAAGTATCACTTGGTCTAGCACTACAAGTGCCGTCGATGCTGTTCTGTTAGCCTTTGACATTGGACAACAATATCACCAAGTCTAGCACTGCCATCACTTGACAGTTGTGTACTTGGGAATCACTTGACAGTACGTGTACTTGGGAACATCACTTGATAGTTGTTTACTTGGGACAAAAAGAAGTATTTTTTGCTTGGGTAAGGCTTAGCTCCAATGTACTAAAGCATACGCAACATAGACACGTGACAAAAATCGAACACGTGTTCATATCATGTCAGCTTCAATGCACAAGAGCTAAATTGTGTTCTTTTTGCATATTTCAAACAATAACATAGCTAAAAGCTCAAATTAGTGTGAAACACTAATGCTTGTTTAGACCCCTAATTTTAAAATTACAGTTTAATTGTTTTACAATAACTTATCTAAGTGCAAAATAAGAGTAAAAGAAGCGCAATCACCAAAACTACTCTCTAAGCCATAAGCAAGCAAGCAACAATAAATATAAAGATTAAAGAGTAAGAGAAGAGAGATGCAAACATAAGATAACACCAAGACGTGTTATCAAAGAGGAAACTGAAGAACTCAGAACAAAACCTCTCCGCGACCCTCCAAGTCGAAATCAATCCACTAGTAAATAAGTTGGAGTACACAAATAACAAAAGACCCTCAAAGCCTAGTCTACCTAATGTACTTGAGCCCTCCAAGCTCCTGCTACCAACGGACTTCTTGGAGTCTTGTCTTCACTAGCTTACTGGATCCCACAATATTACTCGATTGCATCCGCCAAGCCTCATAGGCTTCTTTTGATAAATCCCCAAAGCTTCTCAAGCTCTAAAACACTCTCTACACTCTAAATAAATGAGGGTTGTGTTTGGGTACAAATCTCCTCTCAAGATATGACAATGGGAAAGGGAAGGAAAAGGGACTACAATGATTTCTCACTAAAAGATGAGTAGCTCTCTCTCTAAAAGGTGGGTGTATTGCGTCTTAGAACTCAGAGCAAAACCTCTCCGCGACCCTTCAAGTCGAAATCAATCCACTAGTAAATAAGTTGGAGTACACGAATAACAAAAAACCCTCAAAGCCTAGTCTACCTAATGTACTTGAGCCCTCCAAACTCCTGCTACCAACGGACTTCTTGGAGTCTTGTCTTCACTAGCTTACTAGATCTCACAATACTGCTCGATTGCATCCGCCAAGCCTCATAGGCTTCTTTGATAAATCCCCAAAGCTTCTCAAGCTCTAAAACACTCTCTACACTCTAAATAAGTGAGGGTTGTGTTTGGGTACAAATCTCCTCTCAAGATATGACAATGGGAGAGGGAAGGAAAAGGGACTACAATGATTTCTCACTAAAAGATGAGTAGCTCTCTCTCGAAAAGGGGGGTGTATTGCGTCTTAGAAACCTATCTAAGGTTTTCCTTTTGAATAGCCTCTTTTACTTTTATGAGTAATGATGGTATATATAGTATGGGTGAAAAGTAAGAAAGTCACACTTAAAATCCTCAAGGCAGAGAGTTTCGCGGGTACCTCGTGAGATGGCCTATCTTACGAAGTACTCACGAAATGCAACCTGGCACTTGATTCTTCAACTTCTAGCACGTGCTTCGCACATTGCCTTTTCGTGGGAACCTTTACTCGCAAACTTCTTGTGAGCTAGTCATGAAACTGCATTGATCTTCATTGCATGCTTGATTTTTCACCAACTTAATATTAAACCCAATACAGTAAAATCTCACAAAATACAAGTAAATAAATTAATGCAATTAGAACACTTTTTGTCATGGAATAAAGCCAACATAAAACATAGTTGTAAATCACAACTTTACAATCTCCCTCTTTGGCTATTCTGTGACAAAAACACCATAAAAGAGACTCTATACTTAAACATGAGTTTGGGAATAATGTCAAAACTCACTCACACATAAATTTAAAACCTGTGATGAACTCGGAACACAATACCTGTATCCTGAAACACTTGAACAAAATGCATTAGACCCTCAAGATAAAGCGAGTAATAAAAGGACAGGTATAGTGTAACAAGTAAATATGTGATCAAGTAAATATGATATGAAACATATGAGCAACTTGATCAAACACAAAATAGTCATATGGAAATTACCACAATAATCACATAGCAAAGAAAATGATCATCCGAACATGCAATCAATAAAACACAATAGCATAGAGATGTATGCATGTCCAACACATAAACACAATGCAATAAGAACAACAAAGTATAGATACTAAACGTAACTCAAAGCACCATAAAACCAAACAAAAAAATAAACATAAAGTAAACCAAAAAAATGCAAGGTTTTCTTGAAAAGAAATGTCTTCTCCCCCTTAATGTATGCATCTCCCCCATGGAATTTCTCCCCTTATAAATGTGCACGAGATAAAATTTCTCCCCTTGAAAATGTGCACAAGAGTCATATAGAAATGACAATACACTCCGGTATACTCTCCCCCTTTTTGTCACAAATAGACAAATGAATCAAGAGGAAGGAGGGAAATAAATGAAGATATGGACAAGGGTAAAGATGTATGATGGGTGAAAGATGAATGAGAAAATGAAGCTCAAACAAAAGATAAAACATCTTAAAAACACAATGCTACAAAGCATAAAGAAAACATGACATGCTAAGGATGATGGAACAAGGTATAGACCAAGGCATGACATAGACACAAGAACATGTTATATGTGCTAAAATGTCTAAAAAGACTTAACTAGCATGAGTGAATGCAAAACATGTCAAGTGATAGAGTGTGTGCATCAGTGGTGCATCTAGTGTGCATGTGAGATGCATGACCAATGCTTGAGCAAGCACTCATGGGGCAAAATGTGTAAAACACAGAATCAATGATCAAAACATGATAAACATGAATAATTATGGTGATCCCCAAAAATTGGTTCTCAACGGAGTCCAAAACAATGAAAAAAAAATACCATAAAGACATTTTATCAAACACCTAGTGTGCACACACTATACATATATGATGAACAATGAATGAACATGTGACAATCTACCCTTAATACATGTTTAGAATACCACAAGGGGCCAACATCCAAAGCAAATAGACATTTAAAACAAAACTCAATCAAAAAGATTGACAAAAATTAAGTTTTCCAAACCCCATTTGAAAAAATTCCAACTATGAACAAAAAACTCCCAAAAACATAATTTTAGGATTAAAATCAATTAAAAGTGCTAAAGATTACCTTAGAGATGTTTATAGAATGCAAAACACTTAAAATTAGTTGGGTTTTGATGTAGAAGCTTTGGAAAAGAGGGTTTAGAGAAGATGGGGTTATAATAGAGTCATATGCGGAGTTTTGGACCAAAAACTCACAAAATACCCATAAAATAGCTGATCTAGGCATTTCACGAGTAGCTAACTCGCAAGTTACTCGCGAGCTACTTGCAAAAGCCACTGCCTGATGACCAAAAATGCATTTTTCAGCTTCGCTACTCGCAGCTAAGTCACAAACTATTCGCGAACAACTCTAACCCCTGTTTTTCAACAAAAAAACAAGCTTGGAACATTGAAAAACAAAGCAAGTACAAAACTTAAAAACAAAGAGTGATGAAAAACACTTCCAAATACAAATAAAATTATCAAAAATCTTTTTGGTTTGATCCACCAAGACATATTATCAAAGAGGAAACCGAAGAACTCGGCGAAAAACCTCTCCGCGACCCTCTAAGTCGAAATTAACCCATTAGTGAATAAGTTGGAGTACATGAATAACAAAAGACCCTCCAAGCTCCTGCTAGCAACAGACTTCTCGGAGCCTTATCCTCACTAGCTTACCGGATCCCGCAATACCGCCCGATTGCATCCGCCAAGCCTTACCAGCTTCTTTTGGCAAATTCTCAAAGTTTCCCAAGTTCCAAAACACTCTTTACACTCTAAATAGGTGTGGGTTGTGTTTGGGTATAAATCTCCTCTCAAAGTATGACAATGGGAGAGGAAATGAGAAGATACTACAATGATTTCTCACTAAAGGATGAGTGGCTCTTTCTCTAAAAGGTGGGTGTGCTGTGTTGTAGAAATCTATCGAGGGTTTTCTTTCTGAATAGCCTCTTTCACTTTTATGGGTAATGATGGTAAATATAGTACGGGTGAAAGGTAAGAAAGTCACACTTAAATCCTCCAAGCAAAGAGTTTCGTGGGTACTTCACGAAATGGCCTATCTTGTGAAGTACTCGCGAAATGCAGTCTGGCACTTGACTCTTCAGCTTCCAACACGTGCTTCTCACGTGGCCTTTTCATGAGAACCTTTACTCGCGAACTTCTTGCGAGTTAATCGCAAAACTGCACTGATCTTCATTGCATGCTTGATTCTTCACCAACTTAATACTAAACTCAATACAGTAAAATCCCACAAAATACAAAGAAATAAATTAATGCAATTACAATACTTTTTGTCATGAAATAAAGTCAACATAAAATATAGTTGTAAATCACAACTTTACAATAGCAATAGCAATAGCGTCAAGAAACCCAAAAACTTGAAGCATGTTTCTTTCTAACTTACAATGTTCATGGTTCTTAGGTCTTACTCTTTCTGCATTCTCCTTTTTATGTCAATTTCAATGCACTGGAGCTAAGAGCATCCCCAGCAGATTCTCCAAATTTTTGTACTGTTTGGAGAATAAACAATGATTTTTACCTTTTAGCTACCCACTTTTTCAATTACACTTTCCAACAGATTCTCTATCTCATTTAAATACTATTTCTTCATTCATTTTTTTTTAATTCATCATTTATTATTTCTATATTCATTCCCAACAATTATATTTTTCAATAAAAAATGTTATATTCATAACATTTTTCGCAATTCTTTCACAAGGATCACATCAAAATCTTATGTGGAAAGTTGTTACTAGTTCTAATTTGAATCCACCGCTGAAATTATTTTTTTACTCACCAATATTAGCTAATTACTTAAAATTTACTGTGAAAATATTGTGGTAGTATTTCTAAAGGGTCATTTCTTATTCTTTTCCTTTCTTTCATCCATACGTTTCCTTCTTTTTTTTTCCCCTCTTGGTTTTTCTCCACCACACACGTATACCCATATATCTCCAACCTCTCCTTTTTTATCTCTACTTTACACTTGATTCCAGAACCTCCCTCTTTCTTTCTCCTCTTCTTCTGTGCTTCCTTTTTGTTTTTATTTTCTTTCCTTTCGGCTCACTTCACACACACAGCCAACCATGATCTTTTGACTTCCCCTCTATGTTTGCATTTTTGTTTTTTATTTTCTTTCTTCTTCATCTCACTTCACTCACACACACAACCAACAGAGAGATTGGCCTTCGTCTATCTTTCTTTCTTTCTATTTTCTTTCTTTTTTTTCTTCCTTCTTTTCTTATTCTAATTCACTTTGTTGTTACAATGGAGCTTAGATAGGCTTTCATGTTCTTGATCTGTTGTTTTTGTTTTGATTTTAGATTTGTTGTTCTAATTAAATTTGTATTTTTCCCTGTTCTTGATCTGTTGTTTCTATTCTGATTTTAGATTGTATTTGTGTTTTGATTGTGTTACCATTTGAGAGAAAGACAGATGAACAAATAAGAGAGGAGGAAAGAGAAAGGTTTTTTTTTTATTCAGCCGGGCAATTTTTTAAGATAAAATAAGGGTATAGAGTTGCTACAGTGTTCTCTAAATTAAGAGAACTACTGTAGCAACTTTAAAAAAAAGAATTGGAAAAGTTTTGTTTATAAACAACCTGTTGGAGTGTGAACAGTGTGTGAACAGTAGCATTTTATCTCCAAAAAATAGAGATACAGCATCTGTTAGAGATGCTCTAAGTTGTATCTTTTTTGCCTATCTCAAACAACAACATAGCTATAGCGTTAGTAAGAAACCCAAAAACTTGAAGCACGTTTCTTCGAAATTACAATGTTCCTGTTTCTTAGGTAATGCTTTCCCTTCATTCTCCCATACATTTTCCTATCTATAGTGCTTACAAGATTTATGGTCATTTACTTTGTCGTTTTCAATATTTAGAATAATTTGTTGTTTTCAATATTTAGAATTTAGATTACATAAGGTTAAAAAGAAATGTTTCTTTTGTGTTTATGGATTGTCAAATATGTCTTTCTAAAGTCTCAAGAAAAAGAAGATGGGGGATTTTGATTCTCAAATCTGTTTTCTTTTTTTTTTTCTTGTGCTTTTTAACGGAAACACTGAGCTGGATTAGAGTGAAGGGTAAAGTGAAACTATTGAAACTGTGGGTAGGCAAGCATGGGACAAAATTGCCCTTTGCCCTTTGCCCTTTTCGGGCAAATTAAATAGCTTTATATCCCATTTCCCAAACTAATTAGAGAAATGCCCCTCTTTTAAAACTCGATTTATGAAAAAATTGAGTTAGGCCCTATAGTAGCGTTTTTAAGGAACTTTTAGTGATGTTTTAAGGACCTATAGTGGCGTTTTGTAACTCGACCTCAATGAAATCGAGTTATAGGTAAAAAAATTGCCTATAACTCGATTTCATTGAAGTCGAGTTAAAAAACGTCACTATAGGTCTTTAAAATGTCACTATAGGTTCCTTAAAACGTCATTATAGGACTTCAAAAAAAAAAATTTAAACTCGATTTATCATAAATCGAATTTTAAAAAATAGGCATTTCCCTAATTAGTTTGAGAAATGGGGTATAAAGCTATTTAATTTGCCCGAAAAGGGCAAAGGGCAATTTTGTCCGGCAAACATGAAATTGATCCAAACCACAAATGACTAATTTAAAATTATACCTATGATTTGAACAATTTATAATTATCCCTACTATTTAACTTCTTTGAAGATAAGGTATGTTTGGTAAGAGTATTTGAATAAAGTTTTTTATTTTGCAATCCATAAAATAGTGGCCCCTACACTTGAATTTATTGTTTGGTTAATATTTTCTAAATACAGTTTTAAAAAAATAGTATCCTATTTTATTGATTTAGAGCAGGATTTTGAAAACAGCTAAAAAGGTGTTTTCAAGATACAAAAAAAATGTTTTTAATGATATAGTTGTAAATAAATTGAAAATAGTGGATCCCACATATTTGTCCAAACCCTTTTATCTCTTAAATTAAGGAGCTTATCTTTATCACAAAAAGAATTCTCACACTTCAAATTTAAAACTTACCATAAAAAAAAAAGTAATCTACAAGTTCTACACATTACTTTTTGTAAATATATTTTTTTAAATCTCAAAATTAGAAATGATCTCTCAAACAATTATTTTTTGTTTTTAGTATTTTGAAAATTATTCTTAAAAGTAGGAGTCAAACACGTAAAATATAAAAATTATTATTTGAAAACTAGTTTCAAGTTCAATTTTTTGAAAATTGCTTTTATACTGTTTTAAAACCAAAAACAAAAATCCTCATGTCAATCAGGCCCTAAGTGATCGGTTTTGATAGGCTAAAATCAAAGACTTCCCCAAAAAGACTTGTACTTATGGATAGGTTGTTTTGTATTAATATTTTAAAGTATTGAATTAATGTTAGAATTTAATATCTATATAAAATATATTTTAAAGTAGTGAATTAATATTGGATTTTCAGATTTGATTTTTAGACTTTGGAATGAAAATTTCATTTGTGTTTTTTTGAAATCTGATGTTATTTTTTTAGTATTTTAATAACTGATGTGTCAATAATCTATATAAGCAATTTGTAAAATAGTTTGTAACTGTAAAATTGCTTTTTTAAAAAAATTGTAATTTTCCATTTTTCTTGTACAAGTTAAATACCAAAAAATATTTTCAAGAACACTATCATATATCCAGATAAATCGTTTTGTTATTTTTTTTTTTAAGAATATTTTATGCCAAAACAAACAACCAAGAGACACTATATATTGATGATGAATAATTTGTGACCTCGTCAACTAGTCTGACTACAATCAACTACATTAAGAATCACATTTTGATTTGGAGCAATACAACATAGTTAGTAATAAAGGTAGTTCTGGATATTCCAGAATATGCTAATCATAGTTTTTGTTTGCATTTTAACGAAGAGTGTCAATCCACTAACTCATGCATGACTAAAAAAAGCTTTTGATTTTTGACTCTCTCTCTCTCCCCGAATGCATCCCCTATATTCCCCTCCCACTGCCAGATAATATATATATATATATATATATATTTTTTTTTTGTTGAGAAAACAGCCAGATAATATATATGCTTTGAACCTGGACATCTCGATTTTCTAATGATAGAGATCCTCCCCAAATCTCTTTGAAACCCACTAAATGCTGTCCTATGTTACTTTTTTATTTTAATAGGGTTTTCTGTCTTGTCCTTATTCTTCTTTTTCTTGAGCAAGTAAAGGGTGGGGGTGCAAATTGGAGCTAATAACTTTCATTATCATTCTCAAAAAAAAAAAAAAAAAACTTTCATTTCATTGTGTCATCTCTTGGATTTATTTGTCTTTCTTTATTAATTCTGAATAAAAAATCAATGCTAGCTTTTAATGAAAAATAAATAACCATTCCTTTAGCAAATTAGCAAGGCTTTATAAGATGGAGAAAATGATAAAAGCTCACTCCATTAGCTTTAGTTTGATGGCTAACTCCAAATAATCTGGCAATGACTTTTTCTTTTTTTGGGTCTTGAATGTTTTTTTTTTTTTTTTTTTTTTTTTTTTTATATTAGTTGCTGACCCAGGTTGGCCATTCGTAGGACAACCTTCATGGTCAATTCATTTACACAGTGATTAAACAATAAGGGGTTGTTTGGTAGACTTGTTTAAACACATGTTTTCAGTTTTTAAACAATATTACACACATTTTCACATATTTTTCCACTCACACGTACTATTTCCACACATGTTTTTAAACACATGTATCAAATGCCCTCCTAAATTGTCAACACTTCTATCAAATAATAATTAAATAATAAATTATCTAACACTAGGTTGAAACTCTCTAAAAATAAATAAATAAAAAAAGATTGCTTGACACTAAATGAAATTAAAGTCTAAAGACACAATAATAATAATAATAATAATAATAATAATAATAATTATGCACTTATTGTCACAACTGAAAAATTGATGGAAACTTAATTATCTATCCGCATGATTAAACACTCATCAAATGTTTTTGAAAAATAGAAACTACCACAGCATAACCTTGGTGTGATGGTCACTCTACAAGTATAAATGCTTGTGGGGTGTGGGGAGCAACGATCGGGGTTCAAGTCTCCAAGAGGGAGCTTCACACACATATATACTTAGATTAAAATAGAGTAGATTCTATCTTGTATCAAAAAAAAAAATAGAAACTCATCATAAAAAGCAATGCTTTTAAAAGCATTGATCCTTTTCTTAATCACCAAGAGAAGTTTAGACCTATTGTCCCACTTTTGTGCTTTTACTTTGACGGGAAAGGTTAGACCAAGCTATAGTCGCGTGTTTATCTTCTCTCTATATTTTATTGGGATTTAGATGTTTCTTGTCTACTTTAATAAACACCTCAAAATAATCTTTATCTTTTAGTTAAATTGTTTTCCTGTAAAAGAAAAACAAAAGTTGAAAGAGTAACGTATCAGTTCTAAAATATCTGAAAATATAGTCATCATTATTAAAATAAAAAAATTAAAAAAATTAAAAATTAAAAAGTAAAAATACTACAAATTACAGTGAAGAGCAGCAAAATAAAAAATTGATATTTCCCATGGCAGAGAATGAAATTTTCACTCAATCACATTTCTCCACGCCATGCCACTAAATCCATATAAGTACGTTCAAGATAGTCAATCCAAAAGTATATACCACGTGAATTCTATTGTCATTATTCGGATACCAATGAAAATATTTCAAATGTCATTGAATAAATTACAAAAAATGCCAAAAAGTCAATCGCAAGTCGACACGTGTTCTTGGACTCCTCTTTGAATATCCCAAATTACCTTCAAGAAAAAGGAAAACTTTCACCTCCCTTTCCTCCAATTTTCTTCACAAGCCAAGCTCCTTATGCTAGACTAGCTTTCTCTTAAACTGATTCATTCAAGTGGCTCTTGGTTCAACAGGTTGTATTTCTTTTCTACACTTCGAGATGCTAGAGATTGGAACTTTGACTTTCACTTCCAACCAAAGGCTACGTATAGAGCATTAAGTCATTGACAATGAACCACTCACATATATTAGAAGGTGGCAACTAATTGAATCACAATTCACTTTACTTAGACTTACCACAACATAAAAGCAAAGGAAAAATATGTGAAATTTTCAATATTTGTTTCTAGACTTTTCGAATTCTTAAAGACCTTCCAAGGTGCAAAAGAGCTTTGGTCAAAATTTCAACTCATTTGGCAAATTTTGAAAAGAGCTTTTAGGTCAATCTTGAAAAGTTGTGGTTTTGAAGTTTCTATCTTAAAATTCTTTTAAAATTTTACTTAGTTTTTTTGTGGAAATTGTGAAGGTTAAAAATACTTCTGAATTTTTTTTTTTAAGACATCCAATACATAATGTTAAGAGTTTTGTAGTTCAACTAGTTGACACCTCTGAAATTTTTAACAGAAATATCCAATTCCAAAATTCAAATCCTTCCACCCAACTATCAAATAATAAATAAAAAAGAAGGAAAAAAAAAAGGACAATACGGTATCATTTAATTGATATTTAGTCATTAATTGAATTATCTTTGCAACAAAGTCCTTCAAGCAAAGCAATCTTGTGGGCCTTGGAGTATTTGAAAGGAATAGTGCTAGTGCTGAATTGACAACAAAGATGGCGTGAAGAGATGTGCTGCTTGCTAAAAAAGATTGAAGATGCAGTTGTATAGTTAGAAGATTACCCTCTATTTTTCTTTTTCTTTGTAAAAAATGTTATTCATTGAAATAAACTTTCTCTATGGTTTCCCCAAAACAAAATCAAACATAAAATAAAGGAAAATTTTACTACATATTTTGTGCACTTCTTTTTAGAATTGTGTTTTAAAAACACAATTTTGCCAAAGGCTTTGTAGCTAAATTGGCACTTCTCCATGCACAAAGTACTTGGGAGTCTAGGAGAGAAAGAGTTCGAATTACGGAGTTAGTAGCATATTGTAATTATTTCTATAAAAAAAACAATTTCAATATATATATATATATATATATGACGCCATGACGGTGCATATAGATATTGTGATAGTCATTACTCTAAAAATAAATATTTATGAAATAAATTAACAACACTTTTATAATAACTTCTGTAATCATTTCTCACGTCCAAAATTATTTAACAATATTTTTTTGTTGTCAAGTAAATATGATGCAAAACTTCCACAACTACGGCTCTTCTACATACCCCCATTTTCAAACACATGCATGAATGGATGACTTTAAAGATATTATTAAAAATCGTTGATGAGACGAAAATTCACATCCAATAGGGAATTAAATAATTTTGTATATGTATAAAAGTTTCTATTTACTTCTTTAACAAGCATGACGTCACCCCTTACGTACTCATACTTACATTTTGTGACTTCATCAATCCAATTAATTTTAGCCATCTGTACAAAAAATCCAATTATTCAATCACCTTTTGAACCTCTATAAATAATCATTCTTAACTCACTCCCTCACTCACTCAAAGGCCACTACACTTGAAAAGTAGAGAAAAAAAAAAAAGAGTGAAAATGAGTGAACAAAGCAAGCCAAGTCAGCCAAGGCCGCCCCCTTCCTTGGCAAACCTTCCGAAGTCACGAAGCCAGATCAAGAACACCATTCTGGCTGACATTTTCAAACCCTCTTCACCCACTACCACCTCTCCGGGGAAATAATAAGGTGTTTCTTTTTCTTTTTCTTTTTTTCTTTCTTTTATTTTCCGGAGGGGGAGTCAGTATCTTTGGAAAAAGAAATGCTGCTTTGTAATATTTTCACAACAAATTTTAGATGGTATGTTAGTAACAATTTATCACCTAAAATTTTTTGTGAAAATATTATAGGCATAGCATTTTAAGGTTGGTTTAAAATCAAATATATATATATATATATATATATTTATATATATGGGTCAGTGCATAGTTGGTAGATTCTTCAAATCGGGTGTAGTGGTGGAATTTTTGGGCTTTTATTGAAGGGACTGAGCCCAATATCGTATCGGGTCTACACCTATGCTAGAGAAGAGAGAACTATTTTAGTAGGAATAAATAATAATTCCTACATCTTTTCGGGGAACAGTCAATGAAGATGAAGAGCAACCCAAGTGGAAGATCTGATTCTCTACATCAGGCCGTCCTCGTTAATGATGTGTTGTTATTTGTTGTACTCGAGTTTCCATTAATATATAAAATATAATGAACTCCCTTTTCTACCCTTACAAGAAAAGAAAAGCTTTCTTTATCCTTTTATTTTGTTATGAATGTTTGAATTTAATTTTTAAGGTCAAAAGAGGTAGGGAATTATCTGTTGCTAATTCTTGTTCAATACTCGTTTAGTCTTGAAATTTGATATTTAGTGATGCATGACATGCTTAGAAAAATAAAACAAAACTTAAGTGGTACTTTAGCAGTTATGCTAAGCTTATGGACACCTATCAAAAAAAAGAAGCTTATGGACACAATATCATCAGCGAAACGCTAATTCATCCTAATTAAGACAGATCACATTAAAGATTAAACTTACAAAATGAAAGAATGTTGACAAAGACATGACATAGTGTCCAATAAACCTAAGTTCTTTCTATAACTTTTTAAGAAAAATTGTTAGGGAGTTCCACCATGGCCCGTGCCTGTGTCTTTTTCAATTTTTGGATAGAACCCACCCCATTTGCTTTCTAATTAACTTAATCGATATAGACATCCACCACCAAGTACCATTATTTTCAGAATTTCCCAATTTATAGCTGTTTATAAATGTGAAGTTTAATTATTGGTTCACATCTCACCCAATTTCCTTTCTAATGGCCATAATCCATGTTTTATTCCTCTCACCCAAATTTGCTACATATTGTTTTTTGTTCTTGTTTTTTCTTTTCAACTAAAAAATAAATAAATAAACAGCCATTTGGTTGGTTTTAAATGCAACACAAAAATGGTATGGAATCTAAGTTTGTTTGTTTTTTACTCTATTATATTTTTGTATTAGATTTGACTAATGAGGCATGAGAAAACGATGGGACATCTTGGAAACAGATGCACCAAAAACATTATCCTCGCGTAAGATTGTGTGGGTCTAGCTAGATATTTCCAAATGACATGGAGATGGATATGGCCAAAGCAATTTAATTTGGTCACTATATCAGTATCTTTGATAATCTTCTTGGAGCTTTTTTTATTTCTTTTGGTCGGTTGTGGCAGAGGGCCGCCATAGGCCACATGGGTTATTCAATGAATTGTGCTCCGCAAATTGACATCTCACCCAACGTCTTACTATGCAAACCCGTCTTACTACGCAAACCCAGCAAAAGAAACCAAATTATTCCTTACAAGTTATAACGCATGCTTCTGCTAGCTGTTTTCTTACTTCTAATAAAACATATCACACACATACACACAAAAAAAAAATTCATGCATGTGGACCATGGTTATTTTCCCCAATTCAAATAAGAGACTTCCACGTTTTGCCTCATGAAGACCCTGAATCGGTGACAGCGCAAGAGAGTAATCCATCTGAGGTGGCACGGAATGGTGAAAAAAAGGGATTTATTGAAGCCACCGAATGGTGATTTACCGATGAAGCAAGATTTTTTAAATAATTCCACAGAACATTCCGTTAATTAAAATTAGGTGAAGCATAAATGGCAGTGAGCAGAAATGGATGGGATTGATTCAGTACCTTAACCAACGTGTGGATACTATAGTCACTTGTGGTGAGAATCTCCACTCTAAAATTGCTACCCTCATTCCACAACATCCATATGCCTCCCGAGAAACCAATTGGATCAACTCTCCAAGAGTGGGAGTACGGAAGATTGTCAATAACTCTTTGCGCCCGCTCCTCAGCAATGCAGGGCTCAACTATGATCAGGATTTGGGGTCGATGCCTACAATACATCTCGTGTGCGTGGTTCCGAAAAGCTACACTTCTAGTTCCCTGACAATTCCATGCTATCACCTTCATGGAGGAAGAGTTGGGGTTAAGGTAATCACTGGGGACCCCCAGAGTCCTCGGAGTCCTCATTGTTGACCAAATACTGCATTGATGCCTCGTTGTCGTTGTCTTTATCCTGTACATTGGCTCTAGCTCTCCTAGCCTTGCCCAATGCGTGACGGACACGATGTATGCTAGGCTTGTGTTGGAGAACATTATGATATACAACTTCGGTTCAGGTGCACCACACATACTGTGAAGCAAACGAGTGCGCTAATGCTCTCGCAAAACGGGGGAACCACCAACAGCAAGTTTTGACTATATATCAAACTTTCCCTAGTTTATATGATCGGTCTAGGGAGTAATAGACTGTGTTCCCGAAGGCCGGATATTGTTGTTGATGTATGAACTTTGTTTATAATTAAATAAGACCTTCATTTCTACCAAAAAAAAATAAATAAATAAGAGACTACCAAACGAACACACACATCAATTTTTTATTTTTTTTAAGATTTGGCCAAATTTAAAAGAGACTACCAAACGAACACACACATCAATTTTTTATTTTTTTTAAGATTTGGCCAAATTTAAACCTGTGACATCTATTTCATAACGATGCTCTTATCATCAAATTAAGATACCAATTGGTTTTTGGTTAGACAGGAGTTGAACCCTAAATCCCTTAAACCTATAGTATTCATTTCATAATAATTATTTTTATCATTAAACTAAGATACCAATTGGTTTTTTGTATAGACAAGGTTTGATACCCAAATATTCTATTAAACTTATGACGTTCACTCCATGGCAATTGCTTTTATCATTGGGCTAAGAAGTCAATTAATTTTTGGTATAATCGAGATTTAAACTACAATAATCGCGTAAATATGCACAGTTACTGTAGTATTTTTGAATATATACAGTGTCATAGACCCACTGATGTAGGTAGTTTTTGAGCAAAAATGTGTAAAATTCACTACTTTTTCTATTTTCCATAGACCGGTGCGATTGCTCTAGAACTACCTAGATCAATGGGTCTATAACACTATACATATCCAAAAATGCTAAAGTAACCATGTATATTTACACCATTTAAATTATCTATTATATACTCCATTTTATTTAAATAATAATTTTTATTTTATTATTATTGTTATTTTCATTTCATCTCTTTCTCCTCAAAAATCTCAAAAAGAAAACTATATGGCCTTCTCACCTCTCTCAAAAGAATACTCTCTCCTCTCTCACCTCTTCGTCGCCGCTGCTGGCCCACTGCTACTTCTTCCTCTTCATTGGGATCTAGATTTTCGATGGATTTGATGATTTGTATGGATTTGATGAGTTTGCATAGCATTTTGCTTAGACTCAAGAGAAGATAGAGAGGAAAGAGAGTCTGGGAAGAGAGCGAAACTAATGGAAGAAGTGAAAGAGAAAAAAAAAATACAAAGTTACAGTAACCATGTATATTTACATAGTTATTATAGCAAAAATGTAATCATACAATGTTATAAATTCACTTATGCGAGTAGTCTTCTAGCAAAAATATATAAATTTGACATCCACTTATACAAGTGTTCTAAATACCCCAAAATTTGTTAAACTGGGCCCCGCGTTATCTTCCACAACAAAATCCTTCAAGCAAAGCAACGCAGTGTGCCTTGGAGGGTTTGAAAGGGATAGTGTGATAGCATCCAAGGCCGTCCCGTGAATACCGTTTATAGTGCTGCTGAGGTTTTCTGTCAGCAAGTTGGTTTTTATCAAATAATTTTAGAATGCCACGTAACTTTGCTGTGCGTGTTTGGTTATTCTTCTTTGTCCAACTTCAAATATGACAAACACACGACAGATCATATTTAACAATATTAATAAAAAATTTCGATTAAAAAAATTTCACATCCAATAGGATTTTAAAGAATTTTGTATAGAAATTTTTATTTTCATTCTTAACAAGCCGACATTATTAACTGCGTTACCCCTTACACGCTCATGCTCGGGTCTTTATAACCTCAGTGTAATGAATTTTAACCATAATTATCACAAACGTCAATAATTCAATCACCTTTTGAGTCATTATAAGTAACCACTAACCACTCTCAAACTCACTCACTCAAAGATACATAGAAAAAAGTGAAGTAAGAAAAGAGAGTGAAATATGAGTGATCAAAAGAGCTCAAATCAAGGGAGTTAATTTCGTACCGGAAGTTGTACCGATTTGGCCAGTGAAACGATATATTTCGGTACCGATCAATACCGGTGTACCGTTTCAGATTTACCGCTATTTTATATATTTAATATATATAGATAAACAAAATATTTAAAAAATAATAATAATAACAACCTAAAATTTAAAATCTGTTATGAAAATATTATAAAAATATTGTAAATATAATATTTTTACTATTATATTTTGGTACATGTATCTCAATTTTCAAGGGCCACCTGCCAACAAATTGTTTATAACTCACCCTTTTTTTTTTTTAACCTCCACTCATCCTTTTTTTTACTTTTACAATTGATCTTTTTTTTATTTTTATCATGATTTTATCTCCTCCACACGTTTACATCTACTGAGTCTTATCCCATTTCAAATTTCAAAAGGCAAGTCATCTCCTTACCTTTAGTCAGAGAGGTCAGGCATCACATGGGCTCCCAAAAGCAAAACTCAAAATCTTTGAGAAGCAGTAAAGACAAAAACAAAAAAAACGAAGAAGAAGAAGAAGATTCACACAGACATTGCAGACACTACAAAGGAAAATGGAAAGCTAAGCAGAAAAGAGACTGAGATACGAGAAAGATGCATCAGATCGTGAAATTTGTTGAGAAACTATCTCAGGTGAGTGAAAAATTACAGAGAAATTTCTGTTTCTTCTGTTTCGGGCCGGTACCCATTTTCCGGCCGAAATTCGGTATTTCTGCCGGTACAGCCGAAACGCTCCCGGTACTGCCGGTATTATAACCGGTACGAAATGAGGACCTTTTTGTACCGTTCCAGACACCGGTACAGAAAATATCGGCCGTACCGGCCGGTACGGTACGAAATTAACTACATTGGCTCAAATACGAGTTATGGGGCCACCCAACCTGCCTCCAATGGGGTTTTGTATAGAAATTTTTATTTTCATTCTTAATAAAACCGACATTATCAACTGAGTCACCCCTTACGCACTCATGCTCAAGTCTTTATGACCTCAGTGTAATGAATTTTTATCACAAACATCAATAATGGAATCACCTTTTGAGTCATTATAAGTAACCACTAACTGCTCTCTGAAAAATAAATAACCACTAACCACTCTCAAACTCGCTCACTCACTCAAAGGCACTTTAGAAAAGAAGTGAAGTAAGAAAGGAGAGTGAAATATGAGTGATCAAAAGAACTCAAATACGAGCAATGGGGCTGCCCGACCTGCCTCCTTTTCTTTTGCAAACCATCCGAAATCACGAAGCCAGATCAAGAACAAGATGCTCACTGACATGTTCAAACGCTCTTCATCGGCTCCCTCCTCCTCCGGTAAAAAATAATTATCTTATCTTGTTTTTTTTTTTTTTTTTTTTTTTTTTTTTTTTGGGAGAGAGAGAGAGAGAGATCGTCTGTAAATGAGATATGTTACGCAATAAGTGGTGTCCAGACCCGACCGTGACCCGCCGGACCGACCAACCTGCTTGAGTTCAGCCCGAACAGATGCTCCCGTCGGTTGGTTTCGGGTTTCCGCGCACAAGGCCCGACGCCGGTGGATCGAGTGGCGGGTTTTCTTCTCCAAAACCCAAGCCACCCGACCCGACGAAGGTTATATACAAATCCGGTGAAATCACGCTCAAATCCGAGGAGATCCAGCTAGTTCTCAACCATATGTGGTGAGATTTAGCTAGATCCAGCCATTCCTAGCAGATTTCAGCGGTTTTGGTGCTGATTTCGGCGATTTTGATGCAGATCTGGTGAGTTTTTACATTTTCCGGCGATGATTTGCAGCTCCAGCGATATATATATATATATATATATATATATGAGCCAATGAATAGTTGGATAGGTTCTCTTAAATAGTGGAAATCATTCTAAGTGTAGCTGCCAAACTTTGGGTTGAAAGGACTAAATCAAATGTCCTATTGGACCTATATCCATCACTCGTTATTTGGAAAATTATCAATGAAGAGCAACTGAAGTGGCAGATCTGATTCCACATAGGCCCTCCTCCTTAATGATGCGTTGTTATTTGTTGTACTCGTGTTTCTATTAATATATAAATATAAGGAACTCCCTTTTCTACTCCCAACCAGGCAAAAAGTTTTCTTTTTCCTTTTATTTTTTTATGAACGAATGGATATAAATTTTTGAGCTCAAAAGAGGTAGGGAATATAGTTATCTATTGCTAATTTTTGTTCTATACTCGTATTTAGTCTTAAACTTTCCATGTTTAGTGGTACTTGCCTTGCTTAAAAAAAATAAAAACAGAACTTATGTGGTATAATAATTAGCAACCCAAATTCATCCCAGGACAGATCACATGAAACTTACAAAATGATAGAACGGGGACAAGGTCATGACCCCCAGTGTCCTATAAATCTAAGTTCTTTCTATTTGCACTACGTTTTAAGTAAATATTTTTTGAGAGTCCCACCATGGCCCATGACTGTCTTTTTCTACTTTTTTGGATGTAGAACCACACCTTTGGTTTTCTAATTAACTTAATCGCTATGTAACAGACATCCTTTTTCAGGTCCGCCAGGCGCCAAGTATACTATTATTTTCAGAGATTCTTATTCCTCTAACCCAATTTTGCTTAATTCACTGTAAGAAAAAAAAAAATTACAACTGGAAAAGTAGTAGCAATAATTACAAAGCCATTACAATAAAGTGTTACAAAAAAGTTGTTGCGAATTATTATAATAAACTTCGAGGTAATAGGATTATGCAATACAAGATCTCGTTGCAATAAATTCTACATATTGTAACAAATAGGCTGATACAATAACTTCTTTATTACAACAAAAAACTTTGTGGCAATAACTTATTGCTTCAAAGATTTTGTTTTTTTTAATTTATTTTATTTGCTGACGTGGCATTTATAAATGCCAAATGATTTTTTTTACTAGCCACGCTAGCACTTAACTTGCCAACAATGTACTCCATCTGTCACACAAACAATTTATGTTACTTAGATGACCGTAGGGACCAAAGTAGTAACAATTTCTTATTTTCAAATACCAACATAAGCGCTCCCAAAAAGTAGAGATCAAAACGGGAATTGGCTCAAAATGTAAATACTAAAAGTGTATTTTTGCAACAATCTTAAATTGATGTCATAAATTGAAGTTACTATTACCAAAAACAAAAACAAAAAACAAAAACCACCCACAGGCGCAATAATATATATATATATATTACCTCAATCAATTTTTTTTTGGTTGCAATAGTACTTATTGTAACAGGTCTTTTTTCCCTATTACAACAATATATTTTGGGTGGAAATATTGTTTTCATCCCTACATTTTCACCACATTCTCACTTTGATCCTCAACTTTTTTATTTTACTATTTTTAGTCTCTAAAATGAAAAACATGTTCTATTTAGTCTCTACCGTCATCTCATTAACGGAAATTGTTTACGTGGTAAACGAAGTGCACTATTGGCACACTAAAAGCTGATGTGGGCATTAAAATAATAATAATAATAAATATTTGGCATTAACAAATGTTACGTCAGCCTCTAAATTTAAAAAATTAATTTATCAACTTTAACTAAAAAAAAAAAAATTACATGAATTAAGATCTAAATTTATTTTAAACAAAAATAACAAGAATACAAACCCAAATTTAAATACAAGAAGAACATTTTCCTTTTCAGTCTCCTTTTCATCCTCTCCTTTTCATTAAACCCACACAATCTCATCCTCTCTCAGTCTCTCTTTTCCTTTCTCACATAGCCTGATCCCAACTGTCCTTTTTTCCTCTCTCACTCTTATTGAGCCGATCCCAGCCATGGCCGAAAGTCATTCACCTTCCCTACCTTGTCCTCTCAAACCCACACTCAGGCAAACACGAGCATGAAGAAAGCAATGGCAGCTAAAAGAGGAGGTGGTTTTGTTGCCAAGTGAGGTTGATTTCATTTGGGTTTGATAGTTTCGAATCTGAGGTTGTAGGTAGTTTGGTTTTGACACTAAGGTTTGAACCTGAGGTTTGTGTTTGGTTTCCCAGAAAGTATAAGAAAATTTGGGTTTTGAGTTTTGTGTTTGGGGGTCGAAAATCTGGGTTTGATTTTTATGTTTGATGCTTTGGTGGTGTGGGGGTTTGAAATATATTTGGGTTTGAATCTAGGTTTGAATTTAATTTTTTGGGTTTTAAATTTTCTGGGTTTGTGTTTTTGTTCAAATGTTTAATGTGTTTGTGTTTAATTTATCAATTTTATCTAGGTTTGTCAAGAATGTTGGCATAAATTCTAATTTTGGGGTTAGGCTTTACGGTTCAAATTTTCTAAGTTTCAAATTGTGTTCATGTTTAATTCCTTGTTCATGTTTATTCTGACGTGGATGTGAAGTATAATTTTGTGTTCTTATTTTCTGTGTTTGTGATTTTTGGTTTTTAATTTTGTGTTCTTAAATCTAGGTCGGTGTTCTTATTGCTCTTGTTCAAGATACACTTAAATCTCAATTCATGTGATTTTTTTGTTTTTGATTTTGTTTTTAACTTTTTTTTATTTAGTTAAAATTGATAAATTAATTTTTAAAATTTATATGCTAATGTGGCATTTTTTTTAATGCCAAATAATTTTTTTTATTATTAATTTAATGGTCATGTCAGCTTTTAGTGTGCCAATAATGCACTCTATTTGTAAGGACTAAAATAGAACGAGTTTTTCATTTTAGGGACTAAAAGTGATAAAATAAAAAAATAGGGACCAGAGTGAGAATGCGGTGAAAATGTAGGGAATAAAATAGTATTTCCGCCTATATTTTGATGTGAAATAAGTGGTTACTTATTGCAATAACATATTTCAAACTACAATAAGGTTTAGCTATTACAACAACACATTTAGATGTAACAAGGTAATTCTTGCAATAATCTTAAATTAATGTAATAAATTTAAGTTACTATTACAACAACAAAAAAATAACTCACACATGCAATAGTATATATATTACACCAATTATTTGTGTTATTGCAATAATATTTGTTGTAACAGGTTTTTTTTCTTGTAGTGATTGTTCATTATTTTTAATTTGTGCTCCTTTTTCCTTTTCTTTTTCTTTTTAACAAGTCTCATTACCACTAGCTATATAAAGAGAAAAAACACAGCCTTATCATCTACTGTTTGGTTGGTTTTCAATTTCAATGCAAGCACAAAAATGGTTTGGAATCTAAGAGGCTGTTTGGTTCACTAGTTTTCATGACTCAATTCTCTGTTTCCATAACTCAATTCTCAAAAATTGTGGGACCCATAGCAAAATACTCGTTTGCCTGCACAATTTCTTTATTTTCATAACTCTGTTTCCAACACTCAATCTTTACTTTTTGAGTTATGAGTTGTGGAAACTGAAAACAACTTTTGGCTGTTTTTAATTTTCAATTCTCATAACTCAATGGCATTTTTGTAATAAAACAAACAAGAGGACCCACTGTCATAAATTCAGCCACACCTTTTGACTCCCTTTTCACTTTTTTTTCCCCTTTCCTCCTAGGTTGTCTTCTCCACTCCTCCTGGGTTTTTTTTTTTTTTTTTTTTCACTGGGTTCACCGTCCTTCTTTCTTCCTTTTTTTTTTTTTTTCACATGGGTTCACCGTCCCTGTTCTTCCTTCTTTCTTTCTTTTTCTTTTTTTTTCACTGGAAAACTCACCGAACCTAATGAAAAAAAAAAAAAAAAAAGGC
The DNA here is from genome assembly GCA_032727855.1 of Quercus ilex subsp. ballota. Classification (NCBI taxonomy): domain Eukaryota; kingdom Viridiplantae; phylum Streptophyta; class Magnoliopsida; order Fagales; family Fagaceae; genus Quercus; species Quercus ilex. Next base: position 41,545,315 of record CM064917.1, read on the forward strand.
TGCAGTGGGTGGCAGAAATGGGGCCCACAAATAGTGTGAAAAATATTGAGTGATGAGAAATAAGTGATGGTGCCAAACAAACATGGTATTTTAGAGTGATAAGTGATGAATGATGAGTTATGAGTGATGAGTGATAAGTGATGAGTGATGAAAATTAAGTGACGGAAATTGAGTGATGAAAAAAGTGGTGCCAAACAGCCTCTAAGAGACTGTTTGGTTCACCTGTTTCCATAACTCAATTCTTTGTTTCCATAACTCATAACTCAAAAATGGTGGGACCCATAGCAAAAAGGTTGTTTGGCTGTACAATAAATCTGTTTCCATAACTCTGTTTCCATCACTCAATTTTCTGATTTTTGAGTCATGAGTTATGGAAATTGAAAACACATTTTGGCTGTTTTCAGTTTCCATAACTCATAACTCAATGGCATTTTTTGTAATTAAACACACATTAGGGACCCACTGCCATAACTTCAGCCGCACCTTTTGACCACATTTGGACTTCTTCTTTTTTTCCTTTCTTCTACTGGGTTCGTCTTCTCCTCCTGGGTTTCTTTTTTTTTTTTTTTTTTTTTTTTTTCCTTTCTTCTTTCAATGGGTTCGATCTGTTCTGGGTTTCTTCTTTTTTCTTTTTTTTTTTTTCCTTCTTCTTTCAATGGTTCGGTCTTCATGTTTTTTTTTTTTTTCACTGGGTACGATGAGTTTGGGTACTGAAAAAAAAAAAAAAAAAAAAAAAAAAGAAGAAGAAGAAAAGCTGCACCGGGTGACAGGTATAGGGCTCACAAATAGTGTGAAAAATATTGAGTGATGGGAAGTGAGTAATGGTGCCAAACAAACATGATATTTTAAAGTGATGAGTGATAAGTGATGAGTGACAGAAATTGAGTGATGAAAAAAAGTGAGCCAAACAGCCCCTAAGTTTGGTCTTCTTCTTTTTTTACTCTATTATATGTTTTTATATTAGATTTGACTAGTGAAAAAATGATGGGGGCATCTTGAAAACCACATGCACCAAAAACATTATCCTCCCAAAGATTGTATTGAGTAAAGATACGGGAGGGCAAAAGCAATTTAATTAATGGATCATATTTGTAAGAACCAGATTTGAGTTTCTAGCCCAAAAATATGAATGGACTTAGACCCAAAAAGCCCAAAACAATGAATTTGTAGAGAAATGGGTTAGAAAACTAGGCTTTAATTAATTGAACAACTAATTAAGTAGGTTGATGGTGAAAGAAAAAAGATAGACAAGTGTAGAATGAATAATAAATGTCCTCGGCAATATCCGAGGAGACTGATTCTTATATAATGATCTTAAATGTGGTTACAAGTTTGGTTCTAAATTGCTATAGTGTTTCTTCCTTGATGATAGGCCACAATCTGAATGACCCCTTATAATTAAACCAATTAATTAATTAGTCAAGTTATTAATTAATCAATTTAACATGCAAATACGTGGAAGCACAAACAAATCATCAAATAACTAAATATGCAGCGGAAATAAAATGACACGGTGATTTGTTTATGAATGGGGAAAACCCTTACAGCAAAAACCCCACCGGATGATTTTCAGGTCATCACTCCCAAAACTCCACTATTATCAAATCAAGCGGTTACAAGTAAAGGAATCTCAAGTACCTTACCAACCTACAGTTAAACCCTTACTCCAATACCCAATTGGACTTGATCTGTAGTGACAATTTCCACCTTTGATGCATGGCTCCCAATACGTGACTAACCAATGCGCGGATCCTAGTACGCGACTTCAAACACCAACTAAGAAGGAGAGGTTGGCTGCAAAGTTCTTCAGTTCTTCCTACACGATGAAGATTAGGAAGATGCTTGGTTACAAAACCCTTTGGTGCAAATACACAGCAACTTCTTCAGAGAAGATGAACTAGGTCAAGAATTTCGTCTTTTGATCACAATTTGCTTGAACAAAGATTGCTCAATGCTTTTGCAACTTGTGTACTATTTGACGGCTCTTAAAACAATCATTTTATATATTTAGGGTTAGAAAAAAAGAAAGCCCAAAAGCATATTCACGGATCCCAAGGAAATCAGATCAGAAAATCTGATTTTGTAATTCTCGACAGATAGCAGGTGTCGAGGTAGCTATCGAGCAGGTGTCGAGATTTAATGAAATTGCACTTTAGCTTGTTTTTTCTTGGACAGACTTGATGACTTCAACACTTGACCTTGAAACCTTGTTTCTTGAAGTATTAAAAACACCTAGAACTACCCAATTACAAGTAGAGTGCGTTTTGTCAAAAATTTAGCCAATTTACATAAATAAGTGACATATGTTTTTAACAAGTGAAAACACATATGTCCTAACAATCTCCCTCTTTGGCAATCCGTGACAAAACCACAACAAACAAATGAACATATGAGAGAAGTCATAAATCACTCAACTCATATTCACTTGTTGAATACAATAAAATCTATCCTAACACAAACTCTTGAAAAACTTTGCAAGAAGAGAGTTTATGGCAAGTAGACTTTGACAACCTGTATTTCTGAAACACTTTAAACAAAACTTATCAAGGCATCTTGTGTGAAACAGAAATAAATAGATTGCATACAAATATAAAAATCATGTGTATAAAGATAGAAAAGAAACAACACATGTAGAGAAAGGTGAAAAAAACATACATCCACATATAATGAATATAAGTACAATGTATGTAAAACTGGTCACAAGACCTCATATACAAGATCAATGTATTTATAAAGAATAGAAAAGAAAAAATACATCAAAACCTCACTATATCCCTCAAAATATCAACACTCCCCCTATCAAAAATGTCCTATACTAACTCTCCCCCTAAGATGACTACTTTCATAACCAAAAACTACTCCTCCTTTTTGTCACGAATGACAAAAGGTAGAGTGTCATGTAGACATTTCATCAATAGAGATAGCATCTCCATCATCATCATCCGAAGCATCATCGTCATCACCATCATCATCATCATCCTCAGAGTCAGAAGCCACTGGAGGAGGTGGTGAAGGAGTAGCCTCAGAAGCAAAACCACCCATGATCGCCTGCCGTCGTGCAATACGACCAATACGAACATCCACCTGATGCAACTCAGTGGAGAGTGTATTGAGGCGAGCATCCATGCGCTGCAGCTGTGCCCTAATGTCTCCAAGAGATACATCGCCTGTAGAGGAAGAAGGAGCAGATGTAGATGGAGCAGATCTGGATGGAGCTGAACGGGAGGGAGGAGTGGAATCCGTCTGTCGTGACCTAAACTGAGCCTCACTACGTTTTATGGTAGCGGCATCTATGGTACAAATGTGTGTGAAATGGTCGGACACAGGAAAAGGGATAGAAAAATGGCGTAAAATCCTTGTGATAGCGGAAGGAAAGATGAGCTTATCACGGGACACCGAATCTAGATGGACATCTATAATAGAAAGGATGAAATGAGAAGGAAAATCTATAGTAAGATGCTCTAGAAGAGATAACAAAAATTGAGCACGAGGCTCTGTGATGGAGTTGTAATGAGATAGTGGATGGAGTACAAAAGTCATCACCATGTTTAGAAATCTAGGACCTTTAGCAAAAGGCCTACATGATATGTACTGATGTTCACCCCAATGAGCTCATCTTTGGATGCATTACTCAGACGCTCACAAGAAGGATAGTCAGGAAAATCTATCCTAGGAACCCTAAGTACATCCGCAACTAGCTGCGGTGTGACAGGAATGCGCGTACCTCGAACGCGAGTGAAAAAGAGAGGTACTGAACGATCTATCCCGTGCATGTTGGAGTAAAACTCCTGAATGAGCACGAGAGGACAAGTGACCGGGACGTCACACAGTGACTCCCATCCCCTACTGTGAATGACAGAGGGAAGGTTAGTGTCAGCGAAGTCTGCCAAAATGACTTGGCATTCTGAATGAACACCTCGTCGAGAAAAGTTCTTCGAAAATGCCTTGTGGGCATCTCCATCACGGAACCGAAGGTTAAAAGGAGCAGAGTCAGAAGAAGAGGAAGCTCCAGACCGCAGAAGGTTCCGAGCCGGAGTGGATTTACATTTGGGTACCATAGACACTATTAACGTAAAAGAATGAGAAAGAGATAGAAAGGGAGACAATCAGAAAAGTCCAAAAACAGTTCATATATATCAGATATATTGAACAACAAGTACGTATGCATGGGAATGCATGAACATGTGACATGCAAAGGAAAAACATCATGGGCTCAGCCCAGTCCAATCCTAACAGCACACAAACATAGAACACACATCTAAATGCATATAAATACCATTCTAATGCACATGAAATGCAATATATAACATTTTGAAAACATTTAAGTGAAAACCCAACCCAAAATTTCTAGAAAAACTCATTAATTTTGAAAAACCCCAAAAATTTTCAAAAACCTCAAAACCTAGGTTTCAAAACATGAAATGCATGAAAAATGACGAGAAATGTGATCTTACCAAGTGATTGAAACCAAGGGAAGACCGAAAATCAAAAGGGTTAGATGATTTGAGTGAGAAGAGGGTGTTTGGGAGAGGAACCGCCTCGGACAGATCGAGAGAGATCGAGTGAAATGAGAGGAAAAATCGTGACAGAGCCTTAAATAGACACCTCAGTAAATCTCGACAACTGAGGTGTCGAGAGGTATTGAGGAAGCTGTCCAGGAGGTATCAAGAAAAAGGCCGTCGACAGCTGAAAGTATCGAGAGGTGTCGAGGTATAAGAACTAGTTTCAAAGAACAGAATCTCGATCGATCGACAAGGTATCGAGGAGACAGAAGATTTCTCGATCGATCCACCAGGTGTCGAGATTGCGATAAGAAAAGGCTAGAGAAACTCGACAGATAACCAGGTATCGAGGAGGTGTCGAGCCATCTTTAAAAAGCAGTTTTTCAAGAAGTGAAAAACACAGACATGAATGCAATCCAACATACACCTCAATCATAGATCCAATCAACATATAAAGCACTCAAAATCATCTCTCGACAAGAATTTAAGCACATGGATCCTCAAAAACACACACACACACACACAACAAGTCTAACCAATTTTATATTTCAAAAACAAGTTAAGACAGTTTAGTGAGCATACATTAGCACATGTAAACACTTGTGATGGCCAAATCACATTGTACCTGCACATGTATCAAGAGTAGCAAAGAATATTACGTGTTGTGTATGAAAAACATCGCAAGATTGCATATGTGTATTCATGTTATGACGATATGAGATATGAGAAAATAACTTTAACTCACACACAATCATAACTGTTTGATGGGGACTATCACCTTCGAGGTACATCTTATAACTCCCACATCTCCTAGAAAACACGCTTGCAATTATATTTAAAGCATTTTAATCTTTTGGCTTTTTATTTTCTTTGCATATTTTCTTTTAAGCATATCATGCATGGGCATAAAAAGAGAGTAAAGAAATACCCAACATGTTAACCATAGACATTGCACTTTTGCTATGCCGAAACATACGGATGTCTTTAACACTGCACTTTTGTTATGCCGAAGCATACAGGTGTCTATGACACTGCACTTTTGCTATGCCGAAGCATATAGGTGTCATACTATGATTGGCGGGCAACAGTGGTGAGATAGTCATTTATGCATTTCTCTTAGGATTTTCTAGTCCTACCCGTAAAAAAGAGTGATATGAGTGTTAAGTTTTAAGAGATAACTTAATCTTACTCATCACAAACAAGAGCCACAAAGCTCACTTGCTTAGTTGTGCATAGAGATGCTCATCTAAGCTACAAAAGATACAAAGTTTAGAAAACTTTGTTTCAATGGCCATCCAAGGTACACAAGTACCAAAGTACACAAAACACACACTGTTTTTGTATTTTTTCAATTTTTCAATTTTTTTTTTAAATTTTTATATCAAAAACAAAATAAACAAAACTAAAAATAAACAAACAAAAACATGTTATCAAACCAAAGTATAAAACTAGACTGACTCAACAAAAATGCAAAACACACAAGCAATACAACAAACAAGAAAAACAAGAAGGGAAATGAAAGTGATGAAATAACTTAGAGTCCTTTTTCTTCCACACTTTGAAAGAACCTTTCCTTTGATTGAACCCTTGAACCGGCGATGAGGGAGAAGAATTGAAACCGTTCAAGTTCGAAAGGAACATGAGGGCTTTCAGAAGATCTCCAAGAGGAGCAAGAGAGGATTGAAGCTGATTTTGGCTTCCAAATGCTATCATGACATTGCACTGTTGAATGGCTAGCCACTTGTAGCAATTTGGCCGAGTATGACCGGCAGCTCCACAATGATAACAGAGATGCTGCTTCTTCTATTTAGGCTTTTGAGAGTTAGCCTTCTTAGCCCTAGGATTTTTAGCATCTTTCTTATCTTGCTTAGGGGGTGCTCCTAAGATAGATTTACTCTTGTCTAAGTTCTCACTAGCTAATTCAGTTTTAACCTCAGTGTTCTCAATTTCAGTGTTATTAGCAGGAGAAACAAAAACAGTATTACTAGTAGAAGCAGTATTAGAGAAAGAAAGACCATACCCTAAACCTGTTCGATCCGAAGCAGATTTCTGATTGTTGAGCATCTCATCAAGCTTTGCACTTGAAGTCCTCTCCAGTTAAGCTCTGACTTGAAACAGCTCCGCTTCAAGCTTCTTGGTCTTCTCAGCCAGGAAGCTGTTCTCAAACCTCAGTGCTCCAATAGTTTGATTTGCCTCATCAAACTTTGTGGACATCTTTTCACAATCAAGTTCCACATCACTGAGTTTCTTAGTGGCCAGCCTATACAATTTTTCATGCTTCTCAGAGAGCTTGTAAAGCTTCTCATAGGCTGAATGGATATCATCTTGATCATCCATCTTCTCAAATTTGGACTCTACCAGTTCTTCTTCTTTATCCACTTCTTCAACAATCCCTTCAGTAGGATTGACTGTGGCAGTGAAGGCACTTAAGATTCCGTTAGCCTCATTGTCGGAATCATCTTCGAACTCAGTGTCACTCAAGGTAGCAGCAAGTGCCTTACTTTTTCTAATGCTCTTGAGATATGTAGGACACTCATGTTTCATGTGTCCGAACCCATGACATCCAAAGCACTTAGGTCCTATGGGAACAGTATACTAACCGCCATCCTTAGCATTCTTTTTCCCTTTGTCTTGGCTTTTAAACTAAGAAGAACTGGACTGCCTGCGGTCCTTGTCGAAGCTCCTTCCATTGGCATTCTTCATAAACTTCTTGAACTGCCGGGTGATGTAGGACTTCATCTTGGAATCTTCATCATCGGAAGACTCATCTGTATCACTGCTCTTTGGCTTCAAGGCCATGCTTTTGCCTTTACTTGACTTGCCAATCCTAGATAACCCTATCTCAGAGGTTTGCAAGTTTCCAACCAACTCAGTCAAAGGAATCTTGTCAAAATCCTTTGATTCCTCTATTGCCGTAATCTTGGCATGGAATCTCTCAGGTAGAGATCTGAGCACCTTCCTTACAATCTTGGGTTCAGAGATGATTTCTCCAAAATTGAAGGCTGAGTTCACTATGTCCTTGAGTTTGGCATAGAACTCATCAAACGACTCATCCTCCTCCATCTTAATTTCCTCAAAGCTTGGAGTGAGCCTCTGAAATTTTGAATCTTTGACAGCCTTTGTTCCTTCATAGGTTATCTAGAAGATGGTCCAAGCCTTCTTAGCAGTTTCAGTTGAGGATATCTTCTTGAACTCCTCATTGGTGACTGCACTAAACAACGCATTCAATGCCCTACTGTTGAAGTTTGCCGCCTTGATCTTGGCTTCATCCCAATCGGCCGGCGCTTCTTTTGGCTTAGTCCAACCAATCTCAACAGCTTGCCACACCTTTTCATCTAAGGACTGCAAAAAAGTTCTCATGCGCACTTTCCAGTATGCATAGTTAGTCCCATCAAATAAAGGAGGTATAATTAACGACTGTCCTCTATCCATGATAGACAGGGGTCAATGGATCAAATATAGTAAAGATTAAACCCTAATCAGAGTGTGCCTGCTCTGATACCACTTGATAGGCCACAATCTGAATGACTCCTTGTGATTAAACTAATTAATTAATTAGCCAAGTTATTAATTAATCAATTTAACATGCAAATACGTGGAAGCACAAACAAATCACCAAATAACTAAATATGCAGCGGAAATAAAATGACAAGGTGATTTGTTTACGAATGGGGAAAACCCTTACGGCAAAAACCCCACTAGGTGATTTTCAGGTCACCACTTCCGAAACTCCACTATTATCAAATCAAGCGGTTACAAGTAAAGGAATCCTAAGTACCTTACCAACCTACAGTTAAACCCTTACCCCAATACCCAATTGGACTTGATCTGTAGTGACAATTTTCACCTTTGATGCACGGCTCCCAAGTACGTGACTAACCAATGCGCGGATCCCAGTATGCGACTTCAAACACCAACTACGAATGAGAGGTTAGCTGCAAAGTTCTTCAGTTCATCCTACACGATGAAGATCAGGAAGATACTTGGTTACAAAACCCTTTGGTGTAAATACACAGCAACTTCTTCAGAGAAGATGAACTAGGTCAAGAATTTCGTCTTTTAACCATAATTTGCTTGAACAAAGATTGCTCAATACTTTTGCAACTTGTGTACTATTTGACGGCTCTTAAAACAATCCTTTTATATGTTTAGGGTTAGAAGAAAAGAAAGCCCAAAAGCATATTCACGGATCCCAAGAAAATTAGATCAGAAAATCTGATTTTGTAATTTTCGACAGATAGCAGGTGTCGAGGTAGCTATCGAGCAGGTGTCGAGCTTTAATGCGGCCAGGAAGTTAGCTGTAATGCATTTAATGCAGTGGTAGCAGCTTTCTCCTTAGATATTTTAGAACACTTCCTTGTCCTGAGCTCCCATAATGCTTATCTATATCAACTGGATGTTTTTGTGATGTTCCTTCGGATGGCAGACCATCTCTACGGATATCGGCCTCGGTCAGCCGAGGTGGCTCTTGTCTTCAACACAACCCCTTAGGCTGTCATGATCTAAACTGACTTTCTCGTTTGTCAACATGGGCCCTTTTGACAACGTTTGCCCCTCCTCAAAAGTTTTTAGTTCTCGGCTTGGGCCTTAGGTCCATTACATACCCAAATAATGGGCTCCGGGGACCAAGGCCCCTACAACTACAAAAAGAAGAAGATAAAGAAGACAAAATTGAAAGGGAGAGCAACGTTAAAATAGCTATGAGCAGTCTCAACCATGGGCCTTTGCATGAAGTGGAGGAATGGGTCTTATTTCTTCTTTTTGAATGACCCCTAATTGTTGTGAGATTTTTATCTTCTTGAGTACACCTTCAGTGTGGTGCAAAATCAGGCTTTGCTGTGGGCAATGTGTTGTGTAGTGTTGTGATGTCTGCTGCGGTCCTATTCCGCGAAAGATCAGACTGTTAACTAGTATTTAATTTTCTTAAAATTTTTAATGATTTCTAATTTTCTAGTTCATTTAGTAAAAATAAAAAATTAAGGCCTGGCCAATAATATGCATTGTCGACCACACTATATCCAAAACACAAAAACTTTTTTTTTTTAACAAAACGTGAAGAGAGAAAATTAAGGCTCCCCAGTGTGTCCCAAAATACAAAATTTAACGTTCATCACTTGAAAAATAAATCTCCCTATCTCTCCATCATAATTCTTGAAGAAATTTTAAATTCCAATTATTTTGGGTCACTGTCACCTTGTTGCTTACCATATTGATTCTATTTATCCAGCTTTTTTTGTAGTTGCTGCTCGTCAACCAGTGATTTGGTGTAGGTGGACTGTGTGTGAGCCAACCTTGCTTTGATCTACAAGTTAGATTCTAGCTTTCGATTCTCTCTCTCTCTCTCTTTTCTTTTTTCTTTTTTTGGTTCTTCTTGTAATCTTCTTATAATCCTAAAGTGATTCATTGGCTTTCTCTGATTCTCGACTGAATAAGACCATGAGTGCTTTAGTAAAACTTTTTTTTCTTCATAAAAAACTCCATTTAGAGTTCAATTTGAGTCTGGCTATCACCACTCATTCACTTCTTATTTAGTTATATATTCAATTTATTGCTATGTTATAGGCCAGGGAAGGCTAAGGATGGAGCCAAAATTTTGAGTTAGGGGGCAGCTTTATTGTTGGCAGTGTGTGATAGTTTCAACTTCTAACTTTGCTACTACTTAGACTTAGCTGTTGAGATTCTTTTTTTTTTTTTTTGGTGTGGGCAGGTAATTAAGATGAAACTTATTTTTGTTTAGAATTTTTTAAAGGACAGGGTTCTTTTTTTTGGATAAAATTGGTTAGTTGAGCTTAATTTTTTTTTGTTTTACTATTGATAATTTTGTTGTTCAGCTTTTTTTTTTTTTTTTTTTTGAGTAAACAGTAATACTTATTAGAACACACACAAAAATAGTAATACTAGTGTTTCAAACCGGGTTTATAATACATTACATAATCAGAGTACAATTACAAAGGGATCTAACTTTTGAGTTGTAAATTGGAGTTATAAACAGCGAACACTAGACACACACAACCAATTTGGGATAAGCATCCTTTTATTTTTTAGTAAACGGTAATATATATTAGAATATACACGAAAATAGTAATACTAATATTTTAAAACAGATTTATAATACATCACATAACTAGAGTACAACTATAAAAGAGTCTAACCTTTATAGTTATAAACTGGAGTTATAAACAGTAGACAACTATTTTTTTAGTTTTACAAGATTTTTTAAAAATTACTAATATGATAAGTGGTTACCGGTAAGTAAAAAAATGATATGAGCGGTGGGTCTATTATGCAAACCAATAAGAATTTGCTACAAAACAGTTTATAAAAATGTTGTAAAAAAGTTTGTGAATGTAACATTACGCTTAAAAGAAACAATGATATTGTTTAAGGGAAACAAAATGTAATTTTATAGAACAAAATTGCTAAAATTAGTACACATATATATGATAATTTTTTTTTAAAAATTTGAGGGGTCTATTGCCCCCCTAGTCCAATGATACCTCCATCCCTGTTATAGGCAATGCCAGCTCAAAGCATGAGACAAGTAAATACCGCCTCAAGCTCCCAAATTTTTACCAATAGAGATGTCCAAGTACCAATGGGAGTATTAATTAAGTTTCAAAATATTCATCAATAAGTAAAAAATAATTTTTTTTTTCAAAGCAAACCAAGAAAAAAAATCTTATTAGATGTGACAATTAATGTTCTTTTTTCTTAGTTTTAGCATGTAGAACTCATTAATCTCCCACTAATAAATAAATTTATACTCAAAATTTTGGCGAAAATGAACTTTTAGTCCCTATATTTTAGGTTGATTCTCGTTTTGGTCCCTAAAATTTATTTGCACCTACCTGAGTCCCTGAAAACGAAAAATCACGTTTATTTTGGTTCCTGCCGTCAACCTACTAACAGATATTCATATGTGGCAAACGGAGTGCATAGATAGCATGTTATTTGCTGACGTGGCTAATAAAATAATATTTAAAAATACCACATCAATATCTAATTTTAAAAAATTAATTTATCAATTTTAACAAAATTAATAAACATAAAAATACATAGATCCAGATTTGAACAAGAATACACAAGAACATGAACCCAAATCACACAAGAACTCATGAACACAGTGACCGTTCATGTTCTTCCCAGAACATGACTATTCATGTTCTTGAAACCCAACAAACCGATCAAAACAGAAAATTAAAACAGTAAAACCAAAATCAAAACAAAAGCCACCAATCTGAGATTAAACCTATCAAACCCATATGAAAAATAATAATAATAATAAAAACCAGTTAACCCATCAAAACCAAATCAAACCCATCAAACCATTCAAGCCATCTATCACGACGTTTCTCATGCTTTCGTTTCACAACCACCAACCACTGTTGATCTCAACCTCACCCAGCAAATCACCTACCTCAGCCCCTTTCTCTCTCTAATTTGAGTTTTTTAGTTTCGCATCCACCGATCAACCCATCCACCATCACCGAGTTCCCAAATCAAAGAACTAAAACATTAGATTTAGCTTCATGTGACCAAACTCCATGGGAGGAAGCAAGGCCAGCTCTAGGCTTAGGCCAATTAGGCCATTGCCTTGGGCCCTCTACTAGAGAAAGGCCCCAAATTTGGGGGGCAAAATTTTCTTTTTTTATATATAAATATTTTTGGGAGATATTAAAAGAATTTAATTTACATTTTTTTTTTCATTGTTAAAAAGGCCCAAAGAATTAAGTAACGCTAGAGATAGAGATAAAAGAAATTTAAATAAATAGATTTTATAAATAGACATGTTACGAATCACAAGTAATTCAAATAGAAAAATGTTAAAAATATTATAAATTTTACTATATAACTTTTATTTAGTTATTTATTTTTATACAAGATAGAAATTCTATTCTAGTCTATCTAAGTGTATATGTGTATGAAACCCTCTCGTAGAGACTTGACATTAGCTCTTACCCCCCACACCCCACAAACACTTATACTTGTAGAGTGACCATTGTGCCAAGGGTGTACGGTGGTCTACATAACTTTTATAATTTGATGTGACAATGGATATGATAGGTAGACTTCAACAAACTATTGAATACATTTTTGAATGAATTTTTGTGATTGGTGATATATTTTTGTAATTCTCATGTTATAAATTTTATAATATCTCTAGCATTTTTGTAAGCCTCATGTCACTGATCACATCCATTGTAACATCAGTATGTAGTAAAATTTGTTATAACTTTAGCATTTTCTCAAAAAAAATCGTATTAAAAAGTTAAAAAGAATTGATTTTTGTTTAAAAAATTATTATATAAAATGTTAGTTAAATACTATTTAAATGATAACATAAAGGCCCTATTTGAAAATTTCGCCTTAGGCCTCCGAAACGTTTGGGTCGGCCCTAAGAGGAAGCTCCACCTCATGCATACTGAAGAGAGAGAGAAAAAGAGAGAATGGTTTAGATTGAGAGAATTAGAGAGGGATGAGAGTTTTTAACTTCAGTCTATGAAGGTGGAGGCCACTACCACAATGGTGGCGGCACGTGGTGGAGAAGAGGGCTAAGCTTGTGAGCTCCAACCATGGAGCTATGGTGAAGAGAGAGAGAATTTGAGAATCGAGAGAGTTTAGATATTTTCAATCTGATACGGTCAAAGAAAAAGAAAAAAAATTGAAAAAGATAATGGTTTGAAGTGTCAAATTCCTATTGGCTTTTTTTAAGAAATGATTTATTTATTATTTTTTTTTTTTAACTACTTATTGTTTTATAGTTTCCATTTTTTTTTTTCTTGTGATATAGGTTTCTGTAGGGTCTGCTTTTGCGGCCTAGAGCCCAAAGGGTATGGGTCAAGGGCCCATCGAACCCACAACAATGAATTTGTAGAGAGTGGATCAAAGGTCTAGGCGCCGGCTGGCGTTCACGAGGTGTGAACCCCATTCTCTTTTATTGAAGAAATACTTAGAACATCTTTACAATTGGGGGATGCTCCTCGGCCCATGACCGAGGAGGCTTTCTTCCCTTTTCTCGCCCCTCTCCCCTTTCAGGAGGGATTCCCTTACATTATATACTCTTTACCCAACCAATCCTAGCCATACACGTGTTGGGCGATTTGGACAATACTCAGATGCTTGTCCCATCAGCCGCCTTCTCAGTCTCTTTGAGAGTCGCGGCAACCAAGGTGACGTTGGTGCAGGGTCCTTTCCTCATTAATGCGGCCAGGGCGGTAGTCAGGTACATTTAATGCGGAGGTGACTGCTTGTCATGAGCTTGTCCCTCAAGTTCTCGGACGTCCGATGATGGGGTCATCCTCGGACTTAGGGTGCCTCCTCGGCCCGGGCCTTCGGCCCAGGAACGAAGTGGGCTAGGCCGTAGGATTCTTTGGCCCCACAATAGCCCCTCAAAATCTTGCTGTCCGCATCCTCGGGCGGAGAGGAGGATTTTGATGTCCTTGGACCTGCCACGCGTCCCATTGAGTCTGGTCCTCTGTCAGTACTGGAGCCTTTTCATCTACCCCAGACGCCTTAAAGGCGCCTCAAAGCGCGCAATGCGCCTTTCATTAAATCAGGACTGCTCTGTGCCCCCCACGTTCAACGGGAGGATGATAATCCAACGGCGGGGATTCGCCTAGCAGTTAGGGACGGAAAAACCCGCCCGGTTCTTTGATTTGAGGTATAAATACCCATTCGAAAAGCCGATTCCTCTGTTCACTCGCACCCAAGAGTCTACATCTCCAGCATAAAAAGCCTGTCCGAGGAGCTTCTACTCATTTCTGTAAGTCACTCTATCTCTCTTCGAACTTTCTCCTTCTCCATCTCTGCCTCTTTTTCGTTTGCTCTCTCTTAGCTCGCTTAGGCATCTTTTGGGATTGGTAGATTTAAGAAGTATGTCTTCACTGAGGAGGCGATGGAGAAATTCATCGCTGATAATAAGATACCGGCCAATGTGGGCTTGAGGTATTGTGCGGAGGGCGAGTGGCGCTTCCGGAGGCAGGAGGGTGAGGTGGTGATTCCCATCGTTGCCTTCGTTGAAGGTGGCATGAGGATACCCATGGGGTCGGTGATGAGGGACTACCTGACGCACTTCCGGCTAGCCCCCACCCAGTGTACCATCAACGTCTTTAGGATTCTGGGCTGTGTGGATGCCCTAAATGAGAAGATGGGACTGAGATTGACCCACCATGACGTCAACTGGTGTTATAACCTCCAGTGCCTGAAGGGCGAAACTTACTATCTGAAGACCAGGGATGACAGGGTCCGGCTCATTCAGTGCCTCCCTGAGTCCAGCAAGGGGCTGAACAAAGACTTCCTCATCGTGTCTGGAGAGTGGCACGATGGCCTTCAATGCCCAACGACGGAGGGGACCCCAAGTGGGTAGAGGGAAAATGGAGGGAGGGCCCTAGGAGCCTGACTAGTTCCATTCTTCACTTCGTCCATTTCTTTTTGCACCGTCTGGTTTCTAATGTGAATGTGTTTCCTCTTGCAGATCTGCACGCCTTCACGCGCCACTTCAGGTTAGGGCCGCTCACCAGAGGCTGCCGAAGAAGGCCTAGAGAGGGAAGAGGAAGTTGCTGATTTTGGCCCTGCCGAGGACGAGTTTGACGTGTTTGAACAGGTCCATCAGTCCGAGGACCCTCCAGGAGATTTGGGTGACCCTTGTCTGACAGAAGCAGATTTCCAAATGCCTAAGTCTTCTCCTCGGCGCGAGATGGGCTACAAGAAGAGGCCCCAACCTAGCCTGTCGGATCTGATCGAAGGCCAATCGGGGAAATCCAAGCCGGAGCTTCCTTCTCCTCCTCCCAAGATTCGCTCTGCCCAGGGCAGGTCAACCACTTCCAAGTCAAGGTTTCCTCCTTCTCTACCAAAGACGAGTCTGCCTCCTAGGCGCGAGCCCTCTGATCCCAAGCAGAAAAAGGATAAGGGCAAAAGGCCGGCTGAGGAGAAGTCCGGGTCCCTACGGGAGGAGGATGATACTCGGCGGCCATCCAAACAGCCGAAGATAGGCTCTCGAGGTCAGGATGAAAGGGTTGACGCCCAGCCCAAGCCTCAGGCCTGGCTTCCTGCCCCAATGCTCCATGGGGGGCTGCTGAGGGAAGACTCCTCTCTCAGGGACTTCAAAGAAGGCGAAGACGCGTACATGGCCGACGCGCTGGAAAGGTGCCTGCTACTCCTAGCTGACATGGCGGAGCTGGGAGCTATAAGGAGCAAGGAGGTCTTTCTCTGCCTCAAGCGGTACCTAGGAATGGTAAGTCCCTCAACACTTATGACTTTTCCAGTTTTAGCTTTCTCTATCCCTTTTCTGGTCTCGGCTAACCGTGTGCTTGTTTTGTTGAGCAGGCCATTCAGGCCATTTACAGGTTGGAGGACGTGGCCCGTGACCAGGGGAAAGCCGCGGACGTGGAGCGTGAGAAGCACCGGGAGGCCTTACGGATCCTTAGAAACTCCAAGGCTGATCTTGCCAAGGCCCGGGAGGAGCTGAGTGCAATGAATAATGCTCGGGATACTGCCCTGTCAGGACTCGCCGGTTTCCAGAAGCAGGCCGAAAATCAGACAAAGCGCCTGGGCAAGGCGAAGGAGCAGCTGAAGATGGCAAAGGAGCTGCTTACTGATCTGCCAAGGAAGGTGGCTGCTGCAGAAGAAGCCAAGAGGGTGGCAGAGGAGGCCAGGGACGAGGCCGTTAGGGCCAAGTTTGAGGCTGACCACAGCAGAGAGGACGCCCTGGCCACTAAGCGGGAAGTCGAGGAGGAGGCCTATGCTGCGGGGATGGCCGAGACCGAGGCAGTCTTTAAGGCTCAAGTCCCCGGGTTGTGCAGGCGTTACTCCACTGAAGTTTGGATGGAGGCCCTCAGGCAGGCTGGGGTTGAGGTCTCGTCTGACTTGTGAAAGAAGGAAAGTGTGTACTACCCTCCTGCCATTCGTGAGGCAACTCCAAGTGGCGTTGAGGCCGGGGAGGTTGCAGAGGAAGCCGGTGCTGCCACGGGTGAGGACACCTCCATTGCTGAACCCATGGGCGAGCTCGTCCAAGTAAGTGACCTTCCCCAGGTAGCTGAATCAGGTGAGGGCCCCACTGAGGAGGCGCCCTAGGAGGTTGGGAAGTCCAGCTCTGAAGTTGAAGTTCTTGCTGCTGAGTTGGCAGCCGTTCCTGCCACGCCTTCGCAGGCTGCCCCTTCTGGCCAAGGCTCAGAAGGTCCTGAAGCTGCTATGGTCTAACCCCTTGCCGAGGGAGGAAAATGAGTAGGCAGGGCAGGCCCCTTGACGCCGTCGTTTCTCTTTCCTTTTGCATTTGTTTTTTTTAGATTGTGGTGTAATTCCTACCATGTAACTTTTTCTGGACTTAATGAAATGCGAGCTTTGCTTCTTTTTCTGTTTGTTGTGGTTGTTTGCTTGCTCGCACGCTATCCGCTTTTTCATTACTTATATGATTTTAATTTCAATTGCATCTCGACCAATCGCGGCATCAATTGTTATAACGAGGGCTGGTATGATTGGGTAGACCCTCCGTTTCCTAAGGGCCAGGTAGAAAATTCTTTCAGTAGACACTTAGGATCCCCTTGAAGTAGTTGGCTTCCCCACAGGCTTGAGTCCGAGGACCATACAGGGCTTTTGGTTCTGTCGAACACTTAGAATCCTCTGAAGGAGTTAATTTCCCCACAGGTCTGAGTCCTGGGACCATGCAGTGCTTTTGGTTCTGTCTAACACCTAGAATCCTCTGAAGGAGTTAGTTTCCCCATAGGCCTGAGTCTTGGGACCATGCAGTGCCTTGGTTCTATCTAACACTTAAGATCATCTGAGGTGGTTAGTTTCCCCGTGAGCCCGAGGCCGAGGACCATGCAGAGCCTTGGTTCTGTCTAACACTTAGGATCATCTGAGGTTGTTAGTTTCCCCGTGAGCCTGAGGCCGAGGACCATGCAGAGTCTTGGTTCTGTCTAACACTTAGGATCATCTGAGGTTGTTAGTTTCCCCGTGAGCCTGAGTCCGAGGACCATGCAAAGCTTTGGTTCTGTCTAACACTTGGGCTTCTGAAGTGGTTAGTTTACCCAAAGGCCTGAGTCCGAGGACCATGCAGACCCTTGGTTCTGTCTAACACTTAGGATCATCTGAGGTTGTTAGTTTCCCCGTGAGCCTGAGTCCAAGGACAATGCAGAGCCTTGGTTCTGTCCAACACTTGTTCGTCTGAAGTGGTTAGTTTCCCCATAGACCTGAGTCCGAGGACCATGCAGAGCATTGGTTCTGTCTAACACTTAGGATCATCTGAGGTTGTTAGTTTCCCCGTGAGCCTGAGTCCGAGGACCATGCAGAGCCTTGGTTCTGTCCAACACTTGTTCGTCTGAAGTGGTTAGTTTCCCCATAGGCCTGAGTCCGAGGACCATGCAGAGCCTTGGTTCTGTCAAACACTTGGCTTCTGAAATGGTTAGTTTCACCATAGGCCTGAGTCCGAGGACCATGCAAAGCCTTGGTTCTGTCTAACACTTGTTCGTCTGAAGTGGTTAGTTTCCCCATAGGCTTGAGTCTGAGAACCATGCAGAGCCTTGGTTCTGTCTAACACTTGGCTTCTGAAGTGGTTAGTTTCCCCATAGGCCTAAGTCCGAGGATCATGCAGAGCCTTGGTTCTGTCTAACACTTGTTCGTCTGAAATGGTTACTTTCTCCATAGGCCTGAGTCCGAGGACCATGCAGAGCCCTGGTTTTGTCTAACACTTGTTCGTCTGAAGTGGTTAGTTTCCCCATAGGCCTGAGTCCGAGGACCATGCAGAGCCTTGGTTCTGTCTAACACTTGGTCTCTGAAGTGGTTAGTTTCCCATAGGCCTGAGTCCGAGGACCATACAGAGCCTTGGTTCTGTCTAACACTTGTTCGTCTGAAGTGGTTAGTTTCCCCATAGGCCTGAGTCCGAGGACCATGCAAAGCCTTGGTTCGGTCTAACACTTGTTCATCTGAAGTGGATAGTTTCCCCATAGGCCTGAGTCCGGGGACCATACAGAGCCTTGGTTCTGTCTAACACTTGGCTTCTGAAGTGGTTAGTTTCCCCATAGGCCTGAGTCCGAGGACCATGCAGAGCCTTGGTTCTGTCTAACACTTGTTCGTCTGAAGTGGTTAGTTTCCCCATAGGCCTGAGTCCGAGGACCATGCAGAGCCTTGGTTCTGTCTAACACTTGACTTCTCAAGTGGTTAGTTTCCCCATAGGCTTGAGTCCGAGGACCATGCAGAGCCTTGGTTCTGTCTAACACTTGTTCGTCTGAAGTGGTTAGTTTTCCCATAGGCCTGAGTCCGAGGACTATGCAGAACCTTGGTTCTGTCTAACACTTGTTCGTCTGAAGTGGTTAGTTTCCCCATAGGCCTGAATCCGAGGACCATGCAGAGCCTTGGTTCTGTCTAACACTTGGCTTCTGAAGTGGTTAGTTTCCCCATAGGCCTGAGTCCGAGGACTATGCAGAGCCTTGTTTCTGTCTAACACTTGTTCGTCTGAAGTGGTTAGTTTCCCCATAGCCTTGAGTCCGAGGACCATGCAGAGCCTTGGTTCTGTCTAACACTTAGCTTCTGAAGTGGTTAGTTTCCCCATAGGCCTGAGTCCGAGGACCATGCAGAGCCTTGGTTCTGTCTAACACTTGGCTTCTGAAGTGGTTAGTTTCCCCATAGGCCTGAGTCCGAGGACCATGCAGAGCCTTGGTTCTGTCTAACACTTGTTCGTCTGAAGTGGTTAGTTTCCCCATAGGCCTGAGTCCGAGGACCATGCAGAGCCTTGGTTCTGTCTAACACTTGGCTTCTGAAGTGGTTAATTTCCCTATAGGCCTGAGTCCGAGGACCATGCAGAGCCTTGATTCTGTCTAACACTTGGCTTCTGAAGTGGTTAATTTCCCCATAGGCCTAAGTCCGAGGACCATGCAGAGCCTTGGTTCTGTCTAACACTTGTTCATCTGAAGTGGTTAGTTTCCCCATAGGCCTGAGTCCGAGGATCATGCAGAGCCTTGGTTCTGTCTAACACTTTTTCATTTCTTTGTAAGTAGGGGTTTGTCCCTGGACTGCTTTATTGGAGACGATTCTTCCTTCGGACGGATCATGGTCTTACACGTGGCATTGATCTCGCCTCCATCTCGAGCCCCTATCTTTTTTATTTGCGAAGCGTCCCTTGGCCGTTCGTGTTCCGCGCCTGACGCTTCGGTGCGCGAGACGTGCCTTCATTAATAGCCTCGCAAATCATCATATGTCCAACGGTCTGCGGCCCCCTTGGAATCTTGCAGCCTCGTTATTATCCAACGCTTCGGTAACGCTCTTTTTGAATTCTGCGTGAATTAATTCTCACCAACCCTCATCCTCTATATAAGGCTTTCCGGGGGGATGGTTTCTCCATACTCCATGAACCTCCCAACACAAACAGAAAGAACACACCCCTTCAACTCCCCAAGAGCCTCTAATAACCCCGCCAGAATTGCGACCGGAGTTAGGAGATATGGGGCGGCTTTGGACGGATGTGAGGATACCCGTGCCAAGAGCCGTTGTGGCCGCAGCCCCCACTGGGCTTCCGGTGCGGCAGAGTCTAGGCGTAACCCCGATGGCGCCATGCACGGTGGCCCGGAGGGATGTCGTTGAAGTACCTAACGTCTCTCCTCTGAGCGCACCCCCGACGGAGGAGACATGCGAACTCACATCATGGGCAGTGCTCGAGTGTTGCCGTCTCCGACGGCCAACGCTCGTGGGGGTTGGAGAAAATCAAGGGAACATCATGGGGAGGGCGTCCCGGAGCCCCTGTATCTGCTCCTCGTTTTGTTCAAGCTCCGCCGCTCTGAGAAAGGAATTATTGGTGGCCTTGAAACGAGCTAGCCCCAGCCCCCTTCTGCCCGCTTACTGTCAAGCTCTCCCATTCTCTTGATGCCAGTAAGGGTACGGGTTGACACTTCCCTCTAGCTAGTTTTAGGATGGGTCCGCCTGGGCCTCTGATTGTAGGACTAGCTGGTAGGAACGGTTGTAAAACACGCCTGCCTGAGCCTCTGATTGTAATTTGTACCTCTTTTTTTATGAAATAATATCAATTTTTTTTTTTATTGAATCTTCTGTCTCGCACTTTTGTCTTTCTGCAACATTTGTTTGGTAGTTCTTTCTTCTTCTTTTTTGCATTACCACTGATCTTCTGTAGAATATCTATTTAGAACAGTCGTCTGTTCCGCCGGCTGGCGCACTAATCCTTCCCACGTACGGCGCCAATTGTAGGGTCTGGTTTTGCAGCCCAGAGCCCAAAGGGTATGGGTCAAAGGCCCATCGAACCCACAACAATGAATTTGTAGAGAGTGGATCGAAGGTCTAGGCGCTGGCCGGCGTTCACGAGGCGTGAACCCCATTCTCTTTTATTGAAGAAATACTTAGAACATCTTTACAATTGGGGGATGCTCCTCAGCCCATGGCCGAGGAGGCTTTTTTCCCTTTTCTCACCCCTCTCCCCTTTCAGGAGGGATTCCCTTACATTATATACTCTTTACCCAACCAATCCTTGCCATACACGTGTTGGGCGATTTGGACAATACTCAGATGCTTGTCCCATCAGCCGCCTTCTCAGTCTCTTTGAGAGTCGCGGCAACCAAGGTGACGTTGGTGCAGGGTCCTTTCCTCATTAATGCGGCCAAGGCGGTAGTCAGGTACATTTAATGCGGAGGTGACTGCTTGTCATGAGCTTGTCCATCAAGTTCTCGAACGTCCGATGATGGGGTCATCCTCGGACTTAGGGTGCCTCCTCGGCCTGGACCATCGGCCCAGGAACAAAGTGGGCTGGGCCGTAGGATTCTTTGGCCCCACAGTTTCTATTCTTGAGTTCTTGTGTGATCTGGGTTCATGTTCTTGTGTATTTTTGTTCAAAATTGAATCTATGTATTTTTTATATTTTTAATTTTTCTAATTTTTTTTTAAATTTTGTTAAAATTGATAAATTAATTTTTAAAAATTAGATGCTGATGTAGTATTTTTAAATATTATTTTATTAACCACATTAGTATCTAACATGCCACCTATACACTCCGTTTGCACCTGTGTATCTAAAACACAAAAAATGAAGAGACAAAATTAAAATCAGACAAAACACTTCTAAAAATACTTAAAATTTAAATTAATAGCATACAAATCTATTAATAAAATTTAATGTTCATTGCTTGAAATGTACCAAAAGTGAGAATATATATTTCTCATAACAAAAGACAGAAGGAAAAAAAATGTATATATATATATATATAAATTCTCTCCATCTTAATTCTTAAAAAAATTAAATCCCAATTTTTTTTGAACTAACACCTTACTGCTCGCCATCTTGAATCTTTTTATCAAGCTTTCTTTGTAGTAGCCGCTCATTAATCGGTGATTTGGTGTAGCCAACCTTACTTTGATCTTCAAGTTAGCTTCTAGCTTTCTATTGACTCTCCCTTTCTTTTTCTTTTTCTTTTTCTTTTTTTTGGGTTCTTCTTTGTAATCTCTTAAAATCTTAAAGTTATACTCGTTGGCTTTCTCTGATTCTTGGCTAAATGAGACTATGAAAGCTTTAGTTTTTTCTTTATAAAGAACTCCAGTTAGAGTTCAATTTAGGTCTTGCAATCACCCAGTCATTCACTTGTTTTTAATTATTTACTTATGTATTCAATTTGTTGCTCTGTTACACGCTATCATGTCATTGAGAAGTTGATCTACGGATCAAACACCTTTACACCTTTAGCTCTTTACGTATTTCCCATTTTTATCTTTATTTTTTTTAACCACCATGCTTTATCTCTGTACCTATTATATATCACATCAACCCAATTTACCCACGTTTACTCTGTTACATTTGTTTCTCAAAAAAAAAAAAAAAAAAAACTATGTTACATTTTTTTTATTAATTTATTTAGTTTTTAACTTTTCTCTTTTGTGCTGATAATTCTTTTCTTATGTACACAAAAAATTTGACAATATTTTTTACACCAATTTAGATAGCAAACTAATTGAATTCTCATTGAATCTACCACTAATATCATTTTTTTTTGTTTATCATTAATAATTTATCACATCAACAAGTATCAAAATTATTGTCAAGTTTTTTGTATTTATAAATTTTCTCTAATATGATAGAACCAGTTTTCTTTATTTATTTAATTAATATTTATAAATAAATAAAAAAATTGTACGCCTCACAATTTTCGCCTTGCAAGCTGTGGTTTTCTTTCACGAAGTTGGTTTTTATCAAATAATTTTAGAATGCAATTCCCATGAACTTGTGAAGATGTATGTCAATTCGATAGTCATGCAGGGCAGAAGTTGAAATAGTAGTAGCCGGGAGCCTGAGATCAAATATTTTACACTGGCCTTTAGACAGTTTTCGATATATTATACTTTAAATTTTTGTAATCATGCTGTCCTGGCTATAGCTGATCAGTTTGCTAAAGAGATTAAAGAGCTAATTGTACAAAATAATATTCGTTGAAATAAAGTTTTCTCCATCACTTCTCCTAAAAAAAAAAAAAAGAATCAAACATTAAATACAGTGTGCCGGCTCCATTATAGAAGCAAATGATACAGTTGTCTAAGGCCCTAAGGAGAAAAATGGCCCCAATTTTTTATTTAATTAAGTCTAAATATTAGTCAATAAATAATATAATATTTTTTATCCAATGAAAAACAAGAAAAAAAATGCTATGTTCACAGTATTTTTCACAACACTTTTATAATAAATATTAAGTAGTATGTTGTTACAGACTGTTATTAATGGCAAAAAAAATAATTCCAGTGGTGGTTTCAAATATATATTGTAGGGTCTACTTTTGCGGCCCAGAGCCCAAAGGGTATGGGTCAAGGGCTCATCGAACCCACAACAATGAATTTGTAGAGAGTGGATCGAAAGTCTAGGCGCTGGCCGGCGTTCACGAGGCGTGAACCCCATTCTCTTTTATTGAAGAAATACTTAGAACATCTTTACAATTGGGGGATGCTCCTCGGCCATGGGCCGAGGAGGCTTTCTTCCCTTTTCTCGCCCCTCCCTCTTTTCAGGAGGGATTCCCTTACATTATATACTCTTTACCCAACCAATCCTAGTCATACACGTGTTGGGCGATTTGGACAATGCTCAGATGCTTGTCCCATCAGCTGCCTTCTCAGTCTCTTTGAGAGTCGCGGCAACCACGGTGACGTGGGTGCAGGGTCCTTTCCTCATTAATGCGGCCAGTACGGTAGTCAGGTACATTTAATGCGGAGGTGACTGCTTGTCATGAGCTTGTTTCTCAAGTTCTCGAACGTCCGATGATGGGGTCATCCTCGGAATTAGGGTGCCTCCTCGGCCCGAGCCTTCGGCCCAGGAACGAAGTGGGCTGGGCCGTAGGATTCTTTGGCCCCACAATAGCCCCTCAAAATCTTGCTGTCCG
Organism: Quercus ilex subsp. ballota; assembly: GCA_032727855.1. Classification (NCBI taxonomy): domain Eukaryota; kingdom Viridiplantae; phylum Streptophyta; class Magnoliopsida; order Fagales; family Fagaceae; genus Quercus; species Quercus ilex. The sequence goes on from CM064917.1 coordinate 41,569,169, forward strand.
CATCCTCGGGCGAAGAGGAGGATTTTGATGTCCTCGGACCTGCCACGCGTCCCATTGAGTCTGGTCCTCTGACAGTACTAGAGCCTTTTCATCTACCCCAGACGCGTTAATGGCGCCTCAAAGCACGCAATGCGCCTTTCATTAAATCAGGACGGCTCTGTACCCCCCACGTTCAACGAGAGGATGATAATCCAACGGTGGGGATTCGCCTAGCAGTTAGGAACGGGAAAACCCGTCCGGTTCCTTGATTTAAGGTATAAATACCCATTCGAAAAGCCGATTCCTCTGTTCACTCGCACCCAAGAGTCTACATCTCCAGCATAAAAAGCCTGTCCGAGGAGCTTCTACTCATTTCTGTAAGTCACTCTATCTCTCTTCGAACTTTTTCCTTCTCCATCTCTGCCTCTTTTTCGTTTGCTCTCTCTTAGCTCGCTTAGGCATCTTTTGGGATTGGTAGATTTAAGAAGTATGTCTTCATTGAGGAGGCGATGGAGAAATTCATCGCCGATTATAAGATACCGGCCAATGTGGGCTTGAGGTACTATGCGGAGGGCGAGTGGCGTTTCCGGAGGCAGGGGGGTGAGGTGGTGATTCCCATCGTTGCCTTCGTTGAAGGTGGCATGAGGATACCCATGGGGTCGGTGATGAGGGACTACCTGACGCACTTCCGGCTAGCCCCCACTCAGTGTGCCATCAACGTCTTTAGGATTCTGGGCTGTGTGGATGCCCTAAATGAGAAGATGGGACTGAGATTGACCCACCATGACGTCAACTGGTGTTATAACCTCCAGTGCCTGAAGGCGAAACTTACTATCTGAAGACCAGGGATGACAGGGTCCGGCTCATTCAGTGCCTCCCTGAGTCTAGCAAGGGGCTAAATAAAGACTTCCTCATCGTGTCTGGAGAGTGGCACGATGGCCTTCACTACCCAACGACGGAGGGGACGCCAGGTGGGCAGTGGGAAAATAGAGGGAGGGCCCTAGGACCCTATTCTTTTTGCACCGTCTGGTTTCTAATGTGAATGTGTTTCCTCTTGCAGATCCGCACGCCTTCACACGCCACTTCAGCCTGATCAACCGAGAAGACTTGCAAAAGGCGCTGAGGGCAGAGGTTTTCGTGAACGAGGCCGACAATCAGGTTAGGGCCGCTCACCAGATCTTGAAATACGACCCGACTCACAAGTCATTCGCGGCGCCGAAGTACGTGATCAGGGCAAAGGATCCTCGGCTTCGAAAAATAACCGTGACCGAGGACGGGTTCCGGTTCCCCGAGGTGCCCTCCACATCAGAAGGCGTAACACCTGCGGGTCTCTCCTCCTCCCTTAGACCCACAGAGGCTGCCGAAGAAGGCCTAGAGAGGGAAGAGGAAGTTGCTGATTTTGGCCCTGCCGAGGATGAGTTTGACGTGTTTGAACAGGTCCATCAGTCCGAGGACCGTCCAGAAGATTTGGGTGACCCTTGTCTGACAGAAGCAGATTTCCAAACGCCTAAGTCTTCTCCTCGGCGCGAGATGGGTTACAAGAAGAGGCTTCAACCTAGCCTGTCGGATCTGATCGAAGGCCAATCGGGGAAATCCAAGCCGGAGCTTCCTCCTCCTCCTCCCAAGACTCGCTCTGCCCAGGGCAGGTCGACCACTTCCCAGTCAAGGTTTCCTCCTTCTCCGCCCAAGACAAGTCTGCCTCCTAGGCGCGAGCCCTCTAATCCCAAGCAGAAAAAAGATAAGGGCAAAAGGCCGGCTGAGGAGAAGTCCAGGTCCCCACGGGAGGAGGATGATACTTGGCGGCCATCCAAACAGCCGAATATAGGCTCCCGAGGTTAGGATGAAAGGGTTGACGCCCAGCCCGAGCCTCAAGCCTGGCTTCCTGCCCCAATGCTCCATGGGGGGCCGCTGAGGGAAGACTCCTCCCTCAGGGACTTCAAAGAAGGCGAAGGCGCGTACGTGGCCGACGTGCTGGAAAGGTGCCTACTACTCCCAGCTGACATGGCGGAGCTAGGAGCTATGAGGAGCAAGGAGGTCTTTCTCTGCCTCAAGCGGTACCTGGGAATGGTAAGTCCCTCAACACTTATGACTTTTCCAATTTTAGCTTTCTCTATCCCTTTTCTGGTCTCGGTTAACCGTGTGCTTGTTTTGTTGGGCAGGCTATTCAGGCCACTTACAGGTTGGAGGACGTGGCCCGTGACCAGGGGAAAGCCACGAACGTGGAGCGTGAGAAACACCTGGAGGCCTCACGTATCCATAGAAACTCCAAGGCTGATCTTGCCAAGGCCCGGGAGGAGCTGAGCGCAATGACCAGTGCTCGGGATACTGCCCTGTCAGGACTCGCTGGTTTCCAGAAGCAGGCCGAAGATCAGACAAAGCGCCTAGGCGAGCCGGAGGAGCAGCTGAAGATGGTAAAGGAGCCGCTTGCTGATCTGCCAAGGAAGGTGGCTGCTGCAGAGGAAGCCAAGAAGGTGGCAGAGAAGGCCAGGGACGAGGCCGTTAGGGCCAAGTTTGAGGCTGACCACGGCAGAGAGGACGCCCTGGCCACTAAGCGGGAAGCCGAGGAGGAGGCCTATGCTGCGGGGATGGCCGAGACCGAGGCAGCCTTTAAGGCTCAAGTCCTCGGGTTGTGCAGGCGTTACTCCGCTGAAGTTTGGATGGAGGCTCTCAGGCAGGCTGGGGTTGAGGCCTCGTCTGACTTGTGGAAGGAGGAAAGTGTATACTACCCTCCTGCCATTCGCGAGGCAACTCTAGGTGGCGTTGAGGCCGGGGAGGTTGCAGAGGAAGCCGCTGCTGCCACGGGTGAGGACACCTCCATTGCTGAACCCATGGGCGAGCTCGTCCAAGTAAGTGACCCTCCCCAGGTAGCTGAATCAGGTGAGGACCCCGCTGAGGAGGCGCCCCAGGAGGTTGCGAAGTCCAGCTCTGAAGTTGAAGTTCCTGCTGCTGAGAAGGCAGCCGTTCCTACCATGCCTTCGCAGGCTGCCCCTTCTGGCCAAGGCTCAGAAGGTCCTGAAGCTGCTATGGTCCAGCCCCCTACCAAGGGAGGAAAATGAGTGGGCAGGGCAGGCCCCTTGACGCCGTCGTTTCTCTTTCCTTTTGCATTTTTTTTTTTAGATTGTGGTGTAATTCCTACCATGTAACTTTTTCTGGACTTAATGAAATGCGAGCTTTGCTTCTTTTTCTGTTTGTTGTGGTTGTTTGCTTGCTTGCACGCTATCCGCTTTTTTCTTTACTTATATGATTTTAATTTCAATTGCATCTCGATCAATCGCGGCATCAATTGTTATAACGAGGGCCGGTATGCTTGGGTGGACCCTCCGTTTCCTAAGGGCCAGGTAGAAAATTCTTTCAGTAGACACTTAGGATCCCCTTGAACTAGTTGGCTTCCCCACAGGCCTTAGTCCGAGGACCATACAGTGCTTTTGGTTCTGTCGAACACTTAGAATCCTCTGAAGGAGTTAGTTTTCCCATAGGTCTGAGTCCTGGGACCATGCAGTGGTTTTGCTTCTGTCTAACACCTAGAATCCTCTGAAGGAGTTAGTTTCCCCATAGGCCTGAGTCCTAGGACCATGCAATGCCTTGGTTCTGTCTAACACTTAGGATCATCCGAGGTGGTTAGTTTCCCCGTGAGCCCAAGGCCGAGGACCATGCAGAGCCTTGGTTCTGTCTAACACTTAGGATCATCTGAGGTTGTTAGTTTCCCCATGAGCCTGAGGCCAAGGACCATGCAGAGCCTTGGTTCTGTCTAATACTTAGGATCATCTGAGGTTGTTAGTTTCCCCGTAAGCCTGAGTCCGAGGACCATGCAGAGCCTTGGTCCTGTCTAACACTTGGGCTTCTGAAGTGGTTAGTTTCCCCATAGGCCTGAGTCCGAGGACCAAGCAGAGCCTTGGTTCTGTCTAACACTTAGGATCATCTGAGGTTGTTAGTTTCCCCATAGGCCTGAGTCCGAGGACCATGCAGAGCCTTGGTTCTGTCTAACACTTGTTCGTCTGAAGTGGTTAGTTTCCCCATAGGCCTGAGTCCGAGGACCATCTAGAGCCTTGGTTCTGTCTAACACTTGGCTTCTGAAGTGGTTAGTTTCCCCATAGGACTGAGTCCGAGGACCATGCAGAGCCTTGGTTCTGTCTAACACTTGTTCGTCTGAAGTGGTTAGTTTCCCCATAGGCCTGAGTCCGAGGACCATGCAGAGCCTTGGTTCTGTCTAACACTTGGCTTCTGAAGTGGTTAGTTTCCCCATAGGCCTGAGTCCGAGGACCACGCAGAGCCTTAGTTCTGTCTAATACTTGTTCGTCTGAAGTGGTTAGTTTCTCCATAGGCCTGAGTCCGAGGACCATGCAGAGCCTTGGTTCTGTCTAACACTTGGCTTCTGAAGTGGTTAGTTTCCCCATAGGCCTGAGTCCGAGGACCATGCAGAGCCTTGATTCTGTCTAACACTTGGCTTCTGAAGTGGTTAGTTTCCCCATAGGCCTGAGTCCGAGGACCATGCAGAGCCTTGGTTCTGTCTAACACTTGTTCGTCTGAAGTGGTTAGTTTCCCCATAGGCCTGAGTCCGAGGACCATGCAGAGCCTTGGTTCTGTCTAACACTTGGCTTCTGAAGTGGTTAGTTTCCCCATAGGCCTGAGTCCGAGGACCATGCAGAGCCTTGGTTCTGTCTAACACTTGTTCGTCTGAAGTAGTTAGTTTCCCCAAAGGCCTGAGTCCGAGGACCATGCAGAGCCTTGGTTCTGTCTAACACTTGTTCGTCTGAAGTGGTTAGTTTCCCCATAGGCTTGAGTCCGAAGACCATGCAAAGCCTTGGTTCTGTCTAACACTTGGCTTCTGAAGTGGTTAGTTTTCCCATAGGCCTGAGTCCGAGGACCATGCAGAGCCTTGGTTCTGTCTAACACTTGGCTTCTGAAGTGGTTAGTTTCCCCATAGGCCTGAGTCCGAGGACCATGCAGAGCCTTGGTTCTGTCTAACACTTGGCTTCTGAAGTGGTTAGTTTCCCCATAGGCCAGAGTCCGAGAACCATGCAGAGCCTTGGTTCTGTCTAACATTTTTTCATTTCTTTGTAAGTAGGGGTTTGTCCCTGGACTGCTTTACTGGAGACGATTCTTCCTTCGGACGGATCATGGTCTTACACGTGGCATTGATCTCGCCTCCATCTCGAGCCCCCATCTTTTTTATTTGCGAAGCGTCCCTTGGCCGTTCGTGTTCCGCGCCTGATACTTCGGTGTGCGAGACGCGCCTTCATTAATAGCCTCGTAAATCAACATAAGTCCAACAGTCTGCGGCCCCCTTGGAATCTGGCAGCCTCGTTATTATCCAACGCTTCGGTAACGCTCTTTTCGAATTCTGCGTGAATTAATTCTCACCAACCCTCATCCTCTATATAAGGCTTTCCGGGGGGATGGTTTCTCCATACTCCATGAACCTCCCAACACAAACAGAAAGAACACACCCCTTCAACTCCCCAAGAGCCTCTAATAACCCCGCCGGAATTGCGACCGGAGTTAGGAGATATGGGGCAGCTTTGGACGGATGTGAGGATACCCGTGCCAAAAGCCGTTGTGGCCGCAGCCCCCACTGGGCTTCCGGTGCGGCAGAGTCTAGGCGTAACCCCGATGGCGCCATGCACGGTGGCTCGGAGGGATGTCGTTGAAGTACCTAACGTCTCTCCTCTGAGCGCACCCCCGACGGAGGAGACATGCAAACTCACATCATGGGCGGTGCTCGAGTGTTGCCGTCTCCGACGGCCAACGCTCGTGAGGGTTGGAGAAAATTAAGGGAACATCATGGGGAGGGCATCCCGGAGCCCCTGTATCTGCTCCTCGCTTTGTTCAAGCTCCGCCGCTCCAAGAAAGGAGTTATTGGTGGCCTTGAAACGAGCTAGCCCCAGCCCCCTTCTGCCCGCTTACTGTCAAGCTCTCCCATTCTCTTAATGCCAGTAAGGGTACGGGTTGACACTTCCCTCTAGCTAGTTTTAGGATGGGTCCGCCTGGGCCTCTGATTGTAGGACTAGCGGGTAGGAACGGTTGTAAAACACGCCTGCCTGAGCCTCTGATTGTAATTTGTACCTCTTTTTTTATGAAATAATATCAAGTTTTTTTTTTTTTATTGAATCTTCTGTCTCGCACTTTTGTCTTTCTGCAACATTTGTTTGGTAGTTCTTTCTTCTTTTTTTTTGCATCACCACCGATCTTCTGTAGAATATCTATTTAGAACAGTCGCCTGTTGCGCCGGCTGGCGCACTAATCCTCCCCACAGACGGCGCCAATTGTAGGGTCTGCTTTTGCGGCCCAAAGCCCAAAGGGTATGGGTCAAAGGCCCATCAAACCCACAACAATGAATTTGTAGAGAGTGGATCGAAGGTCTAGGCGCTGGCCGGCGTTCATGAGGCGTGAACCCCATTCTCTTTTATTGAAGAAATACTTAGAACATCTTTACAATTGGGGGATGCTCCTCGGCCCATGGCCGAGGAGGCTTTCTTCCCTTTTCTCGCCCCTCCCTCGTTTCAGGAAGAATTCCCTTACATTATATACTCTTTACCCAACCAATCCTAGTCATACACGTGTTGGGCGATTTGGACAATACTCAGATGCTTGTCCCATCAGCCTCCTTCTCAGTCTCTTTGAGAGTCGCGGCAACCAAGGTGACGTTGGTGCAGGGTCCTTTCCTCATTAATGCGGCCAGGGCGGTAGTCAGGTACATTTAATGCGGAGTTGACTGCTTGTCATGAGCTTGTCCCTCAAGTTCTCGGACGTCCGATGATGGGGTCATCCGCGGACTTAGGGTGCCCCCTCGGCCCGGGCCTTCGGCCCAGGAACGAAGTGGGCTAGGCCATAGGATTCTTTTGCCCCCCCCACACACACACACACACACACACACACACACACACACACATATATATATATATATATGAGAAATAAAATAACAGCACTTTTATAATAACTTCTTTCATCATTTTTTGCATCTAAATTCTTTTATCAATTTTTGTTATGTCGATATGCCTCAAAGAAATTCTGTGATGACTCAAAAAAAAAAAAAAAATATTTAATAGATGTAACAGTTCTACATCTACCGCTTTTCTTGGTACCGCCATTTTAAATTCTGCTCGGTCGAACTTCACTCGAAATATGACAAACAAACAACAAACAAACTTTTTCTCAAAAAAAAAAAAAAAAAAAAAAAACAACAACAAACAAACAAATGACAGTTCATATTAAAAGATAAGGCAAATGCTTGAGATACAATAGGGTATTCTCTAGTATTTTCGATTAAAAAAATTTACATCCAACAGGGTATTAAATAATTATGTATATTAGTTTTTTTTTTCTTTGTTCCTTCTCTAATTACAAGCAGACATCATTGGCTACGTCATCCCATACGCAACCATTGGGTCCACCCTTACGTTTAAATGACCACAGTACAATGAATTTTTGCCACGTGTCCAAAAATTTCCAATTATTCAATTACATTTTTTTCAAAGTCATTAATATCTATAAAAGTAATCACCCTCAACTCTCTCTCACTCACTCAAAAGCCGCACTCACTTGAAAAGAAGTGAAGTGATCAGAGAAGAAAAAAGAGAGTGAAATATGAGTGATCAGAAAAAGGCAAATCAGGGCAATGGGGGCGGCCAATCGACCCTTAAAACCTTTGCAAACCTTCCGAAACCAGGAGCACGAAGTGAGGTCAAGAAGAAGATCTTCTCTGACTTCACTGACATGTTCAAACGCTCTTCATCTGCTCCCTCCAACTCCTCCTCTGGGAGTGGGAATTAATAATATCATCTTATATATTATGTACTTTTTTTTTCTTTTTCTGGGAAGGGGCAGCGATATCTATTTGCAAATTAGAGATGTTTTTGCTAAATTTCTTTTCTTTTCTTTTTATGAACCAAATTAGGTAAGGGCAATTTGAGCTGGCATTTTCCAACTGAGTGTGACCATGTCCATCATTCATTATTAAGGGAATTATCAATGAAGAGAAACCCAAGTGGAAGATCGGTCTGATTCTACATCAAGCCCTCCTCCATAAAGATGTGTTGTTATTTGTTGTACACGTGTTTCCGTTAATATATAAATATAATGAACTCCCTTTTCTACCCCCCAACAGGGAAAATATAACGAACTCACTTTTCCCATTTCCGTCTTTTTATTTTTTATTTTATTTATTTATTTATTTTAGCTCAAAAGGGTGGGGAATGTTATCTATTGCAAATTTTTGTGGTACTCGCCTTGCTTGGGAAAAAAAAACAAAAACAAAACAAAACTTAAGTGGTAATTAGCAACGCAAATTCATTCATAAATCTAACTTACAAAGTGATAAATAGGGGACAAAGTCATGACCCAGTAGGCCAGTATTGTCTTATAAATCTAACTTCTTTCTATTTGCATTATGTCTGGGAGCAATGCTCTCTCCTCTCATATGAGGGGTGGGCGGGGCTCACCTCTCATGTGAGAGAAAGAAACATTATTCTCAAATTACCTAAGTTTTTTTCATGTTTTTGAGAGCTTCACCATGGCACATGACTGTCTCTTTTATTTATTTATTTTTTTGGACATAGAACCACACCATTGGTTTTCTAATTCGCCCAATCTTTACCTAACAGACATCCTTTTTCAGGTCCACCAAGCACCAAGTATTATTATTTTCAGAATTTCCCAATGGATGTTTTATTCCTCTCACCCAAATTTGCTACATTATTCTTTATTTTTAATTTGTGTTCCTTTTTCCTTTTCTTTTTTCTTTTCAATAAGTCTCATTACCCTCCTAAAAAAAAAATCTCATTACACAGCCATATCATCTACCGTTTGGTTGGTTTTCAATTCCAATGCAAACACAAAAATGGTTTGTAATCTATTAAGTTTTGGTCTTTTTTTTTTTTTTTTATATAACTCTATTATATATTTTTATATTAGATTTGACTAGTGAAGAAATGATGGGCATCTTGGTAAGCACATGCACCAAAAACAGTATCCTCACATAGATTGTGTTGTGTAAAGATATGGAGGGCCAAAGCAATTTAATTAATTAGGTCACCCTGATGATCGGTATCTTTTGAAGCAGCCTTTGGTTTTCTTTTTATCTTATTAGGTGGGTTATTCAAGGAATTGTGTGCTCCACGAATTGACATCTCATCCAACGTCGTACTGTGCAAACCAATTATTCCTTATAACGCATGCTTCTGCTAATTGTTCTATTCTTTATAATATAATAAAACTTCACACATACACTCACGCATACCAGTCTAATGGAAATTCTATTCATCAAAAAAAAGTCTAATGGAATTTCTATTTTTATTACACTTCTGCAAAAATAATAATCATTCATCATTGAGTGTTATTTTTTTCCTTTTGGTTGGGAATTACGATATTCTATACAGTCACACCTAACTTTTTAAAAATAAAGGGTTTCATCCACTTGCCATCTCTTAGAGTAGTTTGTCACCTTTTGCTCCTATTTATTTTGGTATTAAACTTTTAATTTAGGTAGTTAGCCTGATTGCTAAAAACTCTTATCATCGAGTAAGAGACTTGAAGTCCAAACTCTGTCTACATAAAAAATCAACCAATGTCTCATGAAATGTATATCAAGGTTTACAATATCTATCTTTTTTTTTTGAGAATCAATACTGTGCTTTATATTAAAGAAGGCCTAAAAGATCAGCCTGTACAATATCTATCTGATGATAAAAATAAAAATAAAAAATCCATTTTTGACACAAAATCATTATAGAGTCAAAAAACACATATGTTATTGTCAAATTACATTATAACAAGGGCCAAATTTCCGATATTGTCAAACCTTGTGTTAAAATTTGAAAAGAAATCAAAATTACAGGAGAAGAAAAAGAGAAATTTAAATGAATAAAAAAGGGGGGGTGGGGGGAGAAAATCTTTTGTTATGGCGAGGTATTGTAGATTTCAAAAATTTGTTATTTTGGGAGGAGCTTGATGCAGTTTTTTTTTTTTTTTTTTTAATTTATTTGATAAAGTGCGAAACACACCTTTGAAACTTCGGTTGAGGTTTTCATGAAAAAAAAAAAAAACAGGTGCTTCTGCTTCAATGACTACAAAAAGAAGAAGATAAAGAATAAAAAATTGAAAGGAGAGAGCAACGTTAAAATAGCTATGAGCAGTCTCAACCATGGGCCTTGGCATGAAGTGGAGGGAGTGGGTCTCATTTCTTCTTTTCGAAAGAGCCCGTAATTGTTGTGAGATTTTTATCTTCTTGGGTACACGTTCAGTCTGGTGCAAATTCGGGCTTTGCGTTGGGCCATGTGTAGTGCAGTGATGTCTACTGGTGGTCCTATTCAGTGAAAGATCAGACTGTTAATTAATATAATATTTATTTTTCTTAAAATTTTTAATGAAGGCTAGTTCACACAGTAAAAAAAAAAAAAAAAAAAAAAAATTAAGCCCTGGCCTATAATATGCATTGTCGACCCCACCATATATAAAACACAAAAACCTTTTTTTTTTTTAAAAAATAAAACGTGAAAAGAGAAAATTAAAGTCTCCCCAGTATATCCCAAAACACAAAATTTAACGTTCATCAATTGAAATCTGCTAAGAGAGAATGTATATATAGACACACACTAACAAAAGGCAGAAAAGTAAATCTCTCTATCTCTCCATCATAATTCTTAAATAAATTAAATTTCAATTGTTTTGGGTCATTGTCACCTTGTTGCTAACCATATTGATTCTTTTTATCAAGCTTTCTTTGTAGTAGCTGCTCATCAATCAGTGATTTGGTGAACGTGGACTGTGTGGGAGCCGACCTTGCTTTGATCTTCAAGTTAGCTTCTAGCTTTCGATTCACCCTCCCTTTCTTTTTTTTATTTTTCTTCTTCTTCTTCTTCTTGTAATCTTCTTATAATCTTCAAGTGATTTATTGGCTTTCTCTGATTCTCGGCTAAATAAGACCATGAGAACTTTAGTAAAATCCTTTTTCTTTATCAAGAACTCCATTTAGAGTTCAATTTAAGTCTTGCTATCACCCACTCATTCACTTGTTTTTTATTTAGTTATTTACTCAATTTAAACTATGTTATACGCAATGCCAGTTCAAAACATGAGACAAGTAGTCAACTGCCTTAAGCCCCCAATTTTTTATCAAATAGAGATATCCATGTACTGATGGAATTATTAATTAAGCCTACAAATATTCACCAATAAGTAAAAATAATTTTTTTTATCAAAGCAAACCTAGGGAAAAAAATCTCATTAGATGTGGCAATAACTATTCATTTTTCTTAGTTTAAAGTGTAAAACTCATCAATCTCCCACACACAAATGATAAAAGAACTCATTAATCTTCCACTAGTAAATAAATTTATACTCAAATTTTATTTAAAGATGTTAAATATATAGTTTTATTAAAGTTTTCAATCATTATTTTTATTTTTATTTTTTTTTGGTAATTGGTTGTTTCACTCAATACTCAATAGATAGTGTATTTTGGCTGTATAGTCATTTAGTAATACAATAAATTAGTTTTAATTTGTAATTTTACATCTAAAAAATAAATTTTAAATTAAAAAAATACTAAAAATTAATTAATTTTTTTATTAATATTCAAAATATAAGAATAGACTCCACTTAAATAGTTGTCCTAGAATCCACAATGCCTTGAGAAGTTGATCTACAGATCAAACCCAAGTTTCCTTTGTTAATTTTTTTTTTTTTTTTTAATTTAATTAGTTTTTAGTTTTCTCATTTGTACTAGTCATTCTAAGTTGGTTATTTATTTAATATTTAAATATAAAAAGTATAACGCTCAAAGTTTTGGCCTTATACCCAAATTCAAGCAAAGCAACGTTGTGTGCCTTGGAGCATTTGAAAGGGGTAGTTTGATAGCATCATCCCAGGCCGTGAATACCATTTCTAGGATCGATATATTATACTTTGAATTTATGTAATCAAGCGGTCCAGGCTGCCAGGCTTCAGCTGAGTTTGCTAAAGAGATTGATCTAGGAGCTAGTTTGTAAGAGTAGAAAATTTGCCTCTTCTATTGTACAAAATAATATTTTTTGAAATAAAGTTTTCTCTATCACTTCTCCTAAAAAATATATATCATACATAAAAATAAATACTAATGAAATAAAATAAGAGCATTTTTATAGTACTAACTACTAAGAGATTTGAGTTTAATCATCGTCTATACCAAAAAATTAATTAGTGTCTTCATCTTATAACAGGAACTATCATCAAAAAATAGCGTCATAGATTGAAACTATATCTCAAAACTAAAACTTTTTAAATAATTTCTTCTGTCTAAATTATTTTACCCAATTTTGTTGTCAAGTCAATATAACAATTCTAAACCTATGGTCTTCTTCGCACGGCCATTTCAAATTAAAAAATGTTAGGACCATAACAAAATATTACACAACTCATTCACATGATAAGTTGTGAGTGGATTGAGTGGTAAAATTGTAGACCTATATAAACCCATCACTTTTTCTGCATACTCACAACCACGTAGAAAAAATTGTGTCACTTGTTTTAGTACTAGCATTTTTCTTTTAAAATTTACTTTGTCCCACTTCACTTGAAAAATGAAATATGACAAACAAATGACGGTTTCATATTTAAAAATATTAGTAAATATTTTTTATTAAAGAATTTCCTTTTTCTTTTTTAAGAACATGATTGGCCCGGTGCTAAAAATATAACCAAAAACACACCAGCAAGACATTGTTCCTCACCATAGGTAAAAATAATAAAATATTATTTTTTTAGTAAATCTAGTGTGACAAAATTTTTCACAATTTTACCACAATTTTTTTACATAGCGATTCTAGAGTGGTAAAAATAAAATAGTAAATTAACGTGAATCCATAATTTCATATTATATTTTCAAGTTTAAAATCATAATTTCAAGTGGCACCGTGATAGTATGTAGCTACAGTACACACGGTGAGTATGTTGTTGTTGTTGTGTTTTTTTTTTTTTTTTTTGGGGGGGGTGGGGGGAACGGGTGGCAATCTATTTGTAATTTATAGATGTTTGGGCTAGAATCTAAGACGTATATGTGTATGTGGGCCAGTTGGGTAGGTTCGCCAAACCAGTGGGGATTCATTACAAGTGGAAGATCTGAATCATCTTATTCTATATGTAGGCCCGGGAAATAACTTTTGTGCTAAAATGTCGGTGATGATATGGGGATTGAGCAGCCCAAGTGGAATATCTAACTCCATATCAAGCCGATTAGTGATATATGTAATTATTTGTGGTGCATGCAATGCTTAGTTTGCAAAAATAATAATTATAAAAATAGAATGAACAAAAAACTTGATAATTAGCAGCAGTTATGCTAAGCTTATTATGGACATTGGACAGGACGGATATCATTTTAAAGAAAAGGACAAGTCATTCATGACCCAGTGTGTCCAAATGGACCATCATAGCCTCGTAGGCTCATGTAAGTTAATTTGGGACTTCCACCAAGGGCCCTTGCATGCCTCGTCTTTTTCTCTTTTAGGCTAGAACCACACAAATTCTCAAAAAAAAAAAAAGGCTAGAACCACACAAATGGTGCTTTTAATTCACACAATCTCCGCAGAGATCCTTTCAGGTCCCCCACCAAGTACCATTGTTTTCAGAATTTCCCAATTTACAGCTGCATAATTTTGAATGTGAAGTTTAATTGTTGGCTCACATCTCATCCAATTTCCTTTCTTTTAATGGCCATAATCCATGTTTTATTCCTCTCACCCAAATTTGCTATATATTTTTATTTTTATTTTCTTCTTTCTTTCTTTTTCTTTTCAAGTTAGCACAGGAATGTCTCATTACCACTAGAAAGAGAAAAAAAACCCAGCCATATCATCTACCATTTGGTTGATTTTCAATGCAAGCACAAAAATGGTTTGGAATCTAAGTTTTTTTTTTTTTTTTTTTTTAACTTAATTATATACTTTTATACTATTAGATTTGACTAATGAGGAAACGATGGGGCATCTTGGAAACCACATGCACCAAAAACATTATCCTCACAAAGGTTGTGTGGGTCTAGCTAGATATTTCCAAATGAAATGGAGATGGATATGGCCAAAGCAATTTAATTTGGTCACCATTTCAATATCTTTAGGTAATCTTGTAGTAGCTTTTTTTTTGGATGGGTTGTGGCCTGGGCCATGGGGGTTTATTCAATGCATTGGGCTCCACATATTCACATCTCATCCAACATCGTACTATGCAAGCACACCAGAAGAAACCAAACTATTTTCTAACTGTTTTCTTCTATCTAATAAAACTTTACACACACACATAAATGCATATATGCACAAGTCTAATAGAGTAGCTGTTGTTGTTGTTATTCTGCACTTTCACTTTCACATCTCAATCTGGAAAAATAATAATAATTTATCAACGACTTTTTTTTTTTTTGGTTAGGAGTTGGAATTCTATAGTCACACCTAAAATTCTTATTCCCAACGGTGAAGGGTCTCATCCACTTGCCATCAATTGGAGTAGTTTGTCGCCTTTTTCTCCTTTTTATTTCCGTTTTAAACTTTCAATCCACTTATTGACACATAAATTAATCACTTAATGTCAAATTACGTCATAGGAAACGCTAAAAAATGCCCAATTACTCGTGTTTTCAAAAATCGTGTGTAAACATGAAAAGGAAATCACAATTAGAAGAGGGAGAACAAAAATATATACAAACAAACATAAATCATAAATGGATGAAAAAGAAAAGGGAAGAAAATCTTTGATTTTAGGCCATACTGGCTGATGTTGGAAACCCTTCACCTCCAATGACCACTGTCAACAACCTTATCTAGCGGTTCAATCGGCTCACCAACCATGTTTGTTGGTTTGGATCAGTTGTTGACAGGGGCGTAGCTATGTACAAGGATGGGGGCATGGCTCTCCCAAAAATTTGAAATTTTTTAAAATATATATATAATTATTTTATAATTTTTAAAATTTAGTCTAAAAAATAAGAGTTGGCCACCCCAAATATTTAAATTAGTCCAATGATGCTCTTAAAAAAAATAATTAGTCTAATAGTTATAAAGACATAACTTTATTTTTCGTAATTTTATTTTTTATTGTAAAATGTGTTGTTGTGTCTATTAAATATTTGATAAATTTTTGCACCAAATATGTTTGAATCTATCTTTTTCAACCTGTTATGTGGCGATTAATAAGTCATTGACTCATTAAAAAAATCTTATCTCTAAAAATACACATAAAATGTCTCTTTAATTGCTACATAATGGGTTAGAGTAAGATAGTTTCAAATATGTTTAGAGCCAAACTTATTCCTCCAAGTTTTGAATCATTCATGTTTTTGAAAATTTCATTAGTTCAATTAAAAGATTTTTTACTTTAGTATAACATTTGATAAAATGTATCGAAAATGAAACTTTTTAAGAATTTCACAATGAAAATGGTAAAAATGAATTTTATTTTATGAAAGACCACCATCAAACATAATTTTGATTGAAAATGCTGAACTCTTTTTTTGTTGTTGGGTGTGTGTATGTATATAACTTATCAAATAAAAAAGTGTGTATATAATAAAAAAGCGTATGTATATGTGTGTGTATGTGGGAGGTTGTCTTGATAAATATATTAGTCTTGCAACTTGGCCTCCCCCAAACAAAAATTCCTAGCTCTGCCCCTGATTGTTGAATACCCCTAATTTTAATTATTATGCTTTGAAAATGTTCTGTAATATTAAAATTTGTTTTTTAATACTTTAAAGATTTTTAATAATGTAACATATATTTGAAATCATATCTCTCTCTCTCTCTCTCTCTCTCTCTCTCTCTATATATATATATATATATATACACACACACACACACACACACATCGAGTACTAGTTCAGTTATATATATCAAACACACCCCTTGCTCAAAATAAGGGAGGTAGCTAGTTCCACAGAGGAACATTATTGTATTTTGAAAGGGAACACGCTTACTTGAAAAATCATGCCTAAAATTGAACCAGCTTATAGGATAGCCTGTTGAGGAAAACCAAGCCAATATGAAAAATTAAGACCCAACCTGCTGTATGGAAACCTCACCAATCCCATCAACAAATACACCTCCATGTAATCAAACCGTTTGATCAAATTCTATCAGGAAAAATTAAGACCCAACCTGCTGTATGGAAACCTCACCAATCCCATCAGCAAATACACCTCCATGTAATCAAACCGTTTGATCAAATTCTATCAGGAAAACAATGGCTATATTCATAAGAGCAAATTGCACAAGTGTGTGGATTCTGTCTATAAAAATTATGTACGTAAAGAAGCATCTACAAGAGAACTCACAACAAATAGAGAAGTAAAATAATCACTCTGAAAATGTAGGTTTTCATGGCTCAACCACATTAAAATCTTTTGTCTCCTTTTCTTTTATTGCTTTCGTTTTCGATACTGCCATATGTAAATTTTTGTGTCTATTTCAGCTTGTTTTATATTGTGGGTTTCATGAACAGTGCGTGAACCGTGCGGAAGAACTCTGTCTCCCACACGGTGTAATCACGTGCATGAACATTACTGGTTACTGTTTATAAGTGCTAAAAAAAAAAAAAAAAAAAAAGAGAGAGAGAGAGAGAAAAAATGCAAAACGTGCAAATGCACCAACACAAATGCGAATCCAAACGGCACCTGTACGTTATATCTTGTTTTTTGGATCGATTCCGATTTTTTAAATAAAGGTTTTGTCTCTAGTTTCGAAATCAAAACACTTATCCTAATTTATTAGTATATCAATTCTATTTCAGTTTTCGTTGGAGTGGTTCTTGGATTGATTAAGTCATACCCATACCTACCTTTATTAAAGATGCAATAGCTGGGGAAAAATTATGAAAGCTATCTATTCTATGTATGTGATGCATAAGCCATAAAGTCATAAACTTGAGTGTTTGATGTGATTGACCAAGAAAAATGGTATATATTGTTTTTGTTTCGTATTTGCTATTTCATGAATTATTCAAGGACTCTATTTAAAGTACTACGACTATGAATCATTATTCAACAAGACTACAGAATATGAAAAAGTTGTTCCCCTCTCTGAAAGTGAAACTAATAGATAAATAAATAATATGTAAGAAATTTTGTTTGTGTTACATGCATGGCGGCGTAGTAGTTTAAAATGTGATGAATTGATCCTGAAATCTTTAAATTAACGTCACACCACTACACCGAAACCAATGATCCCATTAGTCATGTGCCTTTCTAGTATTTGTAGGAGAAGAAACCAAAAAAAGGATGTTGAATATACTTTTTCAAATAATAGGAAAGGATCCATTTGGTCAATGATTTAAACCTATATATAGTCTAAGTCCAATTGGCTTGACCGTAATATTAAACACGGGTTCTTTTCTTCCCACCAATTATCAAACATTTTATGGCACTTTTGATCTCTGATTTCCTTGGAAAGCTTTTACGAATGTCTGACTAAAATTCCGATTACAGGCAGATACATTGTATGTTTTTAACGAGTTCATGGGAATTGAAAATTATTTCATGATTAAACAACAACAGCCTATATATGATGGTCAAACATTCTATTCAGATTTCAGAGTCTAAAACATCATTATGACATGTTGCTTTGTCATCAATTATATCCACTTTTTCTACAAATGTTTTAACTTTTAGGAGTTTGTTTAATTGGCTGCATCAACTCCTTGACGATTATCAATGTCAGAAATGGAGAGTGCAAAGTGGGATTTTCATTGTTCCCAAACTTTAATTTGCAAGTTCCGATTTTACATGCAGATGAAATATAAAATTCGTTTTATTTTTATTTTTTAATTAACTGAGAAAGAGAAGTCCAAAAGTTAATTATACATATATAACCAATGATTTTTTTTTTTTTTTTTAATTCTTGAATAATAGTATCCCACAAAAGATTTAAAAAATAAATGTTAATAGGATATTCCCAAAAATCAACAAAAGTTCATTTTTTTTCTATTTGATCAATAATGAAAGAGAAACTGACTTTTTAGGCAAATTTAAGGCAACGTGGTCAAACAATTTGGACAGTAGTCATGTGCCTTGAGGAATCACCATTTGTTGTAATGCTTAGATTCTTTTCTTCCTCATTAAGTTCGAATAAACTTTTACTGCAAACGAAACACAAATCAATCATTAGGGTTAAGAATTCTAAGGGGGCAATGAGTATGTCTACATGTCCAATGGATAGGATCATAAAAAATAACAATATTTACCTAAATAAAATTTAAAATTCAGGAGAAAATAGAAAGATAGAGATTTATATTTTACAATGGTAACATTTCTTTATTTATTATATTGTTAAAGTTATCTCAACTACATTTACTATCGTGTGAACTTGTAAATTTTTTGTAATAAAATTTATAATAATTTAGATATTTTTATTATATTAGAAAATAGTAGTTAAGAAAATACTAAAATTATTGAAAGTTTTATTTATGACATAAAAATAAACGTGATTAATTAATACCCAAAAAAATTATCTTTTTTACTTTATAAACACAATATGATTGAACATATGAAGTTCTTTCTATTGATAATTACTCTTTATCATCGGCAAGAATACTAATTATTTGTTTTGTGTATTTATATTGCCACTAAGTATAGCTTACTCCTATTAACATAAAAAAGTGATATATTTACAACATTTTTACAACAAATCTTATGTTGTAAGTTATTTTTTGTTCTTATTTGAACCAACTATTAAAATTACTTTTCCACTCACTTAAAACAACCAATAACAACCCGCCACTTAAAATTTGTTGTGAAAATATTATAGACATAACATTTTTCATTAACATAATTCATAATTAAAAAAAATTATTACCAAAAGAACTTACATAATTAAATGCAGTACTTCATCTTCATACGTAGTTTCTAGAAACAAAAGATATACCCAATGTCCTTTTATTTATCAAGAATGTATTTGGGATGTTATACATATAGCTGAGGTACTCTTTAGAGATTGTATAGTAAACTAAACCTTGTTTTATTTTAATAATCAACTCCGTTTGGAGTGGGTCTACCTATTAGGCTCCACTAACATCATGGGAGATGTGTGAACTTAGTGGGGAGAGTGGGCCGAATATTTCCGGGAATTCGGCCCACGTCTCAAAATAGTGGATCGTGGTCTAATCGTTTTTGAGTTTGTAGAAAATACTCTAAAATTCACTAAGTGTTGGTTGGTTGTCTATACCTTCCTGTGATATGGATGACCAATTTCTCTTTGGATGACTAGCATTTCCTTGGACAACCTATTTTCATGTTGTGATGCATCTTTCTATTTTCTCTTTTCGGAAAACTATATTGGACGTTGTTAGGCTTGGACGACCTTTATGGACGAATGAGACATGTTATAAATCACCATCAGTTTTCATATTACAAATTTGACCGAAGTAATAGTAAGAGAATAAAAAATAAACTATAAGTTAATTTGGCATATTATTTCTTAATACAATGAACATACTCATTATTGTTGCTAAGATTAAATCTTGAAAATCATCAAGTGTAAATAACACCACCCAAGCAATCACTCTTATATATTCTCAAATATTCAAGAACAAATCATTTTAAGAATTCTAATCCATAGGATAGGTTAACAGTTAACAATTCTGAATTAAATTTTATGATTTTGTTTTTAATTATATGTAATAATTAAAAATAAATAAAGAGTTATATACCTAGGCGCAAGTTTCACGTTTAAGATATTGAGCTAGTGAGTTGTTTGGCCGTGAAAACAGAAAGGTTCTGAAAAAGAAAAAGAAATGTGAACGTTATCACTTTTTTGACCCAAAGAAAAAAATTAAAATTTTTTTTTGCCTTTTACTATTTACTTCTCTTTTATTTATTGTAATTTTTGGGGGGTGGGCCTCGTGTTTAAGCTTTTTCAACCATCTATAAGAAATGGCTTTAGTGAGTCCGTAAGAGCATCAGCAATAGGAAGGCTAAATGCCAAAATGAAAGCTGCTTTTACCATTCAAGTCCAAAAACACACTCCATTTGGCGTTGTAAAATACAAGTATTGTAAAAAAAAATACAATTCTGCTACAGTGCGATTCTACATTTAGAATCGCACTGTAGCTGAATGGTAAAACCAAAAAATATATTTTAATCACTTTAGTCTTCTCTCTCTTCTCTCTGTAATCATAATCTTTCTCTCTTTTTTCTGCTTTCTCTTCTTCCTGCTCTTTTCTTCAACGGCGTGGAGGTCCGTTGGTTGTGATTTTTCCGATGGGTTGGGGATTTGTTCCGATGGGTTTGATGGTGGGTTTCAACGGCGTGGAGGCAACGGCGCGGAGGCAACGGGCGTGGAGGCAACGGGCGACGGCGACAGCGACGGGTTTGGGATGAATAGGGACAGCAACGGGCGACGGCGACAGCGACGGGTTTGGGTTTGGGTTTGGTGAGAACAGATGGGTTTGATTTTGGATTTTGGATTTTGATTTTGATTTTTGATTTTTGGATTTTGATTTTGATTTTGTTTTGGCTGGATTTTGCTATGGATTTTTCTCAGCAGAGGTGGGTGGTCTGATTGAGAAGCTAGACGGTGGTGGTGGATGGTGGCTGTGGGATTGTTGGTGGTGGCTGTGCTGTGTTTGGGTCTGGCGGCATGGGTTTGCTGCCTGGGTTTTTTTTTTTTTTTTTTTTTTTTTTTTTTTTTGGTGTTGATGGTAAATTATGGGTTGGTTGTGGTGGTGGTAGTGCGGCAGTGGTGGTGACTGTGGTTGTTGAATAAAAATAAAGAGAGAGAGAGTATAAATAATGTGTTGTAGTGTAAATGATGATAATTGTGGGATATATTATTTTATTATGTAGAAATATTATTTTAATGAGTAAAATAGAAAAATAAAAGTTGGGATGCTGGGTGTATTGTAAAATGGTATGGTATAATTGATAAAGTAGGTTTTTGAGGTGGTAAAATAAGATGAGATATAGAATCCGGATGCGGATGCTCTAAGTGATCAGAAAAGAAACTGCCCTCCCTGTGTTAGTAAGGGTTGAGGCCAGTTAATATTTCTGTTTGTAGCCTTGTTTCCTGCTTTCAATAAAATCTTTCAATTCAACACCAAAAAAAAAAAAAAAAGAGTGTGTAAGAAAGAGAGAGAGAGAAAGAAATGAATGAAGGTGGAAACGGCGGTGAAAACCAGGGCGCAGTGAATGACCAGCTGAGGAGGATGAGTTCTTCATTTGCCAACTTAACTCCACCGCGAGGCAAGATCAGTGAGAAAATCTTTGAAGCGCTTGTTCATTTGATCAGGTGCATCTTTCCATGTGTTCACTTCAATGCCAATAATCCCCACAAAGAAGAAATAAATAAATAATTAATTAATTATTAGTATAATTATTATGGGTTTTCCTCACACTCATGTAATATATAGTAATTTGGTAATTGGGTTGGGTTTCTTTTCTTTTCTTTTCTTTTCTTACTAGTAGTATTACTATTTGCTAATTTTGTGTTATGGGTTTTGGGATTGGGGGTTAAGCTTATGCAAGACTACTGGTGTTTCTTCTTTGTATTGTCCTAAAAGCATCACCAAAAGCAGCACGCTTTATAATTTTGTATTTGTATACCGTGTATATATATGTGTGTGTGTGTGTGATGATGATAATGTTAAGCTAATGCTGTCTTCATCCAAAATGGTATTTTACTTCTGGTTTGTTTTCATTAATTGCATATTGTTTTGGCAACCAGACAGAAAATTTTGCAAAAAGTGGAAATAATTTAGTTATGTGAGAGTGATCAATGAATCAAATGTGTTGAGAATCCTATTACAAAATCAAAAACGCAAACACAAGGGTAACAAAATACCCTACGAATTTCACATTGTTTACAATCCCCTAACCCCCACAAACAGATAAAGAGTGTACATGTGTGTGCTGTGCTAACCAGTGAATATGGTGTTTTAGAGCAACCACATCAGTTTATGCATAAGATTCCGTCTATTTTACACTTAAAACCTACTTTTTCTATTTTACACCATCACTTTTACAAAACACCCACATCAGTGTATCTATTATACAAAATTATTCAATAAAATATTCATTATTTTATAATTGTTTATTACCCTCTCCCTCACCGCCTCTCTCTCTCTCAGACCCATTCTCTACAACATCAAAGCAAGAAACCAAAGGCTATGGCAAGCATTGAACCCGAGCATGAGCACAGAGACGAAGTGGAAGCCCCAACCATCGGCGATCGTTAAGCTCTGATCGGCAAGAAACCGCCTCTCTCTCTCAGACCCATGCTCCGATCGTTAAGCTAAAGGAGATCACCGTCACCACCGGCGATCGTTAAGCTCCGATCGGCAAGAAACCGCCTCTCTCTCTCAGACCCATGCTCCAATCGTTAAGCTAGAGGAGATCGCCGTCACCACCAGCGAGGAGGATGAAACTTCCATTCTCGATCTGTACGTTTCTCTTTCCTCTCTCTCTCACTCTCTCTATTCCTATGGTTTTCCTTTCTTTTTCATTGCGATCTGATTGAATCTACGGATTTTTTATTTTGCAGCAAAGCTAAACTTTACACATTTTTCATCTCTGGTTCTATCAAGTTTCTCAAGCACAAAGAGCACCAGAGACGAGAGAGAGAAAAAACGAATAAAATAATAAATAGAAGCGCTACAGTGACCGTGCATATATGCACGGTCACTGTAGCAATTGTGCATAAATGCACAATTATGCACAAGCTGATGTGGTGTTTTTTTTGCTCAAATTGTGCAAAATTAGCTACTTTTTTCATTATGCACAATTATGGCCAAGCTGATGTGAATGCTCTTAGAGAATAGAGAGATGTGTCGGGGAATGACAGTACGTTGACTGAGCCGAACTGAGCCGAGCTGAGCTGGGCTGGGCATGTGGGCCAGCTTCATGCAGCACGCTCATTTTGACTTATCCTGTGTTAACCACTTAACCGTACGTGTTGTTGTCTTCTCTTTGTTACCGGTTTGTTTAAAGTGCGTGATGGATGTGATGCTGGCCGTTGGATAAATATGATTTCTGAAAAGTTTGTGATATGTGTAGATTTCAAATCCCCCTTATCCATGGTAAGTTTGTAACTTTTGAATTATCCAAAAATATAGGTGTAACTATCTATCCCCAAAAATGTTAATTTTTCCTATGAAATTCGAAGAATCTGTTACTCAAATAAAAAAAAAAACATTTGTGAAATAGCATAAAATGTTAATTTTACATATTTAAACTCAAAAATCACCTAAGTCAATCAAATTTAAAAATGTGTAGATATACCTTATTGTTACAATGTAAACACACAAATAGAGACAGAGAGATAATTTGAGAGAGTAACAAAAGGTTGATATATAAATCATATTATAAAGAAATATACCGTAAAAAAAAAAAAGATCATCTAGTGTAAGTGTTTTTAAAGAGTGATTATCTAAAATATAAAAAGTAGTTTATTATACTAAAATAAACATAAATTTTTACATTAACTTATATGAATGCTCTACAAAATGCAACTCTCAATCATAATAGTTGTGAATTCTCAAGGGGTAATGAGTATTTCCGCATGTCAATTGAAAGGATCATCCCAATAACAATATTTACTTACTAAAATTTTAAAATTCAAGATAAAATAGAACAATAGAAATTTATATCTTAATTATTAAAAATATTTTTTTTAAATGGTAACATTTATTTGTAACGTTCTTAGGCGATCTCAATTATATTTGTTATCAAATCAAATTATAATTTTTTTAAAAAATAAAATTAGTAGTAATTTAAACAGTTTCTTTTATATATAAAATAAGTAGTAATTAGGATATTACTAAAATTACTGAAAATTTTACTTAACAACTTGACTTAAAAATAAAAGTAATTAGCTAAAACTCTTGTAACTCAACTAATTGGCACCTCTTGACATCTAGTATTCAAATCCCTCTTCTCCCATTTATCAAATTATCAACAACAAAAAAAAAGGTGATTAATACCACATAATAAATAAATTCTTCTTTTCTATTTTATAGATACAATATAATTTGAACTTATGAAATGCATTCTATAATGATTATTCTTTACCATCAAATCAGATTACTAATTACTTTGTTTTATGTATTAAAAAATTTACTCATCAATTTATAAGGTTTGTGTGGGGAACCGAGGACCGAGGAAGGATACAACAAACTGTGACTATCATTATAAAAGCATTCCAAGCCTGAAGAGGGGATTCGCCCAAGGATAGGAGGAGAAGAGACAATATACTTCTTGGAAGTCCGAATGAAGAGGATGGTGTTCAGTGAGAAAGTCAAGGTAGGCGAAGGAAGTTTCCAGTGAAAACTCACCTACTGTCTCCGCATTAAATGACTGGCAACAGTTTTATCAGCTGCATTGACGAGGAAGTGACCTAAACAGTAAAGTTCACAGCTAAGCAGCTCCTTTTATCGCCTTCAATAGAAGTTTAAAGGGACAAATGTCCTAAGGAGAGTTGGGAGGACTGTAGATGGAGAGCTAGGATGCAATAAGCTTAGGAGTATATAAAGAAAGAGGACTTCCAAATGAATGGACCCTAGAAAAAAATCAAGGAAAAAAGATTAGAACAAGAACAGAGAGAGAGAGAGAGAGAGAGAAAATAATGTACATCCTTGCGCCAAAACATCGTCCACTAGCGAGATTGTAAAGAACCATTTATATACTTAATCTTTGATTTTCGTTCATTCCCTCTCTGTCTGAATTCTCGGGCTAAACCCAACTTGTTTTATTCCACTCTCTTTACAAATATCTGTTGGTTTGGACCTAGCTAGACAGCACCAATTTCACTATTCTTAGTGAATTTGGGCTACTAGATTTTCGTGTCCTTACAATTTGTATTATAATATTAGCAGTATCCTCTACCTAGGCCAATGAGTGTACTTCACTCCTATTAACATAACCTATAAAATATTTTTAAAAATAATAACAAAGAAATTTATTATCAAAAGAATTTGTCTAATTAAATGCATTTCTTCATCTTCATATATACATGCTCCTGTTATGTATCATGCTTGTATTTGGGATGTTATATAGGTAGCTGGGACTAAACCTTGTTTTATTTTATTTTAATAATCATCCCCTTTTTTTCATTTTTTTTAAAAGACTAATTACTAATATCTTTTAGGGCCTGTCTGGCAGAAGGATTTTTGTTTTTGTTTTTAAAACAGTATAAAATCAATTTTCAAAAAATTAAAATTGAAATAATTTTTATATTATACGTGTTTG
Source organism: Quercus ilex subsp. ballota (assembly GCA_032727855.1). Lineage (NCBI taxonomy): Eukaryota > Viridiplantae > Streptophyta > Magnoliopsida > Fagales > Fagaceae > Quercus > Quercus ilex. The sequence goes on from CM064917.1 coordinate 41,594,340, forward strand.
GCTCCCACTTTTAAGAAAAGTTTTCAAAATCCAATATATATATATATTGTTTGAGAGACCATTTCTATTTTTGAGATTATTATTATTATCATTATTACTATTATTATTTGGATACTGATAAGGGAATAGAGCTTGTGGGGGCATAAGGCCCAATAATACACGTCCACCTTTTCGTATTGGATCTGAAGCCCATTCCAAGGCCCACAATCACACATGAAGAAAACAGTGGTGTTCATGGCAAGCCAAGGAATCATGCCGAGGACAATTCTGTCCTCGACTAGCCAAGGCCGAGGTATAAGAAAGTCGATTCATGAGAACAGGCAATCTTCCAAAGCACGCCAAGGAAAGAGCAAGTACAATAAGTAAGCATGCTGAGGTGTGGCGGTAGAGCAATCTCAGGAAAAGCTGCTACCTCCATATTAAATGCACTGCAACTAACTTCCTGGCCGCATTTATGTGGAAGAGATCCTTACACAGTACTGCCTTGGTCACCACAACCCACAAAGGGCAGGAGAGGGTGTCTGATGGGACAGGTACTCAAGTGAGGGTTTAAATAGTAGACAAGTGTAAGGTCAAGATGGTTCAAAAGGGGCTATATAAGGGGAGAGACCCTCCATGGGAGAGGGATCGGGATTTTACCAGAGAAAAACACTGTAGTAATCTAAACTGACTCTGTAACTGTTGCTTCTAGTACTCAAGAAATAATAAGTTAAGGCTCCTCGGATCATTGCCGAGGATGGAATGGCTTTCCTAACTCTACTTTTGATCCACTTTTTCATCCTTTAAATCATCTTCAATTGTTGTCACATTCACCCAGCCCAGTTCTTCTACCCACTTTCTACAAATTCTATTGTATTGGGCTTATTGGGCCAAGGTCTTGTACACTTCAAACTTGGGCCGTAAATAAAGACCCTACAGAGCTCATCTACCTTTTTTTATAATGATAAGCTTCAAATTTGAAGTTTGAGAATTATTTTGTGATAAAAATAAGCTCCTTGATTAGCAAAAAAAAAAAAGATAAAAAGATAAACTTCCTAATTTAAGAGATAGAAGAGTTTGGACAAATATCTAGGGTCTATTGTTTTCAATTTATTTATAACTATGCTATTAAAAACATTTTTTGTATCTTGTAAACATTCTTTCAGCCATTTTCAAGATCCTGTTTTAAATAAGGAAAATATGATACAATTTTATGAAATTGTATTTAAAAAATATCAGCCAAATAATATATTTAAGTGTGGGACCCATCATTTTATAGATTGCAAAACAAAAACTATATTTATATACTCTTATCAAACATGCCCTTAACTTTCTGCCTTTGTAATTTTAGTTATGAATAGTTTGATCTTAAAAAATAATCCCATCACTCTTTTTTATTCTCTATTTTTTAAAATAATAATTATTTATTTTACTATTCTAACAACTCTAACCGCATAGGAACAGTTGAAAATTCTGTGATTTTGTTTTTGACTATTGTAATTTATTAAATAAAATAAAATAAAAGTTAAATACCCATACACTAAAGGCACATTTGGTTACATTGAGTTGTTTGATTGTGAATTTGTGATCGCTTCATCTCCCACTTTTTTTGACCAAAAGAAAAATTACTTTTTACCTTTTACTTATCTATTTATTTATACTACTAATAAGAGAATTCCTCTATTTTGTCTTCAACTTTTGGCCTATTAAAATATCCTCATACAAATTTTGAAATAACATACTCTTTAGTTTAATTTTATTTCCTACAAAAAAACAAAAAAAGTTAAAAGAGTAATACTATCTCACGTACAAAAGAAAAAATAATTCAAATATCTGATTCTTATCTATATTTGTTGTCTTTTTGAATTTAAATAATTCAATTACGTTTTATTAAAAAAAAAAAAATCAATTATGTATGTACACAAGGGAAAAAAAAAAAGTTTTTCTCTCCACCCATTTGTATTCAAATATTTGATTCCTATTTGTATTTGTAATCTATTTGAATTCAAATACTTCAATTATGTTTATATATATATATATATATATATATATATATATATATATATATATATATATATATATAACACTACCTCTCATGTACAAAAGAAAAAAAAAAAAAAAAAAACCTTATTCTCACCACCCATTTCCATTTTTATTCAAATGTCTAAATGCTATTTATATTTGAATTCAATTAATACTTCAATTATTTTTATAAAAAAAAATACAAAATTACTTCTTCCAAAAAAAAAAACCCACTGCCTCACTTAAAAACTACTTATTCTTATCTCGAAATTTTTATGTTTTTTTTTTAAAAAAAATTCTTTAAAACATTCCAAAATTTTTGTTATCCAAACTCTATAAAAGTTATCACACATCCCCATCCATCCACACTAACGTATATCATTTTTCTTTTATTCAAATCTCAATTTTTTTTTACTTATCACAATTCTTATTCCAATCAATAAATTCAGATGTCCCATTGGGTTTCAACTTCTTACGGTACAAAATTGCTCCCATTTGAACACGTTAAAATTGCATCCACCCACTATTATTTGAACTCCATTTAGCCACTATCAAGCATGTCAATTTTCCCACCTTCCTACTTCACAGATTCATTCTAATTTAACAAATTCACCAGTTTCATGATGGAATCAAACGCAACAATCTTTGAAATCCATTGAATTTCAATATTTAAAGGTACATTATATCTAATTTATATCGAGAAAATAATTTTTATTGAGGTGTGTATTTAAAGGTGTTTGTTGTTGACAGAGAGCTTGGTGAGAGAGACAGAGATCGTTGACTACAAGCCTAGTCTTAATTTCTATTGAGGTATGTATTTGATTCCTTTGTAATGTTTTGTAATGTTGAGCCTATTTACCTTGAGCCTCACTACTAATAACATGATTCTCTTATTTGGTTTCATCATTTTGTGTACCAAAATGCCCTCCAATTTATATGTTTAGAAAGTTTAAATAATAGGGTTAGATAGGTAAAATTACTAATTGAAACATTCCTAAATTTATTTTTTCACTATATCTCTCTCTCATGTAAATTCGTTTTTTCTTTTTCTTTTTTTTTTGCTAACTTTTTTTGATGGACTTGCAAACTTATTTTCCTTATTCATATCCCTTAAAATTATGCACTTCCATCTCCCTTTATTCCTTTTGAATGACAAGTCAGTTACTAAAATCAAATATAAATAAATGTCTATTTTTCTCGATTTAATCTTTAAAATATATATATATATATATATATATATATATTTATATCTTTCTTTTTTACTCAAAGGAATGAGTTGTCTTTTCCTATAATTTTTTTAAATCCTTTTATTACTCATATAATTTTGATTGTTGTAAATAATTTTTATTTGCTTCTTTTTCTTTTGTATTTTTGAAAATTTTTGACACTTAACCCCCAAAAAAAAAAAGATCATCACATGCGCGCATGTTGTTACTGGTTAGGTTACTTTTCTCTTTTCTTTTTCTTTTTTTTTTTCAAATATTTTTGTGTTTTTTTGGGGGTGAGCGCAAGGTGGTCGATATCGTACCGGTACCGGTTGCATACCGGTATCGAAATATCAACGTTTCGTACTGGTTTAAATATCGGCCATGTACCGGCCATACCAGCCAATTTCGGGCAATACCGGCCGATACAGAAATTTTTTTTTTTTTTTTTAAGTTTTGTAATTTTTTTTTTTTTTAGAGCAGAATGGTAACTTATTTGTATTAACTTATTAGTATTATTTGTTTTCTTAGTATGCAATGATAACTTTTAAACTTTCTATTTTTTATATTGTATTTTTTTCTTTTTCTTTTAATTGATACTAAAATATAAAATCATGAATAATTAGTTCTGAATTGAGGAAATGTTTTTTGGTAAACTTTTATATTTATTATAATATATATACACACACATACATATATATCTATATATATATATATTTATTTATAAATATAAAAAATAATGATAAACCTGAAACGATACACCGATATTGACCGGTATCCGAAATATATTGTACCGTTGGACAAACCGGTACAACTTCTGGTACGATATTGACTCGCTTGACTAAGCGTCCCGGTAAAGCAAGCTTTTTCAACCATTTTATTTATATATAAGAAAGGGCTTTGCGTGAGTAAGAAAGAGAGTTCTCAGCAACCACAGAAAAAAAAAAAAAAAAAGTAAGAAAGAGAGAGAGAGGAAGAGAGGTAGAGATGAATCAAGGCGGAGATCAAGACGGAAACGGCCCTGTAAACCAGCGCCCAGGGAATGTCCGGCCGGGGACCGGGCCTAATTTTGGCAATCTACCTCCACAGCGAGGCAAGATCATAAGGCAAGTCGTTGCCGATGTCAGTGATGTGCTCAATGCCACAATTCCGTACCGAAGAATAAGAAGCAATAATTAGTTAATTAATTAATTATTAGTATATTTTATGGTGGGTTTTCCTCAGACTCATGTAATATGTAATATATGTAATGGGTTTTCCTTTCTTTTCTTTTCTTACAGGTAGTGTTTGCAAATTTTGTGTTATGGGTTTGGGATTGGGGTAGGCTATTGTGTGTTTTATAATTGTATTTGTGCCGTCTATATATGATGATAACGTTAAATCGTTTATCTAATGTTGTATTTATCCAACATTAGGAAAGTGGTTGAGAGTGAAAGTGAAAGAGAGAGAGAGTGTGAGAGAGGGATAGTAGAAATGGAACAGGGTGGAAAACAAGGCGGAAACGGCGGCAAAAAACCGGCCACAGGGAAAGCTCCGCCGGGGCCTGGGCCTGGGCTTGATTTGGCCAACCTGCCTCCACATCGAGGCAACAAAATCAAAATAAAAGCCGCTAAAGAGGTTGCTGCTGATGTGATCAGAGCCTTTTCGTACTCAACAGGCGGAAATTAGTATATATTTATGGATATGGGTGCTGTTCTCCTCACTCCTCAGACCTCATGTGTAATCTAATGTAACTGGTGTTCTTTTTCTTCTCTTCCTGCTTCCTAGTTGTACTTTTTGGCTATTTGCTATTGTTGTTGTGATATGGGTTTGGGAGATTGGGGGGTTAAAGCTTTATCTGCTTGTGCAAGACTACTGGTGTTTCTTTGCAAGACTACCAGAAGCTGCTTTTATAATTGTATGACCGCCTATATATGATGATAATGTTAAGCTAGCTATTCAAGTAGCTAATTTTGTGTTTGTCCAAATGGGTGTGTTACTTTTATTTTTGTCTCAATTGCATATTTTCTTTCTTGGCAACCAAACAGAGAGTTTTGGAAGAAATGGGAATAATTTGGAAATGTGAGAGATCACAGAATCAAATGTGTCTTGAGAGAAGTCAGGCAGGCTGTGCCCTCTTACAAAATCAAAAAACACAAAACACTCCCCGCGAATTTCACTCACTATATAATCACAATGCTCGGCTTTGCCACTCAAACTTCGCCGCCACAACCACCGTACCGTCACCATTGCTGTCTTCTAACCTAACTCATCTTCCTTCTCCTCAAGACGTCGTCGTTTTGCCTTCTCCTGTTATCCGTACTTGTTTGATCTTATCCTGTGTTCAGTTTGTCTAAGGCGCCTGATGTATGTGCGGTGACGTGGGACCCACCAGACCTGAGACACAGGTAAGTTGGTAACACATACCCGTCCAGGGTGTATTTTTCCGGCCCATTGGATTAACAAAAAATTCCATAACTTTTGCAACAAATAATTAAAAAAAAATATATTTGATATGTCAAATCGATTACAGTTTACCAACCAAAATAATTGTGATAAAAACTGTAGTGTATTATATGTCAAAATTATTTACTTATTTAATTTTTTAAAAACAAATTTTTTAAAATGATTTATTTATATACATCGAGTTCAGTTAATGTGTGTCTTAAGGATACACATTAATTTTTTTATTTTTAGAAATATTTTCTCGAAAATTAAAAAAATTGTTATTATTTTTTCAATTCTCAAAATTTTTTTTTCAAAAATAAAAATTAATACGTGCGCTTATGACACATATTAATAAAATTCATTATACATTAGTAAAAATAAATTTTTTTTTACATCTTTAATTTTTTAAATAAAAAAAAGAATAAGAAAAAAGAAAAAAAAAAGAGGGTCTTGCACTGATTTCGAGTACTGCGGTGTCCTATCACTTATGTACTAGGCCTTGGAGGCTTGCAGGCCCGTGCAGTGGCCTTTCGAATGTTAGAAGGGTTTATTGACTTTTGAGTTTGGGGTTACTTGTTGGGGTGTGTAACACTCACATCTCACATGTCTTCTATGAAGAGGTGGTAGCAATTTACAGGCTACTTTTGTTTTTTTCCATTTCTTTGTTGATTTTGGCAACTTCGGGGCTGTGTGACATGTCTGTTGGTTTAATACAATTGTTACTGATTCACAGGGCGGCTCTGTGCATTTTGACGGATAAGTCATAAGAGCATCTACAGCAATAGAGATAAAAATTTAACTTTTTAACTCTATTAAAAGTTACTTTATCTATTTTACCTCCATACATGTTACAGTAGTGGATCTATTTTAGTTTTCAATACAATAAAATAATATAAACATCACAATAAAATAATATATTTTACTACTAAAAAAAACATCCACAGCCACAACCACCTCTACCATCAGCCGCACCCGCAACCACAACCACACCCACAACCACCACCACCACCAGCAGTAGTCCACAGCAGGCAAAAAAAAAAAAAAAAAAAACCCAAATCTCCAAGTCAGGTACCCAATATCCACGAGCAAGCACTCCGATCGACGGCGTGGGTCTAAGGTTGATCGGCAGCAACACCCACACCCACCACCACGAAACCCACTCGAGCCACCCACTGATGCCGACGAAACCAACCACAGCCCACTGATGCCGACGAACCTGGCCACCCACCGACGCCGATCTACCCACACAACCACAACCACCACCACACCACAGCCCACAGCAGGAAAAAAAAAAAAAAAAAACTAAGTAAGGACGAGGTCTGCGGCGTCGATCGGAGGGCGGGGTCTGCGGCGTGGATTGGAGGTCGGGGTTTGCGGCGTGGATCGACGACGAGGTCTGCGGCGTAAGCCAATGGCGGGGTCTACGGTGTAAGCCGACGGCGGGTCTCCAGTGTGAGCCGGTGGCGTGGGGGTGGGCCGGCAGCTGTGAGAGGAAGTTGAGAGAGAGCTGAGAGAGTTAAGAGAGAGAAATGTGAGAGTTGAGAGATGATCAGAGTTGAGAGAGAGGTAATATTTTAATGGGGGCAGGGAATAAAAAATTATTATTATTTTTAGCTCTCATGAACAGTGCACATCTATTTATAGATGTGCACTATAGCAATGGAACTAAAAAAAATAGATTTAGCTCCACTGCTACAGCTTGGTTTTAGTGTTTAAGGAGCTAAAATATTGCTATATAGTAATATAGCACCACTGCTGTGAGTGCTCTAAGGCGAGGATTAAAAAGAAAAAAGAAATAAAAAATTTTCGGCAATATTAATAATTTTTTATTTTTTGAGGTTTGAATTTTTATTTTCTATTTTTTGGGATTTGTTCAGTTTTGTTTAGAGAGGAAAAAAAAGGGGGGTGGGGGGGGGGGGGATTTTAGTTTCTAGGTCACAAAAATTTTATCTTTCTAGTTTTTTATATTTTGATATAATTCATTCCTTTTTTTTTTCCCTCTCTCTTCGGAGAAATTATAGAGTCCTCTGATGGATTACGTCATTTGTCCACCATTCCACTAAAAAACTTCCACTTGTTTAAAATTGCTGAGTCAGTAATTAATTTCTGTTTAAAAAAATTTTCTAACTAACAATTTTAAATAAGTGGCGGTTTTTTAGTAGAATGGTGGACCACATCACTTGTTGTCTACTATGTGGATCTTATAATTTCTCCTCTCGTAGATGTTTGTTTACCTCCTTTTTTTTTTTTTAGGTGCTATAAGTTGAGGTTTAATTTATTCATTATAGTATCTTACAGATTTTTTTTTAAATAATTTTAGGAGAATCAATTCAATCAAATAACTAATCTAATTGGATAAAATTTGAGGCCTTCTACAATTTGAAGGCTTTAGGTGGTCACCTAATTTTATCTCTTGAATTTCTTGTTAGTCATTTTCAAAGGAATCCACTCACCTGGTTTGAGCAAGAAGAGGAGAGACACAGCCCAATGACGCGATTCATGTTCATTCATTTGCCAACCTAATTACAACACCACTTGCCAGCTTTAACGATTTGTCATTTTCATTCTTTTGTTTTGGTTTTATCTTTTTTGTTTGAAGATGCCAATTTTCTTTCAATATTACACAATAATAATATGATCTTCTAAGCTAAAGTGGTGGAACATTAAAATTCAAATAACTTCAAAGATTTACCTATATGACTATATCTTATGTAGGCCCTGTCGTATCTATGACTATAAGATTTTTTTTATTTTTATTTTTTGAGAAGAATCTATGACTATAAGATATAAGATGTAGATAGATTTTCTACCTATATCTTATACAGGCCGTGTGGTATCTATAAAAAATAAAATTCCAGAATCAATAGTGATATTTAACTCAGTTTTAGCCCCTCATTCAATATCCTACATCCCTACCAAAGTGTTGAACTGGACGCAAGGCATCACATACTACTTAGAGCATCTACATCCCAATCCTATATCTCATCTTATTTTACCATCTCAAAAATCTAAATTTTCAATTATACCATACCATTTATAATATACTCAACATCCCAAAACTCTATTTTCCTTTTCTACTCATTAAAATAATATATATACGTAATAAAATATATTTTTTGTTTTTTTGTTTTTTCTCAATTTTCTCCCCCACAGGCGTCCCTTCCAGAATCCTTCATTCCTTTATTTTCACCTTCTTCCAGCCTCCTTCTCCAAATCCCAACTCCTCCACACAACTCCTCCATCATCCATATCAACCTTAAAAAAAAAAAAAAAACCAACACCAGAAACCAGCAAACCATTAACCAGCAAAAAAAACCACAAACCCAGAAATTTATATCAGCAAACCCATTATCCAACAAAAAAAACCGCAAACCCATTATCCACAAACCCAGAAATTTCTTCCATCATCCCAAAAAAAAAAAAAAAAAACCATTAACCAGCAAACCCAGAAATTTATATACCAGAAACAACGCCAGGCCACAAACCCAGAAAAACCACAAACCCATAAACCATTAACCACGCCATGCCACGCCAAAAACCCACAAACCCAGAAATTTCTCAAACCTAGAAACCAGAAAAACCATCCACCAATCTCCGCCACGCCACAGCCACCACAACGCCGATCACATATACCAGCAAACCTAGAAAAAAAAAAAAACCATTAACACCCACGCCGATCACAATGCCACAGCCACCATAGCTCCACCGATCTCCGCCGTGCCAATCTCGCCACCCACCAATCTCCATCCCGCCGATCTCCACCACGGGGTCTTGGGTTTGAAGATAGCAGATGAGAAAGAAAGAAGGAAGAGAGAGAAAATAAAGAGAAAAAATGAGAGAGGAGAGAGAAATTGCAGGGTTAAAAGGAGAGAGGAGAGAGAAATGAGAGTATTAAAAAATTATTTTTTTTATGCAATTCAGCTACAGTACCATCTTACATTTGAGATGGTACTGTAGCTATATCTCAAATTTTTTTAGCATTTTAACGTATGGCCTTCCTGTTGCTGGCCTTTTTTTGGGCTTGTATGCCAAATGTGCCTTGCATTTGGCATATAGCAAGCCCAATGCGGATGCTCTTAGAGAACCTTTTACCCCTTTGATATCCTATCAGCATACAGTGTATAAAGATTTAGTATTGAAAAAGTTTACCATCACCACAGTTTAAATTGAACTTCCTTCAACTCAATAGGTGACAAGTAAAAATAAGGAACAATTCACGTAGATTTTTAACATGTGACTTATCTATATCTATATAATAATAACTAACAGCTGAAACGTTTAACTTTTTGTTGACCGGTCCTCATTGCGCCACGTGCCTATATAAATTACTGACACGTATACAATTAAAAACACAAACAATGTATCTTTTCAGTGGTTTGCTTCTTTTGTTTCAGTGGGTAACTACTTATCATTGTTTATATACGCTGTTTACTTTTAGTTTTCTTCTTTCCATTTTTCTGTTTACTTTTTGTTTTTTTCTTTCCGTTTTTCTGTTTTCTGTTTTTTTTCCCTGCTACAAGAACAAACCTAGCGAAGGTTGTAGACAAAAAACAGAGTGCCCTTGACGCTACTGCTATTGGTAATTCTTTTCTTCACAAATGTTAGTTGGTCTTGCTTACTCTTGCATTAGGTGGTCTAACTCTTTCAAACCCACACCGTTTCAGTGGGTAACTACTTACAGAAAAGGTTGTGGACAAAAAATAAAGTGCCCTTGACGCTACTGCTATTGGTAATTCTTTTCTTCACAAACATTAGTTGGTCTTACTTACTCTTGCATTAGTTGGTCTAACTCTTTCAAACCCACACTGTTGACTTTTTGTTTACTCTTTCAAACCCACATTGTTGACTTTTTGTTTTCTTCTTTTCGTTTTCTGTTTTCTTTTTTCCCTCTGCGAGAAGAAACCTAGCAAAGGTTGTGGAGAAAAAACAGAGTAACCCAGCAAAATCACTATGGTAACCTTCCACTAATTTGATAGAAATATTGTTTTTCCATTGTATGTTTTGATTTATACAACTTTAGTCAATTTTCCAAATTACACCATGTTTGCTTTGGCGATATAAAAACAGATGTTAGACATGTTGATGAGAAATATAAAAGCCATGGAAGAGTTTGGTTTTTGGCTTTAAATTATTCATGGCAGAATTTAATTAGTTATGTAGTTCCATATATTAAATACTCTTCAATTTGTTTGTTCTACTTGTTTGTTGTGTTATTTGTTGCATTATAGGAACTATTCAATTTGTCAATAAGTTGTGTATTTCTATTTTTAATTTCTTTTTAGTGACAAATGTTAATAACTAAGACATTGAAATTTTGTGCACACCATGTGTTTGACAAAATGCCTTACTTCCTCTTGCATTAGTTTGTAGCCACTTTATAATTTGTGCATCTTGGTTTAAGTTCCTACTGGTCATTGACTACTTTTTGTGCATCTTGCATAAATAGCCAATGTACTTAATTAGTAGATTTGATTTCAGTTGCCAGATTTTCAATTGATATAGGAATAATGGAAGGATGAATTGTTGTCACATTTAGATGGTTCTTGGACTTAAAAATTCATTATTTTTCATTTCACCTATTGGTTTTTCTTTGTGGTTGTTAATAATATTTATCTATTTTATGGCATAGGTATTATGACAATGTACAACAATGAAGATGACAATGGGAGAGATATTTTCCAAAGATTATATTGAAATTTTATTGTTTAATAGATTGTGTTGATTTTTTTTTTCGACCCAATTCTTTTTATGTAAATAATTATATTAGAGTGTACTTGTAGGGACTCCAAATAGATTGGACCCAGAAAAAAGACGGGTTTCTAGCCCAACGAGCCCAACAATAAATTTTTAGAGCGTGGGTATAAGAACTAGTTCTATTTCATAGGGAAAGTCATAGTTACAGTATAATAAAGGATGCTTCAAGCTAGCTTTAGGGTAACAACTCTCCTCGGCTAATTTTTAGAGGGACTCTCTTTCAGTTTTCTTTCTCCTTTCTCCCCCTTTTTTTTCCAGAAATCCAAAAGTCCCCTTTAATGTCACCTGTTTTCATGTTATATACTGCCTTTCTTTCACATTCCCACCGTACACGTGTAATTTTTATCTTGAGAATGCCTTTCTGTCCCATCCAACACCCCCCAGAACTTTTGCTTAGTGGCCATAAAACTGCTTGGTTACTGTTCAGGTATCACCTCCACATTAATGCGGCCAGGGAGTTAGCTGGACAGCATTTAATGTGGAGGTAGCAGCTTTATGGGATATTTGCTATCTTCCCCGGTTCTTCCTGAGATCTATATTCTTCCTCTCCTTCTAATACGACTTTGTGGGGTATCTTGGACAAAGAGATAGTTACCTCTACCTCGGACCACGGTGTCCGAGGTGAGTCCTATCCTCGGCTGCATTTTGTGCTTTGTATATATGATTTCTATCACACCACATCTCTGTAACCATCCTCGGACAAGCAGATATCCTCGGACTGGGCCTTTGGGCCCCAAACCCATTTCCCCCGATTCCTACATCTTTTTAGATAACAGGCCTCGCAATAGCCCCTCAAAATCTCGCTTTTTGCTACCTCGGAAAAAAGGGAGATTTTGATATCCCCTCCTCACATTCTTTACGGGTTTCCTCAGCCTTCAGAGTGTCTTTCTATCTGCCCAAGGCACGTATCTGACGTTTCAGCGTCAGGGGCAGGCTCTCATTAAATGACGACAGCTCCCCTGTCCCCCACGTTCAACGGCAAGATGTGAATCCAACGGTGGGGGATTTTCAGCATTTATGGGCGGGATTTTTCCCGCTTACGATTTCTGCGCCACTATAAAGAGCTTTTCAAATCAACTTTCTTTTCAGTTACAAAAATCGCACCGTCTCAGCGCATATTCATTGAACCTGCCTCTCTTTCTCACTACTCCACGCTCTCATAAATACTAAGAGTCTGTCCGAGGAGCTCATTTTCAAAACCTGTAAGTTTCTTTAACCCACTTTAGTTTTCCATCTTCTTCGTTTGTTTTTCTTCATAACTGTTACGAAATGGGTAGATTCAAGCATCTAGTTGATTCCGAGGAGAAAATAGAGGCATTCAGAGCCAAGTATAGGATTCCCCCCACGGTGGGTATGAGATATGCTTCCACAGAAACCTGGGTAAATGATAGGAAAACTGGGGAGGTAGTTATCCCAATGATCGCTTTTATAGAAGGGGGGATGACTATCCCTATGGGTAACCTTACCAGGAGTTACCTTAGGTTTTTTAGGTTATCCCCCACTCAATGTGCCCCGAACATGTTCAGAGTGCTTGGGAGTATAGAAGTCCTAAATGCCAAGCTGAACCTAGGTCTGACCCATCACGATGTGAATTGGGTGTACAATCTCAATCATTTGAAGGGTCAGGGGTACTATCTGAAATCTAGGTTCCCTGAAGTAAGGTTGATTCAATGTCTCCCCTTATCGAACAAGGGCTTAAAAGACGATTTTCTTATTTTTTCTGGGGAATGGCATGATGGTTTGCACTGTCCGACTAAAGAGGGAACACCAGGTGGGATTTTTGGGCTATGAGCCTCTATACTCTGAATTGTGTTCTTCAATTTGTGTTACCTTTGTTTCTAACAAAGCTTTTCTTTTGCTGTAATGATTTCGCAGACAAGCGTGCCACCAAACCTCACCTCAGACTGGTTAACAGGGAGAGTTTAGACAGGATCCTGAGGTCCGAGGTATACGTAAACCCATCGGACGGACAACTGAGAGCGGCCCACATAATCCTTCGGTACAAGCCAATTTCCAAGACGTTTCAAATTCCCAAGTGCGTGATAAAGGCCAAAGATCCTCGGCTTCACCGTATCAGTGTAGCCTTCGAGGGGTTCATTGTTCCCAAGGGTGTTCCAATTCCTGAGGGAACTCCTTTCACTCAGCCGTTACCTGAGGCCACCCTTGCTGTAGGAGCCTCGTCATCACATTCTACTCCTCGTGAAGTGAAAGAGGAGGGAGAGGAAGAAAATGAAGAAGAAGAAGAAGAAGGAGAAGAAGAAGAAGAAGAAGAACAGCTTTCAGGAGGAGTTGTAGAGCTATCAGATTCTGCAGACGAATTTGAAGTTTTCAACCAACCTCAATCATCCTAGGCTAACCCTGAAGACATGGGCATTCAAAGGAGAAGCCAAAGGAGTTTGAAGGACGTGATCGAGGGCCAACCTGGGAGAGGAGTGCCAGAGAAGTCAACTCAATCCAGTCTCCCCCCACCTCCTCCTTCTCAGCCACCCCAACCACATGGGACCGAACCTAGTGACCCAAAGAGGAGGAGAGAGCCCAAAGATAAAGGAGTGGTGGAGGATGAGAGATCTCGCCCGACCCACGAGGCCGAGGACCAACGAGCTGCGAAGCAGCAAAAAGTTACCCATGGGTCTCAACGTGCGACGGAAAGGGCAACCATCCAGTCCTCGGAACCTGAGGCCTGGCTCCCTGCTCCCATGCTCGGTGGTGAGCCTCTGAGGGAGGATGCCTCGATCAGGGACTTTAATGGGGGGATTGGGTGCCAAGTCGCTTCAGTTTTAGAGGAAACTCTCCTCCTCCCCAAGGATATGGCCGAACTGAGGAGACTGAAGAGGAACGAAGTTTTTCAGAACGCAAAAAGATACCTAGGCATGGTAAGATGTCTTCACTACTTTATTATTACTATTTTTCCCTTACACCTAGACTTTAAGTATTGCACTTCTAATTCCTTTCCTCTTAGGCTGTCCAAGCCACTTTCAGGCTGGAGGAAATAACCAATTCTTGCTACCAGCAAATTGATGATGAGAAGAAAAAGAGGACCACAGCTGTGCACACACTCACCGTGGCTGAACAAACTAACGTGCAGCTGAAGAAAAAGTTAGCCGAGGAAGAGCATGCTCAGAAGAGCGCTGATTCAGCTCTGGACAGTGCCCAAAAGCAGGCCGAGGACCAGAGAAAACTCCTGCGTGATGCTAATGCCCAGCTGGCCGCCTTTAAAGAACAAATATTATCTCTGCAGAAGCAACTGGAGGAAGCCCAAAGACTTAGAGATCACGCAGAACAAGCTAAAGCCGAGGTTGAAAAGGCAAAAGCTGAGGTTGAAAAGGAAAAAGACGCAGCTGAGCAACATGGCTATGATGTTGGCGTTGCTGAGACCGAAGAAAATTTCCGAGCTGAGGTGCCTGTCGTTTGTCGAGCATACTGTGCTCTGACTTGGGGAGAAGCTCTCAACCGGGCTGGGGTAGAGGCTTCATCCGAGCTTAGAAGGCCTGAAAAAATTTATTTTCCCCCAGCTATCCGAGCCCCAGGTCCTCCTGCTCAACCAGAAGAGGCAACCTCCACAGTCACTGAATCAGCCAAGGAAGCTCATACTCAAGTTCCCCCCTTTCTCAATCAGCAAAAGCAAACTGAAGCACTTGAAGTCGCCAAGGGCGTCTCCTCAGATAAAGACTCAGAAGGGCCTAAGGACGGAGCGGCTTCACAAAGCTTTGAGCAAGCCCTAGCCTTAACCACCTTACTTGTTGGGGAAGACCCAAAGGCAAAGGAGAAAGATGTTCCTCCCGTGGCCACTGGCAAAGCCTCTCAGCCCAAGCTCCAGATCAAGTTAAACAAGTAGCTAATGTAGTCAGTTTTTCCCTTGTTTTTCCTTCTCTTCTTCTTCTTTTTTTTTTTTTTTTTTTTTTTTTAAAGCTGGTTAAGGACATTTCTACTTGTATTAAACCTTTCCCCTTCCAAATATACATGAGATGTTGTGGTGTTACCTATCACATGAATAATTTCTCGTGCGAATGTTTTTATTTTTACATGATCCTTGGTTATAGAGGAATGAAATCTGGCACTATAATGGAAGATTTAATGTTAAATATGCTAATTAGGAATCAAAATGATCTATAGCAGTGAACTTGCCTTAGACAGGCTTGTTTTAAATTTATTAAGAAGTGTCCACACTTGAGATAGCGTTCTACGCATTTAGCCCCGGGAGGCACTCAACGTTTTACAATGCTTTAAGTGATGCTCATGGAGTTTGCTTTGATACATAAGTTTAGTTGCACGGACCCCACCTAAGAAACACTGATTACCACTAAATTTGTCGTATAAACAATTTATCATATCTTAGTCCTTGTATAACATTTCGATTGAAGTCCTAGGGCATTAATTTCCACTAAGTTATGGTCCGAGGACCTGACATGACTTAGTTTCTGTTTAATACTTCAATAGATTTCATAATGTATTAATTTCCACTAAGTTGTGCTCCGAGGACCTGACATGACTTAGTTTCTGTTTAATACTTCAATAGATTTCATAGTGTATTAATTTCCACTAAGTTGTGGTCCGAGGACCTGACATGACTTAGTTTCTGTTTAATACTTCAACAGATTTCATAGTGTATTAATTTCCACTAAGTTGTGGTCCGAGTACCTGACATGACTTAGTTTCTGTTTAATACTTCAATAGATTTCATAGTGTATTAATTTCCACTAAGTTGTGGTCCGAGGACCTGACATGACTTAGTTTCTGTTTAATACTTCAATAGATTTCTGCGGAAGTAGGACAAACTATAAAAGGAAGTAAAACAGAACTTGTTAATAATAATACCTCTTTAGGTTGCTTACATTCCAGGGATGGAGTACAGTCTTTTCATCTAGATCTTCTAAGTAGTAAGCCCCTACCCCTGCTACAGATGTGATACGGTATGACCCTTCCCAATTAGGCCCTAACTTTCCCCAGTTTGAATTTTTGGTAGTTCCCAAGACTTTTCTCAACACCAAATCTCTCGGGGCTAACGGTCTCAACCTGACATTCGCATCATAACCTTGCTTTAGCTTTTGCTGATAGTAGGCCAATTGAACCATTGCATTCTCTCGCCGCTCGTCTATCAAATCCAAACTCTTCTTCAATAGTTCATCATTCCCGTCCGAGGTGAAAGCGCTAGTCCTTTGCGTTGGAAAACCCGTTTCAAGAGGAATCATAGCCTCGGCCCCTATACGTCATTGAGAATGGGGTTTCCCCTGTTGACCGCCGAGGTGTTGTTCGATAAGTCCAGAGGACATGTGGCAACTCCTCCACCCATCTGCCTTTTGCAACATCTAGCCTTTTCTTAAGCCCCCCTACTATGACTTTATTGACAGCTTCGGCCTGTCCATTCCCCTGTGGATAGGCCGGAGTGGAATATCTGTTCTTTATACCCAGATCGGAACAGTAACTTCTAAAAGCCTTCCTATCAAATTGTAGACCATTATCCGAGATAAGAGCCTGAGGAATCCCGAAACGAGTGATGATGTTCTTCCAAACAAACCTTTTGACATCCACGTCCCTGATATTGGCCAGGGGCTCAGCTTCCACCCACTTTGTAAAATAATCTGTACCAACTAGCAAATATTTCTTATTTCTCATAGCTTTAGGGAAAGGGCCAACGATATCTAAGCCCCACTGAGCAAAAGGCCAAGGACTTGAAAGAGGGTTAAGAACTCCCCCCGGTTGATGGATGTTCGGTGCAAACCTCTGGCACTGATCACACTTCCTGACATACTCCTGCGCTTCTTTTTGCATGCCTGGCCACCAATACCCCTGAGTAATTGCCCGGTGGGATAAAGACCTCCCACCAGTGTGGCTCCCACAGATCCTTTCATGTAACTCTTCTAGAAGTGCTTCTGATGTCTCGGGATGTACACAAAGCAGATATGGCCCAGAGTAAGAGCGTTTGTATAACTTTTTGTCTTCGGACAGCCAAAACCGAGGAGCTTTTCTTCGTATCTTTTCAGCTTCTGACTTGTCCTCAGGCAATATATCCTTCTCGAGGAACAACAGTATAGGATCCATCCAACATCGGGCCGAGCTGATTTGACTGACTTGCAGCGAGTCTCCTGTCACTGGGGTTGGTGTGTTTAAGTCTTCAACCATTATCATGCGGGGTAAGTTCTGCGCCGAAGAAGTAGCGAGAGTAGCCAATGAATCCGCATGGGCATTCCCACTTCTAGGGATGTGGGACAATTCAAACAACTCAAAATCCGCTTGCATACGCCTAACCTGGCTCAAGTAACCCTGCATTCTGGGGTCACGAGCTTCCAACTCTCCCTTGACCTGACCAACGACAAGTCCTGAATCCGAGAACATCTCCACTACTTTTCCACCCAACTTCTTAACCATCGTCATTCCCATTAATACGGCCTCATATTCTGCCTCGTTGTTGGTAGCTGAGAATCCCAGCATCAAAGACTTCTCGATAATTACCTCTTCAGGAGATATTAGTACTAGCCCCACTCCTGAACCCCTTAGATTTGCTGCACCATCCACATACACTTTCCAGGGTAAAGCAGGTTGCGCCGAGATGAGGCCAACTGATTTTTCATCCATGCCACGCGGGCTTGTCTCTATTTCTTCAGGGCCTTCAGCAAATTCAGCCACCAGATCGGCGAGAACCTGGCCCTTTACGGAGGTACGGGGCATATACTTAATATCAAAAGCCCCTAGAACCGTGCCCCACTTGGCAACCCTGCCAGTGTAGTCTGCACTCCGAAGCACTGCTTTAAGCGGATACTGAGTCAAGACCACCACCGTATGTGCTTGAAAGTAATGGGGAAGTTTCCTTGTAGCATGCACCACTGCCAAAATGGCCTTTTCCAAAGGCAGATAACGTACCTCGGCTTCGTGAAGAGACTTGCTCACATAATAAACTGGCCGTTGTACGCCGTTATCTACTCGTATCAGAACGAAACTAATCGCATAAGTGGTTATCGCCAAGTAGGAGAAAAGAACCTCATCCACCTCAGGACTAGACATAATGGGTGGCCGAGATAGATACTCTTTAAGCTGCTGGAATGCCAGAGCGCACTCCTCTGTCCATTCGAATCCCTTCCACTTGTGGAGTAGCAGGAAAAAAGGCCTGCACCTATCCGCCGACCTGGATATGAATCTGTTCAGTGCGGCGGTCATCCCAGTCAACCTTTGGACCTCCTTAGGATTCCGAGGTGGTTGCAAACTGCTTATGGCTTTAATTTGATCAGGATTCACCTCAATCCCTCGGTGAGTAACCATATAGCCCAAAAACTTCCCTGAACCAACCTCGAAGGAGCACTTGGACGCGTTCAGTCACAATTTGTGTTTCCTCAAAGTCTCAAAAGTGTTGGTGAGGTCTGTCACATGCTCGGCCACTACCTTGCTCTTCACAACCATATCATCGATATAGACCTCAATGTTCTTGCTCAACTGTGGCTCAAACATCTTCGTCATCATCCGCTGGTAAGTAGACCCCGCGTTCTTCAAGCCAAAGGGCATTACCTTGTAGTGATAATTTCCAGTGGGAGTAAGAAAAGCAGTCTTCTCCTGGTCATCCAATGCCAATGGGATCTGATGATAGCCCTGAAAGGCATCTAGGAAGCTCATCCGAGGATGGCCCACTATTGCATCCACCAACTGGTCTATACGGGGCATGGGAAAAGGGTCTTTTGGACAAGCTCTATTGAGATCCGTGAAATCAACGCATACGCGCCACTTTCCATTTTTCTTTTTCACCACGATGGTATTGGCCAACCACTGAGGGTAAAACACCTCCTTGATAGCCCCTGCCTCCTTGAGCTTAGTCACCTCATCTTTTATAGCCTCGGCATGTGCCCGGGACGGACGCCGAGGTGGCTGCTTCTTTGGAACAACGGAAGGATTAACATTCAAGTGATGACAAATGAACTCCGGATCCACCCCCGGGGCTTCGTAGGCATCCCACGCGAACACATCAACGTTCCTCCTGAGGACCTCAACCAATTGCTCCTTCTCCAACAAAGGTAACTGTGCTCCAACCTGAAAGTACTTTTCTGGATCATCACCAACACTCACCCTCTCCAAATTCTCACACTCCGTTCCTCCAGCTGATGTGCTGAAGTGGGCTTCCTGAGTCATTGATTGCTATAAGACATCCTCGGCTGCGGCCGAAGTATCTGTTTCGGGCCGATGTTGGATGGCCATTATCAAGCACTACCTAGCCATGGCCTGATTTCCCAAAATTTCTGAGACCTGGCCTTCTGAGGGATACTTCACCTTCTAATGGAGAGTGGAAGATACGGCCCCCAAGGCATGCAACCAGGGTCTTCCCAGAATAGTTGTATATGGAGAAAAAGCATCCACCACAATAAAGTCCACCTCCACCACCTCTGAGCCAGCCTGCACAGGTAGTCTAATCATTCCCACCGGAACGACCGACCTGCCCTCGAAACCCACCAGCGGGGAGCTGTAGGCTGTCAACTCCTCGAGTTTCAAATTCAGCCCCCTAAACAGGTCAGGATAAATAACCTCAGCCACACTCCCCTCATCAACCATCACCCTTCTCACATCATACCCACCAATCCTTATCGTAACCACCAAAGCGTCATCATGTGGTTGTATGGTTCCTCTCTTATCTTCCTCTGAAAAGCCTAACACCAGGGAGGTGCTCAATCTGGCTCTCTTCGGCCTTGAACTGGGGCCTTCATCCAAGCACTGGGACACAGACATTACCCTGGAAGGGCAAGACCCAGTTCTCCCAGGGGCAGCAAATATAACGTTTGTCATGCCTAAAGGGGGTGCTGAAGAAGCGTTCCCCCGAGATGTTGAATCTACCTGGCCTCTTCGACCGCTGGAATGATGTAGAAGCTGAGTCAACTTCCCTTCTCGGACCAGCTGTTCCAAGTGATCCCACAAGTTTTTGCAATCTTCAGTAGTATGTCCATGGTCTTAGTGGTACTGGCAGTAAAGGTTTCGATTACGTTTCGCAGGATCCCCTGCCATCCTATAGGGCCATCTGAAGAATGGCTCGTCTTTTATCTTCTCAAGAACTTGTTGCACTGGTTCTCGGAACACGGCATTAACCGCCTGAGAGTTGGCAGATCCTGATTGCCCCCCAAAGTCTCTCCGAGGTCGGTTATTATTGTACCGGTCCGGCCTGAAATCCCTCCTCTCCTGGGGGACTGCCCTAGACTTTCCTCTACCTTGTATCTGATCCTCCTCTACTCTTCTATACTTGTCTATCCGATCCATAAGCTGACGTACGCTAGTAACAGGTTTACCAGTCAAAGATTTCCTTAGGCCATGCTCAGTTGGAAGGTTTTCCTTAAAGCTATTAATGGCCACGTTGTTGTGGACTCCGTTTACCTCATTGAACATTTCCTAATATCTATCGGAATAGGCCTTAAGGGTTTCTCTGTCCCGCATAGACATGGATAATAATGATCCCAATGACTGAACAACCCTCCTGCAGGTGATAAAACGGGCGCCAAAGGCTTGGGTGAGCTTCTCAAAGGAATCGATGGTATTCGCCTTCAGACCGTCAAACCATCTCATTGCCACTGGACCCAAGCTGGACAGAAAAACCTTGCACATCAAGGCTTCATCCCTAGCATGAACAGCCATTCTTTGACTGAAATGGCTAACATGTTCCACTGGATCCGTCCGGCCGTTATAAATGGTGAACGCAGGCTGATTGAACCGCCGAGGAAGACTCGTATCTTCAATGCGTCGCGTGAAGGGCGATTTAGAAACTTGACTTAAAGCTTTATTCAGAGCGTCATTCCCTAAGCCCTGGCGAGGTGGACTCTTATATCTTCGCTGACGGTGATAATCCTCATCATACGAGAAAGTTTCGCTGGGTGGAATTCTTGACTTCTGCCGGTAATTGGTATCATCTGACTCCTCTGAAGATTGCCCAGAGTGGTGGGCCACACGCTTCCGTCGCTCATGTCGTAACTCCCTCTTTAGTTTGTTAATCTCGTGCTGCATGTCCATGTCATTCTTTACGTGGGAAATATGGCTTTTACCACGAGACTGACTTCTATCTGTGTGAGTGGTTCGAACACTTCCCTCACGATCCCCCCTATGCTCGTGGACTACGAATGGATTACTGTGCTGAGAACCACCAGATTCTGCTTGGTATGGATTAGCGTCCACCTGCTGTGGGCCAACCACTGGTTGCTGCAGTGCTCCTCCTTCCATCACAAACACTGCACTTGCCCTTCCTTGTGAATAGATCAAGTTCTTCCCACAGACGGCGCCAATTGTAGGGACTCCAAATAGATTGGACCCAGAAAAAAGACGGGTTTCTAGCCCAACGAGCCCAACAATAAATTTTTAGAGCGTGGGTATAAGAACTAGTTCTATTTCATAGGGAAAGTCATAGTTACAGTATAATAAAGGATGCTTCAAGCTAGCTTTAGGGTAACAACTCTCCTCAGCTAATTTTTAGAGGGACTCTTTTTCAGTTTTCTTTCTCCTTTCTCCCCCTTTTTTCCAGAAATCCAAAAGTCCCCTTTAATGTCACCTGTTTTCATGTTATATACTGCCTTTCTTTCACATTCCCACCGTACACGTGTAATTTCTATCCTGAGAACGTCTTTCTGTCCCATCCAACACCCCCCGGAACTTTTGCTTAGTGGCCATAAAGCTGCTTGGTTACTGTTCAGGTATCACCTCCACATTAATGCGGCCAGGGAGTTAGCTGGACAGCATTTAATGTGGAGGTAGCAGCTTTATGGGATATTTGCTATCTTCCCCGGTTCTTCCTGAGATCTATATTCTTCCTCTCGTTCTAATACGACTTTGTGGGGTATCTTGGACAAAGAGATAGTTACCTCTACCTCGGACCACGGTGTCCGAGGTGAGTCCTATCCTTGGCTGCATTTTGTGCTTTGCATATATGATTTCTATCACACCACATTTCTGTAACCATCCTCGGACAAGTAGATGTCCTCAGACTGGGCCTTTGGGCCCCAAACCCATTTCCCCCGATTCCTACCTCTTTTTAGATAACAGGCCCCGCAGTACTTATATTAGAGGGTATTTGCATCTGTTTTGTATTCTATTTTGAGTTTATTTTTTCCATTACCTAAAATTGTCAAGAAGATTTCAATGAATATCATATATTTAAATATTGTCAGGTTGATATAATAATAATAATAATAATAATAATAATATATAGTTTAATAATGTCTGAAACGTATAGCTGTTTGCAAATGTTTTAGCTACATAATTTTATTTTACAAATTCAATTTTGGTGTTATAGTAAAATAAACTAAGATTAGATTTTATATTGTACTCAATACCTTTCCCGTGCATTGCACGGGTTAGCCACTAGTTAAAATAATATTTGTAAATAGCCTCAAAATTTGTCACATACTGAATTGGATGAAATTCCTCCAAACTAGTTAGAAAAAAAAAATTCTTGTCCACTCAATAGTTTATGAAACAATGAAACCTATCTAATCATATGTGGCACTTAAACTTGAATGTTTAATTTCTAAAAAAAAATTAACAAAATGATAGAACTTGAGTTCAAAATTTTTCCACTCTATTTGTTGTTAAGTAGAAAAAAAGTTAATGGTTTTAATTTTTACATATAGGTGAAATATGTAGTATCTTGCTATTTAATAAAAGATGACAGGACCTTAGAGCATTCGCATCAGTGCCTTTAAAAGCATGTAAAATCATGTAAAACACAGTTTTTACACATTTTTGCTCAAAAATGCTCTCCATCAGCTCTTCTAAAATTATATAAAAATGTGTATTTCTTTACACGAGCTACAGTAACCGTGTAAATATACACGGGTACTGTAGCTCCTGTAAAGAATATTTTAATAATTTCCGTTCGCTCGTTTTTTTTCTCTCTCTTCTCCGGCTCAACAAACTCAGTAAACTAACTTCTCATCTTCTTCTTTTTCCTAAGATGCACACAATCACATCCACACACAAACACATCCAGACAAATCAACAGAGATACACTTGCTTAAAAAAAAAAAAAAAAAAAACACAGAGATACACAAACACGGAGATCGGCTGAGATTTGGTGGTGGTTCGGAGCTGCGGCGTTTGGTGGCGTAGATAAGCTCGGAGATTGGATCGGAGCGTAGATCGGAGATCGGTTTCAGCGTGGTGGATCGGAGCTCGGAGATCGACTGAGATTTGGTGGTGGATCAGAGCGGTGGTTCGGAGCTGCGGCGTTTGGTGGCGTAGATCAACTCGGAGATTGGATCGGAGTGAAGATCGGAGATTGGTTTTAGCGTGGCGGATCGGAGCTCGGAGATCGGCTGAGCTGTGGAGATCGGTGATGCGGAGCTGTGGAGATCGGTGATGCGGAGCTATGGCATTTGGTGGATCGGAGCGGAGCGGTGGATCGGATGCGGAGCTGGTGGATGCGGAGCTGTGGCGTTTGGTGGATCGGAGCGGAGCTGTGGATCAGATGCGGATGCGGAGCGGTGGTGTTTGGTGGATCGGAGCTGTGGCGGATGGGTTTTGTGATTTGGAAAAGAAGGCCAGAGAGATGGGTGTAGAGAGAGAGAGCGAGAGAGTGAGAGAGTAAAAGAAATCAGAAAATGGTAGAGAGAGAGAGAGAGAGCGCGGGTATTTAAGGCAGGTAGGTGGAGAGAAATAATAAAAAAATAAAGTGTAATGAATATTTTATTGAAATATCTTGTAAAATAAATGAATTGATGTGGGTGTTTTGTAAAAGTGAATGTGTAAAATAGAAAAAGTAGATTTTTAATGTAAAAATAGATGTGTAAAATACACATGCTGATGTAAATGCTCTAACATGAACGGATGTATTTTACAAATTCTAAACTCGTAACGTTTATAATAATAATAATACTAATAATAAAATATTATAAACTCGTTAAAGACGAAGACATAAATTGCTTGGAATTTAAAGGGGTGTAAAGACTAGACAATAAAATAAAATAAATTGCTTGGTATTTAAAGGCAAGTAAAGACAAGGCTGCTTAATTTTGTCCCGAAACAGAACATAAATGAATGAATGACTAGGCTGCGTAATTTTTACAGATATTCATACAGTTGATTTCCATTCAGTTTTTCCTTTTCTTTAAAAAAAAAAAAAAAAAAAAAATCAGCTCGTTTAATCTCTATCTTCTAATCTTGGCCAATCCCCATGTCAATTCTCATATGGGTTGTTGTAATTTCTATAAACTATAATTCTACAGCTGATCTGTTTTTTTGTTACAATTAGTTTCTAAGTTCTATTTCTATCACACTAGGTTTGACATTTACATGATAGAGAAGTCATCATCAAGTCCATCTAGTTCTCCTCTTACATTATTTGTTTGGATGATCAAAACCGAGGTCTTCACCGAGAAATCAGACCCCGAAAGAACATCCCCAATCGGACCCAATTCCGGGCACTGCTGCCAGTCATTCATTCCTTCTGTCAATACTGAATTTGCCCTCCCTCCTCTTCCTACAATGATGAGTGCATACTGCCCTTCCAATGACCTCAAAGTAGAATAAGTCTCAGCTGAATTTGCTAGATACATGTCTTTCATAAAACTCAGCAATGCACTCATCATCCAGCTTCATCTCCTCTTCCTGCTCAGCAACATTGACCCTATGACTGCCGGCTCTTCTTGTCATGTTCTCTGAACTGTTCATGATGGCCACCCAAACTTCGCCGACACAACCACCGTACCGTCACCATTGCTGTCTTCTAACCAAACTCATCTTCCTTCTCCTCAAGACGTCGTCGTTTTGCCTTATCCTGTGTTATCCGTACTTGTTTGATCTTATCCTGTGTTCAGTTTGTTTAAGGTGCCTGATGTATGTGCTGTGATGTGGGACCCACCACTTGTAAGACACAAGTAACACATATCCGTGCAGGGTTTATTTTTCCGGGCCATTGGATTAACAAAAAATTCCCTAACTTTTGCAACAAATAATTAAAAAAAAAATTGATATGTCAAATCAATTACAGTTTACCAACCAAAATAATTGTGATAAAAACTGTGTTATATGTCAAAATTAGTTACTTATTCAATTTCTTAAAAATAAATTTTCTGAAATGGTTTATTTATATACACCGATTATACATTAGTAAAAATAAATTCTTTGTTACATCCTTAATTTTTTAAATAAAAAAAGAAAAAAGAAAAAAGAGGGTCTTGCACTGATTTAGAGTACTGCGGTGTCTTATCACTTGTTAATGTATATTATGTTATAGGCTTTAGGCCCAGCTAGTTTACTTGTATAGCACACTTGTACTTGTACTACACTTTACTTGTACCGCACATATATGCTTACTTGTACCGCACACATATGCCTCCTATATAAAGGCACATGTGTATATTCTTTGATTACGAAATACAATACAATCATTCAGTATTTTTAACATGGTATCAGAGTCACTGCTCTGACCTTTTCTTAGCAAGTCTTGTCCTTATTGGTGTTACTCCACTCTCAACATCGTTTCCGCCATCACAACAGTCGCTACAGCCTCTTGCCGTTGAACCCCCGACGTCTTCCAGCCGTTGTCTTCGGGTTCCGGACCTGCAGCCGCTGTCGTTGAGGAGTCCAACACCACACAGATCACTGCACGTGTCATCCCGCCGCGAATATTGCTCCGATCATATTTCTGGAGGTATCACTGAGATCGTCTTGAACCGATCTACTCGTCGGTGAAAGCCTCGCAGTCATTGGAGACTGCACGCGCCCTCACGCGCCGCCTGAAGCTTCTGCGTCTGCGCCCCACGCGCTCTACATGCCACACGCGCCGTCCTCCTTCAGGCTGACGTCACCTGTGATGTCATCAGTGCCACGTCAGCCCTAGCTTACGTCAGCATCCAGTCATCTGCTGACGACAGCGCCACGTCATCCTGCTGACGTCATCTATGCTGACCGTTAACCGTTGACTTTGACCAGGCCGTTGACTTTGACCGTTGACTTTTTCAGGGTTGACTTTTTCAGTCCAGGTTCTCCTTACTCAGTTTTTCGCGTAGATTTCATTTTTGCAGTCTATTTTTGCATATTGTGTTTCTAAATGGATAATAAGGATGTTTTTCTTCCTCGCCCCATCAATACTGTATTGGAGGGGAACAAGAATTACTTATCTTAGTCTCAAGCTATGCGCAGTTTTCTTAAGGGTCGCATGATCTGGCATTACTGTACTGGTGCAATTACCATTCCTATCAATGGAGCAAGTGAAGAAGATACTGCCTTCCTTGGTCGCATGATTGAATGGGATAGTCACAACCACATGATCCTCACATGGATTCGAAACACTTCCATTCCCTCCATCTCCAATTTGTTGGGCAGTTTTGATGATGCAAAATCAGCATGGGATATGTTGGCCAAAAGATACTCCACTACTCACGGATCCATGAAATATCAGTTAGTGGTTGAATTGCATCAACTCAAGCAAGAACCAGGACAATCCATCAATGACTACTATGATCAGCTTCGCTTCATTTGGGACCAAATTGACCTTTCTGATCCAACTTGGGCATGCTCAAAGGATGCTCAACAATATGCTTCCATTAGAGATGAATTTCGTCTATATGAATTCCTGATGTCACTTCATAAGGACTTTGAACCCATTCGAGGTCAACTTCTAAATCGCAGTCCTGCTCCCTTTCTTAATACTGCGGTGAATGATTTGGTTAGAGAAGAAGCTCGTCTTGCAACCCTTCAAGCTCAGAATAAGTTCAATGTTTTGGCTATTACTCCTTCTGCTCCACTCATAGAGCAACCTCCGCAATCAGGTGATTCCTTTGGTTCTAGCAATCGTCGCAAGCAGACCAACAAAAAGGTCTACAATTATTGCAAGCGTCCTGGCCACGCCATTGAGACTTGTTACCGTCGCAACAAATCTACTGCTGCCGTTGCTAACACTGAGCCTACTCCGCCGATGGCTTCCATTTCAGCTGAGTCCCAATCTTCTGGATCCACTATCAACCTCTCCCCCACTGAACTACAGGAGATTATAGCTCAGGCTGTTCGTATGGCTGGTAATGCATCTCTTTCCACTGCTCTTTCAGTTCTACTTGGTAAATCTCAAACTTGACTTTTTGATTCTGCCTGTTGCAATCACATGACACCTCACTCGTCCTTATTCTCCAAACTTGACCTTGCACCACATCCTCTAAATATTCATATAGCTTATGGTTCCACCATGCATGGGAATAGTCTAGATTTTGTTTCAACCTCTAACCTCTCTATTCCTGGAGTCTTTCATGTACCTGACCTATCCTATAATTTGTGCTCTGTGGGACAATTAACTGAACTAGGTTATCGCCTTATTTTTTACTATTCTAGGTGTATTGTGCAGGATCCGAGGACGGGGCAAGAGCTTGGGACCGGTCCTAGAGTTGGGCGTATGTTTCCCGTGGACAATCTTCATCTTCCACTTGTTGCTCATGTTTCTGTTACTGCTGCAGTTTCTTCCCTACCATCTCTCGCACTTTGGCATTCTCGTCTTGGTTATGCACCATCTTCTCGGGTACAACAGTTAGTTTCTAAGGGTCTATTGGGTTCTATGTCCAAAGACAATTTTGATTGTACTTCATGTCAATTAGGAAAACAACCAGCTTTACCTTTCAATAACAGTGAATCCATTTCTAATAGTATTTTTGAGTTAATTCATTCTGATGTTTGGGGACCTTCTCCTATTGCTAGTATTGGTGGATCTCGATATTTTGTTATTTTTATTGATGATTATTCTCGTTATAGTTGGATCTTTCCTATGAAATCTCGTTCTGAAATATTACCAATATACAGCAACTTTGCAAAAATGGTTGAAACACAATTCTCCAAACGTATCAAAACTTTTCGATCTGATAATGCTCTTGAATATACTCAATAAACGTTTCAAGTTCTGTTACATTCCTATGGCACTGTACATCATCTAACTTGTCCAGGTACCTCTCAGCAAAACGGTCGAGCCGAAAGAAAACTTCGTCATATTCTTGACACTTTTCATGCTCTCCTTCTTTCTGCCAAAATTTCTGCCCCATCTTGGGGTGAAGCTGCTCTTCACGCTGTTCATGCGATTAATCGCATTCCAAGCATTGTCATCCATAATCAGACTCCGTATGAGCGTTTGTTTGGGTCACCCCCTGACTATCATCACCTTCGCTCTTTTGGATCTGCCTGTTTCGTTCTTCTTCAACCCCATGAGCACAACAAACTTGAGCCTCGATCTAGACTTTGTTGTTTCCTTGGCTATGGTGAAATTCAAAAAGGGTATAGGTGTTATGATCCTATCTCTCATCGTCTTCATGTTTCTCGTAATGTTGTCTTTTGGGAACACCGATTGTTTTTGAACTTTCTCACTTTCGTACTTCCCTGACTACTTCCTCTGTTTCAGAAATATTTCCAGATGAGTCTCCTGTTCCTTCTACAAATACTTTTGATCCTCCTTTGGATTTCTCCCCAAATATTTTTTATACTTCTCCTAGACAGGTTGAATATGAACAGGTTGATGACGAACTACCCCACCTTGAGCCTGAGTCCCCTGCTCCTGCTCTGCCTGAAGATCCTCCTCAAGACATTCCACCTCGCCACTCAACCCAGGTAAGATCTATTCCGGCACATTTACTTGACTATCATTGTTACACTACCCTTGCTACTCTTCACGAGCCTCAGACCTATCGTGAGGCCTCCACTGACCCTTTATGGCAGATTGCAATGAAAGAGGAAATTGATGCATTAACCAAAAATCATACTTGGGATCTGGTCACTCTCCCTCCTGGTTAGTCTGTGGTTGGTTGTAAGTGGATCTATAAGATGAAGACTCGCTTTGATGGGTCCATTGAGCGCTACAAGGCTCGTCTTGTTGCAAAAGGTTTTACACAGGAGTTTGGGATTGATTATGAAGAGACCTTTGCTCTAGTGGCTCGTATCTCCTCTGTTCGTGCCCTCTTAGTTGTTGCTGCTGCTAGTAAATGGGGTCCTTTTCAGATGGATGTTAAAAATGCCTTCCTTAATGGGGATCTGAGTGAAGAAGTCTATATGCAACCTCCTCCTGGTCTCTCTGTTGAATCAAACAAGGTCTGTCACCTTCGACGTGCACTTTATGGCCTTAAACAAGCTCCACGAGCTTGGTTTGCCAAGTTCAGCTCCACTATTTTTCGCTTGGGTTACACTGCCAGTCCGTATGATTCTGCCTTATTTCTTCATCGTACTGATAAAGGCACCATTTTGCTTCTTCTATATGTGGATGATATGATCATAACTGGTGATGACCTCAGTGGCATTCAAGAACTCAAGGATTTTCTCAGTTAGCAGTTTGAGATGAAAGATCTTGGACATCTCAGCTATTTCTTGGGTCTTGAAATTACTCATTCCACTGATGGTCTTTATATTACTCAAGCCAAGTATGCTTTTGACCTTCTGTCTCGAGCTGGACTCACTGACAGCAAAACTGTTGACACTCCATTTGAGCTTAATGTGCATCTGACACCCTCGGGGGGGGGGGGGGGGGGGAAACCATTGTCTAATCCTTCTCTTTACAAACGATTAGTTGGCAGCCTAGTTTATCTCATAGCTACTCGTCCAGACATCTCCTATGCTGTTCATCAGGTAAGCCAGTATCTGTTTGCTCCATGATCAACTCACTATGCTGCTGTTCTGCGCATCCTTCGATACCTGAAGGGCACTCTCTTTCATGGCCTTTTCTACTCAGCTCAGTCTGCTCTTGTACTCCGTGCATTCTCTGATGCTGATTGGGCAGGAGATCCCATTGATCGCAGGTCCACTACAGGTTATTGCTTTCTCCTTGGTTCTTCTTTGATTTCTTGGCGAAGTAAGAAACAAACTTTCGTGGCCCGCTCCAGTACTGAAGCAGATTATCGTGCTCCTGCTGATACCACATCTGAGCTCCTTTGGCTACGATGGCTTCTTAAGGATTTGGGTGTGTCCACAGCCTCTGCTACTCCCCTTTATTGTGACAACCAGAGTGCCATTTATATTGCTCACAATGATATCTTCCATGAACGGACTAAACACATCGAGATTGATTGTCATTTTATCCGTTATCATCTTGTCCATGGTGCTCTCAAGCTTTTCTCTGTCTCCTCCAAAGATCAACTTGCAGATATCTTCACCAAGTCACTTCTTAAGGGACGCACTCGTGATTTGGTTGACAATCTCAAGCTGGTCTCACATCCACCTTGAGTTTGAGGGGGGCTGTTAATGTATCTTATGTTATGGGCTTTAGGCCCAGCTAGTTTACTTGTATAGCACACTTGTACTTGTACTACACTTTACTTGTATCGCACATATATGCTTACTTGTACCGCACACATATGCCTCCTATATAAAGGCACACATGTATATTCTTTGATTACGAAATACAATACAATCATTCAGTATTTCTAGCCTAGGAGGCTTGCAGGCCAGTGCAGTGGCCTTTCGTATGTTAGATGGGTTCATTGACTTTGAGTTTGGGGTACTTGTTGGGGTGTGTAACACTCACATCACATCTCAAATGTCTTCTATGAAGAGTTGGTAGTAATTTACAGGCTACTTTTGTTTTTGGTTGTTGTGTGCCTGTTGTAATTTCCATTTCTTTGTTGATTTTGGCAACTTCAGGGCTATGTGATACGTCTGTTGGTTTAATACAACTGTTACTGATTCACAGGGCGGCTCTGTGCATTTTGACGGATAAGTCATAAGGCGAGGATTAAAAAGAAAAAATAAACAAAATTTTTTCAGCAATATTAATAATTTTTTATTTTTTGAGGTTTGAATTTTTATTTTCTATTTTTTGGGATTTGTTCAGTTTTGTTTAGAGAGGAAAAAAAAAGGGGGGGGGGGATTTTAGTTTCTAGGTCACAAAAATTTTATCTTTCTAGTTTTTTATATTTTGATATAATTCATTCCTTTTTTTTTTCCTCTCTCTTAGATGTTTGTTTACCCTTTTTTTTTTTTTTTGCTATAAGTTGAGGTTTAATTTATTCATTTTAGTATCTTACAGATTTTTTTTTTTTTTTTTTTTTTAATTTTAGGAGAATCAATTCAATCAAATAACTAATCTAATTGGATAAAATTTGAGGCCTTCTACAATTTGAAGGCTTTAGGTGGTCACCTAACTTTATCTGTTGAACTTCTTGTTAGTCATTTTCAAAGGAATCCACTCACCTGGTTTGAGCAAGAAGAGGAGAGACACAGCCCAATGACGCGATTCATGTTCATTCATTTGCCAACCTAATTACAACACCACTTACCAGCTTTAACGATTTGTCATTTTCATTCTTTTGTTTTGGTTTTTATCCTTTTTGTTTGAACATGCCAATTTTCTTACAATATTACACAATAATAATATGATCTTCTTAGCTAAAGTGGTGGAACATTAAAATTCACATAGCTTCAAAGATCTATCCATATGACTATATCTTATGTAGGCCCTGCGGTATCTATGACTATAAGATTTTTTTTTTTTTTTTTTTTGGGAGAAGAATCAATGACTATAAGATAGAAGATGTAGATAGATTTTCTACCTATATCTTATATAGGCCGTGTCGTATCTATAAAAAATAAAATTCCATAATCAATAATTCCGATGCCAAAGCATATTGATATTTCACTCAGTTTTAGCCCTTCATTCAATATCCTGCATCCCTACCAAAGTCTTGAACTGGGCGCAAGGTCTCTCAGACTACTTAGATAACCTTCTACCCCCTTGATGTCCTATCAGCGTACCATGTATAAATATTTAGTATCGAAAAAATTTACTATAACGACAATTTAAATTGAACTTCCCCTGACCTATTAGGTGACAAGTAAAAAAAGAACAATTCATGTAGATTTTTAACATATGACTTATTTAAATAATATATGTAAATACTCTCAAAATTTGTTACATACTGAATTTGATGAAATTCCACCAAACTAGTTAGGAAAAAAAAAAAAAATCTTGTCCACTTAGTATTTTTATGAAACAATCACTAGTGGCTCCAAGTTAGAGTCAGGGTGACCACCCTGGCCTGGAAAAAAAAGAGTCATTATTATATATAAAATTTAAAAAATTTATGATTTTTTTACCTTAAAGAAAATATGTTACCACCCTAAATTTTTTTAGGTCCAATATAATTAAACTCTAGATAAAGTTTAGCAACAAACTTAGTTGTAGATTAAGGCTACAACTCCACTCAATTTTTTTTATTAGATATGAATTTTAACAATTCCACAATTAGATTACATTTTTTTTTCTTATATTCTCCGTGCTTGCAAAACTTCAAGAAGATTAAAGATAAATAGCTTATGTCATCGATCAAATGTTTAATTTTTTAGTTTTTGTATTCTAAAAATTATATGCAAAAAATAAGTTAATGGATCAAATAGTAAATAATATCCAATTGACATGAAACTTGACATGTGTTTTAAGAACATAAAAAACATACAATTTAACGATTAGATTTTCAAAATATGTAGTCATGTTAATTTGTTTAGTGAAAGTTATAGTTTTAGGCTATAATTAAGTTTGTAGTCAAACTTTAGTCCTTTTAACAATATATTAGGCTTTTACCCCAAAAAAAAAAAAAAAAATCCAAGAAAAATTTTATTTAACTAAAATTTTGAAAGAGATATAGCTTGCAGTATTGATAATAAGATATAACTATTTTTTTATTATTAAATATTGTATAATTTAAGTTTCTTAATGACCATCCTAGAAAAATTTTCTAAAGTTGCCACTGGAAACAATGAAACATATCTAATCATATGTGGCGCTTAAACTTAAATGTTTGATTTCTATTAAAAAAAAAATTTAACAAAATGATCGAACTTGGGCTCAAAATTTTTCCACTCTATTTGTTTTTAAGTAGAAAAAAAGTTCGGGTTCAAAATTTTTTCACTCTATTTGTTTTTAAGTAGAAAAAAGTTTGCACTTAATTCTTTTAATTTCTACATATAGATGAAATTTGTAGCATCTTGCTATTTAATAAAAGATGACAGGGCCTAAGAGCATTCACATCCATGAATGCTACTCTATCCTATTTTACCATCTTAAAAAGCCACTTTATCAATTATACAATACAATTTTACAATACTCCCAGCATCCCAACTTTTATTTTCATATTCTACTTATTAAATTAATATTTCTACACAATAAAATAATATATCCCACAATCACCCTCATTTACAATACAACACAAGCCCGCCACTGCTGCACTACACACACCTGACACCACCACCACCAGCAACCCATAATCTACTGTCAACACCAAAAAAAAAAAAAAAAAAAAACACAGCAACCCATGGTCAAACCCATTAAAAAAAAATCACTATCGGAGCCATCAGAGCTCCAATTCAAACCTTTGTTAAATCCACCATCAACCGATCCACGCCGATCCACCATCAAACCCACCATCGGAGCTTCGATCCACGCCGATCCAAACCCACCATCAACCGATCCCAGCCCACCACCATGCCTAGATCAAACCATGAACCCAACCCAGCTCCGGTGCAAGCCTTGAACAAGAAAGAGTGAGGATTGAGAGGAAGAGGGACTTTGCAGAAAAAAACACCACCACCATGCCACGCCAAGATCCGCCATAAACAGGCCACCACTGCACACCGAGAGAAATAGGGAGTAGGAGATGGAGAGACAGAGTGGGAGTGAGGGACAAAGGACTGACGGAATAAAGAACTAATATTTCATTTTAGAATTGTGCTACAATGCAATTCTAAAGGTAGAATTGCACTATAGCACTATTGGAAATTTTTTTAAAATAGTTGAGTTTTAGAATTCCGGATGAAGCATGGTTTTTGTGTAAAAATTGTAAAGTTATCCTACATATGCCATTTACAAGTCCCAGTGCGAATGCTCTTACATGATCAGATGTATTTTACAAGTTCTAAACTCGTAAGTTGTAACATTTATAAAATAAAATAATAATAATAATAATAATAATAGAACCTATAATCCATATATTAATTAATGGATGGGCTGGGGCAACTAAGCTATAGATTATTAGATTGTAGCTAAGATTTGGAGTTCTTTATATTATTATCCAGAAACTCAGACACACGAAAAGCATACACAGTTCATTGTACCATATCATCTCAATAAAATACTTGCTGTTTTTATATGATGAAAACCAACCATTTGAGAGAAAAAGATTTCTTTTTTATAATAGACAGTACGCAGTAGTAGTTATTAGTTTAACTTTTATTTGATTAAAAACAAAATCAAAAGATTTAGTTGAGAAAAATTAAAGGATTACCCTGTCATGACTCATGAGTCCCATTTCAAATTTTAATTCAATCAATAACCAATTTAAAATTGGTTGTAGTCTAAGTCTACAACCGTTGAATTGTATGGTTTTACGTTCTTAATACATATGTCAAATTTTGTGTCAATCAGATATTATTTACACTACAAAAAATACTGCCTATAATGGCGTTTTTTTAGTGGCATTCATAAAAAACGCTGCTTAGTTTATATATAACCACGTTTGAAGGCTCTATAGTGGCATTTTGAAACACTGGGCCTATAGCAGCATTTCAAAAATGCCACTATAGGTCATGGGTCTTACAAAGGCCAATAGTAGAGCATTTTGAAACATTGAGCCTATAGCAGCGTTTCAAGAACGCCACTATAGGTCATGAGTTTTACAAAGGCCTATAGCTACATTTTGAAACGCAACTATAGACCTAGTTTTTTAAAAAATAAATAAATAAATTCCAAACCTGAAAAAAAAAAAAATTGTGTTTACAAATAATTTGAGGACTTGTAGTGGCGTTTATAAACACCACTGTAGGTCCTGGGTCTTACAAGGGCCTATAGTGGCGTTTATCATATAAACACCATTATAGGTCCCAAAAAAAAATTAAAAATTAAAAAAAAAAAAATCGAGGACCTACAGTGGCATTTATAAACGCCACAATAGGTCCAGGAAAAAAAATTGAGCACATACAGTGGCGTCTCTATAAGTCCAAAAAAAAAAAAACCCAAAAAAATTATTTTGTTTGAGGGCCTAAAAAGTGGCGTTTATAAATCATAATTTTATTTATTTATTCCCCTTTTTGGCTTTAAAAACCATAATTTTCACCCGTTTATGAGTTTTAAGCATTATTTTGACGCGTTAATCGAGGTCAGACAAAATACGATATCGACAATACCATCCAATGGTAGATTTGTGGAAATTCACTTCTAATAAAAAGATATTGAGTAAGGTTGTAGTTTAAGACTATAACTAATTTTGTAACTTAACTATGTCCTTATTATATGTTAAGGACTCATGAGTAGAACTCACCCTTGAAAACCGGCTTGCAAGGGGAGAGTACTCAAGAGCTTATAAACACATAGTTAAGCTTATACTTAATCCATGTGGGACACTAAGATCATAATATACCACCACGCTTTGCAGTCGACGTCCATGACAACTCACTCTAGCGATACTGACCCAATGTTAGCCTTTTCTCTTTTTGATGGCTATACTCACCTGTCAATAATTTTAATCTAACCTCTAGGTCACCCCCACCAAGACTTGACCACAAAACCGCAACTCATTTGATCTCATACTCAATGAACTATTTCTGATTACTTAACGTGGTGGTTGGCTCTGATAAAATGTTACAAACCCATGGGTAGAACTCACCCTTGAAAATCAGCTTGTAAGAGAAGGGTATCCAAAAGCTTATACTTAATCTCTGTGGAACACTAAAATCATAACACAATATTATATGGATAAGCTTCACATTGATTTTCATATATTATGAACACAAAGCAAATAGGCCTTTAATATTAGTATAAATCATCATCATCAGCATGACTATATATCATCATCAGCATGACTATATATGACTGGTCAAGAACCTCAATTTCACCCATGTGAGAAGGGAAAATTCTTAGGTAGTTCCGGAGTATTGTGAAATAGTACTCCCTCCTCTCACATTCATGGTGGACTTTATCATGAATTTAATGAGCGGACCCCACTATGAATATGAGAGGAGGAAACATCATTCTCTGTACTCCGAAAGTACCTAAGAATTACTCTGTGAGGAGTACCAACATGGCAAAAGAAAAGTTAAAAATAAAGACAAGCAAGTAAATAAATGGAAGGAAAACAAGAACGCTATCTGCTTATTAATCAATTATAAGATTAATCAATTCAAAATAGTGGTGGTTAGGTTTTGTGCAGTGGCAGCGGTATCACGTATGTGGTGGCGGCTGGCTTTGGTGTGTTAGTAGTTGTATGTGTTGAGAGAAGATAGAAAAATGAAATATTTAAATGAAGTAAGAAATTAATAAAATATTGAGTTAGATGTGTGTGCATAAAAAACATGGATAGATATATAAACTAGAAAAAAATAGAGCTTTTTGAATTGGTTTAGCTAAAAATCAGAGGAGGCTAAATGCTCTAATGACAATAAACAAAATGACTAATTTGACTAGGTTACAAAAATTACCGAATTAAAATGGCCAACTTAAAATTTAAAGGACTAAAATGATTTTTGGGCAAAGTTATCTAACTACAATAACCAACTTCAAACTTAAGGAACTAGAATAATTTTTAATTTAGATAAAGTTAACAGTGTAAATTGCACTTTTGTATTTATTTTTATATTATAGAAGGTAAGAGGGAGATTAAAACATCTTTTATTATTAGCAAAAATTTTATAACTTATGAATTTGATTAGCTTTATAGTTTAGTTTAATTAATTTTTGTAATATTCATTGCATTTTTCTTAGTATTTAATTTCTTTATTAAGATAAAGAGTTTAAAAATTATAAGATTTAGAGGTATTTTTTTTAGAGAGAATCTCTTTCTGGGTACTTAAAGACTAATTATTAATTATTATTATCTTTTAAATTTACAGCCTCTATATCTTTAATTATGAACAATTCAAAAAAAAAAAATTAAAGAAGAAGTTTGCATCACCCTTATTTATTTTCTATGTTTTCCTTTTTTCATTAAGAAATGTTTATTCTATCATGTCAACAATTGTAATCCCATATTAATTCTCTATGAATTAATTTTTAACTTTAACAAAGATTAAAATAAGAAAATCCCACCTTCTTTTGCCAAAAGAATTGACCTTTGGGGGACCATCATTTTTTGAATTAATTTTTAACTTTAACAAAGATTAAAGATAAAGAAGATCCCACCTTCTTTTACCAAAAGAATTGACCACCATTTTTTGAATTGGGAAATGATCTATATAAAGAAACTTGAGTGAGTGAGTGAGCACGGAAGAAGACTTAGGAGGAATATTCCAATGCCACTGCTAAGACGACCAGAATAACAAATACTAGTAGTTATGGGTGTTCATGTAAGATGTAATAATTGATTATATTTTTCTTTTTAAGTTCTTATTAATATTTGCTAGTGTTGTGTTAGGGTTTTGGTGGCTAAGCTTATGCTGCACACTATATAGGAGTACTAGTTTTGTTTTTCTTTTGTAGTATTATCCTAAAATGCATCACCAAAAGGGTTTCAAATAAGCATCACCAAAATCAGCATGCTTTCTAAATGTACTGCCTTTTATGTACATGGTGATGAACAATATTAAGCAGCTATTGCTCTATTTTATTTATCCCAGAGGCGTATTTATTTTTGGTTTGTCTTAAATTAACACAAGTCAAAATTGCAAATTTTTCTTGGCAACCAAATAGATAATTATGGAAGGAATGTGAGGGATCACAGAATCTTGAGTGAATTAAGTTAGGTTTTGCCCTCTTACAAAATCAAAAACGCAAACACAAGGAAAACAGTAGAGAGAGAGAGAGAGAGAGAGACGGTTGATGATGTGAGTTGTGACTGACAATAACAGTAAGGGGGTGTTTGTTTCACCTGATGTTACATTACGCCATAATATTACGTTATTGTAATTTTACAATAATGTAATCTTAATATAAGAATACAACATTATAATATTTTGGAGGGTAATGAGATTAAGATGATGTGATATATTCTATAATTTTAAATTATGATAATGCTAGAAAAAATAAAATAAACCAAAAATCTTATTGTCACATCATCATAATTAGGTGTGGTAATTCGTGTTTGCGTGTCGGGTTCGTGTTGTGTTGACTTATGAGTATTCGATTATATGGGTTAATACTAACCCGATATGTTTATTAAACGAGTCAAAATTCTTCAACTTTAACACAATCTATTTAATAAATAGGTTAGCATGTCGATCTGTTTATCAAATTTTATCAAAATGAAAATTTTTTTTTATTATTAACCAAATTTATATGAATTATGAAAAACCAAACAAATAAATATTTTTAATATAAAATTTAGAACTAATGAGTAGCTGTATCACAAATAATCATTCAAAACTAAAACATATCCCAATATAACAAATAATCAATCTTAATATGTCAAACAAAAAAACAACAACTAATAAGTTTATATATTTAGGGTTTGAATGGTATATTAGTAAAATGTCATTCAATTAAATGGGCCAGACAAGTCAAATGGGTTCTATGTAATGGACACTAGCCCAACCTGTTTATTAAACGGGTCAGTTTTGTCAACCTGAATATGACACTAACTCATTAAACCTCAATCCACAACCTACTAATTTCGTGCCGTGTCATGTCAGGTTTGCGGGTTGTGTCCAATTTTGCCACCCCTAATTGTAATGTGCATCACATTAAGGGTACATCACAGTAAATCAAATGCTCCTTGAGGGTTGGGTAGGGTTGGGCTGGGCTGGTAGCCTGAGCCTATGTCTTATCCTGTGTTAATTTAGAACCACAATATATATATATATATATATATAGGTGCCAAAAATAAGTTGACATAATACAATGAATTTTGTAGTGGCGGGAACTTGAATCAAATAACCTAGCACAGTTGAAGTTGAAGAAAAAGACAAGGAATGATGAAGAATACTGGTCCTCGACTAAAATCCGAGGACTGATACTTGTGTTGAACTAATCTCAAGAATAGTTTCCTACAGTATTCCTCTTTCTCTCTTGGATTTTTCTAAACCCCTTCTTTCAGAACTCAGAAGGATCCCTTACATTATATAACTGCTTTCTGCTGATCTTGACCCTCCATTTGTTGATTATGCTGGCCACTACTGGACTGCTTGTCCCATCAGACGCCCTCCCAAGTCTTCTGTGAGTTGCGGCAACCAAGACTACATTGTTCAAGGGTTTTCTTCACATAAATGCGGTCAAGGGTTTAGTGGGGTGCATTAAATGTGGTGGCAGCTACCATCCCTCCAATCACGTCAGGGCTAACCCCCACTCTGAAACTCTTCCTCTATAGTATAGCCCCCTCTAGTGATGTGCCATTGATGTTGGCTCGCCTCTCTAGCCTTATCATCTGAGTGTATGGTCTCCTCGGAATAGCATTGGCCTCCTCGGCCTCAAGTATGACATGTGGCATTATTATCTTATTAAATTTCTGTATCCCATAATAGCTCCTAAAAACTCCGGTTTTTCCCTCTTATTTGAGGAGAAAAATGGGGTTTTGATCCTGAGTGATTGGCTTCACACACATCTTTGTTTTTCCTACGTGAGAACGTTACTTCGCATTCCCTGCAACCGTTCCTGGAGTTTTGGAGTCCGTAACGTCTCATTAAATGCTCCATGTGGCACCTTGCCTCCCACGTCTTATGATGAGATGGAGATCTTACGACTATTATTTCTCCTTGAAATTTGGGCGGGGTAACTCCCACTTAACTTTGCCTCCTATATAAGGCGCCTGGGGGATTCATTTCTCCCACTTTCAAAATCTTCAAACTTTTAAAAAGCTTCTAAAGTGACTCTTGCCATTATTTTCTTAAGTTCCCTTATTCTTAGGTTCTTTTCTCCCTGACTAGTCTCCTCGACCTTCTGTTTTCTATTTCTTTCTTCACAAAAATTTAAGGCAACGTGGTCAAACAATTTGGACAGTAGGCATGTGCCTTGTGGAATCACCATTTGCAGTAATGCTTAGATTCTTTTCTTCCTCATTAAGTTCGAATAAACTTTTACTGCAAACGAAACACAAATCAATCATTAGGGTTAAGAATTCTAAGGGGGCAATGAGTATGTCTGCATGTCCAATGGATAGGATCATCAAAAATAACAATATTTACCTAAATAAAATTTAAAATTCAGGAGAAAATAGAAAGATAGAGATTTATATTTTAGTATTTTACTATGGTAACATTTCTTTATTTATTATATTGTTAAAGTTATCCCAATTACATTTACTATCGTATGAACTTATAAATTTTTTGTAATAAAATTTATAATAATTTAGACATTTTTATTATATTAGAAAATAGTAGTTAAGAAAATACTAAAATTATTGAAAGTTTTATTTATAACATAAAAATAAATGTGATTAATTAATACCAAAAAAAAAAAATTATCTTTTCTACTTTATAAATACAATATGATTGAACATATGAAGTTCATTCTATTGATAATTACTCTTTATCATCAACAAGAATACTAATTATTTGTTTTGTGTATTTATATTGCCACTAAGTATGGCTTACTCCTATTAACATAAAGAAGTGTTATGTTCATAACATTTTTACAATAAATCTTATGTTGTAAGTTATTTTTTGTTCTTATTTGAACTCACTATTAAAATTATTTTTTCACTCACTAAAAACAACCAGTAACAACCTACCATTTAAGATTTGTTGTGAAAATATTATGAATATAACATTTCTCATTAACATAATTCATAATTAAAAAAAAAAATTATTACCAAAAGAACTTACATAATTAAATGCAGTCCTTCATCTTCATACACAGTCCTAAGTTTAAAGACTTGTTGGATTTCTAGAAACAAAAGATATACCCAATGTCCTTCTTTTATTTATTAAGAATATATTTGGGATGTTATATATGTAGCTGAGGTACTCTTTAGAGATTGTATGGTAAACTAAACCTTGTTTAATTTTAATAATCAACTCCATTTGGAGTGGGTCTACTTGTTAGGCTCCACTAACATCATGGGAGATGTGTGAGCTTAGTGGGGAGAGTGGAGCGAATTTCAAGGAATTCGACCCACGTTTGAAAATAGTGGATTGTGGTCCAATCGTTTTGGGCTTGTAGAAAATACTCTAAAATTCACTAAGTGTTGGTTGGTCGTCTATACCTTCTTGTGATATCACTACAAAAAAATCGACCTGTCCCAGCGTTTTTTTCCTAGCATTTTTACAAATCGCCATAATAGATAAGCCTATACCAACGCTTTTTGAAAACGCTAGTATAGGAAATCCTATTACAGCGGCTCTATCCCGGCGCTTTACAAAGCGCTGCAATAGGAGGCCTATAGCGGTGTTTTTCAAAAACACTGGTATAGGAAGCCCAAAAGCACTGGGATAAGGTTACTGATTTCCCTTATGGGGAAAGACCTGTCCCAGCGCTTTTAAAAGCACTGGGATAGCTCTTTCTCCATAAGGGAATGGAGATGACCTATCCTAGCATTTTTAAAAGCGCTGGGACAGCTCTTTCGCCATAAGAGAATGGAGGTGACCTGTCCCAGCGCTTTTAAAAGCGTTGGAATAGGGTACCTTGTTCCAGCGCTTTTAAAAGCGCTAGGACAGGTCATCTCCATTCTCTTCTGGCGAAAGAGCTGGGATAGGATCAATCTATTCCAGCACTGGAATAGGTCACCTAAAGCGCTGGGATAGGTCACCTAAGAAATGACCAAATGACCCCTAAACCCAAAAAATGACCAAAATACCCCCGAAACCTAAAAATTACAAAATACCCCCAAAGCCCAAAAAAGAACGAAATTGGTAAATAACCATAAAATCTCAACTATATAGTTAGTTGTCAATAGTTTTAAACTATATTTTTTTCTAGCATTTCGAGTTTAAGAAACTCGATTTAGAGGCTATAAATCGAGTATTTAAGGGTCGATTTTCATATTTTGATCGGGTTTGAGTTGGCATTTTTTCCACGTGGCATCCACGTGGAAATCGAGTCTCAGAGGCTCGATTTCTAAGCCAATATATATATCACACCAGCTCTACCGAAAAAAAATAAGAAATCAGAGCCAGAAAGGGGAAAAAAAAAAAAAAAAAAAAAAAAAAAAAAAAAAAAAAAAAAAAAAAAAAACCCAAAAGCAACCCCAGGTCGGCGAGCCGCAGGCCGGCGCCAGCCCCAGGTCGCCGCGCGACCCAGATCTTCTGTTTCTGGGTTTTTTTTTTTTTTTTTTTTCCTCTGATGAACACATGCATTTGAGCTTGATCTTTTTCTGGGTTGTTTCTCTGTGATCTGATTGTATTTCGGCGACCCAGGTCTTCTGTTTCTGGGTTTTTTTTTTTTTTCTCTGATGAACACCTGCATTTGAGCTTGATCTTTTTCTGGATTGTTTGTCTGTGATCTGATTGTATTTTTTTTTGGTATTTCGGCTTGTACATGAGACTTGGAGAGTTCAAATTTTTTCAAATATTTTTGGTTTGGAAATCGAGTCTTAGAGACTCGATTTCCAGGTGGTGTGGAAAAATATGCCACATCAGACCATTTATGCCACATCAGACCATTGAAATCGAGTATTTGAGACTCGATTTACAGGCCAAAATCGAGTCTCAAATACTCGAGATGCTACTATATAATATAGTTTGCAAACCGGATCTACTAACTAGATAGTTAGAAAAAAAAAATTAGTTTACTATTTTCCCCCCCCCAAAAAATGACCAAAATACCCCAAAAACCTAAAATTACCAAAATATCCCCAAAACCCCAAAAATGACCAAAATACCCTCGAAACTTAAAAATGACTAAAATATCCCCAAAACCCAAAAAAAATTATCAAAATACCCCTGAAACCTAAGAAAATGACCAAAATACTCCCGAAACCTGAAAATGACTAAAATACCTCCAAAACCCAAAATAATGACCAAAATTCATTTCAAAACTTTTAAAATGACCAAAATAGCCCCGAAACTTGTAAAAATCACATATAGGGATTTGTTAATTATCAAATGACCAAAATATCGCTCAAATACAAAAAAAAAATGACCAAAATACCCTCAAAACCTAAAAATTACCAAAATCCCCCCTAAATATAAAAAAATGACTGAAATACCCCTGAAACCGATAAAATGACCAAAATACCCCCAAAACGTAAAAATTATAGGAATACCCCTGAAGTCCAATAAATGACCAAAATACTCTCGAAACCTAAAAGATGACCAAAATACCCCCGAAACCTAAAAATTACCAAAATACTCCTGAAATCCAAAAAAATGTCCTAAGGGTCCGTTTGAATTGAACTTATTATTGTTGAAACTGAAAACTGAAAACACTGTAGCAAAATAATTTTTAAATGTGTGAATAGTATCGTGGGACCCATTTTTAATATTTTTTATTGCATGAACAGTGATAAACAGTGCGTGAACAGTAATTTTTGTCCCCTGTACAGTGAACTCATGTGAGGTTACTGTTCACACGCAGGAAAAAAAAAAAAAAAAAAAAGAGGAAACGCTGAAATGAAAACGTGGACGTCGAACCCAAACGGCCTCTAAATACCCCCCGAAACCTAAAAATGATCAAAATAATCTTGAAACCTAAAAATGATCAAAATACCTCCCGAAACCTAAAAAATGACCAAAATAACCCTGAAGCCTAAAAATTGACGAAAATAATCTCGAAACCAAAAAATGACCAAAATGCCCCCTTAAAATTATAAAATGACCAAAATACCCCCCTAAACCTAAAAAATGACCAGAATATCTCTGAAACCTATAAAATGACCAAAATACCATCAAACCTATAAAGTGACAAAAATACCCCTAAACCTTTGTATATGGACGACCAATATCTCTTTGAACAACTAGCATTTTCTTGGACAACCTATTTTCATGTTTGTGATGCACCTTTCTATTTTCTCTTTTCCAAAGATTGTCTTAGATGTTATTAGGCTTGGATGACCTTTATGGACAAATGAGACTTGTTATAAATCAACATCAATTTTCATATTACAAATTTGTCCGAAGTAATAATAAGAGAATAAAAAATAAACTATAAGTTAATTTGGCATATTATTTCTTAATACAATGAACATACTCATTATTGTTGCTAAAATTAAATCTTGAAAATCATCAATTGTAAATAACACCACCCCAGTAATCACTCTTATATATTCTCAAATATTCAAGAACAAATCATTTTAAGAATTCTAATCCATAGGATAGGTTAACAGTTAACAATTCTGAATTAAATTTTATGATTTTGTTTTTAATTATATGTAATAATTAAAATAATTAAAAATTAAAAAAGAAAAAAGAAAAAAAGAGAGTTAGATACCTAGGCGCAAGTTTCACGTTTAAGATATTGAGCTAGTGTG
This sequence comes from Quercus ilex subsp. ballota, assembly GCA_032727855.1. Classification (NCBI taxonomy): domain Eukaryota; kingdom Viridiplantae; phylum Streptophyta; class Magnoliopsida; order Fagales; family Fagaceae; genus Quercus; species Quercus ilex. Next base: position 41,638,951 of record CM064917.1, read on the forward strand.
TTGTTTGACTGTGAAAACAGGAACAAAATTGGTAAATAACCATAAAATCTCAACTATATAGTTAGTTGTCAATAGTTTCAAACTATATTTTTTTCTAGCATTTCGAGTTTAAGAAACTCGATTTAGAGGCTATAAATCGAGTATTTAAGGGTCGATTTTCATATTTTTATCGGGTCTGAGTTGGCATTTTTTCCACGTGGAAATCGAGTCTCAGAGGCTCGATTTCTAAGCCAATATATATATCACACCAGCTCCACCGAAAAAAAATAAGAAATCAGAGCCAGAAAGGAAAAAAAAAAAAAAAAAAAAAAAAAAAAAAAAAAACCCAGAAGCAACCCCAGGCCGGCGCCAGCCCCAGGTCGCCGCGCGACCCAGGTCGCACCGCGACCCAGATCTTCTGTTTCTGTGTTTTTTTTTTTTCTCTGATGAACACATGCATTTGAGCTTGATCTTTTTCTGGGTTGTTTCTCTGTGATCTGATTGTATTTCGGCGACCCAGGTCTTCTGTTTCTGGGTTTTTTTTTTTTTTTTTTCTCTGATGAACACCTGCATTTGAGCTTGATCTTTTTCTGGATTGTTTGTCTGTGATCTGATTGTATTTTTTTTTGGTATTTCGGCTTGTACATGAGACTTCGAGAGTTCAAATTTTTTCAAATATTTTTGGTTTGGAAATCGAGTCTTAGAGACTCGATTTCCAGGTGGTGTGGAAAAATATGCCACATCAGACCATTTATGTCACATCAGACCATTGAAATCGAGTATTTGAGACTCGATTTACAGGCCAAAATTGAGTCTCAAATACTCGAGATGCTACTATATAATATAGTTTGCAAACCGGATCTACTAACTAGATAGCTAGAAAAAAAAAATTTAGTTTACTATTTTCCCCTGAAAACAGAAACGTTCTGAAAAAGAAAAAGAAATGTGAACGTTCTCACTTTTTTGACCCAAAGAAAAAAATTAAAATTTTTTTTCCTTTTACTATTTACTTCTCTTTTGTTTATTGTAATTTTTGGGGTGGCGGCCTCGTGTTTAAGCTTTTTCAACCATCTATAAGAAAGGCTTTAGTGTGTCCGTGAGTGATCAGTAAAGAAACTGCCCTCCCTGTGTTAGTAAGGGTTGAGGCCAGTTAATATTTCTGTTTGTAGCCTTGTTTCCTGCTTTCAATAAAATCTTTCAATTCAGCCAAAAAAAAAAAAAGTGTGTAAGAAAGAGAGAGAGAAAGAAATGAATGAAGGTGGAAACGGCGGTGAAAACCAGGGCGCAGTGAATTACCGGCGGATAAGGATTAGGAGTTCTTCATTTGCCAACTTACCTCCACCGCGAGGCAAGGTCAGTGAGAAAATCGTTGAAGAGGTTGTTGATTTGATCAGGGGCATCTTTCCATGTGTTCACTTCAATGCCAATAATCCCCACAAAGAAGAAATAATTAAATAATTAATTATTAGTATAATTCTTATGGGTTTTCCTCACACTCATGTAATATGTAATAATTTGGTAATTGGGTTTGGTTTCTTTTCTTTTATTTTCTTACTAGTAGTAGTACTATTTGCTAATCTTGTGTTATGGGTTTTGGGATTGGGGGTTAAGCTTATGCAAGACTACTGGTGTTTCTTCTTTGTATTGTCCTAAAGGCATCACCAAAAGCAGCATGCTTTATAATTTTGTATTTGTATACCGTGTATATATATGATGATGATGATGATGATGATGATGATGATGATGATGATAATGTTAAGCTAATGCTGTCTTTATCCAAAATGGTATTTTATTTTTGGTTTGTTTTCATTAATTGCATATTGTTTTGGCAACCAGACAGAAAATTTTGGAAGAAGTGGAAATAATTTAGATATTTGTTATGTGAGAGAGATCACAGAATCAAAATGTGTTGAGAATCCTATTGCAAAATCAAAAACGCAAACACAAGGATAACAAAATAACCTACGAATTTCACATTGATTATAATCCCCTAACCCACAAACAGATAAAGAGTGTACATGTGTGTGCTGTGCTAACCAGTGAATATGGTGGTGTTTTAGAGAATAGAGATGTGTCGGGGAATGACAGTACGTTGACTGAGCTGGGCATGTGGGCCAGCTCCATGCAGCAAACTTATTTTAACTTATCCTGTGTTAACCACTTAACTGTACGTGTTTTTGTCTTCTCTTTGTAACCGGGTTTGTTTAACGTGCGTGATGGATGTGATGTGATGTGGGCCGTTGGATAAATATGATTTCTGATAAGTTTGTGATGTGTGTAGATTTTTCATTTTTTTTTTTTGAAACAGTGATGCGTGTAGATTTCAAATCCCCCTTTTTCCTATGAAATTAGAAGAATCTGTTACTGTGAAATAGCATAAAATTTAAACTCAAAAATCACCTAAGTCAATCAAATATAAAAGTGTGTAAATATATATTATTGTTACAACGTAAACACACAAATAGAGACAGAAATAATTTGAGAGAGTAACAAAAAGTTGATAAATAAATCATATTTTAAAGAAATATACTGTAAAAAAAAAAAAAATCATCTAGTTTAAGTGTTTTTAAAAAGTAATTGTGTAAAATATAAAATGTAAATTCTTATACTAAAATAGACATGAATTTTTACATTAGCTTATATGAATGCTCTATAAAATGCAACTCTCAATCATAAAAGTTGTGAATTCTTAAGGGGTAATGAGCATGTCTGCATGTCCAGTTAAAAGGATCATCTCAATAACAATATTTACTTACTAAAATTTTAAAATTCAAAATAAAATAGAACAATAGAAATTTATATCTTAATTATAAAAAAAATATTTTTTAAAATGATAACATTTATTTGTTACGTTGTTAAGCGGTCTTGATCATATTTATTATCATATCAATTTATAATTTTTATAAAAAAAATAAAATCAGTAGTAATTTAAACAGCTTCTTTTATATCGAAAATAAATAGTAATTAGGATATTACTAAAATTATTGAAAATTTTACTTAACAACTTGGCTTAACAATAAAAGTAATTAACTAAAAGTCTTGTGACTCAACTAATCGACACCTCTTGACATCCAGTATTCAAATTCCTCTTCTCTTAATTATCAAATTATTAAAAAAAAAAACGTGATTAATACCACATAATAAATAAATTCCTCTTTTCTATTTTATAGATACAATATAATTTGAACTTATGAAATGCATTCTATAATGATTATTCTGTACCATCAAATCAAATTACTAATTATTTTGTTTTGTGTATTAAAAAATTGACTCATCAATTTATAAGGTCTGTATTATAATATTAGCAATATCCTCTACTTAGGCCAATGAGTATACCTCACTTCTATTAACATAACTTATAAAATATTTTTAAATATAATAACAAAGAATTTTATTATCAAAATAACTTGCATAATTGCAAGTTATTTTGATAATAAAGTTCTTTGTTATTATATTTAAAAAACATTCTCCCCTCTTCCCGTGTAATTTAAAATATTTATTATTCTCAAAAATAAATAAATAAATAAATAACTTGCATAATTAAATGCATATTTCTTCATCTTCATACGTGCTCCTCAACCTTCTAGTAACAAAGATATGCCCGATATCCTCCTTTTATGTATCAAACTTGTAGTTGGGATGTTATATAGGTAGCTGGGACTAAACGTTGTTTTATTTTATTTAATAATCATCCCCTTTTTTCTTTTCTTTTTTAAAACAAATTATTAATATCTTTTAGAGCTTGTTTGGCAGAAGGATTTTTGTTTTTGTTTTCAAAAAAGTATAAAAACAATTTTCAAAAAATTAAAATTGAAAATAATTTTTATATTATACATGTTTGATTCCCACTTTTAAGAAAAAATTTCAAAATCCAAAAAATATATTTATATATTGTTTGGGAGACTATTTCTATTTCTGGGATTATTATTATTATTATTATTATTATTATAATGATAAGGGAATGAAGCTTATCTACCTTCTTTTTTTTTTCTTCTTTTTTTTATATAATGATAAGCTTCAAATTTGAAGTGTGAAAATTATTTTGTGATAAAAATAAGCTCCTTGATTACCCCAAAAAAAAAAAAAAAAAAAAACTCCTTAATTTAAGAGATAGAAGACTTTGGACAAATATGTAGGATCCACTATTTTCAATTTATTTATAACTATGCCATTAAAAACATTTTTTGTATCTTGAAAACATTCTCTCAGCCATTTTCAAAATCTTGTTTTGAATAAGAAAAATATGATACAATTTTTTGAAACTGTATTTAAAGAATATCAGCCAAACAATATATTCAAGTGTGAGACTATACTCTTATCAAACATGCCCTTAACTTTCTACCTTTGTAATTTCAGTTATGAATAGTTTGATTTTAAAAAAAAAAATCCCTTCACTCTTATTTATTGTCTTTTTTTTTTATAATAATAATTACTCCTATTTATTTTACTATTCTAACAACTCTAATCCCGTAGGGACAGTTGAAAATTCTGTGATTTTGTTTTTAAATATATGTAATTTATTAAATAAATTAAAAAAAAAAAAAAAAAGTTAAATGCCCATACACTAAAGGCACGCTTGGTTATACTGAGTTGTTTGATTGTGAATTTGTGATCGCTTCATCTCCCACATTTTTTGGCCAAAAGAAAAATTATCTTTTACCTTTTACTTATCTATCTATCTATCTATACTACTAATAAGAGGATTCCCTAATTTAGTCTTCAACTTTTGGCATACTAAAATATCCTCATACAAATTCTAAAATAACATACCCTTTAGTTTAATTTTATTTCCTACAAAAAAGCAAAAAAATGTTAAAAGAGTAATACTATCTCACGCACAAAAGATCAAAAAAAAAAAAAATCAAATATATGATTCCTATTTGTATTTGTTATCTATTTGAATTCAAATTAATACATCAATTATGTTTTTTTTTAATAAAAAAAAAAACCTCATTTATGTACGTACACAAGGGGGGGGGGGGGGGGGAAACCGGTTTTTCTCTCCACCTATTTGTATTCAAATGTCTAATTCCTATCTGTATTTGTTATCTATTTGAATTCAAATACTTCAATTATGTTTTAAAAAAATACAAAATTACTTCTTCAAAAAAAAAAAAAAAACATTATTCTCACCTCCCATTTGTATTCAAATGTCTAAATCATATCTATATTTGTTATCTATTTGAATTCAAATATTTCAATTATGTTTATAAAAAATAAATAAATAATAAAACACACAAAATTACTTCTTAAAAAAAACTCCACTACCTCACATAAAAACTACTCATTCTTAGGAATTTTTATTTTTTATTTTTTAAATTATTTAAAACATTCCAAAATTTTTGTTATCCAAAATCTATATAGTTATCACAAATCCCCATCCATCCATAGTAACGTATATCATCTTTCTTTTGTTCAAGCCTAAAATTTTTTTACTTATCACAATTTTAATTTCAATCAATAAATTCAAATGTCTCATTGGTTTCAACTATTTGCAGTACAAATTGGCCTCATTTGAACATGTTAAAATTGCATCTACCCACTACTATCTGAACTCCCGTTAACTACTATCAAGCATATCATGTCTCCCACCTTCCTACTTCACAGATTCATTCTAATTTAACAAACCTACCCGTTTCATGACAGAATCAAACACAATAACCTTTGAAATTTGTTGAATTTCAATATTTAAAGGTACATTATATCTAATTTATTTGGAGAAAATAATTTTTATTGAGGTATGAATTTAAAGGTGTTTGTTGTTGACAAACAGCTTGGTGAGAGAAACAGAAATCGTCAACTACAAGCCCGGTCTTAATTTCTATTGAGATATGTATTTGATTCCTTTGTAATGTTTTGTAATGTTAAGCCTATTTTGATTGATTTTTTTGGTTTTACCTTGAGCCTCGTTGCATGCACAAAGTGCATATGATTAGTCTAGTATTACTAATTAATAACATGATTCTCCCTTTCAAAAAAAAAAAAAAACATGATTCTCTTAATTGGTTTCATCATTTTGTGTACCAAAATACCCTCCAATTCATATGTTTAGAAAGTTTAAATAATAGGGTTAGATAGGTAAAATTACTAATTGAAACATTCCTAAATTTATTTTTTCACTCTATCTCTCTCTCATGTAATTTTTTTTTTTTTTTTTTTATGGACTTGCAAACTTATTTCCCTTATCCATATCCCTTAAACTAGGCACTTCCATCTCTCTTTATTCCTTTTGAATGGCAAGTCAGTTACTAAAATCGAATATAAATATGGACAAAGTTTGGTTACAAAATTAGTTATAGTTTTAGACTACAACTTTACTTAATATTTTTTTATTAGAGGTAAATTTTGATAAATTTACCATTGGATTACATTTTCTTATTATATCCCCCATTCTTGCAAAATTTATAGAAAATTAAAGATTAATTACTATATCATCAACAAATTATTTAAATTACAAGTTTTTGTAATTTAAAATTATGCATAAAATATAAGTTTATAGATCATATAGTAAATAATATTCAATTGACACAAAATTTTACACATATATTAAGGGCATAAAGAACATATAATTTAACGGTTAGATTTTTAAGATATATAATAATATTTATTTTATTGAGTAATGTTGTAACCTTAAGTTATAATTAATTTTATAACTAAATTTTTTCCTATTAATAAATGTCTCTTTTCCTCTATTTAATCTTTAAAATATATATATATATATATATATCTTTCTTTTTCTCTCAAGGAATGAGTTGTCTTTTCCTACAAGGTAATTTTTTTAATGCTTTTTTAAAATCTTTTTATTGCTCATATGATTTTGATTGCTGTATATGATTTTTATATCCTTCTTTCTCTTATGTTTTTTTGAAATTTTTTGACACTTAACCCAAAAAAGTACTTCATCAAATGCGCAAAGCACGCATGGTTGAGCACCCACACTAGACGTAGGATATATGCCAAATGCTAAATATTTGGCACATATCCCACACCAAACTCAATTTTAGCCCATTTAGTAGATGTGGGATATGTTATTTTTTTTGCAACATTGAACAGTACCGTGACAAATTTGCCACGGTACGGAATGCATGTGGCAAAATTTTTTTTCTTTTAATGTGTAGATTGTGTTAATGAGTTGTAATAAATATTATTTTAATGTGTAGTAAATATTATTTTAATGTATAGAATTGAATTATAAAACATCTGATAAATGGGATATTATAAAATGATGTAGTAAAATAATAAAGTAAGTCTTTGATGTGATAAAATGACATAATTTTTAGAACATTCGCTACGGATGCTCTTAGGCTAGGTTTTTTCTTTTGTGTTTGTGTGTTTTTTGGGGATGAGCGTCCTTGTTAAGCGAGCTTTTTCAACCATTTTATTTGTAAGAAAGGGCTTAGCGTGAGTAAGAAAGAGAGTTCTCACTTCTCAGCAACCAAAGAAAAAAAAGAGTTAGAAAGAGAGAGAGTGAAAGAGAGAGAAAGAGAGGCAGAAATGAATCAAGGCGGAGATCAAGGAAGAAACGGCCCTCAAAACCAGCGGCCAGGGAATGTCCGGCCGGGGACTTGGCCTGATTTTGGCAATCTACCTCCACAGCGAGGCAAGATCATAAGGCAAGTCGTTGCCGATTTTGCTGCCGATGTCAGTAATGTGCTCAATGCCACAATTCCGTACGGAGGAATAAGAAGAAATAATTAATATGTAATATGTATATTTTAATGGGTTTTCCTTTCTTTTCTTTTTCTTACAGGCAGTGTTCGCTGATTTTGTGTTATGGGTATGAGATTGGGGTAGGCTATTTGGTGTTTGAATATTATGCTTTATAATTGTATTCGTACCGCCTATATATGATGATAATGTTAATCTAATGTTGTATTTATCCAAAAGGGTGTTTTATTTTTGGTTTGTCTTACTGAGAAAAGTAAAGTCGAATTGAATCTTTTTCTTGGCAACCAAACAGAAAATTTTGGAGATCACAGAATCAAATGTCTTGAGAGAAGTGTCAGGCTGTGCCCTCTTACAAAATCAAAAACACAGAACACAAGGAAAAACAAAGTACCCTACTAATTTTCACATTAATTACAATCCCCTGACCCACAGAGAGAGACACACAGCCAGCGTGTACTGTGTTGTGCTAACCAGTGATGATCTTGTTGGAGAATTGACACGTGGCGGGGAATTGCAGTACGGTGACTGGGTTAGACTGGGCTGGGCCTGTCGGCCACCTTCAGCAGCCCACACTCGTTTTGCCGTGTCCTGTGTTAACCGGTTTTTGTCTTCTTACTGGATTGTTTAAAGTGTAATTCAAATAAATTCTTTTCATATTTTCAAATGAGAAATACAAAGAGTTCAAATTCAACTCTTTCAAGTTTCAATAGTAAGTTTCAAATTATCCAAAAGTAAAAAAATAAAAGTCCAAGTACTTATCAAAAGAAATTTTGTACAATTAAGGTCGATTCTATATTAATGTGAATAATGTCTTCCACAATCTTTGTATGTTAAGTCTTACTTATTTGAAAAGATTTTCATTTTTTTGGCAAAAATATAATTTACACCCGCTAACTTTGCCTAAATATTACTTTAGTATTTTAAGTTTAAAGTTTGTTATTGTAGTCATGTAACTTTACCCAAAAATCATTTTATTCATTTATATTTGAATTTAGACATTTCAATCTTATAATATTACAAACCCAATCAAAGTAGTCCTTCCGTCCACTATTTTTAGGCATGATGTTGTATTTATGTATTGAGAATTAAAATATTATTCAAGTAATATTCTAATAATCGAGGAATTTTGAACTTTTATCAAAGGGACTAAACCTAACATTGTACCGGGCTTACACTCTTTGTTAAAGAAAGGAGGAGTGACTACTCCCAAGTATCGGGCCTCTTTTTTTCTTTTCTTTTTCAACCTTTCATGCTCCCCTTTTTTCTCTTTCGCTAGCAAATTAAGTTTTGATTTTTTGACCATCTCAAAGGAACTTGTTTTATTACTTTGGCTGCATCACAATTTAGAAATGGTGAGTGCAAAGATGGATTTTCCAAAACTTTTGTAAATTTTCATTTCACATGGAAGTGAAATACAAAGTTCCTTATTTCCTTTTTACTGAGAAAGATAAATATATCAGTAGAATAGAAAAGTCCAAAAGTTAGTTATAAATAATATATGGTTTTTATATTAGAACTTGTATTGGTTCTAATGCATTCAGTACATTTATCTGTTCGGATGTTGAGATGTAATCAAAAGTAAATACTATTGTAATGGGTCTAATACAATTAGACACTTAACTAAAATTTTGCCCTTATTTTTAACCCTTGAATACCCTACAAAAGATTTAAAAAGAGGAATTCATTTGGAAACAACTTATTTAACTGAAACTGAAAACTTTTTATTGAAAGTACTGTAAATAAATATAAAATTTAGATAAAATAGTACAGTGAATCTTATAAATAGTACAAAAAAGTACAATAAAATACATAAATAATAACAAAAATAAACTAAATGATAACAAAAATAAATTAAATAATAAAATAAGCCACTTTAAACTCACTTTCCAACCAAAGTGTTAGTAGGACATTCCCAAAATCAACAAAAGTTCATTTTGCTTGCTTATCAAAAACCAAAAAGTTCATTTTTGCTAATTGAGCAATGGCGAGGGAGAAAGTAACTTTTTATGCAAATTGTTAGGCAAGGCCGTCAAATAATTTGGACAGTAGTTGATGTGGTTTGACCAGTCACTAGATTCTTTTCTTCCCCCGTTAAGTTCCAACTTCCAAGAAACTTTTATGGCAAACGATGCGCAGCTCATCACAAATGTTGTGAATCCTAGGGGCAATGAGTATGTCCGCATATTCTATTGCTAGGATCTTCTCAATAACATTCAGCCAAAAAAAAAAAAAGGATCTTCTCAATAACAATATTGCTTAATAAAAATTTAAAATTGAAGAAAAAAACTTGAAAAAAATATATATATTTACAATAGTAACATATATATTTATTATCTTTAACTTTTTTACATTACTCAATTTGTAAGTTTTTTTAAATAAAATTAATAGTAATTTTAAATATATATAATAAAAAATAATAGCTAAGTAAAAATTAAATATATTAATGTGGGGATAAAAGTCCAAATTTATATATATATGGGCTTGGATCCTATTTGAAGATATGGGCACGTCCGAGGAGGAGAAAATGATTAGAAAAGGCCTCGGGCTAGAGAACCATGCAAGGAAGTGATGAAAGGGTATAGTTCGAGGAGTACATCATTCTCGGATATGATGAATACTGTTCAAGAAAATACCTGGGGGACTTGGGCAATCTTCCAGAAACTCCCAACAATAAGAATGAGCCTCATACGCGCATAAAGGTGATAAGAACAGGGAAATATCTTTAAAAAAAAGCTGCTACCACCACATTAAATGCACCGCAGTAACTTTTTTGGCTGCATTAATGTGGAGAAGACCCCTGAATAATGCAGTCTCAACCACCACCATTCACAGAGAGCCAAAGAAGATGCCTAATGGAATATGTACTCAAGTGAAGGTTTAGATGACTAACAAGTGTGCGATCAAGTTGTTTTGAAAGGAAACTATATAATGTAAAAGATCTCCCATAAGAGGGAGATCGAGAAAGAGAGAGAAGAAAATGTCTACAGTAGCTCTAAGAACTATATCAATGAAAGTTTTTCTCCTCGGACAGGAATTGATGGAACATCGTATACATAAAAAAAATCCTATAACACACGACATACATGCTAACCAAAAAACTACACAAAACATATTGTTTATAAACAAAATTATTAGCTTTATGTTAATGGACAAAGAAAATGCTAATTTTGGGATTTTGCTGAGAAATTATATATGAACACTTTTAGTTTCTATTCAAATGCATGTTCAGTTACAAAAATGATTTCTTAATTCTTTACCATAAGTGGCTAAAGTAAGATTCTACCAAAATTAAGCATAGATATTGAAGAAAGAATCTTGTGCTCAATCTGAGCTCCAAATCACAGTGGTTTCTCCCTTTAAGCCATAGAGGTTCATACTTCTCTTTACACAGTTCCCAGAGTTGCTTACCATGGGAGCAATCAACAACTTCATATGAAGTTCCCTACAAAAGGATATAAAAGAGTTAGACTACAAAAAAATTAATTTATACCAGCATGTGGTAGCATTTTCACTTATTTCAGAAAACTCCCTTGGTGGGAAGCAAACAATCTACTTGTGATTATAAATGCTTACTTATAAATGAATGCCCTAAGAGAGGGAAGAACATGGCTCATTAACCTTAGAAGATTTTACAGAAGAAAAAACTATTAATATTGGATTAGAAATATATATTTTTTGATATGTTTGGCTCCAGGTAGAGGATGAAGGGAAGATTTGAACTAAGGAATGTGGTTCACTCCTGCTACCCACTAATAATGTATCCCTTAGCGTGATCTTACAACTATTGCAAATTTATCATATAGTCCTTACAAACTGATGTGCAATCTTTGAAACAAACAACTAAGAAATTTAGGAATTTATTATATTATTGATGTAACGCCAAACACATTCATTGCCATGTCAGTTGTAAGCTTTTGTGGAAAATTGGTAGTAGCTTTAGCATTTTTCTATCTTTGAATGTCTAAATAACTAATGTAGTGTCACCAAATTGAATGTGCAATTCCCAGAATTTCCTCACTTTTTTCCCCAAGAAAGAGACATGAAAATAAATAGAAGAAAAGAAAACTGGAAGGCACTCTCTTTCTATACTGTCTACGCTCAATTCTTTTCCTTCTTTGACTAATTATTTTATGATCCCTCTAAAGGTCAAAATGGACACATCAATATAAAATCCTCTGAAATACACGAAATTAAAAGCCATAAGAAGAATATAAAAATACAAAACTTTATATCCAACTAAACTGAAAATCCTCAAAGAATACGAAATTAAAACCCAGAAGAAAAATATCAAAATTCTAGGGAATACCTCCATAGGTTTTTCTTTGCCTTTTGGTTTCTTAAACTGCTTCAGCATTAATGTTGGCAATGGAAAAGAATACTAAACAGAACAGATTAGGCAATTCCACAAAAACCAATTCTAAACAGAATAGAAGAAGAAGATTAAGAAAGAAAATCTCAAGCACATAGGTAAAGAGAAACTGCCTAAACTTTAATATATATATATATATATATATATATATATATATATAGAAGAAAGGAAAGAAACAATGGTAATTCATGAATAGCATACTTACTTGGTTTTGAACTCTTATTGCAGAAAAGAATATTCCACTGTCTAACGGTGGCCGTTAGCTGGCGGAGACAACCCTCTGTTCTGTATCTCCACACTTTACAAAACCCATACCCTAATAACAATTCAGGTGGTAGTTTTTGAACTTCTAGAGTGTTTCCTTGACTTCAACCAAGAATAGAATAGAAAGGAAAAAGGGTTAGGAATCAAAATCCCAAAATTGACAGCAAACATAATTATGGACAATAGGAAAAGAAATTAGTCTTAGATTAATTAAAAATTACCAATAGAGAATGGTCTGATACTAAAGTCGGGTCAGAGATGGCAGACATAGTCATGCCCTTGCAGGGTATTACTGTGTTGGGTCTGCATATGAGAGAGTGACAGTGGGAAGAAAGACAGATGAAAGAGGGGATAGGTTATGCGCAACGTATGAATAAATGCAAATCGTGAAAGGTTGGTTTTAAATTAAAATGTAAAAAAACACTATATAATAAAAATGGAAAATACTACTGCACAATTGTGTGTGAGATGAACTAATAACCATTGCTCTAATCAAAATACAACCAAAACTACAAATAAATAACTGAACATTCACACTGGAGTTTTGAAAATATTTGGCTACATATTTGTTTGAATCTTTGAGAGAGATTAAAAATGTTATCTTTAAAAAAGTTTTTTATAAGCCAAACATTAAAAAGGATCAACTGAGCCACAAATATCAATAAAAGGGAACAATGAGAGACATAGATATCAAAAATTCAGTGATCAATAAACTGTGAATTTCTCAAAAACTCTTCTCATAAAATAAAAAGAAAAAAGTTACTTTCCCACCAACAATGAAAACCCAACAGGAACTCAATATGCCACCCAAAAAAAAAAAAATCTTTATACCTATCAATGATGAAACAGAATAGTAATAGAGCAAAACCACTACAGCATTAAAACATTTTGTATTGCTTGTCTAATACATTAGGCATTCAGAATAGTCAGCTTCATTTACATCCTTCCTGGTATGCAAAAATTCCCATTCTCACAAGTGGGCAAATATGGCCTTAGCTTCTTCAACAACAGGTGGTGTTGTTGACGAACTTTCTGAACCAATTTGCAGAGCATTAATAACCACATTTGAATCACACTAAAAATATCTCTAAATTCTTGCTTTCAAGGAAAATTGGGTAAAATTTTAACTAAACCATTACCCCACCATTAATAATGTAGAGACCAGAAAAATTGGGCATTGCAAGCTTTTGCTGTATAATTCAAGTGGTTAGTTTTTTTTTTAATTGGGAAAACTAAAAAAACAGTGTCTTAACGTTGTGAAATAGTATAATTTATCACATTTTAATCCTAAGTTTTAAAACAAAAACAAATAGAAAAAAAAAAATCCTAACCCAAATACCTAAATGAAAACAAAATAAATTCTAACTCAAATACCTAAAAATCAAACCAATCCAACCAAATATCCAAACATAAAGCATATTTAAAATTCAATTAAAAAAAATTACTGGTGATGGTTCCAATAAAGTGGAAACTATACCTGCTAGTACTGCTTCTATTCAGACTTGGATTGCTTCCAAGGATTTGCCTTTCCACCTACAAACCAGAAAAAGAAAAGCTAAAGAAAAACCTTTTAATTTTTTATTACACAGATTTGAAATTGAAATCAATCAATGACAAATGAAATCTACAATTGAATCCAAGAGAGAATTAAATAAATCTAAATTTGTACTTGATAAATGAAAAAATTGGAAATTCTTCGCCAAGAACGCTAATTTATGATGCGTGAAGACATTGAAGAAACCAAAAATACTTTGCTTTGTAATCCACAAATTACCCACAAATTATACAAAACAATTTTAACTCAAAAATCCAAAACCAAACCAGAGCAACACATATACCCTAACTATAAACCAAGTCTAATCCTATAATTGATCAAAACAAAATCTGACCCAAATGGCTAAATCGAAACACTCAAACATAAATCATAGTTATCGTGTAATTTTAAAAAGAATAAAGAAGACTTTCACCGACAACGGTTCCGACTGCATGACTGTGGTGGCTGTCCTGAAATTCATCTTTCTGTCGGTCTCTGTTCTTCATCTGTTTTGACGGGATCGTTATCTCGACCGAAAGCACTTTCGATCTCTCTTTTGTAACGTTTTCGATCTATCTTTCGACCTCTGTTCTTCTGTAGTTTACAAAATCTTTTTGTATCTCTCTGTTCTTTTGTGATTTTTTTCTCTTTCACCAAACCTTCTACCATTATGGTCTGGGCTTTGGCTGATGAAGAAGGGGTTTGGCCGTGGAGTGTGTTTTGGAAGATGGAGAAGTGGAACAGAGAAGGGTCGGCAAAAAAACCTAAAATAAATATCAATGCAACATTCAATCCTATACTTATTTAATCCCAACGATTTTAACTGAAATAACTAAATCTAAAGCAATCCAAGCCAAAAATCCAAACCTAAATCATATTCAATCCCCAGATTTGAAAAAGAGAACGAAAAAAAAAAAAAAACTTTACTGATTATAGGTATACGGCAAAAAAACCAAAAGTAAATATCAATGCAACATTCAACCCTATACTTATTTATTAGAAACAGAAGTACCCAAACTAAAACCATTTTTTTTTAGTGATTTCTGTAATCTAAAAAAAAAAAAAATCAAAACCTAATGTAATCCAAATACCTAAATAAATTCAATCCAGCAAATCTCATACCCAGATCTAATCAAGAAAGAAAAGAAAACCTTTACCGATGGTAGTTCGGACAATCTGATGGTAACGTGTTAATGGCACTTAGTTTTCTCTCCCTCAATCTCTACTCCTGCGCGCCTTATGGACTGTCTCTCTCTATCTCCGTATCTCCCAATCTGATGGTAATGGTGTTGATGGCTTTCTGTAGGTGTGCGTTTGAGTGCCGCCATTGTTGGGATCTCTCACTCTCGCTCTCAGTCTCTATGTGTTAGGGTCTTCGGCGCGCCTCATCTTTCTCTCCTTTCTCCGCGCACCAATCTTTCTTTTTGTTTTGTTTTGTTTTAAGCGGTTAGTTTCCTTTTGTACCAAGAGGCTCCCGAACAATGTTTTAACGTTGTGAAACATTGTATTTTCATTTTTTAGGATAAGTGGGTGGGCGTCTGAAACTATGCCTCTCCAACGCACCATGCGATTTTTTTAAGAGTAAGTTGTATACGTGTTAGCATTTTAAGGGAGTGTTTTTTTGCCTATCGTGACAGCACTTGGTAAAAGCTCATGCTATTATATATAGTATTAGATTATTATTATTATTATTTTTTTGGTGCGGTTGAGGAAGGCTATTTTTTGGGCGCGTCAAGTTGGTTATTTGTTTTTTTTTTTTTTTTTTTCAATCATCTATATAAGAAAAGAAAGTGGGTGAGAGTGAAAGTGAAAGAGAGAGAGAGAGAGAGTGAGAGAGGGATAGTAGAAATGGAGCACGGTGGAAAACAAGGCGGAAACGGCGGCAAAAACCCGGCCACAGGGAAAGCTCAGCCGGGGCCTGGGCATGGGCCTGATTTGGCCAGCCTGCCTCCACATCGAGGCAACAAAATCAAAATTAAGGCCGCTAAAGAGGTTTTTGCTGATGCGATCAGAGCCATTTCGTACGTAACAGGCGGAAATTAGTATATATTTATGGTTATGGGTGCTGTTCTCCTCACTCCTCAGACCTCATGTGTAATCTAATGAAACTGGTGTTCTTTTTCTTCTCTTCCTACTTCCTAGTTGTACTATTTGCTATTGTTGTTGTGTTTTGGGTTTGGGAATTGGGATTGGGGGGTTAAAGCTTTATCTGCTTGTGCAAGACTACTGGTGTTTCTTTGTATTTTCCTAAAAGCTTCACAAGAAGCTGCTTTTATAATTGTACGACCGCCTATATATGATGATAATGTTAAGCTAGCTAATGTTGCGTTTGTCCAAATGGGTATTTTATTTTTATTTTTGTCTTAATTGCATACTTTCTTTCTTGGCAACCAAACAGAGAGTTTTGGAAGAAATGGGAATAAGTTAGAAATGTGAGAGAGGTCACAGAATCAAATGTGTCTTGAGAGAAGTCAGGCAGGCTGTGCCCTCTTACAAAATCAAAAAACACAAAACACAAGGATAACACTCCCCGCGATGCTCGGCTTTGCCACTCAAACTTCGCCGCCACAGCCACCGTACCGTCACCATTGCTGTCTTCTAACCAAACTCATCTTCCTTCTCCTCAAGACGTCGTCGTTTTGCCTTATACTGTGTTATCCGTACTTGTTTGATCTTATCCTCTGTCCAGTTTGTTGAAGGTGCCTGATGTATGTGCTGTGATGTGGGCCGTCAGATTAACAAAAAATTCCATAACTTTTGCAACAAATATTTTTTTAAAAATTGATAAGTCAAATCGTTTACAGTTTACCAACAAAAATAATTGTGATAAAAACTGTGTTATAAGTCAAAACAAGTTACTTTTTCAATTTCTTAAAATTTTTTTTTTCTAAAATGGTTTATTTATATATATCGATTATACATTAGTAAAAATAAATTCTTTTTTACATCTTTAATTTTTTAAATAAAAAAAGAGAAAAAGAAAAAAGAAAAAAGAGGGTCCTGCACTGATTTTTAGAGTACTGCGGTGTCTTATCACTTATGTACTATAGGCCTTGGAGGCTTGCAGGCCAGTGCAGTGGCCTTTCGTATGTTAGAAGGGTTCATTTGGGGTACTAGTTGGGGTGTGTAACTCTCGCATCTCACGTGTCTTCCATGAAGAGTTGGTAGCAATTTACAGGCTACTTTTGTTTTTGGCTATATGCCTTCTTTGGTGTATGTTGATTTAGGCTGTTGTCAGTGTTGTGTGTCTGTTGTAATTTCCATTTCTTTGTTGATTTTGGCAACTTCGGGGCTGTGTGATATGTCCGTTGGTTTAATACAATTGTTACTGATTCACAGGGCGGCTCTGTGCATTTTGACGGATAAGTCATAAGGCGAGGATTAGAAAGAAAAAATAAATAAAAATTTTCAACAATATTAATATATATATTTTTTTTTGAGCCTTGAATTTTTATTTTTTATTTTTTGGGATTTGTTCTATTTCGTATAGAGGGGAAAAAGAAGGGGGGGGGGGGGAGGGGGTAGCAGCATCAACAGTAGGGCTTGTATATGCCAAATGCGAGGAACATTTGGCATTTAAGCCCCAAAACTGCTCAACAATGGGAAGGCCATATTGCATATGCCAAATTTTTTTTGAGATTTTGCTACAGTATCATCTCAAATGTAAGATGGTAATGTAGCTAAATGGTATAAATTTTTTTTTTTTTAAATACTTCCTCTCATTAAAATAATTTAACCGGCAAATTCTCTTTCCTCTCTCATTTTTCTCTTTCTTTTCTTTCTCTTGCTTCTCTCTCTTTCTTTCTGCTCTCTCTTCTTCTTCTTGCTCTCTGATTCTTCTCAATATCTTCACTCTCTCTGGCAACTCTTTAGATCGGCGTTGGGTTTCTAAATTGGTGGTAGGTCTCTAGATTGGCGGTGGGTTTCTAGATCGGTGGTAGGTCTCCGTGTTTTTCCTTCTCCGGCAACTCTCTCTCTCTCATTTTTCCTTCTCTGCGTGGGTCAACAAAATCAACTTCCTTCAAGCTTCCCAGCGGCGAATCCGCTTCCTTCGAGCTTCGGCGGTGGTGGGTCTGGTTTTTGACTGTGGGTTGCTGTCATTTTTTTTTTCTTTTTTTTGGTGTTGATGGGCGGATAGGGTGGTGGTGGTGGTGGTGTTGATGGTCGAAGGGCAGTAGGTGCAGCGGCGTGGTTCTGGTCTTTTCTCTAGGGGTTTTTTTTTTTTTCTTCTTCTTGTGTGTGTGTGTGTGGTGTTGATGGGTGGATAGGGTGGTGGTGTTGATGGTCGAAGGGCAGTAGGTTCAGCGGCATGGTTTTGGCCTTTTCTCTTTTTTTTTTTCTTTTTTTTTTTTGGTGGTGTTAATGGGCGGATAGGGTGGTGGTGGTGGTGGTCAGAGGGCAGTAGGTGCAGCGGCGTGGTTCTGGTGTTTTCTCTGGGTGTTTTTTTTTTTTTTTTTGTGTGTGTGTGTGGTGTTGATGGGTAGATAGGGTGGTGGTGGTTGTGTTGATGGTCAGAGGGCAATAGGTGCAACAGCATGGCTCCGGTCTTTTCTCTGGGGTTTTTTTTTTTTTTTTTTTTTGTGTTGACGATAGTTTATGGGTTGCCGGTGGTGGTGGTGGTGTGCAACGGTGGTGGTGATTGTGGTTCTTGGACAGAAGGAAAGAGAGAGAAAGAATAAATAATTTATAAATAATGTGTTGTATTGGATAATGGTAATTGTGAGGTATATTATTTTATTGCGTAAACATATTATTTTAATGAGTAAGATTGAGAAATAAAAGTTGGGATGTTGGAGAATTGTAAAATTGTATTGTATAATTGATAAAGTGACCTTTTGAAATGGTAGAATAAGATGAGATATAGAAACTAGCTGTGGATGCTCTAGTTTCTAAGTCACAAAAATTTTATCTTTCTAGTTTTTTTTTTATATTTTGATATAATTCATTCCTTTTTTTCCCCTCTCCCTCAGATGTTTGTTTACTTTTTTTTTTTTTTTTTTGCTATAATTTGAGGTTTAATTTATTCATTTTAGTATCTTACTGAATTATTCTTTTTTTTTTTTTTAAATTTTAGAACCCATTCCCCGCCCCCGCCCCCCCCCCCCCCCCCCCCCCCCCCCCCCCCCGGGTCCCGTGTGTATTTGTTTTTCCAAAAAAATAAAAAATAAAAAATAATCTTATTGGATAAAATTTGAGGCCTTCTACAATTTGAAGGCTTTAGGTGGCCACCTAACTTTATCTGTTGAACTTCTTGTTAGTCATTTTCAAAGGAATCCACTCACCTGGTTTTAGCAAGAAGAGGAGAGACACAGCCCAATGACGCGAGTCATGTTCATTAATTTGCCAACCTAATTACAACACCACTTACCAGTGTGTCCCAATGACGCGAGTCATGTTCATTAATTTGCCAACCTAATTACAACACCACTTACCAGCTTTACCGATTTGTCATTTTCATTCTTTTGTTTTGGTTTTATCTTTTTTGTTGGAAGATGCCAATTTTCTTACAATATTACACAATAATAATATGATCTTCTTAGCTAAAGTGGTGAAACATTAAAATTCAAATATCTTCAAAGATCTACCCATATGACTATATCTTATGTAGGCCCTGTAGTATCTATGACTACAAGATTTAAATTTTTTTTTTTTTTGAGAAGAATCTATGACTATAAGATATAAGATGTAGATAGATTTTCTACCTATATCTTATATAGGCCGTGTGGTATCTATAAAAAATAAAATTCCATAATCAATAATTCCAATGCCAAAGCATATTGATATTTCACTCAGTTTTAGCCCTTCATTCAATATCCTACATCCCTACCAAAGTCTTGAACTGGGCGCAAGGTCTCACATACTACTTAGAGAACCTTTTACCCTCTTGATGTCCTATCAGCGTACCATGTATAAATATTTAGTATCTAAAAAGTTTACTATAACGACAATTTAAATTGAACTTCCTCCGACCTATTAGGTGATCGACAAGTAAAAAAAGAACAATTCATGTAGATTTTTAACATATGACTTATTTAAACAATATATGTAAATAGTCTCAAAATTTGTTACACACTGAATTTGATGAAATCCCTCCAAACTAGTTAGGAAAAAAAAAATCTTGTCCACTCAATATTTTTATGAAACAATCACTAGTGGCTCCAAGTTAGAGTCAGGGTGGTCACAGGACCACCCTAGCCTGAAAAAAAAAGTCATTATTATATATAAAATTTAAAAATTTTATGATTTTTTTACCTTAAAGAAATATGTGACTACTCTAAATTTTTTTAGGTCCAATATAATTAAACTTTGAACAAAGTTTAGCAATAAACTTGATTGTAGATTAAGGCTACAACTCCACTCAAATTTTTTTATTACATATGAATTTTAACAATTCCACAATTAGATTATATTTTTTTTTCTTATATTCTCCACGTTTGCAAAACTTCAAGAAGATTAAAGATAAATTGCTTATGTCATCAATTAAATGTTTAATTTTTGAGTTTTTGTATTCTAAAAATTATATGTAAAAAATAAGTTAATGGATCAAATAGTAAATAATATCCAATTGACATGAAACTTGATATGTATTTTAAGAACGTAAAAAGCATACAATTCAACGATTAGATTTTCAAAATATATAGTCATGTTAATTTGTTTAGTGACAGTTATAGTTTTAAGTTATAACTAAGTTTGTTGTCAAACTTTAGTCCTTTTAACAATATATTAGCCTTTTACGAACCCAAAAAAAAAAAAAAAATTCAAAGAAAAATTTTATTTAACTAAAATTTTGAAAAAGATATAGCTTGCAGCATTAGTAATGAGATATAACTATTTTTTTTATTATTAAATATTGTATAATTTAAGTTTTTTAATGACCACCTTAGAAAAATTTCCTGGAACCACCACTGGAAACAATGAAACCTATCTAATCATATGTGACCCTTAAACTTAAATGTTTGATTTTTATAAAAAATAAAATAAAAAATTCAAAGAAAAATTTTATTTTACTAAAATTTTGAAAGATATATAGCTTACAGTATTGATAATGAGATATAACTATTTTTTTATTATTAAATATTGTATAATTTAAGTTTCTTAATGACCACCTTAGAAAAATTTCCTGGAACCGCCACTGGAAACAATGAAACCTATCTAATCATATGTGGCGCTTAAACTTAAATGTTTGATTTCTATTAAAAAAAAAAAAAATTAACAAAATGATAGAACTTGGGTTCAAAATTTTTCCACTCTATTTGTTTTTAAGTAGAAAAAAAGTTCGGGTTCAAAATTTTTTCACTCTATTTGTTTTAAAGTAGAAAAAAGTTTGCACTTAATGGTTTTAATTTCTACATATAGATGAAATCTGTAGCATCTTGCTATTTAATAAAAGATGACAGGGTCTTAGAGCATTTACATCCATGAATGCTACTCTATCCCATTTTACCATCCCAAAAAGCTATTTTATCAATTATACAATATAATTTTACAATACTCCCAACATCTTAACTTTTATTTTCCTATTTTACTCATTAAAATAATATTTCTACACAATAAAATAATATATCCCACAATCACCCTCATTTACAATACAACACAAGTCCACCACCAGCAACCCATAATCTATTGTCAACACCCAAAAAAAAAAAAAAAATCACCATCGGAGCTCCAATTCAAACCTTTGTCAAACCCACCATCAACCGATCCACGCCGATCCACCATCGGAGCTTCGATCCATGCCGATCCAAACCCACCATCAACCGATCCCAGCCCACCGCCATGCCTAGATCAAACCACGAACCCAATCCAGCTCTGGTGCAAGCCTTGAACAAGAAAGAGTGGGGACTGAGAGGAAGAGGGACTAGAAAAAAACACCACCACCATGCCACACCGAGATCCACCATAAACAGGCCACCACTGCACACTGAGAGAAACAGGGAGTGGGAGATGGAGAGATAGAGTGGGAGTGAGGGATAGAGGACTGATGGAATAAAGAACTAATATTTCGTTTTAGAATTGTTGCTACAATGCAATTCTAAAGGTAGAATTGCATTGTAGCACTATTGGAATTTTTTTTGCAGTAGTTGATTTTTAGAATTACAGACGAAGCATGATTTTTGTGTAAAAATTGTAAAGTTATCCTACGTATGCCATTTAGAAGTCCCACTGCAAATGCTCTTACATGAACATATGTATTTTACAAGTTCTAAACTCATAAGTTGTAACATTTATAAAATAAAAATAAATAATAATAATAATAGTAATAATAAAACCTATAATCCATATATTAATTAATGGATGGGCTGGGGCAACTAAGCTATAGATTATTATATTGTAGCTAAGATTTGGAGTTCTTTATATTATTATCCAGAAACTCAGACGCACGAAAAGCATACACAGTTCATTGTACCATATCATCTCAACAAAATACTTGCTGTTTTTATTTGATGAAAACCAATCATTTGAGAGAAAAAGGTTTCTTTTTTATAATAGACAGTACGCAGTAGTAGTTATTAGTTTAACTTTATTTGATTAAAAACAAAATGAAAAGATTTAGTTGAGAAAAATTAAAGGATCACCCTGTCTTGACTCATGAGTCCCATTTCAAAATTTAATTCAATCAATAACCAATTTAAAATTGGTTGTAGTCTAAGTTTACAACCGTTGAATTGTATGTTTTTTTGCCTATAATGGTGTTTTTTTTTAGTGGCATTCATAAAAAAATGCCGCTTAGTTTATCTATAACCACGTTTGAAGGCTCTATAGTGGCATTTTAAAACATTGGGCCTATAACAGCGTTTCAAGAACACCACTATAGGTCATGAGTCTTACAAAGGCCTATAGCTACATTTTGAAATGCAACTATAGACCTAATTTTTTAAAAAATAAATAAATAAATTCCAAACCTGAAAAAAAATTGTGTTTATAAATAATTTGAGGACCTGTAGTGGCGTTTATAAACACCACTATAGGTTTTGGGTCTTACAAGGGCCTATAGTGGCGTTTATTATATAAACACCATTATAGGTCCAGAAAAAAAAAATTAAAAGAAAATTGAGGACCTATAATGGCATTTATAAACACCACAATAGGTCCAGGAAAAAAAATTTGAGGACATATAGTGGCGTTTATAAACGCCACTATAAGGCCAAAAAAATAAACCTTACCCAAAAAAATTATTTTTTTTGAGGGCCCAAAAAGTTTTTTAAAAAGGACCTATAATGGGGATTATAAATCATAATTTTATTTATTTATTCCCCTTTTTGGCTTTAAAAACCATAATTTTCACCCGTTTATGAGTTTTAAGCATTATTTTGATGTGTTAATCGGGTCCGGACAAAATACGATATCGACAATATCATTCAATGGTAGATTTGTGGAAACTCATTTCTAATAAAAAGATATTGAGTAAGGTTGTAGTTTAAGACTATAACCAATTTTGTAACTTAACTTTATTCTTATTATATGTTAAGGACTCATGAGTAGAACTCACCCTTAAAAATCGGCTTGCAAAGAGAGAGTGCCTAAGAGCTTACAAACACATGGTTAAACTTATACTTAATCTATGTGGGACAATAAGATCATAATATACCATCACGCTCTACGGTCAATGTCCACAACGACCCACTCTAGCGACATTGATCCAATGATAGCCCTTTCTCTTTTTGATGACTATACTCACCTATCAGTAATTTTAATCTAACATCTAGGTCGCTCCCTTCAAGATCTAACCACAAAGCCGCAACTCATTTGATCTCATACTCAATAAGCTACTTCCGATTACTAAACGTGGTGGTTGGCTTTGATATTAAATGTTATAAATCCATGAGTAGAACTCACCCTTGAAAACCATCTTGTAAGAGGAGGGTATCCAAAAGCATATACTTAATCTTTGTGGAACACTAAAATCATAACACAATATTATATGGATAAGCTTCACATTGATTTTTATTATATATTATGAACACAAAGCAAATAGGCCTTTAATAATAGTATAAATCATCATCATCATCAGCATGACTATATATCATCATCAGCATGACTATATATGACTGGTCAAGAACCTCAATTTCATCCATGTGAGAAGTACCAACATGGCAAAAGAAAAGTTAAAAATAAAGACAAGCAAGTAAATAAATGGAAGAAAAACAAGCACGCTATCTGCATATTAATCAATTACAAGATTAATAAATTCAAAATAGTGGTGGTTAGGTTTTGTGCAGTGGCAGCAGTATCGTGTATGTGGTGGTGGCTGGCTTTGGTGTGTTGGTAGTTGTATGTGTTGAGAGGAGATAGAAAAAAGAAATATTTAAATGATAGAGTACCAACCAAGCTAGTGGTACTCTATCGCCATTGGTCATCCCTTATATGGCATGAAGAGGAAGCAAATCTTTTCAATGTGGGACAAGAGCAAAAATTGCCTAGGCTCCAATTGGTCTAGCCCTTGCCCTTGAAGCAAAAAATGCCCCCACAAGTTTCTTTCACATTCTATTTTGGTTTATATATATATATATATATATATATATATATTTTTTTTTCACGGTCTGGTTCATCCGGTACTGGTAAGGATGAGGGTTTTTTTGTTTTGCTGTATATTTTCACGTTCTTTTTCATTATGTAAGGATGATTTTTTTATTATTATTATATAGAATTATTGATGTAGGTTACTGTGGGATAAGGATAAGGGTCACACCAATTCTCCAAGTCGATCTTTTTAATTTCCCTAAAATTTAGCTTTTTTTTATTTTCTTTCAAAAACAGATATCCTAAAAATTAGGTTTTTTTTTTTTTTTTTTTGTTATATTTCTTTTCTCGTTCATTTTTATTTTGTACATATGGATGAGTTTTGTTTTGGATAGAATTATTGATGTAGGTTATCAGGGGATAAGGATAGTTTTTTTTTTTTTTTTTTAAATTTTATTCAACTTATGGTGGATTTTTGTTTTGATAATTAGGGTTGTTTTGAAAACATGAGTTAGTGGGAGAGTGGTTTTATTTATTTATTTTTTAAAAATACTTATCCTTATCCCAATCTTTTCAAATACTACACCATGTTCAAAAAATAAATTACAATTATTTCTTATCTCTTAAACAAAGAAATGCACATTTATCCTTTTTATTTGTTTGAAAAAATAAAATCCCGTACTACTTTCAAATAAGTTATTGAAATCACGTTTTAAAAAATATCTCCCGTTCATCTCTTTTTTCAAAATTATCTTTTTTAGACTGGACTTTTATTTTGTTCCAAAATACCCTTAAAAAATAATCAATAACTCCTCTTAGAATTAGGGTCAACAATGTCAAACACCACTCAACCTCCCCTTAGAAACATAAACTCAGTGCGCATATGCTTGATTTGAATTTAAGTTATCATAATTTTTTTTGTTTTTTTGATAACATGTTATCATAATGTTGTATATGCTATAAAGTTTTACAAAAGTAATACATTTTACAATGTGAAAATAGGTTAATGGCAAATAAATCTAGAAAAACACGTATGACTTTAGTATTGAGGCTGATCATGTAGTGCCACAATAGCAAGTTATGATGCACATTCAAATTACACAATTATCCTTTATTTAATTTTTTTTAAAGGAATTCTCAAATCAAATCTTAAGGCCGTTTGGTACATGTGTTTAAACATATATTTTCAGTTTTTAAATAATCTTACACATATTTTCACTTACTTTTTTACTTATACATATTTTCAAAAAATACAAACAACATTACTAGAGCTACCCTTTGAGCACGTGCTTAGAGGGTCTTCTATTTTTTGGGTAAGGGTTAATTTAGAGTATTTATTATAATTTGGAATTACTACATTTTCCAATCACATAAAAAAAAAAAAAAAAAAAAAAACTTAGGGGTGTAATGAAAAATTATTTTACCACACATAATACTCATCACACTCCTAGGTTTTTTTTTGTGATTGGAAAATGTAGTAATCCCAAATTATAATAAATGCTCTAAATTAACTCTTACCCAAAAAATAGAAGACCCTCTGAGCACGCGTGTGAGCACATGTTCAGAGGCTAGTATATATATAAAAAGTTTGAGTGAGGTCTGGGACTCTAGAGTCAATGTACTATTTAGATTCCTCAATTTTGATACCTAAAATAACCTTATTATATCCACTTACAAATTTTTAACTAACGAGGATAAATATGTAAATTAAAACTCTTATACTTTAAGACCCACAAACTCACGTAGTTTTGCCAGTTTCTCTCATTCTTCTTCAGAATGAAAACATTTAGTTTAGCTCTACGTCTTCTTTTTTCTTCTTCTTCTTCTTCTACTTTTAGATTTGGTTTCTAAACAATTTAAATGAACTTTATCAAAGGCTCCAACGGCTTTTCAGGTTCTATTTTTTGCAAGTTGCTCATTATTTATTTTGTTTTTTTGTTTTTTTCTTTATCATTGACTTTCTTCGAGTTCTTACCTGCCATGGCTGCCAAGTACTTACCGATGAGTGAATGTGATTAGGGATTCAAAGGTGTTTGATGGTTGCTTATTATTCGTGGGCCGTGCTTGACATAAAAATTTCAAACAAGAGGGTTTGTGCTTGAATTGACTCTTTGAGAAAGGATATTGGTAAGGCTCTTTCTTTTTCTTTCTGCAAACTTTGTTATGGGTTTTTTTTTTTTTTTTTTTTTAAGAATTTACTCTTTTTAAAAAAACTTTTTAGGGGGAGGAATTTAAGGTTTTTTTTTTTTTTTTAATCTTTTTTATAGGGAAGTATGTTGGGTTACTTTAAAGAACAGAAAGGGGAAAAAAAAATTCTCACATCAAAATCACGGTTTTTTTAAATCTTAAACAAAAATAATTAAATTTAAAACAAAGTAATAAACATCAATTAGTTATAGATAAATTTCTCAGATTCCTAAGTAACTCTACTAATAGATTTCTTTAAGAGAAATGATATGTCTACAACATTTTTACAACATTTTTACAACAAATCTTAAGTGGCAAGTTGTTACTGGTTGTTATTATTGGGGCAAAAAAGTAATCTTAGTGTTAGTTTCAAATTTGAACCAATAACAACTAACCACCTGTGATTTGTTGTAAAAATATTGTAAAATTATTGTAAACGTAGCATCTCTCTTTCTTTAAATCCTAATCATTTTTTATCATAATGTCACACTAATTTGCCTCTTTCTTTTTTTTCTTTTTTTTTTAAGGGAAATGATATGTCTACAACAATTTTACAACATTTTTACAACAAATCCTAAGTGGCAGGTTGTTACTGGTTGTTATTGTTGGGGCAAAAAAGTAATCTTAATGTTAGTTTCAAATTTGAACTAATAACAACTAACCACTTATAATTTGTTGTAAAAATGTTGTAAAATTGTTATAGACGTAGCATCTCTCTTTTTTTAAATACTTTCAACAGTAGAAATCCTTAAATTTAGGTTTCCTTTTTTAGTTTCTTTTCACATTCTATTTCGGTTTATATATATATAAGATGGGTTCAAGTTATACATTTTCTAAACCATTGGATTTAAGTAGATCCAACAGTCAAAAAAATGTACTCATTAATGCTGATATTCTGATAAATATCTCATTTATTATCCTTATTTATAACATTCCATACTTATCTTTCCTCCCAAAAATATGTATATTTTTCTCTCTACTCTCTCTTTCTCATCCACTACACGTTTCTTTCACCTCCATTGCTCATCCACCTCCATTTTCATAAGGTTCTACCTTCGCAGCCATACAAAATCTAATGAATCAAAAACTTGAACTAATTAAACATAAGGCTGAAGTAAATAACTTAAAAATTGAAACTAACCTTTTGCAGAGAACAAATGAAGCGCTTGCACTGGAAAAAAAAAATTCCTCGTTGAAATTCTTCAGAAGCTTTGGGCAAAATTTGTTTGAATCGACCAATAATCACAAATATCAACGAAGCCTATGACTTTGTTGACCCAGGTGTACTAATTTTTAAAGCCCAAATTGTTTCACACGAATCTTCCATTCAATTCTATATATCCATAAGTCCATAATATTGGAATATTCAAACCCATCTTCACCCTCCACGTTATTTGACTTTAACTTTTGTTAATTTGTTTCGTGGAAATCAAAGATTTTGGTTTAATAGTTCTAATAAACTATAAAATCCAAACAGTGGCTTAATTTGAGCAGCCAACGGTTTTTTCCCCCCCCCCCCCCCCCTTCTGCTGGCGACCTGGCCGTGGAGGAGGAAGAGCGGTGAAGGAGAAAGAGATAGAGATGCAGAGAGACATGTAGTGGAGGAATGTTTTTTATTTATTTTAAGAAACGGTGGAAAAATAAATAAATAGAGAGAGATGTATACTTTTTTGTGTTTTTTTAGGTTTAGAGATAGGTATGAAATGCAATAAATAAGAGATAATTAATGAAGTTCTAATCAGAATATTAGCATTAATGAGTGTTATTTTTTACCGTTGGATCTACTTAAATCTAATGGTTTAGAAAATATGTAACTCTAAAGAGTTACACCGGGTGTAACTTGAACCCATCTCTATATTTATATATTTTCACGGTCTGGTTCATCCGGGTACTGGTAAGGATGAGGTTATTTATTTATTTTTTTCTTTTTGCTGTATATTTTCATGTTCTTTTTCATTACGCAAGAATGATTTTTTTTTTTTTTTTTTATATATATAGAATTATTGATGTAGGTTACCGTGGGATAAGGATAGGGGTCACACCAATTCTCCAAGTCAATCTTTTTAATTTCCCTAAAATTTAGCTTTTTTATTTTCTTTCAAAAACAAATATCCTAAAAATTAGGTTTTTTTTTTTTTTTTTGTTATATTTCTTTTCATGTTCATTTTTATTTTGTTCATATGGATGAGTTTTGTTTTGGATAGAATTATTGGTGTAGGTTATCAAGGGATAAGGATAGGTTTTTTTTTAAAAAAAAAATTTATTCAACTTACGGTGAGTTTTTGTTTTGATAATTAGGGTTGTTTTGAAAACATGAGTTAGTGGGAGAGTGGTTTTATTTATTTATTTTTTTTAAATACTTATCCTTATCCCAATCTTTTCAAATACTACACCACGTTCAGAAAATAAATTACAGTTATTTCTTATCTCTTAAACAATGAAATGCACATTTATCCTTTTTATTTGTTTGAAAAATTAAAATCACATACTACTTTCAAATACAGTTATTGAAATCACGTTTTAAAAAATATCTCATGTTCATCTCTTTTTTCAAAATTATCTTTTTTAGACTGGACTTTTATTTTGTTCCAAAATACCCTTAAAAAAATAATCAGTAACTCATCTTAGAATTAGGGTCAACAATGTCAAACACCACTCAACCTCCCCTTAAAAACATAAACTCAGTGAGCATATGCTTGATTTGAATTTAAGTTATCACAATTTTTTTTTGTTTTTTTGATAACATGTTATCATAATGTTGTATATGATATAAAGTTTTACAAAAGTAATACATTTTACAATGTGAAAATGGGCTAATGGCAAATAAATCCAGAAAAACACATATGACTTTGGTATTGAGGCTAATCATGTAGTGCCACAACAGCAAGTTATGATGCACATTCAAATTACACAATTATCCTTTATTTAATATTTGTTTTTTAAAAGGAATTCTCAAATCAAATCTTAAGGCCGTTTGGTACATATGTTTAAACATATATTTTCAGTTTTTAAATAACATTACACATATTTTCACATACTATTTTACTTATACATATTTTAAAAAAATACAAACAACATTACTAGAACTAGCCTCTGAGCACGTGCTCAGAGGCTTTTCTGTTTTTTGGGTAAAGGTTAATTTAGAACATTTATTATAATTTGGGATTACTACATTTTCCAATCACAAAAAAAAAAAAAAAAAAAAAAAAACCTAGGGGTGTGATGAAAAATTATTTTACCGCACATAATACTCATTACACTTCTAGGTTTTTTTTGTGATTGGAAAATGTAGTAATCCCTAATTATAATAAATACTCTAAATTAACCCTTACCCAAAAAATAGAAAAGCCTCTGAGCACACATGTGAGCACGTGCTCAGAGGCTAGTATATATATAAAATATTTGAGTGAGATCTGGGACTCTAGAGTCAATGTACTTTTTCTATTCTGTACTATATGTGCACAATGGGTTGTTTAAACTTTAAACTACAACTGTACTATTCATAATTAGCCGTGATTTAAAGTCAGCTATTGTTTGAACATAACCTAGGGGAATTGTGGTCGTTAATATTATGAGTAAACTACATAATTAGTCGTTAACCTTTATATTATATTTCAATTTAATTCATAACATTTCAAATGTGTTAAATTGGTCCCTAACCTTTTGGTATTGTGTCAATATAGTCCCAATCGTTAAGTGATAGATGAAAAATGCTGACGTGACTAACGGTTAAAATAAAATATTATTTTTTTGCCACATAGACTTCCACATGTATTGTCACGTCAGCATAATTTTTTTTTTTTTTTTAAGTGCATGTGTCCTCCATATATATTTCTTTTCCTTTCATTTTCTTTTGCTTTGCTTTCTTTGGGAACAAACGGGATTATAAACTCAGAATTGAAAAATTCAACATTATTTTCCTTACATTTTCTCAGCAACCAAATCAAGGGAAAAACCAAAGTTTGAAGCTTAAGCCACTCACCCAATTTCCTTGTTCTTCTTGCTCATTGTCCACACTATCATGCTTAATGAAATCAAAATTTTCCTCTTCTTTAATCGCAACCATTGATCAAATCTTTTACCCTTACTCTTCCTACGTGCGGTCAAAGTGATGTGCTTGTTGGCATTATTTTATACCTCTTCTTTAATCCCAGTTCCACCCAAAGATTAGAATAGTCCATAAAATTCGTTAGTGTTACTAACAATTTGTTGTTAGGCCTAGTGTTAGACTTTATTAGCAACAATTCAATTACGCCTATGAGCTATGAAAATAATAGTGGACTTTATGGAGGGCCTTTAAATATTCTACAAGCAACATAAATATTGTGTATTTGAAGTTTATTTCATAAATGGGTTTGTAGTTAGTTTCGCAATTTTTACTTTTTCATTAATATTGTTTTTCCCTTTTTGATTTTGAGAAAAACAATAGAGTAGAGTAGATTTTACCAAAAATTAACTTATTTTCAGTCAACTCTACTCCACTCCTCCTCTTTCCCTAATAATGGTGCATAACGGGTTTACAATAGAGATGTTTTTCCACTTCATTTGCCAATACAGAAATAAAAATACTTCTCCAAACATTCAATTACTTCCAGATATGTGCTAGCAACTATTCAGCAGCTCCTAGAAATGTGGTATCACCCTTCATAGAATAAAATAAAAGTATTAGATTCAACTTTGAAAGTAGTATTAGTGTAGTACTAAAAATGAGAATCATTTTTTTTTATATATTTTTTTGGATTTAGAAGAACAGAAGGTTCAAATGCTATCCATCGAAAAGTTGTTGCAATAACTTAAAATGAAAAAAAAAAAATCATTGCAATAAATTAATACCAATTATTTTTGCAATCTATTGCAATGAAAATTTTGAACTAATAACTTATTGCAACAAAATCATCATTGCAATAATTTGATATTAATTCTTTTACAATCTATTGCAATGACAAATATGAAATTGCAACAAATATATCATTACAATAACCTAGTATCAATTATTTCATAATCTATCGTCATGACAAAATGAAGTAATTATCTATTACAATGAATATATCATTGCAATAATTTAATCAACTTCTTTTGGCCAATTATTTGCAATCTATTTTAATAAGATTCATGAAGTAATAGCCTATACTTACAAGAATAAATTGGCAATTCCGGCAAGTTTACAACATTGCCGGCCAACGCATTAGCACGTTTTTGTGCTTTGGTCAACTCTTGCCTAGCTGCATGGACGGCACTCCAAACTTCCTTCATCGTCTGAAAATCCTTGTGATTTCCCTTCTCCACCATTTCTGTTGTTGCTGTGGACTGTGTAGAGTCGAAAATGGCTGTGGGTCTATGGATGTTTTGGGATTTGGTTCTTTAGCTAGGTTTTGCTAGGGTTTTAACAAGGCTTTTTATTCTCAAATAAAATGATGTCATTTTCTATGTTGTCTGTGTTGGGCTGGGCTTGAGAGTTGGGTTGGTTGGTCGGCTTTCTCTTTCTTTTTCTTTTTGTGAGTTTCTCTCATGGGCCAGACCTTTTTTTTTTTTTTTGGATATACGAGTTAATTTTTTTTTTTTTGGAGAATCATACATGGGTTAAATTGATGCTACAGACAGGACAACGCGATTGATTGATAAAATTTTAACTTATACCCTTTTTTAGGTTTAAAAATTTATTAGAATCCGTAAAATTTAATTTTTGTGAAAATATGGAGTTTTACTTTAGCTGTTGGTGATGGTAACAGTCATGGTGAAAGATTTCTCATTTTAGTTCTTTTTTTTTTTTTTTTGAGAAATTTTTTATTTTAGTTTATAATAATAATAATAACAACTTGACCAAATAATTTCATATAAAATTAGTTTTATGGAGGATGAATTTTGAAGATTTAGATAGATTGATACTATTTGTATGGAAGAACATGAAATTAGAATTAATAATCAGAAGGGTGAATTCATTGCTAATTTTCAATTATCATCATATTTAACTGACTATCAACCTGGTTAGCTTGTTAGCTGAATCCATTAACCTAAAATTTATTGTGTATGACGAGGGTCGATGGGCCAAACTTGAGAGATAAAAAAGTTATACTTTAAGACTACAAACCTAATCATGACTCATGGAAATACTTAAAGTGATTATAATAAATTATGCTTACTATACAATTTGCTAACTTTGATTAGCAAAAATTTCAGCAAAAATTTCACTAATCTTAACACATATCATTCTAATTAACCTCAAATTTGTAGAAATATGTCACAAACCCATTATAAGTAGCATAATATTATGCAAGAATTACTCTTAAAATTCACAAAAAATTTAGTAAAATTATGGACTATGAGAAAATGGCCAAATATAAAGTTACCCACAAAAGAAAAATGGTAAATTTGACATGTATGGGAAAATTATACAAGAGAAAAAGAGTGACCTAGGATGTGAAAGCACCAGTTTTTGTCATTGATGTTTGGTTTCTCTGTTTCTTCATCTCTTTGAGGGTTGAGAGCTCGAATGGGAATTGTGCTTTTGACCCTTGTCCTTGAGAAGTGAACTGGGTTCTCAAAGAAGAACTTGATTGTATTGGATTTTTCAAGGGTATATTTGTCTTTTCAGGTGTATAAGGTGTGGTATGCTGATTGTTTCTTTTGTACAAGTGTTGATCTTTTATTGGTGAAGATGCTGAGTTGAGTTTGTAATATTGAAGTATAGTATTCTTTCTCCAAAATGTGAGAGTCTCTGTCCTGAGAAAGATGAAAGAAAGAAATGGAGAGGTTGTGAAAATCAAAGAAAGAAATAGAGAAGCTAAAAGGAGAAAGAGAGCTGTTGGGTTGTGGGAGTGGGAGTGGGAGTGATTTAGACTATTAATGAAGAATCATTGAAATGGTATATGAACTGCATTATATATTGAAGCAATCACCCTGATATTCACTACAAGAAAAAAGACATAATACAACAAGTATTATTGCAACAAAAAAAAAAAGAAAGACGTAATATATATACTATTACACCTCTAGGTTGTTTTTTTATTGTAATAGTAACTTAAATTTATTACATTAACATGAGATTATAGCAATAATTATTATGTTACATTAAAATGTGTTGTTGTAATTTATTGCAACGAAAATCTATTGTTGCATAAACCTATTAATTATTTTTTAATAAAAAGTTAACCTATTGCAACGAGATTTTCAAAGTAAATTGTTGCAACATATGGAATTTATTGCAACGAAAATCTAGTGTTGCATAAACCTATTGCCTTAGAGTTTATTACAACGGCTTGCATTGACTTTTTTGTCGTTGCAATAACACTTATTACAACGACATTAATTATTATTGCAACAAGTTTTTTCGTTGTATTAAGTCTTTTTTCTTTTAGTGATTGTCTAAAACACTTTCAATCTTTCTTCCTTTTTCTTCTTTCTTTTGCATTCTAACTCGTATGTAGTAACAAAGGCTAGCACATCCGGATCTGATCGTCATGTCTCTAAAGAAGATGATCCGAAAGTTGATGAATGAGCTCGGAGAAGCAGTTGAGGAGGTGAACTTTGCTCAGTTGAAGCTGAAGAAGGCGGAGCACAATGCCAAGAAAGTCTTTGAGAAGCTCAAAGACATGAAGGTGCTTCCCTTTTCTGACATGGAGGAGGCACAGTT
Source organism: Quercus ilex subsp. ballota (assembly GCA_032727855.1). NCBI lineage: Eukaryota > Viridiplantae > Streptophyta > Magnoliopsida > Fagales > Fagaceae > Quercus > Quercus ilex. The sequence goes on from CM064917.1 coordinate 41,673,043, forward strand.
CATCCTCTATCTTCAGACTGAGTTGGGCTTCGCTGGAAAAGGAAAGCTCAACTCCGAGTTGTCAATTGAGGCAAGAGGCAGGCTAGTCCGGATTGCGGCACTCCGCCAACTCCCTTTAATTACAAACTGATTGGGAAAGGTAAGGGAGTAGGTAGAACTTTCGTCTTTACATATTTACTATTTTCTAGAAGGGCTAATATTGTGTGACAGGCACTTTAGATTGCACGAATGAGTTCTTATCTTTTTTTTTTCTTTTCTTTTTTTATCACATTTATGAAGAGTTTATTGGTACTCCATCTCTATTTTACCTTGAATTGGAATCTTGAAACTAACTAACCTCCACAACAAGTCCCAAGAGTAAGTAGTGAGCCAATGTCTTGTTTGTCAACATAGGTGAGTAGCATGGTTGTGGTAGTTTCACATTTTCACTTATGTCTTCGTTTGAACTTCATGATATAAAATTTATAGTACAATTTTGAGACAAGCATTGATTTAATGTTTTGTTAATTTGTGTGAATGTCATATGAGAGGAAAAATTTGCGGTCGACTCGCATCTCCCATGGTATTTGCCTTTGGGAAAAAAAAAAAAAAAAATCAATTCTTGCTAATTAGCTTTTGAGGTTTTGGACATCTATTGCAACAAAAATCTAGTGTTGCATAAACCTATTACTTTTTTTAATAAGAAAAAACCTATTGCAATGAGATTTTCAAAGTAAATCGTTGCAATATATGGAATTTATTGCAACAAAAATCTAGTGTTGTATAAACCTATTGCCTCGGAGTTTATTACAATGGCTTGCATCAAATTTTTTGTTGTTGCAATATCACCTATTACAACGACATTAATTGTTCTTGCAATGACTTTTTTCGTTGTATTAAGTCTTTTTTCTTGTAGTGATTGTCTAAAACACTTTTAGTATTTCTTCCTTTTTCTTCTTTCTTTTGCATTCTAACTTGTACGTAGTAACAAAGGCTAGCACATCCAATTCCGATTGTCATGTCTCTGAAGAACATGATCCGGAAGTTGATGAACGAGCTCGGAGAAGCAATTGAGGAGGTGGACTTTGCTCAGTTGAAGCTGGCGGAGCACAATGCCAAGAGAGTGTTTGAGAAGCTCAAAGACATGAAGGTGCTTCCCATTTCTAACATGGAGGAGGCACAGTTCATCCTCTATCTTCAAACTGAGTTGGGCTTCGCCAGAAAAGGAAAGCTTAGCTCCGAGTTGTCAGTTGAGGCAAGAGGCGAGCTAGTTAATTATTATTATCTTTTAAATTTACAGCCTCAATATCTTTAATTATGAACAATTCAAAAAAAAAAAAATTTAAGAAGAAGTTTGCATCACCCTTATTTATTTTCTATTTTTTTTTTCATTAAGAAATGTTTATTCTATCATGTCAACAATTGTAATCCCTTATTAATTCTCTATGAATTAATTTTTAACTTTAATAAAGATTAGAATAAGAAAATCCCACCTTCTTTTACCAAAAGAATTGACCTTTGGGGGACCATCTTTTTTTGAATTAATTTTTAACTTTAGCAAAGATTAAAGATAAAGAAAATCTCACCATCTTTTACCCAAAGAATTGACCACCATTTTTTGAATTGGGAAATGATTTATATAAAGAAACTTGAGTTAGTGAGTGAGCAGGAAAGAGGACTCTGGAGGAAACAATAAAGAAAGAGAGTGAGAAGAGAGGGTAGGTATATGGATCAAGGTGGAAGCGGCACTCAAAACCAAGGCACGGGGAAAGGGAATGGCCGGCCAGAGCATACTTCCTTTACCAACCTATCTCCATAGCGAGGCGGAGTCTTCTGGAAAATCGTTGCTGATTTTGTCGGGGGCCTATTCCAATGCCACTACTAAGACGACCGGAATAACAAATACTAGTAGTTATAGGTGTTCATGTAAGATGTAATAATTGGTTATATTTTTCTTTTTAAGTTCTTATTAATATTTGCTAGTGTTGTGTTAGGGTTTTGGTGGCTAAGCTTATGCCGTACACTATATAGGACTACTAGTTTTTGTTTTTGTTTTTGTTTTGTAGTATTATCCTAAAATGCATCACCAAAATGGTTTCAAAAAAGCATCACCAAAATCAGCATGCTTTCTAAATGTACCGCCTTTTATGTATATGCTGATGAACAATATTAAGCAGTTGTTGCTCTATATTATTTATCCTAGAAGCATATTTATTTTTGGTTTGTCTTGAATTAACACAAGTCAAAATTACATATTTTTCTTGGCAACCAAATAGATAAATATGGAAGGAATGTGAGAGATCACAGAATCTTGAGTGAATTAAATCAGGTTGAAAACGCAAACACAAGGAAAACAGTAGAGAGAGAGAAAGAGAGGGAGAGAGAGAGAGACAGTTGATGACGTGAGTTGTGACCGACAATAACAGTAAGGGGGTGTTTGTTTCACCTGATGTTACATTATGCCATAATATTACGTTATTGTAATCTTACAATAATGTAATCTTAATATAAGAATACAACATTATAATGTTTTGGAGGGTAATGAGATTAAGATGATGTGATATATTCTATAATTTTAAATTATGATAATACTAGAAAAAATAAAATAAACCAAAAATCTTAATGTCACATCATCGTAATTAGGGGTGGCAATTAGTGTTTGCGTGTTGGGTTCGTGTTGTGTTGACTCATGAGTATTCGATTATATGAGTCAACACTAACCTGACATATTTATTAAACGGGTCAAGATTCCTCAACTCTAACATGATTTATTTAATAAACTGGTTAGTCGTGTCAACCTATTTATTAGATTTTATCAAAAAAAAAAAAAAAAACAAATTTTATTATTAACCAAATTGATATGAATTATGGAAAACCAAACAAATAAATATTTTTAATATAAAATTTAGAACTAATGAGTAGCTGTATCACAAATAATCATTCAAAACTAAAACATATCTCAATATAACAAATAATCAATCTTAATATGTCAAACAAAATAAACAACAACTAATAAGTTTATATATTTAGGGTTTGAATGGTATATTAGTAAAATGTCATTCAATTAAATGAGCTAGACAAGTCAAATAGGTTCCTGTAATGGACATTAGCCCAACTTATTTATTAAACAGGTCAGTTGTGTCAACCTGAATATGGTATTAACCCATTAAACCTCAACTCACAACCTACTAATTTCGTGCTGTGTCGTGTCAGGTTTGAGGGTCGTGTCCAATGTCTTATCCTGTGTTAATTTAGAAACACAATATATATATATATATATATATATATATATATATATATATATATGTAGGTGCCAAAAATAAGTTGACGTAATACAATGAATTTTGTAAAGGCGGGAACTTGAATAAAATAACCTAGCACAGTTGAAGTATAAGAAACAGACAAGGAACAGTGAAGAATACTAGTCCTTGGCTAAAATCTAAGGACTGATACTTGTGTTGGATTAATCTCAAGAACAGTTTGCTACAGTATTCCTCTTTCTCTCTTGGATTTTTCTGAACCCTTCTTTCAGGAGGATCCCTTACATTATATAATTGCTCTCTGTTGATCTTGGCCCTATATTTGTTGATTATGCTGGCCACTACTCGAGTGTTTATCCCATCAGACGCCCTCTCAAGTTTTTTGTGAGTTGCGGCAACCAATACTGCACTGTTCAGAGGCCTTCTCTATATAAATGCGACCAAGGGGTTTAGTGGGGTGCATTAAATGTGGTGGCAACTACCATCTATCCAATCACGTCAGGGCTAACACCCTCTCTCAACTCTTCCTCTATAGTGTGGCCCCCTTTGGTGATGTGCCATTGATGTGGCCATGGCTCGCCTCTCTGGCCTTGTCGTCCGAGTGTATGGTCTCCTTGGAATAGCACTAGCCTCCTCAGCCTCCGCCTTATCCTCTAGCAAGTCTCCACCTCTTAGGAATGCCACTATGAGATCCATCCAGCTAGGTCCAACTTGAACAGACTACACCATGGTCGAGCTTTGGTCCTTCCACCTTAGCTTGTCTAATTCCTCCACTATGATTAACCGTGGAAAAGCACCATCAGACATCATTGTCAGTGTAGCTAGTGAGTCAGCATGAGAATTTCTGCATCGTGGTACTTGCTTCAAGGTGAACTCCTAAAAGTGTGCATGTAGTTGCTTTATCTTGCCCAAATAGGCTTGCATCCTCGCATCCTTGGCCTCATATTCTCCCAGTACTTGTCCCACTATCAGTTGGGAGTCGCTAAAGACCTCTATGTTGTTTCCACCTAAGCCCTTTACTACCTTTAATCCTGACCTTAATGCCTTGTACTTGGTCTCGTTGTTAGTGGTCGAGAAGGACAACCTTAAGGATTTCTCCAGAACTATCCCGTCTGGGGAGACGATGACAACTCCAACTCCCGAGCCTCGCTGGTTGGCTACCCCGTCAATGTACACAATTCATGAAGGGAAAATTTCGACTGCAAAAACCCCCCAATAACTTCCTGGTTTTGTACACCCTCCTTAGTTTGATCCTCTGAGAACTCGACGATGAGGTCAGCTAGGACTTGGCCTTGAATCGATGTCCTTGATCGGTACTTGATGTCAAAAGCCCATAGCATAGTTCCCCACTACACCACCCTTCCAGAATAGTCTGATTTCTGTAATACCACTTGTAAGGGAAGCTGGGTTAGGACCACCACCGTATGTGCCTAGAAGTAGTGTAGCAACTTCCTGGAAGCATGGACGAGGGCTAAGATGGCTTTTTCTACGTGAGAGTACCTCGTCTCGGCATCTTGCAGTGATTTGTTGATGTAGTACACTGGTCTTTGAACCTCAGAATTGACCCGAATTTGGACGAGGCTGACCATGTGGGTTATGACAGCTAGGTAGGCATAGAGGATCTTCTTGCTCGGGACAAAACAACATTGGCAAATTTGATAGATACTCCTTTAGTTCTTAAAAGGCTTGTTCACACTTTTTGGTCCAGGAGAAATCCTTCCATTTGTACAGAAGTTGGAAGAATGGTTTGCATCGGTCAGTCGACCATGATATGAATCTATTTAGGGCAGCTGTCATGCCTGTTAACCGCTACACCTCTTTGGGGTTTTGAGGCAGATGTAGGTCGTTTATGGCCTTGATCTCATCTGGGTTGACCTCAATGCCATAGTGTGTTATCATAAAGCCCAGGAACTTCCCTAAGCTCACTCCAAATGAACACTTTGAAGTGTTCAACTGTAGTTGGTGTTTCCTGAGCATAGAAAAAGCTTCCTCCAAGTCTTGTATGTGCTCAAACGCAACTTTACTTTTTATCACCATGTCGTCTATATAGGCTTCCATATTCTTACCCTGCTAGGCCTTGAACATCCTTGTCACCATTCTTTGGTAGGTGGATCCTGCGTTTTTCAACCCAAAAGGCATTACTCGATAGTGGTAGTTACCGAGGGGAGTCCTGAAGACTGTTTTTTCCTAGTCGGCAAGCGCCAAAGGGATCTGGAGGTAACCCTGGAAAGCATCAAGAAAACTCATCCGAAGGTGGCATCTACCAGCTGGTCTATCCTCAGAACAGGGAAGGGGTCTTTAGGACAAGCCTTATTGAGATCAGTGAAGTCCATACAAACTCTCCATTTCCCATTCTTCTTTTTGACTATCTCATTGTTAGCCAGCCATTTCGGATAGAAAATTCCTTTATTGCCCCTGCTTGTTTCAGCTTGCTGACTTCTCCTTTTACTACATTGGAATGCTCATCAGAGGATCTTCGAGGTGGCTGTTTCTTTGGTCGAGCTTCGAGATTCACGTTTAGCTGATGGCATATGAAATTCGGATTAATCTGTGGCATTTCGTATAGGTCCTAGGTGAATACATCAATATGCTGGTTGAGGAAAGCCACCAACTCCTCCATTTTTGCTGCTGATAGATGTGCTCCTAGTTGAAAGTATTTGTCGGGATTGCCACCAATAGCCACCTTGATAAAGCTCTCATAGGCCTTTGTCACTCCAACCCTATCGTCCTCAGCCTCAGCCGAGATAAGCATTAATTGTTATAACTTTGGTGGCGCCTTGTTCACTCCTCCTGGAGGGGTTTAGTGGTTAATTGCTATGATGAGGCATTATTTCATTGAGGCTTGGCATCCTTGTAGTTCTTCGATTCGACCTTCAGTCGAAAATTTCACATTTTGGTGCAGAGTGGATGATACGACTCCGAGAGCATGTAGCCAAGGCCGAGCTAGAATGGCCGTGTATGGTGAATACGCGTCCACCAACACCTTTTCCTGCTCTGCTTGGACCGGTATCTTGATTCTTCCCTTTAGGATAACCATTTTCCCGTCGAATCTCATAAGTGGGGCTCCATAACTCTTCAAGTCTTCCTCCTTTAGCCCCAATTCTTTAAACAGATCTGGGTACATGATTTCAACCCCACTTCCCTCGTCGACCATTACCTTGTGCACATCGAAGCCTCTAATACGCACTGTGACAACCAAAGCGTCAACATGGGGTTGGGCAATGCCAACCAGGTCTTTATCGAAAAATCCCATGACTAGGCTGGGTTCCGTCTTGGCCCTCTTGCAGAGGTCTTCTTGGTTGAAGTTGGTAATGGGGGGAGACATGGACATCACCCCTGTTGACGTGGCTGGCACCCATTCAGGTTCGACGAGGATAACATGAATAGTTCCTAAGGGGGGCCCTAGTGCTGGCCCTCCCTAATATCCCAGATGTGGGGCTTCTCTTCTTGCCGAGGTCTTGTTCATGAACTCTCCCAGCTTTCCTTCCTTAAGTAGATGGTTGAAGTACGACTGTAGGGTTTTGCACTCCTCAATGGTGTGTCCTTTATCCTGATGATATTGGCAATACATTGACTGATTTCTTCGGGTTGGGTCCCCACCCATCTTGTGTGGCCAATTGAAGTAAGGCTCATTTTGAATCTTCTACAATATTTGGTGGACTAGGACCCTGAACACCGAGTTGACAGATTGGACCTTGCTCAGCTGTCCCTGATTGCGGAAGTTTGCCTTAGGCTAGTTTCCCCCTGTCTTATTGAAGCGATTATCCTTCCAGTTGTGGAAGCCCCTTGCTTTTCCCTTAATTTGTGCTCAGTCATCTGCCACCCTTTTGTGCTCATCTATCTGATCCATTAACCGTCTTATGTTCCGAACAGGCTTCATGGTGAGGGACTCCCATCAGTCGGACTCGGTGGGCAGCCCGCTCTTGAAGGTGCATACTGCCACGTCCTCAAAGTCCCCATCCAACTCGTTGTATAGTTCCCAGTACCTATCTAAGTAGATCTTCAAGGTCTCTCCCTCTCTCATCGACAGCACTAGGAAGGAGTCTAATGTCCTCGGCACCCTACTGCACATAACAAACCTTGCACCAAAAGCTTTGGTGAGCTCCTCATAGGAATCAATGGTCTTTTCATGTAGTCCATCAAACCATCTTATCGCCACTAGGTTGAGGTTGGAGGGAAACACCTTAGACATCAAAACCTTGTTTCTGGCGTATAAGGTCATCTTCTGATTGAAGTGGCTAACGTGTTCTATGGGGGTCAATCTCCCCATTGTAAATGGTGAAGATGGGTTGCGGGAAGCGGTTGTGCAGCTTGGCCTTCTTAATCCACCCTGTGAAAGGCGACTTGGATATCTGAGAAAGGGCTTTACTCATGGTGTCCCTATCCCTATTTCCCCGGGGGATGGATCTATGCTACTTGCAGTGCTGCATTTCTCTGTGCGAATTTTCAGAGGAATCAGTTTTCGTTTCACTGGGAGGCATTCTACTTCTCCTAAAGCGCCTTCGTTCTAGCTTTAAATTAGAGCTCGAGCTTATAGTAAGACTCTTGCACCGTCGGTCTCTCTGGTTCTGCCTTATTCGCCTACCTAAATGGTTCACCTCCCATCTTAGGCCAACGGTCTCATTTGAGAGATGATTGCGCTGACTGGGACGGGCTGGTCTTGAGCTCCCAGACTCGGACCTAGCTATCTCATAATCTCGACGGTTTTCCAGGTTTACGAACTGGTCATATTGCTCAGGATGAGAACTCACGAATCCTTCCCTACTGGACATCCTTTGGCATTCTTCTTGAAGGTGTGTATGTTAAGTGAAGTTCCTCATAGACGGCGCCAATTGTAGAGGCAGGAACTTGAATAAAATAACCTAGCACAGTTGAAGTAGAAGAAAAAGATAAGGAATGATGAAGAATACTGGTCCTCAGCTTAAGGACTAATACTTGTGTTGGACTAATCTCAAGAACAGTTTGCTACAGTATTTCTCTCTCTCTCTCTCTCTCTCTCTCTTGAATTTTTCTAAACCCTTTCTTTCAAGAGGATCCCTTACATTATATAGCTACTTTCTGCTGATCTTGGCCATCCGTTTATTGATTATGCAGGCCACTACTTGAATGCTTGGCCCATTAGACGTTCTTCCAAGTCTTTTGTGAGTTGTGGTAGTCAAGACAGCACTGTTTAGGAGTCTTCTTCATATAAATGCAGCCAAGGGGTTTAGTGGGGTGTATTAAATGTGGTGGCAGCTACCATCCCTCCAATCATGTCAGGGCTAACCCCATCTCTGAAGCTCTTCCTCTACAGTGTGGCCCCCTCTGATGATATGCCATTGATGTAGCCATGGCTTGCCTCTCTGGCCTTATCGTTCGAGAGTATGGTCTTCTCGGAATTGCATTGGCCTTTTCAGCCTCGGGTATGACACGTGACATTATTACCTTATTAAATTTCTGTATCCCACAATATATATTCGAGGAAAGAAGAAAAGAACCACAAACTTTCAACTATGATATTTGGCAAATTGTGACCGACCATCGGTCATTTTCAAATTCTTCTATGATTTCACGTACTTTGTCATAACTTGATAACATCTATAATTATGTGATCAGTAAACTATCACTTCACATCAATCTATTATTTATTTTCTTTATTATTCATGGCACATAATTTGTACCCACAAGCTTTCTCCTTCTCTTTCAGATCAATACCTTTTTCCCACTTTATTTTTAAAGTAGCATTCATAGACCTCCCAAAAAAAAAAAAAAATCACAATATTTTTTACAGTAATTGAAGTAGTATGTTTTCAATGATATCATATATTTGCGAGTTGTGACTTGTAATAAAGCGGTGTAATTTGGACTCTAAATTGTTACTCAATTTTCTCCTCTCACGGTAATGATTAGGGATCAAATTAGTCAGTTTTGGACCTAACAGACATTAGCCCAAACCTCAAAGGTATTAATTGCATTTTACCTTATTGTATTTAACAAAATGATAAAACCCGGGTTCAAAATTCCTTCACTCCAATTATTGTGAGAAAAAAAAAAGTTTGTACTTTGCACTTTATGGTTTTAATTTTACATATAGATGAAATATCTCTGTTTGCTATTTAATAAAAATGTAAAATTTAGGTACAATACTTAGATGTTGTTCTTTAAATTTTCCTCTTAAGATTCTGCGATGTAGATATTTTCTCATGGGATGAAAGTGTATTTTTTTGTTAAATAGCTACATAGCTAAATCTTAAAAGAAAAATTTAAGAAACAACACCTAAAATACTGTAATTAAGTTTTGTCCTTAATAAAAGATGTTGCCTTACATGAACATATGTATGTTTTTTTTAATAACCTTGTACCTTTATGTCATTCGCTGTTGAAGAGAGAGGAATCTAGATTGTTGGATGGATCATAAGGCTGTGATCAGACTTCAGAGCGTAATTTACGTTCTTAATTAACTAGCAATCTCAGTTTTAACTTTAGTCACTGAATTGTAGAGGATGATTCTCAACTAGTTTAAGTTTATGATAGCTAGGAAGCCCAATAGTATCCATGATTCCATATGGACATTATTAAAACCTATAATCCATATATTAATGGTTGTGTTGGGGCAACAGTTACAAAGCTAGCTTGTAGCTAATGTTTAGAGTTCTTTATTATTATCTAGAAACTCGGATACACAGAAGGTATGCGTAGTTCGTTGTACCATATCATCTCATCTCAGTAAAATACTTGCTGTTATTTGATTGAAATTTATCATTTGAGAGAAAAAGTTTGTATTCTATAGTAATAGACAGTACTACAGCAGTAGTTATTAGTCCATCCGTTATTCGATTAAAAAATAGGATGAAAAGATTTAGGGGAGAAAATTTAAAGGAACATCCTACCATGATTTTTAATTTTAAATTCAAATAATAACCAAAACATTTTTTTTTTCTATTATACCCTTATCAGCTAATTACAATAATATTATATGGATAAGTTTCGTACTGATTTTTATTATATATTATGAACACAAGGAAAATCGGCTTTTAATCTATACTATCTGTATGGTCAGTTTTTGGCGGCCCAAGCCCAAAGTATGGATTCAGCGCCCACTGAGCCCAAAACAATAAATTTTGTAGAGAGTGGGTGAAAGAGCTAGGCTAATAATGAGAGTAACAGTATCAAACGACCACACCAATGGGAGAATTTGGATTAATATGTCCTCGGACTGATAGAAATGCCATGTCCGAAGAGATGCCTTTCATTGATAATTCAATATTACAATTCTTGAAGCTACAATAATCAAATATCTTCCTCTTTTTCCTCCCCCTACTATCAGAGGCTTCCTTCCCTTATATAGTACTGCCTTCCTACATCTTCTCCGTCCACTTGTTCATCATCCAGGCGTCCACTTGAGTGCATGTCCCATCACCCCACTCTTAGCCTTATGTGAGTGGTGGTAGCTGAGAAAGCACTGTTCAGGGGTCTTATCCACATAAATGCGGCCAGAAAGGTAGGTGCAGTGCATTAAATGTGGTGGCTGAAGTATGCCTCTTTGATATTTTTCTGTTCCCATTATCTTTACGCGCGTCCAAGGTTCCTTTCTCTCTTAACACTTGTCAAGCAGGTCGCTTGAACCTCCCAAGCTCGTGTTGGATCAAACCTCTTCGGATCCGAGGATGTTGGACTGCTCGGACATATGAACATCTCCTCGGATAGTACACGTTCATCTCTAGGCATTCCCTTTTGACATGGGCCGGACTGAAGACCTTGCCTCCTCGGACGAAAAGTGTTCCTCATTCAGGGCCTTGGGCCCAATAAGTTGGGTTGGGTTTTTCTCCCCCCACAATAGCCCCTCAAAATTGTATTTTTTCATTCGTATCCGAAGAGAAAAAGTAGAATTTTGACTTGCCATGGAGCAAAGGCCTGCAAACAGGTAGATTCGAACTGGCACGTGCATAAATGTAGGAACTGTCGCTTCATTAATGCCGCTGCGGTTTCCTCATTTCCCAGGCGCTGCATTAATTGCACCAGGTGGCGCTTTGTCCTTCATATCCAATGGTAACTGACTAATCCAACGGTTGCGGTTTTTCTTCGAAATTTGGGCGGGAGTGCCCCTGACCCTTCGTTTGACCCCGTATAAAGCTTCAGAGGTCATTATTCCTTCCTCACTTTGCGAATCTTCAAACGCTCCAGAGAGAAACAAACGCGCCGCTCCGTCCAAACTTCTGAGTCGCTGCTTTCAGGTCTTCTCAGAGTCATCAAGAACCTTCCTACAAGCCTGAAATCTTCTTTCCGATTTGGTCCCGGTGAGTCATCGTTCACCAAGCCATTTAATTTTCTCTTCGGCCAACAGTTTCGTCTAAGCACCATGGGAAAGCTTGAGTACATGGTGGATACCCCTGAGCGACTAGAAGCATTTAGGGCCACGTATCGCATACCTCCCAACGTGGGTGTGAGGTATTGCCCCCCAGAAAAGATTCTAACAGACCGGAAGACGGGAGAGGTGGTTATTCCCCTTATTTCCTTCAAAGAAGGGGGAATGACCATTCCCATGGGTCCTATCACCATTAGCTATCTCGGAAACCATAGGCTCACTCCCTGGCAGTGCGCACCTAACATGTTTAGGATTCTAGGGGCCATTGAGGACCTTAACCTTCACCTAGGATTAGGCCTCACCTGGCTCGACGTAGTACATTTGTACGAATGCCATAGCCAGCGAGACGCAGGATATTACCTGAAATCCCGGTCGGACGTGGTCAGGCTCATCTCTTGCCTCCCCAAATCCAACAAAGGGATGAAAGACGACTATGTGATCGTCTCGGGCGCATGGCATGACGGCCATCACTGCCCAACCAAGCATGGAAAGCCAGGTGGGCCATGTTAGATTTAGGCACATTAACTATAGGCCTAGGGTCCTCGTCCTTTAATCGTTTTTGGTTTCCTTTGTACTGCTATTTGCGAGTCTCTAACATAGCTTTGCTGTGCCTTGGAACAGATAAAAATTTCGTAGCTCCTCGGCTGAGTCTTACGAACGTCGCTGCCCTCAATTTCCTGTTGAGATCTGAGATTTTTGTGAGCGAAGACGGGCAGCTCCGATCAGCTCCTCTTATTCTGGGCTACACAGGAAATCCAAAGGGTTTCCAACCAGTCGGCAACGCAATTGTCCAAGGAGACCGCCGCCTTGCCCGTATTGACGTCGGTCAGAAGGGTTTTTTGGCGTCATATGATCTAGAGCCCGTACCGCATCCACGCCCTCAAGCTATACCCCCTCTCGTCCAACCACTCTAGCAAGTCCCTCTCGGACAAGCAGCTGAAGGCGAAGGGGTCGGTTCTTCCACCTCCTCGCTAGAGGAACAGATAGATAGATTCCAGTTTGGGGGTGAGGGTTCAAGAGCCGATCGAGTGATAGAGGTTTCGGACGCTAAGGAGGATACCGACAAGCAATCGGGCATTCACCTTAATCTATTAGCTGCTCATTCTGAAGGCTCTTCGGACGACAATATGGACCTGAGGGTTTTGATGAAAGGCAGGGGGAAAAAACCCGAGCAGAAAGACGCTGGGTCGTCAAAAGTGGTAGTGACACTGCCTCCTGCGCCCACGCAAGTTCCTGACCCAAGTCTGAAGCCCATTCCGGACTTAAAGAAGAAAAGGCCCCACGTTGAGGTTGGGGAAAAACAAAAGCTGCCAGACAAGGGGGCCAAGCAGCAGAAGTTGGCGGACAGCCGAGCCTATAGGGCATCATCCACTGAAAGCCGAGAAGAGGCTTTTGTGGCAAATGTACGCCGAGGGGGAGGACCGAGAATCTGGTCTCCCAAGTTGGAGCTGGAGGGCGCTCCAATCCTGTGGGATACCTCCCTCAGGAATTATGACGGAGGGAGGGCAGGCTATGTCGCCGAAGCCTTGCAGCAACCACTCCTCCTTCCCCACGACATGGAATCCTACAGGCGCTTCAACCAGCAGGAACTCTTCATGTCTCTTAAGAGGGACTTAGCCATGGTAAGTGCACCCTTTATGAGTTTAAGTTTTATACTTGATTGGCCTCGTTTTTCTTCTTAACAGTGAAAGTGTTGTCATGCAGATTACTCAGCAAGTCTATGTGGCTGAGGGGTTGAACAAGGAGTCTTGGGTCAAAGCCCAAGCAGCAATCCAGTCCCAGCATGAAGCAGAGGCATCCCTTGGAAAGCTGAAGGAGGAGCATTCTCGGATCTCCGAGGAGCTTAAAGAGGCGATCTCCCAGAAGCGAAGCCTCGACGCTGGGCTTAAAAATGTTGAAAAACAGGTCGAGGAGCAGCGAAAACTGCTGAATGCCTCGGACGTTAATTTGGCGACCGAACGGGAGCTGGTGAAAGGACTCAGGGCCGAGCTGCAAAAGGCTAGGGATAACGCCAAAGCAGCCGAGCAAAAGGTTCAATTGGCCAAGGAGTCAATTGAAACCGAGAAGAAGGCAGCGTACCAGTTGGGGGCAGATGTGACAGCGCGGGAACTCACTAAGCAGTTTGCCTCTGTTTGTCGCGAGTACTGCGACAAAACCTGGGAAAAAGCCTTGGACGCAGCTGGGGTACCCTCGGACTCTCCCTTGAGGCTACCTGGGAGCATCTACTATGATCCTGATATCCAAGAGATCCCAGGGGATGATCCCTCTGCCCCCCAGCCTCCTGAGGCTTCTGGGCCAAACCAGGCCGACCAGGATCCTCCGTCCACCCTTGGTGCAAGCAAGGAAATTGGTCAGCCAGGCGCTAATGATAAGCCAGCTGAACCAGCCAAAGGAGAAGACCAAGGGTCAGGCGGAGAGAAAATTTCTTCTGAGCCCAAGGAAAAGCCTACTGAAACTACTGCTCGGACAAGCCAGGCCGCTGACCCCGTGCTTCCTCCAGCGAAAGAGTAGATATATAGGGTTTTTAAGAACTTGTAGTCCTTTCTTTATTTAGGAACTTGTAGTCCTTTCTTTCTTGTTTTGCTGACTAAGTACATACTTTTCGTTGAATGGAATGGCTCCCTATTTGTCTTTTGATGTTTTTGATACATGCTTTATCACTTACTATTGCCGTACATACAATCATACATTGCAATTGTGACGTGATAATATAAATAACTTGACTGACACATCATAATGGTGGTGTGAGTAATAAAAATTAAAATTGAAAAGGATAGGCCGAGAAGGAGTTATTGACGAGAAATGATTTGAATAAGTGCATACGCGAGTTTCGCATGTCCTTCCAAGTAAAACATAAGTTATTACCCCTCGGTTTCGCACTAAACGTAACGGAGGAAGATATTTATAACTTAGAACCAATTTAAGCTCAATCAGGAATTTTAGCACTAAAAAACCCCAGTAACAACAATTGCGCGCGAGGGGAGTATCGACTAACCTGTCGCTTGGTTCAAGGATCCCGGGGTTTGACTGCATTCGTGTGTTAACTAACCCTAATCACCTGGTCCGAGGACTACATGCATGATTGGATTTAAGTTTAAACACTTGAGAACTGTAACTGAGTGCTAACTAACCCAAATCATCTGGTCCGAGGACTACAGGCATGATTGGATTTAAGTTTAAACACTATAGAACTGTAACTGAGTGCTAACTAACCCAAATCATCTAGTCCGAGGACTACAGGCATGATTGGATTTAAGTTTAAACACTATAGAACTGTAACTGAGTGCTGACTAACCCAAACCATCTGGTCCGAGGACTACAGGCATGATTGGATTTAAGTTTAAACACTATAGAAATGTAACTGAGTGCTAACTAACCCAAATCATCTGGTCCGAGGACTACAGGCATGATTGGATTTAAGTTTAAACACTGTAGAACTGTAACTGAGTGCTAACTAACCCAAACCATCTGGTCCGAGGACTACAGGCATGATTGGATTTAAGTTTAAACACTATAGAAATGTAACTGAGTGCTAACTAACCCAAACCATCTGGTCCGAGGACTACAGGCATGATTGGATTCAAGTTTAAACACTGTAGAACTGTAACTGAGTGCTAACTAACCCAAACCATCTGGTCCGAGGACTACAGGCATGATTGGATTTAAGTTTAAACACTGTAGAACTGTAACTGAGTGCTAACTAACCCAAACCATCTGGTCCGAGGACTACAGGCATGATTGGATTTAAGTTTAAACACTATAGAAATGTAACTGAGTGCTAACTAACCCAAATCATCTGGTCCGAGGACTACATGCATGATTGGATTTAAGTTTAAACACTTGAGAGAATACTTTACGCAGAGAATTGACACGTCGGTTGAAGAAGAGACTTGGTCAATAAAAGTACCTCTTGAGATTATTTACATTCCATGGGCGCGGTATTACATGACCATCTAGGTCTTCTAAGAAATATGCCCCAATGCCTACTCCTGAGGTAATACGATATGAACCTTCCCAATTGGGTCCAAGTTTTCCCCAAGTAGGGTTTTTTGCAGTGCCTACAACTTTCCTCAACACTAGATCACCAGGCTCTAGTGGCCTCAGCTTTACGTTAGAATCATAGCCTTGCCTGAGTTTCTGTTGATAATGTGCCAGCCGAACCATTGCATTCTCCCTTCTTTCCTCAATCAAATCTAAACTCCTCTGTAATTGCTCATCGTTATCGGCCGGACTGAATGAACTAGTTTTCATCGTTGGGAACCCGGTCTCCAAAGGAATGACGGCTTCAGCCCCATAGGTCATTGAGAAGGGTGTCTCCCCAGTAGATCTGCGAGGCGTAGTCCTGTAGGCCCAAAGTACGTGCGGCAGTTCGTCTACCCATTTGCCCTTTGCATCATCCAACCTCTTCTTTAAGCCATTTAGTATGACCTTGTTGATGGCTTCTGCCTGTCCATTACCCTGAGGATAGGCTGGAGTGGAGTATCTGTTCAAAATTCCCAGCTCACTGCAGTAGTTCCTAAATGCCCTGCTATCAAACTGCAAACCGTTGTCCGAGATGAGAGTGTGAGGAATTCCAAACCGGGTGACAATATTCTTCCACACGAATTTTTGCACATCAACGTCTCTGATATTGGCTAAGGGCTCCGCTTCAACCCATTTGGTAAAGTAGTCTGTTCCGACCAGGAGGTATTTCTTGTTTCCTGCAGCTTTGGGGAAGGGTCCCACAATATCCAAACCCCATTGGGCGAAAGGCCAAGGGCTAGATAACGGATTAAGTTTTCCCCCTGGCTGGTGAATGTTTGGAGCGAAGCGCTGACATTGATCACACTTTTTAGCGTATTCGTGCGCCTCCTTTTGCATGTTAGGCCACCAATAGCCTTGGGTGAGGGCTCGGTGAGCCAAGGACCTGCCTCCAGTGTGGCTCCCACAGATTCCTTCGTGCAGCTCTTCTAGCAACGTCTCAGTTGCCTCGGGATGCATGCATAACAAGTATGGCCCCGAGTAGGAGCGTCTGTAAAGTTTCTGGTCCTCGGATAACCAGAACTTAACCGCCTTCCTTCGAATTTTATCAGCTTCTCCCCTATCTTCAGGCAATACATCTTCTTTGAGAAATCTGACTAGAGGGTCCATCCAGCACGGCCCGGCTCTGACCTGGTGAACCTGAACTGCCCCTGACTTCGCCTCTGTAGGCTTGTGCAAATCCTCGACGAGGATGACCCTTGGAAGGTCTTGTGCCGAAGAGGTGGCAAGCGTCGCTAGGGAGTCAGCATGTGAGTTGCCACTCCTGGGGATATGCAGCAAACTGAAAAAGTCGAACCCTGACTGCAGCTGTTTAACACGACCCAGGTACCCCTGCATTCTTTCGTCCTTTGCCTCGAACTCGCCTTGTACTTGTCCTACTACCAATCTTGAGTCCGAGAACAATTCCACGGACTTCCCCCCCATCTTATGGACCATCGTCATCCCCATCAGTAGGGCCTCATACTCCGCCTCATTATTCGTTGCCGAGAAGCCCAGCCTTAATGACTTCTCGATGATGATTTTCTCGGGGGATATCAGTACCAGCCCAACTCCAGATCCTTTTTGGTTTGCCGCGCCATCAACGTACACTTCCCAATGGGAGGGATTCTGTTGGGAGACCAGGCCAACTGATTTTTCATCCATGCCTGACGTGGGCTTTACTTCTTCTAACTGGGGCTCCGTGAACTCAGCCACCAAATCTGCGAGGACCTGTCCCTTGACCGAGGTGCGGGGCATATATCTTATATCGAAAGCCCCTAAGATCGTACCCTACTTGGCAATCCGACCGGTGTAGTCAGCACTTCGGAGTATAGCTTTGAGTGGGAGTTGTGTGAGAACGATGACCGTGTGGGCTTGGAAATAGTGGGGCAGCTTCCGTGTGCCCAGCACTACTGCCAGGATGGCCTTCTCCAGAGGCAAGTAGCGAATCTCGGCCTCATGTAGCGACTTGCTTACGTAATAAACAGGCCTTTGCACACCAGAATCTGATCTTATCAACACTAGGCTCACTGCATAGGGAGCTACAGCTATGTAGGCGAACAATACTTCATCAGGCTCAGGACTGGACATGATAGGTGGCCGAGCCAGATAATCCTTAAGTTGCTGGAATGCAGAAGCACACTCCTCAGTCCATTCGAATCCCTTCCACTTGTTGAGTAGGGAGAAAAAGGGACGACACCTGTCTGCTGATCTAGAGATGAATCGATTGAGGGCAGCGGTCATTCCGGTTAGCTTCTGAACCTCCTTGGGGTTCCGAGGAGCTCGTAGATCGTTGATGGCCTTTATCTGGTCGGGGTTGACTTCGATTCCTCTGTGCGTGACCATGTATCCTAAAAATTTTCCGGACCCTACCCCAAACGAGCACTTAGAAGCATTCAATCGTAGCTTGTACTTTCGTAGAATCCCAAAGGTAGTTTCAAGGTCCTTCACATGCTCAGCTATAACTTTGCTCTTCACCACCATGTCATCTATGTAAACCTCGATATTCTTGCCCAGCTGTGGCTCGAACATCCTCGTCATCATCCTCTAGTAGGTAGCTCCCGCGTTCTTCAAGCCAAACGGCATTACTTTATAGTGGTAGTTGCCAACAGGGGTGACAAATGCAGTCTTCTTCTGGTCATCCGGGGCTAATGGTATCTGGTGATAGCCTTGGAAGGCGTCCAGGAAGCTCATCCGAGGGTGGCCGACAGTGGCATCGACCAGCTGATCAATTTTTGGCATTGGGAACGGATCTTTGGGGCATGCCCTATTCAAATCCGTGAAGTCTACGCATACTCGCCACTTCCCACTCTTCTTCTTCACCACCACGGTGTTTGCCAGCCATTCGGGATAAAAAACTTCTTTGATAGCCCCGGCCACTTTGAGTTTCGCTACTTCGTCTCTTACTGCATCAGCATGCTCCTTGGACGGGCGCCGAATAGGCTGTTTCTTGGGGGTGATCAGTGGATTCACCTTCAAGTGGTGGCATATAAACTCCGGGTCTACCCCTGGGGCCTCGTAAGGACTCCAGGCAAACACGTCGAGATTTCGCTTAAGGAACTCTATCAGCTCTTCCTTCTCTTGAAGAGGAAGCTGAGATCCGACTTGAAAGAACCTATCAGGATCATCTCCAATGACCACTTTTGTTAGATCCTCACATCGAGTGCCTTCATCTGGTTCTTCAAAGGGCAACCCCCGAGACTGTAGTTGCTATGAATCCCTCCCGGCTGCGTCCGAGGACTCGGCTGTGGTCCTATGCTGAATGGCAGCTACCAAGCACTGACGAGCAACAGACTGGTCTCCTCGGATCTCACGTACCTGCCCTTCTGACGGATATTTGACCTTTTGGTGCAAAGTAGAGGGAACAGCCCCTAGTGCGTGAATCCAAGGTCTGCCCACGAGTGCCGTATAGGGCGAATATGCATCCACAACTATGAAATCCAACTCCACCACCTCGGTGCCAGACTGCACTGCTAAGCGTATCCGGCCTTTTGGAATGACAGGCCTTCCTTCAAAGCTCAAAAGGGGGGAATCGTACGGCGTCAGGTCCTGGGGCTTTAGGCCTAGCCCCTTGTAAAGGTCTGGGTACATTACCTCCACCGCACTGCCCTGGTCCACCATCACCCTCTTTACATCGTACCCTCCTATCCTGAGGGTGATAACTAGTGCATCATCATGGGGTTGGATGGTGCCAATCATGTCTTCGTCCGAGAATCCCATGACCAACGGGGCACCACACTTAGTTCTTTTAGGTCCTCGGCTTGACTCCCCTACGGGTGGCCGACCTACTGACATGATTTTCAATGGCCAGGATCCTGTTCTTCCTGGCGCGGCGAAGACGACGTTTATAGTCCCTAGCGGCGGCTTTGGGGGGTCATCTCTGCGTGGCCCTGGTCCCGTTTGCCCTCGGCCGCTGGAATGATGCAGGAGGTGTTTCAATTTACCGTCGCGGACCAGTTGGTCCAAGTGATCCCATAGGCTCCTGCAATCCTCCGTGGTATGCCCATGGTCTTGATGGTACTGGCAGTAGAGATTATAGTTGCGTTTCTCGGGGTTTCCTATCATCTTGTTCGGCCACCTGAAGAATGACTCGTTCTTGATCTTTTCCAGGACCTGGTGTACTGGCTCTTTGAACACGGTGTTAACCGGTTGAGGGTTCATCGATCCTGATTGCCCGGCAAAATCCCTCCGTGGTTTATTATAATTGTAATGGTCCGACCGCGAGTCCCTCCTCTCCTGAGAGATAACCTTGTCCTTTCCCTTACCCTGCTGCTGATCTTCTTCAACCCTCTTATACTTCTCTATGCGGTCCATTAGCTGACGCACGTTTGTGACCGGTTTGCCAGATAGAGATGCCCTCAAACCGTGATCAGTAGGGAGGCCGAGCTTGAATGTGCTGAGGGCCATTGCATCATTGTTACCTTCTACCTCATTGAACATCTCCCAGTACCTGTCTGAATATGCCTTCAAGGATTCACCTTCCTGCATGAACAAGGATAGCAGGGAAGAGAAAGGTCTGGCCACTCTTCGGCATGTGACAAAACGGGAGCCAAATGCCTGAGTGAGCTCTTTGAAGGAGTTGATGGAGCCTGCTGTCAAGCCGTCGAACCACCTCATGGCCACAGGCCCCAGACTGGAAGGGAAAACCTTGCACATCAGGGCTTCGTCTCTGGCGTAAACAGCCATCTTTTGGTTAAAATGACTCACATGCTCCACGGGGTCAGTCTTACCATTATAGATGGTAAACGTTGGCTGGTTAAAGCGCCGAGGGAGTCTAGCCTCCTCTATCCTGCGCGTGAAGGGCGACTTAGATATCTGGTTCAGAGCCCTGTTCATGGCATCGTTCTCCATGTCTTCGCGTGATGGACTCCTACGTTGCCTCTTACGATGGGATTCTTCCTCATAAGTGTAGGACTCGCTGGCTGGTGTTTTGGATTTGTGCTGATAAGAGACATCCCGCTCATCATCAAGATCATCCTCAGAGTATGAGGAAGCCCGCCTCCTCTTTGCATGGCGCAGCTCTCTCTTTAACTTTTCTACTTCCAGTTGCAAGTCACGGTTTTTCTTTGCATGGGACACATGACTTCCGCTCTGTGATTGGCCCTGGCTAAGGCGCACTGTGTGTACGCTACCTTCACGATTTTGTCTCCTCTCTAGGTTGGCAAAATGGTCCACGTGTTGGGATGCCCTGGATTCCGCTTGTTGTTCACCTTGTCCTGCCATCATCAACTGTTGCTTTCACTCTGGCACAAGCTTTCCCACAGACGGCGCCAATTGTATGGTCAGTTTTTGGCGGCCCAAGCCCAAAGTATGGATTCAGCGCCCACTGAGCCCAAAACAATAAATTTTGTAGAGAGTGGGTGAAAGAGCTAGGCTAATAATGAGAGTAACAGTATCAAACGACCACACCAATGGGAGAATTTGGATTAATATGTCCTCGGACTGATAGAAATGCCATGTCCGAAGAGATGCCTTTCATTGATAATTCAATATTACAATTCTTGAAGCTACAATAATCAAATATCTTCCTCTTTTT
Source organism: Quercus ilex subsp. ballota (assembly GCA_032727855.1). Classification (NCBI taxonomy): domain Eukaryota; kingdom Viridiplantae; phylum Streptophyta; class Magnoliopsida; order Fagales; family Fagaceae; genus Quercus; species Quercus ilex. The sequence goes on from CM064917.1 coordinate 41,694,161, forward strand.
CCTCCCCCTACTATCAGAGGCTTCCTTCCCTTATATAGTACTGCCTTCCTACATCTTCTCCGTCCACTTGTTCATCATCCAGGCGTCCACTTGAGTGCATGTCCCATCACCCCACTCTTAGCCTTATGTGAGTGGTAGTAGCTGAGAAAGCACTGTTCAGGGGTCTTATCCACATAAATGCGGCCAGAAAGGTAGGTGCAGTGCATTAAATGTGGTGGCTGAAGTATGCCTCTTTGATATTTTTCTGTTCCCATTATCTTTACGCGCGTCCAAGGTTCCTTTCTCTCTTAACACTTGTCAAGCAGGTCGCTTGAACCTCCCAAGCTCGTGTTGGATCAAACCTCTTCGGATCCGAGGATGTTGGACTGCTCGGACATATGAACATCTCCTCGGATAGTACACGTTCATCTCTAGGCATTCCCTTTTGACATGGGCCGGACTGAAGACCTTGCCTCCTCGGACGAAAAGTGTTCCTCATTCAGGGCCTTGGGCCCAATAAGTTGGGTTGGGTTTTTCTCCCCCCACACTATCTATAATATAATAATAAGATTATTCTTTTTGGATTAAACTTTTATGTAATTCAGAAATACCCCTAAACTCTACGTTTAATAGGAACAAAATTTTGGGACAATCTGATAAAAATATATCTCAAATTCCACTTAAAGTATTAAAATGCCTACAAAATATGTCATTTTTCTACTAATATATGTCTTCAAAATAAACTTATCTAAAATTTAAAAAATGAAAAAACTTCTTAGTCTATTTTATACATTTCCTTCAAGACAATGCTCCAACTATTTTTTTTTTTAACTTTATCAAGACTCACTGACTTCTTTTATTTAATTTTTGAATTGTATTATAATCTAAAATTTGAGATAAATAAAAAATTATGACACTAGGACAAAGAAAGAAAAAAAAGGCCTCATCTCACACACAAAGCAGTGTGATAAGGTCAGTAATAATATAAATCGTTATCATCGGCATCACTGTGAATGGTCAAGAACCTCAGTTACTTCCACCCCCGTGAGTGAGAAGTACCAACATGGCAAAAAGAAAAGTCAAAAGTAAAGAGAAGCAAATAAATAACTAGAAGAAAAACAAGAAACGCTACCTGCTTAATAATCATTCAATATTCTCTCAGACTTTGCTTTGGTCATAAGTTTTAAATGCCAGTAAAGAATTCAAGGTCTTCTAGTCGACTAAAGTATATCAATCTCACGTACAGTCTCACTCACTAGTCCAAGTTGGACTCAACCCATAGCTAACCAATATATATGTATATATATATATATATATTCCCCATGATTCCCTCTTGTTTTTATATTATATTATATATGTAAATAATAATAGTCATTATACATTTTATATAGTGTTAGGGTTTCTGATAGATCTCCAGCAAATTCTTTAAAACTATTTTTGGAAAGCAAACTCAAAAAAATTAATCAGCTCTAACAACATCTCTAAAATCAAAATTTTTGTAAATTATTTTTTGTAGCTGCTACAATAATAGCTCTCTTGACTAAGAGCAGTGTTCATTCTCCAAACCATTTTCGTTTAAGAGCACCCACACTAGATGTGGGATATGTGCCAAATGCTAAATATTTGGCACATATCCCACACCAAACCCAATTTTAGCCAATTTAGTAGATGTGGGATATGTTATTTTTTTTGCAACATTGAACAGTACCGTGACAAATTTGCCACGGTACGGAATGCATGTGGCAAAATTTTTTTTCTTTTAATGTGTAGATTGTGTAGATGAGTTGTAATAAATATTATTTTAATGTGTAGTAAATATTATTTTAATGTATAAAATTGAATTATAAAACATCTGATAAATGAGATGTTGTAAAATAATGTGGTGAAATAATAAAGTAAGCCTTTGGTGTGGTAAAATGACATAATTTTTAGAACATCTGCTACGGATGCTCTTAGATACTCCACACACTTGAATAAATCATATAAAAAATTTTAGCCTTAATTTCAACGATTACAAAGTACAAAAAAACAATTAGAACAAAACACAAAATACAATCAAATCACAAAACACAATTCTTCCTCATAAAACTAATGAAATTAGAAAAAAAAAAAAAAAAAAAAAAAGATGTGACCCATTTGGGACGCATGTCGTTGACACCTTGGCGGTGGAGGTGGAGCAAAGGAACGAGGAGGAAGACAATGGAAGCGAAGCAGACGACTAAGGAGGAAAACGATGATCTCTCCCTCATTGGAGCACAATAGGTGATTTCCCTCCCTTCCAATACAGTATATATAGGTTCAAATCTTCAGACTTTCACACTTATAATATGGTCCAATATGACATATATATTTATTTATTCTTTTGGTTGAGAGGGTTATATATCATTTTCAATTTCTATATAAAACTATAAAAGAACAGCAATAATGTTAAAATCACACATTTTGTTACTATTGTTATACACAGATTATTTGTTACTAATATATAGATTTTTTTTTCATCACTTATAATCTACCTTATAGGACAGTAATAATAAAGTGTGTGGGAAAGTATTACTAACATTACTAAAAAAAGAATAATAATTTTTGTTACACAAACTCAAAAAAAACAGATGAAAAAAAAAATTCTGAAATCGTGAAGTCACAATATCAAGGCAACAAGTTGAAACCTATTGCTATAAAGATGGAACATTACTGAAATAGCTGCACGCCAGTCTCCAATATTCAACACTCCACAGTATAGTATAGAAAAAGAGAGACAAGTAGTAGTAGTAGTAGTAGTAGATATGACAGAAAATCCCAACGGCGCCAAGCAAAATCCCTGCCAAGGGAAGCTCCATCCTGCCCCTTCTTTTGGGAAAGTACCTCAAAAGCGAGGCAATGAGGTCTTGGTGAACATTGTTGCTGATTTTTTGAAGGGAAAGCCTTCGGGGGATTCTTCAAAGCAGTAGTTAATAGTGGGTGTTCACTTCCTCATGTATGTATTTATATATATATATATATATATATGCTTTCCTATTACTATATCTAGTATTTATTGGGAGGCCTGAGTTGTTGTGGTTGAGAGTTGGAAGGTGTTGTTTGGGTTAAGTCTTTGGTAATGTTCATGTAATAAGTATATGCTACCAAAGCGATGAGAGCATGTTTTTACTTTCCTATGCCAGGTATTTTTTTTTTTATGCCAGGTATTTTGATTTGTCTTGTGACACTTGTGGTAATGAAAATGTATCTAATGAAAGTAGTTATATTTATCTACTTCTGAGACCAGGTATCATTTTTTTTTTTAAATAAACCAAAATGTAGTAGAACAAGGTATGCAATCAAAGAGAATCCATTTTATAGTTAAATTCTGTTGGAATATGTGTGTTTGTGTGTCTAAAACAGACAGGGAAGAGAAAAGGCCAAAATGCAAAACTCACAATTTAAGTTTTATCACTTTTCACTTCAGTTCTTTAAGTTTGCATTTTATCATTTTAGTTCTCTAAGTTTTAATCTTCTTCAATTCAGTCATTCAATAACATTCTATCTATTTTTGCCGTTAACCCACTCAAAATTACATCGTTTTTCCCTTAATTTAATATTTAATATATATTTTATTATTTATTTCTTAATTAAAAAAAACGTTAGTTAAAAGAAATCAGAAATTAAAATAACACTCATCCTCATCCAAAGAACGCGAATTGGACAAATGAACACAGATGGAACCTCAGATAAGTCCAGCTCTTCAATCATCTTCTTCAGTCTACAGACTCTACCTCGGCTCCAACAACCCTACCCAAAACCTCATCTTTGACAGCAATGACCAGATCTAGAACATGCCCATCTCCACCACCTTCATACCCAACAACCCCATCTGGCCATCCCTCCTAAAGGGCTAAAACATAGGCATTTTCAGAATTGCCTTTTGAAACTAAAAACCAAACCAAATATACAGAGCACCCACCCAAAATCACTGAACTAACAAGACCACTTTTCAAGGCACATTACACCTAGCTTGCACATGAGATGTGAAAAGATGGGATAAAAGAGAGAATATAAAGGTCGAGTGGGTGGGTTTCAAGTCGTGTTCTTCAGATGGGGAGGGATGCTGTGTTAATTTCGGGTTTTTTTTTTTTTTTTTTAATTAAAAAAACAGAAATAAATAATAAAATAAATATTAAATATTAAGTTAAGGCCAAAACGACGTAATTTTGGACAATTTAACGGCAGGAATTGATGGAATGTTAAGAGAATGTTAACGGAAGACTAAACTAAGAAGGATTAAAAATTAGAGGGTTGAAATGACAAAATTCAAACTAAAATGACTGAAATGAAAAGTGTTGAAACTTAAAAGGTGAATTTTGCATTTTGGTCAAGAGAAAATAAAAGAATAGCTAGAAAAATTAGTATTTTCAAACCACCTCTTTCTCTCACTTGTTTTATCCAAACATGGTTGGCTTAAAAAATTGTGCCATGTGACATAAAATAGGTAAACAATTAATCAAAAGGACAAATTCAAGGCTAAGCGCTTAAACCCATGTTGTTTTTTGAAGATTCCTAGCAAATAAAATCAACCCATTATATTAGAGGTTTTCACAGAAAAGTTAGAATTGCAGTGTTGCCTTAATTTACTTCCTGATATGGTAGTTACCCATCTATAGCTTCTGATTCAAGAAGCTCCATTTGATTTTCGTTTTCCTGCAATCTCTTACTAATCTTTTCCTGAAAATTAAGATCCGACTCCAATGCAATATATATTTAGATATCTTTTGATTTTGTTGGGGCATTAAAGGGTGGATTCAACTTTCTTTGGGACCCAACTTAGATCCTTCAACGTACACCTTATTAGCTTAGATTGTGTAGTTTTGTTTGCGTTATGTTCGATTTTCACTACGTGGACTGTGCAAGTGCAAGTTACTACCTCATATTTCTCCTTTTTAACTTTTTTTTTTTTCCCCCACTAAATTTACTGGAATTATTTAGCAAACGCATGTTTTATTATCTATCTATCATATATTTCTAATACAGTAATTTGGACTTTGGAGGCCAAGAAGTAATCAGTAATCACCTCTTTCCACCATTGAAACTGGATTTATTATTATTATTTTTTGGGATATGATCAATGAGAAAACCATGAATGCAGGAAATGAATTTGGTCCTCATCAACGACCGGTTCTTTCATTCAGCCAAAAAAAAAAAAAAAAAGGACAGGTTCTTTCAAGCTTTTTGACAATTGACATAGTAGGCCCCGAAAATTTAAGGGGGATTTTTTTTTTTTACAGGAAAAAAAACCTTATCCATTTTATTTTTACATCTGAGTTTACGTACAGCAAGGTTTTTGTTTTTGTTTGTTTTTTTTTTTTTTGGTTTCTCAAAAAAAAAAAAAAGGTTTTTGTTTTTTTTTGTTGTTGTTGTTTTTTAATTTTTAATTTTATTTTATGGAAGTAGGTTTATTTGTCCGTTTTACGTTAAAATGTCATAATAATAGAACTCACAGAAATTTTAGGTTTACATATTGCTTATATGCTAAATATAGTAGAAAATAAGGGAAAAATTGAGACTGTCAAATTAAGCTCAATATAAAAAATAAAAATAATAATCTGACTTCTTTTGTATTTGTAAAATGCACCCGTTAAAATGATATAATACAATTTATTTTAGTCAAAATTTCATATCACACCCTCTAAATTTGATAAATGATTATTATCATTTTTTTTTTAACAAGTTGGTCATTACTTATATCCATTGCAGTTTATCCAGGAAAATTGAATTATATCATATGTCAATATATGGTTACAATTTTATATATAGAAGACACGTACTCTAGGGATGAAAATAATAATTCACTCAAATTTCAAGTGTAATATGGATTATTTAGTCTTACTTTTACCATTAGTTTATATATATATATATATATATATATATATATATATATATATATATATATACTTTTACAATATAAATTGCTCTTATTTTTAAACATTCATTTAAAAAAAAAAAAAAACTAATTATAACTAATCCAAACACACTTTCACAATATAAATATCACAAATGACCAAAGTCTCCCTTTCTCTTAAATTTTGTTTGGGTATATATATTTTTATTTTCTCTAATGACTAAGTTGGAGCCAAAAAGAATACCAACTAGCGAGGGCCTCGATCATGGTTCATGCTTATGCACTCACCAGTCTATTAATATTGTGTGCGCATGTGCTAATTAACAAAAAGTTTCATTTTCTTTCAGCTTTATTTGATATAATATAACATTTATATTTTTGAAAATTGGTTAACTTCAATTTTTTTGTAGCACATTATATAAACTAGCTTGTAGCCTCATGCATATGCATGGATACACTTAAAGATATACAATAAGATGCATAATTCCTATATATATATTGTGGGGGCTGGGTTTTTCGGCCGCCCAAGCCCAATGGACCCGGGTCAAAAGCCCAACGAACCCCGCAATGAATTTGTAGAGAGTGGGTTGAAGGTCTAGGCACCCGCCGGCGCTCGGGTGGCGTGGACTCCGGCCTCTTTTATTTAAAGAACAAAGGACTTAGATAAAATTACATCAGGGATGGGCTCCTCGGTCATGGGCCGAGGAGGCTCTTACCCCTTTTTCTCTCTCTTCTCCTTTCTCCTTCCTTTCTCTCCCCAAATCTCCCTCCCCATAGGAGCGATTCCTTTACATTATATATCCCCCTTACAATTGATCCTAGCCCTACATGTGTTGAGCGATTAGGCCCTTTTATTAGATGCTTGTCCCATCAGCCGCCTTCCCAGTCTCTTTGGGAGTCACAGCCTCCAAGGTGATACTGGTGGAGGTCCCTTCCTCATTAATGCGACAAGGATGATTGTCAGGTGTGTTTAATGCTGAGGTGACCGTTTGGTTCGAGCCTATCCTTTAAACCCTCGGACGTCCGATGATGAGGTCGTCCTCGGACGTGGATTGTCTCCTTGGTTCGGGCCTTCGGCCCAGGAGCGTAGTGGGCTGGGCTACCAGATTATTGGGCCCCACATATATAATTTAAATACTATTGATAGTCATTTTTATATTTTGTTAACTCTTTAAAAAATTTTGTAAGGATATTATTAAGTATAAAATCTAAATTTTCCATGTTTAAAAAAATATATATATATTGTGAAGCAATTTTTTTTTTTTTTTTTTTTACGATTCATTTATTATTGATTCTTTAGTTTTTGTATTTAATAATTCACTTGGATGAATATTTATGATGTGGTTCCACATTTGATTCTAAAATTAAGAAATAAAATTCTTTAAGAATAAATAATATTTTAAGACACATGGAGCAAAATTAGAACTCTAATTTGAAATTTTAATTTGAGTTTCTCTCAATTTCACCTACTATTATTATTATTATTATTATTATAGATAACCTACCGAAAATATACAATTTTCAAACAGATAAATAATCCATTATTACTTTATTTTCATTACATCATTACTTTCTTTTCTCCTAGGATGTTTTCCTTTATTAGCCCACAAACCCCATTTGCGCTATATGTATTAGTGTATTTGCCTTTGCTTTGTTGTTTTTTTTTTACAGGCATAATGATCATTCTGGTCGTTTTGTATCAATTATATCGTTTTCACATTTGCTAAGCTACTAAAATATCTAGGGGTGGGGGCACGATCTAGCAAAAATGGTAAAAAAATCATCCAATAATAAAATGTTACCATTAATTAAGGGACTTGATTTAATTATTGCTGAAAATTGGCACTTGGGGAAGCCCGATTAGACCATACTTCCATGGTAGAGTCCCACTCATGACTTTTTTGTTGTCACATTTGTTGCTCGGTTGCTCCACGCCCTTTTAGATAAGAGCATTTGCATTTCCATCAAGTTCAACAAATTAATTTTTACCGCAAATATAACTACACACATAATAAATAAATAAAATTACATTGGGCTTAACAAATCGTGGACCAAATTAATTAATTTGTGAACAATACTTCAATACATTTATAAAAATATTTGCTCTCTCTCTCTCTCTCTCTCTCTCCAGCAAGAAGCAACTCTGTTGTGATATTGATGAGGTTCCCTCATCAAAATGACAAGTTTGCTCTTATGAGTAGTGGCTTTTTCAAGAGGCTCTCCATGCTCATCCATGCGATAAGAGTCTTAAAGGACTCATGGTAGCTCTTGGAATTTTTTTATAGAGCAGTCATTAAAAAACTTAAATTATACAAAACCTAATAAAAAAAGAGAACTTAAATATATTGACATTACACACACAAAATGCAAATAATAAAATTTTATAATTTCCTTCTATCAACAAAATGAAAAGATAAAAATGGCTCGATAAGAGAAAAGTGAGATCTGAGAAGTTGAGATGAAAGAAATAAAGTGAGAGAGAGAGAGAGCTTGAAATGATGATAGAGAAAAGAAAAAAAAGAAAAAAGTGCGAGAAAGAAGCAGAGAGCAACAAATAAAATATAAATGGGTGCTCTCCATCTCATAGCGAAAGGGAAAGAATTGAAACCCTAAAATATGATGTGCTAAGTTTTGTTTTATTATTATTATTTAAAAAAAAAAAAGAAATATGAAGCGATAAGTTTAAGCTAAAGAGGTGGCACATTAAAATCAGAATAACAGTTGGGAATCCCCTTATATAGGTCCTAATTCTAAAATCAATAATAGCAATTTTAACCTTGCCAAATTTTGGAACTCGGCCCAGGTGGTCATCATGTAGAGAAAAGCTTTTTTATTATTATTATTATTATTATTTTTTTGAGAAAAAGTAGAGAAAAGCTTTTTTATTTTATATTTTTTGAGAAAAAGTAGAGAAAAGCTTTAACCCTTCCGCATTCTACCATTTATACTCATTTTTTTCATCAAAAAATCAACATTATGAAAAAATTTATTTAGGAAAATGTTAAAGTCATAAATTATTTTATAAATTACTGATATGGTGGGTAACCATTGGTAGAGTAAAAACACGATGTTAGTAGTAGGTTTAAATAAGAATCAATAAGAATTTGTCATTCATTTATTCAAATTTCCTTAAACACTTTAACCATGATTATATAAGTGTTTAAGGAAATTTGAATAAATGAATGACAAATTTTTATTAGTTCTTATTTAGGCCTACCACTAACATCATATGTTTACTTTACCAATGGTTCTTATTTATGCCTATTCATTTATTCAAATTTCCTTAAACACTTTACCCATGGTTATATATATATATATATAGGTGGTGTGAGGTTTAGTTGAGTCAAATTGGAAGGAAATATGTCACTATTTTAAAATAGTTTAAAGGATTTCTCCCCAAACTTATCTTAATTAAAAAATAGGATGAAAAGATTTTGGTAGAGAAAATTTAAAGGATCACCCTGTGGGCCTCTCATGAGTCATGAGTCCCCAAATTTTAAATTCAATTAATAACAAAAACTAGTTTTCTATTTTGCCCTTTCAGCTAATTATTACAATATTAATTATGTGGATAAGTTTTATACTGATTTTTATTATATATTATGAACACAAGGGAAATTAGCTTTTAATAATAGCATAAATCATCATAATTCATCATTATGATCTTGATGGTCCCAGTCCCTACTGGTCAAGAACCTCACTTCCAACCCATGTGGGAAAGTAAATACAAGCAAGATTAACCATTCATTTTCATATATGGTGCTCCTTCACTAGACAAGTGTTTATTACTCTGGTCATAAGTTTTGAACGCCAGAACATAATTCAACTCTTCTAGAAAAGTAGTGTCACTCTCTCACTCATTCCAAGTTGGCTTCAAGTTTTCAATTCGAAGCATGATAGCAACCTTTTTCAACTCTCATAGATAGGATCTCGTCCTCAATTCACAAAAGTAGTGACTTATTTTCTTTGTTGAAATTTCAAGAAAAAAAGCCCACTTAATGCTCAAAATTCAACACCATAGTACAAGCTTGTTCTGCTCTATATCAGTTTATAATTTTTGTCATGCTTTATATATTCAGTATTTTTTATTATTATTTTATATATGCTTATACTTTATCTGTAGGGACTGGGTTTTTGGTTGCCCAAGCCCAATAGACACGGGTCAAAAGCTCAACGAACCCCGCAATGAATTTATAGAGAGTGGGTCGAAAGTCTAGGCGCCGGCCGGCGCTCCAGTGGCGTGAACTTCGGCCTCTTTTACTTAAAGAAAAAGACTTAGCACAGTTTACAAATGGGATGGGCTCCTCGGCCATGGGCCGAGGAGGCTCTTGCCCTGTTTTCTCTCTTTTCCTTTCTTTCTTCAGAGTTTTCTTTTTTCTTTCTTTTCTTCCTCCACCCCCCTTTTTTAGGAGGAGTTCATTACATTATATATCCCTCTCCCAATCAATCCTAGCCCTACATTTGTAAAGGGATTAGGGCATCACTTGAGTGCCTGTCCCATCAGCCACCTTCCCATGGACTCTGTAGGTGGCAGCAACCAAGGTGGCACTGTTGAGGCGTCCCTTCCTCATTAATGCGGCCAGGACGTTAGTTGGGAGCATTTAATGTGGAAATGACAGTTCATCTGGGATTTGCTCCTCCACCATGCTTCCATGTCCGGTATTTGGTACCCGCTGTTTGTTCCTTGGATGCTCGGGGAGGCTCCCTTTGAGGGAGTGCTGCTTGCACTTTCTCGGACCTCGGACTTCCGAGGATGCTATCATCCTTGGCGTTGTTTAGAGGGTAGCTGGGCGCTACACTTCAGTCCTCGGTCCATAGGCGCGTCCTCGGACATGGGCCTTGGGCCCGGTTGGGAGTGGGCTGGGGTCGTCTGACCATTTCTTGGCCCCATAATAGCCCCTCAAAATCTTGCTGTCCGCATCCTCGGGCGGAAATGAGGATTTTGATGTCCTCGGGCACGCGTCATGTACCGTTGAGTTTGGCCCTCTGGGGGTACTAGAGTTTTTTCGCCTGCTTCAGAAGCGTTACCGACGCCTTGAAGGGCGCGACGTGCCCTTCATTAAATCCTGACGGCTTTGTGCTCCCCACGTGCAACGGGAGGATGTTAATCCCACGGTGGGGATTTGCCTAACGGTTGGGGGTGGGAAAACCCGCTCTGTTCCTTGATTTTAAGGTATAAATACCCATTTGAAAGTCCGGTTCCTTTGCTTCTTTGCACGTTATTCGTTCTTTCTTTACTTGCGTAATTTTATCTTTAATTGCACCTCGGCCAGTCGCGGCGTCAATTGTTGCAGCGAGGGCATGTATGCTAGAGTGGGCCCATCTTTCCCTAAGGGCCGGGTAGAAAATTCTTTAGGTTGACACTTAAGTTCTCCTTGATGTGGTTGGCTTCCCCATAAGCTTGAGTCCGAGGACCGTATAGTGCTTTGGATTCTGTCTAACACTTAGAATCCTCTGAAGTAGTTAGTTTCCCAATAGGTCTGAGTCCTGGGATTATGCAGCGCTTTTGGTTCTGTCCAACACCTGGAATCCTCTGAAGTAGTTAGTTTCCCCAAAGGTCTAAGTCCTGGGATTATGCAGCGCTTTTGGTTCTGTCCAACACCTGGAATCCTCTGAAGGAGTTAGTTTCCCCATAGGCCTGAGTCCTGGGATTATGCAGCGCTTTTGGTTCTGTCCAACACCTGGAATCCTCTGAAGGAGTTAGTTTCCCCATAGGCCTGAGTCCTGGGATTATGCAGCGCTTTTGGTTCTGTCCAACACCTGGAATCCTCTGAAAGAGTTAGTTTCCCCATAGGCCTGAGTCCTGGGACCATGCAGTGCCTTGGTTCTGTCTAACTCTTAGGATCATCTAAGGTGGTTGGTTTCCCCGTGAGCCTGAGTCCGAGGACCGTGTAGAGCCTTGGTTCTGCCTAACACTTAGATTCATCCGAAGTATTTAGCTTCCCCGCGAGCCTGAGTCCGAGGACCGTGCAGTGCCTTGGTTCTGTCTAACGCTTGGCATCTGGAGCGGTTAGTTTCCCCATAGGCCTGAGTCCGAGGACCATGCAGTGCCTTGGTTCTGTCTAACGCTTGGCATCTGGAGCGGTTAGTTTCCCCATAGGCCTGAATCCGAGGACCATGCAGTGCCTTGGTTCTGCCTAACGCTTGGCCTCTGGAGCGGTTAGTTTCCCCATAGGCCTGAGTCCGAGGACCATGCAGTGCCTTGGTTCTGTCTAACGCTTGGCATCTGGAGCGGTTAGTTTCCCTATAGGCCTGAGTCCGAGGACCATGCAGTGCCTTGGTTCTATCTAACGCTTGGCATCTGGAGCGGTTAGTTTCCCCATAGGCCTGAGTCCGTGGACCATGCAGTGCCTTCGTTCTGTCTAACGCTTGGCCTCTAGAGCGGTTAGTTACCCCATAGGCCTGAGTCCGTGGACCATGCAGTGCCTTGGTTCTGTCTAACGCTTGGCCTTTGGAGCGGTTAGTTTCCCCATAGGCCTGAGTCCGAGGACCATGCAGTGCCTTGGTTCTGTCTAACGCTTGGCCTCTGGAGCGGTTAGTTTCCCCATAGGCCTGAGTCCGAGGACCATGCAGTGCCTTGGTTCTGTCTAACGCTTGGCATCTGGAGCGGTTAGTTTCCCCATAGGCCTGAGTCCGTGGACCATGCAGTGCCTTGGTTCTGTCTAACGCTTGGCCTCTGGAGCGGTTAGTTTCCCCATAGGCCTGAGTCCGAGGACCATGCAGTGCCTTGGTTCTGTCTAACGCTTGGCATCTGGAGCGGTTAGTTTCCCCATAGGCCTGAGTCCGTGAACCATGCAGTGCCTTGGTTCTGTCTAACGCTTGGCCTCTGGAGCGGTTAGTTTCCCCATAGGCCTGAGTCCGTGGACCATGCAGTGCCTTGGTTCTGTCTAACGCTTGGCCTCTGGAGCGGTTAGTTTCCCCATAGGCCTGAGTCCGAGGACCATGCAGTGCCTTGGTTCTGTCTAACGCTTGGCATCTGGAGCGGTTAGTTTCCCCATAGGTCTGAGTCCGAGGACCATGCAGTGCCTTGGTTCTGTCTAACGCTTGGCCTCTGGAGCGGTTAGTTTCCCCATAGGCCTGAGTCCGTGGACCATGCAGTGCCTTGGTTCTATCTAACGCTTGGCCTCTGGAGCGGTTAGTTTCCCCATAGGCCTGAGTCCGAGGACCATGCAGTGCCTTGGTTCTGTCTAACGCTTGGCATCTGGAGCGGTTAGTTTCCCCATAGGCCTGAGTCCGAGGACCATGCAGTGCCTTGGTTCTGTCTAACGCTTGGCCTCTGGAGCGGTTAGTTTCCCCATAGGCCTGAGTCCGTGGACCATGCAGTGCCTTGGTTCTGTCTAACGCTTGGCCTCTGGAGCGGTTAGTTTCCCCATAGGCCTGAGTCCGAGGACCATGCAGTGCCTTGGTTTTGTCTAACGCTTGGCACCTGGAGCGGTTAGTTTCCCCATAGGCCTGAGTCCGAGGACCATGCAGTGCCTTGGTTCTGTCTAACGCTTGGCCTCTGGAGCGGTTAGTTTCCCCATAGGCCTGAGTCCGAGGACCATGCAGTGCCTTGGTTCTGTCTAACGCTTGGCCTCTGGAGCGGTTAGTTTCCCCATAGGCCTGAGTCCGAGGACCATGCAGTGCCTTGGTTCTGTCTAACGCTTGGCATCTGAAGCGGTTAGTTTCCCCATAGGCCTGAGTCCGAGGACCATGCAGTGCCTTGGTTCTGTCTAACGCTTGGCATCTGGAGCGGTTAGTTTCCCCATAGGCCTGAGTCCGTGGACCATGCAGTGCCTTGGTTCTGTCTAACGCTTGGCCTCTGGAGCGGTTAGTTTCCCCATAGGCCTGAGTCCGAGGACCATGCAGTGCCTTGGTTCTGTCTAACGCTTGGCATCTGGAGCGGTTAGTTTCCCCATAGGCCTGAGTCCGTGGACCATGCAGTGCCTTGGTTCTGTCTAACGTTTGGCCTCTGGAGCGGTTAGTTTCCCCATAGGCCTGAGTCCGTGGACCATGCAGTGCCTTGGTTCTGTCTAACGCTTGGCCTCTGGAGCGGTTAGTTTCCCCATAGGCCTGAGTCCGAGGACCATGCAATGCCTTGGTTCTGTCTAACGCTTGGCATCTGGAGCGGTTAGTTTCCCCATAGGCCTGAGTCCGAGGACCATGCAGTGCCTTGGTTCTGTCTAACGCTTGGCCGCTGGAGCGGTTAGTTTCCCCATAGGCCTGAGTCCGTGGACCATGCAGTGCCTTGGTTCTGTCTAACGCTTGGCCTCTGCAGCGGTTAGTTTCCCCATAGGCCTGAGTCCGAGGACCATGCAGTGCCTTGGTTCTGTCTAACGCTTGGCATCTGGAGCGGTTAGTTTCCCCATAGGCCTGAGTCTGAGGACCATGCAGTACCTTGGTTCTGTCTAACGCTTGGCCTCTGGAGCGGTTAGTTTCCCCATAGGCCTGAGTCCGTGGACCATGCAGTGCCTTGGTTCTGTCTAACGCTTGGCATCTGGAGCGGTTAGTTTCCCCATAGGCCTGAGTCCGAGGACCATGCAGTGCCTTGGTTCTGTCTAACGCTTGGCATCTGGAAGTAGGGGTTTGTCCTCGGTTTGCTTTACGGGGGACGATTCCTCCTTCGGACGGATCATGATCTTACACGTGGCATTGATCTCATCTCCATCTCGAGCCCTCATCTCTGTCATTTGCGAAGCGTCCTTTGGCCGTTCGTGTTCCGCGCCTGACGCTTCGGTGCACGAGACGCGCCTTCATTAATGGCCTCGTAAATCCCCATAAGCTCAACGGTTTGCGGCTCCTTTGGAATTTTGCCGCTTCATTACTATCCGACGCTTCGTTAACCAGTTTTTCGAATTCTGCGTGGATTAACTCTCACCTACCTTCATCCTCTATATAAGGCTCCCTGGGGGAATGGTTTCTCTTCATTCCATGAACTTCTCAACCCAACCAGAAAGAAGATACCCATTCAACTCCCCATGCCCCTTTAACAACCCCGCCGGGATTGTGACCGGAGTTAGGCGATATGGGGCGGCTTTGGACGGTCATGAGAACATCCGTGCCAAGAGCCGTGGTGGCCGTAGCCCCCACCGGGCTTCCGGTGCGGCAGAATCTAGGCGTAACCCCGATGGCGCCATGCACGGTGGCCCGGAGGGATATCGTTGAAGTACCTAACGTCCCTCCTCAGAGCGCACCTCCGACGGAGGAGACATGCGAACTCATATTATGTGCGGCGCTCGAGTGTTGCCGTCGCCAACGGCCAACGCTCGTGGAGGTTGGAGAAAATCAAGGGAACATCATGGGGGAGGGCGTCCCGGAGCCCCTGCGTCTGCTCCTCGCTTTGTTCAAGCTCTCAGCCCCCTTCCGCCCCCTTATTGTCAAGCTCTCCCATTCTCTTTCTCCCATTCTCTTTATGCCAATCAGGGGACGAGTTGACATCTCCCTCTAGCTAGTTTTAGGTTGGGTCCGCCTGGGCCTCTGATTGTAGGACTAGCTGGTAGGAACAGTTGTAAAACAAGCCTGCCTAAGCCTCTGATTGTAATCTGTGACTTTTTTTTTGAATAATATCAAATACTTTTCTTTTTTACTGTTGAATCTCTTGTCTTCAAGTTTTTATCTTTCTGCAATGTTCTTCTTTTTGATAGTTTTTTTTTTGCATCACCGCCGATCCTCCATGGAATGGTTGTTTAGAACAGTCGCCTGTTGCGCCAACCGGTGCACTAATCCTTCCCACAGACGGCGCCAATTGTAGGGACTGGGTTTTTGGTTGCCCAAGCCCAATGGACACGGGTCAAAAGCCCAACGAACCCCGCAATGAATTTATAGAGAGTGGGTCGAAGGTCTAGGCGCCGGCCGGCGCTCCAGTGGCGTGAACTTCGGTCTCTTTTACTTAGAGAAAAAGACTTAGCACAGTTTACAAATGGGATGGGCTCCTCGGCCATGGGCCGAGGAGGCTCTTACCCTATTTTCTCTCTTTTCCTTTCTTTCTTCAGAGTTTTCTTTTTTCTTTCTTTTCTTCCTCCACCCCCCTTTTTTAGGAGGAGTTCATTACATTATATATCCCTCTCCCAATCAATCCTAGCCCTACATTTGTAAAGGGATTAGGGCATCACTTGAGTGCCTGTCCCATCAGCCAGCTTCTCATGGTCTCTGTAGGTGGCAGCCACTAAGGTGGCACTGTTGAGGCGTCCCTTCCTCATTAATGCGGCCAGGACGTTAGTTGGGAGCATTTAATGTGGAAATGACAGTTCATCTGGGATTTGCTCCTCCACCATGCTTCCATGTCCGGTATTTGGTACCCGCTGTTTGTTCCTTGGATGCTCGGGGAGGCTCCCTTTAAGGGAGTGCTGCTTGTACTTTCTCGGACCTCAGACTTCCGAGGATGCTATCATCCTTGGCGTTGTTTAGAGGGTAGCTGGGCGCTACACTTCAGTTCTCGATCCATGGGCGCGTCCTCGGACATGGGCCTTGGGCCCGGTTGGGAGTGGGCTGGGGTCGTCTCACCATTTCTTGGCCCCACATTATCCATTTGTAATATAGGGCGAATTTCATTCGTTAACTAGAAATATACCTTATTAATTATCATTAAAAGAAAATTTTAAAAATACATATATAGGTTAAATTAATGTCAACTTAATTCCTTAATGTTTCTGTGAGGAAAGTGTTATTTAGAAAATTTTCCAAATATACAAGTAAATTTAGAATAAAGTGTCATTTTTCATAGAAAAATAAAAGTAGAAAGTATTCAATTAATAAGAACTTAAAAAAAAAAAAATTAAACACTCAATATTCCATCATGAGTTTAGGATTTGAGTAATACTACAGCTACAAACTATTTTACAATATTTTTACAAATTATTGATGTGGCAAATTATTATTAGTTCTAATATGAATCCACTACTAACATCACATTTATATTTACCAATAATTATTTGAAAATTACTAAAGTCACATCAACAGTTTGTAAAAATATTGTAAAATAATTTGTGTCTATAGTATTACTCTTAGGATTTTGTCTCTTATTACATTTGTTGGACAAAACAATTATAGACTTGCTCAATATTAATGAGTTTGTTAATTTGTTCTTTAAAAAAAAAAAAAATTGACTGTAAAAGTTTTTTTTTTTTTTTTTTTTTGCAATATAGAAATTTAATATTTTTTGCCATTATTAATATCATTTATTACGCCTAAAGTGGGCCCAAGAAAGATATTATTTCAATCATATTATATTTGTGAAAAACATTATCTCTTTAACATCATTATTTAAAATATATAAATATATTTAAAATTAAAAAAAAAAAAAAATTGCTACAAGAACACTAGGTCATCCGCTATCGATGGCCCCACGGCGTCCTCACCAGTCTCCAACATGAATTATCCTTCAATGATTCCATCGTGGTTTTGTATTATATAGGACAGTTCTTGGTTTACATTGTTACACGTAAGACTTACATTAATTGTTTAATATAATATAAGATTTACACGACAGAGAGTAAATAAAGATGTCCAAACATTTGTCTAATTTATATAATAAATTTTATATAATATATACAGTAAACTCCTACTTGCATTGTATTCATTCACACCTAGTGTAGGCCCCATAGGGTGGTCCTATATGAGCATTCTGTTTTTCTTCTTATTTTTTAATCATTTTGAGAAGGGAAGGGTTACTTTTTTTTTTTTTTTTTTAACTTTCTATATATAAAGATACATTGTACATTATTGCTGCACATCATCTACATTCATAGTTTAAGAAAGAAACTGAAAAGAGAGAGTAATAATATACTAGCAGTAGATATGAGTGAAAAACCTAGAGGCAAGCAAAATCATCCTGGCCAAGGGAAGAAGCTCCATCCGGTCTCTTCCTTCAACAACGTACCTCCACCCCGAGGCAAGGTCATAGCGACAATTTTTAATGGTCTTTTGAAGACCAATTCTTCTGCCGATTCCTCAACTTTAAGGAACAAGAAATAATTAAATTGTGGGTGTTTCTCATGTATGCTTTCTTATTCCTCTTTACTATATCTGGTGTTTGTTAGTCTTGGGGTTTCTTGAAGCCAAGTCCATGTGGGGATTACACATGTGAGATTTCCACATGGAGATCTCACGAGACCGTCTCATAAATTTTTTTTTTTTTCGTTTCAGGTGATTGTAGAGACTTGTGGGGGTGTTTGAGTAGAGACTTTGGTAATGTTTTACAGTATGCAAGAATTACCAAAGCAGGTTTTGCTTTTCTATGTCCCTGTATTTTGCTTTAATGTAATGAAATTGTTCTGCTGTTGTATCTGATGAAAGTAGTTTAACTTATGAGGCCATGAATTATTGTTTTTTTTCTTTTTTCTTCTTTTTCAACCAGTAGGTAGAACAAGTCAACATGGTACATATCGGCTCCATATTTTCAAGTGAATTTAGAAAGAATCCGTTTTTTATAGTTCAAATCAGTTGGAAAAAAAATAAAAAGAATATCTCTAAAACATAATTAAGGAGAAGAGAGAATTAAGGAAGAGACAAATTAGAATAAAGGTGCCATGTGATCAAAAAAAGGTAAACAGTTAATCAAAAGTACAATCCAAGGCTAAGAGCCTAGTCCATTTTCTTTTTGATAATTCCTAGCAAATAAAACCAACCCATGAGAGCTTTTCACAGAACTGTTAGAATTGCAGTCTTTACTTTCCTTCTTCGTTTTCTTATTTTTATTTTATTGTTATTTTAAATTGGAATTATTATAAATTAACAGGCATGTATTGTCATCTACCACCATATATGCCATACAGTAATCACCTCTTTCCACCGTAACAATTGTTAGCAAATAGCAATAAGGTTCTCTCTCTGAAACTAGATTCATTTTTATTTGGATTTTGATTAATGAGAAAATCATGTGTTGAGGACTAAAATGTGACAAGGAAGCCTGTTCTATGAAAAACAAAGAAAGATCATGTGCCTTAATAAAATAAGGCTCAGCTCATGAAGTTAAGGAGGACCATAAAGGCCCAAACGCCCAAAAAGAATGAAAAAGAAAGAAAAAAGTAAAATAGAGGAAGACTCAGACTTAGGCCACGAGCAGGATCTCCATCATCCAAGAAGCCGATCCTTTGAGTGAAAGCCTAAAAGATCCTGAGAATGATGTAAATTAGGTTTTTGATATTGCCTGTGAGAATTGAGCTTTTTGATGTTGCTAATGAGAACTGAGCTTTTCTTTGATATTGTTTTTTTATATATAAGTTGCTATGAGATTGAATCATGAGCATTGATTATGGATTTGAATTTCATTGATAAAATTATTTTGCCATGTATTTGAAATATGAGCTTTAATTATGGATTTGAATTCCATTGATAAAATTGTTTTGCCATGTATTTGAATCATGGACTTTTCAAATATTGCTAGGTATAAAAATTCATGAGCTTTAGAAAAGAATGAGATTTTAACTTGCTCAATAAAATAAATCATTTCGGATTAGGCTTTACAAAAAAAAAAATTGGGTCTTATAGTGTTTTATATTTGTGGCCCAATTTTGTGATGGAAAAAGGAACAGTTGTGGGCTAGCATAATAATAGTCAAAAATATTTAGAAAAACCCAATAATTTGTTGGTGATGTTTGAAAATAAATAGGTGTTATTTAAATAATATTAGGTGTAAAAAAATGTACCCTAACACCCTAAAATCAAACACTTTCATATAGAAATTTATGAGTGTTTGATTTCCATCCAAAAAAGAAAATTTGAGTGTTTGATTCAATTGGTGAAGAAAATTACTTTTTATTTTCCAATTTGCTATTTCATGAAAGCGTTTGAGGACCTTTTTCAAATTAAGTAGTACAACAATGGATATAAATATTTTATTTAACAAAATGATAGAACTCAGGATTCAAAATTTCTCCACTCTATTTGTTGTAAAGGAAAAAGTTTTTTTGCACTTCATGGTTTTAATTTTTACATATGGGTGAAATATGTAGTAACTTGTTATTTGATAAAACATCACGGGCCTTACATGAACAGATGTATTTTATAAATTATAAATTCGTAACATTTATCAAAAAAATAATTAAAAAAAATTATAAACTCGTACCTTACTTTATGGAATTTATCGTTGAAGACGAAGACATAGGAATCTAAATTGTTTGAAGAATCATAAGGCTATGATCATACTTCAGAGAGTGATTTAGGTTCATAGTATCTAAATTTAATTCATTGAAAATTGTAGAGGATGGTTCTCAGCTAGTTTAGGCTTCCTAACTTTTGATTATACAAATGATAGCTAGGAATTAGAAAAGGCCAAAAAGATCTATACGGTTGTGCTGGGGCAACAAAGCTAGCTTGTATCTAAGATTTAGAGTTCTTTATTATTATCTAGAAACTCAGACACACGAAAAGCATGTCTAGTTCATTATATAGTTGTTATTACATTAGTTTAACTTTTATTTGGTTAAAAAAAAGGTTTAGCCAACCTTGGGAGAGAGAAATAATAGACCCTTCCGCTTCCAACCTTTTTGGCTTAGCCATAATGATTTCCCTATGATAGTTAGAGAAGCCTGGAGTGGACAAGAAGCCAATCTGCTTGATGCCATTTCTGTTTTTACTAGCAAAGCCCAACGCTGGAATAAGGAAGTTTTTGGCAATGTGTTTACTAGGAAGAGGATTATCATGGCCAAGCTCCTGGGAATTCAAAAAGCCCTTTCTAATTGCCCTAATGCTTTCCTAATCAACCTTCAAAACAAGCTTAATGATGAGTACAATCTCATTCTCTAGCTTGAAGAAGAACTATGGTCTATGAAGGCTAGAACTGATTGGATCATCCATGGCGAACGCAACATAGCCTACTTCCATATGTCCACTCTTGTGAGAAGAAGCAGGAACAGAATTTCAAGCATTTTAAATGAAAATGGTGAATGGGTACACAACATTGAGGAGGTGAAAGATATTTTTATCACCTACTTCAAGAAGCTTTATCAAACAGAGCAATCATGCAGCCCCCTCAATCCTAAATGGGATAATGATTGGTGTGCTACCCTTTCTATAGAAGAAGCCAACTCCATTGCACATTGCCCTTCTAATGAGGAAATCTGGGGTGCCATGAAGACCATGAAGCCTTTCAAAGCTCCTGGGGCAGATGGATTGCATGCTAGATTCTTCTAGAGGTTTTGGTTACTAGTTGGAGATTCTATCAGAATGGAGATCAAGAACATTTTCTCTTGCCAACAAGTTCATGATTACCTAAATCAGACACTGATTGCTTTAATTCCAAAAAAAAGTGGGCCAGAAACAGTTAGTCACTATAAACCTATTAGTCTATGTAACATAGTGTATAAGATTGTGACAAAAATCTTGGTTCAAAGACTAAGACCTTTATTGCCTTCCTTGATATCTCCAATGCAAGCTGCTTTTCTGGCTGGCAGGAGGGGTACTGATAATGTGATAATTGCCCAAGAGCTAATCTACTCACTTAAGAAGAGGAAAGGAAATGATGGGTACATGGTGGTTAAAGTTGACCTGGAAAAGGCCTATAATCGTTTGGAATGGAGCTTTGTTACGATGGTGTTGAACCATTTTGGCTTCCTTTCCAACATCATCAACCTTATTATGAGTTGCATTTACAATACTTCAACTGCTATTCTCTTTAATGGCAATAGACTGGACTCATTCTAGCCTTCAAGAGGAATTAGACAGGGAGACCCCATCTCCCCTTACATTTTCCTCATTTTGCATAGAATTCCTAGGAGCATAGATTGATTCAATGTGTGAAAACAATAGATGGGGCAAAATCAAGGCTTCTAAGAATGGTCCAAGTTTTTCTCATGTTTTTTTTACAGATGATCTCATGCTTTTTGTAAAAGCCAATGCCATTAATTGTGAAGCAATTATAGAAGTATTGGATACTTTTTGTAAGCTTGCTGGACAGAAGGTGAATTTAGCTAAATCTCGTGTTCTGTTTTCTCCAAATGTTTCTAGAAGATGTAAAAGATCCATATGCAACAAAATGGGGATAAATGCAACTCAGAATTTGGGTCAGTACCTAGGCTTTCCTCTAATATACAAAGGCAAGAGTGGAGATGCCTTTAACTTTGTTATAGACAAAGTTAAGAAGAAACTCAGTGGTTGGAAAGCCAAGTTCCTGTCCAAAGCTGGGAAAATGGTGTTGACCAAATCAGTAGCTATCCCTATAGCAGAGTATTACATGCAATGTCATGCCTTGCCGATTAAAGTGTGTGAAGCAATTGACAAACTAATAAGAGACTTCCCGTGGGGTTCAATTGCTAAGAATAGAAGAATGCACATGGTGAACTGGAACACTGTTACATTTCCAAAGGACAAAGGAGGTCTTGGCTTATACCAAATGCAGTATAGTAGTCAAGCCATTTTGGCTAAATTATGCTGGAGATTAGCTAATGAAAGTGAAGCCCCTTGGGCAAAGATGTTGGCAAAGAAATATCTCACTCCTAGGAGACTATCTGAGGAGGGCAGAAATATCCCATGCTCAAGAATCTGGACAACTTGCAAAAAAGGAGGACCTGTCTATGTCAAAGGACTAAGATGATCAGTGAAAAATGGCCTCCATGTCACCCTTTGGCTTGAATTTTGGCTCCTTAATGGCACCCTACGAAGTCTTATTGAAGGACCACTTTCAAGAGATGAAGACAAAGTAATGTTACACCAATGCTTTGATAATGTCACTGGTTGGAATATGCAAAACAACTCATTTGTACTGCTTGACCAAATTCTGGAAAGCATAAAAGCAACCCCTTTCTCATGTGACACCAATGCTGAAGACTCACTTGTATGGGCTTACGCCAAAAATGGTTCTTTCTCTCTATCATCAGCTTATTTATTGGCAAGAGGCTTAAACTCTTAAACCTGGATACTATATATATCTATGTCATAGGTTTGGAAGACTGTTGCACCACCTCAGGTTCAATTCTGCCTTTGGCTATGCATGCATAATAGCCTTCCCACTAGTGAAGTACTTGGTTCAAGAGGTTTAAACCTCAATCCAACATGCCCTATGTGCCTTAAAGAGACTGAATCACTAGATCATTTGTTGCGTACATGTGAGTTTGCACAAGATTTTTGGCAGAAGCTAAATTACCCTCATATTCTTAGGTAATCATTCAATAAACCCATTAAGGAATAGTTGGAAGTTAACTATAATACAAAAATTGTCTCTTATTGGATGGGAATCCTGTGGGGTATTGTATTTCCTATGGGAATTTGGCACCTTTGGCTGTAGCGTAATGCTTGTGTGTTTAGGACTAGTATTCTTGATACTAAGGCTATTAAGAAATGCAAACAAAGTGCTGCAGAATTTTTTGCTATAGGAATGAGAGCTAAGCTCTCTATTTCTAAGTCCATAATCCCTGTGGCTTAGAGGAAACCACCAATGGGATGGGCTAAACTCAACACTGAAGGTTCAGCATTAGGGTACACTAGAAAGGTTGGAGGAGGAGGGCTAATTAGGGATCACAATGGAGACTAGGTTGCAGGCTTCTCTAGAAGTCTTGGCTGCACTAATAGCTTTATGGCAGAGTTGTGGGCCTTAAGAGATGGTCTTATTCTGGCCAAGGACCTCAATCTTAATAGCCTTATTGTTGAATTGGATGCTAAGAATGTAGTTCAACTAATGAATAATGATTCTGCCAATATACTAATGGAGCCTTTTTTGACTAACAACAGGACCCTTCTAAGAGCCATCCCCTACAAACGGGTTGAGCACACCTACCATTAAGCAAATCAACGCACTGATGCTTTAGCAAGAGTAGGGGCTAGGCGTAATTTCTCTTTTGTAGTTTTTGTGGAACCACCGCCTGTGGTGGAGTCTCTGTTAGCTTGTGATAAAGCTAAAAAGTTTTGTAATAGACTTGTTGCTTCTAATATATAAATAACCTTTTTTGACCAAAAAAAGAAAAGAAAAGCAAACTCAAAAAAATTAATCAGCTCTAACAACAAAAATCAAAAATTTTGTAAATTTTTTTTGGAGTTGCTACAATAATAGCTCTCTTGATTAAGAGCAGTGTTCATTCTCCAAACCATTTTCTTTTCTTAGAATATTCCACACACTTGAATAAATCAGATTAAAAATTTTAGCCTTTATTTCAACAACTACATAGTACAAAGAAACAATTAGAACAA
The DNA here is from genome assembly GCA_032727855.1 of Quercus ilex subsp. ballota. Lineage (NCBI taxonomy): Eukaryota > Viridiplantae > Streptophyta > Magnoliopsida > Fagales > Fagaceae > Quercus > Quercus ilex. The sequence goes on from CM064917.1 coordinate 41,718,111, forward strand.
AACACAAATTACAATCAAATCACAAAACACAATTCTTCCTTATAAAACTAATGAAATCAGAACCAAAAAAAAAAAAAAACAATATGACCCATTTGGGTCGCATGTCATTGGCGGTGGAGGTGGAGCAAAGGAACAAGGAGCAGGAAGACAATGGAGGCAAAGCAGACAGTTGAGGAGGAAAATGATGATCTCTCCCTCATTGGAGCACAATAGGCGATTTCCCTCCCTCCCTATACAGTACAGGTTCAAATCTTCAGACATTCACACTTAAATATGGACCTATATGACAAATATATATATATATATATATTCTTTTGGTTATATATATATATATATATATATCCTTTTCAATTTCTATATAAAACTATAAAAGAAGAGCAATAGTGTTAAAATCACACATTTTGTTACCATTGTTATACACAATAGATTATAATTGATTATTTGTTACTTATATATAGATATATTTTTTTTTCACCGCTCATAATCTACTGAATAGGATAGTAAATAAAGAGTGTGGGAAAGTATTACTAACATTACTAAAAAAAGAATTATAATTTTTGTTACACAAACTCAAAAAATAGATGAAAAAAAAAATTCTGAAATCGTGAAGTCACAATTTCAAGGCAACAAGTTGAAACCTATTGCTATAAAGATGGAACATTACTGAAATAGCTGCACACCAGTCTCCAATATTCAACACTCCACAGTATAGTATAGAAAAGAGAGACAAGTAGTAGTAGTAGTAGTAGATATGAGTGAAAATCCCAATAGCGCCAAGCAAAATCCCAGCCAAGGGAAGCTCCATCCTGCTCCTTCTTTTGGGAAAGTACCTCAAAACCGAGGCAATAAGTCTTGGTGAACATTGTTGCTGATTTGTTGAAGGGAAATCCTTCCGGGGGATTCTTCAAAGCAGTAGTTAATAGTGAGTGTTCGCCTCCTCATGTGTGTGTGTGTGTCTCTCTCTCTCTCTCTATATATATATATATGCTTTCCTATTACTATATCTAGTGTTTATTGGGAGGCCAGCCTGGGTTGTTGTGGTTGAGAGTTGGAAGGTGTTGTTTGGGTTAAGCCTTTGGTAATGTTCATGTAATAAGTATATGCTACCAAAGCACGTTTTTACTTTCCTGTGCCAGGTATATTTTGCTTTGTCTTGTGACTCTTATCAGGTCGGCCCTAGACATTTAGGAACCTAAGGCGAGAATTAAAAATAAAGTCTTTTTTATACATATATCTTATAATTGTATCATTTCATTATTTTCTAACTCTTTTTGGTGAATTTCTTGTTCATTTGTTATATTTTCATCTAAATTTTGTGTTATATTTTGTTTATTACTAATAACAAATTTATCAATTTATCCTTTTTGAGACTCAATTAATTTTTCTTTTTAAAAATTTTTCATTTCCAGATGCATATTTTCTAGTAGACATTTCTAATCAAACTATATATTTATAAAGACTAAAATAAAAAATAACTTTTAAGTGTAGAGCAAATGAGAAATAGAACCTGATTTATATAAAAAGTATTGTTGTAGTTTCACTGAACAATAACAAACTTTTAGCAATCTCAACCTGCAAAAATAAAGACTTATTCATTATATTACCAATAACTAATATATATATATATATATATATATATAAACACAAGATTAAAATTAAAAAAAAAAAAATTAAGCATAGCCATAACAAAAGTACAACTGTACAAGCCTAGCCAAGAAAAGAAAATGCCAAGATGGCCACACAAGGCTTATTAGTAAGATCCACCAACAAAAAAACACAAAACAAATCCTATTACACCTATAGGTACTCAAGAATTCTTTGCCTTTGGCTTTAGGTTTTTTGGCTTGATTGCCTTTCCTTGCCTTTGGTTCATCCCTTATAAGGTAGAAAGAAGAAAGATATCTTTCCAATGTAGGACAAAAGAATTCAAGCCAAAGGCAAGGCAAGACAATCAAGCCAAAAAAAGCCAAAGCCAAAGGCAAAGAATTCTTGAGTGCCTACAACACCTATAACCAAGTAAAAATAAAATAAAATAAAATAAAAAACGTAGGCTTTTAAAAAAATTCTTGAAAGGCCCAAACGTCCAGCAACCATAACTCAATATAAACAAGCCTAATCTCATTATCTTAACAAATAAAATGTAGAGAAAGCCAAGCCTTTATACCTGATACCTCAAAAGTCAAAACCTGCAGAATCAAAATGCATCTATAGCGCGCACACAAAAAAAAAAAAAAAAAAAAAAAGGTGTTGACGGTTCACTCCTCAATCTCAGTTCAGAGTTTTAAGATCAGAATCATCAGATGTGATTGGATGATTAAGATCAGATGAAGCTTGAGTAGTTGAGCCAAGCAACCAGCAATAGCAGAGAGAATCAGAGGAAGAATGAGAGAGGCAGATAGCAAGAGCTGAGAGAAAGAAGCAGAGCAAGAATGAGAAAGGGAAACAGTGAAAATTTTAGGGATTTGAGATTTTTTATTTGTTTTGACTTGTGATTATTTTGTGGTTAATCTCTTAGACCGGATTTGTAGTTTATCTTGTTGAATTTTGGTTTGTCTAGAGGATAATGGTGTTATTTTTAGGACAATTAATTTTGTTTAGAACCAATGTTTAACCGGATATACCAAATTTTTTGTTTTTTGGTCAAAAGGATGTACAGGATATTTTTAATTCATCTGAAACTATTTTTTTTCCCCTACTACCATTCTTTTCTAAAATTTTTGGGGCCCCCTTTCACTTGGGGGCCTTAGGCAAATGTTATGCTAGTGTTCTATCTAATGAAAGTAGTTATATTTATCTACTTTCTGAGATCAGGTATCATTTTTTTTTCCTTAACCAAATGGTAGTAGAACACACTACAAGAAATTTGGTCTTTAACGACGGCATATAGTCGTCACTAATGCTTTAAATATCATCGCTAATTATATTGGCGACGAAAAATGTCGTTGCTAACTTTCGTTAAACAAAAGTGGTAACAAAAAAGTATTTTAGTGACGATATTAATGTCGTCACAAGTACAATACTATTAATGACGACAAAGTCGTCGCTAATAGTGACAATTGTCGTCATAAATAACTCGAGACCCCAAGATGAAATGTCGTCGCTACTAGCTCATTAGTAGTGACGAATTTTTTTGTCGTCGCTAGTATATTATTATTAACGACAACATTTTTGTTGTCGCTAATATGTCATTACTAGCAATGACACTTACTGTTGTCACAAATAATGATATATAAGTGACCACAAACATGTCATCACTAAAAATTGCATATTAGCGATGATATTGTTTGTCGTCACTAATGATATGATAAAATATTAGCGATGACATTGTCGTCGCTTATAATATTTTACATTTTTTTTTATTTTTCTTTAAAATTTACATTCTGAATTTTACATAGGTACCTCTTGAGAAATAACAAATCACAATCCTATGCACATAAAAAATTTTCAATCACAAATACTCATATAAGCATAAAAACTGCTCAATCAATAACTACTAATAAGGGAAAATAATACCCAAGTTCAATATCATATACATAATAAAAGCTCCAATCTATTTACTCAAATATTAATCAAATGATAATGAATTCCTCATGAAGATATGCAATCAAGCTTAAACTTGTTGCAATGAACAAAACACAAAACAAGAGCCAACAAGGAACAAGACAGAAGAAAAAGAAAAGAAAAGTAACCGCTGAAATTCCATATCCAATTTTCTCAGTATTTCCAAACTAGTCTCCTTTTAAAAAGTACTCCATAACTCAAATTAAATTATGACCCTTTTTACAATTCACCAATCAGTTACACCCAAAACATACAAAAACTCCAAAAATCATTCAAAACCCACGAAACTCTAAGACACAGTGACCCACAACTGAACCATGAAACTGTTGCTAATTTTTAAAGATACCCACGACTTGTTTACCAAAATTAAGGAACACCCAAAAGGTAAAATGAAGAGAGATCATCAAAAGTACCTCAATTTAACACAACCAGGAAAGATGTGAACTTTGACACTCCCCAAAGTTGAAGTGTCAAACTTTGAGTTTAGTTTCTTCTTCTATAAAAAATAAAAATAAAAATAAAAAATTTGTTTCTTTCACATAGTGTCTGGTAAATGCCTTGGACTTACAAGTCGAACAAAAGAGTGAGATCGTGCTCTTTTCTAATCACGTTTGTGCCTTCAAAACAAACCACCACTGGTACTTTCAGCATAACCTTCAAAACAAGACCCAACAGAAGTTAACTCTTCAGCAAATGGCTTGGAGGCAATAAAGTCATTAAATTAAACTGAAGGTGAAAGAAAAGTAAAAATTTAAAATGTTATGATAGTTCAATTATCACAAAGAGTCTTTTCCATCATTCCTTTTTCCATTTAATTTTTCATTAAAAGATGTCAAAAATGTTTATCTGTTTTCTTAAACTCTCAATCTGCAATCACACCCACAAAGCTATAAGAAAAGCTACTAGAGTTTTCTTAAACTCTCAATCTCTATATGAATTTGATTGGTTATCTATAAGGCCTTAAGAAATAGAAGAACTATTAAAGGAAAAAGGACTTGAAAATTAAAAAGAAGACTCATGGGATTGGTACAGCCAATTAATTCTCATTTTAGTAAATCTTGAATTTGCCAAATTATGCGTCTTACTAAGACTCATTAATGGCCAAAAAAAGCTTCTAAATGGTGCCAATTAGGTCCCACGTCAAAACTAGACTCCAATTCTAGAATCTCCTTGTTTGATCTTTGACTTCTATGCTAGTTTCATCACTCTCAAGAGGTTGGAATTGAAAATTTAAGAGAGCAAATCAAAGAAATGGTGATCAATGCTGCCTAAAGCATGGAGTTTATTTTACTCAGAATACCATACCATAAGTAATTGAGTTATGCCTTTTCTTTTTCTTTTTTCTTTTTTCTTTTTTTAGACTTGAATTATGTAACAATGGTTTTGGGTATTTTCCTCTATGAGGGTTTATCACCAGCTTGATTGTAGGACTTGCTGACATTCATTTTGTTGAAATCCAAGAAGACTTAACAGTATTTCTACTGGCACAACTTGTACACACACACTTTAGACCAAGGAACACATAAGCCCCTTTTGAGGGCCTTGTTAAACCCTAGATAACAATCCCAATTGCAAACAACAATGCTTGATAGCATGATTTTTTCTTTATTGGATTTCAATTATGATAAAAATGAAGCTATAAATAGTTTAAAAGTTAAAAAATCAGAGGTAAAGCGAGTCAAATTAGTCAGAAGTAGATTTAAAACTAATAAATGGTTATTGATAAGCTATCTAAGAACAGCAAAAAGTTTTAAGGTTCATAATATCCATGAAAAACTAGTATTGATGATGACAAATAGGATGAAGAGAAACTGCCAACTTAGATTTATAATTAATTACATTGTGACAAAAAAGAGTTTGATAAGCAGAGCTAAATTGATTCTTCCAAATATAATTCAAGTAAAATGAAGAGAATGATACAGTATAAGATAAAGAGTTATAACCAAAAGGTGTATAAAATTAACCACATGGGTTACCTCTGAACCATCCACAAAAGAAACTATCTCAAGCATTAACTTAAAAAGATTTTAATTTTTAGAAAGATGAGATAATGGGTCTATGCATATTTTTATACTCCCTCTCCAAATTGAGAGTCCAACTTTGGGAATTTAACAATAAAGTGAAAATGATAAATGGTCAAAACTATACCTCAAAAGCTAAAAATATACTTAGTTTTTCTTTTCTTTTTTTAAATGATTCATTTTTTCCCTCCAAAAAGATTAATTCAAGAAGGTTCTAATTTTTAAACTTTACTTTTCAAAAGGCTACATTTAGGGAAGGCAGGGTGGGGTGAATATTCTTTGTTGGAAAGATTAGGGGCAGGTTCATGGTTTACTTTATACCACATGTTTGCAGTACAGGTGTACCTTTCAAATGCTGAGTGAAAAATGCAATATATGAAAAGCAACTCACATATATTTTGAGTGAAACTTAATCATGACATTAGTTAACATTTGAGTATACCTATATAAGTTTGCATGAATGCAAATTTTGTTCACTTTTGCAAATAAAAATTGAGAAATAGAGATTTGGATGCAATGTTTAATTTGTAAGAGTAAGAAAATTAGGGGCAACATAGAACTAAAAGGTAAGCATCCTAATAAACAAGAATATGTTAGGCATCTTCATGGTTTTACAAGGAAATGGCATCTAATGACACCTTTAAAATTTTAGATTTATACGGAATAATTTACAATAACATTGAATTATAGAAGTAAACACAAAAGGAGGGAAAAGAAAGGGAGACTACTCACAGCCTTTGAAGACCAGGAGACCTGAAACCGAAATGTTGGAGGGCTTTGACAATTCACCAGTCAAATTGTTCAGCTCCACAACAGCAGCAGAAGCGAGTTCTTTTGCTTAAAAAGCCTCTTTAGCCAATTTTTGATTCTACACACATAACCCACTATTCTCCATATGACTGCAATTTCTCATGAAAATATTTAGCTCATTTGCATGCACAATCACTTAGATAATTTGCTAGTAACTCTTAACATGCTTTTCACATTATGATTTCAGATTTGCATCCATTGACGAGAAAGATTGAGAAACAAGTTTGACCTTAAATATGGATTCATAACTACTCTCCTTAATTGAAACTCTATTGGAAGAGAGATATTGATTTTATTGATTTTTTAAATAAAGGAAAGGGTAAATTAGGAAAGTTATCAATATAAAACCAATTTATGATACACTGAAGTCATATCCATGATCCAAAGAGTTTCAAAGCTGCAAATAAAACCAATTTATGATACCCACCCCTTTAGAATTACATAAATGTATCGTCAACAACAAATATGTAGGCCAGTAACTGAATATATTTAAGACATTTATATCTTCTTTTAGTGGAGATACATGGACACTGAGCATAATCAGCATGCTCAAAATTATGTTCTATTTGCAAACTTCACACACTACAACATACTTTTTTGGGCAGTTATATCTTTGCATTGCCTTAGCTGGACCAACATTGGCTAACTGAATTATTGATATGTTTTCACTAATGAAAATGAATATCTATGCTTTTATCCTTTCCCATGATACAATTGTTGAGATATCTAAAAGGTTATGAATATTTGTGTATACGTCATAATAGTTCAGTAAGAAATTTCTAAGTTCCAAAAGTATACCTCTGAATCCACAAAATATAGGCAATCATCCACAGCATGATAAAATGAAGCTGCTGGACGTACGGACCAGCTTGGCAAACTCAAATGCTCAATCCTTAAAACCAGGGGAAGAACCAATTTGACACATAAATAACGAATATCAGAATATAGATTTAAGATTTTTTTTTCCTTGCAACACAAATTTTACACCTCTCACAAGAAGATACATTAGCTCCAATAATACAGCAAAGAACTCATATGGACAATTGACATAATACAGAAACCCAAAAAAAGTGAGAGAATATGGTTGCCAATGTAACACTAGATCAAGAGTTTCCTTCAGTTTTAGGTATTGAGAGAAAAAAGAAATTTTCTTTTCCTGCAAATCCTTGAAATGTAGGTGCATCTTTTTTTCTTTTTTTTTTTTTGTTGATAAACTGTAGAGCATCTTCTTGATTTGTAATCCATCAAATTTCCATGCGTTGACCCCAATGAGTAGCTCAGGTCAAGAAGAATATTAAAATTTAGAAGACCAAGCCAGATTTGCCAGTTTAACCAGAAGAATGGTAGCATGGCCTGATCATTGGTCCAGTCAACACAAAGTAGACGGTATCACTACAACAATCCACCCAAACATGCTTCTCCCAACTCCATTCAAAGGTTACCATCACTCTCCCCATCCAACTCCAGACAAGGACCCTCAAATCATTGCAAAGCTTCGTGATTGATGTTCATAACAAATCACAAATTTCAGTTTATATGGGACAAAAATCCAAAGCTATCAAAAGTCCTTAACTAGAGTAAACTTTTGCAGGAAAAACAAATTCTTTAGTCCCAACTTCAACACCTAGACAGCCATTATAAAAGAATGGGTGAAAGTACCTTACATTGAGTTGAGGCAATTGCTCCCACTGAAATTTATAAAATATTTGAGTGCTATATGTTCAGCACTAGAATACCCCTCATAGTTTGCACCCAAAAAAACATTCGTGTGGGCCAACTATAAAACTCTTTAAAAAAATAATAATAAGAAAAGGTGACACTTCTTAAAATTTCATAAATTTAGTGGTAAATTATATTTAAAAATAAATTAAAGATCTTACTAAAAAATAGTTTACCGGCTGAACCATTATCATAAATTCAGTTTTTGTACCACAAATTTAAGAGATAATAATGGTGGTCCAACTTCATCCCAATTTATGCAAACATACTATAAATTATTTAGATTCATTAACTCTAGGAATGTACTGCCCTTCTTCAGAAATGCACAATTGCAAACATATTAAATTCTGTCCCATTCAAAAGATCAAGGTTTGATTGCCTCAAGATACAACAATAATTCCAAGGTCATAGTGGTTGACAGTAACTATTTATATTTTAACCCGAAATATATGAGAAGACTACGATGTCATGCGTAATCTCTGAAAATGGCATAAGTACTCCAAAATATGTTATAACACCTCCCCCCCCCCCCCCCCCGGTTTTTACCCGCTATATTGATAAGTAAAAAAAACAAATCGGCAAATATATATATACACACACACACACACACACACAAATAAAGTACAGAGATCAAGCAAAACAAAGCTACCATAAACAAAATTGAAGATAAGAGAGAGAATGGAGTACCGGCGTTGCAAGAAGTAGAAGGAACCTTTTGCAAATCCTTGAGTTCCTTCAAGATCCGCTTGGAAGCCATATTGAGAAACCCTAATTTCACAAAATCCCCAAATCCTCAACAAAAGATCACCAATCCAAAATCTAAAACACGCACCACTACTCTCGTCTTGACTGTAAACACCAATATATATATATATATATATATATAGAGAGAGAGAGAGAGAGAGAGAGAGAAAGAGGTTGATGAGGATGAAATTTAGGATGACCAGAACCCAAGGGAAGGAGTTATGGTCTGGGTTTAGTAAAAAACAATTAATTGAACCAATCCATTGTGAGTAGTTTTGGTCTGGATCTAGTAAAAAAAAATTAATGGAACCAATCCATTGTGTCCAAAAATTTGGGGAAGAGAGGAAAAGCTAAGAGTAAGAATGAGTGAGGAAGAGACTGACTGATAAAAATTTGGGGAAATTTTTTGCGGGAAGGGAAAAAACAATTTGGGTGGGGGGGATTGAAAAAAAATAGTTAGGCGTGGGAAATTTTGTGCGGGAAGGGTTAAAAAAAAAGGGGGCAAAAATGCACTTTCTTGGCCTACATTTTGAGGACATTTTTATTTTGGTTTCTATTTTTTTATTTTTATTTCTTAAAATGAAAAATGTATTTTATTTTTGTCCTTTTTCGTCATCTCACTAACGAAAATTACTTACATGATAAATAAAGTGTACTGTTTGCACACAAAATGCTGACACAGCTACTAGAAAAATATTAAAAAAACATATTTAGCATATTAAAAATTCCATGTCAGCATTTAAATAAATAATAAATCACATAAAAATTAAAAAAAAATTGAATTTCTAAATTTTTTAAAAATAAAATAAGATAATTAAATTTATTTATTTATTCCTTTCATTATTATTAATTTTTTGAAATCTAACTGTTGGATTCGAAGAGTGTAATGAAATGTTAATTCTGGTAAATTATGGTCACAATCAAACGGTTGGATTTAGAGAAATGTCCGGTCAAAGTTTAGTCAAAATTGGTCAAACCCGATCAAACTTAATAAATGGTCCCGAGACCACTGGACTTGGTGAAATTCATATTTAAATCTTGATCATTGGAACTGAAAAGTATGATGACATATTGGTATTGGTGAAATTTGAGACCAATTGGATGGCCAGATTGAGAGAACATAGCCATATAGGTACACAACACGTGTCCATCACGTGCCATACTTAGATTTCAAATCTAACCATTGGATTTGAAGAGTGTAATGAATGGTTAATTTTAGTAAATTATGGTCACAATTAAACGGTTGGATTTAGTAAAATGCACGGTCAAAGTTAGTCAAACTCGATCAAACTTAATAGATGGTCTCGATACCAATAGATTTGGTGAAATTCATTTTCAAATCTTGATCATTAGAATTGAAGAGTATGGTGACATATTGGTGTTGGTAAAATTTGAGACGAATTGGATGGTCAGATTGAGAGAATATATATAACCATATAAGTACACATCACATATCCATCACGTGCCATTCTTAGATTTGAAATCTAACCGTGGGATTTGAAGAGTGTAATGAAAGGTTCATTCTGGTAAATTATGGTCACAATTAAACAGTTGGATTTAGAGAAATGCCTGGTCAAAGTTTAGTCAAAGTTGGTCAAACCCGATCAAACTTAATAGATGGTCCCGATACCACTAGACTTGGTGCAATTCATATTCAAATCTTGATCATTAGGATTGAAGAGTATGGTGACAAATTGGTGTTGGTATAATTTTAGACCAATTGAATGGTGAGACTAAGAGAATATATATAACCATATAAGTACACAACACATGTCCATCACGTGTCATTCTTAGATTTCAAATCTAACCGTTGGATTTGAAGAGTGTAATGAAATGTTCATTCTAGTAAATTATGGTCACAATTAAACAGTTGGATTTAGTGAAATGCACAGTCAAAGTTTAGTCAAAGTTGGTCAAACCCTATCAAACTTAATAGATGGTCCTGATTCCACTAGACTTGGTGAAATTCATATTCAAATTTTGATCGTTAAGATTGAAGAGTATGGTGAAAAATTGGTGTTGGTAAAATTTGAGACCAATTGAATAGTGAGATTGAGAGAATATATATAGTCATATAAGTACACAACACATGTCCATTACGTGCCATTCTTAGATTTGAAATCTAACCGTTGGATTTGAAGAGTATAATAAAAGGTTCATTATGGTAAATTATGGTCACAATCAAACAGTTGGATTTAGAGAAAGGCATGGTCAAAACTTAATTAAAGTTGGTCAAACCTGGTTAAACTTAAAAGATGGTCTTAAGACCGCTGGACTTGGTGAAATTCATATTCAAATCTTGATAATTGGAATTGAAGAGTATGATGACATATTGGTGTTGGTGAATTTGAGACCAATTGGATGGCCAAATTGAAAGAACATAGCCATACAACGGCGGTCCCAAAAAATGCCACAATATGCGACGAATAGTGGCGGTTTTTGCACCCGCTGCAAAAAACTGTAGCATTAGTACAGATTTCTTTTAGTGTTTGCAATGAAAAGTATCTCCCCTCAACATCATCAGCAGCCCAAGGCATGCGACATTTTAACCTGAAATAAAAAGAATAAACCATTGTAAAGGTCAGCTAAAGTATATGACAAAAATGTGCACAAAATAGTTTTAACATCCAAGTAAAACTTTAACATTTTTATTTTTTCAAAAATACCATAGCTGAGAAGATATGAAAGCTTTATGTATTTAACAAAAACTTAACCTGCATCAAAACTCAACTTAATCTTCATCCCCAAGATCTCCAATAGATTCATCATTGCTAGATAAATCTTTTTCCTTATCTTAGCTTGAAACATCGTCATCACTATATGCTTCTTCTTCATTGTTGGAATCTGTATCCCATTCCTCATTAGACAAGTTATCATTGATGAACATACTTTTATCAAGTTGCACATATACATCATCAACATGTATGGTGACATATTGGTGTTGATGAAATTTGAGAACAATTGGATGGTCAGATTGAGAAAACATAGCCATACATGTACACAACATAAGTGTATCAGACGCCATCCTTAGATTTGAAATCTAACCGTTGGATTTGAAGAGTGTAATGAAAGGTTAATTCTAGTAAATTATAATCACAATTAAACGGTTGGATTTAGAGAAAGAGACGGTCAAAATTTAGTTAAAGTTGGTCAAACCTAGTTAAACTTAATAGATGGTCCTGTGACTACTGGACTTGGTGAAATTTATATTCAAATTTTGATCATTAGAATTAAAGAGTATGGTAACATATTGGTGTTGGTGAAATTTGAGACCAATTGAATGGTCAGATTGAGAGAACATAGACATTCTAGTATACAACACATATCCATCTCACTCCATACTTAGATTTGAAATCTAACTGTTGGACTTCAAGAGTATAATGAAAGGTTAATTTTAGTAAATTATGGTCACAATCAAACTGTTAGATTTAGAGAAAGGCACAGTCAAAGTTTAGTTAAAGTTGGTCAAACCCGATTAAACTTAATAGATGGTCTTAAGACCACTAGACTTTGTGAAATTAGGTTTAGTGAGAAGGTTTTCAGTGGATTATTGGGTATTGGAGTAGTTGTTAGAAAATGTTAATAAGGAAATAATTTTGAAAGATGATGAACATCTTGTTAACATTGACTTAGATGAAATTGATTAGGCGAAATGATTAAAAATTTTATTATTTTGGCTCATATATCATGTATTTTCACTTCTGATTTTAATTAATTTGAATATGTATGTTATAAATATATTTTAATTTGATTTATTTACTTACCTTTGGTAAATATCATTACATAATTTACCTTTGGTAAATATCATTACATAATTGATGATTGAATTGGTTATTAGTTGAATATATTATGAATTTATAATGATTATATCTTTCATATATTTATAATGAATTTATTAGTTTCCTAAATATTGACTAATACCTTTCTTATGACACATGATATAGAAAAATCAAAAATTGATTCACGATACGATTCACATTTTGATAACTATAAGAATTAGTCAGTATTTTGAGTGGAATCAGAACTTTCTCAATTTTTATTATTTTATCGATTTCAAGTTTCAAATGGGTAACATTATGATTTGAGAGTATTTTGAAGCAACAAGCCCTCCATTGTCTCGTATTTTCTTCTTCTTCTTTTTTTAACAGATTTGAAAGTTTTAAATTACTTTGGAGGCTTCAAGTTTATTTTGGTCATTATATAAGTTAAGGGGTATTTTGGTCATTTTGACGAGGTTAATGGTATTTTAATCATTTCAAACATTTTAAAGGAATTTATGTCATTTTAAACATCTTAAGAGACATTTGGAGGATTTGATAATATAAAAAAAAATCATATTATATCAAAATTGTTTTGGCCACATATTAGTGATGACAATCTTTGTCTTCATTAAAAGATCCCTTATAGCGACAACCTAAGTCATTGCTAATATAAAATCTGCTTCCCTCCAATAATTCCCACCACTTTTTGAGAGTGAAAATTTTACCCTCCATTATATTTAGGTAGATATATTTGTGATGACATGTTGTGTCATCGCTAATAACCTTCTAATAGCGACCACCAATGTGTCATCACTGATAGATAAAGCATATATATAATATATTTACTATATATTTTTGGCCAGATATCTGTGTCGAAACATAAGGTCATCACTAAAGATAATTATTAGCGATGATAGATGTCGTCGTTAAAGTAGACCTTATTTTAGCGACATAAATGTCGTTGCAACAAAATTTATTGTCGTTGCTAAAAGTTTCCCTCCATTTTCCAAAAGTAAATAAAATTCCCTCCATGGCGTTAGCGACAACTTATTAGCGACTGCGTTAGTATCGTCACTACAATACACTTATTAGTGATGGCCATATATTTTCGTCGCTAATGTATGCCTAATAGTGACGATTTTTTGGTTGTCGCTAAAACATTGGTCGCAAAAGACCAAAATTCTTGTAGTGACAAGGTACTCAATCAGAGAGAATCCATTTTTTAATTATTCTTAAATTCTGATGGAATATGTGTTTGTGTGCCTAAAACAGAAGGAGAAGAGAAAAATAAAGGAATAGAGCTAGACAAATTAGTATATTCAGACAACCTCTCTCTCACTCGTTTTATCCAAACATGGTTGGCTTAAAAAATGGCGCTTCATGTTATTTAAAATAGGTAAACAGTTAATTAATCACATGGACAAATTCAAGGGTAAGCGCTTAAACCCATGTTCATGTTGAAGATTCATTACAAATAAAACCAACCCATTAGAGCTTTTCACAGAAATGTTAGAATTGCAGTGTTGCTTTAATTTACTTCCTGACATGGTAGTTACCCATCTATGGCTTCTAATTCAAGAAGCTCCGTTTGACTCTCTCTTTTCTGCAATCTCTCATTAATCTTTTCCTGAAAATTAAGATCAGAATCCAATGCAACATATATTTAGATATCTTTTTGATTTTGTTGGGGCATAAGCGAGTGGATTCAACTTTCTTTGGGACCCAACTTAATTAGATCCTTCAAAACCTCAGCTTAGATTGTGCATAAGTGAGTGGATTCAAATTTCTTTAGCACATGCAGGTTATTATCTATGAATGCGGGAAATGAATCTCATCCTCATAAAGGACATTCTTTGAAGCTTTTTGACAATTGACGTAGTGGGACCCGGAAATTTAGGGGTTTTTTTTTTTTTTTTTTACGGGAAAAAAAAACCTTCGCCATTTTATTTTTACATCTGAGTTTACGTACAACAAGGTTTTTGTTTTATGAATTTTAACCATGGTTATATATATATATAATAAAACCAACTAATCCAACTTAATCATAGTTAAGTGGTGTAGGCCCTGTAGGGTTTAGTTGAATCAAATTTGAAGGATTCTAAAAATAAAAAATAAAAAATAAAAAAATTGAAGGACACACGCCACCATTTTAAAATGAGTTAAAGGATTTATCCTCAGATTTATATATATTAATTAAAATATAGGATGAAAAGATTTAGTGGAGAAAATTTAAAGGATCACCCTGTGGGCCTCTCATGACTCATGAGTCCCATTTCAAATTTTATATTCAAATAATAAGAAAAATTAGTTTTCTATTTTAATTGCCCTTTCAGCTAATTACAATATTAATTAATTATGTGGATAAGCTTTATACTGATTTTTATTATATATTACGAAGTACACAAGGGAAATTGGCTTTTAATAACAGCATAATTCATCATTATGATCTTGATGCTCGCAGTCCCAACTGGTCAAGAGCCTCACTTCCAACCCACGTGGGAAAGTAAAGACAAGGAAAATAAATAGAAGAAAGACAAGGAACGTTATCTGCTAATTAGTGTTTATTACTTTGGTCATAAGTTTTGAACGCCAGAACATAATTCAACTCTTCTAGAAAAGTACTTTCTCCCCCAAAAAAAAAAAAAAAAAAAAAAAAACTTTTCTGGAAAAGTATTTGGTTTTGCTTTTATATGCCCCTGTATTTTGATTTATGTAATGAAAATGTTCTGCTGTTTTATCTAATGAAAGTAGTTAATTATATTAAGCTTAATTATGAGACCATATATATATATATATATATATCATTGTGTTTTTTTTTTCTCAACCAGAGGTAGAACAAGCCAAGATGAAGCCGAAGGAGAATAGAGAATAAAGGAATACACAAATTAGTACGTATATTCAAACCACCTCTTTCCCTCACTCGTTTTATCCAAATTGTTGGCTAAAAAAGGTGCCATATGAACAAAAATAGGAAAATAGTCAATCAAAAGGACAAATTCAAGGCTAAGCGCGCTAATCCATTTTTCTTTTTGATAATTCCTAGCAAATAAAATCCCAGATTCAATAATAGAACCAAATGGATGGTTCACAGCTAGTTTAGGCTTCCTAACCTTTGATTACACAAATGATAATTAGGAAAGGCCAAAAGGATCCATATATTATTTAATGACTTTGCTGGGGCAACAAAGCCTGCTTGTAGCTAAAATTTAGAGTTATTTATTATTATCTAGAAACTCAGACACACGAAAAGCATGGGCAGTTCATTGTACCGTGCCATCCCAATAAAAATAATTGCTGTTATTTGATGAAAGTCAAAATCTACAATTTGAGAGAAAAGGGCTTGGACTTTTTAATAGACAGTAGTGGTCATTAGTTAACTAGTTTAACTCTTATTTGATTAAAAAAAGGATGAAAAGATTTAGTGGAGAAAAATTAAAAGGTCACCCTGTCATGACTCAGTCCCATTTCAAATTTTAAATTAAATTAATAACCAAAACAAATTTTTCTTTTTTCTATTATGCGCTTATCAGCTAATTAATTACAATATTATTTGGATAGTTTTCATACTGATTTTTATTCGTTTGGGAATATTTTATCTAGTTTTTTGTTGAAAGTATATTGTAATATAATTGTACCTTGAAAAAATTTGAAAATAAAAAAATAAAAACGAAAAAAAATTTAAAACTGTACATAAATATTAAAAGCTAAAAACTGATTTTATAAGTATATATATATATATAAATAAAAGAGAAACAAGGAACAATGCAATCTGATGATAATTTGATCACTCAAACTCATGGTGGTCATTCACTAGATTAGCGTTTAGCTTGGTCAGAAGTTTTGAACGCCAGGACACCATTCAAACTCTTCTGCAGAACCAAATAAGATATCATAGCATGACAGTATAGTATAGAACCTTTTCAACCCTCGTATATAGGATCTCATCCTCAGTTCACTAATAAAGTGACTTCATTTTCAACACCGTAGTACAAGGATGTTCTCTGTATCATATCAGTTCTTTATAGTTGTCATGCTTTTATATATATATATATTATATATATATATATATATATATATATTTTATAGATGCTTATGCTTTATCCATTTGTAAATATAAATAAATATATATATGACGAATTTAGTTTGTAAACTAAAAATTTGATTTATTAATGGCCTATCACAACGGTGACTTGTGTCCAAATTTTGATCACATGTCATGCATCACTCTATAAATTCAATGCACTAGATAAACCCAAGCTAGATGCTAATGAAAAATAGTTATTATGCTAATGTTATTTCACAATTGTTATAATTATATGTTATGACTTGTGATAAAATGGTATAATTTTTAAATTTAAATCAAAATAATGTTATTTCAATTACAACAGATCATATTAACTTTTTATTATTATTATTATTATTATTATTATTATTATTATTTTATGAGCACAACATATCATATTAACAAATATGAAAATTATTGCCATGAAAGGCATATAAATATATTTTAAAATCAGTAAAAATAAATTATTACAAGAGCTTAGTTAGGTCATCTGTTATCATCATTCCTAGGTCCCCTGGCAGCGTCACCCACGAAAATTATACTATTTTCTATTGATTCCATATAGCATTTTATATAGATTTTTACTAACCTTTACCCTTAAAGCATATTTTAATAAATTATTTTGAGAAAAAGTTTTATAGGAAATTAAAAAAACTATCAAACTTTTTTGAGTAAAAAAGTAATATCTAGTTGTCTACAATAATCGACTTAAATTAGAATAAATAATAATTTATCAATTATCACTTACGTTTTTTTTTTTTTTTTCTTAATCCCCTAAATCTTTTTGTTATAAAATTAGTATGAATAGTAAACATAGCATTACTAAATATAGTATTTAAAGTTTTTTTTCCCCCTAAATGTATAGGTCCTACTTGTATAGTGTATTGTATTTAATTCATTCAGACATTCACAGTATTATATATATATTTTAATGTTTTCACATATTCTTCCCGTGAGGGATTACCCTTTTCAACCTCTATTTAAAGAGGTAGAAGTAGAACACTAGTGAAATGGCTGCACATGATCAGTCTCCAATATTCCAAAGTCCATAGTAAGGAAAAGAGAGAGTAGTAGATATATATATATATATATATACGAGTGAAAAGCCATTCAGCAAAAAGAGAGATATGAGTGAAAAGGAAAAGCCCAACGACAAGAAAAATCCCGGCCAAGGGAAGCTGAAGCTCCATCCTGCCCCTTCTTTTGGGAAAGTACCTCCAAAGCGAGGCCAGATCTTGGCGAACATTTTTGCTGATGTGCTCAAGTGCAATCCTTCGCCTCTGGTTGGTTCCTTGAGGAACCAAAGTTAATAGTACTGGATAATAATGTGTTGTTTCTTAACAAGGAATCCTTATTTATGTATTTTTGCTTTACTATTCCTCTTAGCATATCTGGTGTTTTGAAGTGGTTTTGAGGGGGAGAGAGAGAGAAAGGTTCTCATTAGACTTGTTGGGAGCTAGGTTTTTTGGGTTAGACTCTTTAGCAATGATGTTTTTATAGTGTGCCAGAATTACTACCAAAGCAAGTTTTGCTTTTCTATGCCCATGTATCTTGCTTTATCTTATGGTAATGAAAATACTATGCTGTTCTAGTATCTTTTTAGTTACTTATTTATTTATTATTATCAAAGTTCTTGTATCTAATGAAAGTAATCACTAAGCTTATGAGACTGGATATCATTCTTTCTTTTTTTTTCTTAAATCTTAACCAAAAGGTACACATCGGCTCCATTTTTGAGTGAATTGGAGAGAATCCGTTTTTATGGTTAAATTCTGTTGGGAAAAAAAAAAAAAAAAAAGAATTTGTGTAAGACAGAAGGAGAAGAGAGAATAAGGAACAGAAAAGTTAGTATATTCTGACCACCTCTTTCTCTCACTCTTTTTATCCAAATTGTTGGCTAAAAAAGTTGCCATGTGATCAAAAATAGGTAAACAGATAATCAGAGACAAACCCATTTTCTTTCTGACGATTCCTAGAAAATAAAACCAACCCCATATGAGAGCTTTTCACAGAACTGTTAGAATTGCATTCTTCTTCTTCTTTGTTTTGTTTTGTTTTGTAGTTGGTCAGATCACTCAGCGAACCACAGTACAATATGTGTTTGGAGTTTTTCTTTTTAATTTATTATTATTTTAAATTGGAATTATTATACAATTTATATTTGTTAGCACAGGCAACAGGCATGTCACCTACCTCTTTCAACCATAGCAATAAAGTTCTCTCTGAAACTATATAGATTCATTTTTATTTTGGATTTGATTAATTAATGAGAAAACCATGAAGGCAAGAAATCTTATCCTCCACTTCTATTCAAAAAAAAAAAAAAAATAGAAATCTTATCCTCATCAAGGACAGCTGGTCTGGACAGGTTCTTTCAAGCTTTCGTAATTTGTACAATTGAATTGACAAATAGTGAGGTCCCCGCAATTTAAGGGAAATTTTTTACATCTTATATAAATTCGGGTTTTATTTTATTTTATTTTATAAATAATATAAAAGGAAGTAGGTTTGTTTGTATGTTTTACATTATTAAAATGACCAAAAATTCTAAGATGACATAACATACAATAACCTATGCCACAAGTATTCATGTGGACGACTGTACATGAGTGGTGAAAAAAAAGTTGTAGATTTAGGTGAAAGTGATTAAAATTAGTTACAATCTAACATGTTAAATAGTTCGGTAAAAATTATGATATTTTATGTAATACTTTAATTACTCTAAAATGATGTAATAGTAGAACTCACATATTAGGCAAAAATATTGCGTTTGGAGTTAAATTATTAACTGACTTTTAACTTTTTATTGTTATTACTACAATTGTTATAGTATTTTCAGCAAAATATCAATCAACTTAGAGCACTCACATCAGTAAGTGTGTATAACAAAAAATTATATATTTTTGCTTAAAAATTACCACATCAATGGGTGTATAATTGTATAAATTTACAAGTTTGCTATAATAACTGTGTAAACTTACACTGACACAATTCATTTTGTATTTAATTTTTTTATTCCTTCTTTACCTACCTAGAAAATGAAAGAAAAGAGTGGCTGGTCGTTGTCTGTGAAAAAAGAGAAATAATTAACAAAATTAAGAAATTTTGATATTTTAATAAAATATAGTATAAAATAGATAATTGGTTGTAGAAAGTTTTGAAAAATAAGTATGTAAAATAGAAAAACTAGATTCTTATGTTGAAATAAGCATGAATATTTGCACGAGCTGATGTGAACGTTCTTATTTGTTTATTTGGCTAGTTTTTAGTTTTTATCTACAAATTTTTAAAACCTCACATTTTCAAAGTACAAATATATTTTAGCACATTTTTATTAAAAAAAAAAAATCAATCAGCAGATGCCAAATGCACACTTAACTTTTAGCTTTTATCTAAAATACTTTTAGTAAAAAATTAGATAAGTTATTCCCACATTAACACACATGACAACAATTTATTTTTTAAGATAAAATTCATATTATGAGTATGACCTTTAAATTAATTTGGTAAGTTATCATTGTGATGCCCCAATTTGATTGATTGTATGATGTATGTGGGTGTGTGATGAGTCCCACATCGGGTATTTACTGGATTGAACTGAGTTTTATTAACAACTGCAAAGAGCCTCAATTGTAACTAGTCCTTTTAAAATATAGCGCAGATATGGCTAGCGCTTTTCCTTGGGTCGTTACATATGGTATTAGAGCTAGCACAGTAATCCTGTGTGAGCTCAGAGACACTACCCCACAAAGTGGGCCATAACGAGGACGTTATGGATTTAAGTAAGAAAGATTGTGATGCCCCAATTTAATTGATTATGTGATGTGTGTGGGTATGTGATGAGTTCCACATCGAGTATTTACTAGGTTGAATTGAGCTTTATTAACAACTATAAGAAGCCTTAATTATGACTAGTCCTTTTGAGGTATAACGCAAATGTGTCTAGCGCTTTTCCTTAGATCGTTACAATCATTTTCCTCAAAATTTATATCTAGTTGGTCATTACATCCATTGCAGTTTATCTAGTAAAGCCGCATTGTATCAAATATGTCAATAGTGACAATTCTATAGCCGACAATGGTGGAGTGATGACCATTTCAACAATATTAAAGTTTAAGGATTAAAATAAAATATTTTTGAAAATTAAACTAAATTCTAGGGATAAAAATGATAATTCACCCAAACTTAAAAAGATTGTAAGATGGATGAATTATCAAATTCAATTTAACTATATATAAAATATACTTATATAGACTTCAAATTGGATTGTTAAGTTTGTAAATAGGTTTATATGATATCAAATTATTATTTGTAGTTTATTAATAATGTAAATAGTCCCTTTGTATTAACAGTTTATAGATTTTGGAGGGGGAAAAAAAAAATTAGATATGGTTTTACTGTATATAGGAACATAATGAGTTAATCAAATAGTCCAAGAAAAAGCTTGAGCTTGTTCAATAAAAATATGAACTAAATTTGAATATGTAAACTTTTTTGGTCATGAACTCGAACTCAACTCGTGTTCAAAATAAAATTAGATTAATAAGTTTGAATTTTTAATACTTAGTTTGGCTCGGTTTGTTTAGAGTCTTAGATCCTCATAATTCATGCTCATGCACTCACCAATCTATTAGAATTTTTTTTTCCTCCTATTATGTCATTTTCATTTGTTAGGACAAAAACCTAGAAAAAGGGGAAAACACAATATGATGTGTTAAGTTTAAGTTAAGGAGATAGCACATTAAAATCCGAATAACATTTAAGAACCCCCTTTTATAGGTCATAATTCTAAAATCAATAATTCCCAAATAATTGATAGAAATTTGAACCTCACCAAATTTTGGAACTCGACCCAAGTCATTACATAGAGAAAGATTTTAAACCTTCCAAATCCTACCATATGTATACTGGTTTGCACAAAAAGTCAACCTTAAACCATGTGCAGAACTGTTCAAAAAGAGAAATGTGAATGACAAATTGGCGCGAAAGTTGAGTACTATTGACTGTATTGTGTCATAATTGTTGGTCCCGCCACCATATATCTCGGCTGCTTTATTTCCTGATCTTTTTTTCTCTTGGTAGCTTTCAAGAATAAAGATAACTAATCAAAAAACAAAGAATGAAGATAAGACCCCATTCAGCTAAAAAAGGCAACACCTAAACAATGTCCGATGCAAGTGCAACTTTGTGCATACACTCTTGCTTTTCCAAGCATCATGATTTTTTGTCTCTGTCCAACCGAAATTCCAATTTGCAGATATATGTATAATGTATATAATGCTGCTTTTCCAAAGCATGATCATATATCATTTTCACATTTGCGAAGCTAAAAGCACAAGGGGGACATGATTCAACAAATAAGAACAGTAAAAACTCATCCAATATAATAAAATGTTATCATTAATAAGGGACTTGATTTGTAGGTTGAAATTTGCACTTGGAACTAGGAAGCCCAATTAGGCCGGCACCTTCCATGGTAGAGGCCCACTTTATGACTTTCATGCTGTTAATTATATTGCTCTTCCACGCTCTTAAATAAGAGCAGTCCTATCAGTTAAGTGATTGGAAAGATGGTGTTTAGGAGGTGGAAAATGATTGCTAATGGAATCCAGGTCGTGCTCTTTGCCGAGAGTAGTGTTGCATGAAAACAACTTTGTTTCTTTCTACAATAACACAAAACTAAATTTGATAATTTAATGAGCCAAAAAATTCATTTCATTAATGATTTCTTCTTGTATTTGTAGAGGGAAAAGGATTTGGAAATTTAAGTTTCCATCTCATCCATCTATCTAGGAGTTTTCAAACTCATGCTTACTCTCTTGTACGTTTAAATTAAAGTTATGGTCGAAAAATGGTGTCAAAATTTTAACTTTGGAGTGCCGAGTGACATTCATTTCCTAGACAGAATTTTCGATCAGCACTTCTATATATCTTTGTGTCAAAGTGTCGATTATAGCTGAGTTTTCTTATTAGCGTATGTCTCAGTGTTATAGCTATAACTTTTGACTCACAAATTGATTGAGGTGAAACTAATGATATCAAAAAAGAGAATTCAAAATGCAACAATCTTTTGTTGAAATGGAATTTTTCGTTATTTACACGTTTACTATGCCAAAATGACTACACAATATGATTTTGAAAACTACTGAATTTTGGATCGATAATAATTACGAGTTTTAAACCATTTTTAAAGATTAGATTGTTCCCCAAAAAAGTTCTGATTTTTGAATTTAAACTTTCCCTCTTTTGTTACAAGATTACTCATTAAAATTCAAAAATCATAATTATTTTCAAGGATTATCCAATACTTTTTAATATATCCTTGTCTTAAAATTTAAATCAATGAGATTCTAACATGTAATTCAATTTAATTAATCCAATTAAGAACCAATCAAATTTAATTAATCATAATCATATGGTCTAAGCACTAATTTGTAAGAATATATATTAACCGTTAAAACTTGATATGACTTGATCAATTAATCCAGCATTCAACTCATTGTTTTGATCATTGTAAACTTTAATGTATTTTAGAATTGATTTCATATTCATTGAACAGTCCAAAAGGCATTTTTACCAATCCATGGTTATAATTATGGTCGGGTTTGCCACTCAAGCTTCACCACCACAACCACCATACCGTCACATCACACCCTTATCTTCTTCCAACCAAACCCATCTTCCTTTTTTGCAAAACGTCATCGTTTTTGCCTTATCCTGCGTTAACTGTACATGTCTTGTCTAATTTATGTCCAATTTGTTTAAAATGCATGATGGATGTGATGTGGGACATTGGATAAATATGATTTCAGATAAATTCCTTTTCAATCTTTAATTTTTTAAATAGATAATAGAAAAAATAAGTGACATTTGAATGAAGAGATTTGATGGCAGCGGCCTTTGTATCATTGTATGTTAGCATAATTTGCTGTATAAAGGGTTCCTAGCCTTGGCCTTGGGGTACTACTTAGGGCGTGTCACATCTCAATTCTCACATGTCTAGAAAGAGTTTTAGTAGATTTTTGTTCTTGGCAATGTGCCTTAGCTGCATAGAGTTCTTTACTTCTTTGGTATACTGTTGTAATTTTTATTGCTTTGTTGATTGTGGCAACTTTAGGGCTGTGTGATGTCTGTTGGATTATATGTATTTCTTTGTATCAGTTGTTGGTTTAATACAAATCGATACTGATTCATAAAATAAATAAAAACCCTACATCTGAGCATCACAAAATGACCAAAATCTCTGTGTGTTGAATTTCTTTTTAGTCATTTTCAGAGGAAATATATATGCCTAGTCTCCACTCTCCACTCACAAGGTTTGAGTGAGAAGTCACAACACCACATAGGCACATACCAGCTTTAACGATACGTCATTTCATTTTCATTCTTTTGTTTTGTTTTTTGTTTATTTTTTGAAGACGCCAATTTTGGTACAATATTACACAATAATAATATGATCGGTTAAGATAAAAACTAAGTTGAACAGTGCTGTAAATATAGATAAAAAAAAAACTAGCTGAAATAATACAGTAAAATTTATAAATAGTAGTAAAAAGTGCAAAAAGATCCATAAATAATTTAAAAAAATTAAATAATAACAAAAATAAATTAACTTTAAACTTTAATCCCAAAACTCCATTTGTGTCTTTTGGGGTTGCCGTCACGCTGGTTATGTTTTTTCAATCATTTATTACAAAGGGGTTTAATAGTGACTAGTGAGTGAAAGAGTGATAGAAAGAGGCAAAGAGGCATAGTGGAAATGGATAGGGGTGGAAATAAAGGTGGAAAAGTCTCTGATCAAAACCCGCCCACAGCCACAGGGAATGGCCGGCCGGGGACTGGGCCTGATTTTACCAAACAACCTCCGCAGCGAGGCAAGGTCATAACGAAAGTCATTACAGGAATTGTTACTGATGTGGCCAATGTCATTACCGCGAGGAAATAATCAATTATATATTATTAGTATGAGTATATTAGTGGGTGTTCTCCTCAGACCTCTCATGTGATCGATGTAAATGTAATATATGTAAGTGGTTTTCTTTTTCTTTTCTTACTAGCTAGTACCACTAATTGCTAGTGTACTTTGTGTTATGGGTTTGGGATTTGGGGTAAAGCTTATGCAACACTACACTACTGGTGTTTCTTCTTTGTATTATCCTAAAAGCGCCACCAAAAGCAGCATGCTTTGCAATTCCTATATATGATGATAATGTTAAGCTAATGTTGTGTTTATCCAAGGGGGTATTTTATTTTTGGTTTGTCTTATTAATTGCATATTTTGATTATTTTCTTGGCAACCAAACAGAGAAATTTGGAAGAAATGGGAATAGTTTAGAAATGTGAGAGAGATTGTTGAAGATTGGTTTAGTTTAGTTTGGTATTTAACTCTGTTGTAAACGACTTGTAGTTTATACAGACTTGTGGAAACTCTATTGTAAATGACTTATAGTTTAGTAGCCTTTAATACTTCAGTCTGTTGCCACGTGTATAGAAGCTGGCACCTTTGTAGTTAGTATTAGTTAGTTGGTTTTCTGTTACAGCTTTGCTCTTTTGTATCTTGTATATAAAGAACAGTGTAAGCTAATATACAAAATGAGGAATTCATTTTTCACATTCCCACTTCTTGCTCTGCATTTCACTTCTCTGTGTTGAGCAATCATTCATCATAGAAGTTTTGGATTGTGGAAGAATTTCAACATGGTATCAGAGCTCAAAGAACCAATTCCCTCTGGTATTCTCAGAATTTTCTTCGTTCTTTTCTTTAGTGCTTTCTCACGAATCAAACAGGTTTTCATCTGTGTTCTTCTTGATTCTTGCACTTTGTTTTCTTCTAAATCTTGATCTAGGGTTTTCGATTACTCTATTGAAATTCCATAATTGGTTCCTGAGAATTAGGGTTCTTCAATTTCTTAATTGTAATCTCTGATTTCTTGGGTTTGTTTGACCGATTTTGTTCTGAGATTGATTCTTGTAATCAAGAAGGGTGATTTTTGTGGTCAAGAAGGTTCTTGATTGTCGTGATTTGAAGCTACTGTGTTTTTGGTTTCTTGTGTTGAAAATGGCTGATGATACTTCTAGTACCTCTGTACCTGTTACTCACCATGTCGTTCACCCATGGGAAAATTCTTCCAGTCCGTATTTCTTGACTAGTAGTGATAACCTTGGTGTATCTCTTATTGTGGAGCGTTTGACGGAAGAGAACTATAATACCTGGAGTAGGGCTGTACTGATTTCATTGGATGCCAAAACCAAAATTGGGTTTGTAGATGGGTCAATTCCAAAGCCTCAATCACCTGATCATCCATGCTACACAGCTTGGTGTAAGTGTAATAGCACGGTCTTAGCTTGGCTATTCAAGGACCTACAGCCTAATGTAGTTTACTTCAAGACAGCAAGGGAGGTTTGGGTTGATCTACAATTTAGGTTTTCCCAAGGCAATGGACCTAGGATCTTTGAGTTAAGAAAAGAGGTTAGTTCTTTGGTTCAAGAAGATATGTCTATCAATGCCTACTACACCAAATTCAAGGGCATTTGGGATGAGTTCACTGCACACAGAAATTGTACTTGTGGTCACCAAGTGGAAGATTGCACAATGTCTTTTCTAATGGGGTTGAATGATACCTACTCTGCAGTAAGGGGACAGATTCTCCTCATGGATCCCATTCCTTCCTTGAGCAAGGTTTTTTCTCTATTGCTTCAAGATGAAAGACAACGAAAGGTTGGAGCAAGAAAGAAATTTCAAGTTGATTCAGCTACAGTCTTGGCAGTTTTGGGAAACAAGTACAATGCCAGGAATTTCAACAAAAACAAGGCTGGGAGACCTCAGTGCACTCACTGTGGTGCCATGGGACATGTAGTGGATAAGTGTTACAAACTACATGGCTATCCACCTGGCTATAAGTTCAAGAATAAGGCTGGTTCAACCACTTTTGCCAACAATGTCATTGCTGTTGACCAAGGTTCTGATGAAGGAGTGTCTTTGACCAAGTCAGAATATCAACAGTTGCTTGGATTGCTGAATTCTCAGTGTCATTTTGGCACTCAAGCTCCACTTGAAACTGCAGTAGAGACTCCTCAGGTTGCCAACATTATTGCACAATCTTCCATTGGACTTCAAGGTCATGAGCTCTCAGGTATTTGGTCTTGTCCCTCCTTAGAGTATTCTGTGTTTTCTTCTACTATTGATATTTCTCATCTCAATCCTACTGATTGGATCCTTGATAGTGGGGCCACAGATCACATGGTCCACTCCATTTCTTTTTTTAAAACCATTACTTCTACTGTTCAAACTTCAGTTAGGTTGCCTAACGGAGACATGGCAAAGGTTACACACATAGGAACTGTACAAGTTTCAGCTTCTTTGATTCTTGAAAACGTTCTTTGCATTCCATCATTTTCTTTTAACCTTGTTTCTATCAGTAAATTGACTCAAAATCCTTCCTGTTGTTGTATATTCCTTTCCCATTACTGTTTTATACCGGACTTACAGCTCTGGAGGATGATTGGGTTGGGTAAGAAGCAAGGTGGACTTTACATTCTGCAAACCAATACACAGATTGCTTTGCCTAAGTCAGTTTCTGATATTTTGTCCAAACTATCTTCCCATGTTTCTGTAAACAATGTTCATTCTTGTACTTCTGTTTCTTCCAATGATGTTTTTAGGCTATGGCATTGTAGGTTAGGCCATCCTTCTTCACAAAGATTAGCTTTGATGAAATCCATTGTACCTAACTACAATTCTTGCAATGCTAATAAATCCTTTGAATGCAATGTGTGTCCTTTGGCTAAACAAAAGAGACTTCCTTTTTCTCATTCTACAACTGCATCTCTTTCTTGTTTTGATTTAGTCCATGCTGATATTTGGGGACCTTATTCCACTCCCACTTTGTCTGGTTCTAAATATTTCCTTACCTTGGTAGATGATTGCAGCAGGTGCACTTGGGTTTACTTAATGAAACGTAAATCTGATGCATCCTTGCTGGTTCAGTCTTTTTTTAACATGGTTATGACTCAATTTAAAACTTCCATTAAGGTTTTGAGAACTGACAATGGTCCTGAGTTTGCCATTGAATCCTTTTATGCTTCTAAAGGTGTTGTTCACCAGTTATCTTGTGTTGAGACACCACAGCAAAAAGCAGTGGTTGAGAGAAAACACCAACATTTGTTGAATGTAGCTAGGGCATTAAGGTTTCAAGCAAACTTACCATTAAAATTCTGGGGGGATTGTGTTTTGACTGCCACTTACCTTATCAATAGAATCCCTAGTCCTTTTCTTTCTGGTTTAACACCTTATGAGAAGCTGTTAGGTCATTCCCCTACTTATGATCACCTTAAAGTCTTTGGAAGTTTATGCTTTGCTTCTACATTGCATAGGAATAGAGCCAAATTTGACCCTAGAGCCAAAGCTTGCATTTTTCTTGGCTATCCTTTTGGTTCTAAAGGTTACAAATTGTATGATTTGACCACTAAATCTTGTTTCATTTCTAGGGATGTGGTTTTTAGAGAGTCTATTTTCCCTTTTAAGCACTGGACAACACAACCTAATTCTTCTCTTCCCATCACTCATTGCATGTTTCCTTCTCAACCTTTTGTCCCTGACACCTTTCAAGTTCAGGTTCCTTTAGTTTCTGCTGAGTTCTCTCCTCCTTTGTCTTCCATTGATGTTGCTGTTCCACCTGATGAATTTCCAGATCTGGTTCATCATGATCAGGTTGATTCTCACCCTGCTCCTTCACCTGATCACACCGTTTCTTCTCCTAATTTCCATCCTAATGTTCCTACTCTTACATCTGCCCTTCCTACCCTTAATTCCACTGCTACTGCTCCTATTAGAAGGTCTAATAGACATCATAATCCACCTTCTTACCTCCATGACTACCATTGCAATCTGGTTTCTGCACATGTATTGGCTTCAGCTTCTCTAACTCAGTCACATGAATCCACTGCTGCTTGTACCTCAGGTATACTTTATCCACTTTCTTCCACTTTTTCCTACAGTAAACTGTCCACTCCACATAGAATATTTTCTGTTGCCTTGACTATTACTAAGGAACCAAATACCTATGCTCAAGCCTTGAAAGATCCTATGTGGAGAGCTGCAATGCAGGCTGAAATTGATGCTCTTGTAGCTAATCATACCTGGGTGATGACTTCCCTACCTCCTGGTAAAGTTCCTATAGGATGTAAGTGGGTCTATAAGGTGAAACTCAAAGCAGATGGTTCCCTTAAGAGGTACAAGGCCCGGTTAGTTGCTAAAGGCTTCACACAAACTGAAGGGGTTGATTTTTCTGAAACATTCTCACCTGTTGTGAAGTTTGTCACAGTCAGAACCTTGTTAGCCTTAGCTGCTGTCTATGGTTGGCATCTCACTCAATTGGATGTCAACAATGCCTTTCTTCATGGGGATTTGGATGAAGAGGTATACATGCTTCCTCCACCAGGTTTTGGCAGCAAGGGGGAGGTGTGTAGGTTAACAAAGTCCTTATATGGGCTTAAGCAAGCCAGCAGGCAGTGGTTTGCAAAATTGTCATCCACTATCATTGATCTTGGCTTCCTTCAATCTAAATCAGATTATTCTGTGTTTACCAAGGTCAACAAAGGTTCAATAATCATTCTTTTGATCTATGTGGATGACATATTAATTGCTAGTAATGATGTAGATGCAGTCAATACCTTCAAGCAATTCCTAGATAATAAGTTCAAACTCAAGGACTTAGGTACTTTGAGTATTTTCTAGGACTTGAGGTTGCTAGAACCACCAAATGACTGACTTTATGTCAAAGAAAGTATACTTTAAAACTATTATCTGAGACTGGTTTATTGGCAAGCAAGCCTGCCAACATTCCAATGGAGTAATCTGCCAAGTTCAGTAATTCCATTGGTGAAGATGTTCCTGACCTAGCTCTTTATAGAAGATTAATAGGCAAGCTCCTATACTTGACACTCACACGGCTTGACATTTGCTATGCTGTACATAAACTAAGTCAATTCATGACTGCCCCTAAAGTTCCTCACTTGCAAGCTGCATACAGAATTCTCAAGTATTTGAAGAGAAGTCCAGGCCAAGGGTTGTTTCTTTCTGCAGAATCATAATTGAAGCTAAAGTCATACTGTGATGCTGACTGGGCAGCATGCCCTGACACTAGGAGGTCTGTTTCTGGCTTTTGCATCTTCCTTGGTGATTCTATGATTTCTTGGATATGTAAAAAACAACAGGTGGTATCTAGATCTTCTGCAGAATCCGAGTATAGGGCCATGGCAACAGTGACAAGTGAAATAGTTTGGCTCATCTCATTACTCAAGACTTTTGGATTAGAGCATACCCAGGCTGCTTCTATCTACTGTGACAGCAGGGCAGCTTTATACATAGCAGCTAATCCAGTATATCATGAACGAACAAAGCATATAGAAGTTGATTGTCACTTTATCCGAGAGAAGATACAAGCTGGTACAATTAGAACTTTCCACATTCCCTCAAGACATCAACTTGCTGATTTTTTTACTAAAGCCCTTGGGCACAAACAATTTCATTATTTGTTGTCCAAGATGAACCTACTAAACATATATAGTTCATCTTGAGGGGGAGTGTTGAAGATTGGTTTAGTTTAGTTTGGTATTTAACTCTGTTGTAAACGACTTGTAGTTTATACAGACTTGTGGAAACTCTATTGTAAATGACTTACAGTTTAGTAGCCTTTAATACTTCAGTCTGTTGCCACGTGTATAGAAGCTGGCACCTGTGTAGTTAGTATTAGTTAGTTGGTTTTCTGTTACAGCTTTACTCTTTTGTATCTTGTATATAAAGAACAGTGTAAGCTAATATACAAAATGAGGAATTCATTTTTCACATTCCCACTTCTTGCTCTGCATATCACTTCTCTGTGTTAAGCAATCATTCATCATAGAAGTTTTGGATTGTGGAAGAATTTCAACAGAGATCACAGAATCAAATGTTTTGAGAGAAGCCATGATGGCTGTGCCCTCTTACAACTTCGCCACCACGACCACCGTCGTATTACCGTCACCATTGCTGTCTTGTCCCAACCAAACCCATCCTCCTACCGTACCTGTATCCAGTTTGTTTAAACTTTAAAGTGCGTGATGGATGTGATGTGGGCCGTTGGATAGATATGATTTTAACCCTTTTAGGTAAATTCCTTTTTTCCATCTTTAATTTTTTAAATAATAAAAAAAAAGTTTAAAAGTAAAAGTATCTGTTTTTTTTGCTAAACAAAAGTAAAAGTATCAGGTCTTTCTCACCAGTGGCCTTTGTATGTTAGCTTAATTTGCGGTAAGGGTTCCTTGGAGTTGTCTTTGAGGTACTACTTTTGTTTGTCACATCTCACATGTCTAGTGAGAGTTTTAGACTTTTTAGTAGCTTTGTGTTCTTTGCATTTTGCTTGATAGTGTTTATTATACACACTTTCATAAAAAAAAAAAAAAAATAAATAAATAAATAAATTTTTTTTTAAATTTAATGAAATTGCTACTTCAAGTTATGATTTCTAACTTTGAAATCATTGCTTTTTTCAATTTTGTATAAAATTGTCTGTATTAAGGTGTGTACAACAATATAAGTATATTACTGTTTATTTAATACGATTGTTACTGATTAAAAATAATAATTAATGTTTCTCAAAAAATAAAAAATAAATAAATAAATAAAGAAAAACCCTATATATATATACACACACTTATATGGTATCACAAAATGACCAAATCTCTCTCTCTCTCTTCCTGTTAGTCATTTTCAGAGAAATCTAAGCCTAGTCACCACTCACAAGGCTTGAGCGAGAAGGCACTAATTACCAGCTTTAAGGATGTCATTTTCATTCTTTTGTTTTTGGGTTTAAAGATGCCCATTTTCGTACAATGTTGCACAATAATAATATGATCTGCTAAGCTAAAGTGGTGGAACATTAAAATTCAAATAACTTCAAAGATCTACCTATATGATGACTTTATCTTATGTAGGCCATGTACTATCTATAAGATATAGATAGATAGATAGATTTTCTACCTATATCTTACATAGGCCGTGTGATATCGATGAAAAATAAATTTCCATAGTCAATAATTCATACCAAATTCTTGAACTGGGCGCAAGGCATCACATACTACTCAGAGAAAGCTTTAGTCTTTTAAAGTTTTACCCCATAACTATACTTTTAACATGTATCTTATTTAAACAATACATGTAAATAGCCTCATCAAGGGTGTGACTTCTATCTAGTATCTTGCGACACTGGATCCGTTGCGATCATAACATGTGTCCGAAAATGAACACACGTCATGATCGCAGCAAGTCTAGTGCATTGGAGGCACTGGACAGGAGGCACACCCCCTCATAAATTGTACACAATGAAAAAAAAACCTATGTGTTTGAAAAAAAAACCTTTGTCAATATAGTAATTTATGAGTGTTTGATTTCCATCCAAAAGAGAAACTTGAGTGTTTGATTCAATTGATGAAGAAAATTACTTTTTATTTTCCAATTTGCTATTTCATGAAAGCGTTTAAGGACCTTTTTCAAATTAAGTTAGTACAACAATGGATATAAATATTGTATTTAACAAAATGATAGAACTCAGTGTTCAAAATTGCTCCACTCTATTTGTTGTAAGGGAAAAAAATTTTGTTTGCACTTCATGGTTTTAATTTTTACATATGGGTGAAATATGTAGTATCTTGCTATTTGATAAAACATCACGGGCCTTACTTTATGGAATTCATCGTTTAAGACGAAGACATGGGAATCTAAATTGTTTGAAGTATCATAAGGCTATGATCAGACTTCAGAGCGTGGTTTATATTAGGTTCATAGTATCTAAGTTTAATTCATTGAAAATTGTAGAGGATGGTTCTCAGCTAGTTTAGGTTTCATAACTTTGGATTATACAAATGATAGCTAGGAATTAGAAAAGGCCAAAAAAATCTATATGGACATATTATTAAAACTTATAATCCATATATTAATTAATGGTTGTGCTGGGGCAACAAATTAAGCTAGCTTGTACCTAAGATTTAGAGTTCTTTATTATTATCTTGAAACTCTCTTATAAAAAATAAAAAATAAAAAATAATTCAAAAAAAAAAATCTAGAAACTCAGACACACGAAAAGCATGTCTAGTTCATTTTACCATATTATCTCAATAATATACTTACTGTTATTTGATGAGAATCTACAATTTGAGGGAAAAAGTTTGCATTTTTATAATAGACAATAGTTGTTATTACATTAGTTTAACTTTTATTTGGTTAAAAAAAAGGTTTAGTGGAGAAAAATTAATTAAAGGATCACCCTGTCACGACTCATGAGTCCCATTTCAAAAAAAAAAAAAAAAAAAAATTATAGGAAAAGTCCCATTTCAAATTTAAATTCAATTAATAACGAAAACAATTTTTTTATTATTATGCCCTTATCGGCTAATTACAATATTATATGGATAAGTTTCATACTGATTTTTCATAAATTAATAAATAAAAAGTTTAATTCATTTTGATTTTTATTATATATTAGAAATACAAGAGAAGTTGGTTTATTCTAAAGCATTCACAGCAGTTCGTATAAAATTTTTTGTCTATTTTAGCATAAGTTTATTTTTTCTATTTTACATACTCACTTTTCAAAACACCCCACATCAAATTATCTATTTTATATTACAATTCATTAAAATATCAATATTTCTTAATTTTTTAAATTGTTTTTTTTCTTCACACACAACAACCATAATTCACTCTCTTCTTTCATCCTTGAGCATTCGCATCAGTTCGTGCAAATTTTTTTGTCTATTCTAGCATAAGTTTATTTTTTTTATTTTACATACTCACTTTTCAAAACACTCCACATCAAATTATTTATTTTACACTACATTTTATTAAATATCAATATTTCTTAATTTTTTTTAAATTATATTTTTTTCTTCACACACAACAACCATAATCTACTATCTTCTTTCATTCTTGAGACAGGTAAACAAATAATAAACAATTAAATACAAAATAAATAATGTCAGAATAAATTAACACAATTATTATAACAAACTTATAAATTTATACAATTATACAAGAACTTATATGAGTTATTTTTAAGTAATATTGTGTAAATTTTACACATTTTTCTAGCATACACGAAAAGATGTGAATCATCATCCATAATAGGATAAAGTATTAACCGACATCATCATCATTATGCTATCAGTCCCATCTGGTGAAGAACTTCACTTCCACAAAAGACCATGCACCATGGGAAAAGAAAAGTTAATAAAGACAAGCAAATACATACAAATAGAAGAAAAACAAGAAACGCTATCTATCTGATAATTTATTAATAACTCAATCATATGGTGGCCATTCACTAGCTTGGTCAGAAGTTTTGAACGCCACAGGACACCATTCAAACTCTTCTAGAGAAAAGTAATATCACTCTCGATCACTCAGTTCAGTCCGTCCAAGTTGGCTACAACCCTCAGCGCACGCGATAGAACATTTTCGTTTAAATCAGATATTATTTATTATCTGATCAATTAATTTATTTTTTATATACAACTTTAAATTATAAAAACTTAAAATTATAACATTTGTTTGATGATATAGCAATTGATATTTGATTTTCTTAAAATTTTGTAAGCATTAAGAATGTAATAAGAATATGCAATTTAACGGTTAGATTTTCAAAATTTACACTCAATATAAATATATATGATGAGTTTGTTGGGTTTCTCTCCAAACTAATTTGGAGAAAAACTTTGTTCTATGAGAAGAGATCTCATCCTCCCTTCTCTCTAAAGTGACTCTATTTTCATTGTCAGATTTACTTATGAATTGAAATTCCACTTAATGCTGATAATTCAACACCATAGCGCAAGGTTGTTCTTCTTTCTTTATTTTTGTCCTGCTATATTATATATATAACTTTTTTTTAAAAAAATATGCTTATACTTTATCCATTTGTAAAATAGGACCAACTTAGTTTGTAAACTAGAAATATGCTTTATTTATGACCATTAAAAGACAATTTCAAAATTACATATATGGGAAAAATGTCACCTTTCTTAATGTTTCAGTGAATAAAATGTCATTTTTTAAAGGTAATTATAGGTTTTATGTTGTACTAGAAAAGATAAATTTTGTGAGTTGTTACTTGTATTAAAACAGGGCAATTTGGACCCTAAATTGTTATTGATTTTTCTTCTTTTATTGTGAATAGGGACCAAATTGATTAATTTTAAAAAGTTTTGGACTTGACAGATATTAGCCAAACCTCAGGAATCAATGTTATCTATATTTTACCATATTGTATTTAACAAAATGATAACACTCAAGTTCGAAATTCCTCCACTCTATTTGTTGTAAGAAAAAAAAAGTTTGCACTTTCCACTTTATGGTTTTAATTTTACATATATGTGAAATATCTCAGTTTTCTATTTAATAAAAAATGACGGAGCCTTACATGAATAGGTAAATTACAGATGTAGTTTATTTTTTATATCTTGTACCTTTATGTCATTCATTGCAATTCATTTTACCATATCATCTCATCTCAGTAAAATACTTGCTGTTATTTGATGAAAATCTACGTAACATTTGAGAGAAAAAGTTTGTATTCTAATAGACAGTAGTAGTTATTATTTTAACTGTTATTTAATTAAAAAGTAGGATGAAAAGATTTAGCGGAGAAAATTTAAAGGAACATCCTGCCATGATTGATGAGTCCCATTTCAAATTTTAAACTCTATTAATAACCAAAACAATTTTTTTTTCCTATTACGCCCTTATCAGCGCGCTAATTACAATATTATATGGATAAGTTTCATACTGATTTTTATATGAATAGAAGGGAAACATGCTTTTAATAATAGTATAAATCATCATCATCATCGTCGGCATCACTATGAGGGTTCAAGAACCTCAGTTACTTTCACGGCCATGTGAGAAGTACCAACATGGCAAAAGAAAAGTTAAAAAATAAAGACAAGCAAAAGAAATAAATGGAAGAAAAACAAGAAACGCTATCTGTCTAATAATCATTCACTCTCTCAGTCTTTGCTTTGCTCGTAAGTTTCAAAAGCCAGTAAAGAATTCAAAGGCTTCTAGACAAATATTGTATAATAATATTAATCTCACGTCCAGTCTCACTCACTAGTCCAAGTTGGGCGCAACCCATAGCTAGCATGATAGAATCTTTTATTCGGAACAATATATATATATATATATATATATAAATATTTAGCTTTTTAGGTCATCTTATCGTCATGTATGGCCCCCACGGTGGTGTCACCACCCACGTGAACTTTAGTGACTGTATATTCTCCCATGATTCCCTCGTGTATTTTGGGATTGAAATAAGATGCAATGCTTTGGATATTATGGGGGTGTTTGGTAGAGTAGTTTGAAAATTGTTGTTTATAGTTTTTTAAAATATGTGTGGGTGAAAAAGTGTGTTGAAATGCGTGAAATGTTGTTTAAAAACTAAAAAATGTTGTTTGAAATGACAAACCAAACGGGGCCTATACTTTATGCAATTTTTCTACTTTCTCTCACAAATATTTTTATATTTTATATCTTTTAAGTTTAACTTTTTAATTTTTTTTAATATATTTTATTTAATGGATGAGGGTAACATCCTATACAGTATTGGTTCAGAGACATTCACACTTTGATACGGACCTCTATATATATATATATATATAATTGTTTTATGTAATACAGTATATATTATAATTAATTGTTTGTTACTATTATATATAGATTCAACATTTTATTTTTTCACCACCATACTGACAATTATTTTTTAAAAATAATAGCTTTTATTACATTCTCAAAAAAAAAAAAAAAAAACTGAAATAAGGCAACAAGTTGAACCCTATGGCTATAAAAAGATTAGAACATTACTGAAATGGCTGCACATCGATCAGTCTCTAATATTCCACGCTCTATAGTAAGGAAAAGAGAGAGACTCTGCGAGTAGTAGATATGAGTGAAAATCCCAACGGCGCCCAGCTAAATCCCTGGCAAGGGAAGCTCCATCCTGCCCCTTCTTTCGGGAAAGTACCTCCAAAGCGAGGCAATAAGGTCTTGGTGAACATTGTTAATGGTTTCGTGAAGGGAAATCCATCGCCCGGTTCCTCAAAGAAGTAGTTATTAAGAGTGGGTGTTCACTTCCTCATGTAAACATGCTTTCCTATTGTATGTGTTTATTGGGAGGGGGTTGTTGTGTTCGAGTGTTGGAACTTGGAAGGTGTTTGGGTTAAGCCTTTGGTAATGTTTATGTAATATGATACCAAAAGCAAGCATGTTTTTACTTTCCTGTATATACCAGGTATTTTGCTTTGTCTTGTGCTTCTGGGTTATGAAAATGTTATGCTACTTCTCTATCTAATGAATGAAAATGGTTATATTTAGCTACTTATTATGAGACCAGGTATCATTTAATTTTTCTTTAACCAAAAGTTAGTAGAACAAGGTACACAGCCAGGGTTCAGAGAGAATCCATTTTATAGTTAAATTCTTTTGGAATATGTGTGTGTCTAAAACAGGAGGAGAAAATAAAGGAATAGCTAGACAAATTAGCATATTCAGACCACCTCTTTCTATCACTCTTTTTAATTTTTATCAAAACATGGTTGGCTAAAAAAATGGTGCCATGTGATTTAAAACAGGTAAACAGTTAATCAAAAGGACAAATTCAAGGCCAAGCGCTTAAAACCCATGTTCTTCTTGACGATTCCTAGCAAATAAAACCAACCCCATTAGAGCTTTTCACAGAAATATTGGAATTGCAGTGTTGCCTTAATTTACTTCCTGATATGGTATAGTTACCCATCTATAGCTTCTGATTCAAGAAGCTCCGTTTGACTTTCTTTTTTCTGCAATCTCTCATGCATAAATCTTTTCCTGAAAATTAAGATCCGAATCCAATGCAATATATGTTTATGTTAGAGATATATTGGCCGATTAGCCCATTATGTTGGATTTACACTACGTGGATTCTGCAGGTTACTATCTCTCATTTCTCGTTTTTTCTTTGTATGTATCTTCTTGTTTGATTGTTGAATAAAAGTTTTCTTCCCAGCAAAAGAAAAATTCTACCACATATTTCTAATACAGTAATTTGGACTTTGGAGGCCAGGCAGTAAATCACCTCTTTTCACCATTGAAACTGGATTTATTTTTATTTGGAATTTGATTAATGAGAAAACCATGAATGCACGAAATGAATCTTATCCTCATCAAGGACATTAGGAAAAGTGTTCTTAATTCTTTCATTTTCGGCAAAAAGGACAGGTTCTTTCAAAAAAAAGTTTTTTCCAGCGTTTTGACAACTGACACACTAGTGGGCCCCGGAAACTTAAGGGTTTTTTTTTTAATACAGGAAATAAAAAAAATCTTATCCATTTTATTTTTACATTTGTGAATTTTTTTATTTTATTTTATGGGAATAGGTTTATTTGTCTTTTTTACGCTGAACTGTCATAAGAATAGAACTCACGGTCAGAAAATTTAGGTTTACATATTGCTTATATGCTAAAATATTGTAAAATTCATAGTTCAGATCAATTGTATGGTTTTTCAAAATATTAACTCAATATTGTAGTTTTACCGAATCACTCATTTTGTATGGTTTTTCATAGTTCAGATATCGAGTTAATATATATATATATATATATATTTTTTTTTGCTTTGATAAAATTTAATAAATAGATCGACACAACTAATCTATTTAATAAACAAATTGTGTTAAGGTTGAGAAATTTTGACTTGTTTAATAAATATGTCAAGTTAGTGTTAACATATATCGTTGAATACTTATAAGTAAATATGACAGGAATCTAATATATGAACAAAAATTACATCCCTAATTGGTCTTTGTGGGGGAGGATTTGTTTCAAGTTCGCAAGCAATTTGTCCTCTATGGGGCCAAAGGAC
Organism: Quercus ilex subsp. ballota; assembly: GCA_032727855.1. Taxonomy (NCBI): domain Eukaryota; kingdom Viridiplantae; phylum Streptophyta; class Magnoliopsida; order Fagales; family Fagaceae; genus Quercus; species Quercus ilex. The sequence goes on from CM064917.1 coordinate 41,756,718, forward strand.
TTGCATGGTTTTGTTGCTTCAAGCAATATGAGCAGTTTTTGAAACTTGCTCTCACATAGAAAAAAAATACACCCCACTTATATCTTATAAACCTTAGCTAAAGGCAAGAGTGTACCACTCTAACACATCTTCTCTTAATTCTAAAATCAATAATTGCAATTTGAACCCTACCAAATTTTGGAAGTCGGCCCAAGTCATCACGTTGATCTAGGCAGCTTTTTTTTTTTTTTAATAATAGATCTAGACGGCTTTTACCACTTCCAAATCCTACCAAATGTATGGTTTGCACGAAAACCATGTACAAAACCGTCAACCCCTCAACTTCAACCTTATGAGAAGATTTTTTTTATTCAAATTTCATTCAAACACTTTAAACATGTGCAGATTCTCCCCAAAAAAAAAAAATTTAAACATGTGCAGAACAGTTCAAAAAGAAGGTATGTGACAAGCTAGCGCGAGAGTTGAGGACGATGATAATTGTTGGTCGGGAAAAACCGAAAAAAGTAAAAGAATGATGGTTTTTTTTTATAATTTTCCTATATTATAACTTTAATTTATTTAATAATCAAATGTTTAAAAACCTCCGTTAACGAGAGATCCTATAAAAAATCATAATTTTTTATATAACTATATTTCATGATAAATTGTGATAAACTGTTTAGCACTTTTACATGAATTTATAATTTTTTTTTTTTTACTATTTATAATATGACATCCGGCCATTTTAATAAAAGTTATGATTTATTATATGGTAGTAAAAAAAGTTTTAATTGGTCCTACCAAGTACCACCATGTTCCGTATCTCGATTGCTTTCTTTCTCTATCTTTTTGTTTTAATGGTTCTTCTGGTCGTTTTGGATCAATCATATCGTTTTCATATTTGGGAAGCTACTAAAATATCTAGGGGGGCATGACCCACCAAAAAATGGTAAAAAAACCATCCAATGAAATGTTACTAGTGAAAATTTGCACTTGGGAAAGCCAGATTAGATCACATTTCCAATCCATGGTACAGTCCCACTTATGACTTTTATGTTGTCACATTGTTGCTCCACGCCCTTTTAGATAAGAGCATTCCCATCACGTTCAACCCATCAAACTTTTACAGCATATATAGGAAAAATTATTAAGTTCATTGAGAGGATTGTTGACGTGGTCCTCTCAACCAATTAAATAACGTTATTTATGTAAATGTGTGATGTTATATGGAAATAAAGTGAGAGAATTAAAAATGAAAACTACTAGGTGATATCACATTTACATATATAGTAGTGTTTTATTAGTTAGAAAGATCAGAAAGACCACATCAGCAATCTTCTCAGTAGACCTAATAATTTCTCCATACAAGATATAACTAGTTAATTAAAACCAATTTACATTAGCTAGGCTTAACATACGGTAGACCAAATTAATTTGTGAACCTTCAATATACACTTGTTGAGATATTGTTCATCAACACAATAAATAAAACTATTAATTCTCTCTCTCTCTCTCTCTCTCTCTCTCTCTCTAAGGTCTTTCGGCAACAATAAGTAACCTTGTTGTGACATCGATGAGGTTCCTTCGTCTAATTGACAAGTTTGCTCTTACAAGGAGTAGTGGCTTTTTAGGAGGTTCTCCATGCTTATCCATGGGATAAGAGTCTTGGGACTAGTGGCGGCTCTACGAATTTTTTTATAATAAAATTGTCAATAAGAAACTTAAATTATACAAAATTTAATAAAAATATAAGTTAAATATATTGACATTACACAAAAAAAAAAAAAAAAAAAAAAAAGTTTTATACTTTCCTTCTATCAACAAAATGAAAAGGCAAAAAGAGACAGATGAAAGATAAAGTGAGATCTAAAATTGTTGAGATGAAAGAAATGAAGTGGGAGAAAGTCTAAAAAGCTTTGACCCTTCTACATCTATACCATTGATACTCATTTCGTTTGCATCAAAAATCAACATTTTGGGAAGATTTATTTAGGAAAATGTTGAAGCCATAAACTATTTTACAAACTGCTGATGTGGTGGCCTGGTGGGAGGTTATTGATAAGTAAAAATGTGATATTAGTTGTGAGATCAGATGAAAACCAGTAAGAATTTGCTATTTATTTATTCAAATTTCACTAAACACTTTAAAATGGTTGAATGATTTTCTATTTATTTAAATTTTTTTTAATAAAACCCAACTAACCCAAGTATCCAGCTTAAACATAGGTGTTGTGGGGTTTAGTTGGGTCAAGTTGGAAGGGCATATGTCACCATTTAAAAATGGTTTGAATGGTTTTTAGACCAAATTCAAATCAACGTAAACTACAAATAACAGGAAATTAATAACATTTTCTATCAATATTTGTTTTCTTATATAGTATTATTATTATTATAAAAATAGTGGTTGGACAAACCAATATTAAGAATTTAATAAATAACAAGTTAAATAATCTTTCATTTATTTATTTATTTACGTTTGTTTCAAATAAACTCATATTTATTTTATAAGTATCTATTTTATATTTTCAAATTACAAACATTATATATAAATTTGGTAAAATTTTTAATATGCCTTTAATTATACTTATTTGTAAATGTATCTCATGCATATGCATGAAGTTACAAGCTAGTTACAATATTAATTACGTGGAAAAGTTTTCTACTGATTTTTATGAGTACTATATATTATGAACACTAGGTAAATTAACTTTTAATAATAGTATAATCATCATAATCGTCGTCATTATGATCTTGATGCTCCCAGTCCCTACTAGTCAAGAACCTCACTTCCACCCACGTGGGAAAGGCCAAAGGGGAGAGAAAGTTAACAATAAAGACAATCTAAATAAAAGAAATTTCAATGAATGTACTATAAGAGCATTTATAAATTTAGCAACCAAAAAAAAAAAAAAAAAAAAAGAGCATTTATAAATGAATTATTTTTAAAAATTTAATGAAAAAAAAATTTACTACTTTTTTGACAACTTTTTATATTTTTCATAAAAGCGGTATCGAAACATTACTAAAATGGTTCATTAACAAATGTTTTAAAAATATATTTTAACATGACTCATTAATTTGTCTTGTTTTTCATGGTGCTCCTTCACTAGATTAGTGTTTATTACTTTGGCCATAAGTTTTGAACGCCAGAACATAATTCAACCCTTCTAGAAAAGTAGCATCACACTCACTCATTCCAAGTCAGCTTAAAGTTTTCAATTCGAAGAATCGAAGCTTGATAGCAACCTTTTCCTCATAGATATGGTCTCATCCTCAATTTACTAAAGTAGTGGCTTATTTTCTTTGTTGAATTTTCAAGAAAAAAGTCCATTAATGCTCGTAATTCAAAACCATAGTACAAGTACAAGGTTGTTCTTCTTCTCTGGATCAGTTCATAATTATTTTTTTCCAAAGTTTGATATGTATTTGTCTTAATTATGCTCTTTAATTATACTTTATACATTTGTAATACAGGATGAATTAATTATGATTATAATTATAATTACAAAAACCTTGTCCACTTAATGATAATCATACTTTAAATGGATAATCATAATTACAAAAAATTTGATCATAATTTTTTTTTTCCGAAGTTTGATCTATTTTTGTTAGCTAGAACCATGCTTTATTAATGACCATTGAAAGTGATTGCCAAATTTGTATTCAAAGCCTTTCCACCTCTTATGCTACTTTCTTTAGCATATTACTAATATTTTGTTAGAAACTAAGGCTTTAGTGCATTTTGTGCCTTCATTTTCTAGTAGTTGGGTTTCTAGGAGGGCCAACAAAACTGCTTATGAACTTAAATGATGGTCTCTTTGTAATAGAGTATTTGGATTTATTTGGTTCTAACTCTTCTTTTTTTGTAGTTGTGAATGTTTTATTAGAGGATGCTCTCTTTTGTATCTTAGTTTGTTAAGCAAAAAAAATTAATGACCATTGGAAGTCAATTTTTTTTAAAATAAAGTGTCATTTCTTAAAGTCACCTTTCTTAATGTTTCATTGAACAAAGTGTTATTTTTCTAAGGATATAGGTGATCATTACCACATATATATATATATATATATATATATATAAAATAATAATAATAATAATAATAAGTGAAATCGAGAGAAACTCAAATTAGAATTCTAAATTAGAGTTCTAATATTGCGCCATGTGTCTTAAATTATTTATTCTTAAAGAATTTTATTTCTTAATTTTAGAATCAAATTTGGGACCACATCATAAATATTCATTTAAATGAGTTATTAAGTACAAAAACCAAAGAGTCTAGACAAAATGAATCGTAAGGGGGAAAAAAAAAGGTGCTTCACAATAATAAATAAATAAATAAAATGAACAATTTACATTTTATACCTAATAATATCCTTACAAAATTTTTTAAAGAGTTAAAAAAAAAATATAAAAATGACTATCAATAGTATTTAAATTATATTTTAGGAATTATATTATGCATCTTATTGTATACCTTTAAGTATATGCATGGAATTACAAACTAGTATGAATAAAGATAAAATGTCATCTTTATTTGAAAATAAAAAGTACAAAGTATTTAATTAATTAGAACTTTAAAAATAAATTATTTAATCCATCGTGAACTTAGAATTTTGTGTCATAATATATTTGTTGGAGAAAAAAAAGAAGATCTGATCAATATTACAATTATGTGGAAATGAGTTTTCTTTTTTTTTTTCCTTGAAAACATTATCTCTCTGAGGTTTCTTTTTTGTGTGTGGATTGAGTAGCCTTGTATTCTATTTCCTTACCTTAAAATAATTTAAAAGAGTAATGTTACATATATAAACCATTTTACAACATTTTTTTATAAACTGTTGTTGTGGCTAACTTTTTACTGGTTCTTATCTGGACTTACTACTAAATCACTTTTTTATTTACTAATAAGCACTCGCTATATCAACAATTTGTAAAAAAATTTGTAAAAACATTTGTGTCTCTAGCATTTTTTAACTTAAAAAAACATTAAATATAAAAACATAATATTTTTCACAACTATTAAATAATTTATTATGACTTATGATAAAGTAAAGCGTAAGAACTATGTTATTTCAATCGCACCATATTTGTGAAAAATATTCTCTCGTTGACATAATTATTTAAAGTACATAAATATATTAAAAAAATATTTATTACAAGAGCACTAGGTCATCCGCTATCGTCATATAGATGGCCCCACGGTGGTCTCATCCACATGAATTATCCTTCAATGTTTCCATCGTGGTTTGGCATTATATTGGACAATTATGTAAAATTCACATGGTAAGCTAAACAAACTTAAAATAATCCAAAGCATGAGAAAACATACATTGGGATAAAATTGTAGTAGATAAATCTGTAGATTATTTTTTTTAATTTTTTTTATTTGAGGTATTAAACATTTATAGTTTACATGTAATATTTACATGGATAGTACATTGTAAATTACTAATTATATATATATATATATAGATAGATTAGGTTCAAGTTATTACACCTGGTATAACTTTAAGTCATGTTACACTACTCAATATTTTTTTATTTGATGTAAATTTTGACAAATACACCGTTAGATTACATCATTTTCATATATTCTCTATGCTTGCAAAATTTCAAGGTGATCAAAGATCAATAACTATGTCATCAATCAACTGTTTAAATTCAAATTTTTGTAGTTTAAAATAATGCAAAAAAAAAAAAGTTTATGGATCGAATGATAAATAACATCCAATTGACATTTAAATTGGCATGAATGTTATGAACATATAAAACATGTAATTCATCGGTGAGATTTTCAAAATATGAATTCTATAACAAGTTATTATGTGGTGTAATATTGTTTAGAATTATACTAGGTGTAACTTGAACTCAACTCTATATATATACATTTGGTGTAATTCTAAGTAATGTTAAACTAATCAATAGCTTTTTATTATATTAATATTTCAAAAATCATAGCGTTGGATTATATGTTTTTAATACGCACACCAAGTTTTGTGCTAATTGAATGTCATTTACTATTCGATCTATAAGCTCTTATACAATTTTAAATACAAAAGCTTAAGATTTAAATACATGATCCATGACATAGTTATCAATTTTAGATCATTGTGAAATTTTGCAAGTATATTAAATAACAGAGAATTCATTAAAATTTGCATCTACTAAAGAAATACGATTAAAATTTAGTTATAAAATTAATTGTGGTTTTAGGCTACAACCTTACTCAATATCTTATTATTGAAGGTGAATTTTGACAAATCCACTATTAGATTACATCTTCTTCTTATATACTTCATAATTGCAAAATTTCTAAAAAATTGAAAATCAATAGTTATGTCATTAATAAATTGTTTAAATTGCAAGTTTTTGTAATTTAAAATTATGCTTAAAATATAAACTGATAGATCAGATTGTTAATAAATACTCGATTGACACAGAATTTGATATGTATATTAAAAACAAAAATAACATGCAATTCAATGGTTATATTTTCAAAATTATAGTTTTAGGTTATAACCAATTTTATAACTAAACTTTGTTTAAAAAATACCAAGTTGTATAATATTATTTAAAGTTAGAATATGTTTAACTTAATCCCAAGTCATATTCATCATACATGTTATCAAGTGTAGGGTCTTACCGTAAGACTCCTACTTGCATTGTATTCATTCGCACCTAGTACAGGCTCCACTCATATGAGGTTTTTTTTTTTTCTTTTTTTCCTTCCTTCGGAGAAGAGAGAGGTTACCCTTTTTTAACTTTCTATATAAAGATACAACCCTACATTATTGATGCACATCACCCACACTCCATAGTAAGAAAGAAACTGAAAAGAGTGACTAATACCAGTAGGAGATATGAGTGAAAATAAACAAGGCAAGCCAAATCTCGGCCAAGGGAAGCTCCATCCGGTATCTTCTTTCACCAAAGTACCTCCACCCCGAGGCCAGGTCTTCGTGAGAGTTGTTAGCGATCTTTTGAAGACCAATTCTTCTGCCGGTTCCTCAGGAGGAAGAAATAATTAAATTGTGGGTGTTAATTTCTCATGTATGCTTTCTTGTTCCTCTTACTATAAATATCTGGTGTTTGTTTTGGGGTCTCTTGAAACCATGTGAGGATTATGCGTTTGAGATCTACACATGCCGTGAGAGATAGATCTCAGGAGACTGTCTCATAGGTTACCTTTTTTCTTCGGGTGATTGTAGAAACTTGTGGGGGGCGTTTGAGTAAAGCCTTAATTTGGTAATACAATTACCAAAGCAGGTTTTGCTTTTTCTATGGCCCTTTATTTTGCTTTATGTAATGAAAATGTTCTGCTGTTGTATCTAATGAAAGTAGTTTAACTTATGAGACCATGGATCATTGTGTGGATGTGTTTTTTGTTTTCCTCAACCAGTAGGTAGAACAAGCCAACATGGTACACAGTGGCTCCATTTTCAATTGGAAAAGAATAAAAAAAAAATCTCTAAAACAGAACGAGAAGGGAGAATAAAGGAATAGACAAATTAGTATATTCAAGCCAAGTATCTCAAAAAAAGGTATATTCAGGCCACCTCCTTCCCTCACTCGTTTTATCCAAATTGTTGGCTAAAATAGGTGCCATGTGATCAAAACAAGGTAAACAGTTAATCAAAAGGATAATCCAAGGCTAATTAAGAGCCTAATCCATTTTCTTTTTGAAGATTTCTAGCAAATAAAACCAACCCATGAGAGCTTTTAACAGGACTGTTAGAATTGCAATCTTGCCTCATTTTACTTTCTTTCTTCTACTTTGTTTTGTTTTGGTTTTTTAGTGAACCACAGTGCAATTTGTGTTAGGAGAAATTTATTTTTATTTTTTATTTCCCTGTGGTATTTTGGGTAGATTCAACCTTCTTTAGATGAGAGATCCTTCAAGACTCTTCTTCTTCGTTTGTGGAGGTAGTTTGGTTTGTGTTATGGGGAAGAAAAACGAGATAGTAAAATTAATTACCTGCGTGAGATTCACATTGTAAACTAATTATTTTAGCGCAGGTATGAGGTATGTACAGTTTGTCTCCTCTTTCCAGTTTCCACCCATCACCAAACAATTGTTAGTAATAAAGTTCTCTTTGAAACTGTATTATTTTTATCTTGGATTTGATTAATAAGTAAAGGACCCACGAGGCCTGAAGGCATAAAATCTTATCTTCCTCAGGAACAGCTGGACAGGTTCTTTCAAGCATTTAGGGAAGAGTAATCTAGGAACATATAAATTGATTTGGTATCACAACTCACCATGTGGTGAGTTGGGTTGGTAGAAGTGTGATTGGTAAAATTGACAATTTGATATTGTGGGGCCCTTGCTAGATAAGTGGTGTTTTATTATTATTATTATTATTTAATGGAAGTAAGTTTTGTTTGTTTGTTTTACATTAAAATGACCTAAAAAGTAAAAACAGTAGCAAGTGTGGTAAATACTAAAGTTTTAGAATTTAGCGCATCAAACGCCTTAAAGAAATTTACTTTCATGAGATATGTTAAATGCCAAATAATTTGATATTTGCTACATTTTTTTTATCTAGCAATAGAACTATACCGATAGATATGCTATTAGTATTTTTTTTATTCAAACTTTTTATCTCTTTTTGTACAAATGAGGGGCGTTTTCAAGATTTTTAACTTGGGGGGCCAAGCTATGTATTCTTAGGTTAATTATAAGTCATTAGTCATTACTCTCTCTCTCTCTCTCTCTCTCTCACACACACACACACACACACACATATATATATATATCAAATTTTACATATTATAAACTCAAATAAGTATATAAGAAGTCTAATTTTCTATAAACAAGTAATAGAATATAAAAGAAATAATTTAGCATCTCTCATCAAAATTATGCTTGACAATGATTCTTCATATAATAAAATTTATCTATAATAATTTCCGCATGAAACTTCTTTACAATTTCCTTTTTCAAATCTTTGAAGAAAAATGTACCATATTTCCATTGCAACCAAATCTCTCTTTCTTGAAACATATCAAATTCTCTTCCCAAAAAAGAAAAAAAAAAAAAAACTTACGGTGATAAAGTTTAGAAAAATATATAGCTTTGAGGGAAAAAACGGAAATGTTGAGTAAGACATCAATTTTGTTAAAAAAAATGATGATAATAGGAGATAAAAAATAAAGAAACGAAGATTAAGGACGCGAAAACATAAAAAGGAACTCAACAGTTTTTGGATAATTATACAACGGAATTTCTAAATTTAACACACACACAGACACAATGTACTTCTGTTTTCTTAGAATATATATATATATATATATATATATGAAGCAAAAGGGAACTTGACAAATTTGGATTTATTATCCTTTACTAAGTCTCTATTTTTTGTTTTTTTGGTGAAGTACACTTGAGAAACTGATATATTGGAATTCAAAAGCCAGTGTGAGATTTCAAAGGGAAAAAGCATAAAAACAAACAAGAACTGGGCAATGTAAAATCATTTTTTTGGGGGGGGGGGGGGGGGAAGGTTGTGCATGCCCCCACCCCTAGTACAAATTTTCTCTCTCTTCCATACAAAATATATTTCTTAATTGAAAAAATAAATAAAATGGTAAAAGAATAGAATATGTGATGTAAAGTGTGTTGTAAAGTGGTATGTTAAAATAGATAGACTAACTTTCTGATTTGTCCAAATAATTTTTTTTGTAAAATGTGTTAGGGCCATATTTTCTATGTAATTGGCTAATTCTTTGATAAAACACACTTTGCTTGTAATTGGGTAGATCTAAATTGGGTTTAATGTATTAAGAAGTATGTTGCTCAAACATATTAAGTGGTATCTTTAAAGTCATGAAAATTGATCCAATAAACAAGTAAAGAAAAGCTGATTCATTAAGTCTCGACAAAAACTTGACAGATACTGCTATCAAGGTTAAATGAAGAATCTCGACACAAGTTTAATCTATCAAGAATTACGATTTCAAAATTTCTAGATCTGAAATTCAGCCCATGCTGTATTATATGATTAGGGTTTCTTTTCTCACATCCCTAATCATATATAAGGCCGTCATACACAAATACAGAGACCTAGAACTCATATACTCTGTATGAAGCTACTGCATTTGTATGCCAACCAAGTGCTTCTTGTTCTTCATTGTTAATAAAGTAAAGAACTTTGCAACCAACAACAATCATTTAAGTTGCTAGAGTTAGTCACGTACTGGGATCCGTACAAATGAGTTAGTCACAAATTAGAGATTTGTGCAAGAAAGGAAAGAAGGCTACTGCAAGATTAAGTCTAATTGGGTATTGGAGCGAAAGTTCAACTGTAAGTTGGTATTTTAGGATAGACCAGGGTCGTGATAAGATTCCTTATATTTGTAACTACTTGATTATTGATTAGGGGATTCTTGGGAGTGGTGATCTTAAATTCACTCGGTGAGGTTTTTGCCTTGTGAAAGATTTTCTCCATTTGTCAACAAATCACCTCAATTTAATTTCCACTGCATTTAATTTATTTGGTGATTTGTTGGTGCCTTCACAATTTGCATGTAATTTAACTTAATTAATCAACTTGAGTAATTGAATTAATTAACTGAGGTTAAGCTATTTTAACCTAACAAGTGGTAATAGAGCGGGCACACTCTAATTAGATTTTAATTTTTGATGTGTGATCCATTGACCCCTACTGTTATAGATCGTGGACAATCATTAATTATACATCTTCGTTTAATGGTACTAACTATGTATACTGAAAAGTACACATGAGAGCTTTTTTGCAGTCTTTAGATGAAAAGGCCTGGTTGGCTATCGAGGTTGGATGGACCAAACCTACTGATCCGCTCGCGTCTTGGGATGATGACAAGATCAAAACTGCAAATTTCAATAGCAAAGCGTTGAATGCCTTGTTTAGTGCTGTGACTAACGAGGAGTTTAAGAAAATCTCATCTACTAAGAGTGCAAATGAAGCATGGACAATCCTTCAAAACACCTATGCAGGAACCAAAGTTGTGAAAGATTCCAAGCTTCAAAGGCTTACCACAAGCTTTGAAGAAACAAGGATGGATGATGATGAGGCGTTCGATGAATTCTATGCTAAAGTCAAAGACATAGTGAATTTTGCTTTCAACTTAGGTGAGAAGATCCTAAAGCCTAAAATCATAAGGAAAATTCTCAGATCTCTTCCAAAGTGGTTCCATGCTAAGATCACTGCCATTGAAGAATCAAAAGACATTGACTCCATTCCTTTGACAAAGTTGATTAGGAATTTGCAAACTTAGGAATTAGGTCTAGTAAGGAATGACAAAGGAAGCAAGAGCATGAATATGGCTCTAAAAGCCAAGAATGCTGAAGAAGATGAGTCATCTAAGGATGAGAACTCAAAGTTCAAATCTTATATCACCAGACAATTCAAGAAGTTCATCAAGAATGCGAATGTCAAGGTGTAGACACCTCATTTTGTACCCGGTTAACAAACTTTAGTCCTTGGTCCCAATGACGATCTTGACATGTCTACAAAAGGTAATTGAAGTTATTTTGATAATTTGAAAGTAATCACAACTCAAAAGTGTTCAAATCACTTTGAAAACGATGTTGAAAAATGATATTTACTCACTATTTTAACCATAACTTTTGATCCACAAAGAATTTTTGAGTGGGATTTATTTCATTGGAAAGTAGGCATCCTGGGCTTCAATTTGAAAATAAATTTTTCCTAATTTGTGTTGGTTTTTAGACCCCTTAAAACACAACAATTGGATTAACCTAGTTTATTAGCCAAGTGATTAACTTAGTTAAATTATGCAAATCTAGGTTAACACAATCAAATAATCATATCAAGTATAAAGCAGCGGAAAGATAAATAACACAATGATATGATCACCCAGGAAAACCAAACCGGTAAAAAACCTGGGGAGGATTTAACCTAGCTATCCTCGAGGTAAACCTGAATCCACTATGAAAGAATCAAAATTCATACAAAAGGACTTACAAGCTCCCCACTTAACTTCCTAATGCTACCCACCAGTAGAACTTACTGACACAACCACGTGCAAGCTCCGAATTCACGGACTCCTTCTTTCTTGGATTCTCCAATCAGCTACAAGCACCCACGCTTGTTATTCTTTAAACTCCAATGGCAGCAACTGAGTTGATCATCAAGATGTTGAAGTAATCTCTACCTTGAAAATCCTAAACTTTGTGTAAAGGAAAGCTCCTCTAGATCTCACAAGAGATTTACATAAAACAAAAAAGTATGAGCAACAATACAACAGAGCAACTCACAAAACGTGGCTAGGGTTTTGCCTTATATACCTAGGGCAAAAACATAAAACCCTAAATGTTTAATGAGATAGGGCTGAGTTGGAAATTCTGCAGAAAAAACATTTTGGCCGACTTTCGATCGATCGAGTCTATCCTTCGATCGATCGAGCCAGGCCGAAATGCACTAATACATCTGCAGCCTCTCGATTCCAACTTTACAATAATTAAACAACTTTGAGCAAGCCTAAACAAGACTAAACATATTGTTTTGATCATGGTTTGCCAACAATACATATTAGAGTTCTAAATACATTAAATCCTAAGTCTTTAGAACTTAACAATTTGGACTTAAATTGAGTGAGTTATGATTGTTTGAAGTTGGGCCATTAGAGCTGTCAAAATTAGGGTTTTTGGGGAAGCATGCGTGCGCGGGGAGTATGCAAGTTTTTGGGCCCAAAGCCTCCTTCTTTGATGGGGCCCGGCCCCTAGACTCATTTGGAACATCCAAAACCCTAAAAATAAGCCTGAAAACCCTAGTTTAAACATATAAATACATCTTTATGTCTCCAAAATCAAACCTTAGCAAGAGAGAGTTGATTTTTCACCTAGACTTCTCAAAACACTTTTCTAACTCTGATTTTTGGCACACACAGCCACCGTGAACGTTTTTTGGTTCTTAAAAACCTCTTTCTAGTAGTCTTAAGGCAGAAACTACTCTCTAAATCCTTTCAAAACCTTTTCAAAACAATCTTTTCAAGAGCATATTTTTATTTTGAGTTGTGATCACTTATGAACTATTGAAATAATTTGATTCCTTTTATTGTCATTTGATTTTGTTGTGTAGGCATTTAGAGGCCGGTTAAACATCAGTCAAGTTTGTGATCCATGGCAAGGTGAGTTACTCTTCATGGCTTTTACTTGATTTGGATCTTTTATAGTTTGTGTTTTTGTTGTTCTTAGTTAATTTATATGTTATTCATACTTAGAAATATGTTTTGGTTTGTTTGATTTTATTTTGTTTTGTCTCATCATGTTTTGATTGGAAAGTTGATATGATTGGATATATTGATGAACATGTTTTGATGTGTTAAGTGTTGTTCTTGTTTGTTGTTAAATCCAATGCATGTTTAGGAATAGGTTTTGTTTTGTTTTTCGTTTTCTTTGATCTTTAATATTTTTGTTGTTAGTTTAGGTTGTATGGTTATATATTAGAAGCATGCTAGGTTTTGTTTGGTTGCTGTTTATTGCTTGTTTTAAAACTGTGTTTGTAGACAGTATGCGTGCGCATACTTATGTATGCATATGCATACTAGAGGCATGTGTACGCATATTTATGTATGTGTACGCATCCTCGTGCCCAGAAACTCAGATTTATGGTTTTTGCTATTTGTTTGTTTTGATTAGTTTTAATCACATATTTAGGTCTTGTTGAATCTAGTTTTCACATGTTTAGGCCTATGGTTAGTAAAATAACATATTTCACATGCTTGGATTGATAGATTGATAATTAGGGTTTATATCTTGGATAAATCACATGAACATGCATATGAACATGAACATGCAATTGGTTGGGATGATGGGCATGACATGATTTATGAACATGATGAATATGCTTGGTTAATGTCATGATGCTATGCTTGGATGTTTGGAATATGCTTGATGTTAATGCCCTTTTGATGCTACTGTTTTGTGATATGCTTGCTGCCTTGGATGAGAAGAGATAAATGTATGCTTGGGTTGTGATATGCCATGATAGAAGTATGCTTAGGCTTGGGTTGTGATATGCCATGATAGATGGATGATTAGGTTATGGGATGATTGATGCCATGTTGTATTGTTAGATGAATGCTAATATGTGTATGAGTTAGAATAACAATGTTGAGTGTGCCTTTAATAGGGTTAAGACATAAGACACAATGAGAGGAAGCCAATCTTAGGGTTGGGTTGTTTTGAATGCCTAACACCTTTCCAAGACCATACCTTAACTCCGAACTCATATCTCTGGTAGTAAGATCAATGGCTCTTCCTCGAGAGGACGCTATATATATGGTTCCTAGACCATTGCAAAAACTAGGTGGTGACTCCCCGTTGTACACAAGGCGAATGACAAGGATCACTAACATTCTGAATTTTCTCAATTTAAGTCTTAAGATAAATTCAAGAGAGAATCCAAAGAAGGTGGACAAAGTAGCAACATTCCAACTGGTCCAAAATGCTATGGGTCTTAAGGGTATGGACACATGAAGCAAGAATTTCCTACCTATCTCAAGTCAATTGGCAAGAGCAAAGCCCTACCTGCTACCTTGAGTGATACTAAACCAAAAGCAGACTCAAAGGATAGTGATCAAAAAGGGATAGTCAGTGCCCTCACAGCCACTTTGATTTGTCTAAGGAGTCTGAAGAACTGGTTTATGAGGAAGAGGAACTAATGGAGTCCAAATTTGAAGAGATGGATGAAAAAGATTATATTCATACTGCCTACTCAAAGCTATACAAGAATTCTGTGAAGCATGAAAAGCTTTATAGGCTAGCCACAAGGAAGCTGAGTGAAGTGTAGTTGGAACAAGAAGAACTCACCACTAAAGTTGATGAGAAAATCAAACCATCGGAGCATTGCGGTTTGAAAACAATTTTTGGCTAAAAAGACCAAGAAACTAGATGCCGAGTTGTTTCAAGTGAAAGCTCAATTAGAAAGGACTTCAAGTGCTAAGCTAGATGAAATGCTGAATTTCCAAAAGGCCGCATTCGATAAAACTGGTATCAGGTACGATCACTCTCTCTCTCTTCTATAGTACTTCCTCTTATGCTTTGAATAATGTTTTGTTTATTTCTCCTACTTCTAATGCTAAACCTAAGATAATTGAGCCTAAAATTGAAAATGTGAGTGAGGTCAAGTATGATAAAGGTAAATCCATTCTGGGAGCACCCCCTAAGGTTGTTAAAGAAACTAAGCAGAACACTCATCGCTCCACTAATAAGAAGTCTCAACCAAAGAAACCTCATTTCTGTCATCATTGTGGAGCATTGGGACACACTAGTCCAAATTGTTATAGGTGGCTTGCCATTCAATAAAGCAATAGTGTGCTATCTTTGGAAGGCCAAAATCAACTTCAAAACTCTTTGGCTCCTCTTAGAGAATTCTTAAAAGCTGTGATGTTCTTGACAAAGTTTAATGGGTTTAATCCCCTTTCATATTCTCCTCATTAGAGGCCTCAGAACAGGAAAGGTTCATGTCCCTCTAAGTCTCCTGTTTGGAAGGAAAAAGACTCCCTTAAATGATTCCATCTCTGTTCTTGCATCTCTTGTGTGTTTGGTTATTTGTTTTTAAGTCAATCTAGTCTTTATTGCTTTTTAATATGCTTGTTTGCATGTTTGTTTGTTTGTTTGTTTTTTTTGTTTTTTTTTTTTTTTGCTTTTAATAAAAAAAAAATACAAAAACT
This sequence comes from Quercus ilex subsp. ballota, assembly GCA_032727855.1. Taxonomy (NCBI): domain Eukaryota; kingdom Viridiplantae; phylum Streptophyta; class Magnoliopsida; order Fagales; family Fagaceae; genus Quercus; species Quercus ilex. The sequence continues at coordinate 41,772,370 of CM064917.1, forward strand.
GTGTGTGTTTATGTTATTATGTATACTAGTACTTGTGTACCTTGGATGGCCTTTGAAACAAAGTTTCTCAACTTTGTATCTCTTGTAACTTAGATGAGCATCTTCATGCACAGCTAAGTAATGTGAGCTTTGTGGCTCGTTCTATGATTTGTATGATTTGGTTAATCTTTTATAATTCATATCTTTATCACTCTTTTTGACGGCAATGACTAAAATAGCCTAAGAGAAAGGCATAAATAATCATCTTACCACTAAAATTCGTCAATCATAAAACATTTGTGTACAATTCATAAAAGCCATGCTCGGTAAGGTGTAGCACTTGCATAGCAAAAATAAGATGTTTGGCTTACATAATTAGGTAATTCTTCTCTCTCTTATATACCCATGCATGATATGCCATTATATACTTTAAAGAAAATATGCAAAGAACATGAAAAGCAAAAAGAATCAAAATACTTTTAAATATGGTTGCAAGCGTGTTTCTAGAAGATGTGGGAGTTATATGATGTACCTCAAAAGTGATGGTCCCCATCAAACAATGATGATTGTGTGTGGATGTATTTGATTCTCTTATATCATTACTCTTTATATGATGAGACATTTATACTTTTTTGCAAAAGTTTCACACACAACACACATACTCTTTGCTACTCTTGATACTATTGTACAAGTACAATGTGATTTAGCCATCATAAGGAATACATGTGATAGTATAAGCTTACTAAACTGTTATAAATTGTTTTTGAAAATTAAATTGGTTAGACTTGTTTAGTGTGTGTTTTGATCTAGGAATGTCTTGCATCTAGAGTTGTTGATGTGTTTGAGTGCTTAACGTGCCTCTTTGATGGTTGGTTTGGTGTCTATCTTGTGTGCATCCATCACATATGTTTTTCCCTCCTTGAAAAACCTCATCTCTGTCTTCACGACACTAGCTCGATAGAAGCTTGATAGCAGCTCGATACCTCTCGACACAATCCTTTTCTATTGAAGTTTTCCTGGGTTTTCTTGATACCTCTCAATAGATTGCCCAATCCATCGAGCCATATTTCTAAACTCTCTGTTTGCTCGATAGAAGCTCGACACCATCTCAATCCATCGAAGTAGTTTGGCTGTCGACACCACCTCGACACCTCTTGATCTATCAAGATTCTGTTCTCGATACCTCCTCGATACCTCTCAATCTATTGAGATGCCTAAGTCTATATATATTCGAGGTTTGACCCGTTTCACTTCTCTTCCAAATATTTCGATCCCTCTCTCTTCTCTCTCGATCCAAACCATCTCTTTTCACCAAAAACCTTTTTCTTTTCAAGAATTCAGCCTAGTCCAAGCTTAAACTTGTTGGTAAGTGTATATTTTTTTTCTCTTCTTTTTCTCGTTCTTCATGCATTTTAGACCTAGGTTTTTTATTTTGTTGGGATATTTGGGGTTTTTGTGTTTTTGATAAAAATTTTGGGTTGGGTTTTGTTGAGTTGATCTCACATGAACATGCATTGCATTCTCTAGCATTATAATCATGTTTTCATGCATTATAGGTTGTGTGCTTGCTAAAAATTTGTGAGTGCTGTAGTTTGGATTGTGTTCTTGCCCATAATGCAATTTCTTTTACACGTAACATGTTCATGCATTCCTATGTATTGTTCTTCTTTTCTTTTTTCGTTCCTAAGCATTTCTTCTGCTGTGTTTCTTTCCTTTTGCTCCCTTCTCTAATATCTTTGATATGGCACCTAAGAAGTCTTTTCCTTCGAACAACCCGATATCTTGTCATGGTTCTTCACCTTCTTCTTCTCTTCCTTATGTTCCCATTCAAGATAGGTTCCATGATTCAAAATCCCAAAAGGATTTTGATGAGAACTTAAGTGACAAGTGTGGATACAAGGGGGGGAGTCGCCACCTAGTTTTTGTAATGGTCTAAGAACCACATATATATAGCGTCCTTTTCGAGGAAGGACCATTGATCTTACTACCAAAGTATGGGTTCGGAGTTTAGGTATGCTCTTGGGAAGGTGTTAGGCACCCAAGATCCCCCAACCCTAAGGTTGGCCTCCTATCATTGTGTCTTATATCTTAACCCTATTAAAAACTAGCTCAACACTTATATCCTAGACTCACACACACACTAACATGCATCTAGCATACAACATGGCATCTTTAACCCTAAACAAACATACTTATCTATCCACAAAGTGAGAAGAGAGCCAAACATATATAAGAAAACCCTAGCATTCATCTAATCATGGCATCAAAGCATTTAACACAATAGAAACCCTAATCATACATCTAAGCATGTTTCATCATATCATCAAAGTAAAACCAAAACACAAATGCATGGACATTTCTAACGTATAACTTGCCTTTTACTTACCTTGCAGCAACACAGCACTTATGGCATCAATGCATGGACATGTGAATGAATGGCATTCAAAACTAAGACAAACCCTAATCTAAACATGTGATAGCAAACAAGCATGTGAAAGAGGTAAACAGGAGCCTATAGAGCCCAAAACATGTGAAAAAGATGCTAAACAGAACAAATATGTGTAAGTAGAAATAAAACAAACAAACAAAAAATTAGGATTTTTGGGCAACAACATCATGCACACTGGAACAGGCCTGCGTGCGTAGGAAAGATTATGCATATGCAAGTCCTTGCCCAGAAAACCTAGAAACGCAGAAATAAAACACAAGCAAAAAACCTAATTCTAACAACCTAAAATGCTCAGAACTATATACTACCTTAGGAAAACATACATAAACATAAACCAAACCACAAAAAAGATTAAAATAGGAAAAGAAAGACAGAAAATAAAAAAGGCTAGAAAGAATACCTTAAAACAAAAAGCTCATAGGTTTGATTGTTGACCGTTTCCCTTAGTCAAATCTATTCACAAACCAATAAGAAAGTGATCAGCAATGTTAAAGTAAAAGGATTAGGGACAGAAAAGGTCCCATTTAAATAAAATTGACCTGAAGGTGTTTTGTGAAAAACTCCATTTTGATTTACTATTTTCTAGTGAATTTTAGGTTTTTCTCGTGAGATTTTTGTGTGTTTTGAAAATGTACCATGTAAGGCTTTATATAGTGGAAACAATGGGGTTTGGAACTGCTCCCAAACAATGTGGGATTCATTCCAAACCTCAGCCATTATTGCAGAAAACTTGCATTTCTTATACTTCTGAAACCCTAGTTGCGTACGCAGGAATGTGCCTGCATACGCATGCTTTGGCCTACGTACGCAAGTTGCGACTCGCATACATAGGCCGAGGGCTACTTTGGTCATTTTATTTCTAAAAATAGATTTTTACTCATTTAAAATGTTATATTTTCCATTTTAACACTCCTCAAGTCAATTTGATATCTGATTGGGCTCTAAAATGGCCTTGGGTCTTGGAGTTCAAGTATCATTAGGGAACGGGGGCCCGAGTCATAAGGGGTACAAAATGCAGTATCTATAACAGGACGATTCACTCGGAACACCATGTCCTTCTGTCTAATTTTCCAGACACTCCTTTACCCAATGCGTTTAGCTCTCGAGGTTGGGAATCTCTATTTGAGAAACCCTTGAGGTGTTCCAGCGTGTTTATACAGGAGTTCTACTCGAACATACACGCTATCGATACCTCTGTTTCTCATTTTACTATGGTATTCAGAAGAACACGTATCATAGTTACTCCAAAGCTTATTTATGAGGTATTACACATTCCTAGGGTAGTTCATTTGGACTATCCTAGTCATCCTCATCTCCACTCTATCTCTCGAGACGAGTTGGCCACACATTTCTGTGAAAAGGTCATGTTGTGGGGTGATCTTCTAAATTTCAACACTACTGCTTTTGCTAAGGGTCCAAGGATCCTTAATATGGTGATAACCTTTATTCTCACTTCATAGTCTCACTATAACACTATCATCGAGCCTCGTGCCCATTTTCTTCTCTCTCTTGGAGGTTCTCTCTCTAGACTTTCCATCACACATGATAGTATCTATAATAGATATCTATCAAGACACTGCCACATGTGATAAGCTAATTTTTCCTTCAGCTATTACATGCATCCTCACACACATGCACGTCACTGTCCCTTTTGCCCCCCTTTTTCCTATCATGGGTACCATTACTCAGGGATCTTTACGGAGGAGTGATGCACAGTTGGCTGCTAAGGCCAAGCGGCCTCACGATGAGTCCACCCTCGCTCAGCAGGAGGAGGTTGCTTTTTGTGATGCTGAGGACGCTACCTACACTTCTTGACCTTCTTCTATATCTGCTCCATCTTCTTCTTCTAGAGTTGAGGCATCTTTTGCTGCCATCATGAATCAGCTTCAGCACATGCTTGTTGATTTTGGTAGTCTTTTAGACCATCTTTCGTATGAGATGTGTCAGATTAACACCAAGATTGGTCACATTGCTTGCCGACAATCTCGTCTTGGAGGTTTTGCTCCTTCTCCTTCACCCGATCCTGTTGAGGAGTCTTCTGATGGTGTAGATGATGAGAGTGATGATGCTTCTAGCTCGCCAGCGATGATGAGATGATTGTTTCCGGTGATTCACCCTTTGTTACTTGTGACAAAAAGGGGAAGTAGTTTTGATTATAAGAGTAGTCATGATGTTAGAGGAAGAGCTAGCATAGTGATAGGGGGAGAATGTCTTGAGATATGTAGTGAGGTTTTTGTTGTATAGTTCTCATTACATGTACCTTGGTCTTGTGACCTTTCTACATACATTGTAATTACTATATATATATATATATATATATATATGATGTATGTTTTTCACCTTTATCTCTCATATGTTGTTTCTTTTCTCTCTTTATGCACGTGTTTCTTCTTTTATATAACTTTTCTACATTTCACACTTGATGCCTTGATGGATTTTTTTTAAGTGTTTTTGCTAAGACAGGTTGCAAATCTTTCATGCCATAATCCCTCTTTTTGCAAAGTTTTTCAAGAGTTTAGTAGTTATACTTATGTACTTTTTGTGTAATAGTTATGGAGATTGTTGTTTTATACTTCTCTCATAATTATGCTTATGGTTTTGTCACGGATTGCCAAAATGGGAGATTGTTACTATGCAACTGGCTAATCCTTTAACAAAATGCACTTTACTTGTAATTGGGTAGATCTAAGTTGGGTTTAATGTATCAAGAAGTATGTTACTCAAACATATCAAGTGGTATCTTTAAAGTCATGAAGATTGATCCAAGAAACAAGTGAAGTAAAAGCTAATTCATTAAGTCTCAATAGAAGCTCAACAGATACTGCTATCGAGGTTAAATGAAGAAGCTCGACACAAACTCGATCTATCAAGAATTACGATTTTAAAATTTCCAGATTTGAAATTCGACTCATGTTGTATTATTTGATTAGAGTTTCTTTTCTCACAACCCTAGTCATATATAAGGCAGATTTTAAAAGTCGTCATACACGAGTACAGAGACCTAAAACTCATATACTCTATGTGAAGCTACTGCATTTGTATGCCATAGGGTTTTGTAACAAAGCACTTCTTGATCTTCATCGTTTATGAAGTGAAAAACTTTATAGCCAATAACAATCATTCAAGTTGTTGGAGTTAGTCACGTATTGGGATCTGTGCAAAGGAGTTAGTCACATATTGGAGATTTGTACAACAAAGGAAAGAAGGCTACTATAAGATCAAATCCAATTGGGTATTGGAGTGAAGGTTCAACTGTAGGTTGGTATTTTGGGATAGGCTAGGATAGTGGTAAGGTTCCTTATACTTGTAACCGTTTGATTATTGATTAGTGGATTTTTGATAGTGGTGACCTTAAATTCATCCGATGAGGTTTTTTCCTTGCAAAAGGTTTTCCTCATTTGTCAACAAATCACAATGTCAATTTAATTTCCGTTGCATTTAATTTATTTGGTGATTTGTTAATGGCTTCATGATTTGCATGTAATTTGACTTAACAACTTGAGTAATTGAATTAATTAACCGGGGTCAAACTATTTTTATCCAACAAAATGGCTAATGCTAGTGCTCATAGAACTCACCAAAATTTTAGGTTTAGGAATTGCTTATTAGCTAAAAATATTGTAGAATATAAAAAAGAATTAAAAAAAAAATATTTGAGACTATCAAATTAACACAGAGATACACAAATAGATGTACACCCACACGAACAAACCAACAGAAAGAAAGAGAGAGGGATCGATGTTGGTGTTGGTCGCTCGTGGATCGATGGATTGATGCTGGTGGCGAAGATCAGGGTTTGTGGATCGATGGAAATGGGTTTGGATGCTTGTGGATCGGTGCTTGTGGGTCGACCGTAATGAGTTTTGATGCTTGTGGATCGGTGCTAGTGGCGGAGATCGGTGCTTGTGGGTCGACGAAGTTTAGTGCTTGTGGTGCTTGTGGTGGAGAGGTGATTTAACATTGAGAGAAAAAGAAGATACTTGTGGAGGGGAGGTGATTTGACTGTGACCGTGAAAGGAAGAAGAAGAAAGTGACTGTGAAAGGTAGAAGAAGAAGAAGAAAAGGGACAAGAGATTGGTCTGAGAGATAAGATGAGGACAAAAGAAAAAGAAAAACAGATAAGGACAAAAGAAAAGATAAAGAGATAGAGGCAAAAGAAAAATAATAAAAATAATAAAAAACTAAAAAAATATTATTATTTAAATAGAATAGATTGTAAAATAGATAAACTGATGTGAGTGCTTTTTAAAAGTGGTAGTGTAAAATAGAAGAAGTAGGTTCTTAGTGTAAAATAGACAAAAACATTTAACCAGATTGATTCAATTGCTCTTAAAATGACATAGTAACAGTTTAATTTTAGGTTAAAATTCATGTTACACTCTTTAAATTTGCTAAATTATCAATTTAACAATTATTATTTGGTTGAGAAGAACCAAAATTTCTATTTAGTTGGTTATTGTCATCCATTGCGGATTATCTTGTAAAACTGCATTGTATCAAATATGTTGAAGGCGACAGTTTTATAGCGGATAATAAATGGATTGACCAACTTGACAGAATAATAAAAGTTTAAAGATTAAAATAAAATATTTTCAAAAAGCTAAACTTAAAGAATGTAATATGAATTTTAGTCTTATTTTTACCATATAATTAAACTTATTTTTAAGTATGTCATACCTTATTTTTTAAACAATAATTAACTAATAAAAGTAACTCATCCAAACAAATTTTAAATATAAAAAACACAAATCATCTAAGTCTTTTTTTTTTTCACTTCAAATTTTTTTTGGGTTTTTTTTTTTTTTTAAATTTTTTATAGAGGAATCTAAAAGTTCTAATCACCAAGTTGGAGCAAAGAATACGGTGAGCCTCATGGTTCTTGCTTATGCACTCACAGGCCTATTATAATTGATTGAGTGGTGATATTTACACATTGTGTGTATAATTGAAATCCTGTTTCAAAACACAATTTCACAATTATAAAACTAAAATCGTGTTTTCATAGGCTATATGTGTGTGTACAATAATGTGTAACTAGTTGTGTGCATCATTAATTAGTGTAATTCATTACTTATTTTATGTTATGATGGCCATTTTCATTTAGTAGCACACAAACCTAGAAAAAGGGGAGAACACACAATATGATATGATGTGATGTGATTTGATTCGATTTTTTTAAGAGATAGTTTCAACTTTTGATGTCTGTTCACTACAACAAAATGTGTTTTAGGTGATGAAATTTAGTGAGAATTGGTTTTTCGGTGTAGGTGGAGATTGAATCCAATTTTTTTTTTATTTGATGATAAGAGGCTTGACCAATTTAGTTAATTGTTTTTTTGATGTGCTAAGTTTAAGTTAAGGAGGTGGAACATTAAAATCCAAATAAAGGTAAAGAACCCCCCTTATATAGGTCCTTATTCTAAAATCAATAATAGCAATTTCAGCCCTACCAAATTTTGGAACTCGGCCCAAGTCATCACGTAGAGAAAGCTTATACCCATCCAAATCCTACCATGTATACTAGTTTGCACTAAAAATCAACCTTATAAGAAGATTTATTTATTCAAATCTCATCAAACACTTAAAACATGTGCAAAACTATCCAAAACGAGGAACATGACAAGTTTGCGTGAAAGTTGAGGACTATAATTTTTTTTTTTTGATGAATAGAAAGGATTTTATTGATTGTTGGAAGGGAAAAGCTATATTTTTCATATCTAGGTTGCTTTCTTTCCCTTTTTTCATTTTTTTATTTATTTTTAATTTCTCTTCCTTTTAGTTGGTAGCTTTGTTGTGAATGCTCTTAATGGTTGGAAAAGCTATATTTTTCATATTCCAGTTGCTTTCTTTCCCTAATTTTATTTATTGGGCAAGGACTTTATGCAACTTGGGTTCCATAACTTCCTGCAAACATCGTTAGGTGGCACACTAAATAAGTAACAAGTGTCGTTGGTCATGTGAAAAGCACATGGACCAATTAAATGAGTTTTTAGACCCAAACAAACCCTTTTTCTCCCACCCCCTTCTCTTTCTGCCCTTACAACACTAAATGGCTAAACCACCATCTCTCCAACAATCCCCAATCTTTTCTCCCTCCACCGACACTACCATCTCCGATCTCTACCGGCACCACCATCCCTAATATCCGATCTCTGATCCCCACAACCCAATTCCAAACACAAAACCAAGTGCACCCAAACTCAAAGATTTACCCTATCCATACCCAAAATATATTTTCCTAAATCAAGCAAAAACCTAACCACCAAGAGCAAATCCAAACCCCAAACCATCAAAATATAAAACTAAAGTGAGGAACTTTAGGCCACAAAGAAAATAAAATCAAAAAGAAAGAGTGAAAACTAAAATTGAAAATCGAAGCAAAGAGAATGGCGGCCACCATCGGTGGTGGTATCGCCGGCAACCACTCAGTCGATACAGGGCCAACCCTAGACATTTTGGGGCTTAAAGCGAGAACTAAAAATGGGGGCTTTTTTATACATATATCTTACAATTGTATCATTTCATTATCTTCTAACTCTTTTTGGTGAATTTCTTGCTCATTTGTGATATTTTCATCTAAATTTTGTATTATATTTTATTTGTTACTAATAACAAATTTATCCATTGATCCTTTTTGAGGCTCAATTAATTTTTCTTTTTTTAAGTTTTTCGTATCCAGATGTATATTTTCTAGTAGACATTCTAATCAAACAATATATTTATAAAGACTAAAATAAAAAATAACTTTCAAGTGCAGAGCAAATGAGAAATAGAACTTGATTTATATAAAAAGTATTAGTTCAGAGTTTTCAAATCAGAATCATCAGATGTGATCAGATGATTTAGACTGGAGGAAGCTTGAGCAGTTGAGCCAGGTAGCCAGCAATAGCAAAGAGAATCAGAGAAAGAATGAGAGAGGCGGAGAGCAAGAGCTGAGAGAAAGAAGCAGAGCAAGAATGAGAAAGAGAAACGGTAAAAATTTTAGGGATTTGAGATTTTTATTTATTTATTTGTGATTGTTTTGTGGTTAATCTCTTAGATCGGATTAGTAGTTTATTTTGTTGAATTTTGGTTTGTCTAGAGGATAATGATGTTATTTTTGGGACAATTAATTTTGTTTAGAACCAATGTTTAACTAGATATACCAAAATTTTAGTTTTTTGGTCAAAATGACGTGCTGGATATTTCTAATTCATCTGAAACTATTTTTGGGGCCCCCTTCCACTTAGAGGCCTTAGGCAATTGCCTAATTGGCCTAGTGGAAGAGCCGGCCCTGAGTCGATAGTGATGTTGACAACGCTAGTCTATCGTGGTGGGGCTCGAACTAAGAAAACAAAGATGGGAGGGAGAGAAGGATGAGAGTAGTGGGGTTGTGTGGCGGCTGGGAGTATAGGCTAGAGGCCGACGATAGTTGCTACCATGGAAGTCCTCCATAAGATTTTCCATTGCCTAGGAGGATGATGGTAGCGCTAGTGGAGGGAGTTAGGATTGGGGGCCGGTGGAGAGAGAAGTGGGCTAGGGTTGAAGCATGAAACGACAGATTGCATAGAGAGAAAGAAGGGTGGGAGGAGAAGGGTTGTTTGGGTTTGAAAACTCATTTAACTAGTCACAAACCTGTGCGATGCACTGGAACACTTTGCATAAATGTATAACATAAATAAATGTTAAAAGTTTTTATTAGCATGTCAATAACCTCGTAGTTCAACTGAGATCTCCTTGTCTTTCAAATTGAGACTTTCAAGATTTATATCAATGTCCCCCAACTATTGAATTATCTAAAAAATAAAAATTGCCATCGATAATTTTACCCTTAATTTTTCTCACAACTTATTCAAACTACATAATACTTTTTAAAAATAAAATATAGAGTAATATATCACACTTCATATTTCTCATATTCCATTGTAATTATATCATCGTAAAACAAATCAAGATTTAGCTAAAATGGTATATGTGGGTACCATAGGCATGCATGGCAACATCCTAGGATGTTGCATGCATGCCTAGGACGGCCTAGGACGTTGCCATGCATGCCGAATAACTATAAATTGATGGTACACTACTCCCTTCGCCTCACAGCTTATAAGGCAGCAAGTGGGGGGGGTTTTCTTTCGATGTGGGACTTCTCGGACTCCGTCCGAGGACGTTGCCAAGCATGCCTAGGATGTTGCCATGCATGCCTAGGACGTTGCAAAGCATGCCGAGGACGGCCTAGGACATTGCCATGCATGCCTAGGACAGCCTAGGACGTTGCCATGCATGCCTATGGTACCCACAGTATAATTATACTTTTATTGCACATGTAAATTAACCAATGTCAAAAGTTTTGTAGTTTAGTGGCATAGTATACTTCTCTTTATAAGAAGAAGCAAGGTTCAAATTCCTATCCCCTCCCCTTCATTGTTGTAACTATCAAATTATAAATAAATAGAGGTACGTGACTGATTACCATCTAATATAAGTTACACTTTTACATTCAAATTTCAAATATTTCATTCTAAATTGCTATCTAACACAATCTCAATCTGTTTGGATTGAGAGATAGTAGAGTGAAGTAGAGTAAAACTGGTCCAAAATTAGCCAATTTTTAGTCAACTCTACTTTACTCCTCTCCACTTTACTCCCCCTCCTTCCCCTTCAATCTAAACAGGCCATAAGTGTAATCATAGTAAAATTGCTACCATGAATCCTCTTCCAAAGAAACTTATGATACAATAGACAAAAGTTAAAAACACCCAGTTTAGTAAATATAGCCAATTATCAATTAATAGTTTTGTAAAGTATCAACCAATATTCAATCTTCTTCTCAAAAAAAAAAAAAAAAAACCAATATTCAATCTTGTCAACAAATATCAAAAGTATGTTAAATAATGAAACAAAGACTGAAAGTTTTTAAAGTAAAAAGTAAAAAAAAATAAAAAATAAAAAATAAAAAATAAAAATGAAAGGGGAATGAGAAGCACTAATAAAACTTAAATAAATAACTAAATAATATTAATGATGTAGAAATTTGTGAAGTTTGCAACGCTTATGTGTTACAACTTAAGGAAGTTAACCACTAATTAAAGGCCTCGATTATATAATATTTATAGATTAGTTGTGTGCTTCTCACTGACCAAGGACACTTGTTACTTTTTTATTGTGCCACCTAACAATGTTTGCAGGAAGTTATGCAACACAGGTTGCATTCTGCCGTTTTTTATTTCTCTTCCTTTTAGTTGGTAGCTTTCAAAAATTAAAGATAAGACCTAAACCATGCTCGATACAACTATATGTATACACTTTTGCTTTTCCAAGCATCATGATTTTTTGTCTGTCCAACCAAAATTCCAACTTATAAAGGCCACTCCACTGTAAACCCCATTAGCGCTATATGTATATATGCTGCTTTTCTAAGCATGATGATTCTTCTCTGTCGTTTTGTATCAATCATATATCATTTTCACATTTGCGTAGCTAAAAGCACAAGGGGGACACGATTCAACAAAAACAGTAAAAAAACTCATCCAATAAGAGATTCCCATCAAGTTGAATGATGCGAAAGATGGTGTTTTGGAGGTGAAAAATGATTGCTAATGAAATCCTGGTCGTGCTCTTTGCTGAGAGTAGTGTTCCATGAAAACAACTTTGTTTCTTTGATTCTTTCTACAATAGTACAAAACTAAATTTGATAATTTAATGAGCCAAAAAATTCATTTCTTTAACGATTTCTTCTTGTATTTATAAAGGGAAAAGAATTCGGAATATTTAGAGTCCGTTTGAATTGAGGAGGAAAGAAGGGGGAATCGAGGAAAGTAGAGTAAAATTGGCTAAAATTAGGCTAATTTTAGACTAAATTTACTTTATTCTATTCTATTTCCTCTTTCTTCCTCTCAATCCAAACGGACCATTAGGTTTCCATCCCATTCATCTTTACTCTCTTTTACATTTAAATTAAAGTTATGGTCGAAAAAAGATGTCAAAATTTGAACTTTCGAGTTTCTAGACCAAAGGGCTAAGTGGCATTCATTTCCTGGACTGATGTTTTGATCGGTACTTCTATCTGTGTTGAAGTGCCATTTCGGTTGAATTTTTATAAGTTTTAAGCCATAACTATAAATTGTATCTCACACATTGGATTAAGATGAAACTAGGGTTTCAGCAAAAAGGGTCAAACTAGTGACATCAAAAAGATAATTCAAAATGCAACATTTTTTATTATTATTATTTTTTGTAGAAATAGAATTTCCTAATTTACATGTTTCTATGCCTGCAAAATGACTACACAATATGATTTTAACTATTTTCAAATTTCGCATGATTTTAGCTTGATTTTTTAAAAAGTTTTAAGGATAATTATGATTTTTAAACCATTTTTAAAGCCACTTAATGATTAGATTGTTCACCAATAAATTTATGATTATGGAATTTACACTTTCCCTCTCTTTTTTACAAGGTAACTCATTAAAATTCAAAAATCATAATTATTTTCAAGGATCATCCAATAATTTTTACTACATCATTGTCTTAAATTTTAAATAAATAAGATTTTGACATGTAATTAATTTTAGTTGATTCAATTAAGGAAAAAAAAAATTAATCATAATCATATGGTCTAAGCACTAATTTGTAAGTATATATATAAGCTTAGAGAAAATTCAATTAGATTTCAATTGGATTCTCAATTTTGTGCCATGTATCCCATTTAAATTTTTTTATTTTTGTGTCAAGTAAGTTATTAGTGCAAAATCCAAAGAGTCTATATAAAAGCTATACAGCTGATGTGCAAAACCTAAAGAGTCTATATCAAAAACTATATAAATGCTACAATAGGGAAACTGGATTGTCACAAAAGCTAAACTCTTTGAATTCTCTCTCCCTCTCTCTCTTTGTGTGTGTAAATTTCCCATTTAGTTTTGATTCTCTTATTTGGAATACTGATAGGTTTATGCCAATTTAGAAATTTGGCAACTTCAATAGTTTAATTTTTATTGATTTTCATTACTTTTTATCATTGTTGTTTAATGTTCTTGTGCATAAACACGAGTTACAGGCTAGTACATATTAAGCGTTGAAGCTTGATGTGACTCGATCTATTAATTAATCTAGTAGTCTAATTTTCAAATTTCACTTGTCATATTTTGATCATTGTGAACTCTATGTATTTTAGAATTGATTTCATGTTCATTAAATGGTCCAAAAGGCATTTTTGCCCACCCATGATTAAAATTATGGTTTTGCCCTTAATAATCTATTCTCAATTGCAAAGTGGGGTGTCTACCATTACCGTGACTGTTTCCTTATTTCTTTCCACAACAGTTATGTATGAACTTTTCACAATGAACACCCCAACCATTTATTTTGTCATTAAGCATGTTTGGGCTTAAAGGATTTCTAGTTATTAGCTTCAACATCTTGTCATAAAAGAACCAAGGACAAGTTTTCCATATTTCAAATGTCCGTGGTGGCCTTTGTGAAATAATTCACCCTTATGTCTTCCTCTAAAGAAACTTACAGTGGTGTGTTAAAAACCTTTTCCCCCTCTTCCCGTGTGTGTGTTAAAAATACTTAGTATTCTTAAAAAATAAAAAAAATGTCATCCTCTAATGACGTTGGTAGCAAGATCACCTTATGTGTGGTTGGAATTGGCAACCATTTATCTTTCCAAACTTTGACCTTCTCTTGTTAAAACTTGGAGATAAATTAAATCTCCTACATGGAGTGACATAAATAACGCATCCTATTGGTAATTATTCCGGAGTCTTCTTCAACTTCCAATCCTTAGATTATTGTTTAAATGGCTTAATGGAAGGGCAAACCATGTCTTCATCTAGAGTTCTTAGGCAAACTTAAAATTTTTAAAATGCTAATTTTCTATTAGTAAATTGGATTTTATTACATCAACTAGGACCTCCTAGAAGATCTTAATTTATCTTAATTGATGAAATGAAAAAAAAGAAAAAGAGGTAAACTATGCTTTAAACCCCATATTTAAGAGGAGATTTTCAGATTAAATATCATAGTTTTAAAAGTTTCAAATCAAATTATAAAGTTTAAACCAATTATAAATTAAAACTTTATAGTTTCACTAATTTACAAATTAAATCTTGAATTTTAAAAACCATACCAATTTAAAATATGGTCTTTTTCAGGTTTGGATTGATTTTTACGTTTGATTGAGAGTTTAGTTTGATATAATTTTAAAAGGTTAGGGTTCAATTTGAAAGTAATGAAACTAAATAATTTAATTTGTAGTAATCTTAAATGTAGGTTTTAATTTGAACATTCCTTAAAGTAGTGTTTAAAATATAATTTTAAAAAAAGATTGAGTTTTTTGCCCTCATGTTAGTGGCGTTTCTATTTTGGTCCACACTATTTAAACATTTTCACTTTTATCTTTTATGTTGAAATCTTTTTAAATTGGTTATCCTGTCTATTTTCATGAGTGATCTAACCGTTTAGTACCAAATAAGCTAGCAACTAAAACAATTGGCCTAATTAAAATAAGCAACTATATAGGTTAGTAAAACTAATTACTAGTTGAGGAGAATTAAACAATGTTCAAAACAATGTAGTTTAAAAATATATTAAATTATGTTGTTTTGAGCTAATTTGACACATCATGTGTGTCTCTAACATTGACGAATGAATGATTGGATCATTTGTGGGTTGTAGTTAGTTAATTTGGTAATTTTCTTATCGTAAAAAGTAATTATCATGGAGCGGACACTACTAATTGAAAATTGTAGGACTATTTTGAAGAAAAGTCTAAAACATGAGAAACGAAAATGAAGATCTTTCTATCATAGAGAGATCAAAACGAAAATACCACAAACATTAAGGACCACTGTATTTTTCAATTTCAAAAAGAAAAGAAAAACAAAAAGAAAGGAAATTCACGACTATAAAGTATAAACTGCCCTCAAAATTGGCGGGAATCTCATTTCCTCTCTCTGCTCTCGCCTCCAAAACTCCAAAACCCTGAGGCCTCACCGAAGTCCCTCTCCCAGCCATGAGCAGCAACACCCGCAAACGCTCGGCTCCGCCTCCGCCTAAAAAACCCTCGCCGGCGGCCCAAACGCCGAAGCACCACGCTGCGTCGCAGGAGGACGAGTTCGTAGACGAGGACGTCTTCCTCGACGAAACCCTTATCCTAGAGGACGAAGAGATCCTCCGCGACATCGAGGACCGCCGCACCCTCGCTTGTCGCCTCGCCAAGTGGACCCGTCCCCCACTCTCCGACGCCTACGTCTCCCAATCTCGCACCGTCGGTGAGTCCATTTCCACGCGCCTCACTTTTTCACTCTGCTAGGGTTTCTGTGAAAAATTTTAAACTTTTTTTGGTTTTTGGTTCTCTTAGTTTTTCAGCAATTAGAGATTGACTATGTCATCGGAGAGAGTCACAGAGTATTGTTGCCCAACTCGTCTGGCTCCGCCGCCATTATCAGAATTTTCGGAGTTACAAGTGAAGGTTAGCTCACTTTTTTCATTTTTGAAAAAAAAAAGGCGTTATTTTTACTTAATTTTCGAAGATTAATTGCTCATTTATAGCAATTTTTATTTTTTCATTTTTGTTTGAAGATTAGATTGCGGTAAAGAGGCATAAGTATTTGATGGGGTTTTATAGCATTTCCAAGCAATGAAATTAGTATTTGATGGGATTTTAAATTATGGGTAATGGAAATCCTCAATCATTTGTGAATTTCTGTGTAATTACCAAATTCGTCATCCAAACACAATGTAGTAGCAGGCATCCTTCATGGAGCATAGCAATAATTTATTCAATTTCATTTTTCTATTGTTTTTGACGTCAAAGTTCATAATTTGACAGTTAACATGCAACAATGTATCACTAGTCGATTTTCTTTTTTTCATCTGAAATAAGCATGTAGCCAGATTTGCGCCTGGCAATGTGTGTTGTTTTGTGGGTAGTTAATCCATGGTTTTATAGAAGTACCAGAAGTTTATGTAATGTTTTTCTACTAAAGCTTTCGTTCTGAAGCTGATTTTATTTAATCTTTTTGCCTATCTGGTAGGACACAGTGTTTGCTGCCACGTTCATGGGTTTGAGCCATATTTCTACATCAGTTGCCCACCAGGGATGGGCCCTGATGATATCTCTTGCTTTCATCAAACACTTGAGGTATTCTTATCCTGTCACTTTCTCATTTTTGTATGTTAAGTTTCCTTAACTAAACTCATTGATTTTTTACTTTTATTTTAATTTTTTTGTATTTAAAACTTTAGTTCATTTAGTACTTTTCTTGTTTTGTGATCCATTAGGCAAGGATGAAAGAGGTGAATCGGAATAGCAGGGTACCCCAATATGTCCGTCGTATTGAGTTAGTGCAGAAAAGGAGTATCATGTACTACCAGCAGCAGACTTCTCATCCTTTTCTCAAAATCGTAGTTGCATTGCCAACAATGGTGACCAGCTGCCGAGGTAAACAAATTCAGGTTTATAAACTCATGGGCCACGTGCAAGAAAATTCCATGTCATTTTTGTTTGAATGACCTAAAAGCAAGAAAATTCACTTATGGTTGGATAATTAAAAATGGATCTATAAGAACTGTTTTTCATTCTCCTTCATTTCTCTTTTTGATATGGGTTTTTTGCAGAGTAATCTAGTTTTTTGGTAACAGGGTAATTTTTTTTATTTAATAAATCTAGTATGTCCTGTATTGAACCACACATATGCTTTTATTTTTTACGTGTATGCTGCTCATTCTTAGTGGTGGTTTATTCATACATCATTTACTTTCTTATCAACACGCTTAAAAATTGGCAGGAATTCTTGATAGAGGCATACAAATTGATGGTTTTGGCATGAAGAGCTTCATGACGTATGAAAGCAATGTTCTTTTTGCCCTTCGTTTTATGATTGATTGCAACATTGTTGGAGGCAACTGGATTGAAGTACCTGCTGGAAAATATAAGAAGACAGCAAAGAATTTGTCTTACTGCCAGTTAGAGTTTGATTGCCTGTATCCTTATTTATAATAAGTCATTTATCTCCTTCAGGGAGGACTGCAGTTATAAACTTATAATGCATATTGAGACTTTTGCCTGCTGTGTAGAACCTTCCTTAACAACACTTAGGTATTCAGAACTGATCAGCCATGCTCCAGAAGGGGAATTCTCAAAGATGGCTCCATTTCGTGTACTGAGTTTTGACATTGAGTGTGCTGGTCGGAAAGGTCATTTTCCTGAGCCAAACCATGACCCTGTTATCCAGGTTCATCCTTGTCTTTAATCTTATTTTTTTAACATTCCCATACACACACACTTGCCTTAAGGCATCATTTTGTTTTACATTTTTTTAAGTGAAATTGCTCATTTCCTTTTTTTAGGTGGCCAATCTAGTTACACTGCAGGGAGAGGATCAGCCATTTATTCGTAATGTGATGACCCTTAAGTCATGCTCTCCAATAGTTGGTGTTGATGTGATGGCTTTTAATACAGAAAGAGAAGTTTTGCTGGCTTGGAGGGTATGGTTATTGTCTTTACACATTCACTCTTTTACTGTAAAAAAGTTGTTTAGAATGTCCTAGGTTGTGTAACAAAAAAACATGTTTGACCTTAAACCCACTTAGTGCATTTCTCCACTTCACCTTTTTCAGTTATTCTTCTAGATTCAATGCCCATTTTTATATTCTATTTGTTGTGGATGATCAATCTTACAGTAATGTCAGTACTTATCTAAAAATAGTGTTTCCAAATTTAAAGTATTTTTTGGTAATTAATTTTCACCAATGAACACACATAGACACTCCTTGGGGGTGGAAAGCTGATTTGGGACTCGAAACAAATTGGACATAGTTTCATTATTTGTCTGGTATGTGCTTAGCACTCTTACAATAACAATTTTAATGTCGGATATGTTTTTTCTACAATTTTTGGACATGGTTTGGACAAAGTTAAGAAATGCCAAGTAGAATTTTAAATAGGCAAGGGAGGGCATTTATTTTGTCTCCCCTCTCTCTTTCTCTCAAGAGCAGAAAGTAGGATTAACCTGTTTCAATCTGTAATTTTCAACTAAGATATTGTTGTATGTAAGTGAAAGCCTATGGGTTTCATGTTCATCTTTAGTTTTGTTGTTTCAACTAGGAATTATGGTGATTATTTGAATTATGTGTGTGTGTGTGTGTAATGACCATATTGTGCTGTGTCCTGTGTTGTCAATGCGTACTTTGTGGCTTTTTCATTATTATCTAATTTTTACTTTTATTTTTGTGGGTGTTACATTCTTTAAGTTATTAGTCCATCTTTGTGATTGAAAATTTGAATTTCTCTCCATGTATTTTGTTGTTCTATTTTAGATTTGACCCTTTATTTTTGGAAAAAAGAAAATAGTCTCTTTTTCGTGAGTAAATACTTCTGTGTAGGAATGGTTTGTAACATACCTTCAATTTCTCATAGCATTGCCAAGGATTCATCCCCTCCCAAAAAAAATATATGTTTCAGTGTTTCTCCCTTCTAGGATGACACGGGAGTGTAATATGGATAAATATATAAATTTTGAATACTTTGACTCACATTGAAGGACACATTCTTCTTATAGTTGCCTCTCATGTAATTACATTCATACATATATACATACACACACAAACACACACACAATACTAATGCATGTGTGTGGAAAAGCAGAAGCTCCTAAATTCAAAAATTGATGCATTAAAATATCCTTAATAACTTCAAAGGAATCAAAGCTTTTAGAAAGTTTTATTATTTTACTTAAAAAGAGGATTCCCTTATAGCAGCTAAATCCAAAATAATAATAATTTATGATGGAAGCCATGAGATCAAGCGAACTTGAGTTACTCTAAAACAAGTTAATAAAACCCTCTTAAATTTGATCAAGGGTGTATGTCAGTTGTTTACAAAGTGAAACAACTACTATTGATAATGGTTTCAATATATTTTCCATAGTTTGTCAACGGATTAATATTGATAGATTTTATATTGCCATGGAAACCTGCTGACAGAATCACATGGTAACATACTTGCTTAAAAATTAAATAAATAAAAAAGTCAATATGTAAATCTTCTGCAAAACAATTGAAGACTTCTTAAATGAACATTTATAATTATGTCTGAAAAGGCTTCACATGCGAGGCTGTACTAACACTAGCATATATATAGTTTGAATGGGGCTCTCTATAGTAGTGGGTAATGGACATATAACATGTCTTGTTCTTTTTTATTCATATTTTTTTTGAAACTTAAGTACATAAAAATGTAACCAATCTCAAGTGGCATTTGAATCTAATTTACAGCCCTTTTGTGCCTGTTTATAGTCTAATAAATAGGCTCTCTTGCAGGATTTTCTCCATGAAGTAGACCCAGATATCATAATTGGATATAATATTTGCAAATTTGACTTGCCTTATCTTATTGAGGTAATTGAAATTATCGACTTTCTCATCGTCAATGCAGAATTTTATAGTAAATTTCTCCTCTCTGGTTATATTAGTCCTACCTTTGTATTGCTCTGTTCTGGTTTTTTTTTTTTTTTTTATTATTATTTTTTTTATTTTAAATCATTTCTTTGTTTCTTTTGTTACAATTTCATATGGTGCTAAGGTTAAGGTGTACATGACCATATCTGCATTATAGCTAATTTCACATCATGTTTTCCTGGCTTACAGAGGGCTGAGACCTTGGGAATTGCTGAATTCCCAATACTAGGCCGCATCAGGAATAGCAGAGTTCGGGTCAAAGATACAACCTTTTCGTCAAGGTAAACATATTACAATTGTTTTTATCATTATTATTATTATTATTGTGAACAAAAAAAATTAGGAACTTATTATTGTCACCCTAGTTTTGGGTTGTTATGTTTTGCCAAAGCTTTTGTTTCATTTGCTGTATTGTCTTTTTATGGTGATATAAATTTATGCCCATACCAATCTAATTCTTTATGTACAACTTTCTATCCATTCAAATCTCATTAACCTGTATGTACATTTTACTGATACTTAATGGTTTTGCAGACAGATGGGGACCAGGGAAAGCAAAGAAGTAACTATAGAAGGGAGAGTTCAATTTGACTTGCTCCAGGTTTCGTCCGTAGCATGTGTTTACTTAATATGCTTTACTTGGTTTATGAGATATAATTTAGACTAATGACAAATAACTTATTATGTTGTCTTGTACCACAGGCTATGCAACGGGATTATAAGCTAAGCTCTTACTCATTGAATTCTGTCTCAGCACACTTTCTTTCTGAGCAGGTAAGGTTTACTTTTCTATTTTGACTTAATATCAAGTATCTTCTTTATTATTTGTTTGTATTAATTGTCATTGCAATAAATCCAGGAAGATTTTGAAGGATTTGAGTAATGCCATATATGGGAAGAGTATCATGCACTTTCTTGCTTTTGAGGATAACATTACATGCTCTAGTGCAGTTCTTGTGTAATCCTAAACAAACTTTTACTAGATGATTGTATGAACCCGAATACTTTCTTAGCATTGTATCTGTCTTGCGCACTATTTTTCCAAGTATTTTCTATTCCATTCTTGGACATGAATTGTTGTATTTAGTTGATCTACTTTCTTATGGGGATAAGGAAAAAAATTTCTCTTTAATATAGTTTATATTTTATTTTCTGAAGGTCAAGAGAGGTCTAAATTCAAATTCTGTGATATTCTTTCTGTTGAAGTTTGAACATTTTGAATTTAATCTAGATCCATTCATTCCTCTGGATGCTTTTATCATTGTTTTATGAGGGCTTTGAGTTCATTAGTGAATGAACTGTAGTAATGCCCTTTTTTCAAAATCTCTGTCTCTCATTCACCTTTCAGGTTTTAATCTTATTCTCCATTTTTCATTGATGCACTGTGAGTATGGCTCCATGCTTTTAAATTCTGAATGGTTAATTGAGATTTTTTACATGCCCAAACATATTCTCTTTATAAAGGAAAGGTTGGGTTAGGATCCTTTTATTCATTTTCTCATGTTGGACTCTCTTCTCTGGTTTTTGGATAGATTGCTTTCTGTTTCTTGTGCTTATAGCCCATTCCTTGTATCTGTCATTGAAGTCTGAATCATCTAATTCTTCTTTCACCTCTGTTGTTTCCTGTTGCTTGGTTTTTTTCCTTTTTGGGAATTACTAATTTATGTATAGTTTTTTATATTGCTGACATGGTGACACCGTTTTCCTCGTGCAGAAAGAGGATGTACACCATTCAATAATATCTGATCTTCAGAATGGGAATGCTGAGACCAGGAGACGTCTTGCTGTATATTGTTTAAAGGTGCATATTCTAGCTTTTCTATATCTTGATTTCTTTCTTCCTACCTCTTGCGTTATCTACTCTTATTTGCCTTATTTAAAGAATCTAAGATGTATTGGATAGCTTCAAGTATTTAAGAATATCTTGATCCTCATTGTAAACATGATGTGCGAGACGCAAGAAGATTTTTATTTAGTATTATTTATTTTTGCAAGTCAATTGTATTTTTTATGTTTTGGGTCCTAGTAATTTATTAGGCTATTAATATTTTAATTTGGGAGCAAGGTTATTTTCGTAATAAGACCATTAGGGTTTCCTAGCCAATTAGAATTAGGGTTTAGTAATTCTTTATAAGCAACCTATTGTATTCTTTGAGGAGATAGTTGATATTTTGATGAATGAAAAAATAGCCGTTTGGTCTCTTCTTTGGTCTGGTGCTGACACCAGTCTACCCTAGGTGCTAACTCCTAGTGGTTTTCTCGCTTGGTGCTGACTCTAAGCCAGGCCTAGTTGCTAACTCCTAGGTCATATCTCTTTATTTTATTGTTGTTTCAGTTTGGTTTTGGTTGTCTTGCATCAGTTTCAGTATAAGAGAAAACACCGATCTTTGAAGCCTCACTGCTGAACCAGAAAAGTATTAAAAAAAAAAAAAATCATTGCCGTGTTTCTCATCCCATCAAATCACAATTCAGATCCACAAGAAGTCAGCGTCGCCACCAGCAGTGTCCCCATCAAACCGGCGACTTCCAATTTCATTGTCCAGCACCACGACGACGACAATCCAGCCTTCAGACCGCCATCTGCTCACCTGCTCCAATCGACGCTAGGCCATCTCTGTCGACCCGACTGAAAAACTTTAAAATTCGAGGTTGAGTTTAAAATCCTTTAAACTCAACCTTTAAGCCATCTCTGCTCCAATCCTTTAATGCTTTAAAATTCGAGGTTGAGTTTTCTCCAACCAGAGGAGAATGAAGCGGGAGATGCAAGAAGATTTTTATTTAGTATTATTTATGTTTGCAAGTCAATTGTATTTTTTATGTTTTAGGTCCTAGTAGTTTATTAGGCTATTAATACTTTAATTTGGAAGCAAGGTTATTTTCGTAATAAGGCAATTAGGGTTTTATAGCCAATTAGAATTAGAGTTTAGTAATCCTTTATAAGCAACCTATTGTACTCCTTAAGGAGATTGTTGATATTTTGATGAATGAAAAAATAGCCGTTTGGTCTCTTCTTTGGTTTGGTGCTGACTTTAGGTCTACCCTAAGTGTTGACTCCTAGAAGTTTTCCTGCTTGGTGCTGACTTCAAGTCAAGCTTAAGTGCTAACTCCTATGTCATATCTTTTTATTTTATTGTTGTTTCAGTTTTGTTCTGGTTGTCCTGCGTCAAACATCTTCCTTGATAGTGTTTAATTTTACTCACTTTTAACATTAAGGGTGCTAGGTTGTTGATGGAATGCATACAAGTACTTCATTAGTTCTGTAGGCGTGATATGAAGGTAGAGGAATTACCACACTTTCAATGGTGTGGTGCTTTCAGTTATGGGGTTGAAAGATTTTTTTATCTTGAGAGTGCTGTTTGAGTGGTCTTGTACTCTTGGAAATAGTGAAGAGCATTCGATTGTAGAATTCATAGTCTATCTTTTAGAGCGTAATTTTAAGGAGAGCTTGACTATTCCTTCTGTACTTATACTTTTCTCTTCTCAGTAAAGTTAAGCTTTTCTCTTCTCAGTAAAGTTACTACTTATTGGAAAAGAAGAAGAAGAAAGTTGTGTGTTTTACCAAAGTGAAGAAATGTCATACCACCATGTGTCAATCACTGTTATCAATAAGTTTGTCTTGATCTATATGGGTTTTCTTGAAGTAAGGGATTATGTGAAATTTTTGGGGAGACTATCAACTGGACCTAAGCTAATTTTGTTCTCTGTAGATTTATGAAGGTAAATTTTGGTGGTATAATTAAAGTGAGGCATGATTTGTTCCTTGTCCTTTTGTAGAGAGGTTCACCAAGAATAACCTGCAAAAATAGCAGGATGAGGTGCCTGGTTATGCAGATAAAAAGTCTCCTTAAGCATCTTTTATTATCATGCTTGATCCTCTTTTACTCTATAATCAATAAGGTTTGCTAATAATTTATATTCTGTGAGTGGAAGATGCTTTTTTTTCTCAAACACTTTTATTTTAGCTTGTAACTAGTCGTAGACCTATGTGATGCGTGAGAATATATAATTATTTTGTAATGTGGTATAATATATAATTTATTTTCTAAAATTTATTGAAGATAATTTGTTCTCCACAAAATGGAATTATTTCTAAAGTATTTTCCATCTTTTATCTCTACAAATAGATATCATTATATTATTTTGTTTTGTTTTTGTTTTTTGTAGTAACTTGGGTGTGTTTGAGTGATATTATTCTTTTTATTTTATATTTTGAAGTGGTCTATATTCTTCAAATTTTTGTTATAGTGTGTTATGATTTCCCTTTTTTTTTTTTTTTTTTTTTTTTTTTACAACTAAACTTTTTTAAGTTTCAAATTTTTCTCATTCTCTTAAGAAGATTATCATGATAATCAAACCTCATCACAAATTTACAATTGATATTGCTCAAATAATTGATAGACATATTCAAATACATAGCCATGTAGATTATATTTTTATATAAACTCAAATTTGCACTTTGAAAATATGTAAGAATCAATTGAAACCAAAACTATAAGATGGAAAGAGTGTACATGTGATGGGGAACACAAAAACACACCACCAAAATGTATCAGCCTAAAGTAGAGACTAAAAAAAAAACACAAAAATTTATCAATTAAAGTAGAGTTGCAAGAAAGAATAAATAAGAGAGAGAGAGAGAGAGTATTCACCTTTTTGTGTGGGAAAAACATGAATTGAATGAAAGAGAGAATAGCAAATTTTTATAGTAAATAAAATGCGGAGAAGAGTCAAAATAAAAAGAAAATGAAGGGATGGAGGAAATGTAACGTTAAGGTTTAGAGTAATGTGGAGGTAAAAAAGTGGAGATAAAAAAGTAAAAATGAGGGAGATATGTTGGAGGAAGTATAATTACAAGATGAGAAATTAATAAAGAGAAAAGTAGTTAAAAAGGAGAGAGAAAATATTAGAAATAGGTGGATGATGCTACGCTTCAGCTTTTAGATGTATATATATATATGTATACATAGATTCATATTTTCATTTAACAAGTACTCACAATTTAGTGCATTGGTATCTGAAACCACTCCTCCCTCCTCCTAAGAAAAAAGAAACTGGTATATCTGTAATTATTATGACTTATACTTCAGGGGGTGACTGCTGCATTTGCATTGCTAATGGATCTGCTCATATAGGTCCTTGCTTTGCTACATATTCTGATAGACTTTAACAATATTTCAGTGTGGCTTTTTTTGACTTCTTAATACATGAAGTGCTTCTTGTATGAGGAATAGTATTTCCAGGTAAAATTCTATTTGCTCAAACTTATGTCAGAACCTCCCCAATTTGTGATGCAAAGCCTGTATATTTTTCCTTGAAGAAACTGGAGAAGACACCCTAAAAGTTCATAGAATTGATAAAGGATGCCTCCCTCTTTCTCTTAGAATTTTCTTTCTGTCAATTATTTCATCTAATTTTGGGTAAAATCTTATATGAGCCAATCAGATCCAATATACAGTTTGCATATTTGAACTAAAAAGCTTCCTTGAAAGAAACATCAAATGAATATCATTCATGCAATATGAGTCTCTCTTTTGACTGCAGGATGCCTATCTCCCACAGCGGCTTCTAGACAAATTGATGTTCATCTACAATTATGTGGAGATGGCTCGCGTAACAGGTGTTCCTATATCTTTTCTTCTTTCCAGAGGGCAAAGCATCAAGGTTAATATAATACTCTCTAGCTTTTGAATTGTCGATAAATAAAAATTTCTCAAATATTAACACATTCTTTTTCAGGTACTTTCTCAACTTCTTAGGAAGTCAAAACAGAGAGGCCTTGTTATTCCAAATGTCAAACAGGCAGGATCTGAACAAGGAACATATGAAGGTGCTACTGTAAGTTCGAAATTTTAACCCTTATGTTTGAGTTGTTTTATGATCTGCAATTATTAGTAGCAGTGTATTGTATCATCATACGTGCACTATTAAACAACAATTAGGCAGTGAGTTGCAGGTTTCTATCTCTTTTGAACTTGACTGGTCATGTTAAGGTTTTAAAATGGAATTTTGTGTATGGGTATTGTAAAGTAGTAATCATATTAACCTGCTGTAGAACTTCACAAAATGATAAATCTTAGTGCATGTCTGAAGCTCTAGATTATGTCAATATGGAATCGATATACATATTGCATGTTTACTGGACTACAAAATTTTGATATGTTGTCTCACAATTTT
Source organism: Quercus ilex subsp. ballota (assembly GCA_032727855.1). Classification (NCBI taxonomy): domain Eukaryota; kingdom Viridiplantae; phylum Streptophyta; class Magnoliopsida; order Fagales; family Fagaceae; genus Quercus; species Quercus ilex. The sequence goes on from CM064917.1 coordinate 41,798,411, forward strand.
TTTATTGGCTTTGTTTTCTTTGTGCATTTTGATAATGATAAAACTCTAGTCATAAACTTTAGGCTTTCTTTTTTAACGTAATTATTCTCTTCAAAATGCAGGTTTTGGAGGCGAAGGCAGGATTTTATGAAAAACCAATTGCAACATTGGATTTTGCATCATTGTATCCATCTATTATGATGGCCTATAACTTATGTTACTGCACTCTGGTCATTCTCAGCCATTGTTTTTATTTTCAAAATTAGCTCTAATGTAGAAGCTTTAAGGAGCAAAATTTTATCTTTTATGGTCTTTGTGAAGGTGACACCTGAGGATGCTCGCAAACTCAATCTTCCCCCAGAATGCGTCAACAAAACCCCATCTGGTGAAACATTTGTTAAATCAAACTTGCAGAAGGTTAGGAGTTTTATTTATTTTAAATAATTTTATTTTATCATTTGCATATATATATATATAATGGTAGACATGACTAACTTATAGAAGTTGATGAATTTCTATAACATTTCATGCCCATAATTATGGAATAATGAGAATGTATCCTGATATAATCTCAGGGAATACTTCCTGAAATTCTTGAAGAACTAATAACAGCTCGTAAGAGAGCAAAAGCAGATCTGAAGGTAATCACATTCTTAATGTTTGTTTCTGCCGTCAGTTTTATAATAGCTGTGAAATCATCTAGTTTCCAGCTTACTTTAATACTTCTTGGCCTTTTGTGCATTTATATTAATAATGTTTTCTTTCTCCTAGGAAGCAAAAGATCCACTTGTGAAGGCTGTACTTGATGGTAGACAGCTGGCCTTGAAGGTAAGCTTTGCACTAATAATTTATTAGCTTTGGTTCTCTAGGGTAAGTTCAAGTGCTGACTATTCGAGGATGGAATTACATTGGTTCCTTATTTATTTTTTCATTGTTTTTCAGATAAGTGCAAATTCTGTGTATGGATTTACAGGAGCTACTATTGGTCAGTTACCTTGCTTAGAGATATCTTCAAGTGTCACAAGCTATGGTACAGTTCTGCAAAAGTAGTTATGATTCATTGTTCTTGCTTTATGATAAATTTTCTCTAGATGAGTTGAAGCATTCTTCATTTTGAGTTCCTATTGATTGAATGAGTTTGCTTCTGTATAAAGGTCGAGAAATGATTGAGCACACCAAAAAACTTGTGGAAGATAAATTTAAGATGCTTGGGGGTTATGAACACAATGCTGAGGTATGTCATGCAGAATTCTCTTTTCAAGTGGTGTATAAAATGCTAAACAAGGCTTTGCATGGTATGGCTGTAGATGATGCAGCTTAGGTTCCTGGTGTCTCCTACATAAGCTAATTCAATTTTTGTAGGATAGTGTTACCCCCCCCCCCCAAAAAAAAAAAAAACTTTGTAGGAAATGATAATCAGCTTAAGGTTATGGCTTCCATGGCCTTATCAAGTGCTTTATCTATGGTAGCTATTTAGTATGTTCTTACCAAAATTTTATAGTTGCCTCAATCGATTGCCATTTTCTAGTAGTGCTCTTTCATATTTCCTTTTGATTTAGGAACTCTAGGATAATCAGATGGTATTGTGCCTTTTTGTCTGGAATCATGTCTTTCTTTTATTTTATTTTATTTTTTGGTGTGTGCGCGCGTTTGTGGGAGGGGGAGGAGGAGGAGGAGGAGGGGGGGGGGTGGTTCAAGAGTGTTCTCAGCCCTTGTCAGATGAGCTGCTCCAGAGCTGGTGTTAGGCATCCTTGTTCTAGGAGGGAAGAAGATGCTCTTGATTTTTTGGTTCTTTAATGGTGTATCTGAGATAGGAACTCAAGAAATATTTGAGTGAAATGATTATGATAACATTAAGGTTTTGATTTATGAAAATGCTGGTCTTCTTGGTTTTAAATGATTATGTGGACCATAGAAGGCTGTAGAATCCATCTTAGCTTGGAGCAACTTTTTGTCATTCTCAGTCTTTGCTAGTGCTTGCTATTTTTACAGTGTGTTTTTTGGGGGGGGGTGGGGCACGTGTTGTGGGGTGGTTGTCTTGTCCTTCTCCTGACTTCATATGTTTCATAATGAACATCAACTAATTGCCTCACTGTATTTATTTTGGGATCTGAAGTTTTACAGTTTGAATGCATGATTGACATCATTTTTATAATATGGATATGAATTTCTACTATCCCTAATTTTATTAGATAGTTATTATTTCCTATCCATTTTTTTTTTTTGGCTAAAATGATTTCCTATCCATTATTTGCATATATTATTATTGTTCAGCATTTGGTTTTTTGTCATACCTTGTTATCTTCAAAAATTGATTGAAGTAATAGTAATTTACTGTATCAGGTTATATATGGGGACACAGATTCAGTTATGGTACAATTCGGTGTTGACAATATAGAAGCAGCCATGAATTTGGGGAGAGAAGCTGCTGAATATATTAGTGGAACTTTCATAAAGGTAAGGCTTTATAATTACTGTACTAGATCTTGAATCTTCTTTTATTCTATACTCATATATGTATATCTTATTTTGCTTCTAGTTTGTTCTAATAGATTCTCAATTTCTATCTCAAAATAATTATCTACAAATCCTTATCAAAGTTCAAACAACTAAAGGTACTTATGCTGATGGTCTAATTTGAGCAATTATTATGTCACCTATGACTGTAATCTTGACAAGCGTAGTCCTTCAGTTAATTGTTTTGAATTACCACATGTATGAATTCAGTGAACAATTGAAAAGGTAGTGAAGTTGGGCGGTATTTTTTTTTTGACTGAAGGTGGTATTTTTTTTTTTTTTTTTTTTTTTTTTTATAGATAAAGAGGAATTGATTAAAACCTCTTATTTCACTGTTGCTTGAACCTAAATCCTTGATCAGGCAATAGTCAAATAATTTTAAGATACTGATTTGGACTAAATAATTTGTTTAAAAAACCGTAGTTAAATAAATTATATTAAATAGGTATGTAGCTAGTTAGCTACTGTAATCCAATTTATGAATTAATTTTTTTTAATACTTAATATGAATTAAAAATATAACAGGTATATAGCTATCTAAATCAGATTTATAAATTATTAAATTATATTTTTTATGTACTTTATTATCTACTAATAAGTACAATGTTCACAAAGATAATTTTAAGATTTTGACAGGGAGTAAATATTTTGTTTGAAAGAACTTAGCTAAATAAATTATTTAAATAGGTAAGTATCTAATGAAATCAAATTTTGAATTAAAAAAAAAAATTAACACTTACTACAAATTCTAAATTAAAATGGTACATTGCTATTGTAAATAAGTACAATAATAAATACTAGATACCGATTTGGAGTAAATAATTTGTTTCAAAATGTTTAGCTAAAAAATTTATATATTAAATACTAAATAGTTAAGTAGCTATTGTGATCAAATCTATTAATTAAAAAATGTAACACTTACTACAAAATTATAAATTATCGAAATATAGTATTTTTAATGTACTTTATTAATAACTAATAAGTACAATGTTCAAAGAAATAATTGGTTCATTGAAAGAACCAAGTGGAATCGTTAACGATGAGAAGATATCTGATAAAACTTTAATGAGATAAATTAATGTAGCGGATTTTTTTTTTTTAATATTTAATTAGTATAATCCATATATGCCTTTTTAGTTATGAACTTCTAGAGTTGCCCTCTTTTAAAAATAACAAAACAAGTTTCATGGCAAACAAGGGGTTACTTGGGGTATTAAAAAAACAATGCTTTGACTTTCTAAGGACAAAAATGTAAAGTGAGATACTCGTTTTTGGGAAAGAGGGAGTAAATGACTTTATGGTCAAATTTTCTTGTATGATTATATTTGTGACGAATTCTTTTTTTATCTTTGGTGTTTGGGTTCATGAAGCCGATCAAGCTAGAGTTTGAAAAGGTTTATTATCCATATCTTCTGATTAGCAAGAAGAGATATGCTGGTTTGCTGTGGATAAAACCGGAAAAGTTTGACAAAATGGATACTAAAGGTAAAAATAGGAGTTCATTATCTATATATGCTTCTCTACATTTTTTCATATATCATGCATGTCTATTTTTCACTGCTGTTTTTTCTTTTGGACAGGCATTGAAACTGTCCGAAGAGACAATTGTTTGTTGGTCAAAAACCTGGTAACTGAGTGCCTGCATAAAATACTCATTGACCGGGACATTCCTGGGGCAGTCCAGTATGTCAAGAATACCATTTCAGATCTTCTTATGAACCGCATGGATTTGTCACTTTTGGTTATCACTAAGGTAGTGCTCTTTGATTCTTTTTGGAGTATTTTCAAAAGGATTAGGTTTCTGTTATGCCTAGTGTAACTTTTTGTAAATGTTATCACTCAATGATAGAATTCATATTTTGGCAATCCCATTGATAGATTACATGTTTTCTGTGTTAAATATATACATCAACTTCATGTTAATCAGATGTCATTTACTATCAAATTTGCATAAATCCATATACTTGGTATATTTTAAAAATGCACTTTATCTCTAAATAATAATCTATTTTTATTTTTTTGGTTCTCTAAATAACATTCCATTGTCAAAAAATTGTAATGAATAATAAACTTTGTCAACTGTTTGTTACAAAGTATATGATTAATTTTTCAATTTTCAATGTGAAAGTAAAGTGTAATGTTGGAAAGTTAAAATGTTGAGGTGGGGGGAGCCTTTGAAAAAAAAAAAAAAGAAAATCATAAAACTTGTGCTTTTTCAAGCGGGACTATTATCATAAAGAGGGTAAAAGATTTCATTCACTTTATAGATGCAATAGTGGCAAGCATAGAAGTTTTTTCACTTCATGTTAATCAGATTTCATTCACATTATAGGTAGCATCAAATCCAATGGTGAGATGGGTTTGTCAAAATACTTGGCCAATAAAAGTTTTTTAGGGCATAATTACTTTGTACCTGTACTAACATACTTTTTTTTTTTTGGTCAGGGTCTGACAAAGACTGGAGATGATTATGAAGTAAAGACAGCTCATGTTGAACTTGCTGAGCGCATGCGCAAGGTTTGTAGTGCCTTATTGACTTTATTGCCCACTTCATAGTTCATCTAGCCATTAAAATTTCTATTTTGACATTTTTGCTAACAGCGAGATGCTGCCACTGCTCCAAATGTTGGGGATCGAGTACCTTATGTCATTATTAAAGCTGCAAAAGGAGCCAAGGTATTTTTTTGGTGCCTCGTTTTTTTTTTTTTTTTTTGGGGGGGGGGGGGGGGTGGGGGGTTGGTGGAGATGGTTATACTTTACACAGTTTATCAACATTAACTAATAATTGATAATCAGGCTTATGAAAAGTCAGAGGATCCTATCTATGTCCTAGAGAATAACATACCAATAGACCCTCAATACTATCTTGAAAATCAAATTAGCAAGGTTAGTTTTCTTTGTTGTACTTTGCATGTAGTTTACAGTTTATGATGCTTTGGTTTACATACCTAATAAAACTAAGGTTCATGTTACAGCCACTTCTAAGAATTTTTGAGCCCATTTTGAAGAATGCTAGCAGAGAACTTCTCCATGGAAGTCACACAAGATCTATATCTATCTCTACTCCCTCAAACAGCGGCATAATGAGATTTGCAAAGAAGCAACTCACTTGCATTGGCTGCAAAGCTCTAATTAGGTATGATTGCTTCACTGTTTATGTCTTATCATGGTTCTGCTAGTGCTAGGTTGAAAGTTTTATTGGTGAATTCAATGTACTGACTGCAGGATTTTTTTTTTTATTTTTTATTTTAAGTGCTTCTATTGATTGTTGCACTGGAGATTTTTCTGTAAGAGTTATTTCCTGTACTCATGCTGATTGCTGATTAGTAAGCCTACAAGTTGCGTGAAAATTTTTATTAGAAACAAATGGTAATCATGGAAGCTTCTTTTAGATAGAAATTATAGGGAAAATTTGCCAATAATAGAAAATTTTCTGCTGGGAATGTTTAGTGCAGATTTTTGGGATGGTTGGCAGGGCCATGAAAGCTGTGATTTATGGACACAAACATGAGTTTTGTGTTTTGACAAAGATACAGGGCATTAGTCACCGCAACTCAAAAAAGAAGGAAAATAAGTTTGAGTGATTGTTATATCTAAAGACCATAGAAGTAAAACAAGGTCTGGGTAGGATTACTTAAGAGATCTCAGATTTTGTAAGAAGAACCAACTTTGAGATAATTTGAGTATAGAATGAGGTGTTTAGCTCAGTTGTTATGGCTTTTCTAATGCTCACTTACGTAGAAGATAATCAATCATTGAGAAATGAGAATGTGCAATATTTTGTTGACCATATAAACCTATCAAAAAAATATTTTGACCATATAAGGAAAGTACGACATTGGGTTTGCCAATGTGCTCTAGCTCAAATGGAACCTCATTCCCATATAAGAGCAAGGTGGAGGGTGAGGTTATGGGATTAAGTCCCACAGGGTGCATACATAACTTACCAATCAAAGAATGTAAGGGCCATAGGGCACTAGGTTTGTCGTGGTTGAATGGTAGGAAAATTTGGTAACATTTAGGTTGTGTTTGGAATAAGCTTATATTGGGCAGCTTTTTTTATTATTTAGCTTATTTTTGCTAAATAGTAAAAGAAGCTGGGTTCCATTGCACTTTTTGTTACTATTCATGAGTCTCATTGTACTATTTCAGCTAATTTTTAACTTTACCTATAGTACTTTCAGCAAAAAGTTTTTAGTTTCATTTAAATAAGCTGTTCTCAAACGGACACTCAATGTCTAAATAATGCTTGGTATGGTCTGTACACATCTTATTGTATAAAGAGCCTCATGCTATTTTATTGGGTTGTTCTGGACCAGTGATAAAGACCGAACGCTCTGTTCACACTGTAAGGGTCGAGAAGCTGAATTTTACTGCAAAACAGTGGTCAATGGTATGCACTGGGATGTTTTAATCATCTTCTGCTGTTAAATGAATTTTTATTTTTATATTTTTTTAAATACTGGAAGAAGCAAGTGACTTACTATTGGCAACAATGAATTATCGAGTGCTTGCAGTATCTGAGCAGGAGATGCTTTTTGGGAGGCTGTGGACACAGTGCCAAGAGTGCCAAGGCTCTCTTCACCAGGATGTGCTCTGCACAAGGTATTATTATTTCCTCACTTGTATGTGGTAGTAATCTCTTTTATTTTTTTCCCGTGGGATTTCCTGGAAATATTTGCTTATGAGTTGGCAGTTATTGCAATAAATTATTTCCAATTTTGGAGTATGCAATTTTTGAAAAAGAATGATAACACCCCCCCCCCCCCCCCTCTTAACTCTCTTTTTCTTGGAATTTGTCTGTGCTCTGCATATTTGTCAGTGGGCTATCCTGGTGTGACATTCTTTTATTGTTGCATTGGCCTCACATATTTTACTAATTGCCTATGTTTCTCAGCTTGTTTTTTGTGTTTTACTTATTTATTCACAGTCGGGATTGTCCAATATTTTATCGGAGAAAGAAGGCACAGAAAGACATGGCTGAAGTCAAGCTGCAATTAGACCGGTGGAGCTTCTAGGATTGTTCCAAGGTTGGTGTATTGCTCCCCTCCGATCTATTGGTTCCTGAAAAGGGTTATTTTCTAAATAGTGCCGATTTGAGTTGAACCTGGATGTTTTTCTCATGAGTAACTGAAGAGAGTGGAAGTTCTGAGTAATGTGAAATGGAAAAGCACAATTTCTTGTGATAGTGTTGACCTCTTTTAATGGTGTGTCAGGGATTGGCTATAGGAGTTTAGGACTAATTAAATTTCTGGAGTCATTTTCTTGCCAATTCCATTCTGCTAGAAGGAAGAGACCAGGAAAGACAAGCTCTAAATTGGCTAGGTGAACTGGATCTAGTGGTTCTGGCAGTTGAGAAGACTGACTGATGTGTAGATACAGCCTTTCCCAGCATGCTGTTCATTTATGCCAGCTACTGTTTATAGTAGCTCAATGCATTGGAAGGCATGCTGATAGATTCGTAGAAGTGCTAATTTGTAGATGAATTCCCAAAAATGTGGATGAGTTTTGTAATATGATTTACCTTTTTTGCCATTTTGTCTTAAAATCAAGACTAGCATTATGTAATGTTATCTCTCTCCTTTTTTATTGGCTAAAATGTAAACATTATCTTTGTTAAGCAGCTATGATTTGGAAGCTATATGAAATCTTAGGATATGTTTGGTAACCGTTTTTGTTTTCTATTTTCAAAATCTTATTTTTGAAAATATAAAAAAAAAACAATTTTCTTGTATTTTTGAAATAAAAAACATGTTTAGTTAGTTGAAATTAAAAAGATAGTTTTTTGAAGAAAAAAATAGAAAATACTAAAATGTGTTGTTACTAGAATTTGAGTTCTAATGTTAACTCATGGAATGAGATAGATTTATTAAATTAAATGTGTTTTCATTGACTTTTGAAAATTAGAAACTGAAAACAGTTTTTTACATGTTTTCAATTTCCTTCACAAATTGAGTTTTAAGAATAGTTTTTATTTTCTATCCATTTTGGGTTACCAAATAAGTTTTTTAGTCTCAAAAATAGAAAATTATTTTTGGAAACAGAAAATAAAGGGAAAAAATCAATTACTAAACATACCCTTAATATCTATCTAATTTTTTGTGAGATCAAATTGATCATTGATGTTGAGGAACTTGTTGAAGGGAATGAAGAGAGGGTTGTGATGGATGTAGGCTCTGGTTAGAGTTTTGTTTATTTTTATCATATGAAAGGCTGCATACTTGACTCAACTCTATTTTGCTTGGTTTTTAGGTGGTATAAAATTTACCTTTTAGGCGACTATTTTTTCTTGAGATTGAGTCTGTTTAGAATTCGCTTATTTTGCTGAAAGTAATGTAGATAAATGTAAAAGTTGACTAAAATAGTACAGTGGAACCTATAAATAGTATCAAAAAGTGCAATAGAGCCTATGAATAATAGTAAAAATAAGTTGAATAGTAAAATAAAATGATTTTTAAGCTGGAGCTAAATGCACAGTGAGTGCTAAATCCTCGAATATGTGGTAGGGAAAATGCAAGTTTTGCCTCACTTACATAATGGCTAGTTTATACCAAAAACACCTCACCCTAAAGAGGCGATAGGACGGGGATGGATTTTAGGATTGAAAATTGCCTTGATTTGCACTTATGGAATAAACGAACTTTTAGCTTCATGCTAAATGGAAAATTCAATTTTTTTTTTCCCCTTTTTCCTTAATTTTAAAGATTACTTTTTTTAATTTTTTTTTTAAAAAAAAAAGTCCAACATGGCATTATTTTTTGAACTTCGAATATCATATTTGGATCCGGATCAATTACCATTTGATGTGAGAGGTAAAAGTTAAAAATGTAAAAATTTTAAGAGGTAAAAAAGAAATTGATCCAAGGGTTGAGATTGAAATTGAAATTGATTTTTAAAATTTTCAATATCAATCCTTGAAGGACATTTGCATGGTGCATTATCCCAAGGATCTCAACCCTCAAATATCTAACATAAACGAAACCATTGTTGATCTTTTTGAGTTTCACACTAGGATGTGCTTATTTTTCAAATGCTAATAATTGTTGCATACACTAAATTAATACATTGTCGTAAACTACTACTGAAATCGTATTTTCAACACGATTTTAGTTATAATTGTGAAATAGTATAATCGTGTTTTCAAAACAAGGTTTAGACAATTTTAACTTCAACTGAAATTATGATTTCAGCAATGATCCATACACACTGGTATCTATTACCACTCTTTTTCTAAGGTTTTCTTTGACACCAAAAAGTGCTTATTACAAGGGTAGAGTGTTCTCAATAAGAGGAGTGGACTTCCCTCTCTTCTTACTGTAGCATAGACTGTTCCTTCCTGCGGAAGGTATATATGTTCCCTATAGTAAAGGTGCTTACTAGTAGGGCTTTAGTGTGTTTCAGTGGGGTAATTCTCAGGTGCTACTTAATGGATGACCTCATGAAGAGGTGGAAAAAGCTTTCACTGTTTGACGTGGAGGGAAATAAGGAGGATCTTTTGAAGAAAAAGAAAAGTGGGGAACTTGTTGTGGCTGCGAAGTTCCATACTCGTAGGAGCATCAATGTTGAAGTAATGGCATGAACGTTCAGGCCACTTTGGAGGACACGAGGCAACTTTGAGGTTAATGATGTCGGAAACAACATGGTGTTATTTGATTTTGACCTTAATGTCGATGTAGAAAAAGTCTTTATGGGGCAACCGTGAACTTTTGACAAACATTTGGTTGTCATGGAGCGATATGACAGATCCATTCCAGTCTAGAACCTGTAGTTCAATACAACATCTTTTTGGGTTCAAATACATGATCTCCCTTTCTCTTTCATGACGAATGAGGTTGCCTTCAGCATCGGTGAGACACTAGGGGCTGTGACGATCCCAAAGGAAACCTCGGAATTGAGAGGGGGTAACTTCATGCGTATTCATGTGGCTATTGACATCACTAAACCGTTGTGTAGGGGGAGATGCATCACATGGGACTAGGACTCGGAGGGGTGGGTATCTTTTAAGTATGAGCGCCTACCCAACATATGTTATTGGTGTGGCCAGCTTTGTCACGATGACAAGGACTGTGTACTGTGGTTACAAAGCAATGGTACATTGGTAGAGGAGGAATGTCAGTTTGGGCCGTGTATAAGAGCAGCGCAGTATATTCAATCAAGGAAAATAGTGGAGGAAGTGCAGGGGTACGAGGCATCAAGGTATAAAACTCAGGCCTCCATAGGTGTGGTCACGTCGACATCGGGCACAATGGCAGGGAAGGCAACGATAGAGAGTAGTAGTCTCCTAAATCAGCTGGTTTCGGAAGGTGCATGACCGAAGTACGGAGACGCCGATTGTTGGAATTTTGGCCACTGAATAAGCTACCCCACATTTTGAGGAGATAATTCAGGATATCGATGAGTCCATCAACGGTTTCAAAGGGATTCAAACTCTTGTTTGATCTTGGATAATCTCAACGAGTTTAATGGGGAGATGACGATGCTTTTGGATGTTCTGGTATCAATGGTTGATGTTACGCCAGATAAGAGTGACCTGGTTAAGGATAAGCTGAAATTGGTTATTCATAGTGAAAGTATCTCGGATGGTGGATTTCAAATGGGATCGATAGATGGTGATAGAGATAAGAAAGGAGGGAAAGGTGGAAGCAATAAGAAAAGGGAAAGAGGTCGTGGTAAAAACAAGCAGGTTCATGCTGAAGTTGTTCATGTCTATGACTCTATAATGAAGTGGAATGGGCCGAATAAAGGTACGTGGACCAGAATAGCATAGAGGCCCAACCAGCCTAAGACTCACGTGCTTGATGTGGTGGGTCCGAAAATGAAGAATAGCTCTCAACCACGGAATGCAAAGGATAGTTTGGTGCACGACAAGAAAATTAAAGTGAATGATGAGTCGAAGCCAGTATGTGTTCTCATGGATTCTCATGTTATATCAATGGAGGTTGCAAAGCAACCCCGCTGGGAACAATGAGTCTATTCAGTTGGAACTACCGAGAGTTTGGGAACCTTCGGACAGTTAAGGCCTTACAAAGGGTCGTTAATAAAGAATATCTTGCAATCGTATTTCTCATGGAGACGAAATCAGATTTGGACTGGATGGTTAAGGTGAGGGACTGGTGTAAATTTAAAAATGGTCCAATTGTTCCTAGTAGGGGAAAAAGTGGTGGTTTAGTTATGTTTTGGAAAGAAGTGGTGAAACTAGATATCCGATCCTACTCTCAGTCACATATAGATGCTCTGGTAGATGGAGGAGCCGCTGTGTGATGGTGGCATCTGACCGGATTTTATGGGGAACTAGAAACATCTAAAAGACCTTAATCGTGGCAAAACCTCAAGTATTTGAGCGGTACTTTTGGTTTAACTTGGATTGCCATTGGAGATTTTAATGAGATAACAGGATCACATGAGAAAGAGGGAGCAAGTAGTAGGCCATGACAACAGATGGGGAATTTTGTGGACACTATCAATGGGTGTGGGCTTTGGGATATGGGGTTTGTTGGACCAAAGTTCACGTGGCTGTACCAAAGGGAAGATGGAGTACAGATTTAGGAGAGACTGGATAGAGCCCTAGCAACGACGAATTGGTTGAATTTATTCCCATCAGCCAAACTGCTCCACCTCACTTCATCAGCATCAGATCACTCCCCATTATCACTGCACTTTGAAAGAAGGCCTAGAAAGAGAAAGTTTGGAAAAGTTTTTAGATTCGAGTCAATGTGGTTAAAAGATCCCAGATGTGAGGAGGTAGTTAATGAAGCTTGGGATGAATGTTTGTCTATGGGTTCGAATTTCACACTTACTAGCTACTTGGAGCATTGCAGGGTTAAGTTTGATGCGTGGAATAAAATGGAGTTTGGTCATGTGAGCCATACCATTGCTGATTTACAAGAAAGATTAGAATGGCTAGAGGGACAACCTTTCTCAACAGAACAAAACCAAGCTATGAAGACTACTCAGATTGATTTGAATTGTTAGCTTGAGAAGGAGGATGAGATGTGGCGGCAGAGGTCTCGCATTAATTGGTTGCAATCTGGGGATAGGAACATGAGGGTTTTTCATGAGAAAGCTTCAGCCCGTTTCAAAAAGAATTACATTGACAGTCTGTTGGATGCTGAGGGGAAGTGGCAAGAGGAGGACGACAGAATTGAAGATATTGCAGTTGATTACTATAGCAGCCTCTTTAAGTCCAGCAATCCCACAGCTTTCACAGAGTTATTGGATGCCATCCAGCACAAAGTGAGTCTGGCAATGAATCAAAATCTTATAAAGGATTTTACTCCCACAGAAGTTAAGGTGGCACTTAAGCATATGTACCCATTGAAAGCTCTAGGTCCAGATGGTATGTCTCCTTTATTCTTCCAGCACTTTTGGCCAAAGATAGGTGATGTGGTCATGAAGACCGTCATTGATTTCCTAAACTCAGGTATCTCTCCTCCAAATTTTAATGAAACCCATATTGTGCTTATTCCAAAATGTAAAGAGCCAAAGAAGATAACTGAATATAGACCAATCAGTCTATATAACGTGGTATAAAAGATTGCTTCTAAAGTCATTGCTAATAGGTTAAAAAAGATTCTTCCCTCTATTATTAATGATACTCAAAGTGCATTTATGCATAGAAGGTTGATCACTAATAATGTACTTGTAGCTTTTGAGACGATGCACCACATCAGTAAGAAGAAGTAGGGCAAAGTTGGGGAGATGACTTTAAAATTTGATATGAGCAAGGCTTATGACAGGGTAGAGTGGATATGTTTGGAAAAAATAAAGCAGAAATTGGGATTTGACAACAAATTGAGGGCTCTGATAATGAGGTGTATCACCACTGTCTCCTATTCCATAAAAGTTAATGGTAAGCTGCGGGGTCGTATTATCCCTAGTAGGGGAATTTGAGAGGGGGACCCATTGTCTCCATATCTTTTTTTGTTGTGTGCTGAAGGCCTTTCAGCTTTAATAAAGAAGGCAGTGGAGGATGGAAAGATGGGTGGTATTGTAGTCAGTCAGGAAGGCCTGAAGCTATCTCATCTATTCTTTGTTGATGATAGTTTGATCTTTTGTAAAGCTTCCACCAAAGAATGCAGTGAGCTCTAAAAGATTTTACAAGCCTATGAGGGTGCATCGGGTCAACAATTGAACCGAGCCAGGACTTCGCTATTTTTTAGTAGTAATACTCTAAGGGTGATCTAGGAGGAGATAAAGAACAGGTTTGGGGCTCAAGTAATTAAGCAGCGTGGTACCTAGGCCTGCCTTCTCTGGTAGGTAAGAACAAACGTAATACATTTAATGACATCAAGGATAAATTGAGGAAGAAGTTAGCTGGTTGGAAAGAGAAGTTGCTGTCCATAGCAAGTAAAGAGATTCTCATCAAAGCAGTGGCCTAAGCAATCCCAACTTACACTATGAGTTGCTTCAAACTGCCTGATACTCTTTGTGAGGAATTAACAAGTATGATTATGAATTTTTGGTAGGGTTAAAGGCAGGAAAAAAGAAGGTGGTGTGGCTAAGTTGGGAGAAATTGTGTTCTCCCAAAGCTTGCGAAGAGATGGGTTTTAAGAGTTTAAAAGACTTTAATATGGCCCTATTAGCAAAGCAGAGATGGAGGTTGCAACAAAAGCAAAATTCACTGGCTTATCATGTGCTAAAGGCTAAATATTTTCCTACTTGTGAGTTTTCTCAAGCCATACTAGGTAGCAACTCATCATCCACGTGGAGAAGTATAATGTTGGCTCAGGTAGTAGTGAACCATGGGTTGTGTTGGAGGATTGGCAATGGTGAGAAGGTGCGGGTCTGGGGTAACAAATGGTTACCTACTCCCTCTACTTATACAGTTAAGTCCCTAAGGTTGTTCATGCACACTTAGACAATGGTGGACAAAGAAAATGCTAGCTGGAACAAGGAGGCAGTTGAGGCTTTGTTTACCACATGAAGTAGAAAAGATAACACACATCCTACTAAGTGCTCATCTTCCCGCCGACAAGCAAGTCTGGGCATGTAGTCCAAACGATTTGTTTACGGTGCGTAGTGCGTACGGGGTTGCGAAGGAATTGGTGAGGGTGAAGGAAACCGGGTCTTGTTCAGATGAGAGTTAGCAATAGGAGATTTTGGATGAAGATATGGAAGATTTTAGTTCCTCATAAAATCAAGCATTTCGCTTGGCGGGCATGTTGTGATATTCTCCCATCAAAGACCAACTTGAGGGGACGACGGGTGGTGCAGGATGATAAGTTTGAAGTGTGCAAAGTAGCCGCGGAAAATTAGAGCCACATGTTTTGGACATGTAAGCATGGTTGAGAGATGTGGGAATGTTCGAAGGTGGTGTTGCTGCTGAAACCAGATCAAGAATGTACCTTTAAGGATTTACTGTGGTGCTTACTTATGGAAGTGGAGAGTCCCCCCGAGAAGATTACGATGGTGGTAACTTGCGCGTGGGCACTATGGGGTAATAGTAATGAGTTCGGGTGGGTGGACAGCGAAAATCGAGGCAGGCACTGGTTCAATGGGTAGCACAATATTTGGAGGAGTATTATGCAGTGACGGACTCCAGACCAAACACTACACCTTCGAGCACACAAGACGTCGCATGGGTCCCTCCTTAATATCCCATGTATAAGGCTAACGTAGATGGAGCAGTATTTTCTGACCTGAAAACAGTGGGTGTGGGTGTGGTCATCAAGGATAATAGGAGTGTCATAGCAGCTTTGAGCAAGAAAATCTTGGCACCTCTAGGTGTGGTTGAAGTAGAAGCCAAGGCTGTCAAGGTGGGGCTGCAATTTGCGAAGGATGTAGGTATAGGAGACCTCATTATGGAAGGGGACTCCCTCACAGTACAACGAGCTTTACTTGAATTGGCATCCCCTTCACCATCAATGGACACTGTGATTATGGGCATGCAAGATTCAATTGCGGAGTTTCGACAGATTGGGTTTTCTCATGTTCGTTGCCAAGGAAATAGACCAACCCATTTGTTAGCAAAATATGCCAAGGGCATTGATGATTATTGTACGTGGATTGAAGAGAATCCTTGTTTTTTAGAACAAGCTCTTATTCATGATGTAACTTCTCTCCATTAATTTAATGTAAGTTTAATCTTCCCATTAAAAAAAAAAAGTGCTCATTACGAGGTTGAAGGGGAATATTCCTCAGTTTTAAAATTTAAGGGACATTTGAACATAGCTTACTTTTGATGTTTAAGGACATTCAGCTTAGCCACTTACCAGTTACCACTCACTTGCCATTCTCTTTGCTGTGATCAAGCACACAGTCACTGTTCACATTGGACAAATCCATTGTTTTTGGATTCTAGAGTTTTGGCGGATTAGGATGGGTTTGATTGATTGTATTGATCGGTTTGCTCAAAATGATGCCATGTTGATTATGATGTGGAACTTGAAAATTACTATGTTTTCCTGATAATGATGCTAAAATCGCTTGAATGGACACACTAACACCACAAAACTTGATTGACAGCAATTGGTCAAGATACCCTTTCTGGAATTTGGGCAAACCAACCTTATGCAGTGCAGTGCTGAAAAGGCCATTACAATGATTGCAACGCATCATGTGCAAGTTCAACACAACGTAACACTTCAATACAAAAGAGAATCTTTTCATTTTTCCCCGCTAAAAGAAAATTATTGAATACTTCGGGAATACCATAAATGCGTACTACCCTCTCTCACATGAATTGTGGGTCTTACCATAAATTTAATTAGTGGGATCCACAATTATGTGAAAAGAAGAAGCATGCATTTATGGTACTCCGGAAGTACTCAATAATTACCCTATGAATTAACAATAAGTATGCTACATACATGGATTTTCCATAAACATTGTGAATGATAGACAATAAAATGATTTCAATTGTGGGTGAACATGAAAATCAATAATAACTTGCCATCTCTTATTCTGCAAAAAGAGTTGTGTATGTAACATTACACTCAAATTAATTCAAGCTTTCACCACAGATTGAAACTCTCTCCAAAAATTAAGCCAAGATTTCAATGTAACATTACCAACCAAGAACTTAACATGCAAAGTGAACGTGTGGACATAAATTATGAGGACAATAATTTTCAGTGTGTGTGTTATGACAAGGATAAATACATGATTTTGTGACAAAACGTGCCCAACCTCTTCTATATATCTTAACATGCCACAGCCTCATGATGTCCTCATAAACTTTCAAGCATTTGGCATTGGGGAAGCAATCAAGTATAGAGTTTTAGGCGTACTGTTATGGGCTCCCGGCACATAGGGCATGTCGAAATGTTCTCACCACAATTCTTGCAAGTCTTGAACAAGAAAACAAAATGATAAAAGTATGAGAGGCACATATAGGAAGGCGAGTCAGACTAAGTGAAAGAAATGAAAAAACACCATTGAGGATCATTCTATTTTGTTGATTGTAGAACTAAACATGCTAGAGTTTGATTTACAAAGGATTTTGCATGCATAAAATTATTTGCAATATGCACAGATAATGTATGACATCTCTTCTCCATTTTATTTATTTATTTATCTGTGTTTTGGTGAAAACGGGGGTTGATTACCTTCTCCATTTTCCCTTCTTTGAACTTTCTTTTCCAGTTAAGTAAAGGAAATAGCATGGAAGAAACATTATGTGACGTCCAAATGCTAAGAAACCAAATGTGGTGCCCATATAAGCTTCAAAAAGTTACAACAGGGTAATCAGAAATGTTTTAATCCTCAACAATGGAATTTGAGTGGTCTTCCGAGAGAGGCACTCTAGGTTTTACCATGAACAAATAATGATGGGACATTGAAACCGTTACATGAATTGACATTTTCAATATACATTAAATATGTAGCGGATTAACTGCCTATCAATTACTTATCCAACACTCAAAAGCCATCCATCAATTTACTAATTAAGGAAGCAAGCATAACATCATTGTGAAGCTGAGCAGTCCAAGCAACAAATATATGTGGCATATCTGCAGTTTGTTTGTGTACTTTGAGTTGCTCTAGAAAGCAATCTCTTGGGGGAAAAAAAAAGCATTGAAATGGTCCAAAAAGTACCCCATCTTTGAAATTTATTTATTTAATCTAAAACATAGAAACCTGGAGAATAAGGGAGGCTTTTGTGAAGACAAAAATAAGTCGCAGTAGTACCTGCTTTAAGTTATTGTTCTAAAATAGGATAAGCCAGTAGGGTGACAGTGAATATAACTTCTTTCTTTTGAAAGGTTTTCTTTGGATTTTTAATTTTGGGTACAACAGCATATCCATCCACTAGACCATATTAGGATATTAATCTACATGAAAACTCAATTTGCTTGAACTTACTGTATGACCGCATCCAAAAGCCATGTCCTTAGGATTTGTCAGGCAAATGGGGCAGACCTTGAAAAAGAAAAGACATATCTCAAAACCATTCTGATTTCAACATAAATGTAAAGATGAAGTATTAAGGGAAAAGGTAATTACTGGTTCCACTGCAGCTGTCGGCTCATCTATTTTGATGTTTGTCACAAGTGGGATTGATCTGAGTGCATTATCATGATCAATCACTTCCCGTGGCGGCGGAAGAGGTCTTGTACGTGGACCACCTACTATTTCTCTACTGCAAGGTGGAAGTGTTTCATGTTCAGAAAACTTTAAACTGAAATCAAATATTTACTGAGAACTGCAACTGCTGGCCTTACTTGACAAGAGTTTGGGTAGCCCTGTACTGAAATGGGATTTCCATGAGGGCAGCAAGTGCAAAGGCTGTTTCCTTCTTTGATGCCTCTATGTTATCAGACATGATTTTTGTAAAGTTGACAAACTGCAGGAGGGAGTAAAAAAGGGAGAAAAATGGTATCATATTGTTGTCCATTAATTGACAGGGATTATCTAAAATGGACAGTGATATCCATTATCCAAAGAGAGTACTTGATATGGGATGCACAAGGGGTATTTGTTTATAATTTAGTTTTATTTATTTTTGGACATCGATTGTATTTTTATTTCAGGCACTAGCATTTAATTAGGTTAATTAGAATTTTTATTTAAAGACTAGGGTATTTCTGTCATTCAATAAGTAGGGTTTCCTACGCCAATTAGAATTAGGGTTTAGTTCCTATATAAGCAAAAAATTGTACTACTTTTGGAGATGATTTTGATAAATGAAAATTGAAAAGTTTCTCTTAGTTTCTTTGGCTTGGTGCTGACTGCAGCCAACCCTAGGTGTTGATTCCTAGTGGTTTCACATTTGGTGTTTACTCCAAGCAAGCCTAAGTGCTGACTTCTAGGTTCCTATCTTTTATTTTCCTGTCTTTCAATTTTATCCTTGAATCGTTCTGGTTGCCTGCATCAGTACTCTGCATGGGAAAATCTTTCAAGGTGTTGGTTTCATACTAGTTAGGATTGAACTAGTAAGAAGTAAGAACAAGCTGACATGAAAATGAAAGTCAGTCATCCTCTCAACCCTTAAAGAGATTATCCCAAAACAAATTCTTCATTGAGAAAGACTATTTGCTAGTCGAATTTCCTAGGCCAATCTTGTCACTGTTTATACTATTATCCATAACAATCAAGCTTTTGCAGTAACATATATGCAAGGTACAAACATACCATGATCAGATGCTTAGAAAAAATTTGAGTATATTAAAAGCAAGGTGGAAAAATAATTTCCTGAAGGATGCAGCTAATATGTTTTGAGAACTTCAGGTATATAGTACTTCTATATATATCTAGATATGTACCACCATATATTGTAAACCATAAAATAAAGAAAAAAGAGAACAGAGTCATTCAGGTCATTTAGATTCTGTTCCTTCCAGTAAGGCGTTGTCGTTCCTCAAGTAACAGTGTTACTTGGAGGCTAGTGGGGATTATTTCGTAGGGTCTGGGAAACACTTATAGTTTATTTTAGATTTTCATTCCTTCGCCATGGAGAACCTAATGAAACATTGGGGCGAATTATCACTGAATGATAGGGAAGGTGGAGACTTTCAACTAAGCGAAGACAAAAGCATAACGGAGTATACCATTACAGCAAAATTTCTTACAAAAAGGGCACTAAACACTGAGTCTGTCATCAGAACTTTCAATGCCATTTGGAGATCAGTCAATGGCTTTAAGGTACGTAATGCTAGAAATCACATCATACTGTTTACTTTCGACAACAAGGAGGAAGTAGAAAAAATCTTTGAAGGCGAACCATGGAGTTTCGACAAACATTTGGTGCTGATCCAAAGATATGATTATAGCATCCTGGCACGTGAATTAGTTTTTGATCAAGTATCCCTGTGGGTGCAAGTGCATGACATTCCCTTTCGCTACCTAAGTCATAGGGTGGCTGAAGATCTGTGTGCAGCCGTGGGGACGGTGAACAAAAATTCGAGTGATGTAGAGGTTGACGAGGGATGTGTCATGAGAGTCCGAGTTAGGGTGGACGTATCTCTCCCCTGATGTAGAGGCAGAGTTATTTCATTAGAGAATAGTTCCAAGGGGTGGGTTTTCTTCAGGTATGAACGCCTCCCCAATATTTGCTATTGGTGTGGATGCCTGAATCACTTCAATAAGGACTGCAATCTGTGGATAGAAAGTAATGCTTCATTGACTCAAGCGGATCAACAGTATGGCCCCTGGATTCGGGCAGCCCCATTGCTTAGCAAGAATAATTCGGTTATGGTGGTTCTTGGATATTATGAATCCAAAAGAAAGGAGCAAGCTGCTGGAAACATGCATCGGGGGAAATCAACACCACCGAAATAGGGCGGAGCTCACGGTGCAAGCACCTCTGAAATGCAGCCACAAAAATTGAATGCAATGCAGCCAGTGGGAAGCGTTACAAATGGGGTAACGGATACGCATATTATTGGTGATAATGATAATGCAACCCCAATAAGGAAGGACGCGATATTTCAGGAAGAGTATTTTAATGTGAAAATCATGGAGATTGATCATTAGTTATTGCGGTATGAAACAGGTGAGGGAGGAAATCAAGGGGCAGAAACAGATAAGGAAAACGCATCCAATCCAATAACGGAAACAATTGTAGTGGTCGACCAAAGTCCACCCGACCTATTAACTCCACAAGGAAAGGACGAGGACCATGCCAGTCACGTGGGCAAAGGAAAAAATCAAAAACAGGTATCTAGTGAGACTGAAAGTTACACGGCACCAAAGTGGAAGAGATTGGAGAGAAAACAAAATCACAAAGACCAGGAGGTATTGCACTCTACTTCACTAAAACAATTAGGCCCCAAAACTGAAGGAGAAGGAAAATATTATAAACGGAGGCAGGTGTACCATGATGATCAAGAAAAATTTTATGTATTGGCGGAGGTTGCATCCCAACCCTGATAGGAACAATGAGTCTCTTGTGTTGGAACTGTTGTGGGCTTGGGAACCCACAGACAGATCAGGAGCTTGGAGATTTGATCCGGTCACAAGATCCCTCAGTCTTATTCTTGACCGAAACATGGCTTGATAAAGCGAGGTTAGAAGAAATTAGGGTTCAATACAAATTTGGCGGTTTGATTGAAGTCTCAAAGGAGAGCTGAGGTGGTGGTGTAGCAATTTTTTGGAAAGTAGACTATGATCTTTCCGTGGACATGTACTCAGTAAACCATATTGATGCAATAGTTAACAAAGGTAAGGAAGGCGAATGGAGGTTTACAGGTTTTTATGGAGAGCCGGACACAGCTAAGCGTCATGAATCATGGGCAAAGTTGCGATGTTTGAAAAATAAATATTCGATGCCATGGCTATGCGCAGGAGATTTCAACGAGATTTGTAGAGCTTATGAAAAATTGGGAGGCAGGTTAAGGCCACTCAAACAAATGGAGGATTTCAAAGAAGTGTTGGATGAATGTGTGTTCCAAGATCTAGGGTTTATAGGGAATAAATTTACATGGTGCAATGGTCACGAGGAGGGCTACACGATATGGGAAAGGTTGGATAGAGTTGTTGCAACTACAGATGGAGTGGCAAGGTTTCTAGCAACAAAAGTCCTTCATTTAGAATGCGGGTCATCTGATCACAAACCTTTGGTCATCCTACCTATGGGGGTGCCTAAGAAAAGAAGAAAGCCATGGAGATTCGAACAAATGCGGTTAGAGGATGATGGGTGTAAAGACATTGTAGGCTCGATTTGGAGGCAGCAAGTAAGTGGCAAATCGATGGATCAAGTGGAAGAAAAAATCAAAATTTGCCAAGCAAGATTGAGTAGGTGGAGCCGGCTTGCCTTTGGTAATATTACAAGGGCTTTGACAGAGAAAAAAAACCAATTAAAGTTGGCGGAGGAAAGGGCAATGCAGGGAGGTCCAATGGGTAGAGTGCGAAATTTGAAATGGGAAATAAATGGGCTTCTGATCAAGGAAGAGAAGATGTGGAAACAAAGATCTAGGACCCTATGGTTGCATGAGGGTGACCAAAACACTAGATTCTTCCATAGCCGTGCTTCTCAAAGATTTAGACGAAATTGGATTGTAGAGTTGGAAAATTCTGAGGGAGTGGTTTGCACGGGTGAGGAAGAAATAACCAATATATTGATTCAGTACTACCAGACATTGTTCACTTCGGCCACACCTCAACACTCGGAGGAAGTCTTAGTAGCTGTACCGAAGGTAATCACAGATGAGATGAACTCCATGCTCATGGCAGAATATGTGCGAGACGAAGTTGATGAAGCACTAAAGCATATGGAGTCTCTTAAAGCACCTGGGCCCGACGGTCTACCTCCATTGTTCTTTCAAAAATTCTGGCCGAATACAGGGGAGGAAATTTCTCAAGCAGTGCTGACCTGCTTGAATACAGGTTCTATCCCACCCTCAATAAATCACACTTTTGTCACATTGATTCCTAAAGTTAAAAGTCCATCTATAGTCTTTGAATTTAGAACCATTGCATTATGTAATACTATTTATAAGCTTGTGTCAAAAGTCATTGCAAACAGGTTCAAAAAAGTTCTTCCCCATATCATCTCCGAATCTCAAAGCGCGTTTCAAACTAACAAGGCTATCACAAATAATATTTTCATAGCATTTGAGATGCTTCACCACATGAAGAATCAGAAGTCAAAGAAAGCATACTTTATGACACTAAAATTGGACATGAGCAAAGCATATGACAGAGTGGAGTGGCGTTTCTTGACAGAAATCATGAACAAGATGGGATTTTGTGAGACATGGATAAAACTCATCTTTAATTGCATCAATTTAGCCTCCAATTCAATCTTGGTGAATGGTGAACCGAGAGGCAACATAGTTCCATCATACGGAATCAAATAGGGAGACCCTCTTTCTCCATACTTATTGAGTTCTGAAGGGCTGAATAGATTGTTGCAAAGGGAAGCCCAAGGCAACCAGATTCGAGGATATTCCTTGTGCAAAAATGGTCCCAAGGTTACTCACCTATTTTTTGCAGACGATAGCTTGTTATTTTGCCGGGCAAGATTGACGGAGTTGGAAGTAGTTCAAGACATCTTGGCAGTGTATGAACAAGCCTCGGGGCAGCAAATCAACCAAGGAAAAACCACTCTCTTTTTTAGCAAGGCTGTTGCTGAAGAGACAAAGGAGGAGATCATTAATCTTCTAGGTGTGCCGGAGGTAAAGGAGTATGAAAAATATCTTGGACTTCCTGCAGTTGTGGGAAGAAAGAAGAAAGCTAGTCTTAATTACATAAAAGAAAGGGTGTGGAACAAGCTTCAAGGATGGAAAGAGAGATTACTTTCCCAAGCCGGGAGAGAAGTCCTTTTAAAAGGTGCAGGCCATACCCACTTATGCAATGAGTTGCTTCAAGTTGCCGGTGGGATTATGTGAGGATATTGAAAAGCTTATCCGGAAATTCTGGTGGGGGGAGTGTGGTGATCGCAGAAAAATACATTGGAAAAATTGGGAGACATTATGCAAACACAAATTTGAAGGAGGACTGGGTTTCAAAGAATTGGTCAAGTTCAATGAGGTGATGTTGGCCAAACAAGTGTGGAGGCTACATACTGACAGATCCTCGTTATTTTTTAAAGTGTTCAGCACCAAATACTTTCCATCTGGTTTGGTGTTCAATGCAAAAAAATCACAAGGATCTTATGCATGGCAGAGTGTATGGAAGGCAAGGAATGTTATAGAGAAAGGTATGCAATGGAGAATTGGGGATGGGAATCACGTTCGGTTGTTTCATGATAACTGGATCCCTGGACAGTTTCCAACAAAAGCAGTCCCTAGCAGATTAATTTTCTGCACTGGCTTTTGCTTTTCTGAGAATAATTTTCTCTAATTTGAGTTTTATAATAATGTTAAAAAAGAAAAGAAAAGAAAAGAAAAAGCTTTTGTGATGATGATTGAACATTGCTAGAGATTCTAGTCCTGTCATGGTGAGAGATCAAGATTGCAATGGCTACTTTTCTTCGTGATCATCATCAACTAGTTCATCGCATACTAGAGTGGGGATTTTGTTGCTGACTGACCATTCGGCGACATTACTTTTCCCAATCCTATGGAAAATGTTCAAGAAAAAGTCCAATTCCAATCAATTTTGACCTTTTTATTTGATTTTCAAGGTTGTAATTAAAAAAAAAGTGGTGTGTTTGGTTACATTAAAGATGGTGTTTGGGATACTTGGCTTGTTTTATTAGGAATATTCTTTATAAAGGGAATATTCCACGTCAAGTCTCAACAACCTTCAACCTTGGGGGGGGATTAGGGGGAAGAATGTCAATTATTTTTGGAATTTGGAGGAAAATTTCATTCATGGAAAATCGGGTATAACAAGTCCAGTTTCATCAAACTTCGGGGCTGTCAGTGTAATTTACCCTTTTGTTCTGTTCTTCCTTTGTGTACTTCCCATTTATTAAGGTTGGAATCCTATCTTGCACTTTTTTAATAGAAGTATTTACTTATTAAAAGAAAAAATTATGTGACTTTATCTAGACTCTGATGAAGTTCAAATGGAAAAGAAAGGTAGAAATAAATATGTAATCAAACATTTACTACATACCTGGAAATTGTCAAATAAGCGCTGGGGGATGTTATCATCAAATTGCTGCATTGCATCCCATGGTCCATCTCCCACTCCAACCAAAATTATTGAGAGAGGATATTGGCTATTTATTAAAATGCCAATGTGAACAAAGCATTAACACAATGTAACAAATCACGAATATGAATGGAATTTCATTACCTAGCAGAAACTAAGGAGTTTACAGTTGCTTGTTCTTGTGGACTGAGCCTTCCGGGTGCTTTATCAGAACTCGAGGGAAGCTATGTAAAATCCCAGAACATAAGGAGAAACTTAGAAGAAGTGAACCCTGGATGAGAATAAAATAAAGCATGAGGTAAAATATGTTCCATGAACCTGTCCATCTGCAATAATGACAAGAACATGATATTGCCCATTGTTTTTCTCCACAATGTCAATTGCTGCATCAATTATCGGGGCAAATGAGGTTGGACCTACAAATAAGGTTAGGAAAAATTATCAATCTCTAATCTATTCATCCCCCCTCCCCCACCATCACAAAAAAGGGAGCACATTTGACTAGCAGCCATCATAAAGATCATATCAAAATTTTCACATATATATAGCAATGCATAAGAGTACAAATTTTCATGACAAGCTTATCATGAACACTAGGTTGAAGAATGATGACACTGCTAAATAATCACATTGACAAAAAAAAAATGGAGGACAAGATAAATAAAGATACAAAGAAGACAAAAAGGTTACATTTTTGTTAACTCCAATTAATCAAGGAAATGATTAATGAAGCTAACCCTTATTAATTGAGGATAAGGCTTAGTTGAGTTGTTTGTAGAAGTAGAGCAACACATGCGCACAAGCGCACACATGCATGCATGTACAAACAATCATAGTTGTTAATATTGTTGTATACATGATACGTAGTGTATCTAATGAAATAATAATTGTATCTTAAATATGTATTGACCATCATACTATACAATAAATAGATGCATATAATATTGTATGAATTGTATGTATGTGAGTATGGGGGGTTTATAATTTGTGCTTTGACTTGGGTCTAACAAATCATTAGACTTGTTTTTAACACAAATTTATTGGGTACGTGATTGAGTCAAATAAAACATGTCCCTGAGATTCTCCCTCTCTCTCTCTCTCTCTCTCCAAAATTTGGATCACACATGTGACACTTCAGTTTCGCATTTGCATTTTTTTTTTTTCATTTTTAATAATGTAGGGAATCTTTCTATAGAAGAGCCTTTTTGAACTAGTCTTTAGCCAGTAAAACCTACAAGCAACTAGCTCCACTCGCTAGAACTAGTTGTTGTGTAATCCAAAGGCATTTGCCCCAGAAACTAGACTGAAAAAAAAAAAAAAAAAAAAAAAGAACAATGTTTTAAAGAAAAAATAATTATTTTTTATCGTTGTTATAATTGTTATAAGTTTAAGAAACAAGTGCCATGAAGAATTATAAAGAAAAAAGGTTATTGAATTAGAAGAACAAGATGATATAGTATATGTCGGAGAGGATGAAGAAGATATCAATAAAGATATAATTTTACAAGATGATGAAAATCCTTATACTATTGACTTGGACTATGGAGATGAAGTTGATTAGGAAAGATGATAAATATGATGAGAGAGAAGTTATTATTTTGACTTATATATCTATCAAAATTTGACCAACTTGATTGTGGATGCTATAAATATATTTTTGTTTGATTTATTTGGTTAGCTTTGTTAAAATTGTAAAGTTCTAATTTTCAATTATGTTTTGTTGGCTTTAATTCCGTGTTAAATTTGATTGTATTTAGTCAATCATTTCCCTGTATATTTGTGGGATTTAATGTAAGGGTTAGTGTGAGAGATTAGTGAAGAACAGAGCATTTCACGATTGGCTCGCAAGTGGACAACTCGCGAAAGGTCATGTGAGGAGCACATGTTAGAAGTTGAAGAGTCAAGTGCCAGGAGGCATCTCGCGACTAGGCCAACTCGTGGGATGACCTGCAAGATGCACTGCCTTGTTAAGTGAGCTTTCCTTATTTCTTTACCCACACTATAAAAACCCACATTACCTATAAAATTGTAAGGAGAATCTCATGAAAAAAACCCTAGAAATACACTTGAGAGTTAGAGATTGTAAACCCACAATCATCTACACATTTCTCTTATATTTCCTTTACTCCTACCTCTCCAATTACATATTCTTAAGAGGTTTTTAGCCCAAGCACATACCTCACCCAATCTGAGTGTTGTGAGTTGTTTTGGTGCCTATGAGAAGCATTGGATGAAGCCATTCTTTGGTGGATGCAATTTGGAGTTAATTGTAGGATCCGGATAACTAGTGAAGAAAAGACTCAGTGAAGTCCGTTGGGAGTTGGAACTCGGAAGGTTCAAGTACAGTGGATAGTAGGCTTGGAGGGTCTTTTTGATATCTTTGTAGTCCGACTTTATTCAATAGTAGATCATTTCGGCTTGGAGGGCCGCAGAGAGGTTTTTATACTGGGTACTTCAGTTTTCTTCTTCGATAACATGTTTCGGTGTTATTTTATGTTTGCATCTCTCTTTCCTTACTCTTTGTGCTTTACATTTATTATTTACTATGTATGCCTATGCACTAGAGTGCAGTTTCGGTTAATTGCGTTTCATTTACTCTTGTTCTGCACTTAATTAAGTAGTTTAAAAGCAATTTAGCTGTAAGTTTAAAATTGGGGGTCTAAATAAGCTTTAGTGTTTTGCACTATTGAGCTTTCAAAAATTATTACATGAGTGATGATTGAATTAGTCATTAGATGAATGTTTCCAAATATATAATATACATTCCCAAATTTATAATAAATATACATTTTATATATGTATATCTATAGTTTTTTTTTTTATAAATTTTATAAAATGTTTGTCTATCTTACCATACACAATATATGAACCATTATATGAACCACATTCAGCAGCTTATAAGAAAAAGCAGAACATAAATATAAAGTAAGAAGGGAAACTCGTGAAAACCTGACAGCTTTAAGCGTGGAACAATCTCCCTATAACGTGCAAGAGCTTCCTCAAAACCATTACAACATCGGTGATTAGGATAAAAGCTGAATACATTTTGATCGTGCGTTGTTGCTACAAAAAATAGAAGACAATTAGTTAATTTTTCCATGGAATATATGTATTTTTTAATATCTTCTAAAAAAAGCAGAGACATAAATAGATACTAACAATCGCCAAATCCAAAACAAGGTATCAAATTATCTTCATCGAAAGGAGACAAAGTGCGACCGATGATAGAAATTGCTTGCTCATACGGATTAAGTTCGTTGCCAATTGTGTGAAGGCTTTTCCTGCCAAATGAATGCTTGCCTACAATAATTGAATGTGGCTTTAATATTCACTTTGGAAATTCATATTATTAACAGATACTTTCATATTTTCGAGAAAAAGAAACACCTGTCCACTCATTGCTCTTTGTGAAGTCAATACCAAGTATCAAATTTGATGATTCAAGACCAGCTTCTCTTAATGCAGAGATTACCTGAAAATTTTGGTGCCACTTCTGGTTACCATATTTGTTCCATTAAAACAAATTATAATTATGATAAATAGCATGCATATATCTTGGATAAAACCTAGGTATAGTTTATAGATGTTATCTTAGGTTCCCAATTACATTCAAATACATGACTTTATTGAAGTTAATTGTCCTTCGCAAAAAGAATATTATTTGTGTTGCATTGGTCAATGTAGCCATGTGTTCAAATTCAATTGGTGAACTTAAGGTACAACAACTAAAGAACTATATCTAAGTTTTTTCCCTATATATATATATATATATATAGCCAAGTCCCATGATTATCTATTTGAAAAAACACACGCAGCTGTTATTTAAAAAGGTAATTCCTCTACTGTACTTTTTCTTTATACATAGTTCTATATCTTTTCTATACTTAAAAAAATGTCACTTAAAATATCTAGCATTGTTCGTCTTGGAAGATAATGAAATTGCAAAATTTTTAAATTACTATATATATAATTGAACCAGAGGGAATCTCTTAATATGATGTACATTGTAATACTAATTTCATAACAGTTCCTTGGAAGATTTGAGTCTACAAAGTATTCATCATCATACAGGAGGCAAATCAAGGACTATATATTATGACTACAATCACTACGCATTGTCTTCACAAAATTTATTTACAGTCTTATCCAGGTTTTTGCCTGTTTTAACTTTCCAGAATTCCAGTTTTCTCTAGAAATATCTCCAGGCTCTAAATTACCTATTTAACATATAGTTGGACGTGCACCATGAAGATGGACCGTATGGCTATAATTATAGTTTCAACTGTATCATTACTAGATCTGTCATATATATTTCCTTTAGTAATGGGCTCGGGCACAATCATTCTTCCATTGATTCATATAAATAGAGTACCTACTAGGTAACTAGAGTACCATATACAGTACTTAAAAAAAAAAAAAATTGATAATTGATATTTGGGGGGACAGTCCTCATTGATATGGGACATACCATTTACTCTAAAGGTGCTTCAAAATAAAATTCTTGAAGACCTTATGATGTTTTTTCTTCCACCAATGTCTCAAGACTCAAACATATTCAAAGAATAGCAGTTCAACCATGCCAATGACCTCTAGCTAAAATGATACCTCCTCTTCATGTAAGAGCAAGGTGAAGAGTGAGGTCGTGGGTTCAAGAACCCTGTGTGCATGTGTAAGTCCAACCATACTAAATGAAGCAGTTCCCTATCACATTATAGAATCTATAGCCAAGCTTAACTAACTCATCAATCAAATGTTTGCAAGATATATGGACCATTCTAACAAATAGAACTTCCAAACAGTTCCAAAGCTCCCCATCCTTAAAGTATCATCCTGAAGCTCAGACCGATCCTATTTCCAGACAAAACCTACTTAAATTGGAAAGTGTCATCTTATGACAAAACAATTTTCCATTTCACTGGATAACACATAAGTTTCCCAGATTGCTTACAAATGTCTTTCACATCGACCATTCCAGCTATTATGCCATTAAAGCAGGGGTCTGATAGAACGCAAGAAATTATCAAGAGGATCAACTTCTTTGTACCAACTGTTTTGTAGCTTAGTTAGACTCATACACTCTCTTACTGAGAGCATACTTTCTTTTGAAAACTCTATCACATCACAGTATGTTCCTCCAGATGGAATCACTTCCTACCACCCAATGCTTAGACCATATATTCTAAAAAGAAAGATGACTAACAGAAGCCCGATTAGTGAAAGAGGATATTGCAAGAAATTAATGATTTCTTGTATTGGTGAAAGCATGGAACTGAAAATTGATCACCCCTCAGTGAAGTAATCTTAACTGATCAATCTCTAGTGTTATTGGTTAAAAGCAGATTAATTAGGGGTGAATAGTGATAGCATGATGATTACTAAATGCTTTTTAAATGCTAGTTGTGTAGACAAATGGACTAGATCCCGCAGACAAGGTTTGATTTCTCGTAAAACTCAAAGCAATCTCCCCTATATGGTAACCTCAACCAGGGAGAAAAACCTTCAGGCCTAGGTTTAGTAGAAGTAATCAGTTTAAGGCTTAGTAGGTTCAGGTTCAAAACACACAAGAAACAAGGAATGATTTTGGTTTTATGGTTTAAACCACTCCAACCTGAAACAAGTTGCATTCTGTTAATTACAACAGCAATTAAAATGAATGCAAAGGTGGACTCATTTGATGCTTTTGAGCTAACGCTTGGTTGGTTGTTGGCTTTAGTTTGGCAGTAGCCTCTTAGAAAACACCTTCATGTGCCTTCTAGATTTTTTTGAGAGAACAGGAGAAAGAAAAGGTGGACAGACTGGAGAAAATTCAAGAAGTGGGGTAGGGTCATTTAAAAAGAGTAATGCTCATGTTGTTTTTTATATCCAAATTACAAAATTAATTTCTTCTTTTAAGATAAATTTTGCACAAAAACATACAATGGAAAACTCTCATAGGTTTTACCTTATTAATCAAGAAAAGAAGAACCTATATGCATAATTCAGAAGATTTTCAGATGTAAATGGAATGTCAATATTGATGATAATTTAGATGACTGCTAACTTCCAAGATGATCATCGCCATTTTATTTGAATTGTATGGTCTCACTTCCTGATGCTCCATGCTGTTCAATTACTAAAGGGGCACCTTAAATGTCTAGTGAAAATAGATGAATAAAACATGAAAAACATTTTGCTAATAATGAACTGGCGTCCAGCAATATTTAATATTTAATGGCTTCACAAATCCAATCAGAGTCTAAGTAACAGTGAAAACCTGATCCAAAGAGGTGAAATTATCGGCTATATATGAAGTGTGTGGCTGATGTTGATGGTGTGCATCCATTGAACTTCCTGCATAAGAAGGTGGATAATGCTGAAAAGCATTGGGAGGATCATCGGATGTTGATTCCCCATTTCCCATATGTTGATTATCACCTACCAATTTCAAGAAAAATATACCTCAACATAGTGTGCAAATCATAATTTTGTTTCAAATCATTCCATTCTTAAATAAAATCAGAAAATACAAAAAAAGAAAAGAAAAGGAAAATAACATTATCAATTGGAACAGATATGAGTTATGAGTAAAACCTTCTGTCATAAACTATCTTTCCTGTTATGATCTTAGTGTCCCACATGGATTAAATATAAGTTTAACTATGTGTTTATAAACTTTTGGGCACCCTCCCCTTGCAAGCTGGTTTTCAAAGGTGAGTTCTACCCCTGGGTTTGTAACAGTGAGTGTTTCTACCAAAAGAGAAAGGGCTACCATCGGGTTAGCGTCGCTAGAGTAAGCCATCATGGACGGTATGTAATGATCCTAGTGTCCCACATCTTAACCATGTGTTTATAAGCTCTTGGACATAAATCCTAGTGACCCACATGGATATAAGCTCTTGGGCAGTCTCCCCTTGCAAGCCCCTTTTCAAGGGTGACTTTTACCCCTGCATTCCTCACTGAAGAGCTCCTCAACAGTAATGCATAGCAGCAACCTCGACAGCACTGGGAGTCAATAAATTAGACACAACAAAATTTACTGCTAGTCTTGGTTGGAGTTCTTAAGACAAGATTTACCTGGGTCCTATACATAAAATAAATATTGTGGCCCAAATTTAGACACATGAACCAAGCCAATAAGAATCAACCTGTAAGACTGAGGTGATAAACTTTGCATAGCTCAAAATGCCAAACGGAAATGGATAATTTATTTCAGAGAAACCATCCTCTAAATTTCTAAACAGAGTGCATAACAAATAACTTCTTTCATATTCAACTGCTCAATATTAGGATTCTTAAACAAGCATAGTTCTCCAACCATATAAGTGCAAACCCAGTAAAATAAATAGTAGCACTTGAAAGTTCTATGTTTTGCAATCAAAGAGAGCATTTGTTGATAGACTAATGGAATATACAACATACATATATTAGAATTCTTGGTTTTCAATGGTAGTCCATGTCAAAATTGAAACAGAATACCAAAAGTTTGTTAATTTACCAGAAAATATATCTACACACCTTTCCATAATATCAAATTCAAGATACCTACAATTTCAAAAAGAACAGAAAAGGCACAACAGAGTCCATATATCTAGTTTTGATTGAAATTCATTGTAGTCAAACCAAGAAGACTATAATAATAATAAGAAGAAGAAGAATAAGAATAAATGAAATTACAAAGCTAAAATATGAAAAGAGAAACAGAGAGGGAGAGAGAGTCTGATTACCTGTAATACTAAAAATGAAGATGAAGAAGAAAAGAGATTCAAAGTTATTCACAGTTTTGTACAGCTAGATAGAACTAGTTCTTTATAAATAAATAAAAAAAGGTGACTTTTTGGCGTTGACGTTGCTCGTGTTGGAAAAATTGCTTACTTTTATGCTGTCCATCGTGGATTTGGCTTGGGATTATTTTTATTGGTGTGTTGGGCTGGCTGTTGTGCTGTGTTCTATTCATATTATAGCGTGCGTGCGCAAGCCATTTGGACTTTCAACTCTGTCCAGCCATACCCATAATCTAATCTTTTAATGGCAAAAGCATCCACTATTTTCACGTGGGTTGTCATGACTCCCATGTGCTCATAGGCATAGCGAACTTTTTTGTTTTTTTTTTTGTTTTTGTTTTGGTTAAAGCCCATAGCGAACTTCGCAATTACTGTGACGTGTTGAGTGGTTTCGGCCGCTTGAACTTGAAGGGACCCATTACCTTTTGGGTTAATTGCATTTCACCTCTCTCTCTCATTAGTCATTACACACACACACACACACACACACACACACACAAACATTTCCCCATTTCACTATGGGTTGCACTTAAATCCCGAAAATTTTAAAATCGACCAATGTCCTAAATAATTGGAAACTATCAAATTATCCACTGTTTTTAATAAATTCGGTTAAATTCAATTTTTTTTTCTTTTAATAGTAAGGGGTAATTTGCTAATTTTTAATACTTATGAAATGATGGATATTGCTCGATTTTAAATTCTAGAATAGATTGAAGTGTACCTCATACTTAATTAATTGAAATTTTTTTTTATATAATTTTTTTTTATAAAAGTTAGTGATTTTATATATTAGAATGCCCAATAATCTCTTCATAAGCATAAAGATACCAATTTTTCTAAATAGATCAAACTGAGTTAAAAAAAAAATGTTAAGAATTATCAGGATCAAATGCCCAATTTTTATATATATATATATAAAAAAAACAAATACATCTTGAACCCGATTTCTTAATTTGAAGAGTGAGAATAATCACAAAATATGTGAATCATTATCTTAGTTCCTAAAGAGGAAGAATAATTAGCAAAAGTATGACAACAATTCTAAAGATCATCATTTAAAGAAAAAAAAAATACACTTCATAAAACATTTTCAATTCATAACCTAATTATAACTATGAAATCTCACTAATTAACAAATCAAAACCCCCAAAAGAGTCCAAATACCTTTACAACTCGGCCGTGTCTATCTTCAAAACCATTCAGCAAATACTCTATGATTTAACCCTATGAATTCCGATGGTGGTGATTGCTCAAAAATTCAGCATCCTTGGAAACAAAGGGCATCCATGTTTTTTACCGCTATCCCTCTCTTTCATCCCCTTTCTCTGAGCTCACCTCCTTTGAAACTGTCAACAACGTATATGGCCTTTTCTGGTTTGAATCAACGACTCCCCCCCCCACAAAAACAGTGATCATGACTAGGACCTATTATCAAATACTCCTTAATTATTAGGTACATTTCAATCCTTCCTTAAACTTTAAAACCGAGTAATGTTTCCTATTGTATTGAAAGTAAGCAAATTATTCCATGTTGTTTAAAAAATTTTGGAATTTTAGCAAAATTTAGTAATGGCAGGAGGTAATTTACCTATTTTAAAAAGTTTAAGGAGGACATTGATCGATTTTAAAGTTTAAAAGGTGGATTGAAATGGACGAAATAATTGAGGAAAAAGTGAAATTAACCCTCATCTTTTTTACACAGTACCTAGTAGGATTTATTTTGTTTAATTGTTATTTGCCCTTAAACTATGAAGTATTTAGTGGACACATTTAACATAAAAATTCATAGAACTGACCAGTTTAATTGTTATCTTGGGGCTGACTTAGCTTTATTTTCAAAATTGGACAATTAGTAGATAAAAGCAACATTTGACTTTAGCCACAGAGGGATGGATTAAAAAAAAAAAAAAACAAATTATAGAACTGACCACTTCATAGTAGGACACAAACAATTTGACTTTTAACAGCCTTAGAAGGGAGGAAGGTGGTTAGGATGCATTAAGCTGCGTTTGGTTCACTGTGATGTTACATTATACCGTAATCTTACATTATTGCAATCTTACATTAATGTAATCTTAATACAAGAATACAACATTACATTATTTAGGAAGATGATGAGATTAAAGTGATATGATATATTTTGTAATTTTAGATTATGGCAACATTAGAAAAATAAAATAAACCAAAAATCTTAATATCATATCATCATAATGTGCATCACATCAAGGGCTTATCATAGCGAACCCAACGCCCTCTAAGAGTTCAAAAGTCTCTTGTTTTTTTACTTTTTATCTCAGTTTTTTAATAAATAATCTAACTTTTACCTTAAGTTTTAGTTTTTTGTCACACATTTAAAATAAAAATTACCAAAATTTATATATTTTGATAAACACTATGTCTTGGATTATTTTGATAAAAATATTAAATTTTATTAAATTTTCTTTTACCATAATTGTTACGTTGATGGCTATATGAGTTTCTTTTTTACACAACTGAAATTTAAATATAATGCTAATAAATTCAAATAATTGTCAGTTTTATTCTCTTTATGACAAACTTTATTTTTGAAAATAAAAACCTTCTATTATGAGTTGGCTGATATAAATACTATTGACTAAATGAATGTTAGTGGCTTAATGTATATGGCAATAGTTCCTTACCAAATACATTAAAACTTTTCCTTTCAAATGTCAATTTGCCATGTAAGTTTAGTCATATGATATATGAAAAGAAGCTACGGCATTAATGTCATTGAACTTATTCTGACCACAAAGCAATGCTATAAAGTTTCCCACTTAACTAAAAATATGTATATGTATATATATATATATATATATATATATATATTAGGCAAGCTCTCAAATTAAGTTGGCTCTATATTTCACCTCGGCTGACCACGACCAATATATATATATATATTGGTAGAAATAGGTCTCATTTACTTATAACAAAAGTTCATACAACAACATAATTATCCGACTTTCGGGCACATAGTCTACTACTCCTAAGGCCGGCCAAATCCCTTACTAAGCAGTGGTATACAAAACTGGGATAGTTATTATAGACAGCCAGAAGATGTTGTCGGTGGGTTCCCTATTTCGCTAGGGCATCCGTGCATTCATTTGCTTCACGATATATATGGCGTGCTTGCACCTCCCACACTTGCCCCATAAGGCTCCTGCAATCACATAATAAAGACAACACATCAGGAGTGTAAATAGAATTTGTATCAGTTAACTAAGATAAAATTGTTACAAAATAAATCCCAATTCCAAAGCTAACAGGAGACCCTGCCTAACTGCTTCCAACTTTGCCATATTGTTAGTTGCTATACCCATATTTAGAGAGAATCCTGATATCCATAAGCCTAAGCTATCACGCAGTAGTCCCCCTACGCAGGCCATCCCTGGGTTACCTATGGAACTACCATCTGTATTTAGCTTAATATAGGGTTCATTTGGTGCAACTCATCTAATAATTTGCAGTGTCCTAACTTGAACTGGTCTATCAGAACTAGCTAAGAAAAAATATTCTGTTGCTGCTTGTACTGTTGTGTAGACTTGGCTATGCTGGGATCGAGATTGGTTCTTTAAAATTCATTCATTTTTGGCTAACTATAAATTCCAACATAGGAAGGGAAAATATATTTTCCAAGGGAGTTGCTAGTGTAGAATTACATTATCTGCAGTAGCATTGCTTTGCAGCCAAGCTTGTAAGGGCATGTGAAAAAAGGAAAGTGGCAGGATCCCTGGGGATTGATCCCAAACCTCCTTATCCTAGGGGCAATCACGTAATATATGAATTGTTGTTTCCATATTGTTGCATCTAGGACATTGTTCATTAATATTTAGGCGAGAAAAGGCTAAATACTGCCTTGTGGGAACCCGATTACACATGGTTTTCCAAAGGAATAGTTGGATCTTTTTAGGGCAATGTAATTTCCATATCCAGTTCCACAACTATTTATCTAGAGGCACTTGTTTTTGTTAGTATAAAATTTTGATGCCGAACTAAAAGAAGAAAATACCATTATTATGGGGCCATACAAAGGAATCTGGGAGCCTGGTAATCCGTGCCACTGGAATACCTCTAATAAGTTGCTCAAGTTGTGTTGGGAGAGGAACATGGAGAGAGTTGAAAGTCCAAGTATGATTATTTCGCAATGAGCTAACTCGGCGGTTTTGTGCATTTTGCATTAACGGTCCTGCAATGCGACTCTGAAGGGTGCCCCCAGGGATCTAGTGGTCATCCCATACCCTGATAGTTTGCCCATCCCCTACTATCTATTTCTTACCATTTCCTAACCATTGTATTCCGTCAAATAGGGCTTTCCAAATATAAGACCCTTTAGGGGTTTTGGCACTCTCCAATAGGCTTGTACGTGTGAAATATTTGGCTTTTAAGACTTGGGCCTAGAGCATATTGGGCTTATGATACAAGCGCCAGGCCTAGTTTATAAGGATTGCCTGATTTCTATGTCGGATCGATTGTATCCCCAAACCCCCTGTGTCCTTCGAAAGGGTTATTGTGTCCCAACTAACCGTATGACTGCTCCGCTGCTGGTTTGTATCTCCCTATAAGAATTGGCAAGTTAATTTGTCTAATTGCTGACTAACTTTTTGAGGAAGCAGCGTTGTTTGCATGACATAGATGGGGATGGAAGCTGTCGAAGATTTAACTAGTGTGGCATGACCAGCCATTGAAAGATATTTGGCCTATCGTTCTTCAATTTTCTTTTGAATTTTGTCAACTAAATATTGGTATGCCCTGGTCGTTCGGTGGTGGTGAAAATAGGGGTCCCTAATAGGTGCCTAGATGCTCCGTGGTTGGAATGCCAAATATTCCTACCCCCTGATCTTTTGTTCGTCAAGGGGTGTTAGGTGAAAACCATATTCAGGATTTGTGATTACTCATGATTTGGCCCAAACAATGGCAAAATTTCTGTAAGATTCGACTCAAGTAATGATCAAAACTTTTTTATGTATACAACCATACTTTCTACACAATATAATTTTGGGTAAAAGAAAAGTACTATTGAGAGCTTCCTATCCTACAAGCAGTGTAAACTTGAAGGATAATCAACAAAGGTGGCTGGGTTGTTGTATCCTGGGAGTGGCACGTATAATGTTTAGTTAACTACACCAGAAACCCTGTAAACACGTGTGTCGTCTCAAGACAGTGACTTGGTCCACACCTTAACCCCGCCATCTAAAACATATATGAATTGATGGTAATTTGCTTCTAATGTCATGAGATTAATTTGAAGCATCATCAAGGTAATATCTGTCCACTATTCTCTAATTTTATGGGGAAATTATTGAGTACTCCCGGAGTACCATAAATGCATACTCCCCCCCTCTCACATAATTGTGGGTCCCACTAATTAAATTCATAGTGGGACTCACAATTCATGTGAGAAGAGGGAGTATGCATTTATGGTACTCCAGGAGTACTCACTAATTTTCCAATTTTATGGTAAATCTAATTTATGTGAATTTTAATCATTTATATGATATGTTGAATATAATGAAATTCAATTTATTTTTCAATTATTGTTCATAGGAACAACACTATGCAAATAAACTACCAAAAATAAGCTCCTAGTCTGTTTGGCTGTAGCTTATTTTCAAAAGCTAAATGCACTCTAAATCTAATTGGACTAAAGACATGACCCACGAATTAGATTGGATTGGGTGTGATTTTAGTAGGCATTAGTGCCATTGTTTATAGATAGTCATGTAACTGTGTAAATATACACAGTTACTACAGTAAAAATGTAAATCTATAATGTTTTAGATGGACTGATGTGAGATGTTTTTGAAGAAAAACGTATAAAATTGTCAACTTTTTATATTTTGCAAAGACTAGTGTGATTGCTTAAAGTGGTTGAATAGGGCTGTTAGACTTTCAATTGGTCATTGTAAGGTAAGGCAAATTCACGATCAACTGAATTGAGCTGCCTTAATGTCTGATGTATAATAATAATAATAATAATAACTAGTCGCTAACCTATGCTATGTACGGGAACCTATCTATTTGTGAGGTAGACTAAAATAATTTTATAGAATCTTAAATTGATTAAGAAACTACACCATTGCATAATTTGCTTTTGTATGACTTCAATTTGTGTTACAATTTAATGAAGAAGCCATTGCTTGAATGTGCAATGGTTTACAAAAAATTTGTCAGACAGTTTCAGATACTGCAAAAAAATAATTCAAAAATTCAGATATTAAAACTTTTAAAAGAAAAAAAATATATTAAAGAATCAGATAATTCACTGTTTAGAAATTATTGAAACAAAACAAAATATATATGACTAAACAATAGAAAAATAAGAGAAAGATGGGTTACATTCAAAAGAATAATCCATGACTATAACTATTGAAATGAATCAAAAGATTTAGAGCCTACAAATTATAGATTATATATATATATATATATAATTATATATCTTTTTTGGCATTTTGGAAGTTTTAACATTTGAATTTGTGTAGTGCGGAAACCATTCGGCAGCACGCTTATTAGTTCATAAGCTCATATGAGCGAGGTACTATTGGCCCACGATGTAGAAGGATATCCAGTCCTATGTAAGAGCATGCGACAAATGCCAATGATTTAGCAATATCATACGGTAG
This sequence comes from Quercus ilex subsp. ballota, assembly GCA_032727855.1. Lineage (NCBI taxonomy): Eukaryota > Viridiplantae > Streptophyta > Magnoliopsida > Fagales > Fagaceae > Quercus > Quercus ilex. The sequence continues at coordinate 41,837,289 of CM064917.1, forward strand.
CCGTTGGAACAGCTGACCCCAATGAGTGCTCCTTAGCCGTTTGCTCAGTGGGGGCTTGACATAATGATACCCTTCCCCACGACAATACGGTAACTCAAGTTCCTCGTCGTGAGGATTGACTACTTTACTAAGTGGGTTGGGGCAGAACCCTTAGCCACCATTACGAAGAAGAATGTCCGAGGCTTCATCTAGAAAAACATCATTTGTCTCTTCGATATCCCTAGAGTCTTCATCTCGGACAATGGCAAACAATTTGACAACAACGCATTTAGAGACTTCTGCCAACAGTTGGGAATAAAAAACCACTATTCATCACCTGCCCACCCACAAGCCAAGGGTCAAGTAGAAGTTACAAATCGATCCTTGCTTAAGATGATCAAGACTCAGCTTGAGGGGGCAAAGGGGATATGGCCGGACGAACTACCAAATGTATTATGGGCATATCGGACAACGACTCGCACACCTACAGGGGAAACACCCTTCTACCTTGCATTCGGAGGTGAAGCTGTCATCCCGGCAGAAATTGGGTTAACCAGCAATAGGTTGGCCCACCATGACGAGCGTAGGAACGAAGAGGGAATGCAACTACAATTGGACCTTCTAGATGAAGATAGGACGATGGTTGAACAAAGGATCACGTGTTATCAAGACCTAATGGAAAAGCACTACAATACCAAGGTTAAACCTTGACACTTTCAGGTCAGGGACCTAGTTTTATGAAAGGTGACGACAGCTACCAAAGACCCCACACAGGGCAGTTAGGCTCCAACTAGGAAGGACCCTACAAAATTGATTTCCATATAAATGGGACCTACCACCTAAAGACCCTGGACAGACAGAGACTCCACCACCCATAGAACATCGAGCACCTACGTAGATACTACTAGTAGTGGATGACTACAAACTCTGTTATTTCTTTTCTTTTCTTTATGTTGTTAAAGTAAGATATTAAGTTTTTCGATTATTGAAATAAGACTCTTGAGGATTATTAGACACATTATCTACATTTTTCTACATTATTCGTACTTTTTAAAGATCTATCCTTTAATAGATTGTCCACAAAAATTTTAAGTCCTACCTACGGGGTGAATGGATGACCAAGGATACCGACGGGTACCTGGTCACAAAAACATAAGTCCTACCTACGGGATGGATGGATGACCAAGGATACCGACGGGTACCTGGTCATAAAAAATTACTAAGTCCTACTTACAGGATGGATAGATGAACAAGGATACTGACGGGTACCTGATCACAAAAAACTTGAGTCCCACCTATAAAGTGGATAGATACCAACGTGTACTCGGTAACATAAAACCTGAGTCCTACCTAAAGGATGGACGGACACCAACGAGTACCTTGGTTTTGAAATTTATCGAGTCCTACCTTGGGGGGAACGAATCCTTAAGGACACTGATAGGTGTCTGGGTCCAAAAGATTACTAAGTCCTACCCACAGGCCTAAATTACTTTATGTCCTAAGGAACACATGGTATTACCTACGAGGTGGACGAATGTAAAAAGAATATATAATGCCAATGGGTAAGCAAACTGAAGCTCGAAAATGTGTTGAAAACACAAGAGCTATTTAGACCCCCAAATTAAAGTTATGGCTCGATTGATTTTACACTAACTTAAAACTAAGTGCGGAATAGTGTAAATGTGAGTGGATAAACAAACAAGTTACTCTAATCCATAAACTTAACAACAATACAGTAAAATGGAATGTAAAAGAGTAGGGAAGAAAGATACAAACACAAGATAACACGCCGATGTGTTATCGAAGAGGAAATCAAAGAACTCGGCGAAAAAGCTCTCCGCCACCCTTCAAGTGGTAATCGATCCACTAGACAATCAGTTAGGATACATAGGTTAGCAAGAGACCCTCCAAGCCTAATCTACCCGATGTACCTAAGCCCTCCAAGCTCCTACTCCAACAAGGTTTCTTGGAACCGTGTCTTGTTTAGCTCTCCGGATCTCGCAACAAGCTCCATGTTGCATTTGCCATCCTTGGCTTCTTCCAATGCTTCCTAGTAGCACCAAAACCTCACTTAACACTCTGAAAGGGTGTGGTAAGTGTTTGGGCTATCAACCTCTCAATGGTATGGAAATGGAGCGGTAGGAGTTGAGGAAATTCCACAAGCAAATGTGTAGAGGGTTGTGGGTATAACAATCTCTAACTCTCAAGGTGTTTGGCTAGGGTTTTCTCTCAGAAGCACACCTCAACATTTGTAGGTAATGTGGGTGTATATAGTGTTGGTACAGAAAGTGTGTATCATCTAGTATAGCTTGGCAAAACAGAATGTCTCGCGAGTGTCTCATGGGAAGGCCTTACCTACGAGCTACTCATAAAACACAACTGTCGCCATTTGTCTTGACTCTTCGCATTCCAGTCATGTGCATGGCACATGACTCACTTCGTGGGATGCTTAGTCGTGAGATACCCACGAGAAATCCTCAGTCTTCAATTGCTTGAGTTTTCACACACTCTCTCTCTATCACACAACCCTTACAATCAAATCCCACATTAAATACAAGGTACAAAAGATTGAATGAAATTACAATCAAATTTGGCACGGAATAAAAGCCAACAAAACACATAATTGTAAATTATAACTTTACAATCTCCCCCTTTGGCTATTTTGTGACAAAACCCCTAAAACAGACTCTAAACTTAAACGTGAGTTTGAGAACAATGGAAAAACTCACTCACACCTAATCTAGAAACTGTGAAGCACTTGTACAAATATACATGTAACCTGAAACACTTGCACACAAACAAAACTTTCATTAAGCTTATGACAAGTTGAACATAGGGTACGTACATGAGCAAGTAAAGTGCGATCAAGTTTGTAAACACTATAAAACATGTAAGCATATCTTGATCATACAAAAACAGTCATTAAAGAATGACTACAATGAACATTTAGCTAGTAAATGCTCATCCGGACACGCAATGCAATTAAGAACAATCCCACGGATCAATTGCATGTCCAACACTCAACCAATGTAAAATATACGAAGTATTTGCATCTGGGATACAAAATCCTACTAGGGTACAAGAGTGAGGTACTTAAGACATATTATCAATATCTTAAAAGTACAAAAAAAATGCTACAAAGCAGTAAGGTAAACAAAACTACTAAATATAGACTGAAAATAAGAACAGAGTATTAAAGCTTTAAACAAAAGCAGTAAAAACAATTATCCAAGAGTTATAAATGCTAAAGCAGTTTAAACCAAAACATAAATAAAGCTAAACTGCTTGAATAAACCAAAGTTTCTACACCTAAACTATGTCTATGCTCTGCTCCCCCTCAAAATTTTCTCCCTCTTTTTGACCGGAATGGCCAAAGAGGCTAGAATTGATCAAACTCTGAATCTGATCCCTGCGAGACAGATAAATCATCGATCTGTGAGGATAAAGCAGTGATTTGGCCCTGAATATAGGCAAATTGGTCCGCGGTGTGCTGCACATGTGAGTCAAGCACGGTAGACATCTGGTCCATTTTAGCTAGGAGGTGATCAAGTTTGTCTAAGCCTCGTGCTAGTGCTGAAGATGATGGCTGAGCTAAAGAGTCTAGAGCAGAAGTGAATCTATCAATCTCTTCCTCTGTATCACCATCCTCATCCTCAACAGATCCCGTGGTATCGTATGCACACCTGTTTTGGAGCCTTTGATGTGAGTTGTGCTCCTAGTCACTGTGTGTGCATCAATAGGATAGTCCCTCTGAACCACTATCAGACCACTGGGGAGTTTGAGCCTTGTCTTTGCAATTAGGCCCATAATCAGGAGGGAAAAGGCAAAACTGTTTTGGAATTTTGCTTCTTAATGCTCTTCTTCAACAGATGGAAGATGTGTCCACATATATCAATCTCCTTGTGAGTAAAGAGACCGTACAAAAATTTTGTCCTTGGAGTAGACAAAATAGTCAAGTTGGTGACCGAATACAGATTATGGATCATCATATAGGCTAGAGTCCTCATCTCTGGACTAAATGGGATTGTGTTCATGGAGGTTTTTTAGAAGTACCACCAAGTATCTTCACCATCTCCTCAGTAGAGGCCAAACGATCCTCATATTGCATTGTAATTAGCTGTGAGGGAGGACGAACTTCCAAGAACTCCTGAATGCTATCCCTAGTGATGACAAATTCTTTGTGCCTTACTCAGCAGTTTATATTATCTCCCTCAACACTAGCATTGGAGAAGAACTCTTTAATAATCTCTGAGTACACAACTCTAGTCGGGTTCAAGAGCTTTGTCCATGTCCTGTCCTTGAACACTTTAGGTATGAAAGTGTCCTCAAGTGATTCCATTTGTACGACCTTTTCCATGATGATCGTTTTATCCTTATAGCAGTCATTATACTTCATATTAGCCTTAGCAGACCTGAAGTTATTAGAATCAGTGTGTGCATGTTTGGAGGATGATCTCTTAGTAGCTGCATGCTTAGTAGGAGACATCTGCACAAATGAACACAGAACAGAAAAGAAACATGTGCACAAACACAAAATAGAACACAAAAGTTGATTAGATTCAAGTTAGTCCAAAACAGAGGTAAAACAACCTAAAACAGAGTACAAGAAACTCAAAATAACATGCTAAAAGAGATAAAGCATGTAAAAATAAACACAATGCATGAAAATAAGTGACTGTGCATGTGTGTGCATGTGCTAATGCATGTGTGTGCAGCATGAGATGCATGAGGTGTGCCTAGAGGGGCCTAGTGTGTGCATGGCATGGCATGGCATTGAGGCACAAAATGGGCAAAGTGTGTAAAACACACAAATACTGACCAAAACATGGTAAACATAATCAATCAAAAGGAAACCCAAGTATTGGAACTCAGTTGAGTCCAATTCAACACAAGAAATGTCACTAGGACATTCTGTCAAACATTTAACATGCAACAGTGCACTACTACGATGAACAATGCATGAACATGGTGAAAACTTGCCTCAATACATGCTAAATTTGCCACATGGGGCCAACACAGATGCACAAAGATCAAATGGGACTTAGACCAATCAAAGTTTTGAAAAAAAAATTCCACAAAATTGAGAAACCCAACCCATTTTCGAAAAATCCCCAAATTTTAAAACCCTAAGCTAAAATCTGCAAAATTTAAGAAAAAATGAAAGCAATGTTTAGAAAAACATACCTTGAAGTGATTTTGCAGAGATTTTTGCTTGAAAATGATGGGGTTCGAGTGAAAAATGATTTTGGGTTGAGAGGGGTTCGAAGAAAGGTAGTGTGAGGGAAATAAAGAGGTTTTGAAAAACTGTCACATCTGCTACATAAAAACTGGAAACACACATTTTTTGCGGGTTAGACAGTCGAGAAACAGTTGTGAGAATGGCCACTGAAGCACAAAAGCTTTCGCTAGAAGCTTTTAGTCGCGAATAAGTTGCGAGACAGTCGTGATAGCCTCTGTATGAAGTGAAAAAAATTCTAGTTTTTGCCTAAAAACATTTCACGAGAAGTGTTTAGTCGCGAAATACTCACGAGGCAGTAGCAAGAGTCCTTGTGAAAATGTGACTTTTTAATTTCCCTTAAGCACATTTCGCAGGAAGCTCTAAGTCGCGAGCTTCTCGCGAAACAACCTCTAAACTAGTTTTTTGAGAAAAACACAAAAATGCATTTTGAACAAAAACTAAAGACAAGAAAGTATAAAATCACTTTCAAAAACATATAAAACACTCAAAAATCTTTTTGGGTTTGATCAACAAGTACTTGAGCATACACATCACATTTGAACATGTACAATCACACAAATGAGATAAACATTAATTGAATCAAAGTCTTGTGTGTTGTGTGTGAGTATCAAATGTGGAATAGTCCTTAGACCAGAGTGAAACTTCAATGATCAATTCAATCAAGACATACACAACTGATACTAAGTCAAGTGGACTATCTTTATTATAGAAATAAGCATATATGACCTCCCACAAAATGATTACAAATCTTAGAAGCTTTTCATTTGGCTTCTGCATAAATCATAACATTTTATCCATTTTGGATAATACATCTCTTTTTGAGATCGGTGCTTGAAATTTTTGATATTTCAACATTGAGAATTAGCCTTTGGCTTTTTGAGCACCAAACATTTCAATACAAAAGTCGCTTTCCCTTTTTCCTAGTCAAATACTAGTATGTACGACAGGTTTTTGCAGCTTATTATCTCTTTTCATTTGGAGATTTATATTTGGTGAGCTCTATTGCAAAAAAAAAATTATAAATAAAAATAAATAAATAAATAAAGTGGGAAGAGATATTAGCACAAGTCTATGCAAGTATCAAGACCATCAAGACTATTGATCAATCATTCATAACAAGCTTGAAGATTTATTTACAAAAATCACACATAGTTTTCAAGATTTCTTCCACACAGATATATGTGCATACATAACAAGCTAAGCTCGTAAATGCACTATGCCATAAGTACAAAGGTACTAGGCCAAACTCACATGTGATATACACAACACAAGCGATCAAACTTTTTTGAAGATTTTTCTATTTTTATGGGTTTTTGAATTTTTTGAACACACTTAAAAACAAACCAAATAAAGTAAGATCAACAAAAATAGGTACAGACCAAAACATGTAAAAGAAACATGCTTTAAACCAGAAGCAATTGACTCAAAGTGAATTATGCATGTCGTAATATATGAACATATGCCCCTAAACATCAGAAGTATTAATGCATGGGCGTGTTGTAATGCTTATGCATAAGTACCCCTCTTCATCCACACGACACGTGCGTTTGGTGTGATATCCCTATAGGATTGGGTACGAGTATTGTGGCCTTCAAACCTTTTGGAGAATCTTGCCAAACAGGTGGTGAATGCATCAGTCATTTTCATCATATCCATCACACTGGAATCACCATCTCGACCTTTTGATTGCTCAACAGCCTAATTCTGTTTGTCATTTCTTGGTCCTCTTGACCTTTGATCACTTGCATTCTTCAATGCCCTCAGCTTATGACAATTTGGTTTGGTGTGTCCTTGAAATCCACAGTGATGACAGAAATGTTGAATTCTCGGACCTCTTTATAATTTTGGAAGTGATTTCCCTTTCGCTTCAGACCTAACCACTGATTGGTTACGAGGCTTATTCAACACCTATTGGTCAGCCACATTTCTATTCTTCTCCAGCTTTACTTTCTCAGCCTTTGTGGTAGCTACAATTGGCTCTTTGGCTTTCACAAACTTTACTTCCTTGGTTACATTGACAGCTGAACTACTTTCTCCAGTAAATCGCAATCCGGTTTTGTTGGTGAAATGTTTTTGATGAGAGAGGATTTCATCAAGCTTCTTGGAAGAGACTTGCCCTACTTTTGCATTGGCTTGAATCACCTCAAGCTTAAGGAATTTTATCTTTGAGTAGGCTTCGGTCAGCTCTCCATTCAGCATCTCTATTTCACATTTGGCCTCCTTATATCGCACTAGGAGACTTCTATAGTCCTCTTCTGCCTTCTTCATCTTTTTAATGGCTGCCTTGGCCACCCTTGTAATTCTCTTGACTTCTCAAGTAGGGAATTGTAGTTTTCTTGAAGTCCCGCTGCATTTTCATCTTCTTCAACATTAGATTCTTCTACTACTCCCATTGACTCCACTTCACTATGTTCATCGAGCTCTTCCACTAGCAAACTCAAGTCCTCCGAGGACTCAACATGAGCAATAGTCATAAAAGCGAGTAATTCCCTTCTCCATCATAGCTCTCTTCCGAATCTGAATTGGAGGAATTTGACTCACTAAGTGTTGTGGCATACACCTTGCCCTTCCTTCTTAGATAGTTGGGACACTCATTCTTGAGATGTCCATGGCCATTGCATTCATAACACACAATGCCTTGAGGAGATTGAGAGTCCTTCTCGTCTTTCTTCTTAAACTCCTTCCTATCACCTTTGGAGGATGAAAACTTCCCTATGCTGAACAGTTTCCCACTGTTCTTCATCTTCAGAAATTTTCGGAAGTTCTTTGCAATAAATGCTACCTCCTTCTCTACTCCATCTTCTTCGAAGGAATCATCCATTCTTTCGGTGATGGTTTTAAGTGCAAGAGATTTACTCGACTTATGAGAAGGCAGTCCCAGCTCATATGTTTGGAGAGATCCAATGAGCTCTTGGAATTTGATCTCATCCAAATCTTTACTTTCCTCTATAGCTGTGACTTTTGCTTGGAAGCTCTCCGGCAATGATCGAAGGATTTTCCTCACTATCTTTGAGTCCTCTGTCTTCTCACCCAAGTTGAACTTGCCAATGACCACCTTATTCAGCTTGCTATAGAAAGGGTCAAATGACTCGTCCTCACTCATTTTCAGTTCCTCAAACCGAGTGGTCAGCATCTGCAACTTAGCGTCTTTCACTTTCTTCGTTCCTTCATATGTGGTATCCAATATCTGCCATCCCTCCTTGGCAATAGAAATGTGAGATATCCTGTGAAACTCATCTAAAGATACACCACAGAGAATAGCGTTAAGTGCTTTGCTATTTGCATTAGACGCCGCAAGGGTTGCCTTATCCCACGTGGATTTGGTAGCCTTCAGCCTGGTCCATCCAATATCCACCGCATCCTAAACGGTTTCATCCATTGAACACAAAAATGCCTTCATCCTGACTTTTCAAAAGGAATAGTTGCTACCATCAAAATATGGTGGCATATTTAAAGATTGAGACTGGTCAATCTCAATACGGGGTCAAGGATCGCACTAAGGTATTTAAACCACAAAGAGTGCACCCGCTCTGATACCAATTAAAAGCTCGAAAATGTGTTGAAAACACAAGAGCTATTTAGACCCTCCAATTAAAGTTACGGTTCGATTGATTTTACACTAACTTAAAACTAAGTGCAAAATAGTGTAAATACGAGTGGATAAACAAACAAGCTACTCTAATCCATAAACTTAACAACACAGCAGTAAAATAGAATATAAAAGAGTAGGGAAGAAAGATGCAAACATAAGATAACACGCCGATGTGTTATCGAGGAGGAAACCGAAGAACTCGGCGAAAAACCTCTCCGCTGCCCTTTAAGCAATAATCGATCTACTAGACAATCAGTTGGGATACATGGGTTAGCAAGAGACCCTCCAAGCCCAATCTACCTAATGTACCTAAGTCCTCCAAGCTCCTACTTCAACAAGGCTTCTCGGAACTGTGTCTTGTCTAGCTCTCCGGATCCCGCAACAAGCTCCATGTTGCATCTTCCATCCTTGGCTTCTTCCAATGCTTCCCAGTAACACCAAAACCTCACTTGAGACTCTGAAATGGTGTGGTAAGTGTTTGGGTTATCAACCTCTCAATGGTATGGAAATGGAGAGGTAAGAGTTGAGGAAATTCCACAAGCAAATGTGTAGAGGATTGTGGGTATAACAATCTCTAACTCTCAAGGTGTTTGGATAGGGTTTTCTCTCAGAAGCACTCCTCAACATTTGTGAGTAATGTAGGTATATATAGTGTGGATATAGAAAGTGTGTATCAGATAGTACAGCCTAGCAAAACAGAATGTCTTGCGAGTGTCTCGCGGGAAGGCCTTACCCGTGAGCTACTCGCGAAACACAGTTGTCGCCATCTGTCTTGACTCTTTAATTTCCAGTCATGTGCAGGGCACATGGCTCACTTCCCGGGATGCTTAATCGCGAGATACCCACGAGAACTCCTCAGTCTTCAATTGCTTGAGTTTTCACACACTCTGTCTCTATCACACAACCCTTATAATCAAATCCCACATTAAATATAGGGTACAAAAGATTGAATGAAATTACAATCAAATTTGGTACGGAATAAAAGCCAACAAAACATATAGTTGTAAATTACAACTTTACACAAACACAAAAGCATAGTCAAGTCTTTACAATGGATAAAACAACAATAAATATAAACCTGACAAACCTGATGGGGATAAACATTTATACATAAAACCTAAAATAGGGCCCTTCATTGTCTCAAAATTATTCTTACAAAATGTCAAAGTAAAAGTAAAAAAGAAAAAGAAAAAAGGGCGCAGCGCTAAGACGGAGGAACATTAGGAGAAGGCTAATCTTGAGGAGCAGACGGACCCTTAAGGGCAGACGAATTGTAGGGAGTAGTCGGACCATTAGGAACGGTTTGGCCCCCAGGAGCGTTCTGGTCAACGGCCTCAACGTCGGCAGGCTTCTTCACCTCTTCCTCAACCATGTGAATGGAGCCGTCAATGTGAAGGAGCTGTCAGCTTTGTCTATGACAGCTTCGGCACCACTAAAAGTCAGCAGGATGGTGTCTTCAATGACTACCTGAGACAGGTCCAGGTGAGGGTAAAGGGCGGCCACCTGCTTAAGGTAGTCGTTGAAGCCATCACCATAGAAGCTGCCACACTCATCATAGTACAGTTGAAAGGTCCGAAACCCCACCACAATGTCGGCCTTGACTTGCTCCATTTGCTCGCGAAGGGTAGCTAACTCCGTCATCAAATTGGTGTTCGCTTTAGTGAAATCTTCAGAGCAATGGGTCTCCTTCTCTAGCAAGGCAATCTTCGCCATTAGCTCAACGTTGAGAATACAAGAAGCTTCCTTGTATTGCTCTAGCTGCTTCACTTTGTATTCCAGGTGCTTGCACTGCCAACGGACCACCCCTTCCTTGGCCTCATATGTGTCTTGGAGAGTCTTCATCCTCACCATTGCCTACTAGAAGATGACAGTTATAATAGGGGAAAATAAAAGAAAAAAGAAAAGTAAACTTGATGGATATTTACCTTTGCTAGGTCGAAAAGGCCAGAAACCCCCAGGTCCTCAGTGGCATGCTCACCACATTCGTCCAAGTCCGTGTCCTTGATGATTGAGTTCACCATCTCAATGACATATGCTCTGTGGTTTACCAGTCTTTAAACGGGGCTAGAGACGATGGGACCATGGGCCGGCATGAGGCCCTTACCGGCGCCATGATGGGGGTAGTGGGGGAGATTTTTGCAGCTGATCCTTTTGGTTTTGCCTCAGCAGATTGACTCGTCGCCTTCTTGGTAGGACTGTCATCTTTGCCCGCGCCCTTCCTCTTGGGAGCAGCTTTGGAAGGGAGCGTTGCCTTAGGAGCAGAAGCCGACGCTTCCCTTTGCAACTAAAGGCGAGCAGTAGTGGACTTCTTCACTATGGCCCTCCGTCTACCAGCATCCATCTTTGAAAAAAAGATAACGAAAGAAATAAGGGAAACGAATGGGCTAGAATAGATTGTCAAAAAATGAGCAGACGGACGGAAGGGAATTTATGTTAACAAGCAAAAGTGTCTAACCGTCGGGCTTCAACCGTTGACTCTGGACCACAACAAAAAGCGTAAAGGGTGTCAAGTGTAACCAAATCCTTCCACTTTCTCTTCTTAAGCGGAATTGCCCAAACTCACCTGAGAAAACTCTCATGTTCTTCACTTATTTCCAAACAAACTTAAGTTGAAAACAAATCAAAGGTAGTAGGTCAATTACATAATCAAAACTGACGGGATAAAAGAAAATAGACGCCGACTCACCAGACTCGATTAAAACACCCTAAGCATTATCAAACCCATCAGGCATACTATCCCACTCTTCAGGTATACATACCTAGTCCGTACCTTGTACAGAGAAATACATATTCTTCCAATTCCTATTAGAGTCGGGCATGTCTGACACCAACCTAAGCAACGGTTTCCTAGCTAGAAAGTGATAAATACCGTTGGATGAGTGTATCTACTGAGGCTTATAGCAGTAGAAAAACTCGTTAGGAGTGAGGCGATGGTTGCCACCACTCAACTGGTCCCATATCACTTCGACCCTAATAAAGATACTCCATGTATTCGGAGTAATTTGGCTGACGGATAGGCCTAAATAGTTAGTGAGTTGACGGTGTAGCTCTATCAATGGCAACCTCAATCCAGCGGTGAATACCATCGTACATGCTGACGTCCACTGTCCTACCCGAGTAACACTTCTCAAACTTCCTTGGCAACTGTAGGGGGATGACGGTTGCGAAGATTGTTGAAAACCTTCAAGGACATGGTTGGGTAGAAGTCATTCACCGTCCATATTAAGGGAAGGATGAAGGGTCTATGACCGCCTTCGTCTACTTGGCCTATAGCCCCGTCACCTTCCCCATGATCTTTTCCCTCATCACCATCACCTTCTTCTTCACCCTCACCCTTTTCCTCTTCCTCATCCCCCTTCATCCCCTTCGTATTCCTCATCTTCCTCCTCAGCAAGAGAACGGGCAGACAGCTCCCTTTCTAGGGACCATGTCAAATCCTCCATGGACTCATGCCACGACGGATAGACTTCGTCGTAGCCCGCACCCTCACAGACTGACGACAACTGTTCACTTGTCACTTCTCTATCACCTGACATTTATTCACCTACAAGCGACATATGTATTCTAAGAACCTATTTGTGCAACAGGTCTCTAAAAGCAGCGACTAGCTAGAAAAGCAATAGATTGAAGTAGAGAAAAGAAAACTTACGACAGGAGTTGACGGTTACTCGCTCGTCAAGACGACGGATGAAGATGGAAGTAGCGACAAAACAGCTTAGATCACAGCTCTTAAGAGATGAAAATAAAGTAAAAAATAAAAAACTGAGGAAGAAGAACTATTTATAGGGTGAAGGGGCATGGTATACGAAGCGACGCTTCTGATTAGAAACAAGGCCAATCCACAAGTGCCACATGTCACTTTGCATTCATAGTAAAAACTACCTACCCTATTAATGACACAATTAATGCCCATAAAACCCCTCATTACTTTGAGACCCGCCAGGATTAGCCAACGGAACTGCGGAGTAGGGGCAGCTGGTAAAGGTATTTTTGTAATAAGATCAGGATCCTTAAACAACAAGCTCTTCAATGAAAAGTTATCATACTGACAAAAGCTGACAGCCTTAAAAGAATTGTCGGCCTCAAAGGAACCGTCGGTCTCAAAAGAATCTGACTGAGACCTTGTACCCTACACTAGCAAGAGCTCGACAACTACATGGATAGATCCATATGAAGTTGACGGGTGCATCTCCTTACTAGTCCGACAGATGACCTTGACAGACAGAGAAGCATACTGACGGGTCCTACGTGACCCTACGTAATCTACACGCATATTCTTATATGGAAACATCTTGCACACCACGCACAAAGACCCTACCACGCGATTTTCACCTTCCCAGAATGAAGAGTATCCCCAAGATCTTGATGACATTAACTCCACCTTCTTCCTATAAGGAAAATCCCTATATTCCTGGGATCTAGGTCTCCTCCACATCACTATATAAGCAACATGCCTCCTCCTTTCCCAGGTACATAGAAAATCCCTAGCTCTCTCACTATAGAGTTCTTGGAGATTTCTCTTTCACTGACTTAACTTTCGGAAGGTCTTTGGTCGGTATCCCACCGATACCTTCTGTTTGGTTCTTTTTTTTTTTTTAATTCTCTAGGTACCCATTGGTGCGATCAAGAACCATCAATTCATAGACGATTTTCGTGCATCATCAACATTGCTTTTATAGTGTTCACGATTAACCTCGCAAATTTGGAGATAAATTATCAACATTTGAGTTTGAGTTTGAGTTTAAGTTGGACTTGTTAGAGAGATAGAGTTTCACTCATTGTTAAGTTTGGACTAAACAAAAATAATTTTGTTTAAAAAAAATGATAATGATGAGTTTGAGTTTAAGTTGGACTTGTTAGAAACATAGAGTTTCACTCCTTGTTAAATTTGGACTAAACAAAAATAATTTTATTTAAAAAAAAATGATAATGATGTGGCAAACTCTAGAGAGGTCAATAAAAAGTCAAAGGCTTCGGTTTTATATATAACTATTCGCTAACCTGTGTATCGCATGGGATAGTTAAATTTAAAATCACATATATTTAAAAAAACAAATAGAGATTCCTGTATGAAAAAACTATTAATTAAAAATTAATAGAAAAATTATTTTATAATTTAATAGTTCCCCATAGGTATTGTATAGGTATCAACCAAGTAGGATGCATATTTTAAATAAATAAAAAAGACAAAACTTTGTCTTCTAACTCTCACATGCACCAACGCTATACCACCACCATATGTATAGAGGTTATTACACGCCCTTGTTTAGTTTCTTATCAATGTGAATTGCCACTTTTAATATGAATAATGCACCTCCTCACTCCATATTATTCTACTAATGAATCTGAGATTCCAAAATCAAGTATGAAACATCTAAACCATTCCCATATGGACTATACTTTTCCTTTAAAAAAAAAAAACAAAAAACCTATGGACTATATCACAACATTAATATAAAATTGATTATTGATGACAGGAAATTTGTGGTTTTGATGGTCAAGAATAAGCTCTTCTTCTTGTTATTGATGACAATTTTTTTTTATAGAGTGGTTTTTCCAGGATCATACGAGGGTTTTATATATAACATACATAGTAGTACAAATTACACCAAGCAGTGACAAGCACTAACTAAAACTACTCTTGCACTCAGCCAAAAAAAAAAAAAAAAAATTACAAAACTACTCTAACAATTCCTTGCAAGAGTATTGTAATCACGTCAGTAAATTAATATCTATATCAGTTTTTAATCTGTGAACTTTTCTTTTCTTTGCTTTTCTTTTCCTTGAACGAAACCAAGTATTGAGCAATATACTATATGTCTATATCATTCACCAAAGAAATAAACCCAGAAAAGAAAATTATTCAAAAGTACTTTAAGCAAGAGAGAGATCATACCTATAATGAAGCAGCAAAGTGAACTGTTTTTCTTTGACACCAACTCTGTTTAACACACACGACTATGTTGTAAAATAAAAGCTTTATATACGAAACAGACTTATAGTTGAAGATGAAAACGGAACCAGCTTTATTTTAATATACAGATTCAAATGGGCCAAGCTCAACACTATAAGGGCCCACCAGTCTGACTTTTCGCTTTTGCTTAAAAAAAGGGGAGAACCAAAAAAAAAAAAAAAAAAAAAAAAAAGAATTTGATAGGATATGAACAAATAAATTGTAGTAGAATTTGAATTGTAATCAACTTAAGATTTTTATTAGCTTAGAAATTATAGGAGAAGAAGATAATTACACGTTGAAGAGAAATAATAAATATATAAGGTATAAAACCTAAAAGAAAAAGAAAAAGAAAATAGTGGTGACGTGGAAAATTGTGGAAGTTCCAGAAGTTTCGGTTTTATATGACTCTTCACAATTCATGCTAGGTTTGTTAATTCTGCTTCCAACAATCTCCCTCTATGTTCTTGATTTTTGGTTGTGATTTTTAATTATTTTTTATTTCATTCCTTTTTCAATAAATATCAAGTTCTGTTTTTCAAAACATGGAAATAATAGCCTAAACTACTGGATGAGACTTTTGTGAATTTTGTCACTAAGGCACAAAATATATGAGAGCAAAATCTACATTAGGTTTGTAGCATATTAGTATTGTCACAAATCCTTATTATGTCATATATTAAAGCAAAACCATTTCGCACATGAATATGGGAGTAAGATATATTGTATATGTATTATAGGATATTTTTATAAAATCTACATTTGTTCTATATTGCACTAGATTAGTGAGAATTTTACTATTAGTACTGAGCAATGATTTCATTTATTTGGTTGCTGGTGATATTTGAGCTTTATGGCCTTTTTAAAACAAGGCTACTCTTGAATTAATTTGTATCTTTGCTAATGGTGTATATATACTAAGAATTTTAATACTAATGGCAGGCAAGCTTTTGATAAAATCAAGACAACTTTTTTTGGGGGTTGCAAAAGTAGAAAATGAAAATTCTAGAAATGTGTAGTTATGATGGGGGAGCTTTAGTTGTAAAGCCAGAGAGAAGAACGAAGCAATCCAAGAGAAATTCTTTGGGATACAATGTAGAGCCAACAACGTTATGATGGGGGAGCTTTAGCTGTAAAGCCAAAGAGAAGAACGAAGCAATCCAAGAGAAACTCTTTGGGATACAGTGTAGAGTCAACAACAATATGCTTGCACCTGTTTTCTCATATTTAGTATGATAATTTAAGCAAAAGTCTTATGAAGAAGGTTATTTATATTGATAAAATATAGTTAGTGAAGCTGCCCCTGACCAACTCAAATCCTTTACATTCTAATGAATTATGTGTATTCCTTTGAATATTAGTGTCGTAATTAACCATTTTTGTGACTTATTCCTTAAAATCCTTAGCAAAAATGTCCATTTATCTTAACTAAATTTCTCTCAACCCTCCAAAAACTTTAATAGTGACATTCATTTTCTCACTGAATTGACCACTCCTTAATTGGAAAATTTTAGTATTTCTTTGAACTTTCCCATGCTTCGCACGGGTTAGCGACTAAAAAACTATTGTGTATGAAGATTTAAACAATTCTTTGTTTCTTGCTCTTTAATTGTACATTAGGAGTTCAATCTCAGAAATTCCTATCCTTCATAGGAAACATTAAACTAGTGAATGGAAAATATTAATCAAATTAAATTAAAATTAAAATAGGATTCCAATCCAACATCTCAATTATCATCGATATAAGCCTGTCAATAGAACATGTTAAAATTATGTTAGAGGATTGGACAATCTATGAATTAGGCTTGAATAAATTTATTATGCAACATCTTTGAATGGTAGATGAAAATTATAACATTAAACTTAGATTTGGCTTACATGACAATTAGTTAGCAGCATCATAGTTAGAAATAAGTCAAATAACCACTGGACATCATTGAAACCATAACAATTCTAAACCAATCAATTAAATAGCTATACAAAATCATTAAGGAAAAAACCATTACAAATTGTGAGCAGAAAAAGAAAAGATGAATCAAAGAGCACTAACAAAACATTAATTAAGCAACTTCTCAAATTCCATCTCTAACTCTTTGTTTAATAATTAACAGCGGCTAAATTTCAGAAAGCTAAAAATTAGAACCTAGAGTAGAATCACTCACTCACCAAAATCAAAAAGCAAAATTCATTACTTAATCTGTGTGGAGTGTGATTAGCGTACTAATTTTTACATAGGTACATGATTCAAGGATACAATTTCTCTGTTTATACAGAAATGCATAATGTGCTATTTGAATTTGATTACTTATTTACTTGTAAGCTCTAGACCCTGTTAAGATAAATGCCTTTGATCTACAGCTCACGTTGCCTCTACAAATCATGTTGCAAATAAAAATTCCAATTCAAATGCTTCTACAACTTTCAAATAAACTTGCAGTGGATTTGGTTCCAACTATTGTATTTTATTTAAATTCAAATGTCTCATCATTATGTTTTATCCTTAGCTTCTATCTAATAATCTAATAGTTTTCTTTTGTTTGTTTATATATAATTTCAATACAACTCATTTCCTCGTCTTGTAGTTGTATTACCAAATAAGCCAGATATCAAAATGCTAAAAATCCCTACCTACAAAACAGTAAGAATTCAATTTTCAGCCAAGAAACATTAATAAAAGAGAAATAGTGCAGTGCAGAAAGTTTGAAATAGTGCAGTGTAGTGTAGATTTTAATGAAATAGTGCAGTGTAGATTTTTGTGAAGCAGTGCAGTGTAGAGTAGATTTTGAATGTAAAAAAGTGCAGATTTTAGATGTAAAACACAGATTTTATGTCGATCCAGATTTAAACTCACTAAAAATCGAAAATTCAGATTTAATTTCCCTATAATTTTTACAAAACCATTTCAAGCAAGGTAGTTCCAACAATTTTCCTGACTTTCTGATGAATCGAGTCACTAAGATAGGATGGTATTAGACATCCAATTAAATGAGCAAAAACCCAAAATTAGTGTCATTGTCAACATGAATTACCAAGAATTAAAAAACTCGCCAAGAAATTAAGATTATTTAAATAGGTAACTGATTTAGTGATATATTCTAAATGTGTTTCTGCTCATGTTCACTTCTGGAGAAATTACTTTCAAGCTCTCTCATGTTCCTTCAATCAAACAATAAAAAAAGAACATTGATTGAAAATAGCAACCATATATTTGCTGCGTGTTTAGAAAAGAGCATACCCAAACAACCTTCAAGGATCCTTTGTTGTTTCTTGAAATAATCAGCTATCAGTTTCCTTTCCCTACAATAAAATGCATAAGATTAATGAATGCATCTTAAATCATCAAATTTTGATTTTTTACTTTCCAAAAGAGCTTAACATCAACTATGTAAAAGAATAAGAAATTGTTCAATGATATTAAAACTCCAAGCGTAAAAGCAGATTTAAAATAGCAACCATATATTTGCTATAACTATTAAATATACATAGGGGAAATAAAAAAATACTATATTATTAGATAGATAAATATTTATAAGGTTAAAATAAGATATTAAAACTCCAAGAATAAAAGCAGATTTAAAATAGCAAACAAATACCAAACATAACTTTTAGAAGAGACCATTAGATGATCATTAGATTCATAGATTTTAGCAATCCAAATATTTTGCAAACATAACTTTTTAAAGAAGATTTAAACATTAGGATTGAAGTGAAAACCCAATTCAAAGTAAAATTTGATTTTGCAGAAGTTCAAAATACCTCACTTAAGAAGACTTTTTGTTGCAATGCAAGTACAATGATAGATAAGAAACTAAAGTGACTACAATCCTGAAGAGACTAATTTTCAATTTCTAAGTCTAACTCATATTCCAATGCTATTGATTCAAAATAACTTGATTCAAAACAAACTGACTTGAAGTGAACTATTCCTAAACAGACTAAATCAAAGTGCACTTAATCAAAGTAAACTACATTGAAGTGAACTAATTCGAAGTAAATTAATTTGAAGTAAACAAAAGTAGATCAGATCCTAAGTCATAATTCTAACATCAAATTGATTGAAAGCAAGCATAAATGCAGACCAACCATAGACTACCACTAAACAAATTCAAACCCATAGCTCAGTTTCCACACAAAAAAATTCAAATTGATTATCACCATTTTAATATCTTTTTAAAATATTGAAGATGTAACACACTTCAAAAAATATTATCATCAAAACAGACTACTAAACTCAATTACAGAGTTCCAAACCCAAAGACTTATCTAAGTGTATGCACAAACTCAATTACAGATACAAAGAGAAACACAGCTAAAATTACAATTCAATCAACTCTAGAATACAAAACAGAAATCAATGAACCTGGGGTAAAAAATCTCAGAAGGGTTGGCTACATGGGTTTGCAAAGATACAAAGAGAAACACAACTAAAAATACAATTCAATCAACTCTTAAATACAAAATAGAAATCAATGAAGCAGGGGTAAAAAATAAAACATGAAGCTGTATTTTAAAACTGATATAACTAAACTAAAATTCAAAAAGAGCTAAGAAATCCGAACTATTCTAAGTCTGAACTTTAAACAGCCGTGAAAAAAAAAAAGACTAATAAGAATCAACTATTTATAAGATAATAGTTATAGAGTCCTAATAGTTATAGAGTTCGGATTCCCAAAAAAAAAAAAAAGTTAGTTCTAATTAAATTTTTTTACTAGTTACCTTAGACCCACGGTAAATGGGGCATCGTTTCTGGGCTGTAGAGGTTGCATGTGGGTGGTCTAAGGAAGGAGCTCGACATCTGTTTTGAGGAAGAAGATGTTTGTGGGTATGGTGGGCATGGTGGTTATGGTGGGTTTTGTTTGAGGAATCTTTGGGCATGGGCTGGATAAGACCCACGGCAAATAAGGCGCCGTTTCTGGGTTGTAGAGGTTGGATGTGGGTGGTTTGTGGCAAATGGGTGGTCTGAGGAAGGAGATCGATTCTGAGGAAGAAGATGTCTGTTGGTTTGTGGGTATGGTGGGTTTTCATTGAGGAATCTGTGGGTCTTTAGATGCAATGCGATGAGATGCTTTGCTGTTGGTTTACCGTGGGTCTAATCGAGGAGGAGTTGGTAGAGGAAGGTAGGGAAGAGATGGCAGAGCATCGTGAAAGGGAAAGGCAGAGCATTGAGTTTTAGAAAAATTTTATTACGTTTTTTTTTGTTTTTTTTAATATTGTGCTGACGTGGAAATTTATGAGAGTTTCAGAGGTTTTGATTATATATATATATATATATATATATATATATTATGTGTATTTTATAAAATATATATATATATATATATATTATGTGTTTGGATCCACTGAAACTGCGTCCATGTTTGCGAGTTTTGCACCTTTTTTTTTTTCCACGCGTTTCAGGAACTATAATCCCTGTGCGGCTACTGATCATGAACAGTATCCGCACTATTTGACTTTTCAACTCATTTTCAACCACATCAGTGGGTCTCGTGCACTGTTCACAGGACCCACAAACTCCATTTTTTAGCAACTTTTTTTAAAAAAATGGGTCCCACAATACTATTCACACATTTAAAAATTATTTTGCTACAGTGTTTTCAGTTTTCAGCAAAATAAGTTGTATCCAAACGGACCCATAGACTAGTATTATGCTTGTGTGTTGCATGGTTTTAATTATAAACTTTTAGTATAATTTTATTGAGAAATAATAAATTAATAATCACTTGAATATAGATTATATAAATTGCATATAAATTATTGTTCTTAAAAGTATCAAGCAATCACACAACATATTTATATGAAAAAATTCATAAATTTAATATTGAAAAACCTATGGAAACTTAACCAAAGCTATTTCATTTGCCAAAAAAAATAAACATAATTCTCTTCTAAGCAATATAAGAATACACTGAAAAAACCATATATATAGAAAATTTTTGATTGTGAAGTTGTTAGATTTCTAATCAATTTAGGAATTATAAGAGAAATAGAATTATTAGGAAAAAGATATGTATTAAAAAAATTATCACAATTAACGTTTCAAAAAAAAAAATTGTAAAACTCATCACTTAGGATGCATATTTATCCAAAAAACTTGGAAGTTAGGACTTGGGAGAGTTCTATTAGACATAGAATTTCAAATTATATTGAAGTTAAATTATAAGAGAAATTATTAGATGGTTTGGAATTAAAGAAACACCTATCCTATGTGAAATTCTAATCAATTATATATATATAAATATATATTGTTAAAATATGTTTCTATAAAAAAAAAAGGTGTATATTTTTTTCTAAAATTATTTTTTTATCTATAATTTTAAATTTTAAATAAAATACTAATGGTTACACGATCCTAATCTAAGTAAATTAGTTATTTTATCCATTTTTCTAAGGTTTATTTTTTTTTATTTTTTATTTACATGTCTTATCACTATAAATCTAAAAAAATTTTGCAATATGGATTAGACCTTGTTTTTTAGTGTAGTATTTAAAAAAATGAGAAGAATTAGATTACACTATGTCTGCGTCGCTGCAATTTAAGATGAATTAGACCTCTTTTTTTTAGTGTAGCATACGTCGCTGCAATTTAAGATGCATTAGACTTTTTTTTTTATAATACACTACACGTAAAAAATAAGGATTATATGGATAAGATGAAGAATTTGGATTGGTAATCAAATAAAGATTTTTATCAACTTAGAAATTATAGGAGAAGAAAATTTATATATATATATATATATATATATATATATTTTAAAATCTAAAAATTTTAAAAAAGTTCTACAATATGGTGAAGCCACTTGGCGCAACCACAGCGTCTAAGCCCAACTTTTATTATATTAGTATATAATTATAATAATTGTAGAGATAAGGGCTCAAAATTATATATTGGGTCTTAGGCCCTATCCGAGGACATCAACATGTTCGAGGAGGGACAATTAGTGATGAGAGATTCCAGTTAAGAGTCTCATGAATAAAGAAGGGGCAGAAGGCAATTCGAGGAGGAATTACTCCTCAGCCATGGCAAGTATAGCTCAGATACGCATTCCAACGGCAAAAATGACCTCCATAGGAGCTCCAGTGTTAGAAGCGTGCCTCATGACCACACGAGAAGGAAATGAATCCAAAAATATCTAAGGAAAAGCTGCTACCTCCGCATTAAATGCACAGCAGCTACTTTTCTGGCCACATTTATGTGGAGAAGACCCTTGAACAGTGCTTCCTTGGCTACCACAACTCACAGAGAGCTAGAAGGGGTGTCTAATGGGACGGGTACTCGAGTAGTGGCTTGGGCGATTGACAAATGGAGGGACAAGATCACCGGGGAGGAGATATATAATGTGAGAGACCCCTAAAGGAAGGGGGACCGAAAAAGAAAAGGAGAATACTGTAGCAACCGAAGTTGCACTTGTAATCAGTTTCATTGATTTATAATAAGATTCGCCTCCTCGGACTGTGAATTTATTCAGTCCTATGTGTATGATTCTTGCTTGATCATCCTACAAGTCCATACTAGTCGTTGTTAAGCTCATTAGGGCCTAGTTTTTTGACCCACTCTCTGCAAATTTATTGTACTGGGCTCACCGGGCCAATACCCCTTATATTGGGCTTGGGCCGCAAAACATGGGATAAAATTGCTAAATGCCCTTTTTGGGCAAACTAAGCAGCGTTTTGCCCTATTTTTCAAACTAATTAGAAAAATGCCCCTCTTTTGAAAATCGATTTTCTCAAAATCGAGTTAGGCCCTATAGCGGCGTTTTTAAGTAGCCTATAGTGACGTTTTCAGGACCTATAGTGGCGTTTTGTAACTCGATTTATATGAAATCGAGTTATAGGTAAAAAAAAAATTAAAAAAATTGCCTATAACTCGATTTAATGGAAGTCGAGTTACAAAACGTCACTATAGGTCCTGAAAACGTCACTATAGGCTCCTTAAAAATGCCGCTATAGGGCCTAACTCGATTTTGAGAAAATTGATTTTCAAAAGATGGGCATTTTCCTAATTAGTTTGGGAAAGGGGGCAAAACGCTGTTTAGTTTGGGAGAAAAGGGCATTTAGCAATTTTGTCCGCAAAACATGTCCTTACAATAATAATAATAATAATAATAATAATAATAATAATAATGCCCTGAACAAATAAAAGTCAAAAAGTTTTTGGTAAGTTGCAAAGGAAAAAAGTTTTTAGAAAATGGTCAAAACATACCAAAATTATTCCGATTCTCGATTTTGGAAATTGAACAGTCGATTTGTTAATTGTTGAAGATATTCTATTCCTTTTATTTATTTATTGAGAATTGAAGATTTTCTATTCAGGATGTGGACCAAACTGATGTGGGTTTTGAACTTTTGTTTCACAATTGAATCAGTAGGACCGATTGATTTGATTCAATTTTTAAGACTATGGATTATGGATGCTAACATGGTGGGCGAAGAAGTGTTTCTGCAAAGACTTTGAAGCAAGTTGGAGGTAAAACGTGGGTCAACATCATATTTGAGGAATTTACCGAATCCACCAAATGGATAGGTTTCTCAAATGAATAGGTTTCTCTCAACTCTCCTATGGGAATTAGGATTCAAAATCGCAGGGAATAAGGCTTATTTATATAGGCTGGATAAAGGTTAACACGAAAGTTCGTATCAAAATTCTCCATTGTTTTGGCAATTTTGGTTGACCAACGGTCCCTAATTAAATTTCAAATGCCAATTTTGGTTGACCAAAGGTCATGCAAGTGTTAGGCGAAATTGTTCCTATATGAATTTCAAATGCCAAACATGTGTCAAACTCGCTAGACCAAAAATCCAAACTGCAATTTCACTTAAACCAAATTTTTTCTTCTAGCAACCTTAATTTTCAGCACTTGAACTAACCCAATTTCCCTTATTTGAAAGATAATTACAAGGGAATTTTGACACAAAATTTCCAGCACTAAATAAAAACTAACAATATTAATCCCTCTCAGGTCGAAAAAGATGAACTAGATTAGCTCACCAAGAAATTAAATTTTTTTCCTTTTCTTTATGAATAAGAAAAGAAAAAAGTTTTGAGGCAGTGCAGTTTCCAAGGGGGAAAATAACAAGCAAATGCTAAAATTATATGTACATATGAATTGTCTCACGAAGGGGGAAAGATAATATAATGAATTACCTCATCAACAGAAGAAAAATACATTGATTATTCTTGAATTTTATTTTTTTTGTTGGGTTAAGATAGCTTGACCCTGATTAATTAATTCAATTACCCAAGTTGATTAAATAGGTTAAATTGTATGTAGATCGTGGAGGCACCAACAAATCACCAAAAATGCTAAATCCAACGGAAAATAAGTTTGACACAGTGATTTGTTGACAAATAGGAAAAACCTCTCACAAGGCAAAAACCTCACTGGGTGATTTTAATGTCACCACTCCCAAGAATCCACTAATCAACAATCATGCGGTTACAAGTATAAGGAATCTTACCACTACCCTGGCCTATCTCGAAATACCAACCTACAATTGAACCTTTGCTCCAATACCGAATTGGACTTGATCTTGTAGTAGCCTTCTTTCCTCTGTTGCACAAATCTCCAATTTGTGACTAACTCCTTTGCATGGATCCTAGTACGTGACTAATTCTAGCAACTTGAATGGTTATTGGCTACAAGTTCTTCACTTCATCAACAATGAAAATTAAGAAGCACTTGGTTACAAAACCCTATGGCGTGCAAATGCAGTAGCTTCTCACAGAGAAAAATAAACTCTTGGTCTTTGTATCCGTATCTGAAGACTCTTAAAATAAGCCTTATATATGTATAGGGTTGTGAGAAAAGAAACCCTAAACAAATATATCAACATGGGCTGAAATTTAGATTTGAAAATTTTGAATTCGTAAAGCTAGATAGATCGAGCTTGTGTTGAGCTGCCCATTAAATCTCGATAGCAGCTTTTTGTCAAACTAGTTGTCGAGTTTCAGTAAAACAACTTTTCTTCACTTGTTTCTTGGACCAATCTTCATGTCTTTAATACAACCACTTGATATGTATCAAACCTAATTTAGATCTACCCAATTTACAAGTAAAGTGCGTTTTATCAAAGGAATAGCCAATTACATAGAAAATATGACCCTAACAATCTTTCCCTTTGGCAATTCATGACTAAACCACAAGCATAATTAATGAAGCACGATTTGACCTCGTCAGTATGTTCCTCATTAGTATGATGGACGACCTGATATCCTACGTAAGAGAAAACGCTAAGTAGATAATGACACTGGTTTATGGTTTGCCAAGGACCCTCCGATGCTTAAGTTAGCTAAAACTCTTTTGAGATAAGTAATCTATAGAGTAATTTGTGTGTGTGTTTAATATCTCCATTTACCTATCTTTCTTGGCTTTATATAGCCTCAGACTGAATAAATGCTCAATCTGCTGGCCTCCCTAATATTGTATTACAACTGGAGGATTTATGGCTCAATAATGACCACTTAATCCCAGTCTTTTAACGTTCGTAATAGCCATTTAAGTGCACATCATTGGATGGCAGTAACGGCTTCGTGCTCATTTATCATTTGATCATTGAATGCTACCTGGAATTAATGCATTTATGCATGTCCATACTTTTACTCGTCATTAACATAGACGATTTACAAGTACTGATGACCATTTATAGGCCCTGGCTAATGACGAATGCAGTTTTCTCATGATCTTCCTTCTTCATTAGGATCTGGTTATAACTTGAAAAAGCATCCATGAAGGTTAGGTGTTCATGACCAGCTGTTGAATCAATGAGCTGGTCAATTTTGGGAAGGGGAAAACTATCTTTGGGGCATGCATTATTTAAGTCTATGAAGTCCACACACATTCTCCACTTTCCGTTGGACTTTTTTACCATGACAAAATTGGCAAGCCATTTGGGGTAATAAATCTCTTGAATAAATCCTGCAGCCAAGAGCTTTTTCACCTCTTCCATAACTGCTTTGTTCCGCTCTGGGGCAAATACTCAACTCTTTTGTTGGACGGGCTTCTTCATTGGGTCGACATTAAGCCTATACTTTATCACCTGTTCATTAATCCTTGACATATCTTCATGGCTCCATGCAAAGACATCCAGATTCTTTTTCAAAAACTTCACCAGCTCATCCTTTAAGGACTGTTGGAGCTCCTTTCCTACCTTGGTAGTTTCGGAAGGGTCTCCTTCCACCAGCTCTATATTTTCTGTCTCTTCCATAGGCTTGGGTGGTTCCTCCTTTACCATCCAGGTGTGATTCTCTCTGGATGCCAAGACTGCCTGGTAACATTCCCTGGCTAAAAGTTGGTCTTCACAAATTTCTCTAATCTTGTGGGGGGTTGGGAATTTTACTTTCAAGCAGTATGTGGAAGTTGTAGCCTTGAGGCAATTAAGGGTTGGTCATCCAAGAATCTCATTATAAGATGAAGGGCAGTCAACAATTAGAAAGTCTACCTCCCTTATCACCTGGGCTGGGTGAGTCCCTATTGTAATCTATAGTAAAACAATGCCCTATGGATAAATCCGATCCCCACTGAAACTAACCAATAGAGATCTGAAGGGTCTGAGGCATTTTGGATCCAACTTCATCTGTTGGAATGCCGTCATGTACATTACATTTGCCAAGCTTCCGTTGTCCATTAATACTCTTCAGGTGTTGTACCCTTCAATGGTTAGCATGATAATGAGGGGGTCATCATGTGGCTGCTTGATTCCTTTTGCATTTTGCTCGGAAAAAACAATATTGTCATTCCCGGCACGATGATGTTTGGCTATTGGGTGCTTGACATGAACACTCTTAACTTGTCTTTGGACTAACTTTCTGAGGGACTTGTATGATCCCCCCACAACCGGTCCTCCACTGATCGTCCTTATTTCTCCCATGACTTGTTTAGGATTGTCTCTATTTTCTTCCTTGTGGTTGTCAATAGACTTCTCTTCCGTCTGATGGCGAGCATAATAGTCTTTTTTGAGAAATTTTTGGAGCTTTCCCCTCTGGATCAACTCCTCTATCTGTTCTTTCAAATCTCAACATTCGTCAGTATAGTGACCATGATCCTTATGGAAATGACAGTATTTCTTTGAATCTCTCCACTTTGAGGTCGAGCTCAATGGTGTGGGCCACTTCAGTGCAGGGTTGTCCTTTATCTGTATGAGGATTTTGTCCACGGGCATCAGCAAAGGAGTGAAATTCAGCTTTTTCTTTGACGGCATCTTTGGACCACTGCCTTGGCTTTTGAGAGATTATCTTTGCAATCCCTCTTCTTGCCTTGGGACTTAACGCTTTCTTCCTTTTTTTAGCTTGCCCATCAGTCCTTTTGCAGTCAATACATCTTCTCCATTCATATACTTTTGTGCTTTGAACAGAAAATCTGTCATCAAGGTTGAAGCGGTCTTCCCTAGAAAGAAGATGAGGTCAAGGTTGTTCAATCCTGCTTGGAAGGTTGTCATTATCACCTGATCATCTGCTTCGTCAATTTCTAGCACTGCTTTGTTAAAGCACTTTACATACCCTCTCAGGGTCTCCCTTTCCTGTTGCTTCACAGTTAACAGATAGGAGGTGGGCCTCTTATGGCGTTGGCCCCCAATGAAATGGCGAACAAAAGAGCCGCTCAACTGATCAAAGTTTGCAATAGACGCTGCAAGTAGCTTATTGAACCACACTCTTGCTGCTCTTCTAAGGTTGCTAGGAATGATCTACAAATGACTTCATCTGGGGTTTGCTGGAGATTTAATATCATTTTGAATGCCCCTATGTGATCTAGGGGATCCTTAGTGCCATCGTCCAGCTGAGGGAGAAGAAATTTGGGGGGGGGGGGGGGGAGGGGGGGAAGGACACTCCAAAATGCTGGTTGTGAAGGGTGAATCCATTCTCTTGATCATGCCATCAAGATTTACTACTGTCTTACCCTTCATGGCGTTTTTGACTTTGTCTAACTCCTTCCTCATGTTCTTCATTATTTAATCACTGCCACGAGTCGACTGCGTAGTGTGTTCTGAAGTTTCTCTTCTGCTATTCCCTGGGCTGTGGGCTTCTTCGTCATTGTCATTGCGGTTATGCCGTGACTGTGACATACTCGTGCCCTCTGGATGTGCTTTCCGTTTCAAGTCCTCATTCTGTATCATTAACTCTTGCACATTAGCTATCAGTGCTTGAATTTGTTGAGCCATCACCATCGGATTTGGGGGTGCAGTTGTGGTTGAGTCCATCGATTCTAAGGAACTTAGTTAGTAGAGAATTCAGCGGCTTATGGTCGAGATTTCCCACAGACGGTGCCAAAATAATGAAGCACGATTTGAGCTCGTCAGTATGTTCCTTGTTAGTACAATGGACGACTTGATATCCTGCGTAAGAGAAAACACTAAGTAGATAATGACATTGATTTGGGCTTGCCAAGGACCCTCCGATGCTTAAGTTAGCTAAAACTCTTTTGAGATAAGTAATCTGTAGAGTAATTTGTGTGTGTGTTTAATATCTCCACTTACCTGTCTCTCATGGCTTTATATAGCCTCAGACTGAATAAATGCTCAATTTGCTGGTCTCCCTAATGTTGTATCATAGCTGAAGGATTTATGGCTTAATAATGACCACTTAATCCTAGCCTTTTAACGTTCATAACTGCCATTTAACTGCACATCTTTGGACAACAGTAACGGCTCCATGCTCATTTATCATTTGGTAATTGAATGCTGTATGGAATTGCATTTACGCTTGTCCATACTTTTACTCATCATTAACATGGACGATTTGCAAGTACTGACGACCATTTATACGCTTCTTATCAATAATTATGAGAAAAGTATAAACAACAATCTCCATAACTATTACACTTAGAATTACATAAGCCTAACTAATACAATGAGCTCTTGAAAAACTTTGTGAGATCATGGCATGAAAGACTTGCAACCTGTCTTATCTGAAGCAATTAAACAAGACTCATCAAGGCATCAAGTGTGAAATATAGACAAGTTGTATAAAAGAAGAAACATGTGTATAAAGAGAGAAAAGAAACACCACATGTAAGGTAAAGGTGAAGAAACATACATCATATATATATATATATATAGCAAATGAGTACAATGTATGTAAAGTGGTCACAAGACCATGATACATGAAGTGAGAAAGATACATCAAAACCTCACTACATCTCTCAAAGCACCCTCCCCCTAATTAGTCTATCTTTATGCTAGTACCCCCCTTTAACAACATGACTATTCTCTCATAACCAAAACTACTCTTCCCTTTTGTCATGAGTGACAAAGGATGAATCACTGAGAGATAGTTATCTCATCATCGCAAGAAGAGCCAGAAGCATTATCATCATCATCTCCACCATCAGAAGAATCCTCAGTAGGCTCGGGTGAAGGAGAAGGAGCAAATCCGCCAAGATGAGATTGACGGCGAGCAATGCGACAAATCTTGGTGTTCATCTGACACATCTCATCAGAAAAGATGGTTAAGAAGACTACCAAAATCAGCACGCATGTGCTGAAGTTGATCCAACATGGCAGCAAGCGAAACCTCTACTCTAGAAGATGAGGATGGAGCAGATGAAAAAGAGGGTCGAGTAGTGTAGGTAGCATCCTCAGCATCATGGAAAGCAGCCTCCTCCTGCTGAGTGAGAGTGGACTCATCGCGAGGCCACTTGGCCTTAGACGCCAGTTGTGCATCACTCTTCCGTAAAGATCCCTGAGTAATGGCACCCATGATCAGAAAGAAAGAAGGAGTAGAAGGGATAGTGACATCCAGGTGTGTGAGAATGCGTGTGATAGCCAAAGGAAAAATTAGCTTATCATGTATACGTGTGTCTTGATAGATATCAATCATAGATAATGATGAACCAGAAATTTATGGTCGTTATTACACGAATATCGTTGTTCACCCATAGAAGACGTTACGCATTTATTACGCACATTGATGACGAAATGTAATAGACGGAGCAATGGTCATAGAATGAGTTGTGATCTCCAAACAAAGATTCTGTAACGCACTAGCCGTTGAGCATAAATGCAGCATATCATTGCTTATTAATGAGGCACGTAACTATAAAAGAAAAGACAACAAAAATTAAAGGTACACACAAATACTCTATGAAATCACTCTCAACTCATTTTTCTCTTTGGAATTATACTCCCTTACTAACTTAAGCATTAGAGGCGGTTTGGCTGACGCCACACCGGCGTGGTACTTTTCCTTTTAGTTCATTTTGTAGGATTATAACAACAGAGATGACCCCATTCACAGCATTGTCCATCTGCTATGACGAGGAGCTCAACTGTTGATTTTTTGCATCATCAGTTTGGCGCCATCTTTGGGAAATGCTAATCATTCAATCCATTTCTCCCAGTGACAAAAGAGTTCCTCGAAGTGCAAGATGGAAGCACAAACTGGACCTCAACCAGATGCTGTGCAACAACAACAAATCCAAGCCCTCTTGGCTAATGTGGAAAAGCTGACTCACCTGAATGAAGAGCTATGAAAGACGATGGAGTCTTAAAATGCAGAACGTTGGCGAATAGGTGAAAACCAAAATGAAGAAGAATCGAATTCTCAAGCCAATAGGCAAGACAGAACTTCAGGAGAAGATTCCGCTAAAATGGAGAATGAGCTCCGCAACATAAGGAAGGGGGTGGAAGAACTAAAAAGTGCTATGAAGGACAAAGGCAGAGAGAATCTGGATGGGATGATTTGAAGGACGGAGTCACCTTTCACCAATGAAGAACTAAATCGTCCCTTCCTGCCAAAATTTCATCTCCCACAGTTGGAGTCATATGACGGTTCCAAGGATCCCTTGGATTACATTGAATCATTCAAGATGCTAATGCTGTTGTAGATGACCCCAGATGAAGTGATGTGTAGGGAATTCCCAACTAAAGGGAGCAGCCAGAGTATGGTTCAGCAAGATACCCCCAGGAACCATTGCAGACTTTGAACAACTTAGCAAGGGTTTTGTTCGCCATTTCATTGGGGGGCAAAGGCACAAAAAGCCAACTGGCCATCTTCTCAACATTCAGTAAGCCAAAGGAGAATCACTAAGGCAGTACGTCACTCGGTCCAATAAGGAGCTACTGTACGTAGACAAAGCTGAAGATCAAGTCAACCTAACAACCTTCCAAGTAGGATTGCTACTAGGAGATTTCTTATTCTTAATCACTAAAAGTCCACCAAAAACAGTAGCAGAGTTGCTGTATAAAGCCCAGAAGTACATGAATGCGGAGAACGTAATGCTCACAAAGGAGATGAAAGGGAAAAGGAAGAGAGACGAAGGAACAAATAGCAATTAGGATAAGAAGAAGGAGACATGAAGTGGCGGACAGACCATAGGGAAAAAGAAGGAGCTTCTAGATAAGAAACCCAAGTTCACCAACTTCACTCCTTTAATAATACCAATTGAGCAGGTCCTTATATAGATAAAAGACGATCCTTCCTTGCAATGGCCGAAGCCAATTAGCACTTCAGTAGAAAGAAGGGACAAGAGCAAATACTGTAGATTCCACCAGGACCATGGGCATCATACTGATGAGTGTAGGCACTTGAAAGACCAGGTGGAAACTTTAATCTGACAAGGGAAGTTGCAAAAATAAGTCAAAAAGATGGAGTCATACAGATACCAACGGAAGGACGACTAGGACAAAACTCCAGAGGTAAGGGATAGCAAACCCCCTGCAGGAGAAATAAAGACGATCTCAGGAGGATTGACAACAGGTGGAATGCTGAAGTCCTTGAAAAAAGCACAGGGGAGAGAAATAAACAGCGTCCATTCACGGGTCCTTCCAATGAAGATGCCAAAGAATGACGAGCCTGATATTGTCTTCTCTAAGAGAGACCGTCGTGTCATCAGACAACCCCATGACGATCCGCTAGTAATCATGCTCAGAGTAGAAGAATTTAACATCCACCGAGTGCTCATTGACAACAGAAGCTCAGTAGATATTGTCTACTATCCCACGTTTCAGCAGATGAAGTTGGATAAGAAAAGGATCAGGCCTTTCACCTCGCCCCTGGTAAGCTTCACAGGGATAGAATCGTCCCTAGAGGCATCGTCACTTTAACTGTGATCGCAAGAACTTACCCAGCACAAGTCACCAAGGAAATTGATTTCCTCCTAGTTGATTGCCCTTCAACATACAACATCATCCTAGGAAGACCTGTACTCAACAGACTAAAAGCAGTGATGTCAACATATCACTTAAAGGTGAAGTTTCCAATAGCCTATGGAGTAGGAGAAATCAGAGGAGACCAAGTTCTTGCAAGAGTGTGTTATCAAGCTGCCCTAGCATCGGGAGAGAGCCACACGTGGGTGATCAATGAACCAGAACCCATTCCCAAACCGTTAGAAACACCATAAGAAGTTGAGATCGTCCCAAGAGATTCGACGAAGGTATTGAAGATCGGAACAACATTCCCAGCCTCAGAGAAAGAGAAAATGATCTCCTTCCTAAGGGAAACCAAGATGTTTTCACTTGGAAACATGAGGATATGCACGAAATTGATAGGAAGATCATACAACATCGTCTCAACATCAACCTAGAGTGCAAACCTGTGCAGCAAAAATGGAGAATATTTGCACCAAAACGCAACAAAGCTGTGACTGAAGAAGTAGAGAAGCTATTAGAGGCTGATTTCATTAGGGAGGTATTCTATCCAGATTGGTTAGCAAACGTGGTTATGGTAAAGAAAAGCAATGACAAGTGGAGAATGTGCATTGATTTCATAGACCTGAATAAGGCCTACCCAAAAGATAGCTTCCCTTTGCCAAGGATTGACTAGTTGGTAGACTCAATTGCTGGACACAAGCTATTGAGTTTCATGGATGCATTCTCTGCATACAACTAGATTCTTATGGATGAAGAAGATCAAGAGAAGACCTTGTTCGTCACTAGCCAAGGATTATATTGTTACAGGGTTATGCCATTTGGCCTGAAGAACGTAGGAGCCACCTACCAAAGATTGGTGAACCGTATGTTCTCTCACCAGATTGGAAGGAATGTGGAGGTATACATGGATGATATGCTGGTGAAAAGTAAGGACGAAACCAACCACTTGGATGATCTCAAAGAAACTGTCAACACACTACGTAAGTACAATATGAAATTAAACCCTGCAAAGTGTGTTTTTGCTGTTGCTTCAGGAAAATTTTTGGGATTTATGGTGTCCAAATGGGGAATAGAGGCAAATCCAGACAAAGTAAAAGTAATAATCGAGGTCAAATGACCAAAAACAGTGAAGGAGGTACAGAGCTTGATAGGGAAAGTTATAGCCCTAAACAGATTCGTCTCTAGGGCAATAGACAAGTACATGCCATTCTTCAAGGTATTGAAAAAAGCCTTTCAATGTAATGACGAATGCGAGGAAGCCCTTGCCAAGTTAAAGGAGTACTTGACGAAACCACCTCTATTAAGCCCCTCAATGATGGGGGAGAAGTTATTCCTCTACTTAGCAGTGTCCAATATTGCAGTAAGTTTGGCACTGATCAGAGAAGAAGGGAACATTCAGAAGCCAGTTTATTATACCAGTCAGGCATTCCAAGGAGCAGAAGCAAGTTACACAAGGATGGAGAAGATAGCTTTCGCATTATTGGTCACCTCCAGAAAGCTCCATCCTTATTTCCAAGCACACCCCATCGTTGTCATGACAGACCAGCCTACAAGAAAGACGATAAACAAGATAGATGCAACAGGACAACTCATTCAATGGGCAATTGAATTAGGCTAGTTTGACATCGAATATCAGGCTCGAGCAGCAATCAAAGCCCAAGTACTGGCGGACTTCATTGTAGAATTCACTTACCCCTGCAAGGAAGAAGAACCCCTCATGGAAATATGGACTGTCCAAACAGATGGGTCAGCCACAAAGAAAGTGAGAGGAGCAGGAGTAGTTCTTATACCTCCAAAAGGAGAAACATTGAGGTATGCAATCAGGTTATAGTTCATAGCAACAAATAACAAGGCAGAATACGAAGCATTGCTAACAGGGCTGAGTCTAGCAAAGGCTCTAGGAGCAAGGAACCTTATCATCCAAGCTAATTCTCAGCTAATAATTGGACAAGTGAAGTGAGATTATGAAGCCAAAGAAGAAAGGATGCAGAAGTACTTAAAGATCGTCCAACGACTCTCACAGCACTTTGACAGTCTGGACTTTGTGCAAATCCTTTAAGCCAAAAATTCAGAAGCTAACTTCCTAGCAAGATGAGCCTCGTCAAACGATTACAATGCAACTTCCAAACTATGTGCAGAGATAAAGGGGCAGCCGAGCACAAAAGGTGAGCAAGTTATGAAGATAAAAGAGCAAGACGAGTGGATGATTCCCATCATCCGTTACTTGAAAGAAGGTTGGCTCCCCAAAGATAAGACGAAGGCAAGGAAGATACAGATCAGGGTAGCTTGCTTTGTCATTATTGACGACGTGCTGTACAGACGGGGGTATTCATTCCCATATCTAAGATGCGCTAGTTCAAAAGAAGTAGACTATGTGCTCCGCGAGATACAAGAGGGAACCTGTGGAAACCACACTGGGGCAAGATCTTTAGCAGGAAAGGCGCTCAAAGTAGGATATTACTGGCCAACCCTATAGAAAGATGCATACAACATTGTCAGAGTATGCGACAAGTGTCAACACTTCATAAATGTCTAGATGAGATCAGGAGAGATGATGATGCCCATCTCCTCACCATGGCCCTTTGCCTAATGGGGAATTGATATTATAGGTCCATTCCCTTTAGGGAGAAGTAACTCGGATTTCTAATAGTCGCAATTAATTACTTCACAAAATGGGTAGAAGCAGAACTCGTGACAGCGATAACAGAGGCTAAAGTCACAAGTTTTGTGTGGAAAAACATTATTTGCAGGTTTGGAGTCCCACATGTCATAATATTAGACAATGGAAAGCAATTTGACAACCCCAAATTTTGAAAATTTTGCCAAGACTTAGGAGTCAAGAATCACTATTCTTCTCCAAGACACCTTCAGGCCAACGACTAGACAGAAGTGACGAATAGAAGCTTGCTAAAAATTATCAAAACTAGGCTTGAGGGCGCAAAGGGGGCACGACTAGAAGAACTACAAAATTTCCTTTGAGCATATAGGACGACCACAAGAGTTCCAACAGGAGAAACACCATTCAGACTGACATTTGGCATTGAGGCCGTCATACCGGTGGAAGTAGGATTGACGAGCTACTGAGTCAAAACATATGAAGACCAGAAAAATCAGCAAGAGCTTAACAACAACCTAGACCTAATTGATGAAGTTAGAGAAGAAGTTACAAAGCGAATGGCCAAGCATAAGGAAGCATGGCCAGATACTATAATAGAAAAGTTAAGGTGAGAAGGTTCAACATAGGAGACCTCGTCCTTAGGAAGGTGTCAAAGGCAACAAAGGACCCATCCCAAGGAAAACTTGGACCAGCCTGGAAAGGCCCCTACGAGGTAATCCGTCATTCCATAGAAGGCTCTTACTACTTGAAGTCTTTAGAAGGCCAGGAACTACCTCGACCATGGAACATAGAACACTTGAAGAAGTACTACCAGTAAGAAACGCTTTACGTTTCAAGCTGCCTAATTTTCATATCAGCATGTATGACAACCATTATTTTCATCATTCATAAAGTCAATAATACATGAAAGCATTATCCATGTGTATTTGTCAATAATTAGCCATGATCTGCCATGTGCAATACATGCTTATCAACAGTCATCCATGATCTATCACTATCAAAATGTGTGCAACGCTTAGGAGTCATCCTTAGGAGACGTCTCAAGGATCTCCGTCATTAAACTTTCAAACCAAAAAGCTATTCACGCACAGTCAACGGTATCATGGCCATTAAATTTGGTTGTACACAACTACCAAAGTCGATTAAATCAGAGTTGTTCGAATACAACCATCATGATCGTCATTCAAGACGAAAGAAAAAGGGTTAACCTAAAAGACGCTCCAATAACACGACTCTAAGTCACGAGTAGAGCGCAACATCGTCATTCAAACATGACTCCATAAAATGCTATTCAAACACAGCTAAAAAATACTAAGTTGTTCAAACACAACTAGCATCGTCATTCAAACATGACTCAATAAACGCTGTTCAAATATAGCTAAAAAAATACTAATTTGTTCAAACATAACTAGCATCGTCATTCAAACATGACTTAATAAAACGCTGTTCAAACACAGCTAAAAAATACTAAGTTGTTCAAACACAACTAGCATCGTCATTCAAACATGACTCCATAAAACGTGGTTCAAACACAACTAAAAAAAAAAATACTAAGTTGTTCAGACACAACTACCATCGTCATTCAAACATGACTCAACGAAAAGTTGTTCAAACACAGCTAAAAAATGTTAAGTTGTGCAAACACAACTAACATCGTCATTCAAACATGACTTAAGCACAACTATTAAAAAAAAATGTATAGTTGTTCAAACAAAATAAAAGTTGTTCAAAAGTAGATTAACTACGAGAAAGCTTTTCAAATACGAACTAGAAATAAAAGTTGTCTCAGCACAACTAAGGTTTTTAAAGCATAAAAGAGTTGGTTACTACAATTAAAAGCAGGAAAACCGTAACCTAGTCTATCATCATCAAAGAAGTTGTTTAATTGCCCAAAACAACGGGCCCAGAAAGAAATATCGTTCTTTCCTTGCAAGAAAATGAAAAGAAAAAGGTAAAGTTACTGCTTGTCAGGGATAGGATTTGTAGGGGTTATAATAGTGGCCTCCTTCATTCCCTCGACAACGTCTATCGCTTCCTCCATCACATTCACCGCAGTGGCCTCAGCAGACAGGAGCTCTTTCTCAACGTCATCCATAGCCAAACCAGAAAGGTCCAAGCCAGGGTGGTGTTTTGCCATCCATTTCACGAGAAGATCAAAGCCCTCCACGTAGTACTTGCACAATTCATCAGAGTACTCATCAAAGTCTTTGAAATCTTGTATCGTCGTGGCCCCAACGTTCTCCAGCTTCAGCTCCAGGTCACCAATCTACTTGTCCTTCAGCTTGCAGAAATCCTTCTCCACTTGTAGGCTCTTCTCCAAGGTTACCACATGCTCCTTGTCATTCTCAGCCTCGGCAGTGAGGATAGCAACCTTGTTCTTAAGCGTCTCATTTTCAGTGGATAAAGACTTGACCAAAGGCTCAAATGTGGCCACCTTCTTTTCTAAATCCAAGAGCTTCCCAGAAACGAATAGGGACTCCCCCAAAGTCTACAAAGAAATTTTCTCTAAGCAGAAGAAAAAAAAAAGAAATAAGAAGAAGCAGAGACGACCAACAACACATTCCTGCACAAGCTTTTGGATGTGAGACGACATCACCTCACCAGATGACTTCACATCAGAGGGTTTAGATTGTCCACAGAAAGTGCCTTGTGGGCCTTCAAAGCTACTGCATTAGTGTCATCCCAAAAGGTAGGAAGGTAGGATTTACCACTAGCCTTTTTCTTCTTCTTAATCTCCTCCTCACCAGAGGCAATCATCTCTAATGACAAAGTAGGAGAGGCAGGGTGCTTACCAAGTGAATGAGTGGGAGGAATTGTCATCACAGAGTCTTTCTTAGAAACATCACTGTCTTTTTCTTAGACAAGAGACCACTGACGGTTCCACCCTTGGCCTTCTTCTCATAAGCCTCGGCTAATTTCTATTTGCTAAACCTAGTTGTCATTCCTGAAAAGACGAAACAAAAGTTGAATTAAAAAAAAAGAAAACAAAAAGAATGAAGAAGGCAGGAACACACACTCTTTTTCACAATTTCCAAACTTTTCCGAACCTTAGTAGACAGTTCCAGACCTAGAAAGTGCAAAGGCAAAGTTTGAGGAGAAACGAGCTCGTCGAAATCCTTGACAGACTCGAGATACTCCTTTACTTTCTCAACATGGTGCAGGCACCTCTTCTTCAGACGAGGAAGCTGGGAAATTGCAAAACAAGGGCACTAATGAGCCATCTATCATCGTCACTAATAAAGAAAGAGGAAGGAAATTGAAAAGATGAGAAAGACGCACCAGACACAAGAACTCCCCAACTACGAAAAAACTTAGGGGCTCCATCCTGGTCCTCACCAAGGATGAACTCTCAATCACTTCCAGAGATAAAAAAGAAGTTTGACTTCCAGTTTCGGAGAGACGATGGGTAATCAAGGATTAACCTAGAAGACTTATCCCACGGCTTAAACTAATAATAGCCAGGGTCCTTGGATATTCTTAGACGATAAAAGTGGAGGAATTCGTCCCTCCTAATGACATCCCCATCATTGGCGGACATCCATACCACCATACAAGAAGCAAGAATCCGCCAGGAGTTAGGCACTAGCTGTGTTGGAGCAAGATGCAATTAAGAAAAAAGTTCCCTAACAAAGGGGTGAACAGGGAAACAAAGGCCGCTGGTAAAATTAGCCTCATAAAAACAAACATCATCGACATAAGAGTGACAAGCTCTTTCTTCGTCACTCGGGATCCTAATTTTTACAAAATCAGGGAATTAAAATCTATCCTTAATCTGTTGCTCGTCCTTCCCCGTGAGAGAACACGAGATAGTCCAAGCTTTATAGGGGGTGGAAACAGAAGTAGCTTTCGAGATCACGAGATCATCAGACGAAGATAACCCCGTCTTGAGATCACTAGACCTCACTTTAGACATCTTTAATAACCTGGCTACTCCAGCAGACCGAGAAACTAGAGGGAATAACAAAGAAAGAATGAAAGTGTATCGACAGTCTGCCCTTACGAAGAAACTAACTCTCTCAAGACACTCCCCATCTACAGACTCGAGCAAACAGACTAAGTGAGAAAAAATGAAAGCTGTCAAAGGACAAACTGTTGGAAAATCTGGTTTTGCATCTCATACAAAACACACAACGAAAGTAACAAACACGAATCTACTTCATTCATGAGAGATAACATGTAACCTTGAATTCTAGAACAAAGAATAGAAAGCGTACCTTGATGTAGTGAAATTCAAAGCCAAGACTTGAGAATACCTTTAATCTTCATCTGAATTCCACATGGTGCCCAAGAAGTGTGGTCTCTCAATCAGTTTTTATGTACGTTGATTCTCAAAGAAAGTCTTTCTTCTTCTCCTTATAGAGAAAAAAACTATTTTCTTTTCTTTTCATCATACGTACATTCTAACTACCTTGGTAGTTACTTTATTTAATAACTATTATTAAATAAAAACTGATTATCTAATTGGGTTAGCCTTTTGAGCCTATCCAATTGAGTTTTAGTTTATGGCTTGAGGTGGGACCAAAGGGAACAAATAAGACTCTAGCTCCAATGGGCCTTGGCTTATCTGCCAACTCTTGACAAGTCCAAAATTACTATTAATTATATTTAATACCACTATATAAATATAATTGTACTCTAGGCCTTATTAATAAATTATATCCCAAGACTTTAATGATATCATTTGACCCCTCCATGAAATATCCATAGTGAACAAAGTCATAATGAACTGTCACTTTGTAAACAACTCTTTTATCCTTGAGTACCCGGTTTAATCTTTTAGTTATTCACATTTATTGAAATCCAATTTCAATAAATATAAGCTCTAGTAACTCCTTACTAAAGTAGGCGCCCTGAACAACCAATTCCCATTAAACTTATCTCAAGGGGATATTTCGTGTATTTATAAAAAGAGATTATGGATTCCATCTTGAAAATATGTGTTCCCTCAACACTACGTGTGGTTACCCAACATACTGAGGTTTTGACCGTCAAATATTAGATCTCACTCCTAATATATCAAAGTAACTTACATTTCATGATCATGTTCACTACCCTCTCAGGATTAAGAGTCTATGAAATTAGAAGTCGTGAGATTAATTATTCAGGTGACAGTTGTAACTAAGATATGTGTGCCCCTAAATACCATAGTAAACCGAGAAACAGAGGTATCAATAGAATTTATGTTGGAGTAGAACTCCTGCATACATAAGCTGGGACACCTCAAGGGTTTTTCACATAGAGATTCCCAACCCTAAATGCTAAACGCACCGGGTAGAGAAGTGTCTGGGAAATTAGACAGAATGACCAGGCGTTCCAAATGAATCGCCTTGTCACTAAAGTTCTCCTCAAAATCCTTTTGGGATTCTGAATTACGGAACCTATCCCTAGCAAAAAGAGAGGGAAGAGAAGAAAAAGAACCATAACGAGTGATCGAGTTCTTAGAAAGGACTGACTTTTTGGGTGCCATAGTCAAAAAACAAAAAGAGAAGTAAAATAAAAAGATAACACAACAGAGAAGATGCTCAGGAAGGAAGGAAAGAGAAGTGCAATGCATGGTAATGCATAAACATGTTATGTGCAAACCAAAATTGCATCATGGACAAAACCCAATCCAAACTACAGTACTCACAAGTTATAATCAGTCACGCAAACCTAGAATGCATGAAACATGGTTATAATGATAAAGAATGCAATGCATGAGTATATGATAACATATCAACAAAACCCAACACAAAAATTTTCACAAAAACCCCAAAACTTTTCCAAAAACTTGAAAACCTAGGTCTAAATGCATGAAATGCAAGAAGAAAGAGAAAAAGAAGAGATTTAGTACACTCACCAAAGGATTTAGGCTTGGAAGAGGTCGAATCCTTGAAGGGAAAAGGGATTTTGGTGAAAAGAAAAGGTTTGGATTGAGAGAGAAGAAAGAGAGATCTAGATATTTAAGAATGAAATGAAATAGGTTGACCTCAAGAATATATAGGATCAGGCATCACAATAGATCGAGGATGTATTGAGAACAAAATCTCGATAGATCGAGAGGTATCAAGGATGTGTCAACAGCCAAACTCCTTCAATGGATCAAGGATGTGTCGAGCTTCTATCAAGCAAACAGAGAGAAGAGAAATTTGGCTCGATGGATCAGGCTATTTGTCGAAAGGTATCGAGAAAAACCCAGAAAATCTCGATAGTAGAGGCTTGTTCTGAGAGATGTCGAGCTAGTATCGAGCTTTTATCAAGCTAGTGTCAAGTAGACAGAAGGAAGGTTTTTCAAGGAGAGAAAAACACATGTGATGACTGCAAGCAAGATAGATATTATACCAACCATCAAAGAAGCATGTTGAGCACTCAAACACATTAACAACTCTAGATGCAAAGCATTCCTAGATCAAAACATACACTAAAAAATTCTAACCAATTTTATTTTCAAAAACAAATTAAGACATTTTAGTAAGCTTATACTACTAAATGTATTCCTTGTGATGGCCAAATCATATTGTACATGTACAATAGTATCAAGAGTAGCAAAGAGTATGCGTTTTGTGTGTAAAACTTTTGCAAGAA
The DNA here is from genome assembly GCA_032727855.1 of Quercus ilex subsp. ballota. NCBI lineage: Eukaryota > Viridiplantae > Streptophyta > Magnoliopsida > Fagales > Fagaceae > Quercus > Quercus ilex. The sequence goes on from CM064917.1 coordinate 41,878,312, forward strand.
AGCATAAGTGTCACATTATATGAAGAGTAATGATATAAGAGAATCAAATACATCCACACACAATCATAACTATTTGATGGAGACCATCACCTTTGAGGTACATCGTATAACTCCCACATCTCCTAGAAACATGCTTGCAACCATATTTAAAAGCATTTTGATTCTTTTTGCTTTTCATGTTCTTTGCATATTTTTCTTTAAAGCATAAACTAACATAACATGCATGAGTATATAAGAGAGAAAAGAATTACCCAATTATGTAAGCCAAACATCTTGTTTTTGCTATGCAAGTGCTACATCTTACCGAGTATGGCTTTTATGAATTGCACACAGATATTTTATGATTGATGAGTGTTAGTGGTGAGATGGATATTTATGTCTTTCTCTTAGGATTTTAGTCCTTCCTGTCAAAAAGAGTGATAAGGATATGAATGATAAAAGATTAATCAAATCATACAAATCATATAAACGAGCCATAAAGCTCACATTGCTTAGTTGTGCATAAGGATGCTCATCTAAGCTACAAGAGATGCAAAGTTAAGAACTTTGTTTCAAAGGCCATCCAAGGTACACAAGTACCAATATACATAAACAAATACTGTTTTTGTATTTTCCAAATTTTTCCTTTTTTTATATTTATTGAAAACAATAAACAAGACAACAAACAAACACATTAAAAAGCAATAAAAACTTGAAATGCATATGCATGGAAAAGATTAGTTTTGGCGCAAGAGAATCACTCCAAGGAGATAACACCAATGTTTTGGAGCAAGAATTTAAAGCGTCTACTATCCAAGGTATTGTGAAAAGATTAGTTTTTTGATCATCAGTGTGAATGAACTTAAGAGTGAGAATGTCATCTTCAACCAACTCACGAATGAAGTAATGTCTGATTTCAATATGTTTGGTTCAAGAGTGTTGAATAGGATTTTTAGATATGTTGATGGCACTGGTATTGTCACAGTATATGGAGAGATGTTTTTGACAAATTCCATAATCAAGAAGTTTTTGCATCCAAAGGAGTTGAGTGCAGCAACTACCAGCATCAATGTATTCTGCCTCAGTAGGATAGAGAGAGATGAAATTCTATTTCTTACTCATCCATGAGACAAGATTGTTACCCAAGTTAAAACACCCACCGGAAGTGCTCTTACAGTCATCAGCATTCCCTGTCCAGTCCGTATTAGAATATCCACCCAACACATCATTAGTGTCCTTATCATACCAAACTCCAAAACTACTAGTGGACTAAATGTGTTTGATAATACGATTTATTGCAGTGATGTGAGATTCTTTAGGATTAGCTTGATATTTAGCATACACTCCTACACTGTAGCTAATGTCAGGTCTACTTGCAGTAAGGTGAAGAAGACTACCTATCATGCTTCTATAGTGAGGGATCAACACTTTTTCCTAACAAGTCAACAGTGAGTTTTACATTTAGGCTCATAGGAGTTCTAACAGAGCTAGCCGACTCTAGACCAAACTTTTTCACAAGGTTTTTAGCATATTTAAATTGAGAGATGAAAATACCTGAGTCATTTTGTCGAATCTGTAGTCTGAGGAAGTAATTCAACTCTCCAATCATGCTAATCTCGAATTCAGTCTGCATCATGCTTGAGAAGGAATGAGCCAGTTCATCTTTTGTAGATCCAAAGATGATGTCATCCATATAGACCTGAGCTACAACCAGTTTCCATCAACTTTCTTGACAAACAATGTTCGATCAGCTTGTCCTCTTGAAAATCCATTCGACACCAAGTATTCAGTGAGACAATCATTCCATGCTCTGGGTGCCTACTTTAATCCATAGAGAGCCTTCTTAAGATAAAGCACATGATTTGGAAAGTGTGGATTAACAAATCTTTTGGGTTGTGCTACATAGACTTCCTCCTTGAGAAATCCACACAAACAGGCACTCTTCACATCCATTTGATATAGCTTGAACTTCAAATGACAAACTAATGCAAGTAAGACTCGTATGGATTCAATGCGAGCTAAAGGAGTGAAGATTTCATCAAAATCTACTCTTTCTACTTAAATGTAGCCTTGAGCCACAAGTCTAGCTTTGTTTCGAATGACATTCCCTTCCTCATCAGTTTTGTTGTGAAATATCCATTTGGTGCCCACGATATTTACTCCTTCCAATTTAGGTAAAAGTTCATCATGCATGGCTTCTACCTAGCTTTCATCTTGAAAGGCATCTTCAACCTAGGCAGGTTCAACCTGAGACAAGTAACATGAGTAAGACACAAAGTTAGCCACATATTTATCAACTGTACATTTTCTCAAGGTAAATTCATTCATGTTTCCCAATCACATCTGGAGGATGATTTAGTTTAACTCTAGATGAGGGTTCTCTTTCCATGTGATCGTCAGGCTGAAGTGATGTTGAAGAGTCTTCCAAGATTTGTATCGCGCTAGGTGAGGTAGGGGGAGAAGAATCTTGATCACCTACTTCTTTATCATTCTCAAGTGTCAACGAAAGAACAGAATTTGGTAGTTGATCAACATCTTTTAAGGAATTAGACATTGATGCTTCATCTATCACAACATTGACATTTTCCATAACTTTTCTAGTCCTTTTGTTTAGCACCACGTATGCTTTGCTGGTGAAGAAATAGCCAAGAAAAATTCCTTCATCACTTCGAGTGTCAAACTTTCTCACATTCTCTTTATCCTTTAGAATGAAGCATGTGCTACCAAATATTCTAAAGTACTTTATATTTGGTTTTCTTTCTTTCCACAGTTTAGATGGAGTCTTCTTTGTACCTGGTTTGAAATACACTCGATTCACGATGTGACATGCAGTGTTGACTGCCTCACCCCCATAGGTCTTTTGCCACATCCTTGTTATGTATCATAGCTCTAGCCATCTCTCAAATAACTCTATTCTTGCGTTTAACAACACCATTTTGTTAAGGAGTGATAGGTGCCAAAAATTCTTGAGCTATGCCAGCCTCTGAATAGAAGGACTCTAGTTGAGAGTTTTCAAACTCTTTTCCATGATCACTTCGAATTTGGTTAACTTTCAACCCTTTCTCATTATGTAACCTTTTACATAATGTCTCTATTGCTGAGGAGCTTCGAACTTTGATTTCAACAAAATAACCCATGTGAATCTGGTGATGTCGTCTACCACCACCATGATGTATCTCTTTCCTCTAAGAGAATCTGTTCTTGTTGAACCCATGAGATCGACATGAAGAAGCTCGAGAGATCTTGCTGTGGCTGTGGTCAAGGTAGCATGATGTTGAGCTTTCGTCTGTTTTCCAAGTTAACATGGTCCACATACAGCATTTACAACCTTGCTGAGTTTAGGCATCCCTAGGATGGCTTCATTTTTTGACACAATTGATAGTTGCTTGTAGCTGGCATGTCCCATCCTTTAATGCCATAGATCCTTATTTGGCATTTGAATGCTATTGCATACAATTTCAGCATCTAGAACTAGACCATAGCAATTGTCCAGTGTACGAATCCTGCTTATGAGTTGCTCACCTAACTCATTTAGAACTAGACACTTTCCTTTTGAGAACAGCACCATAAAGTCTTGATCACAAATCTAACTTATGCTTAATAGATTTACTTTTAGCCCTTCCACGTATAACACATTTGCAATATCCGGTAGCCTTGGTAGGGAGATGTTTCCCTTTCCCTTAATCTGAGATTTGATTCCATCACCAAAAGTGACGTTACCACCTTTCTTGGCTTCAAATGTTTTGAAGAGAGTGCGGTCTCTAGTCATGTGTCTTGAGCAACCACTATCAAGATACCATAGACATGTGTCCTCACTTTTAGGGCAGAATGCATCATGAAACGTACTTCATGCTTATTTGTCAGATCATAAGGCATGGTCCTCTCTTTGATTTGTTTACCAAGCAGTTTTACCCTTGCCTTCATCTTTTTAAGGAGTACACCTTTGTGTGGGCACAATTTGAGACAGTCTAGTCTTCTTCTGTGCTTTTCAAGAATTATTGGTCCTTCTTATGAACTAATTTCATCAATTTACTCACAGATAGACCTTTTTCTACAATCATCAAGATTAATTTCAAATAACTTTCTGACTTGCATGTCCTAAGAATCTTAAGCATATTGATGTTAGAAACGCAAGAGATATTTGAAGCAAAAGATCTTTTTGTGCAATTTGAATCCATGACAACGGGGCTCAATGGATCATACAGCAAAGATTAAAACCTAATTAGAGTGTGTCTGCTCTTATACCACTTGTTGAGTTAAGATAACTTGACCCCGGTTAATTAATTCAATTACCCAAGTTGAATAATTAGATTAAATTGCATGCAAATCATGGAGGCACCAACAAATCACTAAAAATACTAAATGCAACGGAAAATAAGTTTGACACGTTGATTTATTGACAAATGGGAAAAACCTCTCGCAAGGCAAAAACTCCACTAGGTGATTTTAAGGTCACTACTCCCAAGAATTCACTAATAAAAAATCAAGTGGTTACAAGTATAAGGAATCTTACCACTACCCTGGCCTATCCCAAAATACCAACCTACAATTGAATCTTTGCTCCAATACCCAATTGGACTTAATCTTGTAGTAGGCTTCTTTCCTTTGTTGCACAAATCTCTAATCTGTGCTAACTCCTTTGCACGGATTTCAGTATGTGACTAACTCTAGCAACTTAAATGGTTGTTGGCTGAAAAGTTATTCACTTCATTAACAATAAAGATCAGGAAGCATTTGGTTATAAAACCCTATGGTATACAAACACAGTAGCTTCTCAAAGAGAAAAATAAACTCTTGATCTCTATATCCATTTTTGACGGCTCTTAAAATAAGCTTTATATATGTCTAAGGTTGTGAGAAAAGAAACCCTAAACAAATATATCAACATGGCTGAAATTCAGATTTGGAAATTCTGAATTCCTAAAGCTAAATAGATTGAGCTTATGTCGAGTTGCCCATTAAATCTCGATAGTAGCTTTCTATCGAGCTATCTGTCGAGTTTCAATAAAACAACTTTTCTTCACTTGTTTCTTGGATTAATCTTCATGTCTTTAATGCAACTACTTGATATGTATCAAACCCAACTTAGATCTACTCAATTTACAAGTAAAGTGCGTTTTGTCAAAAAATTAGACAATTACATAGAAAATATGACCCTAACATTTTTTATTGAAAAAATAATGAGGATTTAATATGTTCCAAAGAGATATTTTATTTTTCAAAGTTCAATGAAAAATATTATCAACAATTGTGTATTGGAAAATGACTTCTTTTATTATTATTTTTTCCCGCTAATTGTATATTGGAAAATGTTAGTGACGACTGTAATGGTCACAAGTATAATTCTCTTTCGGTGACATTTAAAACTAGATTAACTTTTTGTTTGTCTCGTGTGGAGTATAAAATTAATAAATCTAAAGGTCTTAATATGATAATGATAATGATAATATATAATTTAATTTAATTGTTATTAAATAAGTGATATGACAATAAACATTTTTTACATGTATAGATCTAAAGATTCTTTAGTTAGATCTAGACTCGGTTGATAATATCTAATAAAAAATATTATGTGATGAGTGTGTCACTTTCATAGAAGGTTGCTGGATGTGCAATGATAGTGGGCACAAGATTTTTCATTCATGTGGTTATCATCAATATTATTGTCAAGGATATTTTGGATTTGGGGGAAGTGGGAAGGAAAATCTATGTGATTAGTTACACAAATTTGACATCGAATTAGAAACATTTTTGGCTAGGACCTTTGAGAAGATATTGGACACAAAGGGCATTAAAGCCCTTTAAGGAAAAACATTAATTACACAAACATTTGGATCATCTTAAATATACAACCATTTTTGCAACTGTACTAAATCTCTTTAATTCGTCAATAACTATAAAATACCATTACGGAAAATTCAAATTTTCTGTTCTACTTTTTGTATTTCATTTTATTCTCCACGAATTATAGTATGCCATGTATCTAATTTTTTTTTCCAGTTTAAATTTTGGATATTTTATAAGAAAAGTAAAAAGAATATGTGACATTGATGGAGTATAAAGCGGGACATAAAAAATGGGACAAAAAGTTTGTACTCCCATTATGGGACACTTTCTAAGTAAGTATATATCATTTTAGTTTCATAAACTTTTCTCCCCTAATATGGAATTGGCCGAACCCTCCAAATTCTCTGCTGAATTTTTCAATTCCAATCATGCCATGTTTTTCTTTGGAGAACTGATATGAGATACCTTTTGAAAATTATTTCACTAATTACCCTTGAAAAAATTCTAATAAAATTGAAAACACTAACGATGGTCCAAATTATGTTTATAACATCCTATAGACCATCCAAAAAGCAAAACACATGAAGAAAACTCAAACATGGTAGAACGGACAAAAAAAAAGGTCATACTCTATGCACAAAACTTCTAATTTTGCAAGGTTTGAGAAATGTAATTGGTAAGTAGTCTTACACAATTACACTCAATATTTTATAGGAAATGTTGATTTCCAGACTTGAACTTGTGACCTATCGCTTTTGGCTAAAAGAACTTATCAATGCACCAAGGTCTGAACTATACATGGCAAAAAGAACAAAACTCATAAAAAAATTTGAGAGTTAAAGAAAACTACTTCTAGTCCTAATTCCTTTTAGGGAAATACTAACGAGTTGCCTAGTCCTAATTTTTTTTAGGAAAATTTTGACATCGCTTTTATGAGAAATGAAAAAAGCTGTCAAAACATTAATTACTTTTTTTTTTCCTTTTTCCATAAAAACTTTCTTTAACTGAATTGTTAACCAATACCCTAAAAGTACTCGTTAACATGACCCTTTTTTTTATAGATACGATAGAACTTTAATTTATGGTGTCAATTCCATGATAATTGTGTTTTATCATTAGGTTAAGACAATAGTTAGTATTTTGTGTCGGCTAGGTTTAAATTTCAGATCTCTTAGTCCATGACAAGAGACTTTATCAATTGAACAAATTGAAATCAACTAATTCTGTAGAAACTTAAAAGAAATTAAAAAAGGGGGGGGGGGTGTTGCTATGTGTGAAACTTATGTGATACAATGTGAAAAGGTCAATAAAAAGTCAAACACCTTTACATTAAAAGAGATCTGAGATTTAAACCTAGCCGACACAAAATACAAACTGTTGTCTTAACCTAATGATAAAATACAATTATCAAGGAATGGACACCATAAATTAAAGTTTTATCGAATCTATATAAAATAAAATAAAATAAAACAAAAAATTCTACATAATTATGTCATTTTTACTTAAAAAATGCATAAATTTAAATTTTATGGTATCTATTAAAAAAAAAATTCTACAGAATTATGTCCTATTTACTTTAAAAAATCCCCCCTAAAAAAAAAAAAAAAAACTTAAAAATATTTTTTGTTAAAAAAATTTGCCCAATCTTCTCTCCCTCCAACCCTTAATCCCTACCAAACTTTAACCTTAACCTTTCTATTCTCTCGGCTCTCCCTTTCTCCAAAAGGTTCAGATCCTTTCAGTTACTGTCGCTTCTAAAAAACAAAGGGAGGATCCTTTCAGTTACCCCAGTGTGGGATTTTTATTCCTCTGACTTTCTGCATATATGTGTTTGAATCCCTTTCTTTAGTTGTTTGGGTCTGTTGAACACCAATTTCTATCTCTCTTCTTCTCCCAAATTCTGTTGAGATATATATATATATATATATATATATATATAATGTAGCACTAAGGGTCCGTTTGGTTTGAGGGGTGAAAAAGTGGGAGAATAGAAAAAATTTTAATTTCCCTCATTTTTATTTGGTTGAGAGTGAAAAAGTGAAGGGATGGAAAAAGTGAATTTACATAAATTTACTCATATATCTTTCTTAAAAAATGATGCACAATTAAAAAAAAAAAAATTGACAAGCAAACAAAAAAAAAAAAAAAAAAAAAAAAGCAATGACCCAAATTATATTAAAAAATAAAAATCATGTCCAAAACAAAATAATCATGTCTAGTTAAAAAAAAAAAAAACAAAACAAAACAAAGCACCAGCTCCAGGAAATCTCACACACACACACACACAAAAAAAGAAAAAAAATGAAAAAGAAAAAGAAAAAGAAAAGGCAAATGCCCAGTGAAGTAAAGAAGAGCAACGTGAAGCCAAAGGCAAAAAAAGAAAAAAAAAAAAAATAGGCAGCAACGTTAAGCCCATGTGCAACCCATCTGCAAGTTGCACATGGGCATTTTTGTCATTCAGCCATCATATTTTCTCTTCCAAGTTTTCTTTTCATTTTGGAAAGAAAATTTTTTGGTGGACCTAGAGATAAAACACTTGGGCCCTACCATTTATTTTCCTTCCTCCACACCTAACTAAACACACTCTAAAAAGATTTTCCTTTCTATTTTTTTCCAGAAATTTTCCATCAACTGTATTTCACATCCAAACAAACACACTCTAAATGATTTTTAATGATGTTGCTTTTACTATGAATTTCCGTTGTTTTGTGAAGGCTTGGTCAATGGCAGCTTGGGGAAGGTTTGTGTTTCTTTGAAGATAGAAAATTCAATACCCATTTTGGCTATATAGGGTCAACCAAAGCTACAGTGTGTGCATACAAATTGTGCGTTTGAGAATGGTTGAAAAGAGTTTTATTTTATTTTTTGTTTTTTTTCTTGACTTTTTTGCAAATAATTTAGTTTTTAGTTTTTTTTTATAATATATTTAACACAAAAATTAATAATTTTTTTTTTTGGATTAACACTATGCACATAAGCTACCCTAAACAATTCCTAAACAGACAAAATTATGAATTATGGAGTGCTGTTATGAGGTGATGTTAACAATTATATTATACTGTATGAATTCTGCTACAGCTATGCCTCCATAGCAACTTTTGTTAATAATTGTTAATTTCAGTTAAAATTTGTTAATGATTGTAAATTTGGAATTCTGCTGTATTGCATTTGCAAATTTTGCATCCATCCCTTTATACTTTTTGCAGTTTATGCTTTTTGTATATTTATCCAATAGAACGTCACCTTTGGAACTTAATATCTATTCGGCCCAAATAAATAATGAATAATCCTTTGTTTAGTCATGAGATTTTAATGAGCTCTTGTCGGCCCAAGACAACTTAGGTGGTCGCCTGTTATCAATATTAGCTTTCAAATCTACTCTGGACCAATTCAACCTTATGGGCTTATTCTTTGAAGGCCCTAAATATACTTGGATAAATAAAAGGCTTGATTGGGCTAAAATATTAAAGAACATCTGGATAAGGGTTTTTGGTAATCCTAGTTGGAGGCTTAAGATTAAATACCCCAATTAGGGATGGAAATTTAATCTCACCCTGAGTACCCACATCACCCGTCCTTAATGGATGAGTTTTATCCACACCAAATGGCAAATAAGGCGGTGATGGGGTTTAACATTTTCTCTCATACCCGCTTTGTTTATATATAAAAAATTAAAAAATATTTATTCTAGGTTTTTTTTATAAGGCATTTAGCCTTCAAACTTTAAATTTATGATTTTTTTATGTTGTATTATTGAATTTATATATTTTTTTTTTATGTTATAATTTTATGCTTTGAGAAAGTTTTGTAATGTTAGAACTTATTTATATATATATATATATATATATATATATTTATTTATTTATATGTGTGTGTGTGTATATAAACTTGGTGGCAAGATGGGCATTGTATTTGCTAGAATGGAGTGGGAAAAAAAACCTTGCCCTGAAGTGAGAGTGGGGTGGGGGTAGGGAATAGGAAACCTGCCCCTAACCCTAATGCCCATATATCACACCTTCCTGACCTTCATTCGATCATTGTCCTATCCATTTAATTTAAGAGATCTCCAGAACCTCAAGCCCAAAATCTTTTAAGTTTGAGAGTATGTGGTTATTGGATCCTTCCTTCCATGTGCTAGTGGCCCAATTCTGTCATCATTCCTCAAGTGATAAAGAAACTCAAAATAGTTGATGAAGCAAAAAATCAACAGTTGAGCTCCTCGTCGTAGCGGATGGACGATGCTGTGAATGGGGTCGTCTCTGTAGGTGAGAATCTTGCAAAATGAACTGGGGGAAGAGTAACATGCCGGTGTGGCGTTAGCCAAACTGCCTCCGATGCTTAAGTCAGTAAAGGAGAAAGATTTTAGAGAGAAAATGAGTTGAGAGTGATTTCATAGAGTATTTGTCGGTACCTTTAAATTATGTTGTCTTCTCTTTTATAGTTACGTGCCTCATTAATGGGCAATGATGTGCTGCATTTATGCTCAATGGCTACTGCGTTACAGAATCTTTGTTTGGAGATCATAACTCATTCTGTGACCATTGCTCCGTCCGTTACGTTTCATCATCAATGTGGGTAATAAATGCGTAACGTCTTCTTTGGGTGAATGACGATCTGCGTATAATGACAACCATAAATTTTTGGTTCATCAGTTGCCCCCTTGTTTGTTTTCTTGTCTTTTAGACGAGATAAGAACAAATTCGTCTGACACTTCATATTCCGTGTACTGCGCATTTATGACGACTTGATGTCTGAATAGTTGTGTGCCACGTGTACGGCTAGGATGTGCTCGACGTGCGAACATGTCTCGGTTTTCCCGTGTTAATTTTGGCCACTTGTTTTGCATTTTTCCCTCCTCTTTCCTTTCTTCTATATTTTTCCTTATTCAGTTTTCTGTTCTAGGGTTTGTCTCTCCTCCGAGCTTCCTTTCTCTGTTCTGTGTTTCCTAGTAAGTCCTTCGCGCTTCTTCTTCTTTTCTGATTCTTCCATGGTAGATTATTATGCTGTTAGAGCAGATTGTCCTTCAATAGCTTTCTTTTTCGCTCATTTAGGTAGTTTACTTGAGTCCGTAGAGGGGGAGTGTCTTGAGAGGGTCAGTTCCTTCGTAAGGGAGGACTGTCCATATACTTTTTCCTTTCTTCTTTGTTTCCTTTAGTTTCCCATTCTACTGAGGTAGCTTGGTTGCTGAGGATGTTTGAGGTAAGGTCTAGTGACCTAGAGATGGGGTTATCCTCGTTTGATGATAGTGTTGTCTCGGGGGCCACTTCTATTTCCACCCCTTATAAAGCTTGGAACATCTCATGTTCCCTCATCGTAAAATACGAGTAGAGAATCAAGGATAGGTTTCAGTTCCCTGACTCTGTAAAAGTTAGGATCCCGAGTGACGAAGTGAGGGCTTGTCACTCTTACGCCAATGAGATTTGTTTTTACGAGGCCAATTTTGCCAATGGCCTTCGTTTCCCTGTTCATCCCTTCATTAGGGAACCTTTTTATTTTTTGCATCTCGCTCTGGCACAGCTAGTGCCTAACTCTTGGCGGATCCTTATTTCTTACATAGTGGTATGGATGTCTGCCAATGATGGTGATGTCATTAGGAGGGACGAGTTCCTCCATTTTTATTGTCTAAGGAAATCTAAGGACCCCGACTATTATGAGTTTAAGTCATGGGATAGGGCTTCTAGGTTAATCCATGATTACCCATCGTCTCTCCGAAACTGGAAGCCAAATTTCTTTTTTATCTCTAGAAATGATTGGGAGTTCGTCCCTAGTGAGGACCTGGATGAAGCCCCCAAGTTTTTTCGTAGTTAGGGAGTTCCTGTGTTTGGTGCGTCTTTCTCGTCTTTTCAATTGCTTTTCCCTTTCTTTTATGAGTGACGATGATAGATGACTTACTGGTACTCTTGTTTTGCAGTTTCCCAGCGTCCTCGTCTGAAGAAGAGGTACTAGTGTCGCACTGAGAAAGCAAAGGAGTATCTTAAATCCGTCAAGGATTTTGACGAACTTGTTTCTCCTCAATCCTTGTTTTTACACTTTTTGGGTCCGGAACCATTTACTAAGGTTTTGAAGAATTTGGAAGTTGTGAGAAAGAGCACTTGGTTTCTGCCTTCTTCTTTCTTTTCTTCTTCTCTCTCACTTCTTCTTCTTCTTCTTCTTCTTCTTCCATCTACTAAGGTTCGGAAGAATTTGGAAGTTGTGAGAAAAAGCACATGTTTCTACCTTCTTCTTTCTTTTCTTCTTCTCTCTCCCTTCTTCTTCTTCTTCTTCTTCTTTTTCTTATTTTTTTTTCTTTGCCTCGTCCTTTCAGGAATGACAACTAAATTTAGCAAGCAGAAATTAACTGAGGCCTAAGAGAAGAAGGCTAAGGGTGGCACCGTCAGTGGTCTCTTGTCCAAGAAGAAGATTGGCGACGTTTCTAAGAAAGACCTTATGACGACACTTCCTCCTACTCACTCGCCTGCTAAGCACCCTGCCTCTCCTACTTCGTCATTGGAGATGATTGCCTCTGGTGGAGAGGAAATTAGGAAGAAGAAAAAGGCTGGTGGTAAATCTTTTCTTCCGACCTTCTGGGATGATGCTGACACAACAGCTTTGAAGGCCCATGAGGCACTTTCTATGGATGATCTGAGCCCTCTGATGGCGAAGTCATCCAGTGAGGTGATGTCGTCTCACATCCAAAAGCTTGTGCAGGTATGTGTCGTTGGTCGTCTCTGCTTCTTCGTTTTCCTTTGCTTATTTCTGCTGAGAGAAAATTTCTTTGCAGGCTTTGGGGGAATCACTATTTATCTCTGGGAAGCTCTTGGATTTAGAAAAGAAGGTGGCCACGTCTAAGCCTTTGGTCAAGTCTTTATCCGCTGAGAATGAAGGTTGCGATTCTCATTGCCGAAGATGAGAATGACAAGGAACGCATGGCAACCTTGGAGAAGAGCCTACAAGTGAAGAAGGACTTCTGCAAGCTAATGGACAAGCAAATTGGTGACTTAGAGCTGAAGTTGCAGAACGTTAGGGCCACGGCGGTACAGGATTTCAAAGACTTTGACGAGTGCTCTAATGAATTGTGCAAGTACTACGTGGAGGGCTTTGATCTTCTCGTGAAGTGGATGGCAGAGCACCACCCTGGCTTGGACCTTTCTGGCTTGGCGGTGGACAACGTCGAGAAAGAGCTTATGTCCTCTGAGGCTACAATGGAGAATGTGACGGAGGAAGTCTCAGACGTTGCTGAAGGAATGAAGGAGGCCACTGTTATAACCCCTGCAGACCCTGTCCCTGACAAGCAGTAATCTTTTATTTTATTTTATTTTTTAATTTCTTTGCAAGGCAAGAACAATATTTCTCTTTGGGCTCGTTGTTTTAGGCAACTAAACAATTCCTTTGGGCCTCATTTTTTTGGGCGACTAAATAATTCCTTTGATGATGATAGATAGGTTTATGGATTTCTTGCTTTTAGTTGTAGTAAACAACTCTTTTATACTTGGACAACCCTTTATGACGATGTTAGTTGTGTTGAGACAACCTTTATGTTTAGCTTGCATTTGAGCAACTTTTTCGTACTTAGCATGTACATGAACAGCTTTTTACCTTCGGTTGTGCTAGAATTACTTTTTATTGAGTCATATTTGACTGATGATTCCTAGCTGTATTTGAATAACTTAGCGACGATCTTGGTTGTGTTTGAACAACTTAGTATTTTTTAGCTATGTTTGAACAACTTTTATTCATTCATGTTCGAATGACGATCTTAGTTGTGTTTGAACAACTTAGTTGCACTTAAACAACTTTTATTGAGTCACGTTTGAACGACGATCTTAGTTGTGTTTGAACGACTTGGTATTTTGTAGTTGTGTTTAAACAGCTTTTATTGAGTCATGTTTGAATGACGATATTAGTTGTGTTTGAACAACTTAGCATTTTTTAGCTGTGTTTGAATAGCTTTTTATTGAGTCATGTTCGAATGACGATCTTAGTTGTGTTTGAACAACTTAGCATTTTTTAGCTGTGTTTGAACAGCTTTTATTAAGTCATATTCAAATGACGATCTTAGCTGTGTTTGAACAACTTAGCTGCGTTTAAACAGCTTTTTATTGAGTCATGTTTGAATGATGATGTTAGTTGTGTTTGAACAGCTTTTATTGAGTCATGTTTGAATGACGATCTTAGTCGTGTTTGAATAACTTAGCATTTTTTAGCTGTGTTTGAATAGTTTTTATTGAGTCATGTTTGAATGACGATGCTGTGCTCTACTCGTGACTTAGAGTCGTGGTATTGGAGCGTCTTTTAGGTTAACCATCTTTTGTTGTCTTGAATGACAATTATATTGGTTATGTTTGAACAACTCTGATTTAGTCGACTTTGGTAGTTGTGTATCAACAACTTCAATGGCTATGATGCCGTTGGCTGTGCAGGAATAGCTTTTGATTTGAAATTTTAATGACAGAGGTCCTTGAGACGTCTCCCAAGGATGACTCCTAAGCGTTGCACACATTTTGATAGTGATAGATCATGGATAATCATTGCTAAATACGTCTTGTACATGATAGATCATGGATAATCATTGATAAATACACATGGATAATGCTTTCATGTATTATTGATCTTATGAATGAAGAAAGTAATGGTTTTTATACATACTGATATGAGGATTAGGTAACTTGAAATGTAAAGCACTCCTTATTAGTAGTATTTCTTCAAGTGTTCTATGTTCCATGGTCGAGGCAGTTCTTGGCCATTCAAAGACTTCAGGCAGTAGGAGCATTCTTTGGAATGACGGATTTCTTCGTAGGGACCTTCCCAGGCTGGTCTCAGTTTTCCTTGGGATGGGTCCTTCGTTGCTAGTGATACCTTTCTAATGACAAGGTCTCCTGTGTTGAACCTTCTTACCTTAACCTTTCTATTATAGTATCTGGCCATTGCTTCCTTGTGTTTGGCCATTTGCTTCATAGCTTCTTCTCAGACTTCATCAATTAGGTCCAGGTTGCTGTTAAGTTCCTGCTGGTTCTTCTAATCTTCATAAGTTTTAACTCGGAAGCTCGTCAATCCCACTTCCACTGGTATGACGGCCTCGGTGCCAAATGTCAGTTTGAATGGTGTTTCTCTTGTTGGAACTCTTGTGGTCGTCCTATATGCCTAAAGGACATTTTGCAATTCTTCAGGCCATGCCCCCTTTGCCCCCTCAAGCCTAGTTTTGATAATTTTGAGCAAGCTTCTATTCGTCACTTCTGTCTGGCCATTAGCTTGAGGGTGTCTTGAAGAAGAGTAGTGATTCTTGACTCTTAAGTCTTGGCAAAATTTTCAAAACTTGGGGTTGTCAAACTATCTTCCATTGTCTGATATTATGACACGTGAGACTCCAAATCTGTAGATGATGTTCTTCCATACAAAGCTTGTGATTTTAGCCTCTGTTATCGTCGTCACTGGCACTGCTTCTACCCATTTTATGAAGGAGTCGATTGCGACAATTAGAAATCTGAGTTGCTTCTTCCCTAGATGGAATGGACCCATAATATCAATTCCCCATTGGGCGAAGGGCCATGGTGAGGATATAGGTGTCATCATCTCTCTTGGTCTCGTCTGGACATTCGCAAAGCGCTAACATTTTTCTCATGCTCTGACGATGTTGTATGCGTCTTTTTGTAGGGTTGGCCAGTAATATCCTGCTCTGAGCACCTTTCCTGCTAAGGACCTTGCCCTTGCGTGGTTTCCACAAATTCCTTCGTGTATCTCGCGGAGCACAAAATCTGCTTCTTTTGAACTAGCACATCTTAGATATGGGAGTGAATATCTTCATCTGTACAGCACGTCGTCAATAATGACAAAGCGATCTACTCTGATCTGTATTTTCTTGGCCTCTATCTTATCTTCCAGGAGTCATCCTTCTTTCAAGTAACGGACGATGGGAGTCATCCACTCATCTTGCTCTTTTATCTTTAGAACTTGCTTACCTTCTATGCTCGGCTTGCCCCTTATCTCTACACATAGTTTGGAGGTTGCATTGTAATTGTCTGACGAGGCCAATCTTGCTAGAAAGTCATCTTTTGCATTTTTGGCTCAAGGGATTTGCACAAAGTCTAGACCGTCAAAGTGCTGTGAGAGTTGTTGGACGATCTTCAAGTACTTCTGCATCCTTTCTTCTTTGGCTTTATAATCTCCTTTCACTTGTCCAATTATCAGCTGAGAATCAGCTTGGATGATATGGTTCTTTGCTCCTAGAGCCTTTACAAGACTTAACCCTGTTAGTAATGCTTCATACTCTGCCTTGTTATTTGTTGTTGCGATTGTAATCTGACTGTATACTTCAATGTTTATTTTTCTAGAGATATGAGCACTACTCATGCTCCTCCTACTTTCCTTGTTGCAGACCCATCCGTTTGGACCATCCATGTTTCCATAGGAGGTTCTTCTTCCTTATAAGGGTAAGTGAATTCTGCAATGAAGTCTGCTAGCACCTGGGCTTTGATTGCTGCTCAGGGCCAATATTCAATGTCAAATTGGCCCAATTCAATTGCCCATTGAATGAGTCGTCCTTCTGCGTCTATCTTGTTCATCGTCCTTCTTATGGGTTGGTCTATCATGATGACGATGGGGTGTGCTTGAAAATAAGGATGGAGTTTTCTGAAGGCGACCAATAATGCGAAAGCTATCTTTTCCATCCTTGGGTAATTTGCCTCTGCACCTTGAAATGCCTGGCCACGGTAATAGACAGGCTTTTGTACGTTCCCTTCTTCTCTGATCAGTGTCAAACTTACTGCAGTGTTGGATACTGCTAAATAGAGGTACAACTTCTCTCCCATCACAGAGGGGCTTAGTAGAGGTGGCTTCGTCAGACACTCTTTTAACTTGGCAAGGGCTTCCTCACATTCATCATTCCACTAAAAAGATTTTTTCAATACCTTGAAGAATGGCATGCACTTGTCCGTTGCCCTAGAGACGAATTTGTTCAGGGCTACAACCTTTCCTATCAAGCTCTGCACCTCCTTCACTGTTTTTGGTGACTTGACCTCAATTATTGCTTTTACTTTGTTTGGGTTTGCCTCTATACCTCGTTAGGAGACCATGAATCCCAAGAATTTCCCTGAAGCAACAGTAAAAATATGCTTTGCAAGGTTTAATTTCTTATTGTACTTACGTAGTGTGTTGAAGGTCTCTTTTTAGTCATTCAAATGGTTGGCTTCATCCTTACTTTTCACTAGCATATCATCCACGTATGCCTCCACATTCCTTCCAATCTGGTGAGAGAACATACGGTTCACCAATCTTTCATAGGTGGCTCCTGCGCTCTTTAGTCCAAAGGGCATAACTTTGTAGCAGTACAACCCTTGGCTAGTGACAAACGAGGACTTCTCTTGATCATCTTGTTAGGACATATGTGTTTCACTTGTTAAGAACATATGTCATTCTTTTATGTAATTGGCTAATTCTTTGACAAAACGCACTTTACTTGTATTTGGGTAGATCTAGGTAATTTTAATACTTCAAGAAACAAGGTTTCAAGATCAAGTGTTAAAACCATTCAAGTCTATCCAAGAAACAAGCCGAATAGTGCAAATTCATTAAAACTCGACAACTGCATCTATTGAGCTTAAGAAAGCTGTCTTAGCCCGTATGCTCGACACCTGCTCAATAGCTTCTATCTGTCGAGGTTTAAGAATTTCAAAATTCTGTTTTGTTTTCTTGGGATCCGTGAATGTGTCTTTGGGCCTTCTTTTCTCCTAACCCTAGACATATAAAATGATTATTTTAAGGGCCGTTAAAATGTTCACAAGTTGCACAAGTGTTGAGCAAAGTTTGTTCAAGCAAATTGTGACCGGAGACAGAGTTTTGCCCTAGTTCATCATTCTTGTGAAGAAGTTGCTGTGTTTGTACACCATAGGGTTTTGTGACCAAGCATCTTCTTGATCTTCATCGTGGGATGAACTGAAGAACTTTGCAGCCAATAACCTTCTCCAGTTGGTGATTGAAGTCACGTATTGGGATCCGTGCAATTGGTTAGTCACGTACTATGAGCTATGTATCAAAAGGAGAAATTGCCAGTACAGAACAAGTCCAATTGGGTATTGGGGTAAGGGTTCAACTGTAGGTTGGTATAAGGTACTAGGATTCCTTTACTTGTAACCACTTGTTGTGATAATAGTGGAATTTCGGAAGTGGTGACCTTAAAATCAACCGGTGGGGTTTTTGCCGTAAAGGTTTTCCCCATTCGTAAACAAATCACCATGTCAATTTATTTTTCGCTGCATACTTTAGTTATTGGCGATTTGTTTATGCTACCACGCGCTTTGCATGTTAATTTGATTAATTAATCAATTAATTTAATCACAATGGGTCAATACGTTTTTGCCCTATCAAGTGGTATCAGAGCAGGCACACTCTGATTAGGTTTAATCTTTGCTGCGTTGATCCATTGACCCCTATTGTCATGGCTATAACCAGCTTGAGGAGATCTTTGTTTTCAAATACATCTTGTTTTTCTAATCTCTATTTGTTTGAGTGTTTCAGAAAATACAAGTTTAAAAGTTATTTGAAGTCTCTTATAATAACTATTGGAAAAGATCTCAGTTTGACTAAGAAGAAACTAGACTATCTCAGAATGAAAATGTGCAAAGGAGTTCGTCTGAGAAGAGTAAAAATTAAAGGCTTAGCTTGTAAAAGGCAGATGAGAGAAAGTACCATTCCCACTGATCTATCATCTAAGCACGAAGTGTGTTTTATGATGAAGTCTGCATTTAAAGTTATGGACACATGTTTGTGGTACCTTGACAGCGGTTGCTCAACACACATGACTGGAGACCGATCTCTCTTCAAGGTTTTCAAGTCTAAGAAAGGTGGCAATGTCACTTTTGGTGATGGGAGCAAGTCACAAATTAAAGGGAAAGGAATCATCTCTCTACCTGGACTGCCGGACATTGCAAATGTTCTTTATGTAGAAGGTCTAAGGGTGAACCTGTTGAGCATAAGTCAAATATGTGATCAGGACTTCATGGTACTATTCTCAAAGGGAAAGTGTCTTGTCATGGATGAGTCTGGAAAGAAACTCATAAGTGGTGTTCGCACTTTAGACAATTGTTACGGATTGGTTCCTGATGCTGATATTGTGTGCAATAGCATTCGTTTGCCAAATTAAGATCTATGGCACCAACGGATGGGACATGCTAATTACAAACATCTTTCTATTGTATCTAAGCATGAATTAGTCTTGGGGATACCAAAGCTTAGTAGAATGAGCAATGTGGGGTGTGGACCATGTCAGCTTGGGAAATAGACGAAAGCTAAGCATCCAAGCACTCAGACATTAGCTACATCTAGGCCATTGAAGTTTCTACATTTGAATCTTATGGGTCCAACTAGAACTGAGTCTCTTGGTGGTAAGAGAAACATCATGGTTGTGGTAGACGACTTCACCAGGTACACTTGGGTCATTCTCCTACCATCCAAGTCTAATACTCCTGAGCACATTGAAGCTTTGTGCATAAGACTACAGAATGAAAAGAGCCTGAAGATTGATCGAATTTGAAGTGACCATGGTAAAGAATTCGAGAACTCATATATGGAGTCCTTTTGCACAATATCAGGTATATCTCAAGAATTCTCTGCTCCTATTACTCCTCAGCAGAATGGTGTGGTAGAAAGAAAGAACAGGGTTATTCAGGAGATGGCCAGAGTCATGTTGCATAACAAAGATGTGGCTAGAAACTTCTAAGCCGTTAACACTGCATGTCATATGGTTAATGGGGTGTACTTCAGACCCAGTACCAAAAAGACTACTTATGAGTTATGGAAAGGAAGGAAGCCAAATGTGAAGTATTTCAGAATCTTTGGAAGTACTTGTTTCATCCTCAAGGATAGAGAGAGTGTGGGAAAGTTTGACTCCCGGTGCGATGAAGGTATATTTTTGGGTTACTCCTCCACAAGCAAGGCTTATTGAGTATACAACAAAAGAACTATGAAGGTAATGGAGATAGTGAATGTTGTTATTGATGAGTCTTCAGATTCCAGTTTTGAGAAAGGTATTGAGGAACTCCCCAAAGAAATTCTTCCTCCTAAGCCTAAGGAAGTTCAAGAAATTGTTGAACAAGAACCCGCATCTCCAAGTACTCCCAGTACTCCCAGTGTTGTGGAAGATTCTGCAGATATACCCACTTCACTAGATTCTGAATCTCATGAAAAGAAAGGATCTTCCACCAGGATTAAATTAAATCATCCTCCAGAAGTTATTGTGGGAAACATGAATGAACTCACATTAAAGGAACATATAGTTGATAAATGTGTTGCTAATTTTGTGTCTTATTCTTGTTATTTGTCACAGGTTGAACCCACGAAAGTTGAGGAAGCTCTTTAGGATGAAAGTTGGGTCGAAGCAATGCATAATGAACTACTTCAATTTCAGAAGAATGATGTCTGGACTCTAGTACCTAGACTGGAGGGTGAGCACATTATCGACACAAAGTGGATATTCCGCAATAAGATTGATGAAGAAGGCAATGTGATCCGCAACAAGGCTTGGCTTGTAGCTCAAGGATACTCATAAATGGAAGGAGTAGACTATGATGAAACATTTACCCCAGTTGCCTGTATGGAGTCCATCAGAATTCTCCTTGCTCTAGCATGTCATTTGAAGTTCAAACTTTATCAGATGGATGTAAAGACTACTTTCTTGAATGGGCTACTCAGAGAAGATGTTTACATGGCTCAACCAAAAGGATTTATTGATCCACACTTTCCAGATCATGTGCTGTATCTCAAGAAGGCACTTTATGGCTTAAAGCAAGCCCTTAGAGCTTGGTATGATTGGCTCACACAATACTTGGTGTCACATGGGTTCACAAGAGGAAAAGCTGATCAGACTCTCTTCATAAAAAAGGAAGATGGCGAGTTGATAGTTGCTCAAGTCTATGTTAATGATATCATCTTTGGGTCTACTAAGGATAAAATTGCTCATGGCTTCTCAAAACTCATGCAAGCCAAGTTTGAGATGAGAATGATTAGAGAGCTAACTCACTTTCTCGGATTGCAGATTCATCAACAAGATTTAGGTATATTCCTATCACAATCTAAATATGCTAAGAATCTTATGAAAAAGTTTGGTTTGGAATCTGCTAGTTCTGTTAGAACCCCTATGAGCCCAAATGTTAAACTTACTGTGGACTTGTTAGGCAAAAGTGTAGATTCTTCTCTATATAGAAGCATGATAGGTAGTCTTCTTTACCAGTAGACCTGATATTAGTTACAGTGTTGGAGTGTGTACTAGATATCAAGCTAATCCCAAAGAATCTCATATGACTACTTTAAAAAGAATTATAAAGTATGTCAAGACCACTGTTAAATTTAGTGTGTGGTACAGCAAGGACACAAATGATGTTTTAGCTGGGTATTCTGATGCTGATTAGGCTGTGAATGCTGATGATAGAAAGAGTACATCGGGGGGTTGTTTTTACGTGGGTAACAATCTTGTCTCCTGGATGAGCAAAAAGCAGAACTTCATCTCATTATCCGCTGCAAAAGCGAAGTACATCGCTGCCGGTAGCTGTTGCACCCAACTCCTCTGGATGCAAAAACTCCTTCGTGATTATGGTATTTGTCAAAAGCATCTTACCATCTATTGTGACAATACTAGTTCCATCAATATTTCTAAAAATTTGGTTCAACATTCTCGAACCAAACACATAGAGATTTGACATCACTTCATTAGGGAGCTTGTCGAAGATGATATTCTCACTCTTGAGTTTATTCACACTAATGATTAGAAGGCTGACTTATGTGTGTTTTGTGTACATTGGTACTTGTGTACTTTTGATGGCCATTGAAATAAAGTTTTCTAAACTTTGTATCTTTTGTAGCTTAGATGAGCATCTCTATGCATAACTAAGTAAGTGAGTTTTGTGGCTTGTGTTTGTGATGAGTAAGATTAAGTAATCTCTTGTACTTAACACTCTTATCACTCTTTTTGATGGTAATGACAAAAAATCCTAAGAGAAATGCATAAATAACCATCTCATTACTGTTGCTCGCCAATCATGAATGACATTTGTGTGCTTCGGCATAGCAAAATTGGAATGTCAAATATCATTGGGTATTTCTTTTCTCTCTCTTATATGCCCATGCATGATATGCTTATTAAAAAGAAAAATATGCAAAGAAAAATAAAAAGCAAAAAGATCAAAATGATTTAAATATGATTGCAAGCATGTATTCTAGGAGATGTGGGAGTTATAGGACGTACCTCGAAGGTGATAGTCTCCATCAAACAGTTATGATTGTGTGTGAGTTAAAGTGATTTTCTCATATCTCAAATCGTCATAACAAGTTGACACTTATGCAATCTTGCGATATTTTTCACACACAGCACGCAATATTCTTTGCTACTCTTGATACATGTGCAGGTACAATGTGATTTGGCCATCACAAGGTTTACATGTGTTTAATGTATGCTCACTAAACTGTCTTAACTTGTTTTTGAAATATAAAATAGGTTAGACTTGTTTAGTGTGTGTGTGTGTTTTTGGGATCCATGTGCTTAAAATTATTGTTGAGAGATGATTTTGAGATCTTAATATGTTGATTGGATCATTGGTTGAGTTGCATGCTTGATTGCATTCATATCTATGTTTTTCACTTCTCGAAAAACTATTTTTAAAAGCAATCTCGACAGCTCCTCGATAGCTCCTTGACATCTAGCTATTTGTCGAGCTTCTCAGCTTTTTCTTATTGCAATCTCAATAGCTTCTCGACAATTAGGTGGATCCATCGAGATTTCTTCTGGACCCTCGATAGCCTCTCGACAGTTGGTGGATCGGTCGAGCTTCCTTTAGCTTTTTGTTGATTTATCCCTCGACAGATTTTTGACAACTTCATCTGTTGACGTTCAACATCTCGACACCTCCCTCGACACATGTCTCGACACCTCTCGACACCTCTATCTGTTGAGATTTACTAACCTTCTATATAAAGGTTCAGTGCGATTTCACTCTCACTTTTCTCGATCTCTCTCTTGACATATCTGACTTCTCACCTCCCAAATCACTTTTTCTCACTCCAAATCTTCTTCCCAAGTGATTTTCGAGTTTTTTCAAGTTTTCTCTTCACTTGGTAAGCTTCTAATCTTTCATTCATCATGCATTTCATGTTTTGAAACCTAAGTTTTGGGGTTTTTTGAAAATTTTGGGGTTTTTCAAAATTGATGAAGTTTTGGTGAAATTTTTGGGTTGAGTTATGCTTATGCGATCTTAAAACTTCATGCATTGCATCTCATATGCATTATAGAAGTATTATCATGCATTTAGATGTGTGAAAATTGATTGTGTGTTGGTAGGATTGGATTGGGCTGAGCCCATGATGCAATTTACTTTGCATGTCACATGTTCATGCATTTCCCATTCATACGTACTCTCTTTTTAATATACTTGCTACATTTGAACTGTTTTGGAGCTTTTCTGATTGTCTCTCTCTCCCCCTCTCTTTTTGTTTACGTTAGTCGTGTCTATGGCACCTAAGCGTAAGTCTATTCCATCTCGGAACCCTCTTTGTCCTAGGGCATCCACTTCATCTGATCCTACTCCATCACATATTCGGTTCCGTGATGAGGATGCCCGAAAGGCCTTCTCGGAGAACTTTTCTCGACAAGACATTCATTCTGAATGCCAAGTCATTCTGGCGGACTTCGCCGACACTGACCTTCCCGATGTCATTCACAGTCGGGGATGGGAGTCACTGTGTGACGTCCCGGTCACCTGTCCTTCCGTGCTTATACAAGAGTTTTACTCCAATATGCATGGAATTAATCGTTCAGTACCTCACTTCTTCACTCGCATTCAAGGTACGCGTTTTCCTATCACACCACAACTTGTTGCGGATGTGCTTCGGGTTCCTAGGGTAGAGTTTCCTGACTATCCTAGTTATGAGCATCTGAGGATTGTGTCCAAGGATGAGCTCATGTCTGCTTTCTGTGAGCGCCCTTCTAATTGGGGTGATCATCAGTTTACACCATGTAAGCCCTTTGCTAAAGGTACTAGATTCTTGGGGTGATCATCAATGATGACTTTTGTTTTGCACCCATTCTCTTACTATAACTCCATCACAGAGTCTCATGCTCGGTTTTTGTTATCCCTTCTTGAGCATCTTACTATCGATTTCCCTTCATATTTCATTCTTTCCTTTATAGATGTTCATCAGGATTCGGCGTCCCATGATAAGCTTATCTTTCCTCCCGCTATCACGAGGATTTTACGTCATTTTTCCGTCCCTTTTTCAGCATCCGACCATTTTTTCTTTTATGTGTGCCATAGATGCCGCTACCGTTAAATGTAGCAAGGCGCAGTTTAGGTCACGACAGTCGGATTTAGCAACTCCTCCCTCCCGTTCGGCTCCATCTCATTTTGCTCCATCTACATCCGCCCCCCTCTTCCATGGGTGATGTGTCTCTTTGCGACGTCATGGCGTAGCTTCAGCACATGGATGCTCGTCTTGATACACTCTCTACTGAGTTGTATCAGGTGAACAGTCGTGTTGGCCGTATTGCTAAGCGGTAGGCGATCAAGGGTGGTTTCGTACCTAAAGCTTCTCCTCCACCTCTTTATGTGGCTTCTGATTCTGAGGCTGAGGATGATGATGATGATGGTGATGACAATGATGCTTCTGATGATGATGGTGGAGATGCTAGCTCTACTGATCAGATGTCTACTTGACACTCTACCCTTTGTCACTCGTGACAAAAAGGGGGAGTAGTTTTGGGTTATATGAGAGTAGTCATTCTTAGGGGGAGAGTTAGTATAGGACTATTTTGTTAGGGGGAGTGTTGATATGAGGGATGTAGTGAGGATGTTATGTATCCTTTTTTTTCTTTCTATTTTAGATACATTTATTCTTGTACATTGGATCTTGTAACCATTTTTGACATGCATTGTACTTATTCTCTTTATATGTTGATGTATGTTTCTTTCACCTACCATTACATCTGTTGTTTCTTTTCTCTCTTTATGCACATGCTTCTTATTACTTGTATGCAATCTATTATTTATGTTTCACACAAAGATGCCTTGATGAGTTTTGTTTAAAGTGTTTCAGAAATACAGGTTGTCAAAGTCTACTTGTCATAAACTCTCTTTTTGCAAAATTTTTCAAGAGTTTGTGTTAGGATAGATTTTATTGTATTTAACAAGTGAATATGAGTTGAGTGATTTATGACTTCTCTCATATGCTCATTTGTTTGTTGTGGTTTTGTCACGGATTGCTAAAGGGGGAGATAGTTAGGACATATGTGTTCCACTTGTTAAGAACATATGTCATTCTTTTATGTAATTGGCTAATCCTTTGATAAAACGCACTTTACTTGTATTTGGGTAGATCTAGGTGTTTTTAATACTTCAAGAAATAAGGTTTCAAGATCAAGTGTTAAAACCATTCAAGTCTGTCCAAGAAACAAGCTGAATAGTGCAAATTTATTAAAGCTCGACAGCTGGCTCGACAGCTGCATCTATCGAGCTTAAGAAAGCTGTCTTAGCCCGTGTGCTCAACACCTGCTCAACAGCTGCTCGATAGCTTCTATTTATCGAGGTTTAAGAATTTCAGAAATCTATTCTGTTTTCTTGGGATCTATGAATGTGTTGAGGGCCGTCAAAGTGTTCACAAGTTGCACAAGTGTTGAGCAAAGTTTATTCAAGCAAATTGTGATCGGAGACAGAGTTTTGCCCTAGTTCATCATTCTTGTGAAGAAGTTGTTGTGTTTGTACACCATAGGGTTTTGTGACTAAGTATCTTCTGATCTTCATCGTGGGATGAACTGAAGAACTTTGCAGCCAACAACATTCTCTAGTTGTTGATTGAAGTCGTGTACTGGGATCCGCGTAATTGGTTAGTCACTTACTAGGAGCCATGCATCAAAAGGAGAAATTATCATTACAAAACAAGTCCAATTGGGTATTAGGGTAAGGGTTCAACTGTAGATTGGTATAAGGTACTGGGATTCCTTTACTTGTAACCGCTTGTTATGATAATAGTGAAATTTCGGAAGTGGTGACCTTAAAATCACCCGATGGGGTTTTTGCTGTAAAAGTTTTCCCCATTCGTAAACAAATCACTGTGTCTATTTATTTTTCGCTGCATACTTTAGTTATTGGTGATTTATTTGTGCTATCATGCTCTTTGCATGTTAATTTGATTAATTAATAATTTGGCTAATTAATAAATTAATTTAATCACAAGGGGTCAATACGTTTTTAGCCTATCAATCTTCGTCCATAAGAATCTGGTTGTATCTTCAAAATGTGTCCATGAAACTCAAAAGCTTGTGTCCAACAATTGAGTTTACCAGCTAATCAATCATTGTCAACGAGAAGCTATCTTTTGGGCAGGCCTTACTCAGGTCTGTGAAATTGACACACATTCTCCACTTGCCATTGCTCTTCTTTACTTTAACCACGTTTTCTAGCCAATCTGGATAGAATACCTCCCTAATGAAATCAGCTTCTAGTAGCTTCTCTACTTCTTCAGTCATGGCTTTGTTGCGTTCTGGTGCAAATATTCTCCGCTTCTGCTGTACAGGTTTGCATTCTGGGTTGACGTTGAGACGATGCTGTATGATCTTCCTATCAATCCCGGGCATATCCTCGTGTTTCTAGGCGAAAACATCTTGGTTTACCCTTAAGAAGGAGATCATTTTCTCTTTCTCTAAAGTTGGGAGTGCGGTTTCGATCTTCAATACCTTTGTCGAATCTCCTAGGATGATCTTAACTTCTTGTGGTGTTTCTGAAGGTTTGGGAATAGGTTCTAGTTCATTGGTCACCCATGTATGGTTCTCTCCCAATGCTAGGGAAGCTTGATAGCACTTTCTTGCCAGAACTTGGTCTCCTCCAATTTCTCCTACTCTATGGGCTGTTGAAAACTTCACCTTCAAGTGATATGTTGACGTCACTGCTTTTAGTTTATTGAGTGCAAGTCTTCCCAAGATGATGTTGTATGTTGAAGAGCAATCAACTATGAGGAAATGATTTTTCTTGTTGATCTATGCTGGGTAAGTTCTTGCGATCACAGTTAGAGTGACGATGCCTCTAGGGACGATTCTATCTCCTGTGAAGCTTACTAGAGGTGAGGTGAAAGGCCTGATTCTTTTCTTATCCAACTTCATCTATTGAAATGCGGGCAAGTAGATGATATCTGCTGAGCTTCCATTGTCAATAAGCATTCAGTGGATGTTGAATTCTTCTACCCTAAGCATGACTACCAGTAGATCGTCATGGGATTGCTTGATATCGCGACTATCTCTTTCTAAGAAGACAATATCGGACTCATCATTCTTTGGCATCTTCATTGGAGGGAGCCACGAATGGACGATGTTTATTTCTCTCCCCTATGCTTTTTTCAAGGACTTCAATGTTCTGCCTACCGTTAGTCCTCCCGAGATTGTCTTTATTTCTCCTGCAGGGGGTTTGCTATCCCTTACCTTCGGAGTTCTGTCCTAGTCGTCCTTCCGTTGGTATCTGTGGGGCTCCATCTTTCTGACATACTTCTGTAACTTCCCTTGTCAAATTAAAGTTTCCACCTAGTCTTTCAAATACCTACACTCATCGGTGAGATGCCCGTGATCCTAGTGGAACCTACAATATTTACTCTTGTCTCTCCTTTCTACTAGAGTGCTAATTGGCTTCGGCCATTGTAGGGAGGGATCGTCTCTTATCTGCATAAGGATCTGCTCAATTGGCATTATTAGAGGAATGAAGTTAGTGAAATTGGGTTTCCTGTCTAGAAGTTCCTTCTTTTTCCCTGTGGTCTGCCCAACACTTCGTGTCTCATTCTTCTTGTCATGATTGCTGCTTGTTCCTTTGTCTCTCTTCCTTTTTCCTTTCATTTCTTTTGTGAGCACTGCATCTTCTGCATTCATGCACTTCTGAGCTTTATGGAGCAACTCCACTACTGTTTTTGGTGGACTTTTAGTAATTGAGAAGAAGAAATCTGCTGGCAGCAACCCTGCTTGGAAGGTCGTTAAGATGACTTGATCTTCAGCTTCATCTACCTGCAACAACTCTTTATTGAATCGAGTGACATACTGTCTTAGTGATTCTCCTTGTGCCTGTTGAATGTTAAGAAGATGGCCAATTGGCTTTTTGTGTCTTTTCCCCCCAATGAAATGACGAACAAAACCCTTACTGAGTTGTTCGAAATCTGCAATAGTTCCTGGGGTTATCTTGCTGAACCATACCCTGGCTGCTCCTTTTAATGTTGTTGGGAATGCCCTACACATTACCTCGTCTAAAGTCATCTGTAATAGCATCAGTGTCTTGAATGATTCAATGTGATCCAAGGGATCCTTGGAATCATCAGATGACTCCAACTGTGGGAGACGAAATTTTGGTGGAAGAGGGCTATTCAACACTTCATTAGTGAATGGTGAGCCCGTCCTTCAAATCATCCCATCCAAATTCTCTCCACCTTTGTCCTTCATAGCACTTTTTAGTTCGTCCATCTCTTTCCTTATGTTGCGAAGCTCATTCTCCACCCTGGTGGAATCTTCTCCTAAAGTTCTGTCTCGCCTGTTGGCTTAAGGCACTTTTTAGATTGTCCATCTCTTTCCTTATGTTGTGAAGCTCATTCTCCACCCTGGTGGAATCTTCTCTTGAAGTTCTGTTTCACCTGTCGGCTTGAAAGTTTGATTCTTCTTCATTTTGGTTTTCACCTGTTCATCGACATTCTACGTTTTAGGATTCCATTGTCTTTCGCAGTTCTTAGTCAGCTCTTCCATATTGGCCAAGAGGGCTTGGATTTGTTGTTATTGTTGCACAGCATCTGAGTGAGGTGTGTCCTCTACTTCCATCTCGTACTCCAAGGAATTCTTTTGTCATTGGGAAAGATGGCTTGAATGATTAGCATTCCCACAGACGGCGCCAAACTGATGATGCAAAAAATCAACAATTGAGCTCCTCGTCGTAGCGGATGGACAATGTTGTGAATGGGGTCATCTCTATAGGTGAAAATCCTGCAAAATGAACTGGGGGGAAGAGTAACACGCCAGTGTGACGTCAGCCAAACCGCCTCCGATGCTTAAGTCAGTAAAGGGAGAAAGATTCTAGAGAGAAAATGAGTTGAGAGTGATTTTTTAGAGTATTTGTCTGTACCTTTAACTTCTGTTGTCTTCTCTTTTATAGTTATGTGCCTTATTAATGGGCAATGATGTGCTGCATTTATGCTCAACGGCTAGTGCGTTACAGAATCTTTGTCTAGAGATCACAGCTCATTTTGTGACCGTTGCTCCGTCCATTACGTTTCATCATCAATGTGTGTAATAAATGCGTAACGTCTTCTCTGGGTGAATGACGATCTGCGTATAATGACAACCATAAATTTCAAGTTCATCAATAGTCATTGTTGTTTTTAGGTGAAAATGAACCACCTACAAAATTGCATTTCTGTTTGGAACAAACATCACTTTGGGAATATTTTCTAGCATAGAATTAATGAATTATAGCTCGTCTCAAGGGGGTCCAAGCTGCTTTATACACCAGACTCAATCCTTTTCTTTAATAGTTAAAAGAAGAAAGCAATTAGACATTACAATAATACGCTAATGCAAGTTCCAATTTCGGCAGATTAAATTGCAAATTGCATGGCTCAATTTTGGAAGATTTTTTGCTAGCCATGGACAAATTATTAATATGAACAAGTTTAAGGCCTATTTTCATCAAATACCCCTGATTATGATTGTGAGGCCATCAATGACCTATTGAATACGCCAATCACCTTGGAAACTTTTATTTGTTCTGTCTATATGGCAATTATGGTTATCTTGAAATGAGAGGTTCTTTAAAGCATCTTCAAACTCCGTGCTATAACTAATCCATAAAACAAGTTATTTAGAGCATTAGCATTAAAGGTGTAAAAACCCTCCAATTGCTATTTTACACTCCATATGGGTCAAAACATGCAACATTTGGGGTTGTATATCTAAAAAAATATACAACCTGTCTATAGTAAGAGCATCTCCAACAGGGCTAGCCATCTCCAAATTTTGGAGAAAAAGCCACTATTCACACCAAAAATGAAGTCCAACAGCCTCTCTATCTCTTTTTTTTTTTTTTTTTTTTTTAAGATTTGCTACAGTAGCTCTCCAAGCCTGGAGAGCACTGTAGCAATCACTGTAGCTTTTGCAAAGATTATTTCTCATTAAACTAATACCGGTTGAATTAAAAAAATCTATTTTTTTTCTCTTTCCTTCCTTTCTCTTTCTTCTTCACTCCGTCTCTCTTCTTTATCTCAATGGCTACAAAACACAAATTACAATCCAAACATGAAAATAATTTTTCTCATAAACCAAATGAATTCAGAAAAAAAAAAAAAGAAAAAAAAAAGGAGAAAAGAGAAAGACCTATTCATGAGCAAAAGAATTAATCCAAACACAAAACACAAAACAAAATCCAATTCTTAAAATAAAGTTGAATCAGAACAAGCAAATATGAAAAAAAATAAAAATAAATAAGAACAAGTCGATCTGACCCAGCCTGGTGGTGGGGAGGACGACGAGCGGTGGAGGCCCAAGTCAATCTCTCCTCTCTCTCTCTCTCTCTCTCTCTTTTTCTCTTTTCTTTGATGTGAAGCAAATGTGAGATGCTGGAAGGTTCTTGAGGTGAAAAAGAAAATAAAAGAAGGGGGGCTGGATAACGTTTTGGCATCAAGTAGAAAAAGAAAAAAAAAAGTAGAGAAAGAGAGTTGGAGAAAGAAACAAAGAGGGAGATTCTGGAATGAGGGGAAAGTAGAGAAAAATAAAGGAGAGGATGGAGATAATGGGTATACATGTGTGGTGGAGAAAAATCAAGAGAAAAGAAAAAAAAAAGAGAGGAAACGTATGGATGATAGAAAGAAAGAAAGGAAAAATAAAATTTAGAAATGCTACTACAATATTTTCACAATAAATTTTAACTAACATATTGTTATTAGCTAATATTAGTGAGTAAAAATATAATTTCAGCGGTAAGTTCAAATTAGAACTAGTAACAACTTTTCACATAAGATTTTGATGTAATTCTTGTGAAAGTATTGCGAAAAATATTGTGAATATAACACTTTTCTTTGAAAAATATAATTGTTAAGAATGAATATAGAAATAATAAATGATGATAAAAAAAGAATAAAGAATGAATGAAGAAATAATATTTAAATGAGATAGAGAATAGGATAGAGAATATGTTGAAAGTGTATTTGAAAAAAGTGAGTAGATAAAAGGTAAAAATTACTGTTCATTCTCCAAACAGTACAAAAAATTTTCTAGTCTACTGGAGATGCTCTAAGTTGCTAGATTTACAACTTATTGCTCACTGGTTGTAAACTTAAAATAAATTATTTTATTCACTCTCTCTCTCTCTCTCTTCCCTCCTTGTTTCTTTTCTTTCTCTTTCTCTTTGTCCCTCTCTCTCCCAAATCACCATCACCCTCACTGTCGTGGGTTTGAGTCTGGTAGACAACGACATGGTTTGGCTTGATTTTCGGTGGTGATGAGTTAGTTTCAGTGGTTGGGGCTTGTTTGACTTTGAATCGGTGTGGGTTTTCAGTGGTGCTATGTTGTTCTGATGTAGGTTGGTTGTTTCGGTGGTGCTAGGATGTGTACAGTGGTTGGGGCTTCTTTGAATCGGCGTAGGTTGGTTGTTTCGGTTTCTAAATTTTCAGTGGTGGAGGTGGTGGGTTTTAGGTTTTGTGGGTTCTGGGTTTCAAAATCATTTTTTGGGGTTTACAGGTTGTGGATTGCCGGTGGGTCATGGGGTGGTGGCTTGGGCCGTGGTGGCATGGGCCGTGGTAGGCGTGGGTTTCATGGGCATGGCTTTGGTGGGCATAGGTTGATGGGTGTGGGTTGGGGGATGTGTGGGTTTGGGTGGTGGGTTTCATGGGTTATGGGTTTGGCATAGGGGTTGTGGGTCAGCTGGGTTTTGGTTGTGATGTTGGTTGTGTGGGTTTGATGGATTTTGGCTGTGATGTTGGCTGTGTGGGTGGAATTATGGTTGTGGGTTGTTGTGGTTCAGTTGTGGTGGCTGTGTGGGTTTGATGTAGTGAGAGAGGAAGAGAGGAAAAGAGGGAAGAGAGAGAATTGATTTGTTTATATTATTTGTTGGTATAATTTATATTATTTTAATAAGTTGTATATAAAAATAAAAACTAAGATGTTGAGTGAGTTGTAAAATAGGATGGTAAAATAGATAAAGTAGGTTCTTAGGATGTAAAATAAAGATTTTTTTTGCATCCCTGGATGCTAGTGCTTTAGCTATTGAGTTCTTCTACATTGCTTACCCTATAAACCATAAAAACTTTTATAACAAAAAATATTATATGGAACCCATATTATATGGAACCCTCCCTTAGAGTTGTTTGTCACACTAAACACAAATGGGAGTTCTTTAATACAACTGAATTAGAAGCGGTTCGTCTTGGTTTAAATCTAGCTTGGAACTTGGTGTTCAAACATGTTAATCTCCAAATAGATTCTACATTGGTTATGCAATGGCTAACACATGATGGTGCTTAACTACACCTTCTTGTTTTAATTAACGATTGCAGGTCTCTTATTAGTCATGATTGGATCCTCCTTCCTATTCACGCAGACTGGGAGGCTAATGAGGTAGCTGATGGACTAGCCAAAATAGGGAGCTAGCAACTAGATATAGTTTTTGTATATGAGTCATGCCTGAGTTTTGTTTACGAAAAAGATCTCGGGGATGTTTGTCAAGTTGGCACTCTTAGGAAGTGTTCTGTTACAAACTATGTGCTCTTCTGATCAGTCTGTTTGATTAAATAAAATTCTCCCCTTTCACCCAAAAAAAAAAAAAAAATGCCAACCACCTCTTTGTTTGGGAAATTGTTTCAAATGGAAGAAACTCACAAGACTATCGGTTTTTGATTGAAATACTTTCCAACCTCAACATGCTTGGTAGCCACGTCACAATGCAATATGCATCATTCATTTGATAAGCGATCATAAAGGGTATGGAGACGGTGAAGGATTGATATGGCAAATGGGCAATGGAACCAATATCACATTATTAGTAGACACTTGGCTATGCGAAGGACCCTTAAGGGAAAATTTTACTGGACCCCAAACTGAAAAGGAATTATCGCCCTTAAAGTTTTAACATTAACACCAGAAATGAATGGGATCTAGCAGCAATCCTATCATTTCTCATTCTACACGAAATTTGTGAAAAATATGGGCATGTCCCTCTCCCATGGTGAACAACAAGCCATACCAGCAGATATTTGGCCATCGGTGAATGGAGTTTGCTCAGTCAAAGTTGAAAGCCTATTCTTGCATCAATGGGAGGTTTGAGGTTCCAACCAACTCATAACTTGAAATAATTTGAAATATTTTATCGGAAGTGCATGCATGAAAGACTCCCAACAAGGACATATATTTTCGCACACACTTTCAATATGATTTTCGCATTTTAACTTTGGAATATCTTGATAGAAAGAAATGCCCTCGTATTTAGAAATGGAATGTTGGGAAATTTAGACCTCAGTTAATAGAATTAACAAGTTTAAAAGCCAAGTTAATAATTAAATCTATAATGAATAATCATTGGTTAAAAAAGCAGACATCAATATCATGTCAAATTCATACACAACGAAATAGTAAATAAGACAAGATATAATAACGCAGCAAAACTAATGAAACAAACTAGTTTCATAGTAAAAAACCTAGGAGAAACCTTCCCAAAAAACAATCCAGTATAGTCAAGAGAATTTTAAGATTTAGTACAAAACTTTTGTTCTTAAACTCTACAATCCCAATAGATGAACTTACAGCAGCAATTTTCTACTGCTTCACCCTCAATAATAATTGGAACCTCCAATTGACTTCAAGAACCTCTTGAAGGTTTTTTTTTTTTTTTCACAACAAGAAGTTTGTGGTGGTTGTTATGTCTTCAATTTCTTCAGCAATCAATCTTCAAATTTACTTTGAAAGTCTTAGTTATAGTGAAATAGAGAAAACTTGGTTACAAAAGACTAGCTGGATAAACAAAGTGTTTCTCTAAAAAGCCTTGTAATAGATGGCTTATAATGTCCTTTAAATACTGATTTAAAGGGATCTAAATTTGAGTTTCAAACAAATAAGTTACAAGTTTTTTTGCATTCTGATTTTTGTTGATACACGAAACTTAATGTATCGAGGATGTATTGAGGAGGCAGAAGGTTTCAATGAGATTAAAAGAACACATAATTTGGCATGAATTGACAATGCCAAAATACATGACCCTAACACTTTAAACTGAATTCATAACTGAATTCATAAGATAATCCATCAGGCAAATGAATTTTCTTCTTCACATTAAAAAAAAAAAAAAAAAAATACCCCACTGGAAGGACCATGTGCACGCACGCCTTAATAAAATTCCTATATAGGCGTGGGCCTGTTTCTCAAAAAAAAAAAAAGGTAAAGCAAGGGTAGAGGGATAGTCAGAGACGAGTCTGGAAGAAGGATTAAAGATTTTTCTTTCAGGTTGGGCAAGCGTCATTAATCATTATAGCTGAGCTTTGGACCGTAAAACAATGATTATTGATGGTGTCATGTGGGATAATGGGATATCGAAGCATTATTTTAGAGTAAAATTCTACACTTAATTATCATTGATTTACTAATATGATGTTAGCTACCAGCTCTTCTCATCCCTGTGGCGTGGCGCTTCGAAATGCAAAAAACAAGCCATTTGTCATAGCTAGAGAATGAGCTCGGCAAGTATAAGCCATGCATAATTCATACCTTTTGCTTCTTTCCACTCCCACCTTTTTATTATTTTTGTTAGTTCATAACAATAATATTTATTTATTTGTAAGATAGGTGGGCTCAATTAGGGTCATAGTATTTGGGCTTAAGCCTTTCTGGGCTCTACTTGTGCATTGTAATTTTTAGGAAATCTCGAAATAGTATTCTGAAATTTTTACGTTTTCATTTTCTATATTGAGGCCGAACCACGTAATTTTTACGTTATCTTTCTCTTTATTTTCTTGTATATATTATGAGATTTATTATGACAGGATCTTTTGTTGTTCTCATAAATTCTGCTAAGCTATGTTGGACAAATCCACGTGCATTTGGATATATGCCAAAGGTCCAGACTTTGAATGATTTCTAGTTCTAGAACATAATACTCAGTGTCCACAAATTATAATGTGCACAGAAAAAAATTAGGTGAAAAGGAAAGTATAAAGCAAATTAAGGAATTGAGATTTTGTTACTGTCCCACAAAATATTTTGGAATGTAGTTTTTGGCTCATATTGGGACACATGTAAAGCAAGTTAAACAGCAGTCCGCATCTTTGTGGCGTGGAATTTGGGAAATCAGAAAAAATTTGTGGGGATCAAAAACACACACACAGCTGGTGTCCGTTAAGCTTGAGCATAATACTCTTTGTTTTTCCCACTCCCACACCACCCCCCCCCCCGTTTTCTTATATTTCTTGGATACTCCTTTGCATATTCTTTTATTTAGTTTTTCCAATCCTCTTCTTTAATTTTTTTTTTTTTTTTTTTTTGAAGCTAGTGATACTGATATATGGTTGTCAGGATCCGAATCTTACTTAGGATCGATGAGAGGATCTCTTCGGATTAGGAATTTAGGATCATAAGATTATACACTTATTCCTACCAAAAAAGAAATAAAAAGTAAAAAACCACCAACAGAATTTGACACTAATTAATTATAGGGTTTTACTCGAGACAAAAATGATCGAACTCAGGATCTTATACTTTGATATTACGTTAAATTATTGATTGTTAAAAAAATTTAAATTATTAAAGTATGATAAATTTAATCATTTAATCACATGTTGGCTAACTTTTTTTATCACTTTTTTAATTTCTCCTAATATAAATTATTAATATACCCTCTAAAGTATACATTAACCAACCTTTGATTATAAAAGAAAATAACTACTAAGAACTAAATCCCAATGCATGAATAAATTAATGACAAACTCTAAACTTCAAAGTCAGAGGTTCCGTTCATTAAAAAAAAAAAAAGTCAGAAGTTTCGTTTACCAAAAAAAAGCTACAAGGTGGATTCCAGTTAGCTCAACTGGTGAAGTCTCTGATGATTGTATAAGAGATTTGGGGTTCAATCCCCGCCTACACAAAAAACTGATTGGTGTCTTGGTCTGATGATAAATAATCATCATCAAAAGCGGACGCCATAAGTTGAAACTCTCTCAAAAAAAAAGCTACAAGTTCCAAAACCACAAACATGCATGGTGTTCTAAATTAACAAAACAACGCAAAAAACAATGTTTTCCAGTTTCACTCATTCATACTATGGTAGCAACACAAGTATACCTAGTAATAAATATTCAATTATCCAAACCGACTTCTTTATTATTTTTTTGAATGTTTTCTCAAATGGAATTTTATCTCCATACTTGTTAACCATGGATGTTTAAAAATGTTGATATGTAGATAACAAGTGTCTTTAGGGCACTGGTTAATAATTCATTTAAAGAAAGTTTTTATAAGAAATGAAAAAAAGTAATTAATATTTTGACAACTTTTTTTATTTCTCATAAAAGTAGTATTAAAACTTTCCTAAAATGGATTATTAACGAATGCTCTTAGAAAACTCATTAGCAAGGCCCAATTAGTAAAATAAAAAGGGCAAGAATCATCAAAGTTGATTTTAATATTTATTTCACCATTAATAAAAATTTAAAGCTGAAAAGTATATAAATGATTGCTTTTCACCAACAGTTCCCCAATCTTTGTGGCATAGAGTTCGAAAAAGTAGAAAACAAGCCATTTGTAAGCCATGCAGGGCCCAGTTAAGCTTGAGCATTATACCCTTGGCTCTTTTTACAAGCACCCTCTTATTATTTCCACTAGGGAACTCCTTATATTTTCTTTAATTTAAAATTTTCAATCCTATTCTTTTCTTTTGAACCTAGTGATATTGATGATTAGTAATTTGAGAATTATATGGGAACTTTGAAATTAACTTAGATGATAAATTAATGAATTTGGGGGTTGACAAAAGGCTTTTATGCTATCTATGCTGTTAACAAATAAATATGATTTTTATGTCATTCCAAACATTTATCCATAAAGACAAAAATTGAATTATGTGATGTAGAAGTCAGATTACATATGTGATACACTATATTACATGAATTAGATGAGATAAGTGTGTATTATGCAAACATACACTAAGTCTCATATGGGTGTTTAACTGTTTATCACTTTATTATGTTGAATCAATATATATAAAACTGAAGTGAGGCTCAATTATAACTTGATTTGTCTTTCTAAGATATAATATAGATGTAGCTAGCATTTTTTTTGGATCGAAATTTAAGTAATTATGTTAATTGGGTTTGATAAAACTGTAACGTGTGAACATGTTCTGAATCCCACGTTGGAAGATTTATTAGATAAAAAAAAAAATGCAAATAATTTTGAACACTCTTTCAAGAGGTCCTGTACGAAATTGACGCAGCGATAGCTCAAAGACACATAATAAACCTTTCATATCAAAAAAACGACACATAATAAATCCACTCCCATCTGAGCCCGCAAATCAATGCAAGCTTCTTTTGCTGCAAACACTCCAAATATTGCAAATACTCCCAAATCTTCTGGTAATCACGTGTCCATGAATTTCAATTTCGTGACCATGACATTTCTGTCAATAAAAAAAAAAAAAAAAAATTGGTATTAATCTATTTTGTAAAGGAGCCAACTGGGCTGGTCCCACATTTCAAACTTATTCACGTTCATGGCACATGTACTCCACGGTTTTCATGTCCAACTGGTGGGGACAATTTTGGTAGCAAAAGCTCGAATGGGACATATAGACCAAATATTTGAGATGCTTTTATGAAATAAAAATGTCGTATAGGAAGGAAAAACCATATCAAACCCACGTGAACATTTGCTTTTTCTCTCCTTTCCTTTGTCCCATGCTTAATTTGGAATTAGATAATTTAAGCTTCAAATTTGTATTGGATATCAAAATCGGGTCAAGGACAGTTCTTAGGTGTTTTTTCAAGTCTTTTATGCCGTCTTGTTTCGAGAGATTTGGGTGCACATTGGCCCCATTTGTCACTCATGCATGAATCATACTCTATTACACTTTTTTCTTCCTACTTTTTTTTTTTTTAAGCTTCGATCATTACTATTTAAAGAAAATTAATGATTTAGTTCAGTCACAACCACACATGACTTGTGGTAGAAATGGAGATCTTATTTACTTATAAATAGAGTTCATACATCAATAGCTATAGCTGGCCGTTAGGCACATAGTCTATTAGTCCTGAGGCCGAGCATATCCCTTACATAACATAAGTACACAAAAGTAGGGCAGGTGTCATATATAATCAAAACTTGCTGTTGGTTGCTTTCTTGTTTTGCTAGCCCATCAGCACACGCATTTGCTTCACGATATATGTGGTGCACCCGAACCTCCCATGCTTGTGCCATAAGGCTCTTGCAATCACATAATAAAGGATACATGTTAGGGGAGGTAAGTGGAATGCTCATTAGTTAACTAGGCTAACACTACCATAGAATCTATTTGAAGATGGATAAATTTAAATCTCATGTTCGAAGCTAATTGAAGCTCCTACCGAATTGCTCCCAGTTCAGCCACATTATTCGACGTAATGCCCAAATTCAAAGAAAAACCCAATATCCATTTCCCCGAGCTATCTCATAGGAGGCCCCGTGCCTCGGCCCGCCTTGGATTACCTAGTGAACTACCATCCGTGTTAAGTATGATAAAAGGATCAGTTGGAGCCATCCAGACGACTGATTAATATATTTTACTTTGGATAGGTTTGTATGGACCTACTAAATAAAAAAATTCAATAGTTGCCTGGATCATTTTATAAATAAGTCAATTCTAGGAACTCGATTGATTGTGGAATATACGCTTATTTCGAGCTAGCCATAGATGCCAACATAGGAAAGGAAAGTATATTTTCCAAGGAAGTTGTAGGTTCAAGATAACAACAACCCCAGTTGCATTGGTCTGCAACCATGATTGTAGAGGTAGTTGGAAAAAGGTAAGAGGCAGAACATTCGATGACTTACACCAAACTTCCTTGGCCCACGGGTAGTCTATTAAAATATGGATCGTTGTTTCAGGAGAATTACAGCAAGGGCAGCAGTCACTTATATATGGTCTACAGAAAGCAAGATACTATCTTGTTGGAACCCGATTACGCATGGCTTTCCAGATGAAGAATTGAATCTGTTTTGGGCATGGAAGCTTCCATATCCAGTTCCATAGAGGTTTATCAGTGAGCACTCTCTTTGTTTGAAAAAGATACTTTGAGGTAGATTTTACTGAATAAATACCATTATTATAGGGCCACACAAAGGCATCAGGACTAGTGACCTGTGTCACAGGTATCCCTTGAATGAGGTGCTCTATATTAGGTGGGAGGGGTATTTGGAGATCGTCGAACGTCCAGTTGTTGTTATTGCACAATGAGGTAACTAGACATTGTTCTTTGCTAGGCAAAAGTGGCCCGACAATGCGACTTCGGAGGGTTCCCTCAGGAAGCCAATTATCCTACCAAACACGAATGATTTGTCCATCCCCTACAATCCATTGCATTCCACTCTAGAGTTGTTGCATGCCTTTATTCAGGCCAGACCAAATATGCGAGCTTTAAGGACTGCGGATGCTATCAAAAAAATTTGTGGTTGGGAACTATTTGGCTTTTAAAACTTGCACCCATAATATATTAGGATTCTGCTGAAGACGCTAGGCTTGGTTCATAAGAATTGTCATATTCATGTGTCGAGTTGTTTGTAGCCCTAGGCCCCCCGCTTCCTTAGGTGTCTTAATAGTTCCCCAATTCACCATATGACATTTTCCCTACTGATTCGTATCTCCCCATAAGAACTTGCAACTGTGTCTGTCAATTGTCCTACTCACTTTTTGGGGAAGCAATGTTGTTTGCATAGCCTACAAAGGTATAGACGCCACTGAGGACTTGATTAATGTGCCCTACCAGACATAGTTAGATATTTTGCTTGCCAGCCTACAATACACTTTTGAATGTTATCTACTAAGTATTGGTATGCAATAGTTGTACGTCGTGTGGGAAAAATAGGGGTTCCTAGGTAGGTACCAATTTGCGTCATCATTGGTATATCAAAGATACTAGAAATAAGGGTTTTCATTCTTCGAGGTGTAGTGGGTGAAAACTAGATATAAGATTTATGGGTACTTATAATTTGGCCCAAAGCATTACAAAAAGTATGTAATATACTTCAAAGATTTTGACAAGCATTTACTTTAGCTTTAGTGAACAAGAAAATATCATTGGCAAAAAATAAATGAGAGATGCAAATTTGCCCACGGAATCCTATAGGGTGGATTTTCTTATCTCGAACCGCCTCTTCCAAAAGCTTGGACAGGCGTTCCAGACAGTGAATAAAGAGATATGGGGATAGCGGGTCCCCTTGATGCACACCTCTACTTGGTCTCACTTTCGGCAGAGGTGCGCCATTCCACTGAATATGATATCTTGTTGATGTTATCATGTTCATGATTAATTTAAAAGCCCAAACGGCACTTGAAAAAAGTCTAAAGACTCCTGGATAAAAGACCACTCTAACCTATCATATGCTTTCTCAAGATCTCAACCACACATGATATGTTCAAGCTTAGCTTGTTTATAAACAAACAAACATAAAAGAGTTTTTTATCAAGCCAAGACAGAGCTGTTTATGAACAATTTGGTTCGTTTACAACCTTAGGTGGTAAGTTGTTTCTAATTCTAATTGGGTTCACCACTAACATAGCTTTTTTACTAACCAATAACAGCTTGTCAATTAAGATTTTTTGTGTGAAAATAATATATAATAAGGGTATAATTGTATTAGCCTTTTTACTTATTTATTTATAGAGTTTCAACCTATGCGCTTTTTATCATTAGACTAAAACGTCAATTGATTTTTAATGTAGGCGAAAATTGAACCTCAGATTTTTTATTAAACAATCAAAAATTTTACCAGTTGAGATAAATGACTACATAACTAATACAATTGTATTAGCCTAAATGGCTACATGACTAATACAAATGTATTAGCCTAAATGGCTACATAAGATCACTTTTGTTGGCTGGTTTTGGACTGCTCTTGATCCTTTTTTATTTTTTGGTTGAAAATTTGATATGTTCACTCAAAATATTCTAACTTGCTTGTCCTCAAGTAATGTGTTATTCCTTGAGTGGCAACTTGCACATATGCGATTAACCTCAAGTTCATTTTTTGTGTTTTCAATTAATATTTTTTCCAGTTCATCAAAAAAAGTTTTTTTTTTATTATAATTAATATGTTCTATAATGTCACATTACATTTTATGACTACTATAATAGAGAAAAAAACTATTGACAGTTGACTGATGTCACAATCGGATCGGTACATCCCACGAATCTGTCACAGCAATAAGATATTACGACAATCTTGTCGGATCTTGATACAGTACAGCCGATAATAATTGTAGTATTATATTATATTAAGTTTATCAAAGAAACAAATAAAAGTTCTTATCAAAAAAAAAAAAAAAATTTAAGTTAAAACCAAAAATGTAAAATCTAATTTACATCTTAAAAATTGGAGGAATTTTCATTTTAGTTCATTAAATTTAAATTTTATCATTTTAATTAATTAACAATGACAACATTATCATTTCATCCATACTGTTCACTATAATTTGAAAAACGTTGTTAATTAAATCTATTAAAGCAACACTTTTTAAATCTTATTTTAATATCACAAACGTAAAATGTTATTTTAAGAAAAAATTCCTCTAAAATAAATAAATAGTCTTACCAGCTACAACGACTATATATAAATAAGTCTTAGGGTTAATAGGAAACCTTGGTTCATGTGAGGCACCTAATTAGCAATTTTTTTTTTTTTTTTTTGAATAATCATATCTTGATTTGATGATTGAGTTTTTAAATTCGGAACATAATTCCCTTGGCATGAACTTGGTGGCTTCACTTGAGTAGCTTGTGGACGAGCATGAAGTAAACTTTCAAACTTTTAATATGACCTTCTTGACTTACTGTTGGGGAGGGAACACCTTAAGGAGAACCCAAAAATATAAACTTACGACTTTGGGCCTAACTATGTTATATTATTTACTCATTTTTCTCATTTTTATTTTATGTGGAACTTCCCTCATTGGTATATACTTAACAATCTTTCCCTCACGTATGAGTTTTTAGCTTATTGCCTCTCTATGGGCTTCAACACCTCTTTGTGGGCTATGAATAAGTTTTAATAGCTACTCTTTACCTATGGACTTTCCTTTATCAGTGCATTATCCATGGACTCTTTTCATTTTTATTCTATGTGAAACTTCACTCACATATGTATATTTAACAATTTCTCCCTCACATATGAGTTATTGCCTCTCTAAGGGTTTTAACACCTCTTTGTGTGCCATGAATAAGTCCTAATAGCTATTCCTTACCTATGGACTTTCCTTTACCAGTGTGTTATCCATGGATCTCTCGTACTCTATCCATGGAAACCTCGCTTTGCACCATGATCTAGCACCATTAACAATACTCTTTTGTTGGACATTTTTCCAAAATTGTTTGTGAGCCTTTTATGCTTTCTCTGTTCCTGCTCTAATGGTGAAAGGGACCCTAAACACCTTGTCGCGCACCACCATCAGCTCCAATACTGCTTGTTAAGGAAAGAACACCTTGGGAAGACTCTAATTGGGTAGATAATATAGCTTTTTTTTTTTTTGACATAGAGTTTCAACCTATAGCGTCCGCTCCTGATGATAGTTTTTTATCATCAGACCAAGACACCAATCAGTTTTTGGTGTAGCCGGGAATTGAATCCCAGATCTCTTATTCAACCATTAGAGACTTTACCAGTTGAGCTAACTAGAACCCACAGATAATATAGCATTTAAGGACACAATTTAACCCA
This sequence comes from Quercus ilex subsp. ballota, assembly GCA_032727855.1. NCBI lineage: Eukaryota > Viridiplantae > Streptophyta > Magnoliopsida > Fagales > Fagaceae > Quercus > Quercus ilex. The sequence continues at coordinate 41,920,988 of CM064917.1, forward strand.
AAAGTTTAAGCATATGAATTTGGTCCCAATTATTTTATATTAACCACTCACTCACTCTTTTTATTATTATTCTATGTGAGATTTCACTCATATGTACATAACTATTACCTTACATTAACCCCACTAGAACCAACATCCTTATATTTTCTTGGTAAATGTTTGCTAAGCTTATGACTATTATTTGCATAAAACATTATCTTATCATATAAATGGAAAGGAATAATTAACCCTCATTATTTTTCATTATTGGCCATGAGTAAATTAAAAGCTTACCAATTTGGATTTTGACACACTGTATATCGTCCCACTAATCTACTACCTTACAAGTCTAACCTTTTTGCAATATAGTGAGCAATAAAGTTAGCTTCCCTAAAGGAATGAAAAGAACAATAGTTAATTATTTCTTTTGGTTGGGAATCTGGGAGTAAGATGTTCTCCTTCTTCCCCTTCATAAAAGATATGGTTACTTGCATAAAGCATTGTCACATCCCCACATCTCCTCTGACCCTAAGTGATTTTTTTTTTTTTTTTTTTTTTTTTTTTTTTTTTTTTTGTTCTGGGATTTAGGAGTAGGACCTTATTCCCCCTCCTTTATTTTTTTATTTTTTTATTTTTTTGTAATTTCTTTGCTCTTTTTTTGTTTGGTGATAAAAAGTCTTATTCAGCCTCCAAAAAAAAAAATAACTTACATTTTTCTCGGTCACAAATCTTCTAGTAATCAAAATAATCCTCCAAATCAAGAATCTATTCAATAAAATTCAAATTACACACATTCCATCAAATATGGGAAGATTGTCATATTTAGGAATAGGAAAAATCACAAAAATTGATACATTAAATAATTAAATACTATTGACTCTTGGATTGTAATTTGATTTCTTAATTTTAAAATTCTAACAAAAGTGAAAATTAATATAAATAATAAATTTGAATAAAAGGGGCCTAAATGAATGGAATTTTCCCGAAATAAGACTTAAATCATAGCCAAAAACGATGTTTTTTTTTTTTTTTTTTTTGGTTGGAAATAAGGACGATAATTTTTAATTCTCACAATAATTTCTTTTATGTCACCAATTTTCACGCGATTTTATCATTGGTCTTGATGATTTCTAATAGTGTCTATTACTTTTCAAACTCCATGTACGTGGTTTAAGTTATCAAAATCTTTTGGTTCAATCCAACTGTGTGTTATCCCTTGTACACTAAATTTCAAGTTTCAAAATTTTTTCTATCTCTCTTTAATATATATATATATATATATATATATTTCTCATGTGAACAAAATTAACTAGATACTGTTGAAAACTTGGAATATTGCAATCAGAATGATCCTATATATTTTCTCTCTCTCTCTTTTTTTGGCTTAATTGATCCTATATATTCTTAGGGCATGTTTGGTAGAAAATATATAGAGAGAAAATGAGTTGTAATGTAATAGCTAAACCTATTCATTAGTTTTGTTGTGAGTTATAACATTAGAATGAAACTTAACATTTATTTTAGGAAATTTCTTACTCATACAATTTCATAAATGAGTTGTAACAACTCATTTATGAAATCCTATATATTTTCTCTCTCTTTTCAGTAATAAAGATTACAATTCCTATTGTAATCCTTATTCGGTGTACCAAACGTACCCTTAGTGTTTATTCATATGGGAAAATGACCAACAACAAATAAAACAACTTCTAGACATAAAGTTTTGACTTTTAAAATTTTAATCTTATAAATTAAAGGGCATCTTATTAAATATTAAAACAATAGATTTCATAATGACCCACAGAAAATAAAACAAACAACCTTCAATTTTAAAAATTTTAACCTTATAAATTAAAAGGCATCTTATAAAATAAAAAAGAATCAAGATTGCGGAAAATTTTATATCGGTTTCAGTTGCCACCGTTTTTGCATGATTGTCAAGTGTAACCCCAAAGATCAGGCCAAAAATAAGTAAGTAATAAATTTAACTTTTGGATGACATTGACTATGATATGTTCTAGCTAGAAACCAAATAGATGTATTGATTAGTGTGAAGCTATAACCATTGCTGTAGAGGATATACTTTCATGATCGTCAAGGATATAAGCCAAAAAAATAAATTAACAAATGAAATTTTGGATGATATTGACATTACATATTCTAGAAACCAACAAGAAGTATTGATTAGTATCTGATAAGTAAAATTATAGCATGCAAGGCACTCCAGATTTTACCCGTTGGCTTTGCTCATGAAATGGAGCCTACAGCTTAGGCTGACTGGATAAGTTATGGAGCAAACTAAAGACCCTAAAGCCGACGGACAGTGATGTGATAGGGTCGTGGAAGGAAGTTCGTGAAGCACATCAGGGGGGCTAACACCATCAAAAGGCTGACGCCGATATGACTGAAGGGAATAAGAAAAGTTAACAGTCCTGAAGCTGACGGTTCTAATAAAACCTTTGCTTGGCCACCACACATGAGTATATAAGGAAATGACTTGTATCCCATACTCAATGTTAGTCTCCAATAAGGAAAAGATTCTGTAATATATGCACATGAGGTTTCCTATAAGGAAAGGACTTCTAGCCCAAGGAAGAGATGGTCAACCCTCTACTACTATAAAAGCCTCAATACCCTCACAAATCAAGGTACGCATAATTAACCCTTCTCTAGCACTCTAGAGTTGTAAGAAGTTCTAACTTGACCTTCGGAGGGTATTTGGCCGGCACCACACCGGTGCTCTCTGTTAGGTTTTCTCCTTTTTGTTGTGCAGGTGCTGCTTAGAGTGTCGAGTATCGTATAGCTCACTGGTGGTTTTTTCGGTATTATCAGTTGGTGCCGTTTGTGGGAAGCGTTTCGTTGCAATTCGCAAGCCATACTATAGTTTCTCGAACAAAAGAGTTGCATGGTGCTCACTCGCTCGATGGCAACCTCAAATGACGTTCGAGAAGAAGAACCACCCACGACCGCCCTCGAGAGACAAGTCCAAACTCTCGCCGCTGCCGTGGAATGCCTCACTAAACAAAACCAAGACTTGGAAGAACAGCTGCGCCAGAAGAATGTAACACCGAATAACCAAAGAGATGATCAAGAAGAGACCAGCGCTGAAAGAAGGAACCAGGACGGACCTGAAGGCAGCAATGCTCCAAACCAACAAGAACGACAGGAAACCAGCCGTCTCTTCGGTTTTGATACGGCCCCCCCTTACATGGTCGCGAAGATGCAATTGATGAAGGAAAGGATGGACCTTATGATGAACACCCTTAAAGGACGGGTGTCTAGCGACTTTGACGATTTGGCCCACCGAACCGATTCGCCCTTCACCACCTCTGTCAACTCCTTTCCCTTACCACAGAAGTTTCGCATACTACAGATTGAGAGCTACGATGGAGCTAAGGACCCGCTTGATCACCTGTAGACCTTCAAGACCTTGATGCATCTTCAAGGAGTAGCAGACAAGATCATGTGTAGGGCCTTCCCTACAGCACTGAAGGGCCCTGCCAAAATTTGGTTCAGCCGGCTGACACCCAACTCCATCAGCACCTTCAAAGAGCTGAGCGCCCAATTCACCTCGCACTTCATTGGAGGGCACCGGTACAAGAAGTCCACCGCATGCCTGATGAGTATCAAGCAACGAGAAGATGAAACACTAAGATCTTACATAGCCCACTTTAATAAGAAAGCACTCTCAATTGACGAGGCTGACGACAAGATACTCGTGGCAACATTTACGAATGGACTGAGGAAGGGTAAGTTCTTATTTTCACTATATAAGAATGACCCAAAAACTATGTCGGATGTGTTTTATAGGGCCACCAAGTACATGAATGCCGAAGACGCTCTACTAGCTCGCGAAGAAAAACCCAAGATGAAAGAAAGACAGGAAGATACCCGACAAGAAAGAGGGTGGAAGATGGCGAGAACCGGAGAGCGAAGGGATGATAGGCGATCTAAGCCCCCTACAGGGAGGTTCACAAGCTTCACTCTACTAACCACCCCAATCGACCAAGTCCTAATGCAAATCAAGGACGAGGGGGCATTGACTTTCCCTGGAAAGCTAAAGGGAGATCCCAACAAGCGGACCAGAGACAAATACTGTCGCTTCCACCGCGACCACGGACATGATATGGCTGACTGCTATGACCTCAAACAGCAGATTGAAGCCCTCATTAGGCAAGGGAAGTTGCAGAAGTTCGTTAGCAAGGAAAGAACTAATTCCCTCCCCCAAGAGCAAGCTCCCCGACAAGACAACAAGCGTCCGAGACAGCTCTTGGGAGACATAAGGATGATCGTAGGAGGTGCAGCCACCAACAGCTTATCAAAAAGGGCTCGAAAGACTTATCTTAAGATGGTCCCAAACGTCCAGTTCACAGGCGTCACCCCGAAGATGCCGCAAGTCGACAACCCCCTTATTGGCTTCTCGGAAGAAGATGCTCGACGTCACCATCATCCTCATGACGATGCGCTTATCATTAGCATCTAGGTAGGAGACTAAAACATATACCGGGTCTTAGTCGACAACGGGAGCTCCGCGGATATTCTCTACTATCCAGCATTCCAACAGATGCGGATCAGCAGAAAACGACTAGCCCTGACCAACGCCTCACTCATCGGGTTCGGAGGAACCAAGGTGTACCCCCTAGGCGCGGTCACATTGCCGGTCACCATTGGAGATTACCCTCAACAAATCACTAGGGATGTTACGTTCCTTGTGGTCGATTACTCATCTGCCTACAATGCCATTATAGGGCGACCTACCCTTAACTCCTAGAAGGCCATAGCTTCGACCTATCATCTGATGATTAAATTCCCCACTGAATACGGAGTGGGGGAATTGCAAGGGGACCAAATAGCCACGCGTGAATGTTATATCGCGATGCTGGAAATGGACGACCATTTGCAAACCATAAGCATAGAAGAACAGCAGACAGGAGCAGAACCCGTAGAGAGGCTCAAGGAGATACCCCTCGATAGCTCTAGGACGGACAAAACCACCAGACTCGGTACTCTCGCCAGCCCTGCGATTCGTTCAGCACTTGTAACTTTCCTTAAGGAAAATCAAGACGTATTCGCCTGGAGCCATGAGGATATGCCAGGGATTGACCCTTCAATCATGGTACATAGGCTGAATGTGTCACCATCCTATCCACCCGTCCGACAGAAGAAGCGAATCTTTGCCTAGGAATGAGATCGAGCGATGGCAGAAGAGGTCGATAAGCTACAAGAGGCAGGCTTCATTAGGGAGGTGTACTACCCCGACTGGTTAGCAAATGTAGTAATGGTCAAGAAAGTCAGCGAAAAATGGAGAATGTGCGTGGACTTTACCGACCTGAACAAAGCATGCCCCAAAGATAGTTATCCCCTCCCACGGGTTGATATTCTAGTAAACTCTACGGCTCAGCACAAGCTATTAAGCTTTATGGACGCTTTCTCTGGTTACAATCAAATCCGAATGCATGAAGCTGATCAAGAAAAAACTTCGTTCGTAACCAGCTAAGGCCTCTTCTGTTATAAGGTGATGCCCTTCGGCTTGAAAAATGCAGGGCGTGACATATCAGAGGCTCATGAACAAGATGTTCGCACAGCAGATTGGGACAAATGTCCAAGTTTACGTCGACGATATGCTGGTGAAAAGCCGAAGGGAGGAGAACCACTTAGAAGATCTCAAGGAAACATTCGACACTCTTCACTCTTACAACATGAAGCTTAATCTAGGAAAGTGCGTCTTCAAAGTAACGGCAAGAAAATTCTTAGGATTCATGGTGTCACAGAGGGGCATCGAGGCCAACCCGGACAAAATCCGAGCCATAATGGAGATGGCACCCCCAAAAAATGTGAAGGAGGTACAAAGCCTCAACGGTAAAATAGCAGCACTGAATAGATTTGTGTCAAGAGCAACAGACAAATGCTTACCCTTCTTTCGCACACTGAAGAAATCTTTCGAGTGGACTGACGAGTGTCAGCGAGCATTCAAGGAGTTAAAAACTTATCTCTCTTCCCCGCCGTTATTAAGTCCCTCGCAGCCCGATGAGGAGCTTTTCCTCTATCTGGCAGCGCGCAAACTCAAGCTGTATTTTTAAGCCCACATGGTGATTGTCCTAACCAACAAGCCCTTGCAGCGGGCAATGAGCAACCCTAAAACTGCTGGTCGAATGGCATTATGGGCCATAGAGTTGAGCGAGTTTGACATCCAGTATCGCACACGAACCGCCATTAAAGGACAAGTCGTCGCAGATTTCATAGCTGAATTCACAAACGGCGAGGACAGGGGGGCAAAGGAGTCACCCTAGTGGAGCATACATGTAGACGGATCATCCAACAGGCAGGTTGGGGGAGCTGGCATCATACTACTATCACCCGAGGGGGATGCAGTCAAATGTATGGTCCGCCTCGATTTCCCTACCACCAACAATGAAGTAGAGTACGAGGCTTTAATAAAAGGGCTTGACCTCGCCAAAGCTGTAGGAGCCACGAACGTAATCATTCATTACAACTCTCAGGTCATCACCAACCAAATAAACGGGGACTATGAGTGTTGGGGCGAAAGAATGAAGAAGTATCTAGATCAAGCAAAGAAGAGGGTAGACGAGCTGAAGGCCAAAATCATACAAATCCCCCGGGGAGAAAACGAGCAAGCCGACCGCTTGGCCAAAGCTGCCTCAGCCGAACATATGACCACCCTGGATAATGTACTCTCTTTTGTTCAGCTCTCTCCACCGATAGATTCCATCAATATGCAGGAAATAGTCTCCGAAAGCAATTGGACCACGCCGTTAGTCTCTTACTTGAAGAACGGCGTGTTACCAAATGGAAAGGAGGCCGCAAGAAAGCTGAAGGTCCAAGCAGCGAGATTCGTTTTAATAAAAGACATCCTATACAAAAAATGTTTCTCCTGCCCATACCTAAGATGCGTAAGTCCTGAAGAAGTAGACTACGTCATGAGAGAAGTACACGAGGGAATCTACGGGAACCACTCAGGGTCAAGATCATTAGTGCACAAGCTAGTGCAAGCAAGGTACTTTTGGCCCACCATGCAGAAGGATGCTGAGGCTTATGTCAAGACCTGCGACAAGTGCCAAAGGTTCAGCAATATCATTAGATGACCAACTGAAGAATTAACCCCAATAACGGCCCCATGGCTGTTCGCTCAATGGGGACTAGACATTATGGGACCATTCCCTACAGCGGTGCGACAGTTGAAGTTCCTGGTAGTAGGCATCGACTACTTTATAAAATGGGTGGAAGCTGAAGCCTTGGCCACCATTACGGAGAAGAGCGTGCGGAGTTTCGTTTGGAGATGCATTATATGCAGGTTTGGCATCCCTAGAGTCTTAGTCTCGAACAACGGGAAGCAGTTCGACAAGGACTCCTTCCGGGACTTTTGCTCGCAGTTGGGGATACGGAACCACTACTCCTCCCCCGCCCACCCTTAAGCTAACGGACAAGTCGAAGTTAAGAACCGATCCTTGCTCAAGATTATCAAGACTCGACTCGAGGGGGCAAATGGTATATGGCTTGAAGAGCTGCCAAGCATACTTTGGGCATACAGGACAACGACGAGGATGCCCACAGGAGAGACACCATTCCAACTAACATACGGGAGCGAAGTGGTCATCCCAGCCGAAGTCAGACTCACAAGGTACAGGGTGCACAACCATGACGAGAGCAAAAACAAGGAGGCCATATGTCTACAACTTGATCTAGTAGATGAAGTCAGGGCGATAGTGGAACAAAGGCTCACAAGGTACCAGGACCGCATGGCCAAGCATTATAATTCCCAGGTCTGACACAAAAACTTCCAGGTTGGAGATCTCGTTCTAAAAAAAGTCATGGGCACTGTAAGAGACCCAACCCAAGGAAAACTTGTTCCAAATTGGGAAGTGCCTTACTGAGTCATGGCATGGCAGAGAAGGGGCACCTACTACCTGGAGACGTTAGACTGACAGAAGTTGCCACATCCTTGGAATGCGGAACACTTACAGAAGTACTACCAGTAGAGATAACGATGTGAAGAACAACACCTCCTTTCATTGATAGTTTACTGCAGCAAATTTTAGTTATACTCCTCAAATTTATCGTTTGCTTTAAGTTCTTGCTACAATAAGCCCAAAGGGTAGTTTTTTTTTTTTTTTTTTTTTTTTTTTTTTTTTTTTTTTTTTTTTTTTTTTTACTTTAGTTTTTGCTACAATAAGCCCAAAAGGCAAGTTTTTTAGAGCTACTTATTTCTATTAATGCATGGCAATAAGAGGAGTTTATTCAGAACGGCTGACGTATTTTAATTTGCAAGTTCGCAAAAAATGGACGACCTCAAGTCCATAAAAATTCAAAGTCCCTAAAAAGTGGACGACCTTAAGTCTGCAAAAATAGGCGACTATAAGCCCGAAAGACAAACGGATCCATCCTAGGAGGATGAAGCATGGTTGAAGCCCTTGAATGGGCAAGAAACCAGGTCCAAATACGGACAAATCCATAAGAAGTAGATGGCTTCATTATCCAAAAACTATGTAGCATCAATTCATCCCAAAAGGATGAAAAAATATCGGCCAACTAAGCTGATGGTCTCATCAAAATGACGAGATTATAAGAAAGATGGGCTCACCAAGTCCACAATATGGACAAGGCTATAAAATTAATGGTCCCAGTGACGGGCTCATCAAAGTGACAGGCTAATTAAAAGTCTAGTCCATAATGTTGGGCCAACTAAGTTGACGGTCTCATCAAAGTGACGAGATTGTAAAAAAGATGAGCTCACCAAGTCCATAATATGGACAAGGCTATAAAATTAACGGTCCTAGTGATGGGCTCATCAAAGTGACGAGCTAATCAAAAGTCCAGTCCATAACAAATAAAAAGGTTATGAAGTCAACAGACTTATCATACCCTTAAAACGAATAAGTCCAACATTAGCTCATGACGCGGACAACTGCACCCCAGAAGAATGAAAAGATGATTAAAAATCCCTTAAAGGGACAAAAGGGTTCGTTAGTCAATAAAATAGACGAACCCATTACTTAATAAAGTAAACAAGGTCACTGGACCTAACAACTTCACTAAGCTAACGACGTCATAAATAGACACCCATTACTTAATAAAATAGACAAGGTCACTGGAGTTGACGGCTCTGCTGGTGTATCCTACAAACAAAAATGGTCATTAAAGATGACGGCTTCTATAAGCTGATGGCATCGTAAAAATAAACAGATCCATAATCAGGCATAAAAATGGCAGATCAATACCATTAAATCATTATCCACGACTAGGCTGATGGGCCCAGCCTACGACTACGAAATAGCTATTGACTCTACAAAGCAAACACCCCTCAGAAAGAGAAGCACAAAGATAAATGGCAATACATACATGTTAAAAATGACAGTTATCAAACATTAGCAAATGTATCACTTACAAACAGACACCCCAAAAACAAAGGAGCACTTAGAAATATTGTTTGCCAATTAAACAAAATATACAAAAAGAAAAGAAAAAGAAGAAGGAAAAAAGAGGAACTATGGCAGGGCGGCAGGAGCATCACTCGAGGTCTTTTGAATAGACAGATTTTCCATGTCTAGAACCTTAACAGAAGGGTTGGAAGGAGTGGCGGGAGGATTTGCAGCAGGCTGAGCCAAAACGACGCCACTATCTTCAGGAGCAGCGTCCTCGGAGTCATCACCTTCAACAGCAGCAGCATCATAGGCCAATGTCATCGGCGGGGGATTATCCAAGGTGATCCCAGATAAATACAACTCGGGGAAAGCTGACGCAACTTGCTTGACGCAGTCGTCAAATCCAGTACCGTAGTATCCACCATAGGAATCAATGAAGGAATCTGACGCATTAAATCTCTGGACCGCGTCAGCCCCAGCCACCTCCACCTGCTTACGAAGGGTCGTCAGCTCTTGTTCTAACTTCTCATTCTGACAACCTGCCTCTTCTAGCTTCTACTTTGTCTCTTTTAGTTCAACGTTCAGAAGAAGGACAACCTCCTTGTACTATGCTTGCTGGTTCAACAAGTTAGTATTATGTTTACTAACGCAAGTGACGACACTTTCCTTGGCCACACACTGGTCCTGGAGCGCTTTTACACGTACCAAGGCCTAAGAAGGACATAGCCGTCAGTCAATAAACAAGAAAAGGATGAGAGAAAAGCTAGTTATGGGAGACGGCTTACCTGTGCTAGGTCAAACAAAGCTGATGCCCCCAAATCCTTCGTCCCCAACAAAGCATAAGGATCGATATTCGTTGGTTTTATGAATGATTCTATCTCTTCGACAGCATAATCCTTGTGTGTCAGTAGGCAACGAGGCCCCTCAAGGACAGGACTGGAAGAAGTCATTACCCCATTTCTTGCTCCATGGCTTGATTTGGGGGGTGACTTCTCTGGGGGCTCATTTCCAGAAGTGACGGCCACCTTTTTAAGGGGACGGTCATCCTTCCCGTTGAGTTTCCTCTTCAACGGACCCTTTGTGACGGTTTTGGGGACTGACGAGGATGTCAACTCCCCCTTCGCCCTATTCTTCTCCTTCTGACGGGCAGCAGCGGCCCTTATCAGTTGCTTAGCTGCCTCCAACTCTGCAAAGATAATAGACATACATGAGAAAAATTGACGGCAAGAGCTAAAAGTGACGGCGAGAAAATTCTTCTAACTTACGAGCTTCAGGCGTCAGTTCTGGACCCCCGCAGTATGCGTGAAGAGTGTCAAGAGTAATTAAATCCTGACAGTTTCGCTCCTTTAAGGGAATCTCTAGAACCCGACGGATAAAATCCCTCTGCTCTTCAGTGATAAGAGGGTGAGTGTTGGCTGAAGAGAAAAACAAGTTGACGGTGTTAAGACACTTCAAAAGTAAATAAACAAATATATATAAGCTAATGGGGCTAAAAGCTGTCGGCTAAAACCTGAATCCCTGACGAAAGCCCAAGTATTATCCAAATAACCACGGGGCATCATCTCTCATTCTTCCTGACGACACACCCAGTCCGTCCCTTTAACAAAAAAGTACCTACTCTTCCAATCTCTATTTGAATCTAGCATCTCAGACACTAATCTCAAATCCCTCTCCTTGACGGCAAAATGGTACATCCCCTTAGAAGAAGCAAGGTGCTGGGGTCTATAACAGTAGAAAAATTCATCTAAAGAAATTTGACGGTGTCCTCCATTTAGACGATCTCATAAGATCTCAGCACTTATAAAGATCCTCCATGAATTTGGAGCAATCTGGCTAATGGACAGCCCCAGAAAGTCAGCCAGCTAACGGTGTAAGGCCGTCAGGGGCAGTTTGAGCCTCGCGGCGAACATGGCATCATACATACCGACATCTGCGGTTCTCCTCATATAGCACTTTCCATTTTCCCTGGGGAGACGGATAGGGATGTGGTTTGGGATTTGGAAATGGGTACGCAACTCTTTAAAGGCTTTATCACTCATTTTTGGTAAAAATTTATTGACGGCCCATTCCTCAGGAAGGATGAAGGGACAGCTACCTCCAGGACTTCCTGAAGTTCCCTCACAGGACTCCTCGTCACCTTCACCTCCATCACTATCTCTCTCTTCGTCCACCTCAACTTCAGCCTCCTCACCTATTACCTCCTCCTAACCTTCGACTCCGTGACTCCCTACCTCCTCGTCAGGAGATTAGGCTAACATCTCCCTCTTTGACGACCAGGAAAAGCTGCCGGACTCATAACCTGAACCAAATACCTCGTCGTAGCCTGCTCCATCACGGACCGACGACTGATCACTCGACGCGTCATTTGACATCTGACTACCTACAAGTGACGGATTTATTCTATGCACCTGAGATGATGACCTTGCTATAAAGAAATCAATCAAAATAAAAGCATATACAAAGAAAGAAAAAAGAACTTACGAGTTCCTTAAAACGGGTGACGGTTTTGGAAGCGACGGCAGCAACTCAGGCAACGATGTAGGAGAATTGACGGAACAAGGGTGACGAGTCTTCTCTCCAGGAATAAGTAAAGATGAAATAGGAAAAATGAGGGGAAGAGGAGGGTTATATATAAAGGGGAAATGCACAGAAGACGAAGCGACGCCCTTGTCTAGAAGTGGAGCCAACCAGAATGCGCCACGTGTCTGAGCATTTAATAATGGCTGCTTGAGGAATCGCCTTTGAATCATTTTCTCTCTCCTAGCCAAAGTGAAAGTTAGCAACGAAAAGTGTAACCCCATAACCCGTTAGTTTAAATTGACAGGGATATGGAGTAGGGGGCAACTGATAAGTAAAATTATAGAATGCAAGGCACTCTAGATTTTACCCGTCAGCTTTGCTTATGAAATGGAACCTACAGCTTAGGCTGACGGGGTAAGTTATGGAGCAAATTGAAGACCCTAAAGCCGACAGACAGTGATGTGATAGGGTCGTGGAAGGAAGTTCGTGAAGCACATCAGGGGGGCTGACACCATCGAAAGGCTGACGCCGATATGACTGAAGGGAATAAGAAAAGTTGACAGTCCTGAAGTTGACAGTTCTAATAAAACCTTTGCTTGGCCACCATGCATGAGTATATAAGGAAATGACTTGTATCCCATACTCAATGTTAGTCTCCTATAAGGAAATGATTCCGTAATATACGCTCATGAGGTTTTCTATAAAGAATGGACTTCTAGCCTAAGGAAGATATGGTTAACCCTCTACTACTATAAAAGCCTCAATACCCTCACAAATCAAGATACACATAATTAACCCCTCTCTAGCACTCTATAGTTGTAAGAAATTCTAACTTGACATTCGGAGGGTATTTGGCCGGCACCACACCAGTGCTCTCTGTTAGGTTTTCTCCTTTTTGTTGTGCAGATGCTGCTTAGAGTGTGCGAGTATCGTGTAGCTCACTGGTGATTTTTTCGACATCATCAATATCAAATGATCACCACTTCTGTAGAGTAAATACATATATCTTGAGATCGACTCTACTGATATAAGAAATAATTGAATTATTAATTACAAAAGTAAAAAATAAAAATAAAATAAAATAAAATAAATTGATAATTGTAAAAGAAAAATATTCCATTATAAATAAAAATGTGAGACTAATTGAAGGGAAAGCTGGAAGGATAGAATTTGCTGCATGATTTACAAGTGTAATGCAAAAGATTTTGAGTCAGCTTCATTTGCATGGTTGACAAGTGTAAGCACTTTGGCAAAAAACCAAAAAAAAAATAATTGTAAGTACTAAAATAATGCATTCTAGAAACCAACTAATTTGCATCAAACTATCAAAACTATCGTAGAGTGAATAAATAGATATACCTTGATCTCATACTCTATGGTATAAGAAATAAATAAATTACAAATTACAAATACAAAAGACAAATATAACATTAAAAAATAAATAAATTGATATTGCATAAGACAAATACACTAGCCATAAAAAATGAAAATGTAAGGAAATGTTTTATTATGTGGCAAGAGAATAGTTTCATGCAACAATTAACTTGTTTACAAGATAATTTTGTTGATGGGGTCCTTGGGAATTAGCTACTTCGTCACCTAGCAGTAGAATAAAAGAGACAAATCGAAGGGGGGAAAGAAAAGATAGAATCTCCTGCAAGCAAATAAGGTGATTTTTTTATTAAAATAAAATAAAAAATTAAGTTGATTTTAAATTTTATTGCGGAAGTGACCAAAGGGAGCCCAACTCGTCTCAAATGTTGTCATCTGAATAATGCTCCAAACCTTAATTTACTTCTACCTTTCCTATGGGCGGCCTTGGCCTTTTGCTTCTCACACCTCTCCCCATGTTTTACTCTTACTAATCCACTCTTTCAAACCACGTTATTTCTTTCTTAATATTTTCTACTTTGTTCTGTACCTTTTTGTGGTTATGTACTCTATAAATAGCTACTTCTAGCTCCAAAACCTTCAAAAACGTCTTTCCTATTTGACTCTAGCACTTCAAGAATTCTTCCTTGTGTCCTCAACCAATGGGGCTTAGAGATGAGAATGGTGGTTTTGTTTTTGATTCAGCTATGCTTCAAAAACAAGCAAACTTGCCTAGTGAGTTCCTTTGGCCACAGGAGGACTTGGTTGAAGCTCAGGAAGAGCTCAACGAACCTCTAATAGACCTGGGTGGGTTCAAGAGAGGTGACGAGGTGGAAACAGCTCGAGCTGCCGAGCTTTTGAGCAAGGCTTGCTCGGAACATGGTTTCTTCCAAGTCACCAACCATGGTATCGATGCCACTATCATTCAAGCCGCACACAATGAAATCGATACCTTTTTCAACATGCCCCTCGACAAGAAGCTCAGTCTTCGCAAGAAGCCTGGCTCTCTCAATGCCAATGGGTACTCAGGTGCACATGCGCATCGTTTTTCATCGAAGTTGCCATGGAAGGAGACATATACTCTTCTCCACCATGAGAATGACCCATCGAACCCCAACATTATTGTTGACTATTGCAAGTCTGTCATGGGAGAAGATTTTGAACACACAGGGTGAGATCATCATATATAGATGGATAATGTGCATTTACCTTACATTAATTAGCTTGTGTTTATATATACGCTAATTAAAACAAATATTATTATGTATTTCAACTTCGTAATACTCATTTTTTACTATAAATTTTATTAGTGAGATTTATTATCACGTAAAAGTAAAAGTATTATGTCACTGTATTATCAAAGTACTAACTAATTGCTCTAAATTAATTGTAGGAATGACTTTCAAGTTTGGAAGCTTATTCTACTCAAAAAAAAAAAAAAAGTTTGGAAGCTTATTTTTTAACCAATAAAGACCAAAAAAAAAAATGTCATGATAGTATTGAGGTCAAAAATTGCTTTTTGTTTGCAAGTTTGTTCTAGACACATCTAACAGAGCATGGATTTTGCCCCCCCTTTTTTTTTTTTTTTTTTTTTTTTTTTTTTTTGTGTGTGTGGAAAAAATAGTTGGATTTGCCAAAGCTACTGTAATGCCTTGAAGGAACTTGGTTTATTGATTACGGAGCTCCTGGCAATTAGCTTGGGTGTTGATCGTTTTCACTATCGCAATTTTTTTGAAGATTGTGTCTCAATGATGAGGTGCAATTACTATCCCCCTTGCCAAAATCCTGGCCTCACGTTTGGCACTGGACCACATTGCGACCCAAACTCCTTGACCATACTTCATCAAGACCAAGTTGGAGGCCTCGAAGTTTTTTCAAATAACAAATGGAAAGCAATTCGACCTGAACCAGGTGCCCTAGTCGTAAACATTGGTGATACCTTCATGGTAGGTCCTTTACAATAGTATTATCAAATAAAATTCTGTCCCAATGTGGGTGCTATACTCTATTATTGTTCTCTTATTTTGTTTACGCTAATTATTGTTGTACACATTAAATTATACGTTACCATACATATTTCAACTATTTTAAAAACATAATTTCAGCTGTCTCTTAGACACGTGTATATATAATAATCACCGTTCGTTGTTTGTTACTACTCTAGTACTTCTTAACAATATTGCAAAAGAGCATGCCATTTTTTTTTTTTAAGATAAAGATCATTCCCTCTCATAATCTAAGTGTATTTGTATAAAACTCTGCCTTGAAAACTTGAATCTCAATTTTTATTCCCGCACCCACTAGAACTTGTAAGAAATGAACATCACACCAAAAGCATGCATTTGAAGTTGTGTAATCATGGAAAAGACTCCTATTAGTTTTTGGGTCAAGCTTAAGTTCAGTGTCCAATAGTATTAGACCCATTGAAATGATGACATGTGTTCACTTTTAGACACATATCACTATCTGACCAAGTCTAGTGCACTGAATACACTGAACCTAAACTAAGTCCTTAGTTTTTACTGTATTAGGCAATGAGATTGGAGACAAGTAGGTCTTCGCATTTATTATTTTCTCTTAAGATTAAGACATTAAAAAACTTTTTTGAAAAGACTAGTGAAAATCAATTATAGAGTATCACTCCACATCCACATATATAAAGGTGTTGGCTTTAGCTGTTTCAAAATACTAGTATGTATTTAATTTGAAGAACTTTCAGATCCATGCAGCTGCAATCCAATGGCTTTGGAGTGACTTTCATCTCATGTGACTTGTGGGACCATCAGCGTAAACCAATAATTTTTATGAACACTTTATGATTAATGTAATATTTGATAATGACTTCTCTTGTAATAGCGAATAATTTTTTCGTAAGAGCTAATAATATCTCCATTGATAAGAAAATGATAGTAGAATAATTTGAACTTTGAATCCCTAGTAAGACAAATATACTTTTTTTTTTTAACTTTTTATTACTCTTATTAAACTTTACAAGCTGAGCCAGGTGGCATTCATGCATGATAACTACAATTGTTTAATATATAAAATGCATATAACTATTTCAAAAAATAAAAGGCAAAAATGGACTGCAAAACACGAGAGCAATGAAAAAGAATATGATAATTGTCCATATTTTATGTACAAATGTTTTGTATGGGATTTAATGTATCTGGGTACCCTACAAGACAGTGCTCTATATATGCTATGTTTGTATAAATAGATTACTTATATAAATAAAACATCTTTCTTTGACCCATAATAATAATAATAATAAATGGTAGGCATCCTAACTTTTTTGTGGAATTGAGGTCTTTATGTCAAGTGCTCATCTCTGTTGAGAGTAAAAATTGAAGTATGTAGCATTTTATCTCATGTGTAACAACTAAAAAAATTAAGTTTATTATCTCTTAGTAGTTTAAACTTTTAGTATAAGTAATAATTTATTTTATATGTATGTTTGTTTTGTCACATGGTTTGATAAATTTGTTTGTTTCCATAAAAATAAAAATTGTTTGTTTGATATACAGGCATTATGTAATGGGAGGTACAAGAGTTGCCTGCATAGAGCAATGGTGAACAGGAATTTGGAGAGGAAAACGATTGCTTTCTTTTTGTCCCCAAGAGAGGACAGAGTGGTGAGACCCCCACAAGAGCTGTTTAGTCGAGAAGAGCCAAGGAAGTACCCGGATTTCACATGGCCAGAATTCTGGGAGTTTTCACAAAAGCACTACAGGTCTGATGTTACTACCATCGACAACTTCATCCAATGGAAACTATCTTCCAAACCATCCGGCACTTTTACTTCTATTGCTTGATTAATCGCTGAAAATATAAATAAGTATTTTAATTTTTAAAATTTTTCTCCAGCTAGTATTTGCTTTTGTGTACCTTTTAGTACTTCTTGTTATCCAATTGCATCTCAGTATTATCATTTCTGAGGGTTACAATTAATGCTATCTTTTCGCTTATGGGTTTTAGTTTTTTGGTTATGACTGCACACATTTTTAGTGTTTATTACATACACTTTGCTGTGCACATTTTCAGTGTTTATTATATACACTTTGCTACACACATTTTTAAACACACGCAAATATTACACTGAAATTGTGACTTGAAATGGAAATCATGACTTTAAACGATTTCAGTGCAATTTTTGCCTATGTAAAAGTATGTACAATAAATATTTTCTTTTTGTTACATATGGATCAACTATAAGGTTACCTCTTTTTTTTTTTTTTTTTTTTTTCCTTTTCTTTTTTTTTACACCGAGTTTGGGAGGGTTTCAATTCCCTCTAAAAGTCAAACTACAAAGCTAACCTTAAAAAAAAAAATCAGTATGCCTCACTAATTGATAGTCTTATCTAAAAAACGATCAGATCTCATATGTTTAGTAAGAAATGAACTTGGATTAATGCTTGCACTTGATTAAATATTACTCCCTCTGTCCCATTTTTTTTGTTCTCTATTCCATTTTGAGATGTCCCAAAATATTGTCATGTTTCTAAAAATAAAAGTCATTAATTTACTAATATTCCTATTATATCCCTATTAATTTACTAATTCAATTTTTTGATAAATTTTTTTAAGGGTAGTTTTGGAAACTTATACATTTTTAAAAGGTAGACAAGATAATAAATGATATTCCCTTAAAAGGTTTGATTTTTCAAACAGGACAAAAAAAATAGAACAGAAGGAGTATCAATTATAGATGGAGGAAAACTTCTAAAGAGGAGAGAGATGACCAACTAACTTTCAAATCCAGATGCCGCTCTAAAAAAAATTTAAATAGAAAGGATTTTTGTTTTTTCATAAAATTGCTATTTTTTTTTTTTTTAATACAAGATAGAAATTCTACTCTAGCCTAATCTAAATATATGTGTGTGAAATTCTCTCTTGGAGACTTGAACTCGGCCCTTCCCCTCTACACTCCACAAACACTTATAAAGTAACTATTGCACTAAGGGTATACACCGGTATAAAATGGCTAAGTGAATACATCATTGAGCTCTGATATGTTTATATACAGAGAGAAAGAGAGAGAGAGCATAAATAGTAGGAAAGTTTCATTACAGCTAATCCATTTACTACACGTGTAACTACAGTAATTAGAGGGAAATAATTGAATAAGGGAAAACGCTGCGTTTCGACCTCGATATTAAACATCTGATGTAGAACGACGATGTCTAGAATTGAAGTGATACGGTGTGTATGGATAATAGACTTCAGCACAACCCCATTTTCAACTTAACTCTAGCACAATGAGAAGCGAACGACGGCATTTTGTAATACGAAAAATCGTCATATGTGTCATCTTCTACCTTATGTCTTTCATCCCCCTCTCAAGCTCATGGGGAATTGCCGCATGAGTTTGAATGCCAACCACAGTTGAGGAGAAGCCAGACCCTTAGTTAGAATATCAACTAATTGATCCTAAGATGCCAAAAACTTGACTTGAAGATCGTGTCTAAGTAGAGATGGAAAAATTGGACACGACCCGTGAAACTAACACGACACGACACAAAATTAGCAGGTTATGGGTTGAGACTTAATTAGTTCATGTCATATTCGGGTTGACATGACTAACGGGTTTCATAAACGAGTTAAGTTAGTGTTCAACATATGGAACCCATTTGAAAAATTTGACCTATCTAATTAAATAACATTTTACCAATATACCATTCAAACTTTAAGTATATAAACTTATTAGTTGTTCTATTTTATTTTCTTTGACATATTGTGATTTATTATTTGTGATATTGAATATGTTTTAGTTTTGAATGATTATTTGTGATACAGTTACTCGTTAGTTCTAAATTTTATATTAAAAATATTTATTTTCTTGTTTTTTCATAAATATTTTTTTCATTTTTTTAATAAAATTTGATAAACAGGTCGACACGATTGGTCCACTTAATAAATGGATTGTGTTAGGGTTGAGGAATCTTGACCCGTTTAATGTTGACTCATATAGTCGGATACTCCTGAGTTGACCCGACACGCGAACACAAACTACCACCCCTATGTCTAAGGACTCTTTATTGAAAAAAAAAAATGGTAATCAACCTCTATATGCTCAATATGAGCATGAAAAACAGGATTGGAGGCTATGGCAAAAGCTGACACATTTTCACACCACAAAATAGGAGGAGCACGAAGTTAGACACTAAGATCCTTAAGTAACATTCTGATACAACAAAGTTTAGTTGCTGAAGAAGCTAAAGCTCTAGATTCTGCCTTAGTGGAGGAACCAGATACAGTGGGTTGCTTCTTAGCAGACCATGTAATTGGAGAATTACCAAGGAACACAAGAATGTAAGAGATGAACTTTCTATCCATAGGATCACTAGCCCAATAGCATCACTATAGGAAGATATTGTTAATGGACTTAGAGTAAAAGTCAATCCCTGATGAATAGACCCTTGTAGATACCTCAAAATTCTCTTAACAGCCAGAAGATGATTAGATGTAGTATCGCTCATAAACTGGGAAGCTTGTTGAACAGTAAAGGATAAGTCAGGCCCAGTGAAAGTGAGGTATTGTAAGGTACCTATCATACTTCAATAGAGAGTAGAGAGTAGGATCAAGTAACAAGGGACTATCATTGGGAATGAGATGAGTATTAGGAGAGCACGGATTCTTGCAAAGCTTATAGTCAGCCATGGAAAATTTGGTAAGAAGATTCAAAGTATACTTGGTTTAATGAACAAATAGCCCACTAGGAGTATAATCAAAATAGAGGCCTAAGAAGTAATGAAATCTACCCAAGTCATTGAGATCAAAATCTTGATTCAATGTATGAATAAGAAAGGAAGTAAAATGTGGATGGTTACCAGTGACAATTATGTCATCCACACAAAGTAATAGAAAAGCCAGTTGAGAATCATGGTTACAGAGAAACAAATTACCATCAGCATCAAAAGTAACAAACCTAATGTGAAGTAATTATGTACTAAACCTCTCAAACCAGACTCTTGGAGTCTACTTTAGACCATAAAAAGCTTTGTGCAAAAGACAAACATGAGTAGGACAAGATCCACGTAACCCTAAGGTTGTGCCATATAGACCTCTTCTTTGAGAAAACCACGAAGAAATGCATTACTTACATCAAGCTGTCTTAGATCCCAACCATAATTCACTGCCAAAGCAAGAAGCAACCTGATAGCAGTAGGTTTTTCCACTAAGCTAAAGGTTTCTTCATAGTGCAAACCATATAATTGAAGATAACCTCGAGCCACGAATCTAGTTTTATATCTGGCTATAGTCTCATCACACTACAAGAAATAAGACATAATACAAAAAGTATTATTGTAACAAAAAAATAATAATAGAGGTAATATATATACTATTGCATCTCTAGGTTATTTTTTGTTGTAATAGAAACTTAAATTTATTACATCAATATGAGATTGTAGCAATAATTATTATACTGCATCAAAATGTGTTTTCGTAATGGGTAACCCTTATTTTACATTGAGATATGCTGTTGCAATAGGTAATCTTTTATTTCACATCGAACTATATTGTTATAATAGGTTAAATCTTTATTTCACATCAAATTTTGTTGATCTAATAGAGGTGAATACTTGAGTAGTAGGAAAATTTGGGAAATTTGCACTATTTTTTTTCATTAGTTTCCTCTCTCTCACCCATGCCTGTCCCTTTTTTTACTCATCTCAATTTTTCTCTGTCCCACACATGTCTCCCTTTTTTCTTTTTCTTTTTTCTCATCTCAGTTTTCTTCTTTCTCTCACTCACATCTATATCCCTATTTTTTTCTCATCTCAAATTTCCCTAACACCTACGCCTATCTTTTTTTTTTTTAATCTCAAATTCTCTCTCCCTCTTTCTCTCACACCTACCTCTTTTTCTTTTTTCTTTTTTCTTTTTCCATCTTAGGTTGCATTTGTTTTGGCTGAAAAGGATTTCAGGAAATCATTTTACACCAGCCTATGTGTTTGGTAAGCACAAAAAATTGGGTCAAACGGAAATCAATTTCCGCATTGACCTTAAAATAACCCTCCCAAGTCGGAAATGAATTTCAGTTTCTATTTTACCTTCAAATGAATTCCAAGACTCACAAACAAAGAGAGAGAGAGAGAGAGAGAAAGTGGGAGAGAGCACAGGTGGCCGCCCAACCAAGCTCCGGCCGACAAAGATCGTGCCGCCCAAATCACGCACTGGCCAAGCTTTTTTTTTTTCTCTCTTCTTCCTCAAATCTTCTTCTCCCTCTTGCTCAACGTCGCCGATCTGACCGTCACCGACCACCAGCCCACTCCTCATAGACATCACACACTTGAAGATCTCAGCCCACCCCTCCCTCATCACCGATCCATAAACACCCAAGACCCACCTCTCCGATTGCTAGCCATGCACCGACGAGTATAGGTTGAGCTCTGATCTTAACAACTGACCACAGGCAAAGCTCCAACATCGCCGCCATATAGATCGAAGCCTTGCATTTCATTCTCATCGTCACCACAAAAGACCGATCTCGTTCTCAACCCACCCAAGACCGATCTCGTCACCGCCGCTGAAGACCAATCCCTCTTTCCCTCAATCTCTCAATCTTTCTCTATTTGATCTCTAATTTTTTTTTTTGTTGTTGTAGTGGTGTGGGTGGTGGTGTTTTGGTGGTTTTTGTGTTGTGTGGTGGTGGGTTTTGTGTGGATAGTGGTGGATTTTTTGTGGGTGCTAGCGTGTGGGTGCTGGTGGATTTTATGATATAAAATTTGTTTGGAAGCTGAGAAAATGGCTGAGAAAATGTGAAAATTTTGTAGGAAAATAGCATTTTCAGAATGTTACCAAACATTGGAAATCGTTTTCCGAACTATTTTCCATTGCACACCCAAACGCCCAAATTTTAATTTCCTTACAGGAATTCATTTTTCCCTGCATTCATTTTACACTCAGAATTCGATTTACATCGAACCAAACACAGCCTTAATTTCCCTCTTTCTCTCACCCACATTTATCTCCCTATTTTTTCTCATCTCAATTTCGATCTCTCACTCTCTCCCCAAGCCTTTTTTTTTTTTTTTTCCTCACTTTCCCTCTTTCTCTTACGCCTATCTCAAAATTCAAATTTATATACTAACTACAAAATTTATCTCTCAAATTTCCATATCACTCATATTTACTTACTCTAAATTTTCTCTCTCAAATTTCAATCTCTCTTAATTCATAGTCTCCTTGGAGAGACTATTTCTTAGTTTAAGGATTTTCTCTCTAACTTTTAGGTAATCTTTTGGTTCTCTTTAAATTTTAATTTGATTTTTCTTTGTTTGTTCAGTCTCTAAGTAGTAATAGTGTGTGTGTGTGTGTTTTTTTTAGAATCAGTGATGGTGAATATTGGTGTCATTGTGTTGTATATATGATGTTTTTTAACTTTATACTTTTTTTCTTATTCTTTTTTCCAAAATAGGTGGTAAGTCAATGAAATGGTTGAGAAACATGCTTGGATAACACTTTCAGGAAGAAACTTTTCTTTCATGCTGTATTGATTTTTGCATACCTTTCGGTTTGAATGTAAACTCAACAAGTTGTGTATATATTTGTATTTTTTGACATATGTATTGAAATGAAGTATTTCAAAATTTTCATCCTTTATGTGTATCTTTGATTTGTTAGCGTAGTTCCTAGATATGGTTTTTGAATTGCAAAATAGGTTAATGGAAAAATTATTATTTAAAAAATGATTTATTTATTTTTTACAATTTATTATTATTTTTTAATAAAAAAATATCAACCTATTGCAACGATATTATCAAAGTAAATCGTTGCAATATATGGAATTTATTGCAACGGAATCTAGTGTTGCATAAACCTATTGCCTCGGACTTTATTACAATGACTTGCATTGACCTTTTTGTGGTTGCAATAACACCTTATTACAATGACATTAGTTGTTATTGCAACGACTTTTTTCATTCTATTAAGTTTTTTTTTTTTTTTCTTTTTTCGTAGTAGTGTCACTATGCCTCTTTAGCTTAAAAGCCCACTTATAAGTAACAATGTTCTTGTCTACAGGAGATGGAACAAGAGACCAAGTTTTCTACTTAAGAAGAGACTAAAATTGTGAATCCATAGCAGCAACCCATTGAGAGTATTTTGTAGCCACAACATAAAAGGGAGGTTCTTGGTATCTGTAGTTAGTAACAACCTTAAAAAATTTAGGCTTGTGGATGCCAAGTTTTGATCTTGTAAGCATGGAATGAGTACTAGCAGTGAGTAAAGAATCATTACAGGTAGATGTTGAATGAGTAATGTCAAGAATAGTAGTGCTAAAAGGAAGAGATGAAGAAATAGGTGCAAGAAGAGAAGAATTAGGAACATATCAAGTAGGAGTAATAGATAAAGGAGGATTAGGAACACATGAGATAGGAATAGAAGAATGAAACAGATAAATGAAGTAAATCATCATGAGATTAAGTAAGAGAAGAAGCAATTGCAAAAGATGAACAAGAATTGTTAGAGTTGGAAGGAAACCACTCAAAATCAAGTATATAATTGGAGAAAGGAATATGGGGATTTGTGAGATCGAACTTATTAGCAAAAGGAAACACATTCTCATTGAATAAGGCATAGTAGGTAGTGTAGATTTTGTCAGTATTAGGATCCAAGCACAAATATCCTTTGGATAAAGGAGGGTAACCTAGAAACACACAATCTGTAGATATGGCTTGAAGCTTATGATTGTTATTAGGCCTAAGATAGGGGTAGAAAGCACAACGAAATGTCTTAAGGGCTGAAAGTGGTGGTGATACAAAATTGATCTTTTTCCAAGGAGATGTAAAGCCTAAGACTGAAGAGGGAAATCTACTGATAAGAAAAGAGGTTGTAGACAAAGCATAAGACCATAAATTCAGTGGAAGGTGAAATTGATATAACATGGCTAAACCAGTTTCTACAATATGTCTATGCTTTCTTTTTGAAATGCCATTGTTTTGGGGAATGTGAGGGAAAGAAGTCTAATGAAGAATACCATTCTCTGAATAGAAACTTTGGAATTGGGAATTTACATTCCACCATTATCAAATATAAGCACTTTGATTTTAGAAAAGTATTGATTCTCTACAAGGTTCTTAAAATGCTTAAACATAGCAAACAATTCACTATGTTTTTTAAATAAAAAGAATTATGTAAACCTTGTGAAGTCACCAATGAACACAACATAGAAATTATAGCCAAACAAAGAAGAGATGGGTTCTAGATCCCAGACATCAAAATGCATAATTTGAAGCATAGAAGTTGATGTTATTTTACATATGTTTGTTCAAAGGAAGTATGTGCATCTCTGCACTAATACATAACTTACAAGAAGAACAACATTCATCAACATTATTGAAAGTAAAAGCATGATTTACATATTTAATTGCAAGATGAAGAAGTTTAGCACTTGGATGTCCAAGTCTTTTATGCCAAAGTAAAATTTGAACAGAATTGAATAATGACGAAGCATAAGCTTATGGAGTTTGATGAACTTGGGAGATAGTGTAAGCAGTGGAATTGGATGAGTACAAAGAAGATGATGAAGGAATGGGATACATACCATCTTTATTCAATCCTTCGTAAATGATCTTTCTCAAAAGTAAATCTTGGATAGAAAACCTATAGGCATCAAAGTAGCAAAGTGCATTGTTTTGTAAATAAATCTTATGAACAAATAGCAAATTAGAAACAAGATTTGGAACTCTAAGTATGCCATCAAGCTTAAAGTTATAAGAGGAAGTACATAACTTGCCCTTATCAATATGGGTGATAGGTAGTTCTTGGCCATTACCAACAATCACAGTTTCAAATCTTGAAGAAGGCTATTGTTGAAGTGAAAGATTGGACAGACTAGGGGTTATGTTGTCAGAACACCCAATATCTGTGAGCCAACCATTAGCTCCATGAACCTGAGATGAATTAGCCATCATTGTTGTAAGCTTGGATTTACGCTGAAAAGCAAAGTCCATCCTGTGATAGAAGTCAAGAGCCACATGTCCATTCTTTCCACAAATTTGACATTTTGGTCTTTAACTCTGATTTTATTGTCCCTAAAATCCTATAGATATTGATTGATTAAACTAAGAGCTGTTGGCATTTTAGCCACCATTGGTGTTGGAATTATAATTACCACCACTAAAATTTCCTCTACCTCCATGACCCTTTTGGTGTTATAGCCACCATTGGAGTTGGTGTAAACCCTTAAGCTTGGAAGTTAGCAACCACTGTAATAGAATATGCACCAATAATACCAGATCTTTTCTTGATAGCCCTCTCTTCTGCATTAAGAAGTGTATTGAGTTCTTCAACTAATAGAGTATAACTGCAAGTTCTTATAGCAGAACTAAAGGAGTCGTATTCTGATGGTTGTTAGGACATATGTAAATCATGTTAGGAACATATGTCAATATAGAATTGGCTAATCTTTTGACAAAACGCACTTTACTTGTAATTGGGTAGATCTAGGATGTGTTTAATGCTTCAAGGAACAATGTTTCAAGTCCAAGTGTTAAAGTCATGCAAGTCTATCCAAGAATTAAGTGAAGAAGTGCTGGATTTTAAAGCTTGATAGCTAGCTTGACAGATAGCATCTATCAAGGTTTAAAAAGTAGTTTAGCCCGATGCTCGACAGCTGGTCGATAGTAGGGTATCTATCGAGATTTAAGAAAATCAGTTTTTCAAATTTGATTTCACTCCAATCTGTGTATAGATGTTTGAGCTTTCTTTTCTCACAACCCAAAACATATATAAGGATTGTTTTAAGGGCCGTCACAGTCGATGCACCTTAATGCAAAAGTTTTTCACAAGCATATTATGAACCGGAGACATATGCCCTAGTTCATCTTTCTCTTCAAGAAGCTGCTGCGTTTGTACGCCGTAGGGTTTTGTAACCAATGAGCTTCATGATATTCATCGTATTAATGAATTGAAGAACTTTGCAGCCAACATCCTTCTCAAGTTGGTGTGTAAGCCGCGTACTGGGATCCGTGCATCAATTGGTTAGTCATGTATTGGGAACCATGCATTGAAAGGAGAGATTGTTACAACAGAACAAGTTCAGTTGGGTATTAGGGTAAAAGTTCAACTGTAGGTTAGTATAAGGTACTGGGATTCCTTTACTTGTAACCGCTTGTTGTGATAATAGTGGATTCTCAGGAGTGGTGACCTTAAAATCGTCCGGTGGGGTTTTCGCCGTGTAGGTTTTTTCCATTCAAAAACAAATCATCGTGTCAACTTTATTTTTCGCTGCATATTAATTTCATTGGTGATTTGTTTGTGCTATCACGCATATTGCATGTTAATTAACTTAATTAATTCACTTGGCTAATTAATTGGTTCATTTATCACAATAAGTCAATAGATTCTTGGCCTATCAATGGTAAACCATCAAGTGAAATGTGAAGAAGATCTTCATCATCAAGAATGATTGAGCAATAGTTAATTTGTCTCGGATTTGCATAATCTTTTGAAAATGCACATCAATGTAGTCTATGCCTTTCTTCACAGCACTCAATTCATTCATGAGGTTCATCCTACTTGACCTCGAGATTGAAACAAATCATTTTTCCTGAACCTTCCAAATACATCTACCAGACTTCTTTCCCACAATAAGAGCAAGAACAGAAAGAGAGAGAGTGTGTGTGGAAACATGAATAGAGCTTGTTCACGATTCTTCCAACTTAGAAAGGCAAGATTGATCTCCTTGGTAAAATTACCAGAGGAATTCTTCAAAAACTGATCTAGTGCCAAAACAGACTCATCAATGCCATTGATCATAGAGTAAGTCTCTAGAATTACTTCAATCTGGTGCTTCCAAACAATATAAATGGGGTAGGGATTGATGTGTGTAATTGAATTAGCCGTTTTAGGTGTAGTGGTTGAGGTAGAAGGAGAGGTTGAAGATGAATTTGGATTCATGGAAGTCGTGGAAGCGAAGCTTTGATATCTTGAACAAATCTAAATAGAAGGGATTTTATGTTATTTCATAAAATGGCTAACTGAATACATTATTGAGCTCTGCATAAAGAGGATTGAAAGAGTAAGCACAAAGAGTACGAAAGTTTGTAATAACAAACTTTCATTACAACTAATCCATTTATTACATATGTAACTATAGTGATTAAAGGGAAATAACTGAATAAGTGGAAACTCTGCGTTTTGGCCTTGGTATTAAACTCTGATGTAGAACGGTGACGTCTAGACTTTAAGTGATACGGTGCGTATAGATAATGGACTTTAGCACGACACCGTTTTCAACTTAACTCTAGCACAATGAGAACCTAACAACAGCATTTTGTAATCTGGAGAATCCTCATTTGTGTCATCTTCTACCTTATTCCTTTCACGCTCAACTACTTAGGCTATTTCTGCCTTACCTTAGGTCGATCACACACACACACACACTATGCTTCATTTATCTGGAATGCTTAAAGGCATAACAAACTCAACAAGGTAAACTATGTTCAAGCCAATCCCTCTATCTGGATAGAAAATCGATAGCAATAGTGAACATTTTCTAAAGAAAAAATGTACAAAAATGCCAGTTAAAACGTTCATTTAAAAGAGCGAGCAAATAACAATAGCATGTACAATTAGGGAGATATTATTGTTAAATATTATTTTTCTCTTTTTAGAGAAGTAATCCGATGGTTACAATAATAAGGGAGGTGGATTCAAACCCTCCTTCTCCTAATGATGAAAAAAAAGAAGAAAAGGCTATTACACTAAGGTAAGTAACACTTCGGCGAAATAGAGCCTACGTCTAGTTCCTCTATACCAAAATGTGTAGACATCTCATTTTGTACTAATTAACAACTTTTGGTCCTCATACCCATTGATGAGCTTGACATATGTCAACCAAATTAAAGAGTTCACAATAGTTTGAAAATAATTACAACTCAAAAGCGCTTAAATTGCTTTGAAAACGATGCTGAAAAATGACATTTACTCACTGTTTTGACAATAACTTTTGATCCATAAAGAATATTTGAGTGAGGTTTGTTTCATTGGAAATTAGACATCTTGGGATTCAATTTGATCATAACTTTTGCATGATTTGGATTTATATTGAGTGAGTTATGACCATTTGATGTTGGACCAAAATTGTAGTCGAATTTAGGATTTTAGGAAAGCATGTGTACACATGGTTTAACCATGCGTACACATGCACGAAAGCTGCATATGCAGCCATGTTTCGAAATTTTCAAAACTGATTTTTAGGCCCTCATGGGGTCCAACCCCTAGACCCTTGGGAACGTCCAAAGGCCTCTAAAAAGCCCCGAAAACCCTAGTTTTAACGTATAAATAATCACCTATGTCTCCAATCCAAACCATAGCTAGAGAGAGTTATTTTTTGCCTACATCTTCCGTAAAACCCTAGTTCATCTTTTCTAAACTCAACACATAACCTTTGATCATTTTTTAGTCTTCCAAAACCTCTTTCTAGCATTGATTCTAAAGCTAAAACTAGTTTTCAAGATTGTTTTCAAAACCTTTTTAATATATCTTTTGTTCTTGAGTTGTGATTTCTAAAAACTATTGCACTATTTAATTCTCTTGTTCTCTCAATCTAATCTTAGTATTGTAGGCACTGAGGTGTCGGTTAAATAATCTCAAACTCATAATCTTAAACAAGGTGAGTCTTCTATCTATGATTTCTTCCTTTGCTTAATATGATTTACATGAGTTCTTGATATAGTTTCCTTGACTTGTAATATTTATTTTTTTTGTTGATTTTAACTCTTTTGATATCTATTAATATGATTTTGGGCTGATTATAATCTCTTTTGATTGTTCTTGTTTTATTATTTTAGTTTTATGTAAAGCTTGACATGATTATTCATTTTATGTTAGTTTAGTATATCTATTTGATTTTTTTCATGGTTATTTGTTTATGTTGATGCTTTGTCTTATTTTCTTTATTTTGGTTTAGGGTTTTGGGTTTCTAACATGCTTCTTTATTTTTGTGTTAATATCTCTATTTGACTAAATCTTGCAAAATGTGACTTTTAAAATTATTTTTATTTTATTTTAAATAATTTGATAATTGGTGGGAGGGAGGATTTGAACCCTAAATATCTCTAATGGAAATAGAAAGAGATGACAATCAGTTGTGTTACAAGTAATTATACTAAATGAAATTACATTTGGCATGAATTAATTTAGTATAACATTATCAATTTTGTTTTGGTGCCAATTCCAGCTACAGCTGGACAAGCGTAGGGTGCCTCATCTCTTCCTATTCTATACCCTAACTCTAGACCAAGTTTAGTAGGTAGACCTTCTTGGAGTCATGTTTTGGTTCCTAGACCTATAACTAGGTGGCAACTCCTTTGTCTCTTTTTAAGAGACTTCGCATACTCTCGGGCTCGCATCGACTTTGAGTTTAAAACCGCTTTCAGGAAGATTTAGTACTGCATATCCTGCCTTTGTGAGAAGGAACTGATATGCTAATGTGTCATAAAATGGGGTACGAATCACAAAACTTACAATACTACTAGCTGACTACCTTCTTTGTTTATCTTGTGGCCTACTCGATTTAAGATTGCGGATTTGATTTGGATGATCAGAAATCTAAAGTTGGAGATTACTCGATACTCGAGGGAGTTATATGCAATTGGTGGAGGTGGCAGACATGATGACAGTGGTGATTAAAAGGCTCTCTCTTTGGCCTTCCAATACGAAAGAGCACCGCATAAAAGGCCTAAAGGGTTTGACTTAGGTATAGTTTCTTGGGTGTTGTTACTTAGTTTCTCTAATTAAATTCAACCACATTATTATACTGATCAATAGAATAAAATTATTGTTATATTTTTTTAAAGACAATTAAATTCAATCATTTGGCATTAATCAAGGAACCACATGGTTGAATTCGATTAAGAAAACCTAAAGTCATCAAGGAACTGTATCTAAGTGGTAGCCTTTTATCAATAAAAAAAAAAAGCGGGTATGTCATTCTTTTGTAGTTTTTACTTTATAGTGATCTGCTTGACTTCGGTGGAAAAGGACAGCAGTACTATGGTCTTTTCTTTTCTTTTCTTTTTCTTTTTTTGTTGACATCATTCATTACAAAATTCTAAGGGGGCACATTTTATTCTATTAGGCCCATAATTTTAGACCGGCAAACCTCAAACAATTGTTACAATTAGAATCTAGAATGTCTCTTAAATTGGTATCAAAGTTAGTTATTGAAACAAGACAATTCAAGGTTTGAATATTAGAAGACTTAAGAAATATAAAATTGAAATGTACACTACAATTCAATACAAGCTAGGCTTGTCGGTCGAACTGCATATCTCAACCAATCAAGAATCATGCAGTTTGGATTCTTAGCAACATATGTTAGTCGTTTGATTTAGGGCACTTGGATCTCAAGTACACTATATAAGCAAGCCCTAGAGCATGTTTTCCAAGACAACAAAGAGCAGTGTATTGTACACAGATTCATAATTTTTCAACCTCTCAATCTAAGACCTGTGTTCATACAAAAGATTCGGTGATCAAAGTGAATTTGTTGCATCCAATTTACATCCAAGTTACTAGTAGAAAATTTTGAGAGGTGTTCTCAGAGTCACGAGCAGGGAGTTTGTGCACAATAAATTCAGAATAAAAGAATGTATGGTCTCAAAGCTGCGTATAATCATGTTAGTAAGTACTACATGAGATAACATTATATTTAGGGTTAAATCTTTTGTACAAACTTCAATTCTATTTTATTGGATTTATTACCTTAAGGATTGACAGTTAAATCCCCCTAGATTTTACTGTAAAACGGTTTGTTTTATAGGTTTTTCTATGTCATCATTTTGGTTGTTTATGTGTGATCTATGTTTATGTGATGTTATTTAATTCAGATCTAAAATATAATTAATCTAATTAATTACTTGGCTAAGAATTGGTTAACTTGGTTTCAACCGGGGCCACACCCTAATATATTCCTTTCAAAACCTCAAATAATCTTATAATTGAAATACTTCCCACAGTTGACGTTGTTCGAGAAAGAACCAATTAAGTTCTGGAAATGACCCCACATATTCAAAGTTTTAGAGTCATTTCAGGCACAACAGCTCATCACAATCATAAGGTGAGATTTAAAGAAATGACACCAGATATTTAAGAAATTTATTGAAGATCATGTCCCAAAGATTTCACTCTCTTGTTTCTCTTAGGACCACTCACTCATCATATATATGTAAGATCTTTTTTAACGTTTAAGAAGATGCCACTCAACTTGACAAAACAAATGAAGCACTCAATAACATGACAATAACCTCGGTTTCCTGGAAAACCTATAAATTGGACTTGTCATCAATCATATCACTATTCAAAAACAAAAACTACTGCACAAAGGTGTCGTTACATTCTTAATAAAAACACATAAAAATTATTGTAAGAATCGGGACCCAAAAAATTGTGCCAAAAAATTGAAAATTTTATACGGATACTTGATAAGGAGACCTGCTCTGGGGTGTGTATTTTTCGAACTTTACACTAGTGTATAGTTTTTGACCAGGGCATGCACTTTTCTGTGCACGATTTCAGGAATTATTTGTTTGGAAGTGGAATTTGTGCAGAGTGCAGACTTGTTCGAGTTTTCACTTCCAAATGGTTCGTTTTTTTCTTTAGGATAAATTACAATTGATGTACGAAGTTCGTACTTTTTTATCATATTTGTTAAAAACGCCAAAAAGTGTCAACTGATCTAAAAATTATTGGAAACTTTGTAAGGGTTTCAAACGTGGTTAATATGGACCATGATAATTCCTAAGTCGAACTCTGAAACTCGATCATATGTATAACTTGTATTTAATTTGTACTACACATTTGTGAGAATACTCATGTGCTCGAAAGTTCCGGATATTTTCGTTAGGGGGCACAAAAAACAAAAACTTGTATTTTGCAGTGACTTTTTCCCCCATTTAACCAAAAACTTATGTACAATGTAATTAAAATTCAGTTTTACATGTGTTTCTATCATGTGTTTACGGTGAACCTTACATACTTATTTTAATCACTTGGTTTACTGTAAACATTATACAGCATTATTTTCTAGCATAGTTAATGTGTTTTTTCTCTTCCTTTTTTATTCCAAATTGAACTAAATTATTGACATATTTTCTTTTTAGCAACAACTCAATTATATATATATATATATGAAAAAAAAAAGCCTAAAAAATCACTAAGTTGAATTTTTTTACACAAAAATTTCTAAGAAATTTAAAAAAATTTTATAATTTTTTATTTTAATAACCTTTTACAATATTTTTGTTTTGAATACAATACAAAAGTGGAAAAAATATATTTTTAATGAATTCAGCCAGAAAAATGATTTTGTTTAACCACGAAGAAATAATTAATAAAAATCAATACATGCTTTTTATGACCAATTCATAATGTTATATATTTTTTATTTTAAATTGTTTAATTAAAATGTGCGTAATATGAGAAGACTATCAATAATAATGTATATACTTCATGGACAAAACTTAGGTATAGTACCTTATGTACTGTTCCTTAGATTCCCTCTTAAGATTTTGTCATATGGTTTCTTAATTAAAAAATATACTTCTATCCTATGAGAAAAAATTCAAATGACAGAATCTTAAAAGATGAACCTAAAGAACAACACTTAAGTACTGTACTTAAGTCTTGCCCATACATCATTAGATATTATGAGCCACATCCCTTGCAGCTTGGAGCCATGGAGGACCCAAGATTTGACCTTGGAGAAATTTTTTTAACCAATATATTATATATTAGTTAATTAATCTTGACAATTAAATGCCAATAATGTGAATAGTAAGCGGTATTCAATATTAAAAGATTCCCTAAAATGATAGCATATCATTATATTTTGTGTATCCATTAGCATTTATTAATATATAATTACATACATTTTGTTGCAATGTTTTTTACAATCAAAATTCTATTTATGATTCTCATGTAATGACTTTTTAATAAATCAGTAAATCTAAAATACAGTTTTTTGTTAAATTCATAATATGATTAGATTATAACAATTTTAATCATATAAGAACTATTTGTGCAACTAAAATTTTAGAGTTTTCTTTAAAAAAAAAAAAAAAAAAGAGTTTTAAACCATATAAAAAACTATTTGTGCAACCATATTTTTAGAGTTTAACTTGAAAATAATATCAAAAGTATGAAATTTGTTACGTAGTAGTTTCCCAAATTTTATTCTTAATGCACTCACATTTATGAAAAAAATAATTAAGCTCTTATATAAATAATTGAAGCCTTCAATACTTTTGAAAAAATACTTTTTTTTCTTTTCGGTATTTTTGTCTCTTCAATTAATACTTTTTCATCTTTATTTTATATTTTACTATTGATTTTTGTAATAACCTTTGAAGCTTAGAATTATTGATAAATCTATCTTTTCAATTGAGTTTGACCTATAAAAATGATATGGAGAGATACATCAACAAAAATAAGTTGCCTCGACCTTTCTGTTAGGACATATGTGTGTTCACTTGTTAAGAACATATGTCACTTGTTTATGTAAATTGGCTAATCCTTTTGACAAAACGCACTCTACTTGTAATTGGGTAGTTCTAGGTGTTTTTAATACTTCAAGAAACAAGATTTCAAGATCAAGTGTTGAAGTCATCAAGTCTGTCCAAGAAAAAGCAAGCTGAAGTGCAATTTCATTAAATCTTGACACCTGCTCGATAGCTACCTCGACACCTGCTATCTGTCAAGATTTATAATTTCAGATTTTCTGATCTGATTTTCTTGGGATCCGTGAATATGCTTTTGGGCCTTCTTTTCTTCTAACCCTAAACATATAAAAGGATTGTTTTAAGAGCCGTCAAAGTGTACACAAGTTGCAAAAGCATTGAGCAATCCTTGTTCAAGCAAATTGTGATCAAAAGACGAAGTTCTTAACCTAGTTCATCTTCTCTCAAGAAGTTGCTGTGTATTTGCACCATAGGATTTTGTAACCAAGCATCTTTCTGATCTTCATTGTGTATGATGAACTGAAGAACTTTGTAGCCAACCTCTCCTTCTAAGTTGGTGTTTGAAGTCGCGTACTGGGATCCGCGCATTGGTTAGTCACGTACTTGGGAGCCGTGCATCAAAGGTGGAAATTGTCACTACAGATCAAGTCCAATTGGGTATTGGGGTAAGGGTTCAACTGTAGGTTGGTAAGGTACTTGGGATTCATTTACTTGTAACCGCTTGATTTGATAATAGTGGAGTTTCGGGAGTGGTGACCTGAAAATCACCCCGTGGGGTTTTTGCCGTTAGGGTTTTCCCCATTCGTAAACAAATCACTGTGTCATTTATTTTCCGCTGCATATTTAGTTGTTTGGTGATTTGTTTGTGCTTCCATGTATTTGCATGATAAATTGATTAATTAATAACTTGGCTAATTAATTAATTGATTTTATCACAAGGGGTCATTCAGATTGTGGCCTATCAAGTGGTATCAGAGCAGGCACACTCTGATTAGGTTTAATCTTTGCTGTGTTGATCCATTGACCCCTGTTTGTCATGGATAGAGGACAATCTTTAATCATACCTCCTTTATTTGATGGCACTAACTATGCATACTGGAAAGTACGCATGAGAGCTTTCTTGCAGTCTTTAGATGAGAAGGTGTGGCAAGCTGTAGAGATTGGCTGGACTAAGCCAAAAGAAGAACCGGCCGATTGGGATGATGCTAAGATCAAGGCGGCCAACTTCAACAGCAGAGCGCTAAATGCCCTATTTAGCGCAGTCACCAATGAGGAGTTCAAGAAGATATCCTCAACTGAAACTGCTAAGGAGGCTTGGACCATTCTCTAAACAACCTATGAAGGAACAAAGGCTGTCAAAGATTCAAAGCTTCGGAGGCTCACTACAAGCTTTGAAGAAATTAAGATGGAGGAGGATGAGTCGTTTGATGAGTTCTATGCCAAGCTCAAGGACATAGTGAACTCAGCCTTCAATCTTGGGAAAACCATCTCTAAACCCATGATTATAAGAAAGGTGCTCAGATCTCTACCTGAGAGATTCCATGCCAAGATTACGGCAATAGAGGAATCAAAAGATATAGACAAGATTCCTTTGACTGAGCTAGTTGGAAACTTGCAAACCTATGAGATAGGGTTATCTAGGATTGGCAAGTCTAATAAAGGCAAAAGCATGGCCTTGAAGGCGAAGAGCAGTGATACAGATGAGTCTTCTGATGATGAAGATTTCAAGATGAAGTCCTACATCACCCGGCAGTTCAAAAAGTTTATGAAGAATGCCAATGGAAGGAGTTTCGACAAGGACCGCAGGCAGTTCAGTTCTTCTCAGTTTAAAAGCCAAGACAAAGGGAAGAAGGATGCTAAGGAGGGCGGTCAGTATACTGTTCCCGCAGGACCAAAGTGCTTTGGGTGTCATGGGTTCGGACACATGAAACATGAGTGTCCTACATATCTCAAGAGCATTGGGAAAAGCAAGGCACTTGCTGTAACCCTAAGTGACACTGAGCCTGAAGATGATTCCGACAATGAGGATGACGGAATCTTAAATGCCTTCACTGCCACAGTCAATCCTACTGAAGGGATTGTTGAAGAAGTGGATGAAGAAGAAGAACTGGTGGAGTCCAAATTTGAGAAGATGGATGATCAAGATGATATCCATTCAGCCTATGAGAAGCTTTACAAGCTCTCTGAAAAGTATGAGAAATTATATAGGCTGGCCACCAAGAAGCTCAGTGATGTGGAACTTGATCGTGAAGAGTTGTCCACGAAGTTTGATGAGGCGAATCAAACTATTGGAGCACTGAGATTTGAGAACAACTTTTTGGCCGAAAAGACCAAGAAGCTTGAAGCGGAGCTGTTTCAAGTCAGAGCTCAACTGGAGAGGACTTCAAGTGCAAAGCTTGATGAGATGCTTAGCATTCAGAAATCTGCTTCAAATCGAACTGGTTTGGGGTATGGTATTTCTTTCTCTAATACTGCTTCTACTAGCAATACTGTTTTTGTTCCTCCTGCTAATAACACTGAAATTGAGAACATTGATGTTAAAACTGAATTAGCTAGTGAGAACTTAGACAAGGGAAAATCTATCTTAGGAGCACCCCCTAAGCAAGATAAGAATACTGCTAAAAACCCTAGGGCTAAGAAGGCTAACTCTCAAAAGCCTAAACAAAAGAAGCAGCATCTCTGTCATTATTGTGGGGCTACTGGTCACACTCGACCAAATTGCTATAAGTGGTTAGCCACTCAACAAAGCAATGGCATGATAGCATCTGGAAGCCAAAATCAGCTTCAATCCTCTTTTGCTCGTCTTGGAGATCTTCTGAAAGCCCTCATGTTCCTTTCGAACTTGAACGGTTTAAATTCTTCCCCCTCACCGCCTGTTCAAGGATTCAATCAAAGGAAAGGTTCTTCCAAGGTGTGGAAGAAAAAGGACTCTAAGTGATTTCATCACTTTCTTCTCCCTTCTTGTTTTTCTTGTTTGTTGCATTGCTTGTGTGTTTTTCTTTTCTGCTGAGTCAGTCTAGTTTTTGCTTTGCTTTGATAACATGTTTTTGTTTGTTTATTTTCAATTTTATTTATTTTGTTTTTGATATAAAAATAAAAAAAAAAATTGAAAAATTGAAAAATACAAAAACAGTGTGTGTTATGTGTACTTTGGTATTTGTGTACCTTGGATGGCCAATGAAACAAAGTTTTCTAAACTTTGTATCTCTTGTACCTTATATGAGCATCTCTATGCACAACTAAGCAAGTGAGCTTTGTGGCTCTTGTTTGTGATGAGTAAGATTAAGTTATCTCTTAAACTTAACACTCATATCACTCTTTTTGACGGGTAGGACTAGAAAATCCTAAGAGAAAGGCATAAATGACCATCTCACCACTATTGCCCGCCAATCATAGTATGACACCTGTATGCTTCGGCATAGCAAAAGTGCAGTGTCAAAGACATCTGTATGCTTCGGCATAGCAAAAGTGCAATGTCTATGCTTAACATGTTGGGTATTTCTTTTCTCTCTTTTTATGCCCATGCATGATATGCTTAAAAGAAAATATGCAAAGAAAATATAAAGCTAAAAGATTAAAAATGCTTTAAACATGATTGCAAGCGTGTTTTCTAGGAGATGTGAGAGTCATAGGATGTACCTTAAAGGTGATAGTCCCCATCAAACAGTTATGATTGTATGTGAGTTAAAGTTATTTTCTCATATCTCAGATCATCATAACATGTATACACATATGCAATCTTGCGATGTTTTTCACACACAACATGCAATATTCTTTGCTACTCTTGATACATGTGCAGGTACAATGTGATTTGGCCATCACAAGTGTTTACATGTGCTAATGTATGCTCACTAAACTGTCTTAACTTGTTTTTGAAAAATAAAATTGGTTAGACTTGTTTAGTGTGTGTGTGTGTTTTTGAGGATCTATGTGCTTAAATTATTGTTGAGAGATGATTTTGAGAGCTTTTTATGTTAAGTGGATCTTTGGTTGAGGTGTATGTTGGATTGCATTCATGTCTGTGTTTTTCACTTCTCGAAAAACTGCTTTTCACTGATGGCTCGACACCTCCTTGACACCTCCTCGATACCTGGTCATCTGTTGAGCTTCTCAAGCCTTTTCTAATTGCAATCTCGATACCTGTCTCGACACCTGATGGATCGATCGAGAAAGTCTCCGTCTTCTCGATAGCTTCTCGACACCTTGTCGATCGATCGAGCTTCTGTTCTCTGAAATTGGTCTTGCACCTCGATATCTCTCAATACCTGCATCTGTCGAAGGCCAATTCCTCGACAGCTTCCTCGATACCTCTCGACACCTCAGCTATCGAGAATTACTGAGATGTCTATTTAAGGATCTGTCGCGATTTTCTCTCATTTCACTCGATCTCTCTCGATTTGTCCGTGGCGGTTCCTCTCCCAAACTTGTTTTTCTCACTCAAATCTTCAAATCCTCATCTTTTTCGGTCTTCCCTTGCTTCAATCACTTGGTAAGATCACTTTTCCCTTCCTTTTTCATGCATTTCATGTTTTAAAACCTAAGTTTTTGAGATTTTTGAAATTTTTGGGGTTTTTCAAAATTGATGAGATTTTCTTCAAATTTTGGATTGGGTTTTCACTTAAATGTTTTCAAAATGTCATACATTGTATTTCATGTGCATTATAATGATATTTACATGCATTTAGATGTGTGCTCTATGTTTGTGTGCTGCTAGGATTGGATTGGGTTGAGCCCATGATGTTTTTTTTCCTTTGCATGTCACATGTTCATGTATTCCCATGCATACGTACTTTTTGTTCAATATTTGATATATTTGAACTGTGTTGGGACTTTTCTGATTGTCTCCCTCTCTATCTCTTTCTCATTCTTTTACGTTAGTAGTGTCTATGGCACCCAAACGTAAATCCACTCCTGCTCGGAACCCTCTGCGTTCTGGAGCTTCCTCTTCTTCTGACTCTGCTCCTCTTAACCTTCGGTTCCGTGATGGAGATGCCCACAAGGCATTTTCAGAGAACTTTTCTCGACGAGGTGTTCATTCGGAACGCCAAGTCATTTTGGCAGACTTCGCCGACACTGACCTTCCCTCTGTCATTCACAGTAGGGGATGGGGGTCACTGTGTGACGTCCCGGTCACTTGCCCTCTCATGCTGATACAAGAGTTTTACTCCAACATGCACTGGATAGATCGTTCAGTACCTCTCTTTTTCACTCGCATTCGAGGTATGCGCATTCCTGTTACACTGTAGCTTGTTGCGGATGTACTTAGGGTACCTAGGATAGATTTTCTTGATTACCCTTCCTGTGAGCGTCTGAGGACTGTGTCCAAAGATGAGCTCATCTCTGCCTTCTGTCAGCATCCTGCTGATTGGGGTGAGCATCAGTACACATCATGTAGGCCTTTTGCTAAAGGTCCTAGATTTCTTAACATGGTGATGACCTTTGTACTCCATCCACTCTCTCACTACAACTCTATCATAGAGTCTCGTGCTCGATTTTTGCTATCACTTCTAGAGCATCTTATTATAGATTTTCCTTCTCATTTCATCCTTTCTATTATAGATGTCCATCTAGATTCGGCGTCCCGTGATAAGCTCATCTTTCCTTCCGCTATCACGGGGATCTTACGCCATTTTTCTATCCCTTTTCCTGTGTCCGACCACTTCATTCACATCTGTGCCATAGATGCCACTATCGTAAAACGTAGTAAGGCTCAGTTTAGGTCGCGACAGACGGATGCCACTCCTCCCTCCCGTTCAGCTCCGTCCAGATCAGCTTCATCCAGATCCGTTCCTTCTACATCTGCTCCTTCTTCCTCTACGGGCGATGTATCTCTTAGAGATATTATGGCACAGCTGCAGCGCATGGACACTCGTCTTGATACACTCTCCGCTGAGCTGTATCAGAGGAATGCTCGTGTTGGTCGTATTGCACGACGGCAGGCGACCATGGGTGGTTTTGCTCCAGAGGCTACTCCTTCATCACCTACTCCAGCAGCTTCAGATGATGATGATGGGGATGCTAGCTCTACTGATGAGATGTCTACATGACACTCTACCATTTGTCACTCGTGACAAAAAGGGGGAGTAGTTTTGGGTTATGAGAGTAGTCATCTTAGGGGGAGAGTTAGTATAGGACATTTTGATAGGGGGAGTGTTGATACTCTTGAGGGATGTAGTGAGGTTTTGATGTATCTTTTCTTTTCTATTCTTTATAGATACATTGATCTTGTATATGAGGTCTTTTGACCAGTTTTACATACATTGTACTTATTTTCTATATATGTGGATGTATGTTTCTTTCACCTCTCTCTTCATGTGTTGTTTCTTCTCTATCTTTATACACATGTTCTTTATACTTGTATGCAATCTATTTATTTCTGTTTCACACAAGATGCCTTGATGAGTTTTGTTTAAAGTGTTTCAGAAATACAGGTTGTCAAAGTCTACTTGCCATAAACTCTCTTCTTGCAAAGTTTTTCAAGAGTTTGTGTTAGGATAGATTTTATTGTATTCAACAAAAGAATATGAGTTGAGTGATTTATGACTTCTCTCATATGCTCATTTGTTTGTTGTGGTTTTGTCACGGATTGCCAAAGGGGGAGATTGTTAGGACATATGTGTGTTCACTTGTTAAGAACATATGTCACTTGTTTATGTAAATTGGCTAATCCTTTTGACAAAACGCACTCTACTTGTAATTGGGTAGTTTTAGGTGTTTTTAATACTTCAAGAAACAAGGTTTCAAGATCAAGTGTTGAAGTCATCAAGTCTGTACAAGAAAAAGCAAGCTAAAGTGCAATTTCATTAAATCTCGACACCTGCTCGATAGCTACCTCGACACCTGCTATCTGTCGAGATTTATAATTTCAGATTTTCTGATCTAATTTTCTTGGGATCCGTGAATATGCTTTTGGGCCTTCTTTTCTTCTAACCCTAAACATATAAAAGGATTGTTTTAAGAGCCATCAAAGTGTACACAAGTTGCAAAAATATTGAGCAATCCTTGTTCAAGCAAATTGTGATCAAAAGATGAAGTTCTTAACCTAGTTCATCTTCTCTCAAGAAGTTGCTGTGTATTTGCACCATAGGTTTTTGTAACCAAGCATCTTCCTGATCTTCATTGTGTATGATGAACTGAAGAACTTTGCAGCCAACCTCTCCTTCTAAGTTGGTGTTTGAAGTCGCGTACTGGGATCCGCGCATTGGTTAGTCACGTACTTGGGAGCCGTTCATCAAAGGTGAAAATTGTCACTACGGATCAAGTCCAATTGGGTATTGGGGTAAGGGTTCAACTGTAGGTTGGTAAGGTACTTGGGATTCCTTTACTTGTAACCGCTTGATTTGATAATAGTGGAGTTTCGGGAGTGATGACCTGAAAATCACCCGGTGGGGTTTTTGCCGTTAGGGTTTTCCCCATTCATAAACAAATCACCGTGTCATTTATTTTCCGCTGCATATTTAGTTGTTTGGTGATTTGTTTGTGCTTCCATGTATTTGCATGATAAATTGATTAATTAATAACTTGGCTAATTAATTAATTGATTTTATCACAAGGGGTCATTCAGATTGTGGCCTATCACTTTCTTTTACAATTTTGTTTGCTGAAGGGCCTCATTTATGTGTGTACTTTTTTCTCACGGTTTCAATAAATTCTCCCCCTTTTACACAAAAAACTTTTCTTTTTCTTTTTTTCTTTTTTTTTTTTTTTAAATGGCAGAAAGGGAATTTTGGATAGAGCCAAAAGGAAAGAGCCCCCTCCCGTCCCACCTTACTACCTTAGCTATTGGAGGTAGCAGATGTCTCATGCTTTTTTAAAAATGATCTTATTTTTTCAATTTACATGCAGTGGAAATATGAGATATGGCTTTCATTTTTGTTTAGTTGCTAATACGGGATAAGGGATGCTACTTGCTAGTCCACTATTATATATATGGACAACACTTAGGTAAAGTACTTTAAGTTCCCCTCTCAAAATTCAGCTATATGGCTACTTAACTAAAAAATATACTTTCATCCAATGAGAAAAATTCACATAGCAAAATCTTAATAGGAGAACCTAAAGAACATTACATAAGTACTGTACCTAAGTCTTGCCTTATATATATATATATATATATATATATATATATATATATATAGCCAAAACACAGAGAAAATCCAATTAAATTTCAAATTAGAATTCATTTAGAGTCTAATTTTGCGATATGTGTCCCATTTAATCTAAGCTTTTAAATTTTTGTGTCAAGTGAGTGAATTCAGTATAAAAATTGGATTTCAATTAGAGTTTAATTTTGCACTACGTGTCCTATCTAATCTAAGTTTTTAAATTTTTTTACAAAGTGAGTTAATTCAATGTAGAAAAGGAGGAGTACAATATAAATAAACCATAAATAAATAAATAAAACTAATCATATATCTAACTCTATATATAAAATTAGAGAAAAAGAGAGTTTGAATGATTTTTTATTTATGAGCCATTTTTTGTGTAACTAAAAATAATTCAAATTTATAAGTTAATTATGTAATATACCATTACTATATACGGTCCATTACTAGCTAAGTAATATATATTAAACCAAAGTTTAGAGAAAATTCAATTAGAATCAAAATTGGATTTTGCATTTGTTAGCTTTCCATAAAAATTAAATTGTTTAGATTTTTGCTGTTATTTTTTCTCTAAACTAATGAGCATATTTTTAATACTGTTTCTATACAGATATTTTGTATGCGAAGATCTTGAACCTAAAAAATTATAATTTAGCTGAACGATCCCATGCAACTATCCCCATTCAATTTAGGAGATACTATTTGACCAATAAATTTTTTTTATCTGTATTGTATTTAGTAGTATTTCATGTACAATGATTGTGAATTGATATTGTATATGTAGTATTCAAGAGTGATTTTCAAAATTATATACATAATAGCAATGTCATGAGAAACTTGTTGTAACTAATATCATGAAATTGCTAGGAAAACCCATTTTAGTACCTCTAAATGTCCTAGTCGAACTAATATCCTATATGTTTAATAACCTAAGCTAATATCAATATCACCACTTCAATTTATCATCCCCATTTATAAGCATGGGTTATATACTAGTATGTCTAATAAGTGAAGACAAAGCATGGTTTTGGAATAATTTTTTTCAAAATTTAACTGGATTTGGAATGAGTTTGAGGGATATATTTTTATGGGATTCAGGTTTGAGAAGGCTATTATTATGCCTCCCAAATTGCCTGCTAAGTTGTTAGCAAGAAGAAGAGTATGTATGATCAACTTTACATCATTATGTCATTTTTTCTCCTTTTATCCTATTTTTTATATAGTAATTTAGCATATTTTTCAGTAAGAACGTACCAAACAAAGAGTTGAAAGACTCAAATTTGTACAGATCTGTTAGTTATTTAGACCCCTTTATACTCAAATTATTTAACCTAATATATTAACCAAGTTCTTAGTTTGATTAATCAAATTTAGGTTAAACACACATCAATCATATCACATAACAAGGAAAATTAAAGAACACAGGCGATATGATGACCTAGGAAAACCAATGAAACTGGCTAGTTTTAAGGTAAAAAACTTGGGGAAGATTTAACATAAACAATTCTCAAGGAATAAATTCACTAAATAGAATGGAAGTTTTTACAATAGATTTAACACTAAAACTAATGCTACATCTTGTAGTACTTTCTCATGTGATCACATGCAGCTCCAAATCCACGAACTCTTCTGTTTTGAATTTGTTTCACACAAACACTCTAGTTTGTGACTTTGAGATCTCACTCAAAGCTTTAAATCATCAGTAGTAGTTGATCTTGTAGCAGCAAATTATCTCCACCGGTACTTGTGATTAGATCTTCTTTCCGGTAGATGCTTGTTGAGTTAGAAGGTTACAAAATCTCACAGATTTCACAAGAGTAACTCACAAGACTTCAAAAATGTGTATTAGGGTTTTGCTTTTATACCTACCAATGCTGGACTCAAACCCTAGACATTTCGTGGGCTTTCAAGCCTAATTTAAAATCTGCCGAATTTGAGTTTCAATTGGTCGAACCTATTATCTTGATCTGTCGAGCAAGGCAGTTTCTGAATTCTTCTTTCTGCAACTTGAATGTACTTGAATCTTGACTTATATCAACTTAAGCAATGTCTAACACTATTTTAAGACATAAATATCTTATACTAGACATGTTTTTGTTCTCGTTTTGCCAACATATACAAATTTAGTTCCTAAACATTTAATACTAAATATTTAGAACCTAACAAGATCAACTAGTAGCAAAAATAAGCCTCTGTAGCTAGGGATAACAATCTAAAGTCATGCATATGTACCTGTCCTGTCCCGTCCCACATAGCAAATGTGGCGAGAACAAGGGTTAACTCCTTCCCCGGAATGGGTTCAAGTGAGGGGCGAGTATTGGAGATCTCACTCTGTTTATATATATAAACTTATAAATTATTTATATAATATTTTTCTTGTTATTTTTGTAAGGAATATATATGTGTTAGGTTCAAGATACACCTAATATAACTTTAAGCAATGTTAGGTTCAAGTTACACATAGTATAACTTTAAGGAATGTTTGTCAAAGATCAACAGTCATGTCATAAAGAAATCTAAATTTGTTAAAGATCAATAGTCATTTTATCAATCAATTGTTTAAATTCAAGTTTTTATAATTTAAAATTATACATAAAAGATGAGTTTATGGATCGAATAGTAAATGATATATGTGGACACAACGGCGGTGTCAAGAGTCGCTACCTAGTTTTTGCAATGGTCTAGAAACCATATATATAGCGTCCTCTCGAGAAAAGACCTTTTGATCTTACTACCAGAGATATGGGTTTGGAGTTAAGGTACGGTCTTAGGAAGGTGTTGGCACCCAAAACCGCCCAACCTTAAGGTTGGCTTCCCCTCATTGTGTCTTATGTCTTAATCCTATTAAAGGCACACTTAATATTGTTATTCTAGACTCACACACACTCTAATATTCAACTAACAATCAACATGGCATCAATCATCCCTAACCATACAT
Source organism: Quercus ilex subsp. ballota (assembly GCA_032727855.1). NCBI lineage: Eukaryota > Viridiplantae > Streptophyta > Magnoliopsida > Fagales > Fagaceae > Quercus > Quercus ilex. The sequence continues at coordinate 41,965,749 of CM064917.1, forward strand.
CTATCATGGCAATCAACCAAAGCCTAACATTCATCTAGCATGGCATATCCTAACATATATCTAGCATACATGTCAAACCAACCTAGCATTCATCTAGCATGTCATAACATAAACCCTAGCATACATCTAGTATCATGTCATCACATCCAAGGCAAAAGCATATGATCATTACAATCAAGGTAGAAATAAAGTAAAAAAATCATGTCATCATCTAAAACATCAAGAACACAATTGTATCATCAAACCTAAACAAGACCATGCATGTGCATTGTGAATGCATGCCTTACCTTTACTTACCTTGCAGCAACACAGCACTTATGGCATCATGCATGAACATGTGAATGAATGGCATAGCATCAAAGTAAGAACTTTTAAGACGAACACCCTAATCTAGCATATAATGACAAATAAACATGTGAACGGAGAAATAGAAAATGCAAAAGTATACAAGAAGGTGAAAGTAGAGACATATGATGTAAAATAAAAGAAAGAACAAAAACAGAAAACTCAAAATTAGGGTTTCTAGGCACGAGTATGCGTGCGCATACATAGGCCTGCATATGCAGGCCAGTTGTATGCGTACGCATGCAAGAAGCATGCGCACATAGACACACCAAAACCATAACCTAAAAACAGAAACGCAAAAAAACACTTGAAAGCTTAAATCTAACCTACATGTTTTTAAGACATGCAAAAACATAAACCTAGAATACATAAACATATTAAGGCATAAGACAAGTGAAGAAACAAACAAAACAAGATTAAACTAAAGAAAATAAAAGAAAATTTTGAAATAAATACCTTAAATCAAAAGCACCTAGGCTTGATTTTTGACCGTTCTCCTCAATCAAATCTATTCACAAATCAATAAAAATGTGATTAGTAATCTTAAACTTGAAGATCAAGGCCAAAAAAGGCGATAATCAAATAAAATTGACTTGAGGATGTTTTATGAAGAACTCCCTCTTTGATTGACTATTTCTAGTGAATCTTAGTGTTTTTCCATGGGATTTCTGTGTGTCTTGAAAAGGTACGATGTATGGCTATTTATATTGTGAAAATAAGGGTTTGGAACGGCTCCTAGACAATGTGAGATTCGTTCCAAACCTCAGTCTTTAATTCAAAAAACTTGTTTTTCATAGGTTTCTAAAACCCTACTTGCATGCACAAACTCGTGCCTGCGTACGCAGGTTTGGGGAACGGGGGCTCGAGTCGTAAGAGGTACAAAATGTAGTGTCTACAATATTTGATTGGCATGAAAATTGGCGTGCATGTTAGAACATATTAAGCATGTAATCCAATGATAGGATTTTTAAAATGTGAATTCAGTAACAAGTTATTAGGTGGTGTAACATTGTTTCAAAATATGTATGTGTGTGTGCATGCATGCATATTCTTTAAACTTCAAACTTATATTTATAATATTTTTCCTTGTTGTATTATTTAATTTATATATTTTTAAGTTAAGATTTAAATTTTTTATTATTTGTAATTGTTGTTGTTAGTTTTAGATCCCTGAGCCCAACAAGATTTAACCAGTTTTAAGGCCAAGTTATTGATTAGGTCAATTATGCAAGCCTTAGGTTAAACAAATAATCAAACATATCATGTACAGCAAAAAAGTAAATGACCCAAGATATGATAATCTAGGAAATCTTATGAAACAACTTGTTCCAAAGGAAAAACCTTGGGGGGGGGGGGGGGACTGTAGACACCTCATTTTGTACCCAATTAATAAACTTTAGTCACCGATCCCAATGATGAGCTTGACATGTCTACAAAAGGTAATTGAAGTAATTTTGACAGTTTGGAAGTGTAGAGAGGGAAAATTCCCGACCTATCACAAGTTGACACGTCACACTACCAAGTCCACAAAATACAGCCAATTACAAAGCGCCACATACTGCTGCTAGGTTTTACTATCACTATTCAGAAGCCAATAGAAATTTGCCAAGTGTCATGCAAGAACCAATCATGCATCAGCTCGTGCAAGTGATGACATAAGTAACCTCGCACGTGTAAGCGAAGACCTAAGCAGCCTCACACGTGTAAGCGATGACCTAAGCAACCTCACACGTGTAAGCGATGACATAAGCGGACCAATCAGACTGTGACATGTGTCACCAATCAGACTCTGCCACGTGTCACTCATCCACCCCTAAACTCCTATAAATAGAAGCCTTCTTGAGACATTTAGGAGGACACCAAGCCATCTGAAGCACAAGCAGCATCAGAGAAGATTCAGAAGTCCAAAAGCTCTGTCGGAACCAAGCTCTAAAGCCTCCAAGAACTTCAAGAACTTCAACCTTCGAATACAAAGAGCATTCGAAGAGAAATCATCCAAATCATCCGCCTAGATCCAAAAGTTTGCGGGAATCAAGCCTAAAGTGTCCGAAAACATCAACAAATCACAAATCAACGAAGCTCTATGGATTCAAGCTCCTAAAGCCCTGAAGAACTTCCACCATAAACCTTCAAAGACGAAGAACGCACGAAGAACACGAAGAACGTGAAGAACAAAGGATTTCTAACAAGCTCATAGCCAGAGATTCATTGTAATTCCGTTTCAGCAATCTTCAATCCATCCCTCAACCAAATTGAAGGATATTTTGTGTTCAAGTCACAATCACATTACCACAAATCCAAATCAATAAGTCTTGCAAGGAGATCGAATCAGAGGATCACTCTTTTATAATCACAGAGAATTGTACCATACAATTATCAATACAAATTCGCATTTGTGAAACTATTTTACTTGTTTGACTCATTTCGAACCGAGAAATTTAGTCATCCACGTATTCTGGCACGCCCGGTGGGACCTCTCTACCTCTCATCTCATTCTCCTTCAAAGAAAGAAATCAACATCACCTTGCTACTAGCTCCAATGGCCTTTAGCAAGTATATTCAAGCTTCAACAATAGCTACTTCAACTAAACTTGGTGCGGCTACCACCAACAACTACATTGGTGTAATCAATTATAGCCAACCCAAAGCAAACAATCAACTTCAATCTCAATCAACCAAGGAAGCCAAGGTCTAGAAAATCATCTCCTTAGACCCTCTTACAAGAAACAAGGTCATCAACAAAGACATCTCCACCTTGGAACACCTCAAGTATGGGGGCAAATCTCCTTCTTCCTTCACAAGAAGTTGGTCGCACGATTTCTCTCCCATCAAAGGGAACCCAAAAGATGAGATTTCACGTGCTCACTTCAAATCACTTTCTTCTCCATCATCTTGGGAAGTTGTGTCTGTCATGATGACTAACACCTCTACCATGGAAGAAAAGATGGCTGAAATGGAACAAAGGGTCGTCCTTCTCACAAAAACACTTGAAGAAAAGGATGTCAAAATTGCAATCCTAATGAACAAGCTGGAGGTACAAGATTCGGGTGAATCAAGTCTTGGTCCTGAGTACCCACCTGGCTTTACCTTGAAAGGAGAAAATGCTAGGGTCGATAAAGGAAAAGGAGGTGAAGGCACTTCTCAACACGGACATTCCACCTCAATGGCCTCGATATCTGTCCAACAATTGCAAGACATGATAACGAACACTATTCGAGCACAATATAGAGGTTCTTCTACAAGTTCTCTCATATATTCGAAGCCTTATACAAAGCGCATCGATAATATGAGGATGCCAAATGGGTATCAACCCCCCAAGTTCTTACAATTTGATGGCAAAGGAAACCCTAAGCAACACGTGGCTCACTTTGTAGAAACCTGTGAGAATGCAGGGACTCAAGGAGGCCTATTTGTAAAACAGTTTATCCGTTCACTGAAGGGGAATGCCTTTGATTGGTATACAAACTTAGAACCCGAGTCAATCGATAGTTGGGAACAACTTGAAAGGGAGTTCCTCAACCGATTCTACAGCACACGATGCACGGTAGGCATGATGGAGCTTACCAATACCAAACAATGGAAGGATGAGCCCGTCGTTGATTATATCAATCGGTGGTGTTCTTTGAGTCTAGATTGCAAGGACAAAATTTTTGAAATTTCCACTGTAGAGATGTGCATCCAAGGCATACATTGGGGACTTCTTTACATCCTTCAAGGGATAAAGCCTCGAACATTTGAAGAGTTAGCAACTCGTGCGCACGACATGGAGCTGAGCATTGCTAGCAGCGGAAATACAAAACCTCCTATACCTGAGGAAAGCATAAGGGAAGTGAGGAGGAATGATAGGAATGCAAAAGTCAGCCTCAAAGACCCAATGGTTATTAACACTGCCAAAGTCAAGGTTCCAAGAAGAGAAGCGAAGGCAAATGAAAAACAGCTTGAAGGATGGCAAAAGAACGAAGTGTGTCGCCTGACTTTTAAAGAACGTGAGCAAAAAGCATATCCGTTCCCTGATGAAGATGTGCCAAACATCTTAGAACAACTATTGCAATTAAAGCTGATTGAATTGTCAGAATGCAAGCGGCTGGAAGACATGGGGAAAGTTGATGACCCTAACTACTGCAAATATCATCGTATCATTGGCCACCCAATCCAAAAATGCTTCGTCTTCAAAGAACAAATCATGAAGCTTGCCAAAGAAAACAAGATTGATCTAGACTTCAATGAAGTTCTCGGGTCAAACCATGTCACCGTTGCTTGTGATGTACTTCCAACTTTCAGGCAGGGGGCAAACACCAACGAAACTTACAAATTGATTGACAATGATGGCATAAGGATCGGCCCCATCAATGGGAAGTTCCTCAAACGCTTCTATGCCTGAAAGTTGAGGAATTGCTCCTTGGTAAGAGTTTAAACTACCCACTGTAGCGCTGCAAGAGTACATGATGTCTTCCTATTACCTCTGAAAGTGTACCAATAAGAAGAAATTAATTCCACTCTATGTCACCAATTGCTAGTGTGGCGTAGTGGTTGGATGCCTATGTCGCCCTTGAGGGGTCTCGGGTTCGATTAGTGGTGATACCCACTATTACACACTGAGCCCCCCTTTTTTGCCAAAAAAAAAAAAAAAAAAAAAAAAAAACAACAACAACAACAACAATAACAAAAAATTATCGAAAAAAAAAATTTTATTTTGAACTACATGATGACTTGATCTCTCTCAAGGGTACGTAGGCAACTTAGTATCTTTTGCTAAGTTCAGTCATGCACTAAAAAAAAAAAAAAGTTATCAAATTGAAAAAAAAAAAACAAAAAAAAAATCATCCAAAAAGAAAATATCAAAAAAAAATCATCAAAAAAATATATTTATATCAAAAAAAAAATATATGTTGAACTACGTGATGACTTGATCCCTCTCCGGGATACATAGGCAGCTTAGTACTTGTCACTAAGTTCAGTCACATAAAAAGAAGAAGGATTGTCAGTCGAGCTTGAAGAGTTTTGCAATGGTTGTCAATATGCTTTTAAGGTCCCTTTGGTTGGCAAGGTATTACTTAAAGGTAGTCAACTGCTCAAGAGGATGATTGAAGATCGTTGTAGTCGAAGAAGAAGACTGTAAGGAATTGACCTAGCTTAGCTTTCCTTGAAATGATGATAAACATAAGTTGATTCTTGGTTGTGGAGCAAAATAAAATCTTCAATCTCTTTTGCAAGAAATGAAGTCTGCATGGCATTGCCCATCTTCTATGGACATTCTCCCACGTTTTTGAAGTATGCTTTACATCACTTATCTCCTGGGGGCATCTTCTTGTACCTTGCAAGTCTGAGCTACATTGTCTCTCTTCTAGGTTGTGCCACTTCATAACTCTGAAATTTGAACCACGTCATCTCCCTTCTAAGTGGTGTCGTTTTACATCATGTCTCTGAAATCTGGACGACGTCAACTTCCTCCTGAATGATGAGAGATTATATAACCAAAGTCAGGATTGCATCATCTCTCCTCTATGGGCAAGTTCGTGCAATTTCGAATTCTTGGTGGCATGTTTTGACATCTTCAAAGTATTGGCATCATTCGTTCCCTCATCTTCAAAGTTTTCTTGGCCTTTCCTTGCATCTTCAAAGTCTTGATAGGGACTCCTTGCATTTTCAACGTCTTGTTAGCATCTTTGAGATTTTGATGTTTGGCTACAATGTTATGCACCCTCGATGTATGAGCTATGTTGCCTCTGAATATTGGTGCAACTTCAATGTGGGTGCAAGTGCTAATGTGGAGTGTTGCCGTGGCTTCATGACAAAGATGAACGTTGGCACGACTTCGATGCGAATGAAGTGTTGACGTAGCTTCATGGCAAAGATGGATGTCAACACGACTTCAATGCAAATAAAGTGTTGTCGTAGCTTCATGAGCATTGGCACGGCTTCGATGCGAATAAAGTGTTGACGTGGCTTCATGGCAAAGACAAGTATTGGCATGACTTCAGTGCTAATGTGGAGTGTTGTCATAGCTTTATGGCAGATATTGGTGCAACTTCAATGCAAGTGCTAATGTGGAGTGTTGTCGTGGCTTCATGACAAAGATGAACGTTGGCATGACTTCGATGCGAATGAAGTGTTGACATAGCTTCATGGCAAAGACGAGTATTGGCATGACTTCAGTGCTAATGCGGAGTGTTGTCATAGCTTTATGGCAGATATTGGTGCAACTTCAATGCAAGTGCTAATGTGGAGTGTTGTCGTGGCTTCATGACAAAGATGAACGTTGGCACGACTTCGATGCAAATGAAGTGTTGACGTAGCTTCATGGCAAAGATGGATGTCGACACGACTTCAATGCAAATAAAGTGTTGTCGTAGCTTCATGAGCGTTGGCACGGCTTCGATGCGAATAAAGTGTTGACATGGCTTCATGCTAAAGATGAGTGTTGGCACGGCTTCGGTATGAATGAAGTATTGACGTTGCTTCATGGCAAAGACAAATGCTGGCATGGTTTCATGGTAAAGACTCTTGATGTGGCCACGTTGCAAAGACTCTTGAGATGGCTGCGTTGAAAAGACAAGTGTTGGTGCAGTTTTATTGCCAAGGAAAGCATGCTGCATGACAAAAACAAGCAAAAACAAAGAACTTGTCAGAAAAAAATCTCATGGCACGTCTCAACCAAAAAAAAAAAAAAAAAAAAAAAATCGATAAAGAGAGAGCTTCAATTTTAATCTCTAGCCTGTCAAAAAAAAAAAATGGTTAGTACAAACCAAGCATGTGAAAAGAAAAAAAAAAAAAAGAGATTAAAAAAAAAAGAAAAAAGAAACATAATTTCTCTACGTATCATGCTGCCCACTGAAAACTCCTTGTACAGATTAATGCATGCCCTGGGTGGCTTTATATAGGGATCTTAAGAAGCTAACAGACAAAAAAGAAAGAGGAAAAATGCTGCCACCAATGTTTAAGGTCAGACTTTGCAACTCAAATGCACTCAAGGTCAGGGAAGGCTACACTGAATTTTGAAAATAAAAGATGACATTCAATGCAGAGACGTTCAGTAATTACCTAGAACCATTCCTTGCCTGGGTTGTCAAACAATGTCAGAATGGCCACCGCCAAAGTAGACCAAAATGGCAACAATTCCAGCAATGCCAGCCGTCTCCTCTTCCAGATTTCTAAAACTTCTGACAAGATTTCACAAAAATCAACCCACAGAAATCTTCTACGACCTTCGATATGCCTAACCTAAAAAATCTATGTCCAGATCCCCAGCCACGCGTTGCCATGCGCCGCCAAAAGCTTCAGAGGATCGCGGCTTAGTCCTTCAATTTTGCGCAAATATGCTCGCAATTTTAGAACACGGACAATACCAGTAGACCCATCGGCCCACGATCTACACAACCTAAAAATTTCAAGACCAAAAACGGCCGCACGCGCCACCACGCGCCGCCACAATTTCTCAATGAACCGCGGCCTAGTCCTTCAAATCTGTGCAAACCTGCTCATAATTTCACAAAACTGACCCTACAGGAGTCATCTACGGCCTTAGATTCTCAAAACCCAAAAATTTCGAGACCAAAAACACTGCCACGCGCCTCCACGCGCTGCCTGAAGATCCGTCGGTCACAGGCCCAGTTCACGCGCTCCTACGCGCCGTCATCCTGGGTCACGTGCTCACACGCGCCGGATTTATCCCACGTGCTAACACGCGCCATGACGTCACCAATGACGTCATCCTCCACTACTGACCCGTTTGTCCAGACCAACCCGAACCGACCCAGAAATCTGACCCGGTCTGAACCGCTAAAAATTTAAAAAAAAAAAAAAAAAAAAAAAAAGGGAGAAATAAAATGCTTTGACCAAGTTGAACTTTGACTTTGACCAAAAAGTCAAAATTTTCAAAATGGACTTGTCCCACTCAATTTTTCGAGTACATTCTGATTTTGGGATCCGTTTCTTCATTTGAAGCTCGAAAATTGTGCAAACATCCAATTTTCAGAAAGTTGACTTTTGCGTAAATGTTGACCAAAAGTCAAAATTTTTAAGATGGACCTATCTTACTCAATTTTTCACGTACATTCCAAATTTGAAGTCTGTTCCATCATTTGAGACTCAGAAATTGCACAAAATGACTCAATTCCAAGATAGTTGACTTTTATGTTGAAATCAACCCAAAGTCAAGATTTTCAAGCCAGACTTGTCTTGCATAGTTTTTTTTTACGACTTGGAAATCATCAATCTAACCCACATCTGTGGAGTACTGACAGTGTTCCAAACTAAAGCTCTCAATATCAAAATTTAAGATTCATCCATTTAGTTTGGATCACCTCAGAGTTATTCCCCAGACTTCATCAAGGCTTTCCTTCTAAAGTACAAATGAATTCTCACAAGTGTGTCTTGAACTTGAAATTACATCGGGTCACCCGTCCAACCTACCATTCTCCTTTCGGTGCCAAACATTCCCACCTACCATTCGGCACCTACCAGTCGGGAATCTACCATTGTCACCAAAAATTCTCAACTACCATTCTCAACTATCCACCTATCATTCTTCGTCTCTCCACTATAAATAGAAGGGCTAGATCCATTGAAAACTCATCAAGAAAAACACACCGAGTCATGAAATGAAGATTTGTTTCTTTCAAATTTTCAAGTTCTCCTGCTCACAGCCATTTCTCACTATAGCTTCATCATCCTCAATACCTAGCAACCAATATTGCTTCGTAACCATCTTGAACCCAACCTTCTCATGGTTCAATAAAAAACCTCCTTACAACATCATAATAGTTTTGAGATCCAAACAAACTTTGTTTCTCCACTTAACGACTACATTTGTCCATAAAATTTCTCATAACATAGCCCGTATCATTGTTCCTTGTAGTCTCAGATCTAACTAATCAAGAGATCTAAGGCCAACTGAATCTCCCGTCCCCTAGCTCAAGGAGCTTCCTAACTGCTTTGAGAACTCCATAGTCCTTCTCAAGTTGTTGTCTTACAGCAATGGTAGAGGTTCGAAACAAACATCTTTCATTTTGTTGTGCTTTCCCAACAAGTATCAATAGGTGAAGATGGTAAAAAGTGTTGGGGTGTCCTACAAATTGTCTTTCATCCAACACTTGAAACAACCTTCAAGGCACCAGCTCATCAGAGTTTAGCCTTTGGAGCTGGTAAATGGTTACCAGAGCCTTATTACATGTCCCCACCACTGTGGGACCCAAAGGTCATCGTTGCTGGTACCTCAAAACACATTTTCTAGAATTACTCCAACTTAAAATCAGCTTGAAATATTTCAGAAAGTACTCTTCTGAAATTACTTCAACTTAATGTCCGTCGGCATGGTCCCATCACACACGCACATTCGATGACTTACCGTCGGACCTCATACAGCATGCAGTCAGTCCCATATCCAAAGTTGTACTTCCTAGAAACATCTACACCAGAGGGTCCCCAATGTACAGGGCCAGCACCATGGTGGCGTGTGTTTCACCCATTCACTTTGCTTCATCCCCGTCTTCTTCACCACCCTCATCAACATCCCCAGAATCCATAAGCTTCTGAAATTACCTCAACTTAACTTGAGTGAAACAATTACACATGTGCATTCAACCACTTTCCCACATGGCCTCGCCGTAATCTGAAGCATACTCTTCTGAGATGACTTCACCAGTGGTTCTTAGAAACACGAGGCTAGCCCCATGACACTGCATGCTGTACCCAGCCCCCATCCTCGCGTCTTCCCCATCTTCTACACCCTGTGATCACCGCCAATGATCCAAAAACACTCTTCTGAAGTTACTTCAACTTAACCTCTCCTGAGAAGGCTCAGTCACGCAAGTACATTCAAATACTCGCAGACCACTTTTCAGTCTCATCAAAACCTTTCATATGGGTGGGTCTACTCCTCGGAAATTATTTCATCCTGCTGAAAGCTCCACCACCTTTAATTACTTCATTTGAAGAGCCAAGTGTAAAAATCTGTTTTCGAAACTCATTCTCACACCACACTCTGAAACTGTGTGCGTGAACGAGTCTCAAGGGGGCATTTGTAGAAAAGGAAAATTCTCGACCTATTATAAGCTGACACGTCACACTACCAAGTCCACAAAATACAGCCAATTACAAAGCGCCACATACTGCTGCTAGGTTTTACTATCACTATTCAGAAGCCAATAGAAATTTGCCAAGTGTCATGCAAGAACCAATCATGCATCAGCTCGTGCAAGTGATGACATAAGTAACCTCACAGGTGTAAGTGATAACCTAAGCAGCCTCACACATGTAAGCGATGACCTAAGCAACCTCACACGTGTAAGCGATGACATAAGCGGATCAATCAGACTGTGACATGTGTCACCAATCAGACTCCACCACGTGTCACTCATCCACCCCTAAACTCCTATAAATAGAAGCCTTCTTGAGACATTTATGAGGACACCAAGCCATCTGAAGCACAAGCAGCATCAGAGAAGATTCAGAAGTCCAAAAGCTCTGCCGGAACCAAGCTCTAAAGCCTCTAAGAACTTCAAGAACTTCAACCTTCGAATACAAAGAACATTCGAAGTGAAATCATCCAAATCATCCGCCTAGATCCAAAAGTTTGCGGGAATCAAGCCTCAAGTGTCCGAAAACATCAACAAATCACAAATCAACGAAGCTCTACGGATTCAAGCTCCTAAATCCCCGAAGAACTTCCACCATAAACCTTCAAAGACGAAGAACGCACGAAGAACACGAAAAACGTGAAGAACAAATGATTTCTAACAAGCTCATAGCCAAAGATTCATTGTAATTCCATTTCAGCAATCTTCGATCCATCCCTCAACCAAATTGAAGGATATTTTGTGTTCAAGTCACAATCACATTACCACAAATCCAAATCAATAAGTCTTGCAAGGAGATCAAATCAGAGGGTCACTCTTTTATAATCACAGAGAATTGTACCATACAATTATCAATACAAATTCGTATTTGTGAAACTATTTTACTTGTTTGACTCATTTTGAACTGAGAAATTTAGTCGTCCACAGGAAGTAATCACAACTCAAAAGTGCTCAAATCGCTTTGAAAACGATGTTGAAAAATGACATTTGCTCATTGTTTTAACCATAAATTTTGATCCACAAATAACTTTTTAGTAAGGTTTGTCGCATTGGAAAGTAGAAATCATAGGCTTCAATTTGAACACAAATTTTGCCTAATTTGAAAATTGAGTGAGTTATGACCGTTTGAAATCGAGTCATCAGAGTTGTGCATACGCATGCACAAACCTGTGTTGATGGTCATTTTGGAAGACAATGAGAAAGGAGCCCAAAGACACGGGCAAGAAAGGAGTTGGTAAACAAATAGAAAAAACCATTAAGCTCAAGCGGCAGGAATAATGGGTCACAAGTCCATAAAATAAACAAATAGGTCTTGAGGAAGGAAATGGGTTTAAAGGAGCCCAGAAAGAGAGAAATAGCAAACCCATGGGTAGTATATGATGTAGAAAAGTGAGAATGGGTTATGGCAGGCCCAAAGTAATGCAAGTAAAGAAAGTAAGGGGTTAATGGCAAACCCATGAACCCCAAGGATGAGGATAAGGTAATTGGGCCAGGGAAGCCCAATGGAGTTAGTAAAAGCCTATGGGAATGCAGAGTTAAGAAAATGGGCCAAGGACACCCAAGAGAAACAAAAGGGACACAGGAGCCCATAAGTAAGAAAACCAATGGTCATGCTAAGTCACTGAAGAAAGAATAAACGGCAGGTCCAAAGAGGTCCAACAGGATTGAGTCATTGTAACAAGAATGACAGAGTGATATAGTAGGAAATGATGGTAATCAAAGAATAGACTGAAAGAAGGCAAAGCTCAACATCAAGCAAAGCCATCACCTAAGGGGAGCGGGAAATCATAAGGCAACCCACATAAAAGGTCAAAGAAGGACGGCAGACTATGCAGGCAAGCCTCCAAACCGTGGCAAACGCATGAGCAGCAGGCAGATTTTGGACATACATGAAAGGGAGGCACGCGCAAGGTCCAGGCACCACCAGGCTGTACCCAGCCAATATGGGACATGGTGGGGTCATAGGTCAGAGGTAAGAGGGCATGGTCTGGCGGTGGGGAGTGGGGAAAACCTATTCTACGATTCCTGCTCAAACTCTTTTGGGGGGTACGTCCTGTTGGGATGACATTCCACCCAAAAGAAGCAAGGTTAAGTTGGAACTGCTAGGTGCATGCCATGAGGGATAAAGAGAGAGAGCACCTACACCGTGGCAGGAAAGGTTGTCACGGCAAACTAATAAATAAAATAGCTTTCATTTGTCTGGAAAGGGGGAGTGGCACACAGACGGACCAGTGGTGGTCGGCCAGTACACCCAGACCAGACAAAGGTGGTTAAAGGCTAAAATAGTAAAATCTGGTCACGGCAAGCACTATAAAATGAGACCCTTGTCGTGCCCACAAAGGAGGAGGACGAAGTGAGGACAGTAAGAATCGTCTCTAAGGAACCACGAAATAGAAAACAAGTGTGAAAGAAAAGAAAGAAAAGATAAGAGGAAAACTAAAAAAAAAAAACAAAGAAAGAATAAAGGAAAAAACTGAGAGTTAAACCGGCAGGCATGTACCAATAGGTTGATTCCCTTTCTCCCTCTCAAAATCCTGCTCTCTGCCAAAAGCAAACAAAGGGGTTTTCCTTCAAACACCAACCATTCAGATCTGCTTCCCTCAAAGTAATTAACTTCCACGACAAGATTTTCCCTGGGAGGTTGATTGCATTGAGAAGAAGCGTTCTTCCCTCTCTGGTCTTGGTCCTGCGTACACAGGCCCATTCTTGAACCTCATAACTTCAATTTTTAGGGCTCAAAGCCTCCCTCTTTGATAGGGTCCGGCCCCTAGACCCTTTGAAACGTCCAAAACCCTAAAAATAAGCCTAAAACCCCTAATTTAAACATATAAATACATCCTTGTGCCTCCAAACTAAAACCCTAACTAGAAAAAGTGCCTCTTTGCTTTCTAAACGCTATTTTTCTCTCTCAAAAACTCTAGGGATGCAGCCACCACGTTTTTTTTATAGGGATTGAAAACTTTTTTCTAACACAAAAACAAGGGCCGAAGCTAATTCTTAATGGGGGATTTCTCAAAACCTTTTCAAAACATTTTATTTTTGAGTTGTGATTACTAATAGACTATTGATATATTTGATTCCTTTGATTGTCATTCGATCTTGTTGTGTAGGCACTGAGGGGCCGGTTAAAATATCAATCAAGTTCTGTTCCATAAGCAAGGTGAGCCTCTCTTCATAGCTTTTCCTTGATTTGGATTATTTTGTGTTCTTGTTGTTCTAATTTTATTTTTGTGTTACATTTTCTTAGAAATATGATTTGATGTGTTTGGGTTCGATGTGTTATGTCTCATCATGTTTTGATTAATGAGTTGAATGATTGGATATATTGATGAACATGTTTTGATGTGTTGCTCTTGTTTGTTGTTAGATCTAATGCATGTTAGGAATAATTTTTGTTTTGTGTATCTTTGATATATTTGTTCTTAGTTTAGGTTGTTTAGATTTATATTAGAAGCATGTTAGGATGTTAGATTCATCATTTTGAAGCTCTGCTTTAGTTTCTGTGTTGCTAGGGTTTCTAGGCTAAAACCCATGTACGCATAATCTTGGCTACATACACAGGCTTGTTCATGCGTTCGCATAATCCTGCCTAGAAACCCTAATTTTTCTAATTTCGTTTCTGATTTCAAATGCAATACTTCTGTCTTAGATCATTTTTCATATATTTATGGTTTTAATATTTTGTTTCACATGCTTGTTATTCGTTTGCTTTTTCACATGTTTAAATTAGGGTTTGTCTTATGTTTTCTTGTTTTGATGTCATGAACACAAATTCACATATCCATGCATGAATGCCATAGGTGTTGTGTTGCTGCAAGGTAAGTGAGGTAAGTCATGCATTCAAATTCCCGTGCATCTTTGAATATGATTTTGCCTTGATGATAGAGATAAACATGTGTGTTTGGTTGAGTTCTTCTTGAAGTATAGATACAATTACATGTTTGCTTGGATCTTTCTATGCTTATGTTGCAACCTTGGATATGACATGTATGATAGTAACATGCTAGGGTTTATGTTATGCCATGCTAGATGAATGTTAGGTTGGTTTGACATGTATGCTAGATGTATGTTAGGGTATGCCATGATAGATGTATGATTAGGTCTTTTGGGATGATTAATGCAATGTTGTGTGCTTAGATGTATGCTAGTGTGTGTGTGAGTATAGATACAATATTGAGTGTGCCTTTAATAGGGTTAAGACATAAGACACAATTAGAGGAAGCCAACCTTAGGGTTGGGTGGTTTTGGGTGCCTAACACCTTCCCAAGACCGTACCTTAACTCCAAACCTATATCTTTGGTAGTATGATCAATGGTCATTCCTCGAGAGGACGCTATGTATATGGTTTCTAGATCATTGCAAAAACTAGGTGGCGACTCCCCGTTGTGTCCACAGGGACCAATCCTAAGATGAAAAAATCCACTATCAAATAGAGATTTGTAGTCAAAATAACCCTATTCATTGTAAATCTAATTACAATTATTGAATTGAGCTCTAAATCCCTCAGATGTCTCTGATATAGATGTGTTCCAAACGTGAACCTGCAATCCACAACTCTAAGACCACCCTTGAAGGTTTTCTCCAAAGTAGACCTTCAATCTACGACTCCAAGATCACACTCGAAAGTTTAGATCCAGCACCTTTGATGACTAGTTTGTAGCAACTTTAGATCTACCGGTTTAGATTGTTTGTAGATTGATTGTCGGTAGTAACTTTGAAAGGAGAAGGCACAAAACCTTTCAGATCTCAAATAAGCAACTCCAAAGTCTTTGAATACATGCCTTAGGGTTTCCTTTATATACTTAGTAAAGTAGGTCTAAAACCATAAACATCTAATGGGCTAATGGGCTAAATTAATGATTCTGCAGATACGCATTTTGATGGTCAACCTTATGTTTCGATCGATCGAAGATTCGAAATTGATGAAATTTTGAGTTCTTGAATCAATAGATTTATTGTTCTTGCACACTGACTAGCAACACCTTAAGCATTGTCTAATCATATCTATAGACTCTATTATCTATATCTAGACAAGTTTATGTTTACATGTTTGCTAACAATCCTATACAAATATGGTACCTAACAGTTGTATTGTTATATTTGAATTGGTTTTTATGGTTTTAGTACTTTAATTGTTGTATTATTATTTTGCTTTTAGAAAGTTTTGTAATGTGATAACTTAATTTTTGATGTTTTATAGGTTAAGTTTAATGTATAATATATATTTGAAACTATATTTTAATAAGTTATGTTTAAAATTTTGAGTAGGATAGGGCAAGGGCGAAAATCTAGCCCCTGAGCAAGGGTGGGAGAACGTAACAGGAATGGGGACGTTGAATAGGAAAACTGCCTGTTACCATTCCTATCTATAGCATCTCACAAATATGGACAGAGCCATGGATGGACTTGGGGGGCAATGCTCCTCCCCCCCCCCCCCCCCCAAATTTTTTTTTAAATAGTATTATATATATATGGGTACTAATTTTAGCAATTTAAATTTTTAAAAATTACACTTTTGCCTCCTTAAAAATATCATTGATTCTTTTGAGAGTATTGTTATAGTCACAAATTTTTCTATATCATTTTTACAAACTGTTAAGGTATCAAATTCTTATTGGTTCGCATTTGGGCCCATCACTTATATTATCAACAATTTGTAAAAAGGTTTGTAGTTCAAACATTTTCCTCATTTTAAAGACCATTAAAAAATATTTATAAGTCTAAAATCTAAAAAGGAAATATTCAAGCCCAAAAAAATTAGTACAACAACAAAAATTACCAATAGTAAAACTAATAAAAAATAAATTAATTAAGCCTAGTCAACCAATTTCACCTAAAACAAACAATCTGACCTTTTAAAAAAATTTAAACAACTAGCAGCTAAGCGACTAAATAGTTACAAAGTCGGAGGCCAAAATCATTGCACACAACCAACAGCAAAGCTGCCCCTCCTAACTCTAAGTTCTAGCTCCGTCCCTACTCACAAACTAACCTTATGAACAAAGAAACCAAAAGGAAACACAGAACACAGAAAGGGAAAGACTTGCAACAGCCAATCCACAATAATCACACCTCATTACAAAGACAAAACAACAAAACTACATGCATTTCACCAACATCTAATCTAGCTATCTTTCCACTGATGAGAAGCATAGCGAGGTTGCAAAGAGTGCAGCTGAGTTGAGGACAGACCATCGAAACTTTGCACTTCAGCGGCTTTGCACACTTGCTTTTTTGTAGAGTCTTTATGTCTTCAATAATACTACTTTTCTAGTATATAAAACATACTTCATGATATTCTAGAATCCAATTAAAACTACCCAAATACAAATAAGTATATTTTGTCAAAAGATATGACAACTACCGAAAAATATGACCCTAACAGCTTGCAAATGGAGACTCTTAAACTATTTCCTTTTAGGTGAGAGACGCCCGATCACTCCTACTATATCCAGCATCTAAATCATGACACAAATCCATGATATCCCAAAATCTACTTGCAAAAGCTACTCAAAAGAACAAACGGTTCCTTTCCTCAGTACCATTTCTGAAAATAAAGAGTCACCTAAGTAGCTTTTTTTTTTTTTTTTTTTTTTTAAATACTCAATAAGAGTTATTCAAGATCCGGGGGAAATATTAATTAGTTACATACCATATCAAATGTGAAGGGAAGTTAGTTTCATACTCCCAAATCCCAATATCTTTAGATAAAATAGAATATTGAATTCTTAAATAAAATGACAAAGTTTGGCTACAAATTTTGTTGTATAGCCAAATGCTAGAACTTAAACTAAAAAAATTAACATAACTACATATTTTGAAAATCTAACCATTGAATTGTATGTTCTTAATACACATGTTAAATTTTGAGTTAATCGGATGTTATTTACTAATAGTTCTATAAACTTATTTTTATGCATATTTTTATATTACAAAAACTTGAAATTTAAATATTGAGCAAAACTTAGGTGCTATTCCTTAGGTTCCCCTTTTAAAATTTTACCATGTAGATTTTTTTTCATGAAATGGAAGTGTATTTTTAAATTAAGTAGCTACATGGCTGAATCTTAAAAGAGAAACCTAAGGAACAGCACCTAAGGTACTGTACCTAAGTTTTGTCCTTAAACACATTTTATTGAAGACATAGTTATTAATCTTTGAACTTTTGAAAATATCGTAGCATAGAAAATATAAAAAGAAAATGTAATCCAATCGTGGATTTTTCAAAGTTCTCATCCAATAAAAAGATATTAAGTGAAGTTGTTACCCTAGGATACAACCAAGTTTATTGCTAAATTTTGTCATAAATAAAAGTGCATATTGAATTCATATTTCATGTGGGGAAAAAATAAGCATGTAATTAAAATTTCAAGTTTTCATCTTCGCAAACACTTTAGTATTTTTGTGGGAGATTGCTTTTATGTGGTTGTTATTCGTGTATATAAGTGTCAATTTCTATTCACTCGAACAATTGAGCTTAAATTTGTGTAATTTGCTTAAAAGTGATATTAACAAAAAAAAAAATTAGGGGTTTGAACATCTAGAGTGTACAACTCTTATAATACTTTAAAAATAAAAATAAAAAATTTGAACCTTGACTTTTGAAGAGATGCAATCATGGTTGTCAAAATCCTGATCTGGATCCTACGATCCTACAATTTTACAATCTCACATGCTCAAAACAATCCGGATCTTTGCGGTCATTTAGGATCGATAGGATCATACGATTATGACGATCCCAAACGACCTTAGTTTCTTCTAATCTTCTTAACTTGACAGAAAGCTCAATTGGACCCAAATGAAAAATAAAATCTCAATAGACTAAGTTTTTCCACTCTAATATAAAGAGAGTGTCAGTTTGACCCAAATATAAAATATCCCAATAGAGTGTCACATTTTGAAGTTTTTGGCTTTTTTAATGATGTTTACAAATAGATGTAGTGATGTATGGTAATTATATCAATGAATGTATAATTTATGTAATTATTTAACATATCAATTTATATTTTTTTTTTCTCAAATAATGTAATATCTTACGATTCACGATCCGATCCTACGATCTACGATCTCACTTATCTCCCACGATTCTACGTAAGATACCGATTTTGACAACATTGGATGCAATTCAAGTGAACCAACTTTTTTTAGAACACCACATCAATTGAAGTCACATCAACAAACGTGGCATGAAACTTGCTTATCGAAAAGTTGAACCTTTGTTCTTGCCTCTAACAGATATTGGCCATTGATACATGATTCGTCATTTCTTTATTTATTCTTTTTAAAAAAATCAAAAAAATATTTTTCGATAGAAGCTTGAATCAATGCTTTTTGGCCAAATAATTTCAAATTTAGTATTATTGAACAAATACAGTCGGGGCTTGTTAGTTGTCACAGAGAAGGACAAGAAGAATCTAGTCTTTTGTGCTTTAACTGGATTTGGATAAATTTATCGATCCATGACCCCTAAAGAAAATGGAAAAAAAAAATTAAAAATTAAAAAGACAAATAAACATGATTGATTAATGTTATCACATCTTTCTTTTGTCTGACAACTTGACAAGGACGAACAACCAAACTATCCTGGGCGCTTCTATTTTGCCTTCTTTTAAAAAAAAAAAGATATATATATATGTATAATTAACTTTTATTTTTGTTTATTCATTAATTCCAACTACCATTCTATTATCAAAACTGCGAAGACAAACCATCAAAAAAAAAAAAAAAAACTGCGAAGACAATCATGATATCTTTGAGACTTTGTTAATATATTTCTTTTTTGGTAAATTTTTAATATATTCCGTGAGTATATTTTGCTTTAACTGTTTAATTATTTCTGATTTTCATTTTTCTTTACTTAAAAATCCAGTCTCTGTTTAGATTCCTAACTAGGTTGAAATGAAAATATCACTATTTGTGTCTTTTTTTTTTTTTTTCCTTTTTTTTGAGAAACCAGACAAAACGCCTGGAGATTTAATAACTAAAAACAAATCAATGAACATCCAGAAGGACAAGGGGAGAAATGTCTACAGGTAGATCTTTCATCCAAACCCGAATCCCCAACAAATCTTTGGCCTTTTCAGCAAGAGAATCGGCCACAACATTACAAATTCTTTTAACATGACAGAAATAAAAAAACTGGAAATCAGCAACAAAGAAGAGGATATCCTCAATGCAGGGCCAGCCCTAGGCCTAGGCCAATAAGGCCCCTTACCAGTGAAAGGTCCCAAATTTGAGGGAAATTTTTTTTTTATAAATATTTTTGGAAGATATTAAAAAAATAGTTTACATTTTTTTTTTCACTATTTAAAAGGCCCAAAGAATTAATTAATATAGAGATAGAGATAAGACAAATTTAAATAAATAGGTCTTACAAATAGACATGTTACTAATTACAAGTACTTCAAATAGGAAAATGTTAAAAATATTATAAATTTTACTACATAGTTTTTTTTTTTATATATGCAAGATAAAAATTACGTTATAGTCTAATCTAAGTGTATATATGTGTAAAACTTCCTCTTGAAGGCCGAAACCCCGGCTTTTGCCCCTACACCTCACAAGCACTTATATTTGTGAAGTGACCACTGCGCCAAGAGTGTGTGATGGTCTACATAACTTTTATAATTTAAAGTGACAATGAATATGATGAGTGGACTTCAACAAACTACTGAATGCATTTTTGAATGAATTTTTGTGATTGGTGATATATCTTTGTAATTCTCATGTTGTAAATATTATAATATCTCTAGCATTTTTGTAAGCCTCATGTCACTGATCACATCTGTTACAACATCAGTTTGTAACTCCCTCTTAAAGGCCTGAAACCCGGCTTTTGCCCCTACACCTCACAAGCACTTATATTTGTGAAGTGACCACTGTGCCAAGAGTCTGTGATGGTCTATATAACTTTTATAATTTGAAGTGACAATGAATATGATGAGTGGACTTCAACAAACTACTGAATGCATTTTTGAATGAATTTTTGTGATTGGTGATATATCTTTGTAATTCTCATGTTGTAAATATTATAATATCTCTAGCATTTTTGTAAGCCTCATGTCACTAATCACATCCATTACAACATCAATTTGTAGTAAAATTTGTTATAATTTTAACATTTTCTCCAAAAAAAAAATCATATTAAAAAGTAAAAAGAATAGATTTTTTTTTTAAAAAAAAAATTATTGTATAAAATGCTAGTTAAATACTATTTAAGTGATAATATAAAGGCCCCATTTGAAGATTTTGTCTTAGGCCTCCCAAAGCCTAAGGCCTCCGAAAAATTTGGGCCGGCCCTGCCTCAATGATATTCCCATACGAAGCAAAACAACCAGACCCTTGAGATAGAGCATTGATCACCACCGACGAGTCACCCTGAAAGATAACTTTCCGAAGCCCGATTTCACCTGCAAACTGTACCGCTTTGCAACAAGCTAATGCCTTCAATTCATTCATATTATGAGATAGAGGGATGGGCATGGATAGAGCTGCAATTGCTTCACCACGCCAATCACGTATAATAACCCCAATGCCAGCCAAGTTCGGCTCTTTGAAGACCGATGCATCGAAGTTCACTTTGTATTGGTTAGCAAGGAATTCGTGTAAATGGTTGCCTGCCATGGCGCACAAACTGGCTAGAGGATGGACTGGTCGGCCAAAGTGCAGAGAATTTCTCCTATTCCAAATCAACCAAGCTATTATGGCAAAGATTTCAGCGCTGTGTTCGTCCGGTACCTGCAAAAATCTGAAAAACAAATCACAAATATCTAATGGAGGAGAGTTGACCTTCAAACACCCCCAGAACTATTTGTGTCTTTTTGAATATCCTTCAAAGTTCTCATGAAAATACCACTATTTTAATACACTTTGAAAAGTCTCTTTCTTTTATTTAGAAATAAATCGTGTTAAAATTAAAGCATCTAAATTATTCAATGAAACATTTATAAGGAAAACAAAAACAAAAACAAAACAAAACAAACACAATGTTTTTATTTTTTGTTTAAATTGTATTAAACTCACTGTATGGTTTTCTTTGTCTTGTTTTATCAGGTATGTAGTAGAGCATTTGTATATACCAGATTGTTCCTCAAAAATAAAAAATAAAAAGTATATACCGATTGGGAAAAATGCTCATACACCCCCCTGAACTTTGAACTAGTAGCCAAAACACCCCCAGAACCTTTATATTGACCAATTTACTCCTCAAAATATACACAATTGGCAAATCAATACTCCAGCTAGTCTCATGTTAAAACACTAACAGAATAGACATGTAAGACGCGCATGACTTTAAAAAACTAACTCAATCACTCAATAGAAAGAAGAGAGAAGAGAGACCTAGGTCTGACCTGCAGAAAGAGAGAGAGGCGAAGCCACCGCAAAACGGTGCCGAGTTCTTTATCCAGTTGTCCTACTTTGCTGTTCAACAGCAAGTATGTCAGCCCCTGGTATTTTTTTTTTCCCTATCTACTGCAAGTACTCTCTGTTTTCCAAAGGTGATATGTGCGAGTTTCTGTCAAAATTTCTTGGTTTGGTTTAATTTTTGGGGATAGGGTCTATGTGAGCTTGTTTCCAAAGGTCTCATCAATATTTCGGGAAAAAGAATGAAGATACTAATACATAGGAGTTTGAAATCTTCCCTTCGAAAAATCATGTGGGGAGTTTTTGGGGGAAACATATGCAAGAGATTCAGTGTAATATATTTATAATCCACAAGAATTAGGAAAAATAAATAAAGCATTTGTGCTTGATTGAGGTGTTTCTCCTATTTTTATAAGTGATGGAGGAATACTGCATAGTAAGTGATAGATGCAATTGTTAATTACTAGTCATAACCCTCTTAAGAAATTCATCAAACAATTGCATAGCATACTCAAAAGCATTGCATTTGGAGCACATGTTCACTCAAGCACTGGCCACACGAACATCAATTGCAAGGGAAATTCTTACCTAGTCCCGGACTACAAGGTCACCCAACTGACCTTGTAGTCCCAGCCAATAAGAACAAAACATGTAGGAAGAAAGTGCTGACATCATTTGAATTGGGAAATTCTTACCTAGTCCCGGACTACAAGGTCACCCAACTGACCTTGAAGTCCCAGCCAATAAGAACAAAACATGTAGGAAGAAAGTGCTGACATCATTTGAATAGGACAGCTCATCAACAAATGCAGATGTCCCCAACGTTAATTCTCAAAAAAATAAAAATAAAAAGTCTCCACATTAGACAACCAGTTAACGTTAATGTTATTAAAAGAATAAAATATAAAAAAGGGTGCTAGCCAGCTGTTTTGCAATTGGGACATAGGACAAAGAGAACCTTTTAGGGTTCTCACTCTTGTGAACAAAAGCCACAAGTCTTACTCCTTAGTGCTGACAAAATTTAAGTGCACAGTATGACCACAAACAAAGGTTGCTATGAGTGATTTTTTAGTGAGATCAAGTGAAAAGTTCTAGTATAAAGAGACAAAATCTTGTTCACATAACCATGGAAGAACCCAATTTTCAAAGTAATGGAGGTATAATTTATTTTGTCTTGTTGTGTTTTGTTTCATTTTTTTAAGAATGTATTATGATTTGTTGTGATATGTTTGCTCCTAAATAAAATATATGGAAATGTAATGAGATATGAATTTAATGCTTTTTTTTTTTTGGTGAAAAATTTAATGCTTTGTTGTGATATGTTTGCTTCCAAATAAAACATATAAAAATGTAATATCTAAATATGAATTTTGTCTCTATATAGGAAATGGGTTGTGTAAATGTTCCATTTACAACTATGTTGCAAGGTACTAATGTTATAACGCAACTTAGTCAAGTAAATTGACACAATTGATTATTTATTTGAAATAAAATAAAATATCCATCATTTATGTATTAACATGTGTACAAAGCTTTTTTTTTGAAATAATGTTTCCTTATATTTTGATTTTTATAGAATCCAATGACTTATATTCCCTCACAAATAAACTCATTGATGTATAGTTCCAAGCAATCAAATTCCACACATATGCAAGAGGTAGATTTGAAAATTCTTGTGGTGTGTTTGCATTATCAATTTTATTACTTATTTCTTGTTCCTAAGGATGACTTACTTTGTACAATGAATTTTTTTTTTTTTTTTTTTAAACAAAAGATGGTCAACAATGTAGAACAACAAGGTTGGAGCAATCCAAGAGTCTCTAGATAAGAGAGTTCCAAAGGTGTACTTCATTATTGATTATTTTAATTGGGGTTTGGTTTTTAAGTGTGATTGAATCAATATGCTAATATGATTTTTATATGTTTCTAGTGGGAAGACCGAAGATGCCATGCAGCCAAGAACTCTAGGAACTTCACAAATCCAGCACAAATTATTGGCTTGGAGCCAAATTATTTTTGAGGAATACATTTGTTCTCTTTGGATTTATTTTGACTTGTTGCCAAGTGAAAGTTATGTATTAACTATAGTTTTAGTGTTAATGGAGATAGGAGTATGGCTTTGGAGTAGAAAACCGTGATTTGTAGTTTGCATTATTTTTCATTGATTGGTAATACAATTCTCAAAAATTTTAAGTATACAACTTAAAAAGGTCCTGGCAATGGCGCATACTACGCACATATGAGAGGTCTAGTCTCTTGTAAATTACAATTCATCCAGTTCAGCATCTAGAATCTTCACAATGTTTGATGGCCTTTATCTCTGTTGCAATTCTCACTTGCTGTTTTGGCCTTTATGTGTTCTTAGCTTTTGTAAGCTTCTGTAAATTATTTTGACAGTTTTTACTTTAAAGTTCATGTTGAAATTGGAAACGTATTACCTAGCCATCCACACACACACACACACACACACATACACATACAATTTTAAGTTAATCCTTTGTTATTTTTTCATATGCAAATATTTGCTGACTTTCATATATTGGTATACTTTTTTTCATCTGCCAACTCCACACACACACACACACACACAAACAACTTTAATGTGAAAAACGTTATCGCTACATTTGATTGAGACTCTTTTGAGTTTATATGTGCTCAGGTTGCCATTTCAGGGTAAGGCTTCCATGAGTTATTTTCAATTAAACATGGTCGTTTTCAAAAAAAAAAAAAAAAAATCATCCAATTTGGACTGCTTTCACTAAGAACAACATGACTTATTCTACAACCTGTAGGTGTGTCACAAGCATGGTTGGACAAGAAATAAATTTAAGAAAGAACCACTGGGTCTATGTTGAAGCCATTTAATGACAAAGGTAGAATTCTATTGACCATCCATGATTCTATTAGCAAAGCAGAGAAATGATCTTTTGTGGCTAATTTTCCATGATCCCTATGCTACAACTAAAGCCAACACAGAAGGCCTCTATTGTTTCCCAAGCTTTTCCCCTGTTCCCACCTACTAAAAACAAAGGGTCATGTGTTCAGGCCGAAAGTTGTGTCATGAACAGCTGGCTAACGCTCCTTCCAAAATCACCTTTAAGCACTTATGATTCCATGAAAATGGTGATTACAACATAAATTTGGCATCAAGTTTTTCCTTCTATTTTCTCTGGAACCGAACAGAGGCTAAGAACTTCATTGATGATTCAGAGCACTATAGACAGAAACGTAAAGCAACACTTAATTGAGTAAGAGAGTAACACACTTTTTGAGCCTTTGAAAGAAGAAAAAAAACTTGTACAGCAATGGAAACAGTGGTTAATTAAGACATTTACAATTGATTTCACATCCAATTTCTCAGCAATCAAACAGAGGCCAACACAAATAAATAAGTTCAGTAACTTAGAAAGAGAGAGAGAAAGAGATATTAGAGAGTGCGATTTCCTTGTCACCTTTTGAACCTTGTGGATTTTCTTGAACCCGTGCATGTTGATGATTTACAAAATTAAACACAAAACATGAGAGATGAATTTCTAAGTTTTCAGTGATAAACAAAAAATGAAAAAAGCTACAAGAAGGTGAAAAAACTAGTGAGACCATGGCTACGTCAGCTGGGAGAGAGTTACAAGAAAGTGATTTTCATTTTTTATGTCGAAGAGGAGAAATGAAATACAAGAAACAAGCGGGTGGATTGAAATTTGAAATTTGAAATTGAGGTGGGCTCAAAAAATTTTGAAACTGGTGAAAGAACTGTTGAAAACAGCTTGCTAACGGGAAAGTTAATGGAACACCAGTGTCTGCATTTATTGATGAGCTGTCCTATTCAAATGATGTCAACACTTTCTTCCTATATGTTTTGTTCTTATTGGCTGGGACTACAAGGTCAGCTTGGTGACCTTGTAGTCCGGGACTAGGTAAGAATTTTGAAAAGGCATTTCACAACAAGCTTCAATAATCATACAAATAACAAGACAAGTAATTGACGAGGCCTTTGCAAACAAGTTCATATAAACCCTAAACCCCAAACCCCAAAAATTAAACCAAGCCAAGAAATTTCAACAAAACTCACACATATTACCTTTGGAAAATAGAGATTATTTTCATTAGAAAGAAAAAAAAAATTACCAAGGGCTGAAATACTTGCTGTTGAATGGCAAAGCAGGACCACCAAGGCACTGTCATGGCATAGATAGCGAGATGACGGCCAGATAAAGAACTCAACAACATTCTATGGTTGCTCCCTCTCTCTCTCTCTCTCTCTCTCTCTCTCTCTCTCTTGGTCAAACCTAAGTCTTTCTCCTCTCTTCTTTTCTATCGAGTGATTGAGTTAGTTTTTTAAAGTCATGTGTTGTTAGTTTTTTAAAGTCATGTGCATCTCACTTGTCTATTCCATTAATGTTTTAACGTGAGAATAACTTGAGTATTGATTTGGTAGCTATATATAATTTTAGGAGTAAATTGGCTAATAGAAAAGTTCAAGAGGTGTCTTGGCTACTAGTCCAAAGTTCAGGGGGTATATCAGCACTTTTCCCTACCAAATTTGTGAAATGCTACTTTTAGAAAAAAATTTTCTTATCCAACCCCAAAAAAAAAACCCAAATCAAGCTCAACAATACATTACATGGCAATAACAAATTAACAGTACCTCGATACTATCATTAAGGTACCGTAATGCTACAAAATATTATTTTTTTTATTCTCTCTCGAAAAAGAAAAAGAAAATATTTTATTCACCAGACAAATGAGACCCATGTCTCATTGACATGTGGGTCAAGAGATACTTTATCCTCTATGTCTAACTCTATATGGTAAACCAGCCAAGGCATGAGAGAGTGTCGATGTGGCTTGATCTAGACCTTACACGTGGAGTGGCTGTGAGCAAGGAAGAGGAAACGTTAGCTACAAGATTTTATCCTTAGCCCATGCCAAGGGCGTGACTACCTTGGGAAGGAAGTAAGATATGCATCTAACATGGGTATTTAAGCATTCACAAAAAGAGAGATAGTGACCCCCTAAGGTCAGCAACTATAGAAACACCCCTTATTGGCTGAGTGCATGTTGGACCACTTTAGGGACATGTGTATCACCTACAGTACTTCTAATGTCCTTCTCGTTGCTCAAGAGTTGTTCCCCAGGCAATGGCATAGTCACCTACCCTCATGCCATAGTGCTAATGTTGGCGTTCTTCTCTCTCCTCCAGTCACCAAATAGTAACATAGTTGTAGTAAGGTCCAAAATAAGAAAATGATGACTTGACACTTGTCTTTGTACTCAGCCATATTCTTCAGACTATAAGAGGAGCATGCAGCTTGACTATTAGGGTAAGAACCCAAGTAGATCTTTTGAGAAAAGAATAGAAAGTTGATAAGGAAGTAAGATAAAAAAAAACAAGGTCTCTCTTTTGAGGAAGAACATCCTTATTGTACAAGAGTTACCTTTTTTTCCATACAATACAAATCTGAACAGAGCAAGAATGATTCTTTCTTGCTCAAACCGTGGTTTTCATCCCTTTCCTAGGGTTTTTCACCTACATCTTGTGTCCACTTTACATTCTTGCAATCATTTTCTTCTTTTCTAGACATTATGATGTCAAAGCTTGCATTTTTGTCACTCATGAGCTTTCTCATCGAGATGTACTGTTAGATAGCTTATTTACTCTCCCATATAAATTTAAATCTAACTTGCACGTACATTTTTTGCAACTCCACTAGGGATCTATCTCTGGTTATTCCCTTTTTTGAGTTAGTTTTCTGTTGGTTTGCATATTTCTCTTTACTTTCAACTTCTTCATGCTTCTGAGGAAGAAAAGTACGGGAGTACCAACTGGTTCAACCAGCAAGTAGGTAGATCATATATCCATGCACACCGAGGGCACAGAGTCTTCTGGTGAAGCTAGTCAACCCGAGAACAGGAATATTGTGATAGCTATTGAGGACCTCCAACACTCTCAGGCCGCCATATGGGCAGAATTCTAGTCTCTATGTCAGGGGACATTCATACCTCAAGCCACACAAGGTGGTCAAGGTCCTCGAGGATCTCCCTATTTGACTAGGGAAGATATTACTGCTATCTTGTTTAAAGCCAAGAAGGTAGAGAGTACTGTTTATATTGATACGAAGCCTCCCTATTCTGAGGAAGTAGCTAGTAAGCCCTATCCTATCAACTATACTCCTCTCATCTTTCCTAAGTATAATGGCATGGCAGGGAACACCAGGGAACACATCAGGCGGTATGTAGATGCATTAACAGCCCATTCCTATGATCATGAGCTAAGGCTCAGGGAGTTTTCTAAGTCATTAGAAGGTCATGCCTTTACTTGGTATACTAGCCTTGCACCAGGGTCAGTTTTAAGTTGGAATGATATGACAACACAGT
Source organism: Quercus ilex subsp. ballota (assembly GCA_032727855.1). NCBI lineage: Eukaryota > Viridiplantae > Streptophyta > Magnoliopsida > Fagales > Fagaceae > Quercus > Quercus ilex. The sequence continues at coordinate 41,993,909 of CM064917.1, forward strand.
TTATGAAGAAGTTCTTTGCTTTGGAAGAGAAGCTCATGTTGTCAGATCTATAGCAAGAAAAGCAGAGGGTGTCTGAAGGGCTGTTAGAGTACATTCACAGGTTCAAAGACCTCTCTCTGTTGTGTTATAACCCTGTGAAGGAGGAAAGGTTGGTAGATGTTTGCATCTTTGGTATGCTGTATGAATATCGCCCCTATCTTGAGAATCTGCAAATCTCCATCTTCACAAGGCTTGTAGAAGCTTCAAGAAGGACAAGTATGTCTGTAAGGAAGCCTTCAAAAGGCTCAACTTCATAGACTATGAATACACCCAGGGAGCCTTAGAAAAGAATAGGCAAGAAAGTAGAAGTTGTTGTGGCGGAAGAGTCCAAAAAGGCAGTCAAGGCTAAAAAGAGGGAGAAGGGTAGTATTCCTCCTCCTTTTACTGTTTCAACTGAAGAATTATACAGCATCCTAGAAGTTTGGGTAAAGGATGGTGTAGTGGTATTGCCTGAATGCAAGCATGAACCCATAGATGAAGAAAAACAAGGTCCACTTTACTGCAGGTACCACAGGAGGTGTAATCACCATGCCATGGATTGTTATGCATTGAGGAATATTTTCCATGAAAGGGTAACCAAAGGTGACTTGGTTATCAAAGGTGGGAAGCGAGCAAACCCAAGGATGCGTAGGCGAGAGGTGGCAATGACTTTCTTCATGGGTCGTAAGGATCCCATGGAAGAAGAAGTTGAGAATATGGCTAGTAGCAACTCAGCACCCCTACCTTTACAAGATGAAGAAATGGTCTTGAGAATTCAGCAAGATGATAAGATACATTACTTTCTTGAAAGAATAGGTCTTAGGCCATTAGCCAAAAGAGAAGCAGCCTAAGATTTGACTAGGGTGATGGAAAGGAATCAAGAAATGGCAGCCTCTAAAGGAAGTTTGATGTAGGTGGCATATCAGGAAGCAAAAGACTCAATTACCTTTTCAAATAGAGATCTGGCCAACCGAGTTTTTGATGGCAATAGACCTCTGTATCTTACTACCTTTCTAGGAGCATCTTAAATCAAAAGGGCCTTGGTAGACACTGGTGCATCCACCAACATCCTACCTCTACCAACATTTGATGCTTTAGGCATCTCGAGAGAAAGGATTATTCCAAAGACACTTCAAGTAGTAGGAATAGGGTCTTTGCAACAATGTACCCTGGGACATGTGTCTCTAGATCTTAGGGTTGGACCAATTTGAGTACCTATTCTCATGCACGTAATGGAGGGGAATACTTCTTATCATATAATCCTAGGCCACCCATGGCTGAAGACATAAAAAGTTGTGGCTTCCATATATCACCAATGTGTGAAGGCTATCTAGAGGAATAGGCAAATGATCATTGAGGCCACTAGGATGCCTTTTGACAGAGTTGAACTTCATTTTGCTGAGCCAGCCCTATATCAAAAGTATGAGCCCGAAAGGGAAAACAAAATTCTCCTCTTTAATCCCATTGCTTTGCAAAGAGAGGAAGACGATGATGGCGAGGTTGTGGAGCCAGAAAGGCCTTCCAAGATAAGAAGAACCACCAGGCCTGATGGCAAGTTGGTGTATGAGTTCTAATGGTTAGAAGAAGGGGATAAGGAGGATGGCGAGCTTGACCCCCTCAATCTGACTTAACAGCCAAAAGAGGTTCATGTAGCTGAAGAACTTGTGAAAGAAGCTCCTGAATACATGAATGATATTGTCAAGAATGTACAAGAAGAGCTTGTTGAGATTGATTTGAACAATGGAGAAGGAGAAGAAAAGTTGGTCAAAATTAGCAAAGGGATGTCTGAAGAAGAAAGAAGAAAGCTAATAGCCTTGTTCAGGAAATACAAGGATGTTTTTACTTGGAGTTATCAAGAAATGCCAAGTTTGAGTTCGAATTTGGTAACAAACAAGTTAAAAGTGGATCCTACTATCAAGCCTATGAAGCAACCACTAAGGAAATATCGTTTAGATGTGGAAGAGAAGATAAAAGATGAAGTGAATAAGCTTTTGAAGGTAGGATTTATAGAAGAAATCGAATGTCCAAGTTGATTAGCCAATATAGTTCCTGTAAAGAAGAAAGGCGGCCAGATAAGAATCTATGTGGATTTTCAGGATCTCAATAAGGCTTTCCCTAAAGATGAGTTCACACTCCCCAATGTTGATATTTTGGTGGATGTAGCTACTAGTCATGAATGCTTTTCCTTCATGGATGGCTACAGTGGGTACAATCAGATCTTTATGGAGCCAACAGATGCCTAAAAAACTGCCTTCAGAACACCTTTTAGGAATTACTTCTATAAGGCAATGCCTTTTGGGTTAAAGAATGCAAGTGCTACTTACCAAAGAACTATGACTTTGATTTTCAGTGATATGCTGCATAAACAGGTAGAAGATTATGTTAATGATCTTGTAGTGAAGGCAAAGAACCCATTTGAGCACCTATTGCATTTGAGGCAGGTCTTCAAAAGATGCAGACAGCATAACTTGAGGATGAAATCTTCTAAATGCGCCTTTGGGGTATCCTCAAGGAACTTCTTTGTTTTCCTTGTCCGTTACAAAGGGATTGATTTGGACCCCACAAAGGCCAAGGCAATAGTTGCACTTAACCCCCCCTATGACTTTGAAAGAGTTAAGAAGCTTTGTGTGAAAATTTTCTTACTTAGGAAGATTTATTCCAGGTTTAGCCGAAATTCTAAAGCCCTTGGTGGAGCAGGCTAAGAAGGGAGTGGCTTTCATATGGTGTGATCAATGCCAAAGGGCATTCATGAAGGTTCAAATGATATTAGCAGATCCTCATACAATGGTGGCCCCTTTACCTGGTAGACCTTTTTTGTTATACATAGCCCACATGGAGTAGTCTTTAGGAGCATTTTTAGCTTAAGATCAAGAAGGGGTGGAAAAGCCTATGTACTATATTAGCAGACTCATGAAGGGACCAGAGTTAAGATACTTAACTGCTGAGAAGGTATGTTTGTATTTAACTTTTGCTATGTCAAAGTTCAATCATTACTTCATAGGGCATCATGTACAATTGATGACCAAGAGCAATCCTGTGAAATATCTCTTGACCTGCCCTCAATTTTCAGGGAGAATGGCACAATGGGCTATCCTAACGTCGTGCCTTGATATCAAGTGCATGAGACCAACTGCCATTAGAGGCCAGGCAATGGCTGACTAGCTAGCTAACTTTCCTAGGACAAGTGATTTCTCACTTCCCTAACAGGAGGTCTTGGTGACAGAGGAACAAGAATGGTCAATGCATTTTGATGGCTCATTTACATCTTAAGGGGGGAATAGGAGTGGTATTGAAGTCACTAGGGGAGGAACACACATTTGCTTACAAGCTACGTTTCCCCTGCTCCAATAATGAAGCAGAGTATGAAGCCCTGTTAGTAGGACTAAAGGATGCCAAAATACTTGGCATAAAGAAGCTGAAGGTATTTAGGGATTCCGAGTTAGTCATTAAGCAGGTTAGAGAAACCTATGGGGTAAAGAATCCTAACCTAGTTGCTTACAGAGCTACGGTTCAGGAGCTTATGAAACAATTTACCTCCTTAGAATGCAAAGTGATTAGTAGGAATGAAAACAAGTTGGCTGATTAGCTGGCTACCCTAGCCACTAAATCTGTGTTAAAGAAAGAAAAGATGACACTTCGGGTGGAGAAATAACCCGGTTTGATCCAAGATGAGTTATGTCTCCCTCAAGATTGGCGAGAACCCTTATTGAAGGCAATGACTCAAGGAAAGTATGTTGGATCAGAATTACCATCAAATATGAAAGAATTCCTCAAGATCAATGGGGATTTGTTTTTTAGAGGAGCAGAAGGGTTGCTGATGAAGTGTGTCTCAAGACAGGAGGGGCTAACACAGTTGCACAGGTTACACTACAATATTTGTGGGGTAAACCTTGATGTCGGCTTGTACAAAAGATTGCAAAGGCTAGGGATCTTTTGGCCAAAGATGGCCAATGACGCTAAGGAAGAGAAAAAGAGTTGCAGAACTTGTTCCATTGTTCCCTCAAATCAAGCAGAAGTACTGAATGGTGAGATACCAAAAGAAGATTGGCAGAATCCGTACTTGAGATACCTTTCACAGGTTGTAGTACCTACTGATCGATTGAAAAGATATGTGACAAGATTCAAAGTAGTATAGGGGAAATTATTCAAAAGAAGCTTCCAAGGAATGTGGATGGTATGTATTCCTACTAAAGAAACCAATGGCGTTCTCTCAGATTTGCATGAAGGGGAGTCAGCAAGACACCTAGGTGGGGGAAGGCTGTGGCAAATGGCTTTACACCAGAGATACTACTGGCCTACAATGCAGAGAGATGCCAAAGACTTCGCCAAAAAATGTCAAGAATGTCAAAGGCGAGGAGATGAAATACACACCAGCCATTAGAGTCTCCATCTAACTTTAGCTTCATATCCTTTCCACAGCTAGGGGCTGGATTTCATAGGTCCTATAAATCCCCCTTCTGAAGGATGTACATGGATATTGGTAGCCATTGAGCTATTTTCTAAGTGGGTGGAAGTTGTGGTCATGAAGAAAGCAACAGGTAGCTCAGTGGCTAATTTCTTAAAGGAGAATATAGTATGTTGTTTTTGGGTACCAAGCAAAATTATTCTGACAATGGCACACCATTCCTGAATAAGGATGTACGTTGTTTAATAGAATAGTACTCCATCTCCGACATAACATCAACACCTTATTATCCCAAGGGAAATAGTCAAGCTGAGGCTTCCAACAAAAGTCTATTGAAAATATTGGGAAAAATGACTAAGGAGAATGAAAAAGGATGAAGAGAAGTGCTTCCTACAGCTCTGTCGGCTCATGGGACAACCAAATCACAAGCTACAGGAGCTTCATCCTTTTTTCTAGTCTATGGTATGGAGGCTATCATCCTAATAGATTTGGTAAGACCAGCAGTGAAGCTAGCAAAGATTTTAGGAGTACCTAGAGAAGCTGATTTGGAAATTGTTGAAGAAAAGTGCAATAATACTGCCTCTCATAACCACCTTTACCAGGCCAACATGAAGGCTAGGTATGAAGGCCAAGTTAAAGAAAGAAGGTTTCAAGTGGGGGGAACTTGTTTGAAAAACTGCTCCTCATGTATGAGGGGTTGCTGGAGCTATAAGCACATGTTTTCCCCAAAGTGTGAAAGATCTTACATAGTGGAAGAAGCACATCAAACTGGACATTATTGGTTAAAAGATCAGGTAGATATAAAGGCGTATAGCCCCATTAGTGGAGCTTACCTTAAGAAATACCATGCTTAGTCTTGTAAAAATATTTTTTTGTTTCCACGATGTCAAATTAATGTTATGTTCTACAATATCTATATCATTATAAACAAAGTCTTTTTAACTCAGTTATCCCATATTCTACTTTTCATGATATGCATGCAAAGTTCAATATCCTAACTTAATAAAACATAATAGAGTTTATAATACAATCATGTGGTCTTTCATGACCATAATGTTACAACTTGAAAACTAAATAATGTTTGTGAGAGAACTAATGTTTTTGAGAGAGAAGTCTGGATGGCTCAGAGCTCCTAACTCGCCTTCTAACTTTTCAATTTCTTTTCTCAAAGATTTTGTTCTGCTGTGACACCTTCTAATTGAGTCTGAAGGGCAGAACTGGCTTCTTGATTGGATTTTAATTCCACTTGAAGTTTGTTAATAGATTCTTGGAGCTGAGTGATTGTAAAGCTATGTACCTCTAAAGCTGACTCTATCTCCTTCGCTTTGTTGATACAAAAGCTTTCTTTAGCTCTCGACTCACAACGTGAAGGCAAGGAAGCATGAACAGAGCATCCTGCCTTCTTTAAGTCCCTTAATGCAATGGCACGGCTCTTTAACCAGCCAACATTGAAACTTAAGCCCTCGGCCTCACTCAATGTGGAAAGGAAGTCATTAAAGGGAAGAGTCAGACAATCCTCTTTGCCTTTTGACTGTAGTTGGGACACTACAAACCCAATTTACCCCCAAAAAAAGCCCCTAAGAGACAGTGTCCATTTGTCAGTATCCTTCCTCATCTCAAGATATTTTGAAAGCAGCTGAGAACATGTTGCTCTCAAATTAGGAGAAAGCAATGAGAGCAGTGGATTAGAGTCTATCCTGGTGCTTTCACTCTCTTGGTACTTGGAAGTAGCTTCTGTAAGGTCTTCCTTCTCCTGAGGATTTTCGGTATACACCGGATTTGAATCCTCCCTTTCAGCATTGGATTCTCTTTCCTCATCAGAAGGCATTTCCTGCATAGAAGCCTCTTGTGGTGAAGGAATGACTTTCATTTTGGTTTGAGTTCAAGGAACAGATTCTATAACCTATCAAAGGTCAAAAGGGAGAAAGGGAAAAATGAAGTTACTTGCGCCATTGATTAAGAGAAAACATTACAAGAACAAAGTCATCATGGAAAAGAAAATGTGTACCTTACGTTTCTTTGCAAAAGAAATTTTTGCATTTTTCTTCCTCTTGGTGCCTGAAAGATTGGCTTTGGTAGGGAGTTCCAAAGTCAAATCACCCTAAAAGACAGGTGGGACATCCACCTGTTGAGCCCCATTCTCTCCAAAATTCTTAACATATTCCCTGATGTCAGACCACCATGAATTGAACTTGGGTTAAGGTAGTCCAGCTCTGGAAGGGGAAGTAAAAGGGATTTTGGAACCCGATACCAATATCTTGATGAGATTTTCCCTTCTAAAGCCTAAGGAGGCCACTACAACAGGCAAGGCTAAAGTAGAAAAGTGCCCCAATGCACCTTGGTCAAAACCAAATTGGAGGGCAAACCTATGGGGATTGTAAGCTTGGGTCTCATATTTTTCTTGAAAATGTGATTGGAGATGAGAAAGGAAGGCACAAGCAACAAAGTCTTCTTTAGACCAAGGAGTATCCCTGTAGCGAGAAACAAGGATGTTAGGTTCTAAAGATTTAGGATTAAATGTTTAAAATTATATTTTGTATGTATTAGCAAACCGGGAACAAAACATGTCAAGTCTATGTGTTAGGCATTTCTCAAAGGTGTAAGTTTCAAGCTTCAAGTTCGAGCTGACTGCATAAAAGAAAAGTCAAAATTTGCCAAGCTCGATCGATCAAGAATTAGGCCTGATCAATCGAGAATCGCAGAAATCAAATTTGGCAGAGTTTTTAAACTAGGCCCAAGCCCGCGAAAACGTTTAGGGTTTCAATCTAAGTCCACATATAAAAGGGTAACCCTAACTACGTTTTTCAAACTTTTGGAAGATTTGTGTGTTACTCTTTGTGAGATTTGAGAGGTTTTGTACCTTCTAACTACACGTGTCTACTAGAGCAAGATCTACAATCAAGTGGTGGTAAAACCTAGCTGCTGCTATAAAGATCAACAACTGAAGGTGATTTGAAACCTTTAAGTGGGATCCCAAAGTCACAAGTGTGGGTGCTTATGTTGCAGTAAGTCTAAGAAGAGAAAGAGTCCGTGGATTTGGAGCTTGCATGTGGTCGTGTCAATAAGTTACTACTTAAGGTAGCAATAGATTTAAGGTTAAATCTGATTGTAAAAACTTCGATTCTCTTATAGTGGATTTTCTTTACCTTGAGGATAGCTAAGTTAAATTCTCCCCATGTTTTTACTTTGAAATAGTTCATTTCATCAGTTTTCCTAGGTCATCATATCGTGGTGTTATTTACTTTTCTGCTGCTGTGCATGATATGAGTTATTATTGTTTAACCTAGATTTGAATAATTAGCCTAAGTAATCACTTGGCTAATATAGTAGGTTAAACAATCTGGTTTAAGGGGTCTAAACAAACAAACAAAGGACACTTTCTAGAGAAGTGAACAGTGGAGCAAGCCCACCCTCCAAGGCAAAGTGGGGTTTGGTTGTCCAATCAGCAATGTCATCCAACACTTTGCTAAGAAAGCTGTCTGAAGACACCACCACCTTATTCCAACGCCAAGAGCGTGGCAGTCCTTAGGGTGATAGCAAACTGGTTTTATAAGAGCTTAAAATTTAAGGGACAGAGGCATAATTCCTAAAGTGTTCCCACAACCAGATTTGTAAAAATGTAAGGAGTACAAAAGTTTCTACTTGAAATCTACCCTATAAGCATTGCAATTCAAGAGTAAAATGATCTAGATGAGAATCCAGAGTTCCTAAAAAGTAGGGAGTAAGGGGAAAGGAATGTCCTTTAACTAATTTAACAGCTAGAGGGAAATGTCTACTTAAAATTTTCTCATGAGGATATCCCTCAAACAAATGGCAAGATAGCAAGAAAGAAATAAAAGCTTCAAGTTCATAAAGGCTTGAGTCACCTTCTCCTACAACAAAGTCAATGCCCTCCTTTAAAGAATCTGCATTAGCTTCCTCATCCACGCCATCAGCATACTCCCTCCAAAAGTACCTGATACACCCCCAAAAGTTGGCTCTAGAGCCTTTGTCCCCACCAATACTAATGTCTTCTAGTACTTCCTCACTAGGGGCTTTTCCTTTTCTTGCTACCTTCAAGACTGGCTTCTTTAAGGACTTCTTCACTGAATCTTCAAGGAATTTCACAGTTTTAGCTTCATCAGGAGACAAAGAAATGTTGACCACTTCACCGTCTTTAAACAGGGGAAGTCTCAATATGTCATAGACATCCTCTAGAGAGGGAGAGACTTCTTGACACCCTGTGAAGAAGGTGTGAGTAGTGGAATTCCACCGATACAAGAGAGAGAGAAGGCTTTCACTATCCTTGCTGATGTCCAAGCCAAAGAACACAAGTATTGTGTGAACAAGATTCACTTTTTGTAGAATGTCCATAAAAGGAGGATGAACCAACACTCTTTGACACCAACTCCTCCAACCTTTGGAAACAGAAGTGTGAGATTTGAAGACCACATCTATGGTAGGAGCAAATCTCCTCCAAAAGTGCCAAGTCTGGGAATGTGCTTTAAATCTAGATCCATTATCAAAAAATCATCAGGCTCACCACATGCTGTGTAAGGAGGATCTTTGGAACAAGGAACTGAGTCCCAATCAAGACTTTTGTCAAACAGATAATCTTCAAAAAAGGGAGGAATAATCCATTGCTTCTCTGTGGAATGATTTTCATCTCCCTCTAGTAGCGACCTATTAATTTTTGAGGATGAAGGTTCTAAAAATTTTGCAGAACTAAATCTCAGACCACGTTTGACACCCATGGTTTTGTGTTTGGAAAGGATTCTGAGTTTCGGATTGAAGAAGAAGAAGAAGATAAGAAAAATATGAGAGAAATGAGGGAAAAAAATATTTCCTTTCCTTTTATACTTTGGGTAGTTATTCTTTTCCCTCTAAAAAGAGATCATTCAAAAAACGAGGTGTCTTTTCAAAATTGACACGTGTCAGCAAGGGGGAAGACTAAATCTCTAACAAGGAAGCAGTTGATGGGGGAGAAAATCAAGAAAACCGCATTCACAAACAAAGTAGAAAGGCGTGACTCCTCACCAACAAGTTCAGTTTTACTTTGTTTCAATTTGTTTAACTGATATGTTTACATTTTATGCCTTTATGAAGGGATATTGTAAAAAAAAAAAAAAAAAAAGATATAAACATATGGTTTATAATACATAATGAAAGCAAACTACTTTTCCATATATGTTTTGTGTTTAAATATTACAAAATTGGAGAGGGGAACTTACATGATTTGGCCCTTGTGGCCTATCACCCATTCCCTATATAAAGACAAAAATACAAACAAAATAAAATACTAACTGTTTTAAAAGAAAACTAAACATCCTACAACCTAGGCCAATAATATGGCTTACATATATATATATATATATATATAAATAAAATAAAATAAAAGTTGCAAAATTGATGGCGAGCAAATCAAGGAGACCAAGATGCATAAGCATCCAAGTCATCCCCAGAGTCCTCTTGAGGATAATCTAGAGCCAAATACTCCATCTCCTCCTCATCCTCTTTGTCCTCCTCTTCTTCTTCCCCCTCCTCACCTTCATCATCCCCTGAATCAGAGCTATTAGAGGAATTTGACTTCTCTGAGTCAAAGGGGCTTAAGGTGCTAGACTCAAAGTCTGACTGAGAAGGCCTACACGTTCTCCTGCACCTAGAGAGAGATGCCATGAAGGCATTGTACTCTGCTTCTTCAGCTTCTTCTTTTGCTTGTAGCCAAAGCTCTTTAGAATCTTCCCCTTCATATTCACTCCAGTCCAAAGGATGAACCTCCTCCAGAATGAAGACTTGGGGAGGCAGAGGGAATATCAGGAAAGGGAGAGGAGGATGTGCAGGACTTGGTGGTAGTGAGGGAATGTTGTTGCTTGGAGAGCCCGAAGCATACTTAGAGGAACTTGAAGTGTGCTTTGGGGAGTTAGAACTAGCGGAAGAGAGGTTTGACATTTTGTTCGGATTAAGGTTTTCTCTGAGAAAGGTAGGAAGATACAGAAGGAATGAAGAATGAAGAAGAGATCCTTCCTTTTTAAATCACTAACTACAGTTAAGTGAAGAGACACGACATTTATAAGGAGTAATGTTTGTCTACCAAAATGCGGGAAATGAAGAGACACCAAAATGACTAGAAGCACCCCTACAGGCCACGTGTCCATGTTCAAACATCACAGGGTATGATTGCTTAAGTTTTAATGCCTGAAACGAAGTGACTGTCAAATGCCTTAGCCATTAAGCACCATTGATAGTCAGAGGGCTAATGTACAGTACATCAGCCAAGGCATAGGAGAGTGTCGATGTGGCTGGAGGAAGAACAAGGTTTCTCTTTTAAGGAAGAACATCCTTATTATACAAGAGTTACCTCTTTTTCCATACAATACAAAGCTAAATAGAGCAAGAATGATTCTTTCTTGCTCAAACCGTGGTTTTTCATCCCTTTTCTAGGGTTTTCCATGTACATCTTGTGTCCACTTTACATTCTTGCAATCACTTTCTTCTTCTCTAGACATTATGATGTCAAAGCTTGCATTTTTGTCACTCATAAGCTTTCTCATCGAGATGTACTGTTAAATAGCTTATTACTCTCCCATATAAGTTCAAATCTAACTTGCACGTATAGACTCTATGTTTGTCTGTATCTCAAGAACTAATCTACATAATTTCTGGTGGTCTTTTATTGGTGCATCGAATGATCTAGTGGTGCTTTGATTTGGTTCAATGATCTAGTGGTGGTGGAGCTATTGGCGAAGCTTGTGGAAGCCACACCTCTCTCCCTTAACGTTACCACCACCAACTCCACTTGGCACCACCAGTTCACAGATTGAAGATAAGCTTGTGTTGATTTCTTACAATGGTGGATTTGGGTTCAAGTGGTTGATTTTTGTGGGTTTAGGTGGATTTTTGCGATGGTTATTTACAGTTGTTTTTGTTTGGTTTGGGTTGATTAATTTGTGCAATGATTACTTTCGGTGGGTGTAGTGGTTGATTTATGGATTGTGGTGATTACTTACTATGGCTTTTGATGGTTGCTTAGGTTGCTTGAGTTGAATTTTTGAAAGGAAAAAAAAAATCATATTTAAATGGAATTGATATCAAGTATTGAGACTGATGTAAGGGTATATAAATACTAGATTAACTAGAGTAACAAAAGTGGAGTTTTTGAGGTCAATTCGACTAAAAATGCACTGAGCTTGATGGTAACGCTCTAAGAACATAATAGTTACCAAAACAACACACTTTAAACCCCTGTATATATATATATATATATATATATCACATATATACTTCTTCACTTAAAATCTTTTCCTTTTTTTTTTCTTTTTTTTTAATGACAAAAATCGATTTCAAACAACAAAAACCAATTCTTAGTTCCAAAAGTTTTGGTTAGATATAAACTAATAAAAACTGACAGCATATATATTATTCCTCAAAGAAATTACATTTCAGCACCCTAAACTATACCTTAAATTACACTTTACATCTTAAACTTTTCAAATACATGTTTAACACCCTAAACTATGAACCTTATAACACTTTGCACCCCTACATTAAGCTTACTGTTAAATTGGATGGAAACTCAAAGTTTAAAATCCTTGAGTCTATAGTGATCCGAGCCCAGGTTCATCTCGATTCCGATAAACAATGGGCTTTTTACATGACCCATGGGCCATGGATAAGCAGAGGGGACAGAAGTTTAATATTATTTTTACATCTACCAAGGTTTATTAAGTTTAATATAATTTCTTCTTCTTCGTTTATGAAGAACGTTCTGATTTGATGATGTTATTTTAAGTACCAATGGAAGCTTTTTTTTTTTTTTTTAAATGGCCAACCTTTCAGTAAACTAGGTTATCTGTAAAAACGAAGAAGAAGAAGTAAACATTACTACATCTCTTTGCATTTAACAAATCTGATACAAATCTTCGAAAGATATACTTTCTAGTGCACCAAAGAACACTGAGCCAAAGTGTTCATATTTATACTAACATTACATTACAATAAATAATCAATAAATATATGAATTACATTAAGTAACATTAAAATCCTAGCCAAAAAGGAAATAAAGGCAATGAAGTATACATACAATAAAAAAGAATCAATTTTTATCTCTTTTTCTTACCAATGCCCCACTGAATCCATCTGGTCCCGTGGCTGTAATTGTTTTTGGATTGAATTTGGGGAGAAAGGCAAAGGGAATGGCTGATCAGTTGCCATGAAAGATGGCTGAGGCATGAGACTTGTGGAAGTATATAGAGTATTGTATGGTATATTTTGTTCTTGTTCATGTTGATGTTGATGTTGATGTAGCCTTTGTTCAGATCTTTGTTGCTTTGGAATGTTAAGCTTCTCCCCTTCAATCTCTCTATATTTTTGGAGGTATGTTTTAAGAGGTGTCACATAATCCTCGAATCCTAAGGTTGTGATAGCCCAAATGATATCGTCGCCATTAATGGTTTTCCGCTTTTCTCTTTGACATTTATCAGATGCTTCTCCGGTAACAAAGCTAATGAACTCGGAGACACATTCTTGAACTGTCTCTTTTGCATCCTTTGAGATTTTTCCATTGGCAGGAATCACTTTTTTCATGATTCTGCCTACATTTGCTATAGGGAGAAAGCGATCTTGCTCTTTGTTGTGGCTGCTACTGGTGCTGTTCTTTAACCGTGGGCTTTCTGGGCTTCCTACACTGGGTCCATGTGACCCATATCCATGGCTCTCATCTTCCATTTTCTTCTCTAGCTCTCACTACTTTCTTTGTCTTTGACGGGATGTAAAAGCTTAGGGATTGATTTAGGATTTGTATAGGTTAATAAAAATGGAAAGAACGGCATAAAGATAGGCATGTCTTGGTTCTATTTCACAGTTAAGTCCAAGGGACTCGCTCCCCTTGTGGAGCAGGTAATTTTGAATAATTTTAGGATCAAACACTTTCACATAATATTTGTCACAATTGTCGTAGGTGGCTGACTGGGAGTGGTAGAAAAAAAAAATTATAGGTCCATATAAAAAAACCAATCACAATCTACCGAAAAAAACAATTGCGACAAAATGTGTGTCGATGCATAATTATTCCGCAATTTTAACTGTTATTACCCAATCTAAGCAACTTTTTGTTCAAAAAAAATTCTACCAGGCCTCTTGATACGTGGCATGATATCCATGATCAAGAAGACTTTTAGAAACAGTGAACTGACTTGTTTCTTTTCTTTTCTTTTCTTTTTTGCTTTCCTTTTATTTTAGTTTCTTTATGAGTAACTTACATCAACAACCATTTTACAACAAATTTTAGGTGGTAAGTTATTACTAATAGATAAAAAAGTAATGTCAATGGCAAGTTAAGTTAAAAACAGCAACAGCTTGTCGCCGAAAATTTGTTGTGCAAATATTATGGACGTACTCTTCCTTGTTAAAACAGCTATGATTATTGTTTGTCTTTGTTATAACAGTTATGGTTGTTTGTCCAAACATTCAGGGTCAGTTATGTATACCTATCTTTCCAGTGAGGTAATTTCACGCAAAACAATGCTATATAGTATCTAAACCGAATTAATTCTAGTACAACATAAAACCCCACAACTTTTGCCACAACAACCCTATGTGATAGACTGTGATTAACTGTCTATTACTTTCACACAGACCTACCACTTTTTTTTACCACTCATAATCTACTATGTTAACAGTTGTGGCAAAAGTTGTGATGTTTTACGTGATCTTAAAATTTTTTTCTAAACAGGGGTTATAACCAAAGCCGCCAATACCTGATGTTATTTCAGTTAAATTAGTAGAATAAAATATACCATATTAAGGTTAACACTATGAGAAGTGTTATGTTCACAACATTTTCACAATATTTTCACAACAAATTTTAAGTAGTAAGCTATTACTAGTTCTAATTTGAATCTACCAATGACATTACTTTTTTGCCCACTAGTAACAACCTTCCACTTAAAATTTGTTGTAAAAAAAGTTATGAATATAACATTTCTCCAACTCTATCTCAAATGAACAGTGTTTTGTAGCCAATGGCTACAACTCCATTAAATATATTGGATGTGGATTTTGACAAATTTTTCATTGAATTATATTTTATTCTTATATCCTCCATGCTTGAAAATTTTCAAGAAAATAAAATATCAATAAATATGTCATCAATCGAATGTTTAAATTTCAAGTTTTTGTAGTCTAAAACTATACATAAAAATAAATTTCTGGATTAAATAGTAAATAATATCTTATTAGCACGAAATTTGATATGCGTGGTAAAAACATAACTAACATGCAATCCAACGATTAGATTTTCAAAATATATAGTCATGTTAATTTTTTCAGTGGAAATTGTAGCCAAGCTTTGTCCATTTATAAATCCATAAACATTAAAAAAAAGTAATATATATATATATATATATATAAACATTAAAATTAATTAATATCCACATATTAATTAACCTCCACACCTGAAAAATCCTCTCAATCATAGCCAGTATTTTATCTAATATGTGTTACGAGAGAAATTCATACAAATTTAGTGGCCAATACAACTTACTAAACCAGTATAATTAATAATTTAATATCAGCCTATACAATATTGGTTAACTGCATGGTAGCCAAAAGTCTTATAACTCATCTAACACCTTGTGGTGCTTCCAATAGAAAAATTCAAAGCTCAAATCCCTTCTCCCCCACCGACCATATTATAAAAAAGAAGAAAAAACTCTATCGCATGATAAATTGCCTTCAATACCATTTTAAAATTCTTTCTTTATTTCCTTTGAACTTCCATCAAATACATTTGTTTTATTGGTTAAACTTCTATCAATCAAAGTTAATACGTATAACTAAAGCAGAAATCCCACCTAAGAGTCTGCCAATTTGCATGTATGAAGATTTCAGTGCTTGTCATATGGTGGATTCTTCAAATTACTCATAACCATGTGGAGCAATTCCACATGAAATGTCATGATTCGTACACATTAAGTTTGTGATTTTATATGTTCCATGTGTCAAAAAAAAAAAAAAAAGGTAGATTCTAAAATACATCCTTAAATTAATCTTAAGAATCAAAGTTTTTTATGCAAAATATTTTATATACAATGTGTCATAAATATACATTTAGGCTATAATAGAATTTTTATCTTGTATCAAATATATATATATAGAGAGAGAGAGAGAGAGAGAGAGAGAGAGAGAGAGAGAGAGAGAGAGAGAGAGAGAGAGAGAGAGAGAGAGAGAGGTGGGTTCAAGTTATACTTGGTGTAACTCTATCAAAGTTATATTTTTTTTACACCATAAATCTTTAAGAGATCTAACGGTTTAAAAAACACCATTAAATATTAATTCCTTACCAACTCATTTACCTAATTAATAGCATTTTTTTCTCGCTCCTTATTTATTACTTTCCATATTTTTTATTTTTTAATGGTTGAGATACTAGTGTTTTCCACCTCATTAAATGTCATTCTGTCATTTTTTCAAGAAACTTTTGAAGCCTTTTAGGTCACCCCGCCATAGCCAATACCTCCAATTTCAGCCTTGTATTACCTTGATTGAAAGGTTTTCTTATTGACACTATTTCTTAACAAACAAACAAACAAAAAACATTGCAAAAATGTCATCTTCAGTAATCTGTGGCTTGATAGGGCATTTAATTATATCGCAGCTTTTGTTTTAATAGGGTACCAATGACATTTTCCTAGCAAGGAGATACCAATGGTTGTTCACTCACTCACAATTGCATTATGATCCAATTTTTTTATTTAGCCTTTTGGCAACAATATCTGCTGGTATTTATTCATGAACTTGATTATTTGTAGTGTCGTCAACTATATATAAACTGATCTTTCCATTTTTTTTTTCCCTTGTATAATTTCTGCTATTTGCTTGTTCAAAATATTACTAGGTTGTGTCCCTGTTTTTTACAATGTAAATTAGGAACTTGCTTCTAATTTAATATAGTAATTCTACCAAAAGAAGAAGAAGAAGAAATGGAGGCTGGGAGGGTAGGAATTATTAAGGAGAGAGAAAAAAAATTGCTATTAATTAGGTAAATGAGTTGGAAAGTAATAAATAGTCAATTATATTTTTTAAACCGTTAGATCTCTTAGAGATCTACGGTGTAAAAAATGTGTCACTTCAATAGAGTTATACCAGGTGTAACTTGAACCTATCTATATATATATATATATATATATTTATTTATTTATTTATTTATATTCTTATATGATATTATTAAACAACATTATTTTTTCTTCTATGAGCCATGTAGCTTAGTAGCATTAATTAGTTTTCTTTATAAGGAGAAATAATGTTCAAATCCCCCTCCCTCACTTGCTGACTTGCTGTAACAATTTATGAAGCAAAAAAAAAAATATCTTTTTCGCAAGTCTTATCAACTTCTTTGTGGTTATTTGTTGCTCTATTTTTTATTTATTTTTAATACAAGATATAAATTCTATGTTAACCTAATCTAAGTTTATATATGTGTGAAGTTCCCTCTAGGAGACTTAAATCCTGGCCCTTACTCCCCTCACCCCACAAGCACTTATACTTATAAAGTAACCATTGCGCCAATGATGCGCAGTGGTGTTGCTTTTCTTATATATTCTTAATTACCTCCTACTATTTCCTTTGTCTCTTTCTTTCCATGACTATTTATCTCTCTAATAAATGAGATTTTAATCTTTATTTCGTCTTTCTTTTTCTCCATGTTAATTTATGGGTTTTATTTTCTCAATTTGGTTATTTATTTCAATTTCCTCTATCTAGGGTTAAGGTACGTACTTGCATAATGACATGGTCATACAAATATGGATGATATGAAACATGCTATGATAACGGGCATGTGATGAATATAATATTGGGATGTCTAAATTGATGTGATGTGGTATGATGTCGTGTGTGTCTTAATTTCTTTATGCATGCTTAGGATAGGCTTGGAATAATCTCATGATTGTTTAGTAAAGGCTTTCCCACATGCATGGCAATTAGTAGGAGCTTCCCACAAAATTCGGGAGCTATTGGATGAGTCAGTGCCGAATGGCACTTCATAAGACAGTTGAGCTACCGATTAAAGCAATTTGTCTCCTGCTCGGCAATTTCTCAATGCTAGGATTTCTCAACTTGTTTCAATTTCCTTTAGTCTCCTAACAATACCCTTTCCTTAAGGCACCTAGTTCACAAGGTGAGGAAGTTGTAAGATAGCCTCAAATATATGTCACTTTGCTCATCATGGAAGACATTACTTACTTCTCCATCCAACTCTTGAACATAGGCTACCTCTTGTGCACTTGGAATGGGTTGGTTCCCTTCCATCAAAAGGAGCTTCAAGGCCTTGCACTTGTGATTAATGTGACACTTTTCATCAAAATTGTAGCATTATCCTTTCTTACATCATTCTTCTGTTTGAGCTGGGGGAATCTTTTAAATATGCATCTTGGGATTTTTCTCCATGACAATTAGGGGGTAAGCTTTGGTTGGGAGGCTTGCTTGCATTTTGTGGTGCTTTGAGATATACTCTTCTTGGACATTGGCGAGGCCAAAGGAAACATTTAACGAAAGAGAATTCAACGTCCAAACAGGCAATCATATGTCATCTCTTTATAAGCCATTTAGGAAACAACTCAATTTGTGCCTTTCTAAGACCCTTGATTAGGTTGGAAAGACCATCAAATTGTGCCTTGTAATTAGCCACTGTAAATGTTGCTCTCAACCTTTGTAAGAGCATCCATTGGATCATCATAAGTTGTTGATCCAAATATGATTTGCTAGGCTCTTATAAACACTTTCTAATTCATGAATGGGTCACATTAACAGATACCCTTAGAGCAATTATTAATAAACTATAATAGAGTAGTTTTGATACCAATTTTATGGGAAATATAAAAAGCAACAATATTTATTGTTTTATCATTCTTCTAATAAAATCTTTCTAAAAATAGTTCCTAAATCAATACGCTAACTGGTAAGGGCATTCGTTAACATTTCCCTTTATGAATATGCCTGACTCCTCCAGACCTTCAAACCATACAAAGGCCTCTCCCTCCAAGTGAGAGGAGACCTTAAGAATCTTTTGGTGTACCGGGCTGTTGTAAAAAAATAAATAAATAAATAAATAATCTTTGGACTCAATCTATAATGAAGGTTCCCAAGGATGCCCAAAATATCATCAAGTCAATCATTTGCTTAGTTAAATGGTAAATAGATTTTTTCTGGGTTGCAACAATTTAGGAGAGCTATGAAATTCTCATTCTTTCGGCCATTGTGGATCAATACCCTGACACCGATTGTAAAGAGCCTTGTTTAAGGTTTGGATTAAGATTTGGATAATCTTAATGTTCAAGTGGGTTCTTGATTATTTGAATAATAGGATTAGGTGTTTAAGGCCTTTAGGGTCTTGGGTATTTGGATTTTTAAGTGATTTCTTGAAGTTATATGAGAATTAGGATTTTGTGTTTAAGAATTCTAGGGTCGATTATAATAGGGTTTGCATGAAAGTGTTTGATGGTTTGCATGAAATATGACTTCAAGGGAGCCACAACCTCCAAGAGTAATAGAGATGGAAAAACAATTAGACTACATCAAAGGAGTCGCCACCTCCATGAAAAAGGAGAAAGACTAAAGAGAATTAAAGAGAACACAAGAAACAACACAACAATTGGAATATTCTTCATTATGACTTGGGAGGATTATATTGCTCTAAACATACACTCCGTGTCTTATTCTCATTAGCTTCACATGCCCCATTCCTACTGGATCACTAATTAGGCAGGCATGTGCATAAAAGAATATCTACATGCGCTTGTTACATATGAATTTGCCTCACTCACTTTAACAAATTGTGACCAAGGGTCCGTTTGTTTTTGGTGAAAATAGTTTCAGGAAATGGTTTTTCACATTTTCGGGTGTTTGGTTGCGCATGGAAAATAAATTTTCTGGAAATGCATTTCTGTTGACCGTGTGACCGGGTGTAAATTGATTTCCGTTTTTATTTTACCTTCAAATCCCATTTTCTGGAAAACAGAGAGACAGAGAGAGTAAGAGAGGAAGAAGAGAGCCAGCGACCCACGAATCCAGAGCCCAGAGCCGGCGACCCACCGCTATGAGCCGTCAACCCACGAACCGAGAGCCCAGAGCCGTCGACCCATGACCCACCGATCTTCGAACCAAAGCCGGCGACCCACGAACCCAGAGCCCAGAGCCTTCGACCCAGACCTTCGACCCAGATCTCGTCGTCAACCCAGACCCAGACCCAAACCCATCACTCTCTCTTCCTCGATCTCTCAGTTTTGTTTTTTTTAAGTTTGATTGTTGTCGTTGTTGTGGTGGTGTGGTGGTGATGTGTTGGTGATTGTGGATTTTGATTGCCAGAATTTGCTGCCTGAATTTGTTGTTGAATTGGCTGTGATGTTGAAATTTTTTGTAATAAAATTTGTTTGGATGCTAAGAAAATGTGAAAAAATTGTAGGAAAATAGCATTTTCAGAATAGAACCAAACATATGAAAATATTTTCTACAACAATTTTTATAATACAACCAAACACCTGAAAATATTTTCCTTTCTCGAAAATAGCATTTCCGGAAAATAGCCTATTTTCCGGAAATTATTTTACGCGAACCAAACGGACCCCAAGTCTTGAACTATCTAATTAAAGACTTGTTTTAAGTTTTATGTTACAACTTACAATTATGATTAAGCTCATAGTAAAGACTTTTGCATACACTTGACAGTAGTACCTCCACAAAATTTGGGAGTCAAGCCATTGCCGATTACACTTCATGGACAGCTAGAATGCCGATTGGAGCAATTTGTATCCCAATTGGCAATCCCTCAATGCTAAGGTTTCTCGATATGTTTCAGTTTCCTTTGGTCTCCTAACAAGGTTGTGAGTCTTGCTTATGTGGAAACAAACTACAATAGTAACAAATCTCATAGGGTTTTTGAAGATGGAGAAGCTACTACTTCGAAGATTTACTATAGTGTTTGTATCATAATTGTTTCAATATTCATTAGAAATCTTTGGACTAGAACAGACCTTCTACGTACCCTCCATTTTATGGAACCATAATTGTATGGCACAAATGTGTGCTTCTATGAGCCTTGTGTGTTATATTCCTTCAATTTTAAATTTGTATATCTTTTCTCAAAAAGAGGGAAGAAAAAAAATACTCAGAATCCATATTTTTCATATTTGTAACGGATCAAACTTTATGAACCCTTGTACCGTAAATTTCAAAGATTGTAACAAAAACTTATGAATTCCAAAATCAACAACAGTACGAGATTTCACTAGTATAAATTCCAAAATCTTAGTTCGTTATATATTTTAACCAATGAGCTTTACACTTATAAGAATGTTCTATTCTTCCATCAACTCTTAATATGATATTACAGGCTTACAGCGAATTCCAACAACCTCTTAATATAGAAATCAAAACAAAGAAATAAGGGATGAAAAATAGCAGATACTGAAAGGCCGCCTAACTAACATGATACATGGACTAAGGTAGAAGTGAAGTTACAATGAATTGCAATTAGCAATCAAAATAAAAAGAATATTTAATCTCACCGCCTCAAGAATGGAAGGGCAATGACTGGAGATCATCGTTAAGCAATTGCATACGTGATTGTCTCAGATTCTTGAGGCCGCCACTGGGTCTTCTGAACACACAGCAATCCCTCGTTGTCCTTAGAGTAGGTCAAGCGGACCTCCCAATGCATAGACTTCAGCATTTTCTCCAGCTCAATAATGGTCTCAACATCGTCGCGAACAATGAGTTTTCCTTCTGGCCTGAGGATCCGATCAACCTCAACAACTACTCCAACTAAATTGCACCTGTGAGACCCACAAACCATTGTGAAATAAGAATGCAGATTATCATATGAATAGTGTTTCAGTGATGAGGAATGAGAAATAGAATATTTCTGCACACCTCTTTTTAACCTTGGAGAACAGATGGTCTGCATGGAGAAGATCATAGGACCTAGGATACGTGCTAAATGATTCACACCAATCATGATACATGCCAAATAGACCTCGTTCATAAATAATGGGTAGCGTATCTGGGGAGTCTATGGTGACCACATTCATGACCCAAATGCTCAAATCTTTCAGAGCTGCAGCAAATCTGCAAGCACAACCAAAATCAGGACCTAGGGAGAAAAACAAAGAGAATAACATACTTCGGTTACCAATCAAAAGAACTACATGCTACAACCATTTCGCTTACCCTCCATAGACCGCTCTCATGTCCATGACATTCCTCACATGTGACCAGTCTATACCCATCCCACTAAGATATGACTTGGTCACCACACGTTTCCAGTGCTCATGGTCTGCAGTGAAATCTTCAGGAGCAGCTTTTCCATAAACTCCAACCTGGGAACTCAACAACCAGTAAGGTGGTTTTTCCAACCTAGCTGGCCACTGTTCCGGCCATTGAGATCCACGTTCTGATGCATCTACAGGTACTTTGTGCATGCATGCTTGCAATGGCACGTTCCTATGGCCAACAAGCAGACAAAATGGTGGATTAGTTAGCCACAGATCTAGATTATGGGAATATTTGGGTTTGCTTCAGACAAAATTCCTTTGGCAAATGTAACACCACTTTCCTTATGTGGGACAGTTATACGTTTCTTCCAAATGCATTAAAGTTTTGGGGTCATTTTTGCAGATATTAAGAAACACTGCAAAAATGTCCATTACATGCACGGTTATAAACACATCACTGGGCTCATTTAGTGATAAACAAATCAATATATTGCTTATCTAGTTTACCCCTGACATTTTTTGTCTTTTGAAAAATAGAAGTCCTAGGAATTAGAATCGTAAGAGTTTTCCTTCGCTTTTTTTCATTTTGATGATTGCAATCGACACAAAATAAAGCCAGATTTTATTAACACGATGATAACAAGCCTGTTTGATAAGTAAATCAATAAATAGCCTTGGTCCTATTGAAAAAAAGGAGTCAGTGAAAACTGAAGACCCAATTAGAAATGATATAGATTAAAACACTCTAAGTGGGAGAGGAGCAGTATTCTTCATTCAGAAAGTATAACATAATTTTCATGTCTCAGCTAATGAGAGATTACCAGGCTGCATTGGGATCATCAGACTCTGGGCAAATAGGAGGCTCACTTTGTGATCTTTTCTCATAGCACTCATTAGAAGTAGGCTTCTTATATATAGCTGCACCTACTTTATTTACTGTATCCTTGCTAATTGAAACTGTTTCCCAGCACATTGCTTTTGTTAGTTCCTTCATGGCTGCAAATATTACCCACAAAATGCACAAGTGGTTAGATTCAATCAACCAACTCAATCTTTGTCAAGGCTTTAAGACATTAGATTTATGTGTAACCTACCACTCCATATTCCAGCGTCCTCAGCGTTCTTCTGATAAACTGGAGTAGCAGACCACACAAAGAAACCGCCAGGTCGCAACACACGATTTAGTTCCAAAAGAAGTTTACCACCTGCATATGGCAATTAGAAGTTTAATTTCCAAAACAAGAGAAATTGCGAAATGGACCCCAGTGGATCAACCGCAATCTATCAATGCCGAGTTCAAGACCCAAAACATCAAAATATTCGTTTTCAACAAGATTACAAATTTAGTAAGGGAGAAACACCATTAAGATAAATCTCAAGCTTAATTCAATCACCACTCTCAAACTTAAGCCACTGGAATACCTTCTATGTGCCACGGAACTCTACAACGGGCACAGTGAACAATATCAAAAACCCTGCTGGGGTAGGGAAGTCTCTTTGTGCCCATTACAGCAGATATTGCAGGAATTCCCCTTTCAAGTGCGAATTGCACTTGGGCTTCATGCTCATCCTTTGGAGCAAATGACATAGTAAGCACATCTTTATCAAAGAGAAAGCCTCCAAAGCTAGCAACCCCACATCCCACATCCAATATTACACGAGAGCGCTTTCCCCAGGCAATATCAGGCATAGCCTGCGTAAATCAAGATATTGAGATTAAAAAGGATGAGCATTTTTCTTCTTCACCTAATAAAATTTACTAGTCATTTTTCTTCTTCACCTAATAAAATTTACTCAAAGCTTAACTGTCATCCTCATTAAGAATTTGAGATTAAAAAATGCATTGTGCAGATCATATGATGAATATCAACAACGGGTCAACAACACCCCCCCCCCCCCCCCAAAGGAAACAAAAACAATCAATATTACACTAGAGTGTTTCACCCAGGGAATATCAGGCACAAGAACAACCTGTATCATGCTATTGATGTTGATATTGTGTTTATCAAACAGATGGATATCTTCATAACAATAAAAATTTAAGAGGTAGGTAGTAGAAAGATCATGTCTAGTTAAGCAATTATCAAATAATCAATTATAATGCCAGCTATATTGAATTATATATATATATATATATGATCCAGAACCAGTTGCATCTAGATGATAATCAGAGTCGCAAATATAATTAGGAATCATTGTAAAGCATTATGTGTTTAGTCTATTTTAGGTATTCTTAAGGGAGTGCAGAATCCACCTTTTACATCTTTTAGTGAGTGATGCCTGCTATAAAGTTTCTAGCTACAAGAATCTCCTAATTAATAGATGGAACTAGTAATGGGAAGGAGTTGTATGAGACTTAAGTTGAATTTCAGACATGATTTTACCTACTAAGTTGTCCCAATACTTAATAATTTTTTATCCCTCACAAGTTTGAGCATATCACTTCCTAGATGTAAGGTTGCTTAAATATATTTGAAAGGGAATTTTCCAGCCTGAGATTTCAGAACCAAGCTTAGAAAACCATGATAATATTTCTGAAAGAAGCAACATGTGCCCATCAACTGCCAAAGAACATTAACAATTTTTATAAAATCATAACCAAAAATGTCCACACATACACACCATTTTCATTGTTGTCCAGAGTTCCAAATGATCCATTAAAAGATGAATGAAACAAAAGTTTTACCTAAATGGAAAAGCTTCATCTGCAGGTGTCTAAGGACTAGGTTCAAGCTTTACCCCCTTACAACTTGTTTACCCCCTTACAGCTTGTTTGGGAGGAATTAAATGAGTGAAATGGATTTTTAAGGAACGGTTCATTTATTCTCCCATGTGGGAGTTTTGTAGGAAGGAATGGAATAGCTAGGCGGAAAATGCTATTTACTTTCCATTCCCTCCTAAGCATTCCTCATAAAATTGGAAGGAACGCTCATAATTTTAATGAAATGAAAGTGGAAGGAACACTCATTCCTTAATGAAATGGATGTGAAATATTGATTTTGTCCCTTTCTAAGAAAAGACAAATAAGAGGTGAAGGGTAAAATACTAAAATTACATATTTCTTTTCTTTCCGTTTCTCTCTTTTATTAACTCCCCAACACACTAGAGAAAATACACCATATCCCAATCCATTCTTTTACGATCTACCCATTCCATTCTATATAAACTCCCAAACATAGTTTTATACTAACATCTACCATTACATGAATTAAAATTTTAAAAAATTAAATAAATAAATTTTTTTTTAAAGGAAGAAGATTACAATAACAAAGTCATATTTTAATCTTCTGTAGTATGTATCGAATGATATTCCAGTAACACACGGACAGCCACTTCCACCTCTCTCCGACAAAGAGGGGATTAAGAAGAGAGACAATAAAATGAAACCAGCTGTTGAATCCAAATCAATAGTATAAGAAATAATGCAATTAATTAATGTACAAAGTTAAGGAAGCAAGAATGGGCAGAATGAGTTTATGAGGATCAAATCACTTACACCCTCTATGAATTCAATGTAATGAAGAGCACCATGCTTAAATTGGGTCCCGCCACCAGGGAAAGTAAGATATTCACCACTCACTTTCACCCAATTCTGATGGCCCTTAATTTCCGCAAGCTTAGTGTGGGGAACATTATAGTACCAGATCTGCAGGAATGCACTTTATTAGTTCATCCTAGAAATAGAAAGCAAAAAGTACAAATGCACTTGCATATCAATTTATTGAATACCTTTTCCCTGCTTTTAGGCCACTCAATTGAACGTTTATATCCTTCGGGAAGAGAAACAAGGCAGGTGGGGGCTTGTTCAGGACAGTGCCTCTCTCTATGTTCATAATGCTTAGTACTTCTAAGACTCCTTATTGCTTGCAAATTGTCAAGGCAGGGGATGTAATCAGACCCAGCAGTGACATTGCAGACTTTCCAACTATAACCAGTTTGTTCTGTAGGAGCTTGAGCCTCCTTTTCATTCTTTGACTCCGTTGCTTGAGTTGACCAAGCCCCATTTTGAGTGGTAGTTTCATTCAAAAGCTCTGTCTGAGCCCCAGAAGGAAATACCTCATTTGGACTCTGGTTTTTGGGCTGTTCATTTTCCTTTTTCTCACCTGAGTTCTCATTTGACTCCTTGTTATCATTTTGCTCCACCTTCTCCTCTATCTGACCATTCACCTTCTCTCCATCCTTTGCTTCGCCCGAATTCTCTGATTTCTTCTCACTCTCATTTGAATCAGATTTCAGCTCGCCATTTTTGGACTCAGATTTTTTCTCACCAGAACCCTCTTCAGAATCACCTTGTCCATCAGAACCATTCTCACCACCATCTTTTTTGGTTTCGCCCCCATCTGAATTCTTCTCTTCATTATCCTTCTTAGACTCTCCATCTTCTGTTTTATTTTCTCCATTTCCTGTTTCAGTATTTGAAACATCGTCTGGCTTGTTATCTTCATTTGTTTCAGGCTTTTCCTCTGGCTTCTCTTCAGACCTTTCCTCAGGTTTCTCCTCAGTGTTTTCCTCAGACTTCTCTTCTATCTTCTCTTCAATCTTTTCCTCGGGCTTATCTTCTATCTTCTCTTCAATCTTTTCCTCAGGCTTCCCTTCTTGGGTTTCTTGTGAATTAGAGCTATTCTCAGAATTCACATTACTGTCCCCTTTCGTCGCATCTTCAGGCAAATCACCAGGATTATCCTCAAATTGCTTAGTATTACCCTCATTGCTCTTGTTCACTGGTTCACTCACCTCATTCTTATTCTCCTGGGGCACATCCACATTTTGAACAGGAACCACTGACGAGGATGTCATCATCCAAACCCCAACCAAGCAAAGCCCCACAAAAATGACAATCGTCACCGTCGAGCAGTAACTCGACGACGAGGATCTCCTATTGTCTACTCTACTATACTTCCCTAAAGCCATTTTCTCTCACCACAACTACTTCTGCAAAAAATTTAACACCTGTAAATGGGAAACAAAATCAAACCCATCTCACATAAACCAAAGAGAAAACAGAACACCACAGATCCAACAGAATTGCCTTGCTATAGATCTAATTAGTTCACAACATTAATAGCAAAATCAATACAGACAGGTCCAAAGTTTGTAATAACAAAACCCCATTTAAATGCATTACCAAATTCAAACATTTAATGAAGACATATCAACAGAAAAAGACCAAGACACACGCCAATACCAATTACACAATCAAAATGGTAACTGTTAATCAATAAGATTCACAAAACTCGAAGCTCAATACATACAGCTTATTCAGAATCATATAAAAATAATAATATACCAAGAGATGGCACCTAAATAGATCTACAACGATCTTAGCAAAATTCGCATAAGCAAGACACTGAAACATTCTCTACCACCCAAAAATTAATCAAAAAAATTGAAATTTTGGAATGAGAAACAGACAAAAGCAACGAGATTGCATTAGATCTGGGTGAGAATTGTGGAAATGAACAAGATTAAAGAATGAAAATGAGAAAATCTGGCAATGATCTAGCTGAGAAATGTGAGCATGCAAACAAAGGAAATGCAAAAAAAAAAAAAAAAAAAAAAAAAAAGCTGAATCTGATGAGAGACGTAATTATGTAAAGATTAATGTGGATTTTAGAGTTATACCTTATGGGACCAAAAAAAAAAAAATCAAAAATTGAAGCAGATCTGAGTGGAAGTAGATAAGCTTGAAGCTAGTCCTCCATTTCCATTATTCTTAGATAGAGAGAGGAATAATGGTTGCTTGTAAGATATGAAAGAGAAAAGGAAAAAAAAAAGAGAGAGAATTTATAGACAGAGACAGAGACAGAGAGAGAATGGCTTGGTATTGAATTAAATATTTTATTCAGCTTTATTTTTTATTATTATTGTGATTGTTGAATTTGAGAGAGAGAGAGAGAGAGAGAGAGAGCCACAAGAGAAGCGTGAAATCAGTGGGAAATTGGAAAGAGAAGAAATAACTTAGATTGAAAGGAAAAAAAACAAGTCAAAAGGATTTATTAAAGACAAGAAGAGGGATCATAGGATAGCCTAATCGACTGCCTTAAATTCGTAGTGAATTCGCGGACTAGCCGCTACTTATGTTTTTCTCTGTTCCTTGTCGGATTCTAACAATATGACTTCCAAACATATTTTTAGGATCCTTTTGTTTCTTTTACAAGTATTTCTAATTTCTTTGTAAGAATATATTTTGTATTGATTTATTGGATTTGAAAAAATATATCTAAATCAGTACAAATATGGTTATTTTTATAAAATTGTAAATAAGTTAATTTTTAGATGTATAAATTGAAAAATTAGGTCTCTTTTCAATTAAGATAACTAGAAGTTGGTCATGTTTCGTTAATATTTTAATCTAGTTCATTTATATTGATAAAAATGGATGAGAGTTTTTAGTTTTCTTAGTAAAAACTAAAAATATAGTTCTTTCTTAAAAAAAATTATAAAACCTTTTTTTATTGGTTATTGGAGTTAAAAATACATTCATTTGAAATACGGTTATTCTTATTCTTAAATAGGTTTTTCTTTTTGGTGGTGAAAATAATTTTAGTGCTAACACCTCAAGTCACACAAACAATAACTCCAGGGTTGTTCAGCAAACCCAAACCACTTGTACAAATCGATTAGACCTGAGCTGACCGTCACCCAATCCGACCACTCTAACGGTCAACGCTGGGTGTCTTCCTCCAAAAACCAACACCAGCAAGTTGAATGGCAAGTCTCTTCCTCCAAATCTCAAATCACTTGAACCAATCGACAAACCAAGCATTTTCCGACAAGATTTGCCAATTTCAACAAAATCTCTGCCATGTTTGGCAAGATCTCAGCTAGATCCAGCAAGATTTTCAACCAAATTTGGCGAGATCTCACTAGATTTGGTGAGATTTTTTCTGGATCTAGAATCTCACCAAATTTTCACCATTTTTCACTATTATATCGCTTAATCTTTGCCGTTTTCCAGATCTCCGATGTTGAACAACCCGACTGCCAGCCATTGAAAACCTAATCTACCTAATCTGATCATCCTCTTTGGTCGACAATAGGTTGAGATTTGCTTTACCCAATTAGGTCGAGTCGGGTGTGGGTTGAGCCCAAACCCAATCAACTCAACCCTTGGACATCCCTAAATAACTCAATATCATTTATTATTTACATCAAATCCAATGGTAATTTTTGCCACATTTCATTGTAACCCAAGGTTTTTTTTTTTTTTTTCCTCTTTTCAAAATTTTTTATTTTTTGTCATAAATTTTCTCACATGCACAATTAACTCATGTCTGTTTGTGTAATTATAAAAAAAAAAAAACTTATATCGTACTCTCAAAAAATACAGAAGATGTTATAAAAGAGTACTATGGATAAAATAACTCAAACTCAGTACAAAAAGGTAGCCATAAAGTAATTGCTTAACCACATTGTAAGACTTTTAATGGATGCTTTTAAAAACACAAATTTGTGGATCTTATCGATTTTGTACGATACATCCGTATATGCATGTAATGAATTTCGAGTGTAATGGTAAATCATCACCTTTAAATAGTAGCACTCAAACACCAGTGAACAAGCGAGTGAAGCGACCCTACCAAATTTGTATGAAAACAGTAGGAAAATTTAAAATGTTGTAGTTCATATATACTTTAAGCCCCATATATGTAAATTAATCTTTTTGTTAAGAAATTAACGTTATACATACATGATACTAAATCTATTGTCTAGGGTTAGACAATGATCGATGTTGACATAATTTCGTGAAGATTATAGATGTGTTACCATGTAATTAATTATGTTATACAGTGTAGGCAGTTCATAATGATGTGCAAGGGATAATGATAGCAATGGTATAACAGCTACTATGAGAGAAGCATGTAACATAGAAGTTCACCTACCATTGAAAACAAGAAACTCACGCAAACCCACTCTGTGGTCAATTTTACTAAAGAAGAAAGAAATCAACACTGATATCTAGCTAGCTTTGAAAACGGCATGGCAGCGACTCTAACAACACTTGAAGGGATATTTATGTTGTTTTTGGTCCAAGTTATAGTATCGATTTCACTAATTCTTACCCTCCAAGGAGTACAATATATGTTATTACATTAGCCTAATCATTAGAATTGACTGTTCGTCTATCACTAAAAGGTGACAAATATTTTAGGGAATTGTTAAAAATGTCTTTTGGCCTTATGGAATCTGCAGTCTCGCAGAGGAGTGAACTCTAGTTATTGGGGGGGGGGGGGGGGGGGGGGGGGGGTGGGGGGGTTGTTAGGGCTGTTTGGTACATGTGTTTAAACATATGCTTTTAGTTTGGGGGGTGTGTTAGGGTTGTTTGGTACATGTGTTTAAACATATGTTTTTAGTTTTTAAACAATATTATACATATTTGATATTTTCACACATTTTTTTACCTACACTTATTTTTAAAAAATACAAACAACGTTATTAGAACAACGTTACCAAACGGGCTCTCAAAATCATTGTAGTTCAAACTTCAAACTGACATTTTACTGTGTTTTTAATGGCTACATCTACAGTTCAATTAATTCTTTCTATTATAATCATCAATTTTTTTATTAAAAAAATTTATAGAGGGAGCTTGATTTCCTTGGTTTTAAACAATAATATTCATTTGGAATTTTTTTTTTTAAGATTTTCTATCTTATCGTGGTGTATAATTGTATATATTATACCTTGATAATTGGGGTGAGAGATTGGGAGAATTCAAATTTTGAATATCTTTGTTGAAAACACAAGAAAGTACCAACGAATTGAGCTACAAGGTTTTTTTTAACTTATCATATTATTTGTTATAACATAACTTTTAAAGAAATGTTATGTTCATAATATTTTCACAATATTTTCACAATAAATCTTAAGTGGTAAGTTGTTATGGGTTGTTATTGGTGGGATAAAAGAGTAATTTTAGTAGTAAGTTTAAATTTGAACTAATAACAACTAACTACTTATAATGTGCTGTAAAAATATTGTGAAAATATTGTAAACGTAGCACTTCTCTAACTTTTAACCTTATAATGTATTTTCATACTCCACATAAGCATGCGTAACAAGTGGCTTGATATATACTCTAATGTGATTTTACATATTTTAGGTGAAAAATTTGTAAAACTCTTTTTGATATACCTTCGATTAACAAATAAAGAAAAATACCAATGTTTGTGATCTAATAATATATTGCCTTTTTTTAAGACCTATTCAAACACCATGAGTAGTTAAGCATCATCATGATTTATCCAATAAATAAAAAAAGCATCATGATTCATGAAAATATATACGCGGTTAATCAAAGGAAAACAAAAAAGGGTTCTCAAAATCAGTCAATTTGTTTTTGTTTTTGTTTTATGCTAACTTTTTTTTTTTTTCCTTAAAATATAAAATTTTAGACTTTTAATTAGCGCCTTTGGCCATGGTAGTGAATGTCGGTGCAAGGACAGAGAATTTGCCGCGTGAAAAAAAAAAAAAAAAAAAAAAAATGCCATGTGCCCCCTAATCAAACAAACACCGACTAATTAATTCATGGCCCTTTTTCTAGAAAAATCAATTGAAAATAAAATCACCATCTTGGACTTTTATT
Source organism: Quercus ilex subsp. ballota (assembly GCA_032727855.1). Classification (NCBI taxonomy): domain Eukaryota; kingdom Viridiplantae; phylum Streptophyta; class Magnoliopsida; order Fagales; family Fagaceae; genus Quercus; species Quercus ilex. Next base: position 42,025,161 of record CM064917.1, read on the forward strand.
AAGAGTGGATGTAATGGGCGACAGCAGAACTGGTGGGTTCCATGATTCAAAAAAAATTTCTAAACTGGGTCCCACATATCTTGTACATTCCATTATGATCTCACGGCGGTTATAGGTCAGCTCTGCTGTATACAATCAAAACTCAAACGTGCCGGCCACTGCCTGCTACTACTTAAATAAATGCGGGATCCAGATCCAACATTGCATGAATATTTTCCTCTTTCTAATTAAGTGTCATTTTAAAAATAGTTTATTTTGCTGAAATTAAAAACTTGTTACTAAAAGTATTGTAAATAAAGATAAAAATTAGCTAAAATAGTAAAATAAATAGTAAAATAGTACAATGAATAGTAGTAAAAATAAGCTGAATAGTGAAATAATTTTCATTTTTCATTGGTATCCAAACAGAAGCTAAGTCCAGATCCAGAGATGTCGAGAATAACAACAGGGGTAACAAAATATGAGAAATGCTAGCTGTGGGAGTAAGAGCCCAAATTTGTATATTGGGTCTTGAGCCTTATTTGAGGACATGGACATGTCCGAGGAGGAGTAGATGATTGGAAGAGACCCCAAAATTGAGAATCACATAAGAAAAGAATGGAGGAATATATTCTGAGGAGGAGCTCCTTCTCGGACACGATGAATTTTGATTAAATCTATATTTGGGCAATTTAAGTGACCTTCTAGGAAGTTTCAACGATAAAGATGAGTCTCAGGTATGTACAAAGGCGATAGGAACTCAGAAATATCTAAAGGAAAAACTGCTGCTACCGCATTAAATGCACCGCAGCAACTTTTTTTACTGCATTTATGGAGAGAAGACCCCTGAATAGTGCAGTCTCAGCTACCACAATTCATAGAGAGCCAAAAAAGATGTCTGATGGAACATGCATTCAAGTGAAGGCTTAGATGATTAACAAATGTAGGATCAAGATGGTCTGAAGGAAACTATATAATGTGAAAGATCTCCCATGAGAAGGGGATCGAAGGAAAAGGAAAAAGAAACACTGTAGTAATCAAAGTTATACTTATAAGCTGTTATATTGATTTATACTCAAAATGATCTCATCGAGCAGTGAATTTATTTAATCTATTGAGTCTTGTTCTTGTTTAATCATTTTCTAAATCCATAGTAGCCGTTATTAACTTCATTAAAACCTAATTCTTTAACTCAGCATCTACAAATTTATTGTATTGAGCTCATTGGACCGTCACCCAATTCTTCTTTGGGCTTGGGCCGCTAATTGTGTCCCTACAATTGGCGCCGTTTGTGGGAAAGAGATTGTGTAATAGTGATGACCCTTTTCTTAACCTTGAGCAGAAAGGTGATCGTGAAGGAAGTGTCCACCCCACATACATGGACAAGAGTCAACCTCGAGGGGAAAGCCATGTCTCCCATGCAAATAACAACAAGAATATGCAACTGGAGATCAACCAGTTAAAAAGAAAGTTACACCATGCAAAGAGGAAACGAGCTTCTCCGAACTTTGATGTATCTTCTGATGACGAAAGGGACGTTAGTTACAAGCAGAGGTCTCGAACTCCACCCAATGAATCCTTCTCCTATGAAAAAGAGCATGATCATGAGCGGCGGTTTCGAAGCTGGTCGCATAAAGGTGTGGGAAATGACGCTACGAGCAAAGCCTTAAACCAAATCTCAAGGTCGCCTTTCACGTGTAAGATTGAAGAGGCAAGACTTCCTCAGCGCTTTCATCAGCCAACTTTCACCATCTACAATGGTTGAACAGACCCTGTGGAGCACGTAAGTCATTTCAACCAGAAGATGGCTGTCAATTCCAAAGACGAAGCCTTGATGTGCAAGTCCAAAGACGAAACCTTGATGTGCAAGGTTTTTCCACCCAGTCTTGGACCAGTCGCAATGAGGTGGTTCGATAGCCTAAAAGTAGATTCTATAAGTTCCTTCAGAGAACTCACTCAAGCATTTGGTTCCCGTTTTGTCACATGTCGCAAGGTTCCTCGGCCTTTGACTTCCCTACTATCCTCAAATATGCGAAAGAGCGAGACCCTGAAAATGTATTCGGATAGGTATTGGGAGATGTTCAACGAGATGGATGGTGACTTCGATGAAGTGGCCATCAGTACTTTTAAGCTCGACCTCCCAACCGAGCACGGTTTGAGGAAATCTCTAACTGGTAAACCTGTCACCAGTGTGTGCCAACTGATGGACAGGATTGATAAGTATAAAAGAGTTGAGGAAGATCAGCAGTAGGAGAAAGGAAATGACAAGGTTATCCCTCAGGAAATGAGAGATTTTAGGTTGGATCAATATAGTAGCAACAAACCACGTAGAGACTTGGTGGACAATCAAGATCAGCAAATCTTCAAGCAGTCAACGCCATGTTCCGAGAGCCGGTGCATCAGGTTCTAGAGAATGTCCAGAATGTGCCATTCTTTAAATGGCCAAATAAAATGGCGGGAAACCTCGAAAGGAGCAACCACAATCTCTATTGCCAATACCATCAAGATCATGGAAACACCACAGAGGATTGTAGAAGTCTATGGGACCACCTGAATCAGCTTATTCGTGAAGGTAAATTAAAACAATTTTTACACTACTTTAATGGTCGGGGGGGCCAGGCAAACTCAGAATCTCGTAGAGATGATTCTTCCAGACCACCCCTAGGAACGATAAATGTCATCTTCGCTGCACCAGGGAAAACTGGATCCTGTCCGTCCAGAGTAATGTCCGTGGCTCGGCTATTTGCCGAGGATACTAATCAAGATCCGAAGAGGACAAGAATGGAAATTCAACCAATTTTGGGCTTCTCGGATGATGATAAAATCAGAACCATCCAACCCAACGATGATGCTTTGGTAATCACCCTCAGGATTGAAGGATATGATGTGAAGAGGGTGATGGTGGACCAAGGCAATGGTGCCGAGATAATGTACCCCGACCTATATAAGGGGCTGAACTTAAAACTTGAGGACTTAACGCCCTATAACTCTCCCCTGGTGAGTTTCGATAGGAAGGTCGTCATCCTAAAGGGCTAAATCCGACTACCTATGCAAATTGGTCCGGAAATGGTAGAGGTAGATTTCATCGTTATAATAGCATATTCACTCTATACGGCAATTGTAGCTAGACCTTGGCTTCATACATTAGGAGCTGTTTCTTCTACTCTGCACCAAAAGGTGAAGTATCCGTTCGAAGGCCAAGTCAAAGAGATCTTGGGAGATCAATCTATGGCCAGACAATGCTTGGTGGCCGCCATCTGGCATAAGTCCGAGGTTGAGTCCTCGGCCTATATTGAGAAGGATTTATAGCAGTTAAAGCCTGCGGCATTGCCAATCAACGATTTAGCCAAGGAAGCGAAATGTGAAGACTTGGTAAAGGTTGTTATTGGCGATGATCCTGAAAAGTTCTTTCAGGTTGGGTCTCAATTGCCCATTTAAGAGAGAGAGGAGTTATTAGAATTTCTTAAAAAAATGTGGATGTGTTCACTTGGAATGCTTATGAAACCCTAAGGGTGGATCCAGAATTCATCTGTCACCATCTGAATGTTAACCCATTGGTCACTCCCAAGAAACAACCTCCTTGGCACCCATCCAAGGAGCATGCTGAGGCAGTACGAAAGGAGGTAACGAAACTTAAGTAAGCTGGAGCTATTAAGAAAGTTTTTTTATCCTAAATGGTTAGCTAATACTGTGGTAGTGAAAAAGAAGAGTGGGAAATGGCGAGTATGTGTAGACTTCACAGATTTGAATAAGGGTTGTCCAAAAGATCCATTCAATATGCCTAAAATAGACCAGCTAGTGGATGCAACTGTTGGCCATCCTTGGATGAGCTTTCTGGATTCCTTTCAAGGGTACCATTAAATATCGCTAGCCCTGGATGACTAAGAGAGGACCGCTTTTGTCACCCCCGCTGGGAACTACCACTATAAAGTGATGCCATTCGGTTTGACAAATGCAGGTTCTATGTATCAAAGGATGATGACGAGGATGTTTGAGCCACAGTTAGGTAAAAGTATTGAAGTTTACATAGATGACATGGTGATGAAGAGCAAGATGGTTTCTGAACATGTGGGAGACCTTGGAAACATTTTTGATGTTCTTAGAAAATACAAGTTGCAACTGAACGCTTCCAAGTACTCATTCGGCGTAGGATCAGGCAAATTCTTAGGCTATATGGTAACCCACAAGGGAATTGAGGTCAATCCCGACCAAATAAAGGCTATTAGCAGTTTGCAACCACCTCGGAATCCCAAAGAAGTCCAGAAACTGACCGGAATAGCCGCTGCCTTGAACCGGTTTATCTCTTGATCAGCTGATAGATGCAGACCTTTCTTCTTGCTGATTAACAAGTGGAAAGGGTTTGAGTGGACTAAAGGATGTGCCTTAGCTTTCCAGCAACTTAAAGAATATCTAACTCGGCCACCTATCATGTCCAGTCCTGAATTGGATAAGGTCCTATTTGCCTACATCGTTGTGGCTCTTTATGCTGTAAGTTTGGTATTGATACGAGTTGATCATGATGTACAATGGCTAGTTTATTATGTGAGTAAGTCACTACATGAGGCCGAGGTTCGTTATCTACCATTGGAGAAAGCCATCTTGGCAATAGTACATGGTATACGAAAGTTGCCCCATTATTTCCAAGCACATACAGTCGTCATCCTCACCCAGCTTCCACCTAAAGCCATATTACGAAATGCTAATTACACAGGAAGGATCGCTAAATGGGGCTCGGTTTTAGGGGCTTTTGACATCAAATACATGTCTCGTACCTCAATCAAGTGCCAAGTCCTCGCGGATCTGGTGGCCGAGTTTGCTGAACCCCCATTAGAGGAAGTAGCGTTAACGCAGGACATGGATGAAAAATAAGTTGGCATGATCTCCCAATAAGGTCCTTCATCCTGGGAAGTGTACGTTGATGGTGCAACAAATCATAAGAGTTCCGAAGTGGGGCTAGTACCGGTATCCCCTAAGAAGATCACTATTGAAAAGTCATTAAGGCTGGACTTCTCGGCTACAAATAATGAGGCTGAATATGAAACTTTACTGATGGGAATAGTTATGGTTCAAAAGATGGGTGGAAAGGTAGTAAAGATGTTCTCGGACTCAAGGTTAGTCGTCGACCAAGTAAAAGGAGAATTCGAAGTGAAAGATGAAAGAATACAGAGGTACTTAAGTCAAGTTAGACACATGTAATCAAAGTTCGAATCTTTCAACTTGTTGCATATCCCTAGAAATGGAAACACACATGCTGATTCCCTAGCCACACTTACGACTTCCTCGGAACAGAACCTGCCTCGGGTAATTCTCGTAGAGGATTTGTACAAACCTACAGAGATAAAAAGAGAGACAGTCCGAGTTCACCAAGTTAAAGTAGGGCCTAGCTGGATGGACCCTGTGGTGCTATTCTTGAAGAGAGACACATTGCCTGAAGAAAAGTCAGAAGCTAACAAGGTACGGAGAAAGGCTGCTCGGTTCTAGCTATCCGAAAACCAGAAATTATATAAACGTTCATTCTCAGGACCATATTTGTTATGTGTACATCCTGAAGCAACTGAATTAATTCTTGAGGAGCTACATGAGGGGATTTGCAAAAACCATACTGGAGGTAGATCCTTAGCGCACAGAGCCATCACCCAAGGCTATTGGTGGCCGAATATGCAAAGGGAAGCCCAAGAATATGTGAAAAAATGTGATCAGTGTTAACAGTTTGCACCAAACATACACCAACCAGGAGGAGTCCTTAATCCATTTTCCAGCCCTTGGCCATTCGCTCAATAGGGCTTAGACATAGTGGGCATTTTCCCCAAGGCAGCAGGAAACAAGAGATACCTGTTCGTCAGCACAAATTATTTCACCAAGTGGGTCGAAACTGAACCCCTAGCAAACATTAGAGATGTAGATGTCAAGAAGTCTTTCTAGAAAAACATTGTTACTCGGTTTGAGGTCCCTAATACCCTCATCTCAGACAATGGCCTTCAGTTTGATAGCAAAGCGTTCAGAAGATATTACTGTGAGTTGGGAATTACGAATAGATATTCTACTCCTGCTAATCCCCAAGGGAATGGACAAACGGAGGCTGTTAACAAGGTCATAGTAAATGGATTAAAGAAGAGGCTAGATGATGCGAAGGGCAAATGGATGGAAGAACTGTCATATGTTCTCTGAACATATAGGACTACACCTCGTAGATCTACTGGGGAGACCCCCTTTTCAATGACTTATGGGGCTGAGGCTGTTATCCCTTTAGAGATTGGTTTCCCAACATTAAGAACCAGTTCATTCAGTCCTAGCAGTAACAATGAGTAGCTAAAGAAGAATTTGGACTTGATTGAAGAAATGAGGGAAAATGCAATGGTCCAATTAGCATATTACCAACACAAGCTCAAGCAAGGTTATGATGTCAACGTGAAGCCAAGACCATTAGCGCTTGGTGATTTAGTGTTAAGGAAAGTTTTGGGCATTACAAAGAACCCAGCATGGGGAAAATTAGGACCTAATTGGGAGGGGTCATATCGTATTACCTCAGGGGCTGGCATCGGGGCATATTTTCTAGAAGATTTAGATGATCATGTAGTACCACGTCTGTGGAATGTAAACAATCTGAAAATGTATTATTATTAGTGAGTTTTTCCTTGATCAATATGTTTATTTGTTATATAAAGGCTTTGTACTTTCTATTATGACAACTTTTATAAGTGTTTAAACTTAAACTCAGTTATGTCTGAAGTACTCGGACCAGATGATATGAGTAGGTTAACACTCAATGACAACTTTTATAAGTGTTTAAATTTAAACTCAGTCATGCCTGAAGTCCTCGGACCAGATGATATGAGTAGGTTAACACTCAATGATAACTTTTATAAGTGTTTAAACTTAAACTCAGTCATGCCTGAAGTCCTCGGATCAGATGATATGAGTAGGTTAACACTCAATGAAAACTTTTATAAGTGTTTAAACTTAAACTCAGTCATGCCTGAAGTCCTCGGACCAGATGATATGAGTAGGTTAACACTCAATGACAACTTTTATAAGTGTTTAAACTTAAACTTAGTCATGCCTGAAGTCCTCGGACCAGATGATATGAGTAGGTTAACAATTAATTACAATTTCCATAAATGTTAAATAACTCCTAAGTCATGTTAGGTTCCTCAGACCATATACTTGAGGGAAATTAACACTCGACGACATCCCTATAAAATTTTCAAGTCTAGGACTGAATCCTCAGTTCGTTAAATCTGAATAAGGTAAAATCCTTGATTATTTATTCAAGAATTGATAAATGTGAAATGTATTTTCCTTCTTTCAGTCTTTACCAGGTTCATTGTTTATTTTTATTAGAATTTTCCTTGATTGGCACTTAGCTAAATTACTTGTATTATCAACAGAATAATATTGTTGGTTGGTTTCTTATTGAAACTAAAGTGATAATAGTTCAAAATTATTTGCAACAACAGAAAGTCTAAAAGTATATGAAATAAAGATGCGAGAGATAGAAAGAAAAGTACATTCATTAATCAAAAAGAGAGAAAATACATTATACTCAAAAAAAAAAAAAAAAAAAAAGGCTATTACAAAAAGTATTAATAACTAAATCTTGGTCTTGGGGGCTAGAGGATCGACGGCTTGGCTCAGTTGAGAAGAAGCAACATCCTTGGCTTTGGGATCAACTTGTTTACCTTTAGCCTTGGCCTTGGAAGTAACTTCTTTCTCCTGAATTTTCTCCTTATCCTGAGCTCCCTCAGCTTCCTTGCCCTGGTTCTTTGCCTGGCTGGAGCCTTTTAAAGCCTCAATAGGAGTAAGAGCAGTTTGGCTTATAAGGGGCTCCTTTGATACCTTAGGAAGATGCTCAGGAGGAGAAGGATCAGAACTTGGGAGCTCGCGAATTTCTAGATGATAGTATATGCTCCCAGGTTGCCTCAAAACGAAATCTGCTGGGACTCCTGCAGCGTCAAGGGCCTTGCCCCATGATACATCACAGTATTCTCGACAAACCCCTAAAAGTTCCTCGGCCAGCCTTATTTGTGTTTCTTCCATACTGAGCAGATAAGACGCTGACTTCTCCGCCTCTGCCGCTTCCTTGGCTAACTGAGCTGCCTCCTTAGCCTTCTAAAGCTCAGCTCTAAGATCTTTTACCAATTGCCTCTTTGTAGCCAAGTCAATCTCAGTTATATGCAACTTCTAGAATTGATCCTCGGCCTGCTTCTCTGCAGTCTTAAGGCCTGCATCAGCACTGTCCCTAGCCTTAATTGCCTTCAATTTCTCGGATAGTCTAGCTTGATCTTGCCTAAGATTCCCCAACATTTTCTCAACCTTAGACCGAGATTGGGCCTCTGCCCTAGCCTCGTTGCGGGCCATCCTTGACCCATTCCTTGGCCACGAAAACCTGTTGGGTAATCTGCGTAACAAAAGCATAAGAATTCTATATAAGACAAAGAGAAAGAAGGAATAAAAGTAAATAAGTATTCAATTGGAAAGGTAGATTGAATCACTTACCATGGCAAGATCCCTCTTAAGGGATAAAAATAGTTCAGGCTGCTTGAAACGCCTGTAAGCATCCATATCTTTTGGCAGAAGAAGTGGCTGCTCCAAGGCCTCAGCAAGGTGACTAGAATGCCCTCCTTAGAAGCTTCGGACCGTGGCATCCCAAGGGATGGGAGCACCATCAACCTCCAGCCTAGGGGACCAAGTGTGCGGTGGTCGGCACACATCAACCCCAAGAGATTCATCCCGGCTCTCAATGGATGATGATCTCTTGCCACGGTTGTCCTTGGCCACTTTTTGTTGCTTTTTCCCCTTTTAGGGGCCCACTTCACCTTCCTCCAAAGCCTCATTGGGCCTTTTCTTTTTCATCTCGGGAAATGGCTTCAGTTCGAGATCTTTAGGAATTTGAGGAGGAGGAGGAGGAAGGTTAGCTGGGACTTGGGATTTATTGGCCTCTTTTGAAGTGGACACTTGATTTCTCACGGCTATAAGCTCCTTTAAAGTTTTGCTCCCTTTGTTTAGAGCCGTCTTGTCTTCTTCTTCCTTCGAGGTGTCGTCCGAAAGAGCAGTTATTAGTACTGGTGCGTGGACGCTTGATTGCCTGTCGGGTTCTTCCTTGGCATCCGATAGGGGAATCACTTGCACCTCCTGAGGCACCTCCTCTTCAAAACAAAACTTGTCAATTTGTTCCTCTAGTGAGGAATTAGATGAAGCAACCCCTTCTCCAGCTGCTGCTACTTTAAGGGGAACTTGTTGAATTGGTGAGAGGATCAGAGGACCACCTTGTGGAAAGGGGTGTGCTATTGGTGGAAGATCGTGCAGAGCTAAAAAATTGGGCCGAGACACGTCAATTCGGGCTATACGTTGGTCACCCGCTCTTATAGTGTTGCCGACCTCTTGGAATATCTCTGAAATGGGCTTGAAGTCCAAAATTGGGTGGACGGCCCGAAGCTGCTCGTCTTCACTTATGAAGATTTCAGATCTCAGCAAGTAGTTGAGAACTGCAACGTTAGTCAAGCTGAGTCGATGAGTTAAGTGCCTTCTATCTGTTAACACCAAAGAAGAACAAAGCACAGTAAAAAAGTTAAAATCCATTGTTTCGAAAAAACAAGACTAAAAGAAGCAAAACAAAGCCGAGGATAAAGAGCCTAAATCTATTGTTAGGAGACCTAAATCTAGGATGTCCCACTTGGCTCTCCCTCTTGGGTTGGGCAATGAAAACCATCATGCCATGCCCCCGAAGCAATCAGGTAGTCGTCTTCATGCCCTTATTAGATTTGGGGAGACACGAGATGAGCCTGACAATATCATATTGGGATTTAAGGTAAAATCCTGCTCCCTTTTGTTTGTGACACTCGTACATGTGGACCACGTCGTGCCAGGTGAGCCTCAAGCCTATATTCTCGTTTAGAGCATCAATACTCCCTAGGATCCTAAAAAGGTTAGGTGCACACTGGTGAGGGCATATCCTATAGTTGTGGAGATAGTCCCTTGTAATATTACCCATGGGGAGAGTCATTCCCCCTTCTATGAAAGCTATCAATGGGATTATGACTTCTCCCACTTCTCGGTTGGTTGCTATTTCTTCTGAGGAACAGTACCGCAGGGCTACTTCCTGCAGTATGTGGTATTCTTTCTTAAAGATCTCTATTTTTGTAGGGTTGTCTACTAAATGCCTAAATCTACCAATTTCAGACAAATTAAAAGGGAAAATACCGACAATGACAACTGAGGAAATAAGAATTTAAGGGCCGAGGAGATTGGCCAAGGAGAAAAAGAAAGGTTCGGAGAAATCAAAACTTACGCGAACTAAGGTGAGGGATGATCCTTGAAACCTTTAGAAAAACTCTCAAAGGTTTCTAGGGGAACAGGAATGGTAAGCTTTACGATTTAACAGGTCTTGTGAATTTGAATGCTCGAGATCGCTGAAGAGCTTGAGAGTTTGTAAGGTAAATGAGAAATGATTTCCTTCAAGGCTTTATATAGAGGGCAAAGAATAAGTGGGAGTTATCCCGCCCAAACCCTGAGGAAAATTATCAGCCGTCGGATTAATGCCTCACCGTTAGATGCAAGAAACATAACACCGCCTGGAGCAATTAATAGCGCTTTGCGGATTCAGAAACGTCAGTAGCAATGATGAAGCACATAAAACTATACTCCCACACGTATAAACTTTTAGATTTTAATATTCCTAGCCCTTAATATTGAGGCAAATCAAAACCCCACTTTTTCTCCTCGGATGCGAGGGAAAAACTGGAATGTTGAGGGGCTATTGTGGGGGTAAGAGCCCAAATTTGTATATTGGGCATTGGGCCTTATCTGAGGACATGGATATGTCCGAGGAGAAGTAGATGATTAGGAGAGGCCCCAAAGTTGAGAATCACATAAGGAAAGAATGGAGGAATATATTCCGAAGAGGAGCTCCTTCTAGGACACGATGAATTTTGATCAAATCTGTATTTGGGCAATTTAAGTGACCTTCCAGGAAGTTTCAACGATAAAGATGAGCCTCAGGTATGTACAAAGGCGATAAGAACTCATAAATATCTAAAGGAAAAGCTGCTGCCACCGCATTAAATGCACTGCAACAACTTTTCTAGCCACATTTATAGGGAGAAGACCCCTGAACAGTGCAGTCTCAGCTACCACAATTCACAGAGAGCCAAAGAAGATGTCTAATGGGATATGCACTCAAGTGAAGGCTTAGATGATTAACAAGTGTAGGATCAGGATGGTCTGGAAGAAACTATATAATGTGAAAGATCTCCCATGAGAAGGGGATCGAAGAAAAAGGAAAAAGAAACACTGTAGTAATCAAAGTTATACTTATAAGCTGTTATGTTGATTTATACTCAAAATGATCTCCTCAGACAGTGAATTTATTCAATCTATTGAGTCTTGTTCTTGTTTGATCATCTTCTAAATCCATAATAGCCGTTATTAACTTCATTAAAACCTAACTCTTTAACCTATCATCTACAAATTTATTGTATTGGGCTCATTGGACCATCACCCAATTCTTCTTTGGGCTTGGGCCGTTAATTGTGTCCCTACAATAGCGAATGCCCTTAGGGTAATGGTCATTTTAAGAAGAAAAAAAAAATTAATGTTTTGATAGTTTTTTTTTTTTTTTTTTTTCATTTCCTATAAAAGTGGTGTAAACTTTCTTAAAATAGATTGTTAATCATTACCTTAAGGGTACTTGTTAGCATGACCCATAAAATATTAATAAAAATAATAAAAATGCATTGCACAACATTTTTACCATAAATCCTAAATTATAGGCTGTTTCTTGTTTTTAATCTAATTCATTACTAATATCATTTTTTTAACCATTACACCCTATGTTATAAAATTGTTAAGTAAATGTTTTGAATTAATAGAAATCACCCTATGTTGTAAATCTGGAAGAACCATCAACTATGTGGTTTTTGATCCTAGGCTGAAACATACATCAAAATCCCAAGAGATGGATGTGCATATTTTTCATAGCCAGCAAAGCAAAAATAACAATAAAATTGTCAAAAATTTGCACATAAATTTAGAACAATTCCAACTAAGATTCTATCTTCCTACCTTAACTAAAATACAAGTTTTGCAACTGATAAAGGGAAGACACAATATATCTTAGATGCATATATATCAAGTATGTTGTCCTTATTAGAGAGACAATTCATAAAGAGTAATTAGTAATCAATATCTATATCTGGGACGGGATTTCAGGTAGTTTAATTGGTAAAATCTTTAGTTATCGAGTAAGAAATTTGTGGTTCAAACCTCACTCATATATAATAAATAAAAAATAATTAATGTCTTAGCTTGATGATAAAAAACAATAATCATGTGGAAGTGGATGCCATAAGTTTATCGAAAATCAAAACACAAACATACACCACACTCAGAATAAGCATAATTTTGGAAAAATTTTACATAAAAGTCACTTTTAAAAAAAAAAAAATTTGCAAGTCATCTTTTCAAACCTACCTATCGTACTCTCTTTTTCACCAAACCATCAACTCAAATCGCCACTTCCATGCCATTATCTAGGGGTGTGCATGGGTCAGGTTAGGTCGGATTAAATGGATTTTTTGACCCCAACCCACCATAGTGGGTTAAAAAAAATTCAACCCAACCCACATGGGTTGGGTTTGGTCGGGTTGAACCCACGAATTCGACAATTTTTTAGTACTATTATTATTAAATTGAGTAGAAAAAAATATAAATATATTAAAAAAACCCAAAGATTAGTATCAAGGTAACTTCTTAAAAGCAAACAACACTAATGACTGAACAACAATATTAAAAACAATAGGGGGAGGGCCAAACAGAGACAAACCTGCAAAGCAAGATAGAGAGAAAGGGACACAGCAAGTCGACAAGAGAAATATTATAGAGTAAGAAATAGATCTATAAGTTGAGACAAAGCAAAAACATTTAAAGATTAGCCAAAAGAAAACTAAGAAATCAACAAAGCAAAAGCTAAACATTGATCCACCACAACAAAAGAGATAAGCAAATAGAGCGAGAAAGAGGAGAGAGAAAAGCCAGAAAAAGAGAAATAGAGCAAGAGAAAGAAACCCAAGTACTTGCACCTAACACCAGAAAAGAGAACTACCAGAGTAAGAAAGAGACTTGTGGTTGAGACAACGCAAAATCATTTAAAAATCAGTAAAAAGAAAACTAAGAAATCAACAAAGCAAAAAATAAATACTGATCCACCACGGTGAGAGAGATAAACAAATAGAGTTTGTGTGTGAGAGAGAGGGAAGTGAGAGAAAGAGAATTAGAACGAGGGAGAGAAACATTAAGAAATTTTACCTAACACCGGAAGAGAGAGTTACCACTGGAAAGATAAAACCACCGCCTAGGTAGTGATGATAGCTGATGGATGGCAATGGCTCAGCAGAGGGAGAGAGGGTTAGAGTTCAAAAAAGAGTGAAGTGGGAGAGGAGAGTGGGAGAGGGGAGTGGGAGGTGGCACATTAAGAGAAAAGGTTCTAGGATTTGCATGAACTAATTGGCTTTTATATAGGATAGGATGAGCTGGTTATTAAAAAAAATTTATTAATTATATAATATATTTAAATATATATTAAATATATGAATGGGTCGGGTCGAGTTTGGCAAGTTTGGAATTTTATGACTCCAACCCAACTCGACCAGCTATCAAAAAAAATTTTGTAACCCAACTTAACCCACCAAGCCCTAAAATCGACCCAATCCGGCAGGTTGGGTTGGTGGGTTGACTGCACACCCCTACAGCGTTGCCCAAAGCCACAACTAACAACCACATTGCCACTAATTGCTACCACCACCCATGATGACCATAAACACATGCATTCGTCCTTAACCACAAAAAAACATAATTAGGGATCACATTGGGCAAAATCAACACGGTGAAAATTACGTTGGGGCAAAGGCAGAGTAGGCAAGACCACCACCATCTCCAAATTGGGCTTCTCCCTTGCTTGCTTCAAGCTTTTCCTCATCACAATCAACGTTGACGTATATAGCTTGTTGCAATGTCAACCTCTTCCATGCTTTGAAAACTATATCAATTATACAATCATTAAGGTCTTTAACGAAGATCATTGCCTCAACTAAGCTCTCGTTTGTGACAAGCCCAACTGTAAAAAAGAGTTGTTGTATTCACACACACACACACACACACACACATACACACACAAACATTTAAAGTGTTTTTGCTAAGCTATAATACATGCCAAATTTTGCTTGCTATCGTAGCTCGTTGGGGGGTTTTTACTGGCGTATAGCATAGTTGTCAATTCCATTACATTTTTGTCCAAATGAGTGGAATATTTCATACCAATATTAGAACTAGTATACTAAACACCTTCATTCCATCTTGATTCAAATTCTAGTGTGTTTTGGTGCATTCTGATAATTTTGGTTTGTTTTGGCCAATTTTGAGAAAAATTGAGATTTTGTATGGCATGATAATCATCTCTTGTTTAACATTTTTCTTGGTTTGTCCACCTGTCAGATGCCACATGGAAAATGCTAAAACCACAAATTTTTTTACAAATTTTTGATGTGGTGAATGGTTATTGTAAGTAAAAAAAATGATATTAGTAGTAGATCCAAATGAGAACCAATAAGAATTTGTCATATCAATAATTTGCAAAATTGTTTATGCCTGTAGCATTACTCAATATCACATTACTTTTCTTTATATATTTCTCTCTCTCTCTCTCTCTCTCTAAATATTTTCCCCAATTTCCTCCACTTTTCACTCTATTTCTTATTTTCTAAGTGATTCTAGGACCACAAACTAATTTCACAACTCTGATGTGGCTAACTGTGAGTAGTTTATCATTTACACATGGACCTATTATTTTTTCTTCACCACTTACACACTACCACATCACAGCTGTGACAAAAAAGTTGTGTAATAATTTATAGTACTATATTTTTTTTTTCTTTCTATTTTTCTTATTTTATATAAGCAAATAGTATGTGAATACAAATTTTTATGTTATATTTTAAATTGATACGATGTTTTAATAAGTTATTATTAGATTTTGAATTGATATGATACGAGCTTGATATTAAAAAATGTAGAGTTGTGAAAGAGATGAATTAGTGTAGTGTATAGAATAGAAGTACACCACATACTCAGCTCACATACTCAGCTCAAAAGTTATAGTTGATAATAAGTATGTTTTGAAAGCCTCAAAAATCCAACTTTATAGCCTTTATAACTTATTTTATCTGCCCATCCCGAAACAAACATTTTATCCTCATTTCAGTCTAATATACATCAACTTTAGTGTAATATTTGAAAACAAATGATTTTAATGTCTTTAATCACAAGGGTTCTTATATCATCTATTTTTTTCCCTGCCATTTTTCTTCTCAATCCAAACATGCCAGGGATTTAGGCCTACAGTATAGGACCACTCCCTCTCTTTGTCTTTGGTTGCATCCCATCCCTCTATTTAGAAGTTGTTGACGTTGTTGTTGGTTTTTTTATATACATATTTTTTTAAGTAAATAAATTTGGCAGGTTTCATTTTAGACGTGGCTAGCTAGATGCATATGTACCAACCCACCCAAGGAAAAAAAAAACAGAAAAAACAGAAGCATGTTGCATATTGAACCGCATCTACACGAATTTTGGCATAGCTAATTCATTGTTTATTGATTATGATACGTAAAAATAAATCATGGTCAACCCGTTAGTTTTTTGCCCTACGGTCTAAGCTGACGGCCTCGGACAACTGGAAAAGCAGAGGAATCCAAGGCTGACGGATAGGGATTCAAAGCCCTTGGGCAGCGCTGCAAAGAACTGACGACGACATGGCTAACGAGGATAAAGCAAGCTGACGACCCCGATGCCGACGGTTAGGAGTAAAACTTTGACCTGGCCACCACGCGTGGTATTTAAGGAAATTACTTGTATCCCACGCTCAGTATTAGAGTCCTATAAGGAAAGGATTCTGCGATCCGCGCTCATGAGGATTCCTATAAGGAAAATACTTCTACTCCAAGGAAAAAGGTCAACTCTTAACTACTATAAAAGCTCCAATACTCTCACAAATCGAGGTACGCATGATTAACCCCTCTCTAGCACTCTAGAGTTGAAAAAAGTTCTAATTTGACCTTCGGAGGGTATTTGGCCGGCACCACACCGGTGCTCTCTGTTAGGTCTTCTCTTTTCCTTGTGCAGATGTCGTTTTGAGAGTACGAGCATTGTGCAACTCACTGTTGATATTTTCGGCATCATCAGTTGGCGCCGTCTGTGGGAAACGCTCGAAGCAATTAAGCCATATTATCGTTTCCCGGACTAAAGGGTTGCATGGTACTCACTCGTTCAATGGCAACTACTAATGACGTTCAAGGAGAGGAACCACCCACGACTGCCTTCGAGAGACAAGTTCGGACTCTCAGTGCCGCCATGGAGCGTCTCACCAAACAAAACCTCGACTTGGAAGAACAGCTGCGCCAGAAGAATGCAGCACTGAATGACTAACAAGAAGATCAGGAAGGGACCAGCGCTCCAAAGAAGAATCAGGAGAAACCTGAAGGCAGCCACGCCCCAAGCAAGCCGGAGAGGCAGAACATGAGCATGCCATCCCTTACGGATGCGACTCCACCACATATTATCGTAGAGATGCAGGCAATGAGGGAGCAAATAGAGGTTATGATGAACGCGCTCAAGGGGCGAGTCTCCAGTGATCTTGACGATCTAGTCAACCGCACCGACTCGCCCTTCACTGTGGCCGTGAACTCCTTCCCCCTACCCCACAAGTTTCGCATGCCGAATATAGATAGCTATGACGGAGTGAAGGATCCTCTGGACCATCTGGAAACTTTCAAGACCCTGATGCATCTTCAGGGGGTAGCAGACGAGATTATGTGCCGGGCCTTCCCCACAACACTCAAAGGCCCCGCAAGGGTATGGTTCAGCCGACTGACGCCTAACTCCATCAGCACCTTCAAAGAGCTAAGCGCTTAGTTCACTACACACTTCATTGGGGGACATAGGTATAAGAAGTCCACGGCATGTTTGATGAGTATTAAGCAAAGAGAGGACGAGACGTTGAGATCCTACATAACGCGCTTTAATGAGGAAGCACTATCTGTTGATGAAGCCGACGACAAAATACTTGTAGCAGCTTTCACAAATGGGTTACACAAGGGCAAGTTTTTGTTCTCCCTATACAAAAACGACCCGAAGACCATGTCGGAAGTACTCTACAGGGCCACTAAGTATATGAATGCTGAGGACGCGCTGCAGGCCCGGGAAGAGAAACCAAGAAAAAGGGAGAGGCAGGAAGACGCACGGCCAGACCAAGGGAGGAAGAGGCTCAGAACGGGAGATTAGAGGGACGAAAGGCATTCTAAACCTTCGGGAGGAAGATTCACAAGCTTCACCCCGTTGACCGCCTCAATAGATCAAGTCCTAATGCAAATTAAGGACGAAGGGGCTCTGACCTTCCCTAGAAAGCTGAAGGGAGATCCTAGCAGGCGTTCTAGAGACAAGTACTGCTGCTTTCACCGAGATCACGGCCACGACACAGCCGACTGTTACGACTTGAAGCAACAAATCGAGGCCCTTATAAGACAAGGGAAATTGCAGAAGTTCGTAAGCAAGGAAAGAGCGGATCCATCACCTCTAGAGCACCCCCTCGACGAGATAATGACCGTCCAAGACCTCCCGTCGGTAACATACGAATGATTGTAGGAGGAATGGCTACCGGGTCGTCCAAAAAGGCTCGAAAGACGTACCTCCGGATGGTCCAAAACGTCCAGCTGATGGGTCCAGTGCAAAAGGTAGCTCGAAGGGAAAGCCCCATTATCGAGTTCTCGGAAGAAGATGCGCGACGTCTTCAACACCTGCACGACAACGCGCTTGTTGTCAGCCTACAAGTTGGGGACTACAACTTGCATCGGGTGTTGGTCGACAATGGCAACTCGGCAGACATCCTGTACTACCCGGCATGCCAGTAGATGAAAATCAGCAGGGAATAACTGGTTCCAACGAATGCCCCACTTGTCGGTTTTGGAGGTACAAAGGTGTTTCCGCTGGGCACGGTCACGTTGGCTGTGACGGCAGGCGACTATCCCCAGCAAATCACGAAGGACGTAACGTTCCTCATGGTCAACCATTCATCTGCCTATAATGCTATCCTAGGGTGACCCATCCTCAACTCATGGAAGGCAGCAACTTCGACTTATCATTTAATGATCAAGTTCCCAACTGAATACGGAGTCGGAGAACTACGTGGAAACCAGATTGACGCACGTGAATGCTACGTGGCCATGATGGAAATGGATGATCACCTCTAAACCATGAGCATAGAAGAACACCGGAGCACGACGGAGCCAGTTGAGAAGCTTGAAGAAATACCTCTGGACGACTCCAGACCTGACCAGACAACGAGGATTGGAACCCTTGCAAGTCCCGCAATCTGGCAAACACTTACAGCATTCCTCAAAGAGAATCAGGACGTATTCGCCTGGAGTCATGAGGACATGCCAGGAATAGACCCTTCAGTCATGGTGCATAGGCTGAATGTATCACCATCCTTTCCGCCCATCCGGGAGAAGAAGCGGGTCTTTGCCCCAGAACGGGATCAAGCCATAGCCGAAGAAGTCCGCAAGCTACGAGAGGCAAATTTCATTAGAGAAGTCTACTACCCCGACTGGCTAGCAAACGTAGTGATGGTCAAGAAAGCTTCCGGGAAGTGGAGGATGTGTGTAGACTTCACCGATCTAAACAAGGCATGCCCTAAAGACAGCTACCCTCTCCCGAGAGTCGACACTCTAGTAGACTCTACGGCTCAACACCAGCTGTTAAGGTTCATGGACGCTTTCTCTGACTACAACCAAATCAAGATGCACGACGATGATCAAGAAAAAACTTCCTTCGTAACCAGCCAAGGCCTCTTCTGCTACAAGGTAATGCCATTTGGTCTAAAGAATGCGGGCGCAACATATCAAAGGCTTATGAACAAGATGTTCGCACGGCAGATCGGGAGAAACGTCTAGGTGTACGTAGATGATATGCTGGTTAAAAGTCGAAGGGAAGAAGATCATTTAGAAGACCTCAGGGAAACGTTCAACACTCTTCGCTCTTACAACATGAAGCTTAATCCAAGGAAGTGTGCCTTTGGGGTGACGGTAGGAAAATTCTTAGGATTCATGGTTTCCCAGAGGGGCATCGAGGCCCATCCAGACAAGATCCGGGCTATAATGGAGATGGCACCACCAAAGAATGTGAAGGAAGTACAAAGCCTCAATGGCAAGATAGCAGTGCTAAACAGGTTCGTCTCCAGGGCAACGGACAAATGCTTACCCTTCTTTCGCACACTAAAAAGGTCTTTCGAGTGGACCACTGAGTGCCAACAGGCGTTTGAGGAGTTGAAAGTTTACCTCTATTCCCCACCACTGCTGAGTCCCTTGCAACCAGGAGAAGAACTCTTTCTCTATCTCGCCGTCTCCCCAGCCGCCGTCAGTGCCGCCTTGATCAGAAAAGAAGAAAGAGTACAGAAACCTGTGTATTACACTAGCCGGGCATTACGCGGAGCTAAAGAAAGATATCCACTCATGGAAAAGCTTGCTTTCGCGCTGGTTATGGCAGCACGCAAACTGAAGCCGTATTTTCAAGCCCACATGATGATTGTCTTAACTGATAAGCCTTTGCGACGGGCAATGAACAACCCAGAAGCTGCTGGGCGCTTGGCACTTTGGGCTATAGAATTAAGCGAGTTTGACATCCAATATCGCCCGCGGACTGCCGTTAAGGGACAGGTCATTGCAGATTTCATAGCAGAATTCACGAATGGTGAGGACAGGGGGGCAGAAGAATCCCCGCAATGGAGCATACATGTAGATGGATCCTCCAACAGGCAGGCCGGCGGAGCCGGCGTCGTACTACAGTCACTCGAAGGAGACATGGTAGAGTGTATGGTCCGCCTTGAATTCCCTACCACCAATAACGAGGCGGAGTACGAAACTCTGATAGCAGGGCTTGACCTCGTAAGAGCAGCGGGAGCCGAAAAAGTGATTGTTTACTGTGACTCCCAAGTCATAGTCAACCAGATAAGTGGGGAGTATGAATGCAAAGGTGAAAAAATGAAGAAGTATCTAGACCAAGCAAGAAGGAGGATAAACGAGCTGAAGGTTAAAATTATACAGATCCCCCGGGGAGAAAACGAACAAGCCG
This sequence comes from Quercus ilex subsp. ballota, assembly GCA_032727855.1. Taxonomy (NCBI): domain Eukaryota; kingdom Viridiplantae; phylum Streptophyta; class Magnoliopsida; order Fagales; family Fagaceae; genus Quercus; species Quercus ilex. The sequence continues at coordinate 42,045,315 of CM064917.1, forward strand.
ACCGCTTGGCCAAAGCCGCCTCAGCCGAACACATGGCCACCATTAGTAATATACTCTCCTTCACACAGCTCTCTCCATTCATAAATTCTGTCGACATACAAGAGCTCGGTCCCCAAAGCGATTGGACCACGCCGTTAACCTCTTTCTTGAAAAATGGCATATTGCCGAATGAGAAGGAAGCTGCAAGAAAACTGAAGGTCCAAGCAGCAAGGTTTGTCCTGATAAGAGATGTCTTGTATAAGAGAGGTTTCTCCCGCCCCTACCTACGATGCTTAGGTCCTGAAGAAGCAGATTACGTCATGAGAGAAGTGCACTAGGGAATTTGCGGAAACCACTCAGGATCAAGATCACTAGTACACAAGCTAGTACGAATCGGGTACTTTTGGCCAACAATGCAGAAGGATGCCGAGGCTTATGTGAAGGCCTGCGACAAATGCCAAAGGTTCAGCAATGTCATCAGACAACCACCCGAAGAACTCACCCCGATGATGGCACCATGGCTGTTCGCTCAGTGGGGGTTGGACATCATGGGGCCGTTCCCTATGGCAATACGACAGCTGAAGTTTCTAATTGTCGGCATTGACTACTTTATGAAGTGGGTGGAAGCTGAAGCCTTGGCCACCATTAGAGAAAAAAACATACAGAGCTTCGTTTGGCGATGCATCATATGCAGGTTTGGCATTCCTAGAGTCTTAGTCTCGAACAATGGGAAGCAATTCGACAACGACTCCTTCAGGGACTTCTGCTCGCAGTTGGGGGTACGGAACCACTACTCCTCCCCCACCCACCCCCAAGCCAATGGACAGGTCGAAGTCACAAACCGATCCTTGCTAAAAATTATCAAGACCCGGCTCGAGGGGGCAAAGGGCATATGGGCTGAAGAGTTGCCGAGCATACTATGGGCCTACAGGACAACAGCAAGGACACCATTCCGACTAACATACGGGAACGAAGCAGTCATCCTAGCCAAAGTCGGCCTTACAAGCTACAGGGTGCACAACCATGACGAAAAGAGGAATGACGAAGCCATACGTCTGCAACTTGATCTGGTGGACGAAGTCAGGATGGCAGCAAAATAAAGGCTTGCGCGGTACCAGGACCGCATGGCCAAGCATTACAACTCCCGGGTCAAACACAAAGACTTTCAGGTTGGAGACCTCGTTCTAAGAAAGGTTATGGGCGTAGCAAGGGACCCCACCCAAGGAAAGCTCGGCCCAAATTGGGAAGGACCCTACCGAGTTACGGCATGGCAAAGGAAGGGCACCTACCATCTAGAGGCACTGGACGGACGGAAGTTACCACATCCATGGAATACTGAACACTTGCGGAAGTACTACCAGTAGGGGCGGCAGCGCGAAAAACAACACCACCCTTTTTTGGGTGCACTCAGACTTATCGATTACCTTTTTAAGTATTTGCTACAATAAGCTCAAAGGGCAGTCTTTTTTTTTTCCCTACTTAAGTATTTGCTATAATAAGCCCAATGGGCAGTTTCTTCTACTTATGTTTTTGCTACAATAAGCCCAAAATTGGCAGGTTTTGTTTTCGAACTACTTTTTATATTAATACATGACAATGAGAGTTTATTCAGAATTACTGAAGTATCTACTTACAAGTTCAAATTCACAAAACGTGAACGGTCTAAGAGACTAAAAGTGGTTAAGTCCACAATCATCTCAGCTCTCAAGCTGACGGTCTAAGAGACTAAAAGTGGTTAAGTCCACAATCATCTCAGCTTTCAAGTTGACAGTCAAAAAGACAAAGTGGTTAAATCCACAAACAATTCAGCTCTTAAGCTGACGGTCTAAAAGACTAAAAGTGGTTAAGTCTACAATAATCTCAGCTCTCAAGCTGACGGTCTAAAAGACTGAAAAAGTGGTTAAATCCACAAACCACTCAGCTCTCAAGCTGACGGTCTAAAAGACTGTAAAAGTGGTTAAGTCCACAATCATCTCAGCTTTCAAGCTGACGGTCAAAAAGACAAAGTGGTTAAATCCACAAACAATTCAGCTCTCAAGCTGACGGTCTAAAAGACTAAAAATGGTTAAGTCCACAATCATCTCAGCTTTCAAGCTGACGGTCTAAGAGACTGAAAAAGTGGTTAAATCCACAAACCACTCAGCTCTCAAGCTGACGGTCTAAAAGACTGTAAAAGTGGTTAAGTCCACAATCATCTCAGCTCTCAAGCTGATGGTCAAAAAGACTAAAAGTGGTTTAAGTCCACAATCATGTCAGCTCTCAAGCTGACGGTCTAAAAAACTGAAAAAGTGGTGAAGTCCGCAATCATCTCAGCTCTCAAGTTGACGGTTTAAAAGACTGAAAAAACAGTTAAGTTCAGCAATTAAGCTGACGGTTACAATAAAGACCGACGATTTGCCACACATAATGAGCAAAAATAAGCTGACGGCCCAGTAAGAGCCAAAGAAACTAAAACTCAAAAGCTGACGGATTAAATCAAACTGACGGCTATATTAAACAGGCATCACAACTACGTTTTATTGGATCATGACCAAAAACAAAGCGAGCCCAACATTAAAAATAGAGGAATAAACAAAAAAGTTTTTCAAGCAGGAGAGCGACAGCCTTATTAAAACAGTAATTTAAAGATTGACGGCCTCAGTCAGCAGAAAAGAAAGTAAATGTGTAAAGCAAAACTCGAGCGAATAACATACATAAAAAGCAACGGAAGTCAATCTGTGTTCAAGTTGAAACCCCAAAGACAAAGGGGGCACTTAAAAAATATTATCCAAAATGAAATACAACTACAAAAAGAAAAAATACAAGGAACGTCACTTGGAGCCTTTTTACTTCTGGGGAGCTGAAGGGTCTTCCACTACAAGGATCTCAGGTGAAGGGTGGACGGGAGGATTCGCGGCAGGTTGGGCTAAAACAACTCCAATATCTACATGTGGAGAATCCTCCTAGTCGTCACCACCAGCAGTAATGGCGTCGGTAGCAGGCGTCATCGGCTGAGCGTCGTCCAGGGTAATTCCAGATAGGTCCAGCTCAGGGAAAGCTGACGCAACTTGTTTGAGACAGTCGTCAAATCCTGTGCCATAGTAGCCACCACAAGAATCGATGAAAGAGTCTGACGCTTTGAATTTCTCAACGGCGTCAGTCCCTGCCGTCTCCAACTGACCACGAAGAGTCGTCAGCTTTCTCTTTAGCTCGCCCTTATGACGGCTCGCCTCTTCCAACTTCTCCTTTACCTCTTTCAGCTCGATGTTAAGTACACGCACCGCTTCCTTATACTGAGCCTGCTGGTCTCGCATGTTAGCATTATGTTTGCTAACACGAGTGACGACCCCCTCCTTGGCCACGCACCGGTCTTGAAGCGCCTTGACGCGAATCAAGGCCTAGAAAAAAAATACAACCGTCAGTCATCAAAAAGGAAAGATTAAGCACGTCAGTTAAAAAGGCTGACGGCTTACCCGTGAGAGATTAAACAAAGCGGACGACCCCAGTTCTTCCGTCCCCAGCTGAGCGCAAGGATCTACATCCGTCGGTCTTATAAGTGCTTCAATAGTTTCGACGGCAAAATCCTTGTGCGTCAACAGGCTACGAGGCCCCTTCAGGATGGGACCAGAAGAGGTCATAACACCCTTCCCTGCTCCATGGCCCGACTTGGGGGGCGACTTCTCGGGGGGCTCACTCCCAGGAGTGACGGTTGTCTTTTTTGAGGGACGAATGACATCCCCGTCAGGTTTCCTTTTCAGGGAACCCTTAGTGACGGTCTGGGGGGCAGACGTAGACGTCGCCTCCCCCTTTGCCTTCCTTTCCTCCTTCTGACGGGCAGTGGCAGCCTTGATCCGTAGCTTAGCTGCGTCCATCTCTGCAAAAGAAACGCATAAGGGAAGCTGACGACTAAGAGTACAAAAGTGACGTAACAAAGAGGTCAAGGAACTCACGGTGACGGGAAAACTCTACCAATTTGCGAGCTTCAGGCGTCGGTTCGGGACCTCCGCAGTACGCGTGAAGAGTGTCGAGGGTAATCAAGTCCCGACACGATCGCTCTTCTATGGGTATCTCCAAAACTCGACGGATGAAATCTTCCTGCTCGTCGGTTATTGGTGGACGAGTGAAGGCTGAAAAAGAACAAATTGGCTACGTTAATACCTTTTCAAAAAATAGATTGTGATACATAGCAAACTGACGAGGATCAAAGCTGACGGTTAAAACCTGACTCTCTAGTGAACGCCCAAGTATTGTCGAAACAACCAAGGGGTATCGTTTCCCACTCTTCTTGACGGCACACCCAGTCCGTCCCTTCGACAAAAAAGAACCTACTCTTCCAGGCTCTATTAGAATCTGGCATCTCAGACACCAGCCTCAACTCCTTCTCCCTGACGGCAAAATGATACATCTCCTTTGAGGAAGAAAGGTGCCGGGGTCTGTAGCAGTAAAAAAATTCATCCAAGGAAAGCTGACGGTGGCCTCCACTTAGACGACCCCAAAGTAGCTCAGCACCAATAAAGATTCTCCACGAGTTTGGAGCAATCTGACTGACGGATAAACTAAGGAAATCAGCTAGTTGACGGTGTAAAGCCGTCAGAGGCAGTCTCAACCCGGCAGCAAACATGGCATCGTACATGCCAACACCTGCAGTTTTTCCCGTATAACATTTCTCACCATCCCTAGGCAGACAGCTAGGAATATGGTCGGGGATTTGGAAACGGGTGCGTAACTCCTTAAAAATTTTAAGTGTCATCTTTGGAAGGAATTTATTCACAGCCCACTCCTTGGGAATGATGAAGGGATGACTACCTCTAGGACTTCCAGAAGTCCCCTCACAAGACTCCTCGTCACCCTCATCCCCGTCACTATTTCTCTCTTCTACTCCAACTTCACCCTCCTCACCTACTTCTTCTCCCTGGCCGCCGTTTCCCTGACCTCCTACCTCCTCGACGGGAGTATGGGCTGACGTCTCCCTCTCTGACGACCAGGAAAAACTCCCAGACTCACTACCTGAACCAAATACCTCGTCGTAGCCCACTCCTTCGCGGACCGACGACCGGTCACTCAACGCGTCACTAGACATCTGACTACCTACAAGTGACGGGTGTAAACTAAGCACCTAGGATGACGACTTCACTTTAAAGAAATTAATTAAAATAAAGTGTGCAAGGAAAAGAAACTTACAAGTTTTTTAAAAGTGACGGTTGAGGAAGTGACGATGGAAATGATTGCAGTACTGACGGAGTATGGCGACGGATTAGCTCTCCCGGAATCAGTAAAAGCAAATAGGAAGAAATGGGGAGAGGTGGGCCATATATATATATATAAGGGAAACGCACGGAAGACGAAGCGACGCCCTCGTCCAGAAGCGGAGCCAACCGCAACTCGCCACGTGTCCAAAGCATTTAATTCCAACCGAATTATTTTCTCTCTCCTAGCTAAAAAGAAGGTTAGCAACAAAAAATAACTCCATAGCTCGTCAACTTGAACTGACGGAAATATGGAGTAGAGGGCGACTGATACGTAAAAATAAATCATGGTCAACCCGTCAGCTTTTTGCCCTACGGTCTAAGCTGACGGCCTCGGATAACTGGAAAAGCAGAGGAATCCAAGGCTGACGGATAGGGATTCGAAGCCCTTGGGCAGCGCTGCAAAGAATTGACGACGACATGGCTGACGGGGATAAAGCAAGCCGATGACCCCGATGCCGACGGTTAGGAGTAAAACTTTGACCTAGCCACCACTCGTGGTATTTAAGGAAATTACTTGTATCCCACGCTCAGTATTAGAGTCCTATAAGGAAAGGATTCCGCGATCCGCGCTCATGAGGATTCCTATAAGGAAAAGACTTCTACTCCAAGAAAAAAGGTCAACCCTCAACTACTATAAAAGCCCCAATACTCTCACAAATCGAGGTACGCATGATTAATCCCTCTCTAGCACTCTAGAGTTGAAAAAAGTTCTAATTTGACCTTCGGAGGGTATTTGGCCGGCACCACACCGGTGCTCTCTGTTAAGTCTTCTCTTTTCCTTGTGCAGGTGTCGTTTTGAGAGTACGAGTATTGTGCAACTCACTGTTGATATTTTCGACATCATCAGATTAGTACCAGAAAAATTCTCTCTTATAGTCACACATTCATCATCTTTTTTTTATTATAAAAAAAAAACAGTTAATAAGAAGTCAAATTCATCAATTTGCCCACTATCACATCATCAAGATTGCTAAAGCGTAGGGGAATGGTTGTGAGTTGTGACGAATGACTTGGGGAGATTGATTGGTGCCTTTGTGATTGGGAGATGTGAATAAAATAATTCTATTGTATATACCTTTATTTATTATTTAAACAAGAAGATCGATCCAACAGTTGGTCTTATTATTAATTTACTACAATCCGTGCAAGGCCTATTACAGTACCTGTATAATAAAAGTGTACATACATAAAGGAATTTAAAATCAAAGTTCTCCCTTTTACCTCATAAAAAAAAAGGTCTCCTTTTTCCTATATAAATAGAGCTTTAAAATCAAATTCCTTTCTACTTTTATAACTAAAAGCCAACCAAAAGAAAAAAAAAAAAAAAAAGAATAAGGAAAAGCTATAAATTTTAGGACAAGGATAAAAAAAGAAAAAGAAAAAAAAGGAAAGGAATGGGGATTGAGTTTAGATAGAAGTAAGTGTTTGCCTTTAATGTTGGGTTGGTAGATTGAAAGGTCATGTGTCGCATATGATAATGTTGAAATCTGGACATGACATAAAGCACCACCAAAATGTCTCTTGTGTGCGCTTTGCACTATAGTTTTTCTTCATGAAAATAAAATAATATCTTAATTGTTTGAACATTTTTTATATTAACAACAGAACATTGGATTTGATGAACGGTACTAACTTAGAATGGAGGAAATCCCTGTGGGCATAGGTGTCAATTTTATATTTTTATGTTTCTTTTACTTTATCCACTCAGAAAGCAAAGTATTCTATTGTTTCATCATTCATGACTAGATTTTTTTTTTTCTAGTTTCCATCTCCTGTGGCATTAAATGAATTTCCACTTATATATGATGATTAATTCTAAAGAAACCTGCTTCACGGGTTTTGGACTTGTTTCATGTCAAGAAGTTGATGAAATTTACTATGGCTCATTCCATAAATTTCTCTGCGAAATAATCATTACATAGACAAAAATGATCATGAAATTCTTTGACTCGTTTAACCAATATATATGAGTCAGAATTATTTTTGATCATCATAACTGTATCAGGCTATCAAGAAGCTACAGTACTAATTTTGGATAGATCATAATTCAACTATTTACCTATGAATAGTTGAACAGGAGGAATGCAAATAGAAGTTGAATCCCCTTTTTCTTTCTCTCTCTTCTTTTTTTTTTCCTTCTTTTTTGTGGGGGGTAATAAATTGAATTGAAGGGAAAAAACTAGTGTACACAGTTTGTTTTACACACAATCTAAGAATACACTAAGGTGGCGTTTGGATATTGCATTTCTTGCGTTGCGTTTTCTACGTTTCAATTTTTTTTTTCCTGGACGCGCGTTTGGCACTGTTCATTCTTCATGAACAGTGATTTTAGGCTTATGAACAGTGCCAAACGTGTGAACAGTGACTTTTTTTATTTTATTTTTTATTGTTTTTAGTTTTCAGCAAAATAAGTTGTATCCAAACGGATCATAAAAACATAATTTGATGTCACGTTTTCAAATAAAGTCACATTTATAGTATATTTGAGAGTAGTGTGCTTTGCATACACTATGTGCAATAAACACCACCCTAAATTGAAGAGCGCATGCAACAAGTATATATATGAGATAATTATTGGGCAAGTTGCACCTATTTTCCATGCATGAAGCATGTGGTACTATTTTTTGGCTAAGGAAGAATGAGGTGGAAATAGAATTTATAAATTTGATTCTCAATTAATATAAAAATAAATTATAATTTTTTTAATAAATAATATAATTTGACAGTCACAAGACTCCCAATAATAAAGAGAGATTCATTTGAAGCTTTGATTCTTATATTAAAGGAAAGTAACCTATATATGCCATTAACTTATAAGATCATATCCAATCAACAAGACTCAGAACTCGCAACTTATCATTTTTGTTAGAAAACACTTATCATAACTCTTTTCTCGCTTTTATGGTATAGATTAATTTCCCATTTTAACAAAAAGAATAAAAAAAAAAACAAATTTCACATGCATGCATTGCTATGTATAGCCCAAATAAATAGCAATAAATAGCCGTTAATGAAAAGAAAGAAAAAAAAAAAAAGGAGAAAAATCAGGGGACGTTGACTATCCCTCCTTTCATATGTGCATCATACTATTTAATTTCTCTCTCTCCTCCATTCATTCTGCATTACATCATTTTTCATAATTTACATCCTCCAATCAAAAATTGCCACGTACAAAAATGGGGCCATTTTAGTAACTTCCTTGACAAAAAAATTCAGCAACTTTCTAAATTAACCATGTATATTTTACACGAATGACGAAAATACACATTCCGTGTGTCTCAAGTGTGATTGGTTGTTAAAGAGGGAAAGAATCACAGACTAGAGAGAGAGAGAGAGAGCGCTCTGAAGCTTTTGCATTGCGTGCCTCTCTAAAAACGAAAGCGAACCCGTATCTTTAACGCTCACTTTCAGACACTCTCTCTCTGTTTATGTTTCTCTTTCTATGTATTTCTAAGCTGTGGATCTAAGATTGTGAAAAGGGTTCAGTAGCAACCTTAATAAATTTGGGCCATACAAGAAAAGCAGTATAGGATGCTACAAAAATACAGGTGCTTGTTCTTGTTATTATTTATTTCTTTTATCAAAAAAAAAAAAAAAAAGGAAAAAAAAATTGCAAAATTTTTATTATCCTTTCTGGGAAGCTCCTAATGCATAATTTGGTGCTCAAATTCATCTGGGTATTTGGAACTATAGACATTTGTGCCATAATTTAGTTTTTGTTATAGGAGTAAGAATGAAATGGTTGTAAATTCATTTGGGTATGTGGGTTTTTTCTCAAATACCCAATTGGGGTTCTCTCCTAGGTAATTTTTTTTTTTTGTACATTTTATGAAAAGTTTAAGAAAGAAAAATGGAAAAGTTCTTGACTTTAAGGTTCCCATTGGAGCGGTGTTGTGTACATATATATATATTTTTTGGGTGGTTATCTGGGGTTGTTGTGCTGATAATTGTGAGTACCAGTTGGGTTTCCCATCATTAATTCTAGAGAATATAGTGCTTCATTTAATGTACTATGGGAATGGTCCATTTTAAAAAATATGGATTTCCTTTTTTAGGAACATTATTTAAGCTTATCTCTAGTATAGGAGGGTGCAATTGTTTTTGATGGTTTATAGGCAAAGTTAAACTTAGCTTCAAGACAAAGTTTTTGCTTGTTTGCTTTTAGAAATTCTTGATATGTATATGGTGATCTTTTCTTTTTTTGGGAGGGGAGGAGAGGGGGGTGGGGGGGTTCAAGTGGGTTGAGCAATCAAGTATGAAATTCAACAGTGTTTTTCAACTATAGCATTCCTGTGATTTCAACAATGTTTTTCAACTATAGGATTCATTCATAATATGTTACTCCTGCTTTAGTTACTTAATATTATCCATATACCACACAGGATCCTTGATTTGGATTAAAATTTATTTTTTGAACCATTAAGGACATCATCCAGTGATGAAATTCTAAGTGGATGCTGTAGAATCACCTTTACTTAGTTCATTTCATGAGAGTTACTAGAGAATATGAACTCATTATTCCGTCTGGACTGATGAGTCGGAGTGCCTATGTCGTATGATTATTGACTTGTTTTGGATGCAGTTTATATTGCTTCTATCCACATGCCAACTTTAGCACCGGATATAATATTGGCTTGAAAACCTTGTTGATACATATATTTTTTCTAGTTGTACTTATATTGCTTTAGTGACACCAGCTGCAATAGCTTGCATTTCAAACAAGATTGCCAAAGCCCGTCATCATTTTTCATTTTTATTTTTTCACCTGGTGTTGTGAGTGCAATCAATTATAGCAGGTCTATGCAAAATATAAATATAAAAAAAGAACAGGACAAACGATGGTAGAGGGAGCATGGAGTGTTGCGTGGTTTGGCTTTAGAAGTACATCCATTGCTGTGTTGAGAAGAAAGTTTCACTAACAAAGTAGGGAGATTACAATGGTATCCAACCAAATCCCAAATTTACCAAAATAACTCTTTCTCACTAGTTCACAAGAGAATTTCTGCTTTGCTTTGGACTCTCGTTGCATCTTGAAACTCTGAGAATGCAATCAAAAGGCTAAACATAGACACACACAAACACACACACACCTCCAACCGAAGCCAAAAGTTGTCACTTTGTATCCTCCTCTTTATGTTTAATAAAGCTCTTATACTTTCAAAAATATTGTGAGCATCTACATGACCTTGTTGAGTTGTTTGAACCGAACTTGTTCACCATTTAATTGCATTAATTGAAACATGAATTTATTGCTATATCACTAATCATAAATTTTTATTTATTTATTTATTTATATTTTAATCATTTTATGTATCCTTGCAAGCGTTCCTAATAATGTATCAAATGGATATTGCTTGATGAAAAGCACTCTATCAAATTTACGTACTTATTTCCTACCCTTGCTTCTGTGGCTAACCGAATTGTAAAACTTCAGTGGAATTTCATATGGGGTGGTTAGGGGATGAACCTAAATTTCAACTGGTTAAATGGGCTGTTGTCTGTACACCTCTTTCTTTAGGTGGCTTGGGGATAAGGAAAGTAAATTTTTTTAATGAAGCTTTGCTTGGGAAGTGGCTATGGAGATTTGGGCTTGAAAGGGATGCCCTTTGGAGGCAAGTGATAGAGGTGAAATATGGATGTGTATGGGTTGGTTGGTGCACTGGTCCAGTTTCTGGTCCATATGGTGTTGGTTTGTGGAAAATTATTAGTCAAGGATGGACTTCTTTTTCTTGTTATATTCGGTTTGATATTGGTGATGGGACGAGGGTAAAGTTTTGGCAAGATTGTTGGTGTGGGGAGACACCTCTTGCTGTCCGCTTTCCTGAATTATTTAGATTTTGCTGAGATATGGAGGCAAGTGTGGCTGAGCTTATGCAGGTCTCTAATAGGATCCTTTTTTGGGATGTGAGTTTCTTTAGGGGTTTTTATGTTCGGGAATTGGAGGTTGTGTCGAGCTTCATGGATACTATATATGGCTCCACAGTAAAGGGGTTTGGGGAGGATAAAATGAGCTAGAAGCCGGGTAGAAATAAGGGATTCATGGTTAAAGATTATTATAGTCTAGTGGGCTCTAACTACTGCTGTTTCTCTTGGAAAAGCATTTGGAAGCAGAAGATACCCTCTCGAGTGGCTTTCTTTGTTTGGACTGTTGTTTTGGGGAAATGTTTGACGATTGACAATTTACGTAAAAGGAAGGTGTGGATATTGGATTGGTGTTATATGTGCAAGTGTAATGGTGAATCGGTTGACCATCTCTTCCTTCATTGTTCGGTTGCTATGGATTTGTGATCTATGGTTTTGGATTTATTTGGTGTAAGTTGGGTTATGCCTAAGTCAGTTGTGGGGCTCCTTGCTTGCTAGCAAAGCTGGTTTGGTCGTCATCAAAATAGTCATATATGGATAATCGTTCCCCATTGTTTAATGTGGTGTCTTTGGAGGGAAAAAAATAATAGGTGTTTTGAAGATTCTGAGAGATCCATTCCTGACCTCAAGTTATTTTTCTTTAGAACTTTTTTTGATTAGTTGTTTGCCTTGCGAAATCAATCATTCTCTTCTATCTTTTATTTTCTTGATTCATGTAATATCTGTATTTGACCCGTGTACACTCCTTGTGTGCTGTGTACTAGGGTGTCCCTTTTTGATATCAATAAATCTTATTGCTTACCCAAAAAAAAAAAAAAAAGGGGATATTGCTTGATAGGTTTATTGTGCAATTCTTTCATCATTTTTCCTCCTTAAACATCCATTACATTAAGATTGCAAGTGCTTTTATTAATCTTCAAATAGCATCTATTAATCACTTTTTTGCATTTCATCTAGCTTCATTTGTTAGAATTTCAGCCAATGGACCATAGCTCAACTGTCATTTCTCTCATAATTATTGTTTGGAGGGTGAGGTCGTGGGTTCAAGACCAATTAGGCGTGTGTGTAACTTGCCTCTCTCTCTCTCTCTCTCTCTCTATATATATATATATTTAGAATTTCAGAAAGTTAGGCATGAAGAGTCAGGTTCAGTAATAGTCAAATATAAGGGGCTTGAGGACACATCTGGATATCAGTATGGTGTTGTAGATTGAAATTTGCTAGGAAAAGGTTTAGATTGTATAAAATTAAAATGGGGTTAATAATTTTATGCTGTCTACTTTCAAAGTTTACATACATCAATATGCTTAGTGCATGGTCTGCCATAAGTCAAATTGATTCACTATCATAGGAAGGAATTTAGAATTAGTTTTCCAGGATCCATGTAGTGTTGGTGTTATGCATTTAAAACTTATTTTTGGTAAGAGTACTTAAACCACTTAAAAGAGTTCATGCAACATCAAGAGTTAACACCTGATTTTAACTTCCATCAAGAGGAGCGATTGCTTCTAACACCAATAACACTGGCATCCATCTAAAGCATTTTTCTAACCATTGGGTATGTGTCTATAGATTTAACATTACTCATAGAGTTTAAATTCTTGATTCGAATGGTACCTCCTAGAAAGAAGCTATATTCTTGGTCATGAGAAAGAATCCCTCCCTCCCCCTCTAAATTTGTTGCTATTAGAAAATGATAGTAGTGCAAATTCAAGAATCTGTGTTGGAAATCAGTAAAGAATTCCCATGTCCTACATGTTTATACAATTTATATTAAACGAGATATAAGCTCCATTTAAAACTACCTCCTTTTCTGTGCCAATCTGATCTATTTCTTTCTTTTCGTTACCTCATGCAGATGAAGCCTGCAGTAACACAATGATTGCCTTTTAGTAGATGATGGACTTTTTCTGAGCATATTCCACTTGGAAAAAGCTGGATAAATATTCTGGCCAAGGGATCTGTAATTGTTGTTGTGTATAAGCAGAGATGAAAGCTGGCAACAATCATAGGTTGAAGGGGAGAAGTCTTTCTCTCACACTGGTTGTTCTTGTCATTACAACCATAGCACTTTGGGCTTGGGAAAAAAATCCTTTTGCTAATACTCTGCTGTTGGCCCAAGAGTGGTATATAGCACCTTCTTCAGGTTTGTGTTAGTGCATACATGTATACACAAATTTGCACTTATATCTTTCTTCTGCTCTTAAAGTAATTCCCACTAGAATTTAAAGAAGAAAAATGACAAACTATGTGACTTATTAAAAATAAAAGGGTGCATGGAGCCTTCCAAGGAACCTATGAACAAGGCTCTGATATGAGAAGATAAACTTATGCTCTGATAATTGGAACTAAGAAGTTTTTTGTGGTGCATTGACTTAGGTACGCATGCTGGCCATGTATTTCAGTCATTGCCTCATTTTTCTTGTGTAAATTCCAACCTTTCTAGTATTTCCATCCCTCTTCAGGATGCACTCTGTGACCTGGATTGGAACTAAGAACTAAGAACTTTCTGTGGCGCATTGACTTAGGTACACATACTGGCCATGTATGTCAGTCATTGTCTCATTTTTCTTGTTCTCATTTCCAACCTTTCTAGTATTTCCATCCCTCTTCAGGCTGCACTCTCTAACCTGGATTGGAACTAAGAACTAAGAGCTTTTCTGTGGTGCATTGACTTAGGTAAGCATGCTGGCCATGTATCTCAGTCATTGTCTCATTTTTCTGGTTTTGTTTCCAACCTTTCTAGTATTTCCATCCCTGTTCAGGATGCATTCTTTGACCTGGATTGGAACTAAGAACTAGGAACTTTTTTGTGGTGCATTGACTTAGGTACGCATGCTGGACATGTATGTCAGTCATTGTCTCATTTTTCTGGTTTTGTTTCCTACCTTTCTAGTATTTCCATCCCTCTTTAGGATGCAGTCTCTGACCTGGATTGGAGGCAGGCCATGAAATTGGGAGATGGCTGCTTTACATCAAAGTGGAAGTTCAGATCTTGTTCCCTTGCAACATAGGAAAGATATAGTTGGTTGTAAATGGTATGAATTTCCTAAAACTTGCACAAATCGGGGGCACCCACTGGACCTGACAAGATTCAGCCAGTTTTGATGGCTTTGGTGGTCAGCGGTGGGTTAAATGCTTCAAAACCCAACTTGGTCTGGTTGAGTGTTGGGTTTTCCACACGAGAATCCAACACACCCAACTCATCTGACCGAGATTTCAAAGAATCACCCATTTTTAATGAAGGGAAAGTGGATCTAGAGATCTCTATCCAGATTGAAGGGAGATATAGAGATCTCCTCCTTGTTGCCAAATCTGTATCGTTGTTGCCCATCAAATTGTTGTCTTAACCAGTTTTAACTGCCATCCCTGGAGTTCCAAACGGTCGAGCCGCCATTTCTACTGGGTTGGCAGCGGGTTCCTTCCTCCCCCACCCAATGTGGTCAAGACAAGTGACGGGTTGAGCCTTAACCTGTTGACACCCCTAGTAAATGGATATATACTGTTAAGTTCCATCCTGATGATTGACTTAAAGCTTGGTTGGTTTCCAATGGCTGTTGCCAAACTTATGGTATTGATTATTGTGAGATCACCTCTCTTGTGTTCTCTTCTATTCGAGTCCTAATATCGCTTGCAGCCAATCTTGGTTGTAACTGACATCAGTTAGATGTTAAAAATGCATTTTTCCGTGATGACCTTCTTGAAGAAGAATATATTGAGTAACCACCTGTGTTTGTTGTTCTGGGGTAGTATCAGGGCAATGTTTGCAGGTTGAAGAAAGTATTATATGGTCTTAAGCAGTCACCAAGATTATGATTTGGGAAGTTTTGTGAAGTTTTCATGGATTTGGACTCCACTGTTGTCAGATGGATCATTCAGTTGCCATTTACACACTGATGCTGGATGCATATTACTTGTTGTCTATGTGGATGACAGTAATTATTAGGGATGATTAGAATGCAGTTTTATAACTACACTTTCACACCAAAGATCATGGCTTCGATACTTTTTAGGAATTGTAGTTGCAAGATCTAAGCAAGACATCGATTTATCTCAAAGGAAGTATGTATTTGATATCCTTGAGGAGACTTGATTGCTGGGTTCTCGTCTTGTTGAAACTTCTATGGTTCCAAATCGGAAACTCTTAAAAGATGAATGAAACTTATTTCAAATCCTAGCCGATATCTTCAATTGGTTGGGAGGCTTAGTTTTCTCACTATCACAAGGCCATACTCTTCATATACAATTAGTGTCTGTTTGAAAACAACTTATCTAGCTTTTTTCTAAAAGTGTGTTAAAGTATACTTATACTTTGAAAAAATAAAAAAAAGTATGAAAAAGTGAGATTTTAAAAAGCTATGCATAAAAGCTAAAAGCTGAGCTTATAAGCTCAAGCCAAACACACACTTAGTGTGATGACTCAGCTCTTAGAAGTCCCAAGACTCTAACATTGGTGTGCTACCCTAAGAAAGCATGGCCATCTTAGGGTAGAAGACTTCATTGATGCAGACTGGGCTGCATTACCTTTTGATAGAAGGTCCACCACGGGGTTTTGCTCCTTGGGAGGAAAATTTGTAACACGGGAAAGTAAAATGTAGTTTTTTAGTCGAGTGCAGAAGCATAATACAGAGCAATGACATGTACTGCTAGTGACATGACTTGGTTACAGCACTTTCTTCTAGAATTATGCAGTGCCTACTCCTATCCCACTATCATGTGATAGTCAAGCAACTATACATATTGTTTCCAATCTTGTGTTTCATGGAAGGACCAAGCGCCTTGTAGGAGTCAATTAGTATTTTTGTTCCAAGCTGGTTTTATATGAGATATATGCTCCAATTAAGGGGGGACTTCTAGAAAGAAAGATAATTCTATCCTTCTAGAAAGATACCATAGGTGAGGTGTCCCTATTCTAGACTCTTCTAGAAGATATTATTTATGATGTGTCCCTATCAACTATCACTATTAGAATATATTTTTTTGAAAAAGACCATATATTATATACTGTAAATTTTCTTTTGTATATATGGAATGGATTGGGTGGGGGCTTGATATATAGAAACAACACATTCTCTTTCATCTTTTTCTTCTTATTTGTGATAAATTACCAATTGTAACTATCCCCAAAGCTTAAGTGGTTAGGAAATTTTGAATTCAATCATTTAACCATTATTCTAACACTACCTCTCATGTGTGGGCCTAGACTCCTACTTAATAATTGGGGTCCAACATGTAAGATTTTTAACTGTTTGAATGGGAGGTAGAATGGATACATGGTTCTAACTTGATACCGCTTATTCTAACACCATGATAAATTACTAGTTGTACCAAATGCTTACACTATTAGGAAATGGTGAATCCAATTATTTAAGCATTTTTCTAATAGTTTGCCTCTTCTTTTTCATTAACAAAAATAAACATGACAATCTTCCTAAAATACTCATAGGTGGGCCAAGAAAGGTTGATTCAAATTTATAAAAAGGAAGAGGGGGGGGGGGTGTTTAATTTAAGAGTGATATGTCAAATAGATAGATGTTTTTATTTTTTCAAAAACCCATATATTTTGGGGACAAACCTAAAAGGAATGCATCCCATCTATTTAGGATGGAGAGAGTATTACAGTAGGAGTGGTGTATGTATTGCTCCAATCAACTTGATATTATACATGTTAAAAGTAGTGTGTTTAGTGAAACATGTCCTCTTAACTTATGGAGTGGTGTAAGCTCAGCGACATCGCCAGTTTAAACTTGATTTGATTCTGACTGGTAATATTTTTAATATCCAGACATGTTCTTGTTATGGTCAACAAGTTTTTAACTTGCTTTTATAGGTTTGTAAGCCTGCTAATGACTTATTTTTTGTTGTGGCATAGAGTTTCATGTGGATGCCCGAAATGATTCTGTAGTATCCATGAAGCCAACAGAGGAAATTGTGGTAAATATTTCAGATTCCATCATAACAAAAGCAGAAGAAAACTTCGGTACTGCACCAGTAGACTCTATATCCACACTCTCTCCTGAAACGATAGACAGAAATGAGGATATGACATCCTCCTCGGAAACTAAAGGTACTTTTATTTTTATACTTCAATATAAGCATGCCTTTGACATCTTTACACACTTGTTTTGCAAGTACAATATTTTTTCCCCTCTCATTTAAACCCTTAATGATTGGTGCTGCACTTATGATTAGATTTGCTTTTCAGTTTTTTTTTTTTCCAAATTTTTATAAAGGAGAAAAGTCTGTATTAATAAAGCTACTTTATGCAAAAAGAGCAAAAAGTAGAGGTGCATTTAGGAGTCTGTTAAAGGGTAATAGCCAGTGCTTTTTTAAGAGTCTTCATGGTATCAACTCTCAATTGTTTTCAGTAGTGTCAGGGGCTGCAAGTTTTAGCATCTGGCTCACAATATGTCAAATTGGGAAATAACAGAGTATGGCTTCAGATAGAATAGAATAAAGGAAAAGAATACATCTGGAACTAATCTGTCAAGGACCCATAGTCGACCCCAAAAATTTGGGACTAAAGTTTTGTTGTTGTTGTTGGGAGATGAAAGGGGTGGATTTTCTAATGGATTTGTTATATCCTAAACTTCCCTTTGTTAGAAGCACTGTCTGTATGAGATGGGTTTTGAATACGAATGGTGAATTTAGAGTTTGATCTTGTTATGAAATCTTGAGAATGCTATTAGGAAGCATTTCTGTGGAGATGCATCTAGATGAATTACATGAACAAGAAAGTGTTAATTCGTGTGGACAGTAGGGTTGAATACATTTTTGACTATAGACAATCTTATAAATAGGAATGTAGCATTGGTTAATTGGTGTTGTATGTGTAATGTAAATAGTGAACACTAGAGACCCTGTTGATCATCTTTAGGTTCACTGTTTAGTTGCTCAAAAATTGTGGTCCTTTTTTTCTTCCCTCCCCCTCCTCTCCCACCCCCCCACGGGGTTTTATGGTGCAGTGGGTGATGCTGCAAAAAGTGAATTTATTCATTCATACTCCAAATGTAATTGTTTGGTGGAATTGTTGAAACGAAGTACATATAAAGCTCTGTAAAGTTCTAACTTATCAAAAAAAAAAAAAAGCTTTGTAAAGTTCTAGCTTCACACTTTTTTATATATTAATTGTTTATGTGACAAGTCTAAATTTGTTACAAAGCATCCATTGACCAGATTTAATTCATGCATACTCCAAATGTAATTTATTCACTCTTCAAATGAATACTAAGGTTGTCTGGTTTTCACCTCTGCAGTCTGCAACTATGCCAAGGGTAGATGGGTTGCTGACAGTCGAAGGCCATTGTATTCTGGTTTAGGATGTAAGAAGTGGTTATCAGCAATGTGGGCATGTAGATTAACACAGCGAAAAGATTTTTCCTATGAGGGATATCGGTGGCAGCCAGAAAGTTGTGAAATGCCAGAGTTTGAGCGGTCTGCATTCTTGAGAAGGTAGGTATCTCTTCTTCTTATTATTTGAAATTTCCCTTCGCCTCTTCTCTATCTTGTGTATCATATGGCTTTTATAATTCAATTCAAATAACTTTCAATTGCCTTTGTATAATATATCTGATATCTTATTGATTAGATTTTCTTTTTTTCCTATTTTGATAAAATCCTGACTTGAGCACAGAATTTACTTTACCACAAAATCCTGACTTCTTTAATTTTCAGATTGCATCAATTTTAGTATGAAATCAAATCTTAAACTGATGTTAATTTATCATTGATGTCAGATGCTTTATATTGCACCCTGCTCAGGTTTAGTTATAACTTTGAAATTTTTAGATTTTTCTCCCTTTTTTTGGGGGGAGTAATTAATGATCATTTAGGCAATAGTTTACTGACTCCTAATATGTAGTCGGACATGATTTAGTCATAAGTTTGAAATTTGATGCTCTGGTTATGTTCATGATCTAAAGTGTTGCTGTTCATATCAGAATGCAGGACAAAACAATTGCATTTATAGGAGATTCATTAGGTAGGCAGCAGTTCCAGTCTTTGATGTGTATGGCCACTGGTGGGGAAGAGAGCCCAGAAGTTCAAAATGTGGGAAAAAAATATGGTCTTGTCAAAGCTCGTGGAGCCATACGTCCTGATGGTTGGGCTTACTGGTTCCCGAAAACCAATACCACTATTTTATATTACTGGTCAGCAAGTCTGAGTGATCTAGTGCCCCTTAACACCTCAGACCGAAACACCAATGTGGCTATGCATTTGGACCGTCCACCAGCTTTCATGAGACGATTCATCCATTGTTTTGATGTGTTGATTCTTAATACAGGACACCACTGGAACAGGGGGAAGCTTAATGCAAATCGATGGGTGATGTACGTGGATGGAAAACCCAATGAAGATAAAAAACGTGATGAAATTGGGAATGCCAAGAATTTTACAGTGCATAGCATCGTCAGATGGCTTGATTCTCATCTTCCCTCTTATCCCCATCTCAAAGTTTTCTTTAGGACTATCTCACCGAGGCATTTCTTTAATGGGGACTGGAACACTGGGGGTACCTGTGATAATACCACTCCCTTGTCCGGAGGAAGTGAAGTTATGCAAGATGGATCAAGTGATCCAGTTATTGAGGGTGCTGTAAAGGGTACAAAAGTAAAGATTTTGGATATTACTTCTATTTCTAAACTGAGGGATGAGGGTCACATATCCCGCTACAGTATTAGAGGAACAACTGATGTAAATGATTGCTTACATTGGTGCCTACCCGGCATTCCTGACACATGGAATGAGCTCCTTGTTGCACAGATATAGGCTCAGCCATGTTGAATATGCATCGACAAAGACAAATTGAATCATCTATTCTTTATGGTCTAAGAAGACCATTTTTCTTCATAATTAAAAAAAAAAAAAATGTAATTCAGCTTTCTTACAGTTAAAGCACCATGTTCCAATCCAAATCACATGGGAATGTATTCTTCAGTGTTATAGTTGTTTTTTCATAGGATTTTACGGACAAAGAGACTGCCAGAAGAAAGAATACCCGAGGGCTTCAGCTCCACTCTCAGACTAGTGACTTTAGCAGTTTAAGGGCTGTTGTATGTATCATCAATTCATCACATTGTTATAAGGAAATATCCGCGAGGCTTCCCCCCATTTTTCTCTCCAGAATTTTTTGTAACATATATGTTGAAGGCATTTTTTTTTTTTTTGGAAAACAGCTTCAGCCTTCAGTGAACAAAACAAGGAGGCATACCAGATTAACAGACATAAACACAGTTGACGGAAAACGAATACTTGGTACATTGAACCTTAAACCTTTATCTCTTCCTTCTCTTCTCTGTATTCATTTGGCATGATTAATTTTTTCAACTTATTTTACTATTCAGCTTATTTTTGCTACTATTCATAGGTTTCACTGCATTTTTTGATACTATTCATGAGTTTCATTATACTATTTTAACTAACTTTTATCTTTATCTACAGTACTTTTAGCTAAAAGTTTTCAATTTCAACAAAATAAGTGGATTTCAAATAGACCTATATTTATGTTTTTCCTTCTTCCCTTCTTTTGGGAATAAAATTACATTCTTCTTTCATATTTTCTACTGGAAATAAAAAACATAATCCACAACAATGAAGGTTCCCGATGGTGTGTTTGGATGTTTCTGTGGTCTCTCGTGTACTAATTGTAATGAAAATTGGCCTATAGAGTTAAATTTTTCTTCACTTCTTGTTTGTTCACACCCTTTTCTGAATGGGGAAAAAAAAAAAAAAAAAGTCCACGGTGAATTAGTTATTTTATATCATGCACGAGGCTTGGGGAACCCTGTGAAAAGAAATCCACACCCTTAGGGCCTTAAAAGCAAGGTTTTTAACGGTCTGATCAGAAAAACCATGAACCAGCCATTTTTGCAGTCCGTTTAACATAAAGAACCGTTCCATGCAAAAAAAGCAGTGACCCGTATGGATCGTGGTTCAACCGCCCTGTTTTGTGAACCGTGATCGGTTCAGGCGGTTCCAGTTTTTCAAGCCTTAAACGGCATCGTTCTGGACTTTTTTTTTCCCCTTATACGGCTATAGCATTGTTTTGGCAAGGATCACTCTCAAACAAAACACAAACCCTTGCCTCACTGTCTCACGCTTTGAGCTCTTAGCATCTCTCATCACATCTCTTATCTCTGCCTCTCTCCCTCATCGCCGTCAGCCACCACATCCTCAGCCCAGATTGCCCTCGCCTACTCTCTCAATCACTCTCATTACATCTCTGCCTTTCTCCCTCGTCGCTGTCGGCCACTATAGGCCTCAGCCTCAGATCTTTAAGCACCTCCATCGACAAAGGGTTTTGGTAAGCTTCTGTATATATACATATCGTCTTTTGTTAGTGAAGATTCGCTCCGATGCTCTGTTTGGTTGAGTAGAAAATTGATGAGAATTTTTTTAAAATTTAATTTATTTTTCTATCTGTGTTTCTATCAATGTTGTGTGCTTATTATGTAAACCTCGTTTCATTGAAAACAAAATAATTTTGTTTATGAAACAATGCCTAAACTTTATAAAAGAAAAGGGTTTTCTTTGGTTTTGGTTTTTGGTGGAGATTTGTTGAATTTTAGTGAGGAATTGTTGGATTAAGCAAGGTTTTATAGACTGATTTCGTGAGGAATTTCAGGTTTTATAAACTGATTTCAATTCTGGGAGCTGTTTGTTCTCTGACACATTTTGTGAATGATTTGTAGCATAGTTCGTGTGTAAATTTAGGGGTTTGAAGTTCTGTTGTGTTCCTTTTTGTGTCGATAAAACTAATTTTTGGGTATTTGTGGAAGAGGAAGACCCATATCTAGGATATAAAGAGTTGGATAATACAATTTATGAAGATGGTGCGTATCTAGCAAGTGTAGAACCTTCTTCTAATACTGAAAGTTAGTTTATATGTAAACAATTTGATAACCTATAGTCATTTTTCTTTTATTCTTTTCAAACTTGTGATAACCTATGATCATAATAATTCTGTTTGAACTTTGAACTTTGAAATTCTATTTTGTATTTTTGAGATACTTTCTATGTCTTTTTGTAAGACACAGTGTGTAACTTGGAGTTTGAAGTTCTATTTTGTTTTTTAGAAATCAATTTTATGTATTTTTGTAAGAAACAATGTGTAACTTGGAGGCTTGTTTATGTATTTTTACTTCGTACTTTTACGGATTGATTGAGTAATTTATATTTATGTTTGCTAAGGATTTGACATTTCTTATTTGTCTTGTGAAAGTTATGATATAAAAATTTGTTTTATATCATAACCTTATCAAAATTTTCTATTTTTTATTAATTTTTCTATTTTTTATTAATTTAATATTTATATATATTTAAAATAATTATTAAATTAATTATGACGTTATCACGGTTTGACCCCGGTTCGATCTCAAAAACCTTGAACATCTTCATTTTACGGTTCAATGAACGGTCCGAGTCTGAAAACCTTGCTTAAAAGTTGTATTTATTTATTTTAATGAATGAGTAAACTTTCATTGAAATAAAAACATAATATGACAGCATTTACAATATTTACAAAAGCTTGCCAAGAGCCTTGTAACTTAATTGGTTGGCAATTATTGCACTTCTTAATGTTTTCAAACAAGGGTTCAAAGCCCCCTCCCTGGTTGTAACTATCAAATTATCAAAAAAATAAATATAAAAATCACAAAAACTTGTAGCATCAACAGCCTATTCAAGGATCAATGACAAACATTGATCTTCTGCAGACTACATAGTACGTAGGGGTCCTATTTTGTACAGTGTTATTCACATTTTCAGACCATGAAAATCTGTCTTATTACCTTCAGACATATTTGCATTTTGATCAATGAGTGAATCATTAGTTAACTTATATATATATATATATATTAATAAGAGCAACATGGGAATTTTCAAAAGGAGTCAATAATCAATATTTGCTTGCGGAGTTGTGGCCTAGTGTGAGTGTGACCTAAATACAGTTTATAAACTTTCGAAGTAAAAGGATTGGGGAAAATAGACATTCACTGAACTCTATATATATATATTTTAATAAGAGCAACATGGGAATTTTCAAAAGGAGTGAATAATCAATATTTGCTTGCGGAGTTGTGGCCTAGTGTGAGTGTGACCTAAATACAGTTTATAAACTTTCGAAGTAAAGGGAATGGGGAAAATAGACATTCACTGAACTTGGGAATTCAAATCCTTTCCTATTAGACAAACGACCGGACCAAGTCCAAGGTAAATGACAAAGATATGGTAATGAATAGTTGAAATAGAATAATAAACAGTGTAAGAGAGATAGAGATATAGTACAAAAGAGATTTTCCATTATAAAGGTAGAATATAAAACAAATAATGTTCATAATCTATATATAAAAAAAAAATTAATGTTAATTTTTTTTTTTTTAAATACAAGATAGAATTTCCACTCTAGCCTAATCTAAGTGTATGTGTGTGAAGCTCCTTCCTCGAGATTTGAACTCCGGCCCTTACCCCCCATACCCTACAAGTATTTATACTTGTAGAGTGACCATCACATCAAGGGTATGTGGTGGTTAATGTTGAATTAATAACGAGCAAGACCTATCTTTTTTGTATTAGAGACCCATTTTAAACATGGTGTAAAGGATCAGTCATGCGAAGATTGTAGCCGCATGACATTCTCAATGATAAATGATAAACGGTAAACAATTATATGGCTGTAGGGTGCTTAGCGGTAATAAAGTTGAATATTGTGTAGTAATTAAACATGACTAAAAGCCTACCAAACAACTTTAGTGGGTGCGGCAAAAAACTTTGTAATTTAATCGATTAATACCTTTTAGTGTTTCTAATGGAAATATTTTCAAATCGTTGAACACCAACTTTACTTTTGAATTACAGTATAAAGTAGAGATGCTTACCAATGATCAATGTTGACAAGAGATATCCATCTCTTCGTCTAGGCATCAATTTTTAAGAGTTGTCCGTACATTTTCAAAATACATAAGCCAACTTCGCCAACTTCAAAGGATGAAATTGTCCATTGAGGGAGAGATTGGGAGTTGAAATGTAGCTAGATGATACAACATAAGATAACATGCATGGTCCTCCTCTAACGTGGTTGTAGGAATTTTTTTTTTCTATGGTAATAGTTGAGAAGTTTAAATTATTCAAAATCTAATAAAAAGAAAACTTGAATATATCGATATCTAAAATAAAATAAAAAACGCGTAAATGTATAAAATTTTACAAAGTAAGAGAAAATCTAAAATAATGTAGAGAAGAGGGGGGAATATATATATATATATATATATATATATATATATTCTCTTAGTACCATTTTTTAAGGAAAAATTAAATTAAGGATTATTTTTATAAAATGAGTTATGAATTTGAATGTTAGAGGTTTTTATTTATTTGTTTGAGTGAGCTTTTTGATGAATATTTTGTTCATTTGTTATTTGTTTGGTTTAAATATGTTGTTTGAGTTATTTTTTTTGTTGTTATAGGACTTTTATATTTTGTATTTTGTTATGTTTTTTTGTTTTGTTTTGTTTTTTTGTTTAAGGGGATCGGGATTATGTTTTGAGGGTTAGGATTATTTTTGTGGGAAATGCTATATTGATAATGTTTTCATAATAAATCCTAGGTGGTAAGCAGTTATTGATAGATAAAAAAAATCATGTTATTGACGAATAAAAAAATAATGTTAGTAGTGGACCCATTTTAAAACTAATAACAGCTTTTCACCTATAATTTGTTGTGAAAAACTGTTAAAACCATTAACAAATCTTAGGTGACAAGTTGTTATTGATGGATTAAAAAGGATGTCAATGATGAGTCTAGTTTAAATCAAATAATAATTTATCACTTATAATTTATTGTGAAAATATTATAGACATAGTATTACTTTACTTTTGTTGAAACCCAATTTTTAAGATTCTCAAGTCAGGTGTGTATATATATATATATATATATATTTTTTTTTTTTGAGTAGATAAAACAAGTTATTTACCTATTTTAAAAGAATTATGTATATAATTTTTTTTTTTGCAGGTCAGAATATTCATATGAAACATACATGTAAAGCCGTCATTGCTCCTCGTATTGAATGTATCAATAGCTTTTTAATGAGAGATTGTATGTCAAAAGCATGTACTTTTAGGAATTGTATGTGAGAGGGAAGGGGTTTGGTTTTTATTTTTATTTTAAAAGTATAATTCACTTTCTAAGTCATTGAAAACCAAATATATAAAAAACCAAATCTATATATATATATATATATATATATATATATATTGATTGTTAAAGAAAATTGTGGGATTGCTTAATAAATCGAGGGATTGATTTCTAAAAAAAAAAGATCATGGAATTCAATTAATCAATATGCAATTAAAATTCAATTAATCATTGAATCTTATGTGTAGTTCCGTTTATAAATGTGGGTTCCATTGTAATGTATTATTAAGAAAAGCAAATGAGAAAATGTAACCACTTGGGCACTTGTCTCGTGGATGTAGACCACAAAGCTGAACCCTATAGACTATCATGTGTTTTCATTCATCTCTCTTTTTCTTCACATTATCACAAAATTCTGCATGATATTAGGGTGGGTTGATTAGGAAATTCTTGAATCTCTTTGTTGGGTTTAGACTAGGGGTGTCCATCCATCTGCTAGACCTGACCCACTCGCAATCGATATGAGAGCTCCAGTAGTCGGCGGTAGGTTCCAGATATTAGAAACCAACTCCGGTGGGTCGGTTGATAGGTTCTCTTCTCTAAAACCTGAATCAACCCATCTGACCGTAAAACCTAGAAAAATCCGGCAACTTTAAGCATTTTTTAGTGAGTTTTTGTAAGAAATCTGTCAGATCCACCTACATTGAAGTGCCTACATTGGTTTTTACTTAGTTATACCTCCTTTGTTAGCTAATTTTCTCTTACTAAAAAAATAAAAAAAATGTAAAACTTTGAAGATCAGATTTGGATTCTATATCTACAAGTTATATATTTTTTATTATAATTAAAGCACAACTTAAAGGGGATTGTTGTTTCTTTAAAAATAAAAAAAAAATAAAAAAAAAAAAAAAAAAAAGAAGAAGAGAAAAAAAGAAAGAAAAAGAAAGGGATTATTGGAAAGTATCAGGGGCAGCACCACCTTAAGGCTAGGGTGGTCCTAGGAGGTATAACTAAGTAAAAACCAATGTAGGAACTTCAATGTAGGTGGTCCCAGGAGGTATAATAATTTAAAAATTTTTATTTGTCTACCTTTCAAAAAAAAAAAAAAATAGAAACACCCTCAGTTTTTTTTTTATGCCAATAAAATTAAATTTTGCTCCAAAATTTGTTCTACATTCAGTGGATGAATAATTGTTTGATTGTGTACATTGAAAGAGATGTAGTTTGTAGAATTGATAATGAGACTATCATGTAACGATTTCAAATTATGAAAACTCGTAGAAAACAATTGTAAACTTTATGTATTTGTGTATTTTTTTTATTATTGTTATTGTCAATATATGAATTTCTCTTTTTATTAGATTGTATAATTTATGCTTTTTAAAGAACACTGTGAGAAAAATTTTTGGAGCCACCATTGGAAAGTATAATCCACTTGTCATATCTTTAAAAACCAAAACAAGATTTTGATTGTTAGAGAAAATCATAGGGTTAGTTTAATAAATTTAGATTACAAGTCAAAAACATATTCTAATAAAAAAGTTAGACAGAATAGAATACTCCAAAATGTGGAAAATTTCATGTAAAAATAAAAAAAATGTGGAAAATATATTTAGAAGAGGGGGTGATTGCACGTGGTCCAAGATGAAGAAGATTGAGTTCAAAGAGGAGTCCATATCTTTGTAATTTTGCTAAAGAGGAGTCCATATCTTTGTAACTTTGCTTTCACTGGAGGACCTATGAGATTTTGACAACTGCCCTAAGCTTTATAAAACATTGGGCAACAAGAGTGGGTTTTTACTTTTTCAAAATCCTCAACACGGCACGAGCTCTAATTTTACGAAGTCATTGACCCAACGGAATATTTGGTGCAAAATCATTACGTGGAGAAAGAAGAATAGAGATGTAAACACGTTGAACCCTTCATGTACTCACTTAAAAAAAAAAAAAAAAAAAAAAAAACTTATGTTAGATTATTTATTTTATATTATATTTTATTAAAATATTAATTTTTAATTATTTTTTTATATATATAAACATTCATTGTCCACTCTTATTATTTATTTTCAAAATACATAAAAAAATAAATAATTAAATAAAAAATGAATAATATCAATGTAAATTTACACAATTACTGTAACAATCATGTATTTTTACACAACTTTAAATAAGCAAATGTAAGTGAATTTTGAATTTAATAAGCTAAAATGTGATATTTTTTACTTTGTCCCCCAAATTTGGGGAGGGCCAAATCATCAGCCAAGGGTGGTCAAATTCATTATCCAATGAAAAATCCATTATTTTAATCAATTTTGGTCTCACTAAGTGTGCGTTTGGGAAGTGCGTTTGCGCTTCCCATACGCACGTTTTGCGCTTCTGCAGTTTTTTTTTTTTTTTTTTACTTTTCAGCGTTCCCAGATGAAATGTTTGATTTTTCCTGTGAACAATGTACACTGTGTACTGTTTACGGACCCACAAATTTCACTTTTTATTAATTTTTTCATTAAAAATAGGTTTCACGGTACTATTCATACATTTAAAATTTATTTTGCTATAGTATTTTTTAATTTTCAGTTTCAGTTTTCAGTTTTTAGTTGTATCCAAACGGACCATAAGATTATAAATCAACAATTTTTTTTTTTTGATAAACCGGAATTTTGCTAAAGAGGAGTCCATATCTTTGTAACTTTGCTTTCACTGGAGGACCTATGAGATTTTGACAACTGCCCTAAGCTTTATAAAACATTGGGCAACAAGAGTGGGTTTTTACTTTTTTTTAAATCCTCAACACGGCACGAGCTCTAATTTTACGAAGTCATTGACCCAACGGAATATTTGGTGCAAAATCATTACGTGGAGAAAGCAGAATAGAGATGTAAACACCTTGAACCCTTCATGTACTCACTTAAAAAAAAAAAAAAATCTTATGTTAGATTATTTATTTTATATTATATTTTATTAAAATATTAATTTTCAATTATTTTTATATATATAAACATTCATTGTCCACTCTTATTATTTATTTTCAAAATACATAAAAAAATAAATAATTAAATAAAAAATGAATAATATCAATGTAAATTTACACAATTACTATAACAATCATGTATTTTTACACAACTTTAAATAAGCAAATGTAAGTGAATTTTGAATTTAATAAGCTAAAATGTGATATTTTTACTTTGTCCCCCAAATTTGGGGAGGGCCAAATCATCAGCCAAGGGTGGTCAAATTCATCATCTAATGAAAAATCCATTATTTTAATCAATTTTGGTCTCACTAAGTGTGCGTTTGGGAAGTGCGTTTGCGCCTCCCATACGCACGTTTTGCGCTTCTGCAGTTTTTTTTTTTTTTTTTTTAATACTTTTCAGCGTTCCTAGATGAAATGTTTGATTTTTCCCGTGAACAGTGTACACTGTGTACTGTTCACGGACCCACAAATTTCACTTTTTATCAACTTTTTCATTAAAAATGGGTTTCACGGTACTATTCATACATTTAAAAATTATTTTGCTACAGTGTTTTTCAGTTTTCAGTTTCAGTTTTTAATTTTTAGTTGTATCCAAACGGACCATAAGATTATAAATCAACAATTTTTTTTTTTGATAAACCGAAAATTTCATTAAAAACTAAGGCAAAATACAATACCTAGGATAAACAACCGCTCAAAATCCGAAGGGGTATTTACTTTGTCCCCCAAATTTGAATGCTGGCGGCTCTGTTAGAAAAGTGGATTTCGGACCCTTTGCACACGTGTATGTATCATGCCAGATACAAGGTTAATTACTAGTGCTCTTTTTCAAAGTGCTGTTGTGGCAAGGGATAAACCTTAAAAGGTCAAGCATGTGTAACTCATTATTTATTTCAAATTTAGTAGAATATTCCTTGTCGAGTAACCTTAAAAGGACAAGCATGTGTAAACTCAATTTGATAAAGAACACCTTGTAAAGTGACCACTTAGAAGGTTTTTAATTATTATTATTTTCAAACATGGGCAATTTTATTTGTTATGCATACAATTTTAGCGATGCCAATCGATATTACTCATTTAAAAACTATATATAATAAACATGTTGAGTTATAAGTATAATAAATAAAATAGGGAAATGCTTAACAATAAATTTACTAATATCTAAAGGAGATAGTGTAACATATTAGAGTTATATTGGGCTATGTAGAGCTTAATTGTGTTTGATTTGGATTATGATCCGATCTAATATAAAAGTGTTATGGTTTTTAATGAGATATATATATATATATATATTTATTTTTTTCTGAAGCTTAATCCATCGCCCTTGGACCTGAGGAAAAATTTTGGCCCGTGTTTAGCCCATTATGAATCCTTTATGCAAGAGTGGAATATTGTTATTTTCAGATTAGAGTTTGGTGTATTGTTTTAAGTAAGAAAACATTATACTGTCGCATATTGTATTTTTTCTATGTGAATAGTGAAATCATTGCAACTCTATAGACGTAGGCAAATTGTCAATCCATGTAAATATTGTCTTGTGATATATGTATATATATATATATATATATATATATATAGACACACACATTCGAATGCATCTATGACATCCAAGGTTTAGATATAAATCTTAGATATCACAGATACATTAGGACGTGTCAACTAGTTGAACTATAAGGCTCTTGACTTTTGGTTCAAATCCATCCTCCCGTTGTAACTATCGAATTGTAAAAAGAAAAGAAAAGAAAATAAAATCAATATTGTATTTTGGAGTCCAACGAAATCATGAAAGCAACCCATATTGTTTGATTCCAATATCTTCAATGATATTGACAAGGTGTTGAAACCACACAACTCAAATTTGTAGGCTATGACTATGACCACACAACATCTAGAACCAAATTTATATGAATATCGAAATCGAAATAGAACCATATTGTCTGAGAGTTAAACTCGCACTAAATCAATAACAAATCAAATATCAAAGTCAAACCGATATTGTTGATGGTTTTCCGAATCAAACAGTAATCAATATATCACATATATCAATCACGGTACACGAAGAATTTATATGAAATCTACTTAGGAAAATGTCATTGGCTAGTTTTGTCGTCCAATTTTAATATAGAAATTAACTGAATATACTACCTCATTTAAAGAAGGTGGATTCATAGAACCCAACGTGATTGTATATAGCTTTTAAATAAACATCATCGACTAACATCATTAAGGTTATGTGCATAATAATTGTCTGTTTAGGAATAACTTATTTAGTTTTTTACTGAAATCTTTTTACTGAAAGTGTGCTTAAATATAATTGTACCTTGAAATTTTTTGAAAAAGTAAGAAAAAATGGGAAAAAGTTCGAGGTTTTAAAAAGATGTACATAAAAGTTAAAAACTAAAAGCTGAGCTTATAAGCTAATATCAAACAGACAATTAAATATACACAAACCTCTCATACTTTTTTTTTATAAAGAAAATAGGAAAATTGTGATAGAAAGACATTTTAATTGACAATGATCACTAAATAAGGTGTTCTTGATGGATCAAGTTCAGTATATGTACTTGTTATATTACATCTACTTGTTTGGTTAAGGTCACCACATCAATGATGGAGTAAATTATCCTAGCATATAACATAATGACAAGTGTAGGTTCTAGTGGTGATATTCAGTAAATATTTACAGTCTAGAACAATTTAAAAGTCTATAAAAATCTATTATTGTCTTTGATTTATTAATCATTAGCATGATTTTTTTAAAGAGGTGATATCACATGCCACATTTAAATAATGAAAATACCCATAAATCTAATAAAAATGAAATTTATTGTGTAAAAATTCTAGAACAATTCAAATTTATTAGTTAAATTCAAATTTGTATATGTTTTTGTACTCCAAATATGGGAAAGTTTAATCAAATATGATTTTATTTTTTATCTTAAAATAAAAAAATAATGCTTTCTCTTTTATTTTGTATATAAATATAAAATCTAATAAAATATAATGTGGTAAGATTCTACTTAAAGATTTAAATATAGAATAAAATTTAAATTCAATTGAAAAATAAAAATATACTATATTTTAGAATATTGATGTGTAAAATTGTGTAGCCCCAAAAACTTTTTTTTTTTTTTGATGAACAATGTAGCCTAAAAAAATTATGTAAAATATATTATGAAGTTAAATAAAAGCCAAACTTCTTCAACTCTATATATATATATTAGAGAATCTCAATATATATATATATATATATATTAGAGATTATAGATAGATAAGATAAGAGAGTTTCTTTTGCTTAAGCTTGTCCAAGTCGGAGCCGTCAACTTCAACATATATCTAGATGTGAACTTTTCACTTCCTCTATTCTCTAGGGCAGACGGGTCATAACACTTTTCTTTCTTACACTACGGTCAAAGACTTTGTAAATATTTTATTATCAAAAGAAACTCTTCATGTATAAAGTTCTTGGAAAATTAGGGGAAATATAGTTCAAATTGCAGAGTTAGTAGTATGTTGTAATTATCTTTACTTTGTAAATTATTACAATTTTTCTATGTACTAGACTGTGAGTAGTGAATGAAAAAAATGATGAGTTTACATGACAGTAACAAATAGTTAATCACAATCTATTTAACAAAATAATTGTGGCAAAATATATGTGAAAGTGTGAAACTAGAATTATTTCACAAGTCACACACACGATTAACTGATGAGAAGGAATAAGGATGCCTAGTTGCCTATATATATGGTTGCTTTCTTTGCTTCCAACTGCTAAATCCTTCAATTCTCAAATCTCTATCTCTGAAGTTCTCTTGCTACATATTATATATAGCACAAGGCAGTAAAGCCCGATAGCCACCATGTCTTCACAGCCGCATCAATCTGAAGTAAAGGCTGCAGCGTCGAAAAAGGGTAGCAAACCCATTAGAGGTAGCATCAAGCGCCAAATATTTGCGTCTTTCATCAAGAAAATGAAGAGTATTCTTCTTCGTCACAAACGCAGCAATGACAACTAGTTCATTGTCTTCTTCATCGTTCACGCACTCTATCCATATGCATGTTCACATGCACATCTTCTTCTTAGCTGGTGACTTTTCTTCCTCTTTCACACACACACATATGGGGGAAGACTATGCATGCATTAGGTGAGAAGTGTACGAGAGTTTTGTTTGTTTGTTTTTAGGAGAGTTGAATGTATGGTGGATGGAGAAATAATATATGAGCAATCATGATAAGTGTTTATTCGTAAGATTATCTAGTAAGATGTGTAATTTTCATATTCTCAGATATATGAGATTAGGAAAACTTGTTATTGAATTTGTAACAACTTTTATGTATTTTGAATCGAGATGAAATTTCAAACTTTGATGTGCCAACAATAGCCACGAGGATAAACTACGGTTTTTGTAAGAGCAGTCACCCTTCTCTCATTTGCTTGTGTATGAGACGATGTATGTGAAATATTTTTGGAGATCTAGATAAGTTTTTATTTATTTATTAAATAATTTAATTTTTATAATAGGGATAGGCGGCAATCGAATCCTAATTCTCTTTATAATGAAGACAAGAAAATAAAACTAAACCACAAAATTCTTGGTGTAACGCATTAGTAACTGCTCTCTCTTTCTTCTTCTTCTTCTTCTTTCTTTCTTTTTTTTTTTCTTTTTTTTTTCGGGCAAAATGATGCATTAGAAACTAGCTCGATGTCATTAAGGGCAAAACAACCCCGTCAAATTTAATATCAAAGTGAAGATTTCACTTAGGGACATAAACTTTAACGTAACTAGTCATTAACACGTGTGATGAATATTCTTAATAATGTTACAATTTTAGTAAATCAAATGCTTTTTTATGAATTTATCAAAATGATTATCACTGCTAATAGTTCTTTCATAAGAATTTATTAGAAGTCGAATACAATAATTTAATTAATATTCAAAGAGTTTATATAATTCATTATTGTTGACACTCTGCATTTAACCTCATCTTGAGGGAAATAGGGTAATTCACACCCCAAGGGTATCATTATAATTTTGACCGTTGAATTTAAATCAATTCACATAAACTAAATCTTGAAGTCTTAATAATCAAAATGACAGGTCACAAATATCGATCAAGCCATCAGATTGAAAAATATCACAAAACAACTTTTAGCAGCTAAGATGCATTCATATGATGGAGTCCGACCACTAATGATTATGAAAAATTAATTTTGATTTGTCTCATAAGAATTCAATTCGTAATCAATAACATGTCATAATCCCATTTTTTTGGACTAAAAATAATGGCAGTGATACACATACTTGATTAATCCGATTGTTAAGCATTAATGATCCCTTAAATTTTGGTGAAATTACTCTATTTAAAGGGCCGGGGTTGATAGAAGCCTATTAATTCTGAAATTTAGTTGCTTTAAGCCTATTCATGCTAAAATAAAGTTAACTAGGGCCTATTAATGTTAATTGTGTTGAAACTCATTTCCAAGAAATGACATTTTCTCACTCTCTAAAAAATCTCTTAAACCATTAAATTTTTTTGAATGAGTTATTTTATTTTATATTATTATTAGAAAGTAGGCTTTAATTAGAGCACAAGAACAGACCATTTTCAATAAATTATTGAGATATGATTTTTTGAAATTAGCCTTATTGTCTGTTATGGGAAGCTTAAGGAAGAACTGAGATTCACTTACTCTTCACTCCAAATTTGCTTTGAAATCAAGTCACCAACCCTCCACACATGTCAACTCTCAATTAATCACCAACCCCCTCCAAAACTTTCCCCTTTGCCCCCGCCCAAAAAAATAAACTATAAAAGGAGGAGAAGTTCTCATTCCAAAGCACCACACTCCTCTAGAGCTCTAGAGGAAGTAAAAGAGAAAACCTCCTTTAGTAAATTTGGCTTCCTAGTTGTGAATTAATAGGACAATTTGATCTTCCTATTCTCGGATTGCAACTCAGTAATTGTTGCCTCACTCCTCAAATGTTCTAAAGGAGTCCACTGGTTCTCTCTTACGGGTTTAGAGGAAGCAAAAAAGAAAGAAACCCTGTAGATTGTCTTCGACGACAAGAGACTTTACTGAATGATCTAACTGGAACTCATAAGATTATTTATTTCTTAAATCTTAAATAAACCTAAGATATATGCTTCAATAACAATAAAAACTATATAGGATGCCAGCCTTCCATGAATTAAAAAATTACCCTTAAGTTTAGCTAAAATTTTCAAATATATAAATTGCCCCCAAATTTTCATATATCTCATATGATTTTCTTAATTTTCTTAATTTATATATTTATATATTTGTTTACCTTATATATATATATATACCTACCCTGGAATGAACTCTATGCATTGCATAGTCTAGCTTGTGAGAGATGGAGGAAAGATAGACTCATCATGCTTGATATAAAATAAACTACACGCTCATTTAGGGAGAGAGAGAGGTCCTAGACTTCATTGATAGATGAACATGACTGCTCGCTATTCTAATTATCATTCCCATTCTCCTCTAATGATCTCCCCATTGTTTCCCATGTGAAAAAGGTCGTTACCAACAATCCCATAATACAAACTACACCCAAAATCCCCAAAGAGGCTGTCATTCCAATTGCTTTGGGGTAACCTTCCTCTTTATGGTCATGCGAAGCCCACAAAAATCCAACAGGTCCAATAATTGCCCCCACTTTCCCAACAGCACCAGAAATGCCATAACATGTTGTTCTAAATCTAGTTGGAAAAAGTTCTGCAGGCAAAATAAAAGTGGTAGTGTTTGGACCAAAATTGGAGAAGAAAAATGTGAGCCCATATAGGATCATGAATCCTATATTTGTGTTGTCGTCCCAATATATGTAATAGGGTATCCCAATTGCTAAATAGACAATTGCCATGCAAAAAAAACCAATTTGTTGGATTTGACTCTTCCAATGCGATCAATGAAGCAAACAGTGACCCAGTAGCCTGGAATTGTGGAACATATTGCTACAATTGCTTGTAGTTTTGCTATATTGAAAGCATCTTGATAGGCATTGACTTTATCTGCCTTTGGCACATATGGTTGTATATCTGAGATTGGAAGAGATTGCTACTGTAAAAGACAATATCAACAAGAAACCACGAAGCGGCACAAGAGAATAGGTCACGGCCATGGTGATGAAAGAATTGCTTTGACAGAAGGGGATAGGATGGTGGATGTAGTGGTGGTGGATTTTCTTCTACAAACTGGCTTATTGGAACATCTAACACCTTCTCCATGTCCTTGGCTGCTCGGAGAACATTTTGCTCCACCAAAGCAGTATATCTGTCATAAACAAATGAATAATAATAGGTCAAAAGGAACTGACTTGTTAAGAAGCATTCATACTATGGAAGAGCAACTTTTGATTCAAATTTCATTCTGGTATAGTATCCACTCTTTTCTTTCTGTCTCCTTCCAATTCCATGGAGAAAATTAAGGGGCATTTGGTATTGTTAGTCCAAAAACAAAATATGGATTAAATTCATCAATTGGTTTATTAACTTTACAATAATTTTTATTTAAATAAATATATTAAGAGAATGTGAGTTTATCAATTGGGTTATTAATTGAAGTTCAATTCTAAAAAATGTTACAGACACAACAAGAATTAAAACATGTAATTCAAGGATTGAATTAAAATTAATGTGTGTAACACCAGTTATTTACAATCATACCATTCATATTTACCTATAAACGTTCATATATGCTCACAAATATAATGAAGGCAAAATACCATTACATGAAAAGAAAAACTACCTTAGGAAAAACAAACAAAATCAGAACGTTTGATGAAACATGCCCTAGCAGCTAGACCTACCTTGTTTGTTACCGGACTCACTGTGTGGTTTTATTTATTTACATTTTTTTCTTTTTTGGTTCCACAAAGACTTGCTATTTACAAACAGAGTAACATTTACACCTTAATATTCAGTTAAAACTTAAAAGAATTAAAAGGAGACCCCATAACTTTATTTTCACGAACAAGAACCATATATTTAATTATCTTCATCAAGAATTTTATAATTCAGTAGTATATTTAATTTCTTTTATAAAAATTGAATTATCTAATTATCTAAAGTTGTAACAATTGTATTATCAAACAAAATGTATTCAATAATGATTCAATTCCATTCTTACTCATTTTTATAGACATTTCAAATTCATTTTGGTTTCATTATAGAGTAATATGGGCATTAATATATTCATTGCATCCTTTTCTTTTATTAATTTGATGGATAGAATAGTATTTTAAACTCATAATGTCTGTGTTATGATGATTTTTCTTTATTATCAGACATAAACATCAATTGATTATTAGTATAAAACCATCTTTATATAATAGGATCAATTAGCACTATAAAAACTCATTTATGTGAATACTAGACAGTATTGTACTTATTTATAAGGGTTTTTACACATGAATAATAAAGAGTTGTATTTGTAATTTATTTTTCAGAGTTAAGATTCCACTTAGAATTTACATGAAATGATCAGTAGCCATCAGATAAACCTTAAGTAAAATCTGTGAGAAATTTTATTAAAATGTAAACGTTTATGAACCTGAATCATCGTAGTTGTAACTTGAAAACAATTTTAAGTTATAGAGTTTAATTTTGTAATTAATTAATTGCTTCGAGATCATTTTGCTTACACACACACAC
The DNA here is from genome assembly GCA_032727855.1 of Quercus ilex subsp. ballota. Classification (NCBI taxonomy): domain Eukaryota; kingdom Viridiplantae; phylum Streptophyta; class Magnoliopsida; order Fagales; family Fagaceae; genus Quercus; species Quercus ilex. The sequence goes on from CM064917.1 coordinate 42,082,167, forward strand.
ACACACACACACACACACACACACACACACACACACATATATATATATATATATTTTATGAAGAATAAGAAATTACCAATAATAGATTTTGAGTTCCTCTTATCATTTTTCTAATCACTTTTGAGTTATAACAAATTTCGTACTTTTTATCCCTTGGATTTAAAGCTTGGATGATTTTGACCTGATCATGTCTATCTGTTGGTACTTGGTAGTTGGTACAAATAATTCTATTTTGAAATCCAGCAATACATAATGGAAAAAAAAAAAAACTAATTAATTAAATTTTGACAGCTATAGTTGTGGAGTGAGGATTCCTCTTAAGAGGGACTAATTTATAATCACATACATATGTATCCATTGATTCCATTCTATACTCTCATGGACATACATATATAAATGCACATATGTTGTGCATGCAATCAAAACACACACACAATTTTATATATATATATATATATATAAAATACTTAAGACAAAGTTTAGATATTACAAAATTGTATACATTTTGAACCTTAAAATATGTTTGGATAGATGATGTTCCGTCCCATTGTTTTGATGTTTACCAGGCAGACTTGCTTATTTTTATATTAGACCTACCATTTTAGAAAAATAATAAGAAGAAGAAGAAGGAAGAAAGAAGAAAGAAAGAAAGAAAGAAAGAAAGAAAAACAACTTAAATGAAACCAAAAGGAAAACCAAATATTTTTTTTGTTGAGAAACAAAACCAAATAGTTAAATCAGGAAAAGTATGGACGTAATTATATATTGATGAAGAATAATAATCTATCTCCAAAATAAAAACAAAAGAAATTAAAGAAAAACAATAAACAAGATAGGACATGGACAATGATCGATGTTAAAACCTTGCAGTTTCTGGCATGGTCATCCGCCAATAACATGTCAGTCCAGCTGTGACTGCACCCAGCATCAGTATCAATCTCCATGCAAAATCAACTGCCATGGGCGTTGGATCTTTCGAAACATTGCGTGATACATGGTCAAATATGGCACACACCACCATCGTCACTGTTGAAGCAGCCAATATCCCAAATCCCTGCATTGAAAACACAGCGGCTATGAAAGCTCCACGGGTCCTCTTGTTAGCAAACTCCGACATAATCGTAGCCGATAAAGGGTAATCTCCACCAATCCCAAACCCCAGAATGAACCTGAAAAGGGCAAGACTCACCAAAACACAGTTCCTAGTAGAACATATAGAAATACCACATACGAAATGAGCTCAAGATCATGATGATCAATGCCAGTCCATACATTTTGCGCCTTCCAATTCGATCCCCAAACCAACCAAACACCAGTTGACCTATCACCGTGCCCAAAAGAGCTATGCCCAACAAAGTTGACAAAACAGCTGGTTGGATTTGGTACTCTCTGGACTCTGGCTCATTCTCGAAGTAAACCCGTCCGATGAGTTGCATAATCGGAGGGATACAGAAGAGATCGTATGCATCCGTGAAGAGGCCCATGCCTGCTATGATGATTGCCTTGAAATGGTAAAATTGTGTTCTTGCAGAGTCGAGCGCTAGCTGAAAGAACTTTCAATGGCGCCATTTAGTAAGATATTCAAAGAGTTCTAACACCAAATTTCTTATAAAAAAGTTCTACTTCGTTCTTTTAGACTTTCATGTAAGCTAAAAGAAAGAAAAAAAAAAGGGTTCTTATATATAGAGTTTAATTTAGTTAGAGTTCAACACGACGGTATAAGGTTGTTTCGTTGATAGTGATAGAAGCGTGGACTAGTTTTGAGTATAGACGGATTAAGTCTATTATTACAGGCGAATATGCTGTTCCTATCTTATAAAGAATATTTCAATTGCATTATGTTTGTATATATTAAGGCAGGTTGTGTTTCTTGTAGTGCTTGCTTTGCTTCTATTTGTTGAAAGGGTTGGACTTTTGGAAAATAATGCGGGAATTATGGGATTGTTTTGTTTTGAGTCAAGACTTTCTACTAGGTTGCTATATATATGGTTTCTTGTATTGTTTTCTTCAGTCAGACAACTTCAAGGTCTTAAGAATCTAAAGATTTTCTCATCACTTTGTGGGATTTTCTACATTATAATAATGGAATACAATATATGTTTGTGTTCATTTTGGCCCCATAAAAAACAATGCTAAGTTCATCTAAAAATAAAAAACAATGCTGACATTCATTCAGCCAAAATAAAAAGCAAGATCCATTCAACCAACACAACAATGCAAGTGATGTCAAACAATTAAAGAAAAAGAAAGAAAAAACAATTCAAGATTTTGATTTTTCAGGGCTTTTAGTACATTGACTATCTCTCTTTCTTTCTCATGGCCGGCATCATCCAGCCAGTTGGGTGGGATCAATGTTTGCACCACATACAAGTGAGGATGGTCATATGTGATATGACCAACCTGACTTGTCAAAAAAAATTTATATATATATATATATATAATTACTTTTAAATTAATCTGTTTTATCTGCCTTATAAAACATTATTGAATACCTTGACTTAAGAATCTCAATAATTTTTGTTTAATAAAAATAAAGTAATACTATATTCACAACATTTTTAAGGTAATTTCATAACATATCATAGGTAATAAGTTGTTACTGATTTTAAACTTGACGACCCACTGTTAACATTACTTTTTTTATCCCTCAATAATAATCTTTTACATATAATTTTTTATGAAAATGTTGTGGATGTAGTATTTCTCACAAATATAATTTTGACCCTCAACATAATCCTTAATACTTTAAATAAAACTATAATAGCCTAAATCACAACAATAAAATTAGCCTAGATAACAACAAAAATAACTCAAACAATAACAAAATTAGGCCAAATAACAACAAATAAACAAAATATTCAACAAAAGACCCATTCAAAAACAAAAAATAAAAATCCCTAATCATTTAGATTTGTAACTCGTTCAACCAATTTCATAAAAATAATCTCTAATTTTGTTTTTCATAAAAAAGAAGAAGCGATACCATCAGAGATATTGTGGTCATGAATTCTCCATGGCAGCACCAATAGCTCTGCTCTCTTTGGCTTAATTTGCAATTGCAATAGTTTTGCTCTTCTCAGCGACTTGATTCACAGTTGCAGTAGATATCATCCGTTGCTTTCTCTCTTTTCATTTTTCTCTTCTCTATCATCATTTCATACTCTTATCTTTTTTTAATTAGATTTGTATAATTCTTTCATACTCTATCTTTTTTTAATTAGATTTGTATAATTCGTAAAGTGGTCACTACTCACTAGGTGGGATTTAGGATATCAAACGAGAGGAACTCATATATTACATACAATATACAAAATTAAAGTAAAATTAAGATGGTTCACTCTAATTTCGTGCTAAGTACCTTGTATTAGGCTTTAAAGTTCAAATCCACTCTAAGCCAATTTGAAATTATTTTCATATTATTAAAAGTACTTCTAGTTAATATTATTTTCTAGAAAACTAGTTGTTTCTTTTCAATAGATTTTCATAATGAATGAATTTAAATAAATTTTTTGAAAAAGATAATAAACATTAATTAAATTTATTACATTGCAATAACAAAAAAGACTTCCATTTTGCAGTTTTATTTTTGGGTAGTTAAAGATCAATTGAAGTGTAATATATATTTTTTTGTTTATTCATAAAAAAAAAAAAAAATTAAGTCTATATTTGAAATATTTTTCTTAACAATTAATAATATTTTTTTATTAATTTCAATCTTTTTTTATACTTACATGTTTGTGTTGAAATTAAATAACGTCTCCTTTTTTTTAATCGTTTATCTTTGTTTTTGTTTATTTATTTATTTATTCATTCTTTAATTAATTGTATATATATTTTAAAAATTAATTATTAATCCAATGATGAACTTATGACCCTACAATTGAATCTGTGACCATCATACCACACCCTTAATAGGTCAATGCTCGAAACAGTTCTGATAACTATATACAAATTAAGTATTTATAAGTAAGTCACAAATAAATATACTTATTTTTTCAATAAGAATGACATAGTCCAGGATCAGCAATTTGCCGCCTCAACCAAATGGTTGACAACAAAATTTAATAATATCAAGTATATCCAAATCTTAGTACTTACAATTTTTTTTTAAAATAATCACATTTTAAATCTCTCAATTTTTTTTTTTTTTTTGATAGGGAATGCATAAACAATTCATTTCTAAGAAAACATAAATTTTACATCATGGATGAGGGCTTGCTTAGCAAAGCAAGGATCCTCTTCAACCCATACAATGTCATTAACAATGCTATAAGCATTTTTTGCTACCAAGTGGGCTGGCATATTCCCTTGCCTCTTTATATGGGAGAACTGAAATTGATTAAACCCCCTACAAAGCTCCAGGATGCCCTGAACAATAGAATCCACAGCAGACCTGTGAATCACCCTCCAACACCACTGCAGAACAGCCACGACTCAAGGCAAACAAAATTCCCGCCTCAAAAGCTTTTGATTTAGCCTCAAGAGGACCGAGAGGGGCCTCCAGTTTTCTGCACAAAGCCGCTGCAACAAACCCCAAGCTGTCATGGATTACAACCCCGATTCCCATTGAGCCTAAATCCTTGAATGTTGCAGCATCAACATTCACTTTGTACAGTCCTAGAGGGGGAGGAAACCAATATCGCGACAGGATAGCAGAGCTAGAGCGCACCTCACCCTCATTAGACGCATTGAACACAGCCCAGTATTGCATTGCCTCAAACACCAGCTGCTTACCAGAACGCAGCACTCCATTGAGGCGCCATTCATTTCGTCCGTGCCAAATCTTCCAAGCAATCATAACCAGACGAGACACACAGTCCACATTCACATTTTCACACACCAGCAACTGCCACAGAATATCCATAAAAGAGACATCACTTCTAACTAAGCTTATGGCCAATTTAGAGCACTCCCACACCTCTTGAGCTTTCAGACAACCCCACAAAGAGTGACCAGCTGTTTCGAGCAACACCTTACACCAATCACATGAATCATCAGCCAATACCTTCCTTTTCTTAAGGTTTACTTTTGTGGGTAACGCTTCCCTACATGCTCTCCAAGCAAAATGTTTTACCTTATGGGGTATAGGAAGCCTCCAAAGACTTTTCTAAAATCTTCTCAACAGGCTACAATCCGAGACACACCCTTTAGTACCCGATGAGGAAATCCTCACAGCCAAGTGATAAGCACTTTTGATAGAGAATTTACCATTAGCCGTTTTAGCCCACACCGACTTATCTGGAGGGGCGCAGACACTCAAAGGGATACTTTTGACTGCTTCAGCCTCATGTGGCAGAAAAATAGAGTCCACCACGAAAGATTTCCAACACATGACTTCAGTATCTATCAACTCACCCACCCGAGTATCCCCATGCAAGAACAGCCGCGAAGAAATTATCCCATGGGAGGAGGAACCAGGCAGCCATCTATCACCCTAAACCTTCACATCTCTCCCATTACCCACTCTCCACATAATACCTTCCTTCACTAGATCTTGCGCCGCCATGATGCTTCTCCAAGTATAAGACGAATTATTGCCTAGAGAAGCTTGGACAAAGTTACATCTCAGAAAATATTTGGCTTTCAAAACCCGAAAAGCCAAAGAGTCCTGGGCTAAATGCAATCTCCAACCTTGCTTGGCAAGTAGAACCAAGTTAAAACATTTCAAGTTCTTGAAACCCAACCCACCACCAGCTTTGGGCTCACACATCTTTTCCCACGACACCCATGGAATTTTCTTCTCCACGGATTTTTGGCCCCACCAAAAGTTCCTAATCATGCTCGTTAAATCATCACAAAGTGAATTCGGGATTTTGAAACACCCCATAGTATATGTTGGTATTGCCAAAGCCACAGCTTTGATGAGGATTTCTTTGCCTGCTTTAGATAACAACTTCTCCTTCCAACCCGCTAGTTTTTTTACCAAGCTTCTCCTTGATGTCATTAAAAGTATTCCGCTTATTTTCCCCCACAAGTGAAGGTAAGTCAAGATACTTCTCGTGTTGTTTTATGACCTGTGCACCAAACAATCTTTGGATTTCTCCTTGGATTTCCTTTGGAGTGTTTTTGCTAAAGAAAAGAGAAGTTTTTTCCCTGTTTAGTTGCTGACCCGAGGCTCTCTCATAGACTCCTAACACCCTTTGAAGCTCATCACAATCCTCCAAAGAAGCTCTACAAAATATAAGGCTATCATCAGCAAAAAATAGATGGGATAGTTTGGGACCCCCTTTGCACACAAAAATCCTTTTCAGACCACCGTAAGCTGTAGAGGCCTTAATAAGTGATGATAAACCCTCTGCACAGAGGCGACAAGGGGTCCTTCTGGCGAATACCCCTAGAAGGAGTAATGCTTCCCACGGGGCACCCATTAACCTTAATTGCATAGTTAAACTGAGGTAACACATTTCATAACAAGACCTCTCCACCTTTCAGCAAAACCAAGCTTCTCCATAATTTTTTCCAACCAGACCCACTCCACCCTATCATATGCCTTACTCATATCAAGCTTTAGAGCCATTTCCCCCACCTTCCTCCCCTTCTTTTTGCTAATATGATGCATAGTTTCAAAAGCTACCAACACATTATCAGTAATAAGTCTACCATGTACAAAAGCAATTTGAGAATCACTAATAATAGATGGCAAATTTTTTTTAAATCTATTAGCTAAAGTCTTCGAGGCAATCTTATAGATTACATTGCATAAACTAATAGGTCTAAAATTAGGCACATGTTTTGGCTCTTTAACTTTAGGAACAAGCACAATATGAGTTTGATTAAAGTTAGGGGGAGAGATACCATGGTTCAAGAAGTCCAAGATTGTTTTGCATACCACATGTCCACATGTGCTCCAAAAATGTTGGTAGAATAAAGGTGGCATACTATCCGGGCCCGGTGCCTTTAGGGGATACATTTGCTTTAGAGCTTGCCGAACCTCACCCTCATGAAACACACGAACCAAATCATCATTCATCTCCCTTGAGACTTTTGGCCCAACAGTGTGAAGAATCTCCTCAAAGTCCGTGGGGAAGGAGGAAGAAAAAAGATCCGTGTAGTACTCCACAAAAATTCCCGCTATCTCAGACTCTTCCTCGTGCCACACCCCATTCCCATCAAAAATATCGTCAATATGGTTCTTGCTTTGACGATCCGAAGCTTTTGCATGAAAAAACTTCGTGTTCCTATCACCACCTTGGAACCAATTTTGCCGCGCCCTTTGCCTCCACATCTCATCCTCCCTATCCAACCAACAGTTAAGTTCAATCCTTGTTTTTCTCAAGTCATGAATTTGGTTAGGAGAAGTAGGTTGGTTCTCCAAAAAATCCAACTTAGCTTATAGGCTAGCCACCTTTGCCCCCACATTGCCGAACTCCTCATTGTTCCATCTCAATAATTCAGCTTTGCACCTATCCAAGCTGTTCGATATAGCCCCATTCGGACCCAACAATTCCCCCTCCTCCCAAGCCTCCTTTACAACCTCCTCACACCGAGCATCTTTAAGCCACATGGATTCAAATCGGAACAACCTTCTTTTACGTCTCTTACAAGGCCGGTTTTTTAAGTGTAGGGATAATGGGAAATGGTCAGAAACTGAGGAGGATAGATGATGTAGCGTTGCCCTTGGGAAAAGATTCATCCAATCCGAACTCCCTAAGGCTCTATCCAAACGCTCTCTAATCTGAAAACCATCTTTTTGTTGATATAACCAAGTAAATTTAGGCCCTACAAACCCCAAATCTCTATGAGCACAAAAATTAATCACTTCCAAAAATAGCTCCATTTGTCTTTTTGGCCTTATACGACCCCCTTCCTTTTTCGATAATTTAATGATTTCATTGAAATCCCCAATCACCAACCAAGGGAGAGAAGAGGAGTTCTTCAAAAACTTCAATTTAGCCCAAGACTCCGGTATCCTATCCGTTTCTGGGCTGCCATAGAACCCCGTAAAGTGCCACCAACCAATACCCAAACCACCATCAATCCAAGCATCAATATGGTCATAAGCAAAAGATTGCACATCAATAGTCACCCCATCTTTCCAAAATAATGCCAAACCACCACTATTACCATTGCTCGGAATGAACACTCCATGCTTTAATTTACATCTCTCTTTAACTTTATCAATCCACTCCTTTTTATCAACCTTAGTCTCCATTAGGAAAACTATGTCGGGCTCTTCCTTATTCACCACCTTTTCCAAGGCACGAACTGTCCGGAGGTTCCCAAGCCCCCGGCAGTTCCAACTTATAATACTCATTGTGCTCGGCGGCGTTGCCTAGCAACCTTTGCCATTGAAATAAGTTCAAGCTTGTCGATAATCTTACCTCTCTTACGACCTGATTCAGTACCATCAGGACTCTCAAAATTGATTTTGCGTTTCTACCCCACATCAATGTCCATGCATGAGCTCAAAGTCTCCTCTTCGAGTCCCCATCCTTTCTTTTCCAGGTACCCTGTTTAAGCTTGCCCCTGCGTGGACCACTATTCTTCTCCACATTAGGAGTCTTGGTTGTTAACTTAACACCCTTATTTCCTTTGCCTGAAATTCTATTGGGCCTTTTTTGTTTACTGGCATTAGTTAGTCCACCCCCAAGTGTAAGGCCCAACTTAGGCAAGCCCACATCAAGCCCGGTCCTTGTATCTTGCGTGGAAAGCACTAAATTTAAATTAGGATTACTCCCTAATTCCTGCACAGCCACGTCTATCAGTCCCTTCCCACAAAGAGCTTCCTGAATTTTCGTCTTACTTGTGTCAGGGATAATAACTCCTTCTCCCTCAATTGCCACATCAATCACCTCCAAAACCTTCTCAAAATCTGCCTCAACCTGCGTCCCGTGACTAACTCTCTGATCACTTTCCTTATCCCAAGACTCTGTATCTTCTCTTGGGAGAACAGCAGGGCCCATGACATGAAATCTGGAGTTGCACTACGCAGCCAGCTTGCTCATCCCACCTGCTTCACTCTGCTTCGCTCTATTCTGCACAACCAACTTGCTGGAACCACCCTCTTCCCTCTGCATCGGCCTGTTTTGGGAGTCCATCATCAGCTCTCCCTCAGCCCTTGATGTTTTTTGCCGTCCCCCCATAGCCTTTAACCAGTCCCCGTACTAGAGATCCATTGAAGCACCATTCTTTTCTGCAGAAAAGAAACCCGCATAGTGCTTCAAATCATGCCCAACATATCCACAAAAGTAGCAGAACATCGCAAGTCTCTCATACTTAAAGTTTAGCCATGTATGGTTACCGTTGGAGTCTGAGACAAAACAACCTCTTCTTAATGGTTTAGAAACAAAGATGGACACTCTAACTCGCATGAATAGGCTTAGTGAGTCATAAGACCTTCGTTTTTCCACTTCCTCCACCATGCCAATCCGACCCCCTATATCTGTAGCTATTTGTGGAGAAGCCATATCAAATGGTGCTCCCCAAATTTGCACCCACATCGAAACACGATCAAGAACAACATTTGCAGTAGACATCCCACGTTGCCATCTCTTAAGTAACAACATTTGATTATCAAAAGACCAAGGCCCACCATTAAGGATCCGAGTCATCTGAAATTTAGTCCTAAACTTGAACTGAAACAGATTTGCACCAACTTCCACAATCTGTAACTCAAAATCCAAACCCCAAACCCTCCTTAAGGTACTCAAAGCCGCTCTCTTATTATACGGTTTACAAGTTAAAAACTTGCCAACCAAACTAAGCACACAGCTTTCAATCTCACTGACCCTCCTTTCATCAACAATCTCAATGACTTCCTACTCCTTGGACGTGAGTTTTAGCTTATCTAAAATATCAGAGACACCTTCAGCCATGATGCACTAAGATACACCAGGATACTATTAGAGAGGATGAGAGGGGAGAGAAAGGAAAAAATAAGTAAAAACTCAAACCCTTAGGACAGCCTAGGGGAGATAGACTCGTTATGAAAATGAGAGGGAGAGACTCCTACTAGGAGGAGAGATGTTAAGTGAGTCCTCTAACTTGCATTTCTTTAAATCTCTCATTTAAAATTACTAAACTCATTTAGTTATAATATATGTAAATCGTTTATTTAGTCTGCTGCTTTCTAGGACAATGACTAAAGTGTGTGTGTGTATATATATATATATATATATATATTATTATTATTATTTTTTTTTTGTTAATTGAAAATGCTGAGATCAAACCCTGAATTTGTACTCACCATAAAGTTGGAGATTCCATTAGACCAAAGGACATTGGTAATGAGTAATGACTACGAATGAATTTATCATTACACTTCAAGCACAAATGATAGGCTAGTTGTCGCTTTAAAGTTAGACATTTCAATAAATTATCCCTAACTTTTTAATAACATACCATTAATATTTGAGTAATGCTAATGAAATAAAGAATCAAATAAAGAGAGAGACATGGGTTCTAGCTAGCTCAATTGGTAAAGTCTCTGATAGTTGAATAAGAGATCTAAGGTTCAATCCCCACCTACACTAAAAACTGATTGTTGTCTTGGTTTGATGATAAAGAGCTATTATCAAGAGCGGACGCCATAGGTTAAGACTTTCTCTCAAAAAAAAAAAAAACACACTAGTAAAAAAATAAAGAGAGAGATGTTTGTATTTAAAAGAGGTTGGGTGCATAAGGATGTTGAAGATTAGTGGAATTACATTTCATATATAATAATAGGATTTACCACTGCACACTCTTGGTGCAATGGTCACTCCACAAGTATAAATGCTTGTGGGGTGTGGGGGGCAAGGGCCGGAGTTCAAATTTCCAAGAGGGAGCTTCACATACATATACATTTAGATTAGGCTAGAGTAGAATTTATATTTTATATTTAAAAAAAAAGGATTGTTAGTTGATGTTTTAACTTTTAAAGACATTAGTTTAAAAAAATGATAAAGTTTCACTACAAAATTGGTTGTAACCTAAAGCTACAACCTTACTTAATAAAAAAAAAATTATTACATATTTTGAAAATTTAATTGTTGAATTGCATGTTCTTTACGTTCTTAATATATATGTCAAATTTTGTGTTAATCGAATATTATTTACTATATGATCTATAAGCTTATATTTTATACATAATTTTAGACTACAAAAACTCAAGATTTTCAGACCCAAACCGTTCATTGAACCCTAAAAGAGAGAGGTTCAAGATTTTTGAAGTCGAACCGAGGTCGAACCGGGATAGAACCGTGATGACGTAATAATTAATTTAATAATTAATTAATATAAAATTAATAAAAATTAATAACCTTGACTAAACATTTAAGAAAATTCAAGTATTCGAAGACAACTAAAAATAAAATGTATTTTTCATAGTTTAGTATGAATTTTAAATGGATATTTTCTTATCATTTATAATATTTTAATAAATTTAAACATTAGTCAACATAACAATATCTTTAAAAGTCATGATTTATACCATTAAAATATTTTAACTATTTATCAACCACAACAGGCCTATCCGCCTAGGCTACAGGACAAGAAACAGAATAAACACTGCCACATATAGAAGACATGACTAAAGAAACGAATAAAAAATTAAAAGATGCTGTGGCAGACAAGAAAAATGACTAAAGCAAAGAATAAAAAATTGAAAAAGCTGCCTTAGACTAATTTTTTTTTATTTTTGAGATAAGCCTTAGACTAAATCATGTCTTCTGGTGGAACAGATCAGTAACGGTACAATTTTAAAGGGGTTATAAATGATAATTCCAAATCTCAAGGTTTAAAGTTTCAAGGTGGCTAGCTGTTAGGCATTTGAGCATCTGATCTGACCGTGGTTTTGAAAAATGAAGTATCAATCAACAGATTCAACAGTGTCTTTGAAAAACAAAAAAAAAGCTTCTCTCTCGCCCAAACACCATTTTGCAGAACCCATTTTTTTTTTCTCTCTCTCTCTCTCCATGAAATCTCTTGTTCCTCTTTCCTCTTAGACCAAACTCACAAAGTAAAGATGTCATCTAGTCCACCGTGGAGCTGCGTTGTGAAGAACGAAATCCATAGTGAGCTGTGACTTCAGATCTCCTCTACAAAGATCGTTCGCTCCAACAATCGGCCCTCTCCACCATCAACTCTTACTTTGAAGGGAGCAGAATTTAATGCTTGTTTTTCTCTGTTTGTGTGTGTGTGTGTGTGTTTTTTTTTTTTTTTTAAGGTTCAGATTCAAAAGGGAAGTAGGGAACCGTGAGAAGTGGTCTGATCACGGTTCTCAAAACCGTGAGGTCCGACCGCGGTTCTCACGGGTCCCTGCTTTTTTCCCATAGAAGGGTTCTTGAGGCTAAAAGAACCGCAAAGATGAGCGGTTCGAGGTTTTTTCGGTCGGACCGTACGGTCTGGTCCGGGTTTCAAAACCTTGCAAAAACTTGCAATCTAAACAATTTATTGATGACATAGTTATTAATCTTTAATTTTCTAGAAACTTTGCAAGTATGGAGAATATAATAAGAAAATGTAATTCAATGGTGGATTTGTCGAAATTCATCTCCAATAAAAAGATATTGAGTAAAATTGTAACGTAAAACTACAAACAATTTTGTAGCCAAATTTTGTCCTTTAGGAAATACTTTATAAAAAAAATTTATGGGAAAGGATGGACAAAATTTAGCTACAAAATTGGTTATTGCCTAAGGTTACAACCTTATTTAATAAAATAAATATTACTACATATTTTGAAAATTTGACTATTGAGTTGCATGTTCTTTACGCTCTTAATATACATGTCAAATTTTGTGTCAATTGGATATTATTTACTACATGATCTCTAAGCTTATATTTCATGCATAATTTTAAATTATAAAAATTTGCAATTTAACAATTTATTGATGACATAGCTATTGATCTTTAATTTTCTAGAAATTTTGTAAGCATAGAGGATATAAGAAGAAGATGTAATTCAATGATAGATTTGTCAAAATTTACATACAATAAAAAAATATTGAGTAAGGTAATAGTCTTAGACTACAACTAATTTTGTAGCTAAACTTTGTCCAGAAAAGGAAATAAGTAATTAATTTTTTTGATATCTTTTTATATTTCCTATAAAAATAGTATCCAAAAATTTTAAAAATTATTTATTAACAAATACTCTAAGGACACACATATAATATTTTGGTACTAGAAAGAAGTATTGTGAATGTGCAATAACTAAGCATTATAGTTGGTCTCCTAATAATATAATTATACTTATGGAGGAAAGTAATTAATTATTAGAGAGTATTTTTTATACTTTATAGGAAAATATAATTTGGAAAGGTTTAACCTCAAAACCATTTGGACTTATGTTCCTTTAACTCATTATGTGGCGATTGAAAATACTACTCACAAGTAATTTTAGTTATATAACTTTTTTATTAAGTTATTTAGGCCCCGTTTGGTAAGGGTGTTTAAATAATGAAAACTGTTATTTAAACATTACAACACTTATTTTCACACACTTTTTCACTCACATATATTTCCACAAAACTTAAATAACGTTACTAGAAATCTCTTACCAAGCTGACCCTTAACTTGCTTAAATAATGTAAATAATTTACCTTCGAACTAGTTTTGAGGAAACTTCTTTCAACCCCCTAGATGGCGATTAAAAAAATTATTCCCTTGTACTTTTGGTTACATGACTTTTTTAATAATTCATGTAACTTGCTTAAATAGTACATGTAAATAATATTATAAATAACTACGTAGTGGGTTGAAGAAAATTTTTCCAAACTAATTTGAAGAAATATCTTGTGCATAAATAAATGGGCACAGATTTCCTCCAAACATGTTTGGAGGAAATCCTGCAAATAGGGACAGCTGTCAATTAAATAAGAAGACACTTAAACTGGGTCTGGTGAGATTGGCAACTGTTGCATGTGGCCGCCGTCGATTCCGCCTCACAAGCTCTTGTTGGTTTGAGTTTGCTGAGAAAACAGAGGTGGAGGAGATGAGAGAGAGGCGTGAGGCTGCTGCTGTGGGTGAGAGGTGTGTTTGAGGTGAAAGACTGTGGCTAACGCTGTTAACGTTAGGGTTAACAGCTCTTCACTTAAAATGGGTCATGTGCAATGCTTAAGTGTCTTCTTATTTAATTGACAGCTATTCCTGTTTGCAGCATTTCGGAAATCCGTATCCTAAATAATATACACAAACAATCTTCTAAGAAATGGAAAAGATTCCTTCAAACTGGTTAGAAGCTATATTTTAAATCTTGACGGACATAGATAACATTCTGATAATCTATAAAATACTTTCTAAAAACAGTATATAAATTATAAAACTAATATGAGAGAATATGTATTATAACTAATGGACAAAGTTGGTTACACAACCGATTATAAAACATTTAGAAACTTGAGTATGAAATATTGAGTGCCAAACATATACAATCAATCTCAGCAAGGCATGTATATAGGGCTCAAGAGCTAATTAAAAAAATGGTAACCATTCCCGCCGAAGGTCAGAGTGAGGAGCCAACTATCATGTTCACTCTCAACTTGTGGAGTTTATCATCTCTGAATGGATGCCATACGTAGCCACGGGGTTAGCACAAAACCAAATATTATTTGGACAAGGTCTTTAAGTGTAGATAACTTCAGCTTGGCGAAAGAAATGCAGCTGATGTAGTGTTCAAAAGATGAAATATTCAAAATACAGCTTCATCAGTATTCACCTTATACCATCCATTTTGAGGAGGAACCCATCTGACTGGAGATGAGTTATCAGGTTTGTGCAGCGTTGGCCTGATATTCCTCTAGTAGTCTAGTTGATTTTTCATAAATTTCTGTACCTGTCTGTTTTCTTTGCCCATGTCTCACTTCATTTCGATTCTTCCATATGCGCCTCGCAACCATCAGTATTACAGCAAACATCTAATCATAAGCTGCCACAGAATATCAGTAAACTCCCTACTTCCAGCTACTATACCTCCCGTGCCTTCATGCACTAACACAGCACATGTAATGTAAGGTCGTTTCTGGGCCTGTACCACACTCTTCACAAACCGGGTCATCAGTGATCTTTCTAAAGAATAAATTCATTTTTGTGGCAAGGATATTTTGACATGCTTCCCAGGCAAATTTTTTTACCTTATTTGGGATTTTAGCCACCCAAATTGGTATGAGCACCAAGGTTCACTACCTAAGCATTTAGATTATGCTTAGATTTGTTCTCTTTGGAAATTTTGTTAATTGGTTTACGGATCTGATTATTGGGAAGAAAGATGTCATGTAAGTTCTCTACAAGACCTTCGTTAGATAGAACTATTGTTTCTAACGCCAAATTCGAGGTAAATAATTTGATGGAAAATTGATCATTTTCTATAGAACATTTTTTAGAAAACTATCTCATTTTTTGGTGTTTGCATAATAACAACCTTGAAAATAGGTTTGAGAATGTTTTCTAGTATTTGGTATGTACAAACTTTTTATAACATTTATTGTATAATTTAAAGCATGTATAATATAAAATTTACGTAAACCCAACTAATGTAATCAACATAAATAAATATAAAAACAAGTATGAATTTGGTTCTCAAGTTAAATTTTTCACAATATAATTCTCACACATATAAGCTCCATAAGCTCATAATTCAAAATACCCATTCTTCTCATTATTCAAAATAATCATAAGTTCCATCTCAAATAGTTCAAAATGCCATATAGGCTAAATAATTTAACTTGCAAAATAATCTAGAACAAATAGTTTGATAAATACCAAAATGCCAAATTGTCCAAATAGAAATGCCCAAGTTCTAATAAAAATGCACCTACATAATCAAAATTGGTTTAAATAGTTGTCAAAGAAGTTATGCAGCCATTGTCTACGGACCTTGTTTTTCATCCCCATTCAAATGGTCAAATGCAAATGCAAATGCAAATGCAAACATATTTTCCTCAAACCCGTCCATCTTCATAGCTTTTTCATAAAGATTACCAAAATTTAGTTGATTTTCAGAAATCTTTTCTATTGCAGAAGCAACCTTACCAAGTTGTGCAGACAAATCTTGGTAAACATCATCTTCAATTAGAGTAGCATGATGTCATTTCCTATGAGACCTGGTTTCATTTGAGGCCACATGTGAGGGATCAACTTGGTTCTTTTTAGATACATCATCAACATTAGCGTCAACAAGCAGAGGTGAGTCATCCAATGCTTCTACACCTATATCACCAAGTCCCTTAGAAAAACCTCATGTAGCCATATCCTTACCCACAACCAAAGCCATCTCATCAAACATCTCAATTTTCTTGTTTAAAAATTGTTAAGGA
Organism: Quercus ilex subsp. ballota; assembly: GCA_032727855.1. NCBI lineage: Eukaryota > Viridiplantae > Streptophyta > Magnoliopsida > Fagales > Fagaceae > Quercus > Quercus ilex. The sequence continues at coordinate 42,098,402 of CM064917.1, forward strand.
CATATTTTTATATAATTGGCATATCCTTTAACAAAACACATTTTACTTGTATTTGGGTAAATTTAAGAAGGTTCAAAATGATCATTACAAGTGGTTAAATTGAAGACATAAAGATTACTCAAAAATTGCTCAAGAAAAGTGCAATTTACAGGTCTCGATATCTCCTCGATAGAAGCTCGATTTGTCGAGATTCATTAAATCTCAACACATGTCTCGATCTATCGAGCTTACAGGATTCAGATTATAGCCAGCAACGTTTTTATTCTAAAAGCTATTTATTTGTGGGTTTGTATAATCCTTATAGGACTAAGAAAACCCAAGATTTATGGGTTTGTATAATCCTTATTGAGATAGGAAAGTTCAAGGTTTGTGTAAACCTATTTGGAATATGAGAGCCCATTAAGCTCCTATTTAAAGGAGGTGGAAAAAGAAAAACCAAACCCTAGAAAAATTCACAAGGTTTTCTTTTTGAAACCCTAGCCTCCTCCTGCAGAAGAAAGAGTTCTTGCTGCGTTTCTTGTATGCCATTGGGTTTTGTAACCAAGTAAAGACTCTTACACCAACATTGAAGATCTTATTGGTGTTTCTATGTAAAGCTGTTGCAAATTAACTATAACAATCAAAGGGTTGCTGTGGAGTTAGTCACGTACTGGGATTCGTGCATCATTGGTTTGTCACGTACTTAGAGTTTTGCATTGAAAGGAGAGATTGTCACTACATTACAAGTCTAATTGAGTATTGGGGTAAAGGTTCAACTGTAAGTTGGTATTAGGTATTAGGATTCCTTTTACTGGTAACCACTTGTTTTGATAATAGTGGATTCTTGGGAGTGGTGACATTAAATTCACTCTGTGAGATTTTGCCTCGATAGTTTTCCCCATTCCTAAACAAATCACCTGTGTCAAATTTATTTTTCACTGCATTTAACTTAGTTGGTAATTTGTTTGTGCTACCACTCGTATTGCATGTTAATTAACTTAATTAATTCACTTGGCTAATTAATTTGATTAAGTTACTTAATGGGTCAATCCATTCTTGGCCTAATAAAAATTGTGCATGATTGGGATGTACTTGTGTAAAGAAAGGAAAAGATATAATTTATAAAAAAAGGAAAAGAGTCAAAAACTAATATGAGAGCAATAAAAATAGTGAAAATATTTAATGATACAACCTAAAAAGTTCCTACCTATAAAATAAAGAAAATAAAAGTTTCTTACCGCAACTTCTTTGTCATACATTGTCCTATCACAAGTGATCATTTTCAAATCATCATTCCATCCAAACCCCGCTTTTCTTATTACGAAGTAATGCAATTGTATTCCAATTGGTTTTGAGTGTTTTAAAGCGATGTTCCACTTGCTTTGGGGTACATTCAGTCATAAATTTCTCAGTAATTGCTTTATCTACTTTAGCATATGATACATGTTTAAATATGTTGGAATACTTATTTCCATGAAGAGACTCATCTGCAAGTATTTCAAGTAATAAATTCTGCATTGGTTGTTACCACTTTAGTTGGTCTTGGTGTCCTTGACCTTTTGAGTATCCTTTTTATTTCACATTGCAATTCTGTTACAATAATATTCACAAGAAAAAAGATACAAAATGAAAGAAGAATATAAATAATATTCAATACAAAATATGAATTTGGGGTGTCCACGACAAACAAAAATAATTATAACATAGAAGTCTTGAAAATATGAAACCAAAAAAATCCATTAGTCCATAACAAACAAAAATAATTATAACATAAAAGTCTTGAAAATATGAAATAAAAAAAATCCATTACACAACCAGCTAATATAAAGAGTATGAAATCACTCATAGCATTACAATCCTCCCACATGTCACGAGAAATCATCTTGTTTTTGAACCCATTCTCTATTTTCTTCTTGGACTTCCCTTTGTGATTGTTGGACTCTTCTACTTGCACTTTCATTTGCAAGTGGGCTACCATGAAGCCCATTGTTCATAATTGAGTCTAAATGGTCAACTCCTATTATGTGATTGTGAATTATGCAACAAGTTAAGACTTCATCCACGTGTTGGGAATGACCAAAAAAGTTCTACATCTAACACACGGAAACTTTTCTTCAAAACCCTAGAATGACGTTTAATGCTAGTGTGTAAAGAAGAATGGCAAAGATTGAATAATTCCTTGTCATTTCTTAGTGGGTTATCACTAAACTCTTTCAAATGGTAACAAAAACCACGATAAGGGAAGATAATTCCTTTCCGAACTCCATAACTAGCATCACCAAGATAATATTTACCTACACCTTTAGAGTCAAAAGGAAAAGAAACCACTCCAAAAGCTATTATCCATAATAAAATCACTTTCTAGTCCTATAATACCTTTAGGAATTTTTAATCTCCTTTGCCTAGAGAGTGCGTCATTTAAGACATGTGAATCATGTGCACTCCCTTCCCAACTAGCTAATACATAAGTGACTTTAAGTCAAAGGTAGCAGCAGCAAGGACATTTTGTGTTTTTCCATCCTTTTGGCTGTGAAACCTTCTTTGTATTTGAATTGGAACAGATGCATGAACATGAGTTCCATCAATAGCTCCCACACAATCCTAATTACGACCAATATAAGTTACATTTATTTTATATCTTTATATTATAAAAAAAAAAAAAAGGAAAATGAAAGTCTTTGGAATTTACCTTGAAATAGGGGCTAAACTTGCTGCTATTTCTTATCTCCAAGTGTATCTTTGTCAAGTTCTCTAATTATGTGTTTGTATAATTGCAAAACTACTCTAGGGATATGTCTAAAGTATTGTCGCATTGTCTCAACTGATCTACAAAACCTCCCATCAACAACTCAAAACCTCACATCATGCCCAATAGTGTGTAAAAAAAATTAACACTTGTTCTTTAATGGACATATGAATGGTGTCTCGAAGTAGATTATTCTTGCCCAAAATTTTACACAGATATAAAATGCAATGGGTCTCATCTTTATATTATGGAGACAACGCTTATCACCTCTCTTCCATACTCTCGATTGACATGAGGTTCTCTAGGTATAACACATCTAGATCTTAGCCCTTTCAAAGGAACAACACCCAAAGCAATAACGGATGTAGCTGCTCCCATTATGGCAATAGGAAGTGATGGATTATCCATCTATATTCCAAAAAAAGAAAAAAAATAATGATTATGAATTAAAATTGTACTTAAAGAGAGCACTCATATATATATAAGTACTTAAAGAAAACACTTCATAAAAAACTGACCACTTTAAGTTTTAAGAGACTAAACTAAAAGGTAACAACATCATCACTCCATAAGTACTAAAAACAATAACTTTTGAGTTTGTTAGAGGCTAAAAATTGATAGGGAAATAGATCTTCAATAAGTGCAAATAACAATAACTTTTAATTGTCTACTCTTTTTGTTGGTAGACTAATTGTCTAATATGTTCAACCACAACTGTTTAATATTACTCTAAATAATGTATTTGCATAATGTATTAGCATAATGTATCATCACTACATAATTTGCATAATGTATCTGCGACAAAATGCAATTCCCCTAAACAATTACTATTCATTATATAACAATATTATTAGTTTACAGTAATTTAGATCTGCATAATTTTGCAGCAGTCTAGACAGGGATCCATCAAACTAAGAAAAAATAAAATCAAGCTATATATTCAAAGCAAAGAATATATGATTAGCTTGATTCAAGTTTTCAACCCAATTGCCACCCATCCTATCCTAGCCATTATCCTCCCTTGATTTCTTCAGTCAAATATGTGTACAACCAACATGTACAAATAGAAATCAAATAAAAACAGAGAGTTGACACAACATTGAAAAAAAAACCACCAAACAAGAACAATGATTATATAATAAAATTTGGGTTTTGATAGAGATGAATAAAATAATTACCGTTGCAGTTATGTTTGCCTTTGCAAGGAATAGCTGTTGACCAATTTGTGAGGGGAAAAAAAATCTAATCAGAGAATTATGTTACAGAGGGGAAGAGAAACATGGAGAAAAGAGAGACAGATAGAGAAAGATCTATGGGAAGAGGAGAGACTAGAGGGAGTGACAGTGAGAGTATGATGAGAAGAGAGAAAAAGTGAGAGAGTAGGTGCCAAAATTTTTTTGTTTCCCGCGACTACAGAGGTTATGGAAAAAGATAATATTTATAGGAGATGTGATGCATGAGAGAGAGATTATTTTCCGATTTTTTTTTTTTTTTTTTTGAGAAACAACCTATAGAAAATAAGCCTTATTTTTATTAAGGTTTTCCGTTAACTAAAGATAATTTTCCGTGGCCATTTTTTTTTTGTGCTGTCAAACACTGAAAAATGCGAAAATTATCTTTATAGAAGGTTTTTTTAGTGAAACAAACAGAGTATTTATCTATGTTACGCCAAATGTTCCATGAATACAAGTTTTTTAATGCCCCAAACTTTTTTTTTTATAAATTTTATCCTGGACCACTAGAGTTATTTATTTCTATTTCTATCTTTTTACTTGTAATAAGTTTTGATCAAAAGTAATTTGTTATGAATGAGACGAAGGTTAAAGAGCTTTGAAAGATATTAGAAAACAAGTATACGTGACTTGGAGGTTTAGCAAAAAAAGTGTACATGACTAGGAGTGTGGAGAATCAGCTCCATTTGAAAAAAAAAAATCTCTTTCATTTACCGCCAAGGTACCTCTATGTCTAAGCACTTGATTTATTATAACAAAACTACTTGCTAATTTACAAATTTTGGATGTTGGTTTAGTGATTAGGATAATGCTCTCTTGTTATTAAACTCAGTACCTAATACTTATAATCATCTGATTAGTACACTCCTGTATAAAAATGATAATATTAAATTTGATATCGTGTCCAATGCTAGATTGTGTTCTGAATCAAAAGTAGTCACTATAATAAAGTTGGGAAAGATAAGTGTGTCGTTTGTCATAACAAGGGTCTATAGCCGCATTTTAAAAATACGGCTATAGACCCCAAAAATGCAGCTATAGGATATAGTCGCGTTTTCTATAGCCTCGTTTACAAACTAGGCCTATACTATGCAGGAATAGCCCCCTGTAGGACTATAGCCGCATTTTTATAACCGCGGCTAAAGGTCAGACCTATAGCCTCGTTTTTTAATTGCGGCTATAGGCTTTGGGCCTATAGCGCGTTTTTAAAAAAGCGGCTATAGACTCGTTTTGGGCTGCGTTTAGAACGCGGTTATAGCATGGACCTATAGCTGCTTTTTTAAAACGCAGCTGTAGACTCAGACTTGTAGCTGCGTTTTTGTAAAATACGGCTATAGACCATCTTTGGGCAACCCAGCTACAGCCTCCCATAGGATTTTATCCATAGCCGCGTTTTTAGCTATAGGTTTTGTTTTTTTTCCCCTGCCCAATCACAATACATTCATTGCCAATCACAAATTACATAAACGGATACTTAAATTTCTGAAATTAAAAATTCCAAAAGTTCATTGCCAAAATTTTGCTAGTTCCCAACAAAAACACTAATGGTGTGAAGTCCCAGGAGTGTAAATTTAAAAAGGTTTATAGGATAGACTAATTCTCAAGAGCAAATTATTACCTCATCCACCGAGTGCTGAAGTCCCACCCAGATTGAGCAGATGTAGCAACTTCATGGTATGTATTCCTACAACAACAGAAAAGGAAATAGTTCAAAAAGTTCAAACCACAAAAAATGAAGCTAAGGAAGAAATATAAACTTAATTCCACTTAAAATCAAAGAAAATATATATTATGGTACTTGAATTCCAAAAGTGATACTCTTTGAGAAGTGCAGGGAGAGATTTTCTAACCAATTGCATATCACTAGTCCTGCTGTATATGGCATAACCATAGCATTTAGGAGGGGAGGCTGGCTGCAAAAGGTACCTGTGATTAGCATGTTAGCATCTATACTCACAAAATCACTGCAATCGAGAAATCCAAGCTTTAAAGACAGCTGGAATCAACTTTTGGCAGAAAAAATCTTCTTCACTTCATGAACGTTGAAAACACATCTGTTGAAGAGAAGGGTCTTCCCTTGCTATGTGTACCAAATGTTTCAATAATTTGTCATTGGAGGCAACTCAACTCACACAGCTGCACAAATTGCCCCTGAGATGTGGGTAAAAAACTATATAAACAAAGATGTCACTCTAAATGAACTTTGTCCCTTTGAGTCAGAACCATAAGTTAAGAGAAATGTAAAACTGCCCAATCCATAAGTAGTTGAGCCTTCACAAATGACACCATCTATAATATTCTAGCCTCTTGGATCTTAGTTATACATATGTCTATGCATGTTTAGATATTCAGGAGTTTGCCCTGCTCTACACTTTTAAAAAGAATGCTGAATATAGGTTGCCAATGGAGCATGACCAGACATCATGGATCTTATTGTAGGGGGGAAAAGAAAACTTGTACAAGGCTATGCTATAACATGCAAGAAGCTAACAAGACTAAATGGAAACTAACTAGACATTGGATCAAAGAAGCTTCACTTCAGCAAAATTGTTATATCACAACAGTGGAGGTATATAGCAAGAGGCGGTTAGGATTGGTGTTCTGTTTTCCCCACAAACCCAAAGAAGAAATAAGTTTTTCTCTGTACCAAAACTTTTAGGTCCATTTGGTTGGGGTGTAGCAGGAGGATAGAAAATGATGGAGAGAAGAAAATGGTGAGGCTCGGCAGTTTTCTCTCCAGGCCCGCCAAAACTCTCTCCCCAAATCGAGGAGAAAACTCAAGTGGAAACCTGTTGCTATATTTTGGATGAAATTGTCCCAATCCAATGTCCATATTATTTGAACTTTTGTGTCTTTTTCTTCTCTGTTATTTTTTTTTCTTCTTGATTTTGTTTTTTTGTCTCTTTTATTTAGTATTTATCTTTTCTTCAGATTTTTTTTTCCCTTTCATGCATATCCTTTCTTCCGTTTATTTATTTTTTATTCTTTTCTTTTGTGTTCATCCTTCTTTTCTCAACAGTTTTGGATTTTTTTTAAAATTTTATTTTGGAGAAAAAAGTTTTGGGTTGTTCAACTCCTTCTTCTTTTTTGAATGAAGTAATCAGTCATACATAATTTTTTAATAAAAATATAATGTATTAATTTTTGTTTTACCTAATTGGGACATAATGGTAAATTTATACCAACTCTATTTTCTATCCTCTCATTTTTCTACCATTCCAACCAAATACATATGAGAGAAAATTATATCTCTTCTATCGTCTTACTTTTCCACCCCTCCAACCAAACGGTCCTTAGAGAAAGCTATGTCACCATGTAGCTGACTGTTAAAGAGTTATTTTGTGTTATAAACCCTAATATAAATATATGCTAAGGTAGGGGTTGACTAATTAACGCCTAAACCTTATTTTCTTCCCGTTCTCTGTTGCTCTCTCCCTTTATCTTCCCCTTCTTCCTTCTCTTTAACCTGAACTTCCATAGTTTACAATTTAACTCTGACGAAAACTAAACAAATTATTTTACCAGTAACATACTAACATGTATATGAAAACTAAACTTTTCTAGTTTTTTAGTAAAACGTGAAAGTCCTTTGAGAGAGAACCCACCAGATGAGATAGGAATCATAGCATAAAAACAAAGGCCCTTTCCCAATGCTCACTCAGCAATACAAGTAATCACCTCAATTGCAATACCACGTGCTTTTTTGCTAAGTTGCTCTCAATTGTTTCCCTCTATTTGGAGCAAAAATTATTTTGTGTGTATTTGAGAGAGAGAGAGAGAGAGACCTGTGGACCAGGAGGAGCAGCAAAACTTTGCTTCATTAATGTGCTTCACATCAAGCCCAATAAACCATGATCCAGTGCTAACATCATCATGAGCATATGTACGAAGAATAGATCTGGAGAACTAAAAAAAGATGTCAACTCAATAATGCCAGGTGTGTCTATATTGTAATTAAAATTGCCATAAAAGAGGGAGAAAATACTTGTTTATTGATAAAACTAACAAATTTCTATGACAAATCTTAATGGGGTAAACAAGGGAAAATGTCAAGGAGGGAGGAGGATTGGAGACTCCTCAGGTGCCTCCACTTGACCATCCTCTAGGACAGAAGACAAAAGACTTGGACTATTAATAACTACTTCTAGTTTGTATTCCTATTTCCTATGAACAAATTAGCCAACTGCCAACTTCAGCTATTAACAAGTGATTCAACTCTATTAGAAAAACTGAAAATTATAAAACTACATTTCAGATCTATTGAACCTTTAAGAGTTGGATATCTTTATGTGAAAGAATTGTTAAAGCTCTAAAACACCAACTATTTATCATTGACTTAAATTTAGTAAATGGTTTAATGTACAAGAATGATGAAATCATTGGTGTGCCTATTTTCATTGTCAATTTCTCTGTCCAAACTGTCTCCATGATTTGCACTGCAAGATATATGAACTTAACTAAATTAAAAAATAGAAAATTCTTTCAATTAGTGTTGAGTTAACAAAATAGAGACCTTCTTCCTATGACAAATCGTACAATGATGCCCTTTTCATCGGTAAGTATTGCAACAAAAGAGCCCCAACAGACTCTCAGAGTCGTGATATCATGGACGGCTCAATCTGCTGTGAGCAAGCTCAGCGCAGCACAATTTAATAATATTTTGGGGAATTCAGTGGATAATGAGAGGATCGGAATTATCATTGAGGCTTAAAAAGGAACTTGATTCTCAAAAAGAATAAAAAAAAAGGTTTAAAAAGGAAACTAGTGACTATGATCTTATATTCCTTTTAGACGGTGGAGTTTTGAGGATAAAAAGTTTTCATATGACACTCATCTTATCCCTGTAACTAACATGAAACTTTGCCTTGGCCAACAACCCCTAGGTCCAAAAGCAAAACATACAAATAAAAATAATGTCACTCAATGTCCAATTAAAAAAATAATAATTAAAACTTGCAGAGATCAATGAGAAATAACCACCTCAGTGTCAAATTCTCCTGATTGAACGGCAATATTGATGTCAGTTATGATCTTTACAAGATCCACCAATAACCCCGGGCGATCAGCTGTTTCCACAGAAAGCAAACTGCAAAAATAGTATTATGGAGGCGGGCAACTTCTTTTGTTGCTCCCTAGAAAATAAAAAAGAATCCCACTATGAGCTTGAGATCATAATTTGTCGAATGTGACAAATGGCTAGAATCAAATTACCTGCAGGTTATAACTTGTAACGTATCATCAACAGAAATGGCAGATTGACCCTGAAAATTTATGACAAATCGTTTGTTAACTTTTCGTTTTATGCAAAAACTAAACAAAACCTTATAAATAAAGGAGAAAACAGGCGCACTGTCACAACCAACAACACTTTGCCCAAGGACTTGACAAACCAAAACAACCCATTATACTCCTAACCATGATCCCATCAATTAAGTATTATTGCATCATGAAATACCATACCAGGCAATGCTGACTGTAGATGACACAACACACGATCCAATCATTTTGGGATTGTCAGTTATTCGAGAATTTCCCATTTACAATAACGATACTAAAGGTCCGATCAAACCCAAACAAGTCCATTGTCTTTTACAAAACCATCGTATTTCGTATGCTAGCAGTCTAACAAAAAACATGTCACTAGAATCACCAAATTACTGCAGAGTTTAAAACCATTTATCATTATTTAAAAAAATAAAATTAGTAGAGATCATTTCAATTCTGCGAAGAACACAATGGTAAAAAAAAACCAATCTTTAACAAATCCCATAACAAAAATGCTTTAAAGATTATACCATAAAGAGAACCACCAGACATAGCCACCAAAACCTAGCACCGATCTCACAACCAGAATCATGCCGAATCAGCAACCACTAGACCCACGCCGATCTCGCAACCACTAGACACCATCATGTCAACAACCCACCCCACCACCACGGCAACACCATCAGAACCCACTCAAAATCAAACCCATTCCAAAAATCCAACCAAAACCCATCGGAACCCAACCACAACTACGGCCCCATGCCATCACTGCACCTCCACAACCAAAACCCCCATGCCACCACAACCCAGACCCGCTGCAACTTACCAACCCAAAACCCACTCCCACACAAATCAAAACCCCACACCCGCACCACCAAACCACATCAAAGACCACCACACAACCTAGATCAACCCACACCACAAACCGTCACAAACCCAGATCAACCCCACCATCACAGTCCACCCCAAAACCACCGACCAAAGTGAGAGAGAAGAGAAGGAAACATTGAGAGAGATATACCTTGAATAGTTAGCAGATCGGCGGCAGGACATGCTTTGTCGGTGGCGGCACATCGAGCTTGATTGGTGGCGCAAGAGGCACAAGGATCGGTGGTGAAAGAGAGTAGGAAGGGTTGAGCTATGGATCACAAAATTTTCCATAGCTCAAAAATGAGATCAGAGAGGGGTGGGTTGAAGGTGAGGGTTTGGGAGTCAAAGGGAGAGAGTGAGAGAGAAGGTGAGAGATCGGGGTAGAGATCAGAGAGTAGTTTAGGTTTTTTTTTTTTTTTTTTCTTTTAATAAATTTATGCCAAACCTGTAGCCGTGCTTAAACAAACACAGCTACAGACATGCTTTAAGCTGCGTTTATATAAAACGCGGCTTAGGTATATAGTTTTAGCCGCATTTATAGAAAATGCAGCTCTAGGTAGGGCTTAGGCCTAAGCCCAACCCACGAAAACGCAGCTCAAACATCAAAAAACGCAACTATAGAGCTGATCTTTGGGCTGCGTTTGCTAAACACGCCTGGTGTAGTTGCGTTTTTGCCAAATGCGGCTCAAAGGTACCCCTATATCCGCGTTTTCTTAAATGCTGCTTGAAAAAACGCAGCTACAACTCGTCTTTTTTGTAGTAAGGACAAGAGGGATTTCAATGAAATGTAGCACAAAGTAGTTATGAGTATTTTGACCTAGCATTAACTGGGTCATCAATTTTTTGCCATTCAAATGAGTATTGTGGACCATGTATCAAAGGGACTTGTACGTCGGCCACACCATGTTGATCTAATAAAATTTGTTATTTATAAAAAAAAAAAAAAAAAAAAATATTACAGTACCATATTTTTTCCTGGACTTTGACATGCTGCACATCAATATGAGCTAGTCTTTTTTGTATTAATTTGGTTAAGTAAAATTATTTATGGGATAACAATGTGATTTTCTTGTGACTTCCTGTATGTTAACATGTGATTTTTTTTTCTTCTTCAGTTCACCGTTTCAACTGATTTGTATGTATAAGAAAGTAGCAAGTGTATAACTCATTGCCATAGGAACCTAGAGTAGCTTGCTTCTTGATGTTTAATGTTTCTAATGTTCTCACGTACATGTTCTCCTTCCTCCATTTCCTCATTCAATATATCAAATTTTAGATGAGTTCCAATTAGCTCAACTGGTAAAGTCTCTGATGGTTGAATAAGAGATTTGAGATTCAATTTCCGCCTACACCAATTAGCTCAATGTACATGTTCTCCTTCCTCCATTTCCTCATTCAATATATCAAATTTTAGGTGGGTTCCAATTAGCTCAAATAGTAAAGTCTCTGATAGTTGAATAAGAGATCTGAGATTTAATCTTCACTTACATCGAAAATTGATTGGTGTATAGGTCTGATGATAAAAAGTTATCATCGAAGGCAGTCGTCATAAGTTAAAACTCTCTCAAAAAAAAAAAAATTAGGCGCTTGAGCAGGGAACGCTATTAATGGTCATTAAGAAAGCCTGCAAATTCCACCAATCTAGGGTCCAATTAAACCCATAAACTGCTTCATTTTTTGGAGCAGCCAGAATTGAAAGCAGAACCAAAGGCAAATGTTGGGTCAATTGACCCAATATTGAATGGTCCTTCTGTCGCTACTTGTTTGGTTTCTAATTTCAAACTCACATTTTTACATTTTAAACAACATTACACATATTTCTACACACTTTTTTACCCGTACGTATTTTAAAAAACTACAAAAATCCCATCTTAAACTATAAAAATCTCATCTCAAACTACTCTACCAAACACTGTTTCCCATTGTACCAACATCAACGGTATAGCATATGCTAGTTAGGACACCTTCCGAGACAGATGGTCCAAAGTCCAAACCCAACCATTTCTTTGGCAGGTGCGAAACATGCTATTTAACAATAGCCACCTTCAACTCAAGAAAAGGACTAGCAATAACTAAGGATAGCGTTGGTGATACTCAGTAATGTGGCCTCCAACAGCCATTCCAAACGTGAAATTCACGTGCCCTCTTGAAGAATGTAGGAAATAGCTTTGCTCATTCCTCTGATCCTTTTTTTTTTCGCCATCTCCAAAAAGCACTCTATTAATTGCTCTCACTATTGTGAGTCTGTGATCACCAAAATATGTTTGCAAGAAAAATTTGGGCAAGAAACGTAATTAATGATAGCTACCGGTGAGGACTTTTTCATTAACAACAAATGGTTACATAGAAGGCCACCGGTGAGTAACAAGGAACTAGTCCGGTGATTAGTTTTACAAAGGAAAAACTAAAAAGACAGAAAAAAGATAAAAATGCCATGGCATATATTTGTAGAGGATAAATTTTGGTTAGAAACTTGGTTGGAGTGGCAGTTCTAAGATTTTTTTTTTTTTTTTTAAATGGTTACTAAGAAATTTAAATTATACAAAATCTTTAAAGAAATAACTTGAATATTTTCTACAGTTGCAAGTTGAGTCACTAGAGTTGAGTCGTTAAAGAGAGCAGAGTTATTTTGATTGCAAAACTAAAAAGAGTATAACTGTAGTCACTATGAAGCAAGAGAGTCAATACCATACCGGAGGCTGTACCGGTTTGACCAGCGGTACGATATATTTCGGATACCGGTCAATACCGGTGCACCGTTTCGGATTTACCGCTATATATATATATATATATAATTTTTAAAGCCCATATATATATATATATATATATAAATTCATAGATTAAACTAATTTGTAATCTTAAACTCCATACAAGCCCAAGCCCAAGCCCAAGCCCAAATCTATACATCTATATCTATAAAAAGAATTAAAAATTATTTCAAATTTAAAATACTAAGCTTTCACACGTGAACTAACTTGTGGGCTCAAAAAAAAAAAAATGGAACATCTGACATATGGAAGAACTTCTGAACTTTGACCCTTTTTAGGAGCTAGGAATTAATTAAAATAAGAAAAAAAATCTGACATATAAAAGTTGCTTTTAATTTTATACATCACTTTTGCAAGCTGTCAAACTTTATTAGGTGTTTAGAAAAAGCTGAAAGTCAGGCTTGGGCTTGAGTTAGACGCAACCAAGAAAGAGGAAAGAAAAGAGAACGCCGGGCAACCAAGAAAGAAGAAAGAGAAAGAAAATCTGAAAGAGAGAAAGAGAACCCCGGTCAAGTCTGGAATTTGAGGGAGAAAAAACCATCTGCTACGAGTTTGAGAAACTGCAAGCAATGCCGGTGAGTGGAGAGATGAGAGTGTGAGAACGTTTTTTTTTTTTTTTTTTTTTTTTTCTTCTTTTTCTTGTTTCGGCCGGTATGCATTTACCGGCCGGAACACCCGGATTTCGCCGGTACAGCCGGTATAAGGCCGGTATGCCCGGTATTTTTCCCGGTACGAAATAGGGGGTTGAGCATACCGGATCACTGGCCGGTACGGTATATACCGGCGGTACCGGCCAGTACGGTACGAGATTTACTTCCTTGCTATGAAGGAGAACTCACAACTACAATATTTTTTTTCTTGATACCACATTTTTTAAGGAAAAATGAAATTATAGATTATTTTTATTGAATATGTTGAACGAATTACAAATTTGAATGATTAGTGATTTTTATCTTTTTTATTTATAATATATTTTTGTTGAATAATTTGTTCACTTGTTATTGTTTGGTCTTGTCTTATTTATTTATTTATTTATGTTTGTTGTTATTTGGGCTAATATATAGTTGTTATTTAAGCCCATTAAAAAAAAGGGATTAAGGATGATGTTTGGAGGGCAAAATTAATGTTAGAGTAATGCTATGTCTACAATATTTTTATAATAAATTAATTTTATGCAAAAAACTGTTTATTGGTGGGTAACAAAATAATATTAGGCCTAAATTAATTGCTTACCACATTTAATTTGTTGTGAAATTATTGTAAAAATGTCGTGAATGTAGCATTATTCTTATTTATGTTAAATTCAAAATTTTGTAATTCTCAAGTCAGAGTATTCAACATTTTTATTACGGTGGTCACAATATGTTAGTTTAGCATACAATTGTTTTTTTTTTTTTTTTTTTTTTTTTTTTGCAAGCGTATATATACAATTTTTTGCAAGTCAGGGTGTTTCTGTGATCACCCTGGCTTGCATGTGTGGAGCCGTCACTGCTTGGTTGTAGCCTAAAACTATAACTTCGGTTAAAAAAAATTAACCTGACTACATATTCTAAAAATCTAATAAATGGATTATATGTTCTTTAGATTTTTAACACATATTTCGTGCCAATAGAATCTTATTCATTATTTGATTCATAAAAATAAATTTATTTTTTATGCATAATTTTAGAATACAAAAACTTGAAACTTAAACATTTTATTAATAACATAGTTATTGATCTTTGATTTTATGGAAAATTTTCAAGTATAGAGGATATAGAAAGAAAATGTAATCCAATATTGATGGATTTGTTAAAATTACATCAAATAAAAAGATATCGAGTGGAGTTATAGCTTAATGCTATAGCTAAGCTTGTTTCCAAACTTTGTCTATTCAAAGAAGTTTATTTATTTATTTATTATTATTATTATTAATTTTTTTTTCAAGAGTAACTTCTTCTAATATAGGAGAAATTATTAGGTCCGCCGGAGGATTGCTGATCTGATCATTCTTGGTCCTTTCAACTAATAAAATGCTATCATTTATGTAAATGTGACATCACCTTATTTTTTATTTTATTTTATTTTATTTCTTGTGTTGCTTAGGAACCTAAATCATACATTTGCATATGTGACATCGTTTTATTGGGTGGGAGGACCACTTTAACAATCCTTCTAATGGACATAATAATTTCTCTACCAAGAGGCTTTTTCCATGTCAGGCTCTTTCCATGTTAGTCAAGTTGATAGTTTTTCCTCCATCATCAGTAGTTTCTTTGCCATATGCTTCATGATCACGATTAGTTTAACTGCTTGATAATTCTCCTAATCTCTTGAGAGCAAAAATTAATTTTTGTGTAAAAAATCATAATTTGTATCAAAATTCTATATATTTTTAAAATAAATAAAATATGTTCATTGTATAGTAAATATTTAATAGTTTTGCAAATTTAAATATGTATATGTTATTATTATTTTTTTTTTCATTTTCTCCTTACATTGTAAATAATTTATCCAACTTACGTTATCTTACTAAGATCTTTGTAACTAGTGACATTGCCTCAGTGGCGACTCTAGGAAATTTTTTCAGGGTGTTCCTCAACAAGCATAAATTACACAATCATAATTTAATTTAATTTTTTCAGGATGTTGTTTAGCCTAACATAATTTAATTTGTTTGTCTTTTATAATGTATTGGTTTATTATACTGCTTTGATTATTGTTGTTTAGCCTAACAATAAACTATATTGCTTTAATTTGTTTGTCATTAATTATACTACTTTAATTTGTTATATTGTTTAGCGCCATGTGCTGATGTGCACATTACACTAAAGAGCCACTGATGTGCACATTATTTACACATCTCATATATAGCACAATAATTAAAGCAGTGTGCAATCTGGCCCCATGTGCCCATCCCACCCCACCCCATTCAACAGACAAGCTAGCAGGCCTAATGATGCCTGATGCCCCTACCAATCAGAAAATTTCACAATCACACATTACACTAGTCTAAAAGATAATTAATATCAACACCAACACCTTCTAAAAAAAAAAAAAATCAACACCAACACACTGCACACACCAACACCAACACACTACACACACCAACCCAATGGATAAGATATTAAGATAAACTGACAAACACACTACACATGAAAAGCAACACATTCAAAAGACAAAAGTTAAAAACAGACAAAAAAAATTAATAAAGGTCGAGTTGTTCGGTCAATGAGAGACACAAACACAATTCAAATTTCAAAAGACTAAAAGTAAAAAAGAGAGTTAGTCTTATTAAAGAATAAAGAGAAAGAGAGAGTTTCATTCATTTTATAATTTTCATTTCATTCAATAGAGAGAGAGAGAGAGAGAGAGAGAGAGTCAAAGACTGAGAGAGAGTCAGAGAGAAAAAAAGAGAGAAAAATGAAATACCTTGAGGGAGGGAGCACTGGAGCAGCCGAGCAGGGAGGCCTAAAGGCTGAGGCCGGTGCCACTGAGGCAGGCTCGGTGACAATGGCGACGTCGCGACGACCTACAAGCGATCTCCGACGGTGATGAGGGCGAGCGACGAGTGAGGACGATCTGGACTTTCGATCTCCGACAATGATCTAGACTGGATCCGATCTCCGGCGGTGTTGCTCTTGCTCTGAGGGATTGAGGCATAACAGCGTTGCCGTCTTTAGGTAATAGGTTTGCTTTAGGTTAGGCCTTTAGAAGTTTAGTGATTTCTTTTTCTTTGATAAAGCCTTTAGTGATGGATAGATTTAGAAGTGATTTGCTCTGTTACCTGTATTGGGGTTTTTTTTTTTTTTTTTTTTTGTGAGAATCTGTGGGTAAGGTTTGCTACCTCTGTAATCTAGTAGGCTTGCCATGGGCTTGCTGTGGGCTTGTGGCTCTGTTACATTTTTTTTTTAAGATTTTAGTTCAAAATTTTTTTTTGGGCTTTTTTTTTTCTTGAAACTTGAAAGTAGAGCAATTGGGCAAATAAAATTTTTGTCTTTTTAATTTAAGGGTGTTTCTAATTTTATGATTGAGGGTGTTCCTAATTAGGGTGTTCCTAATTTATTATATAATTTTTTTTTTTTAGTTTTTTTCAGGTCAGGGTGTTCCTGGAAACACCCTTAGCTGTACGTAGCGTCGCCTCTGCATTGCCTACTCTTTTTTATTATCTGCAGCATATCAAAAGTTTTTCTTTATTTATTCATCAAGAAAGTTTTTTTAGTTTATTTTATTTGTTTTTATTTTATCATTACCTAATATATTTTGATTTTCATGCATCTGGAATGCCAGTACTTGGATCCATCCATTTATTTCAATCGAAGAAATTTAATTTGAATCCGTCAAATAATTAATTAATATAATGCAGATGAATAGTACAGACTTGTGCACTTTGAAGGTGTCGAATTGTCAATTATCTAAAGACGCGTACAGTTGTACTACTAGTACCTTTGTATTTAGGGGAGACAACTTTGCTGTGCATATTTTCTTGTGGGTTGGTGGGGAAAAACTACGGTCGACGAAGACATAATCGAAAACAAAAGATGTTTCCTAAGGAAAAAGAAAGAGAAAATTGTCCTACACTGAACTTGGCTTGTGGACTGATTCTTTATATATATATATATATATATATATATATATTTCTTTTGAACCTTTTATAGCGCAGAGACAAATTGGCAAATTGCAACACCAAATCAAAGGTGAATAATGACAACACTTAAATACCTTGAACGTCCCTCTATAGCTCACAAGTCACAAGTAACACGTGCGTTTTCTTTTAGGTAAAAAGCTTTTGAATCCGCCAAGTTAAATGCAAAGAAATTTTATTTTCAAATAATGATTTATTATATGAGAAAATTTCAAGCACTTTTACTTGCATTAATATTTAAAAAATCCCACTGTTATGCACAATAAATCCAACTTTTTATGCACAATTTTAATACAAGAACTTGAATTTTAAATATTTGAGTAACAACATAGTTATAGATCTTAGTTTATCTTGAATTTTTTCAAGCACATATGATATAAGAAGAAAATATAATCTAATGATAAATTTTTTGAAATTTACATTCAATAAAAGAATATTGTATGCTATAACATGTCTTAGAGTTACATTAGGTTAATTTAAACCCAACCCCCCACGCATATATAAATTACAACAAATTAGTTTTTATATAATTCAAAAAGTAAGGCTGTCCGACAAACTCGGAGACTTGAAACACCAGAACCATCCAACTAGACCTGAGCTGACCGCCACCAAATCCAACGACTCCAATGGGTCTCATCCTCCAAAAATGCATTCTGTTTGTTCGGGTGGTGGGTCTCCTCCTCCAAAACCTGAGCCACCCAATTTGACCAATGAACGAAGTTTTTTTTCGGCGAGATTTTCCAAATTTGACGAGATTTCAGCCATATACAATGAGATTTCCACCGAATTTGGGGAGATCTCTATTGGATTTGGCTAGATCTCAGCCATATTGGACGAGATCTTAGCTAGATCTAGAAAGATGTCAACGAACATTCACTGTTTTGAGCTTATTGTCCTAAACCACGCCACTCGATAAAAGATCGAAACCACTCAATCCAATACTCCCTTTCGGTTCATGGTGGGTTGAGTTTTTGTGTACTAGATGAGATTGGGTTGTTAGTAGTGGGTTGAGTACAAACTCAATCTGAACCGACTCGTGGACACCCCTAATTCAAAAGAATGTGTTCTTTTTTTCATCAAATCATTTTAATTATAAACTATGAATTATCTTTTAAATTTTATTGAGCACAATTAACACTCTTCTAGTATTATAGATCAAGATTTTTGTTCAATTAATTAACAAATTCACAATTAGATTGTAATAATAGTTTTCAAATTGTGAACATATAAAAATTTAATTAATTTTAAATAATTGAAATAACATTCGTAACTTAACTTGCCTTAGCATATATATATATATATATAAGTTAATATAAGAAGAAAAAAAAACTAACAACAATAAAAAAATAAAGAAATACCTTATTTTTCATAAATGACAAATGTACAAAAAGATTTCTATATCCTAACCGTGAAAATTTTAATTTCCCATTCTTCTAAAAGTATAAATAAAAACACAGTGGCCCTCTATTTAATTCTCCAAATGAAAAAAAAAAAAAAAAAAAAAAAAGAGCAAAATTTTGTTTTGGGCTAAAGGTCACAAACAACATTGCGGTGTGAGCAAATATATGCTAAAGCTTTTAGGAGCTGTAGTACTTTTACATAGTCTTCAATCATGTGGCGACATTTGTAAAAGGACCGACGAACAATATTACTGTTTCACATAACCTTACAATTTGTTTGTTTTCATTAAGTGAATCAAGAAAGAATCAAACCATCAGTCGTCAATCATCATCGTGTAGCATGACAGACATGAGTATGAATTCTACCATACGAATGTCGGCGTTGACTAAGTCTTAGATATTTTTTTAATGAAATATTTATTATAAAAAAGTGTTACATTTATAATATTTTTACAATAAATTTTAAGTAGTACATAAGTTATTATTAATTTTGATTTAAATTTATTATTAAAATTACTTTTTTACTTATTAGTAACAGTTAATAACAATTTATTATTTAAAATTTGTTGTGAAAATATTATAATAATATTATGAAGATAACATTTTCCTTTATTTCTAATTTTTGTAAAAAAAAAAAAAGTTGTAGACTCTATGGACATGACATGGTGAAGGGAGACAAAACCTAACTTGAATCATGGAAAGGATACAAGGTTACCAAGGCAAGAATGAGCTGCGGTCATTCATGGTAGTATGTAAAAACTAGCAATATTCTTGGATTCATAGAGTGTCACATCAAACTTGGATTCATCTGTGTATGCCTTCCGCCTTCTGCCTTCCGCCTTCCGCCCACAAATACGTGCACAAAAATATGAGCAGTATTAAAAAAAAGTAATACATCTATGTAAAAATAACATAAAGTCACTCATAATTTATTATGTCAAAATAATTGTGGCAAAAATTATGATAAACATGTTGTAGTCCTAAAAAAAGAATTGAAGTAACAAAGACCTGATAAAAACTTTGATTGATCAAGTAGGAATTATTATATATGTGTGTATAGTATATTATTATGATTATTATTATAAGAAAATATGTATAATATAGTATATTATTAAGTGGTATAATTTTATCGGGGACCTAAAGTGGGTAAAGGGAATCGCGGAATTGGTTCATCGGCATCATCATTTTTAGGAAAAAATCTAGGTAGGAAGAGATGAGATGGATTAGGAAGGATTCCATACCAAACAAAAAGAGGCCCAATTGACAATATTATGGGTCAAACTGTATGAAAAATACTTAAATATTCTCAGAGTATAGTGAAATGATGCCTCATCCTATTACATTTATGGTAGACCCCACTATAAATGTAAGAGGATGAAACACCATTTATCGTGCTCCAAGAGTACCTAAAAATTACTTCAAACCATTATAGGATTTGAGAACCAAAAAAAATAAAATAAAATAAAAGTAATTAACAAAAATGCATGAGGAAATATTTGCTATGCGAAATAATGAATTATAATCCTGCATTGGGAGCAATGAAATTGAAATCTGCTGAGGTGGATTGTGAGATGAGAGAGCCAACGTACCTAGCCAAAAAGAGTGACAACATCATATTAATGAATCACATGCTTAATTACAATAACTCCTCGGCTGTAGTTGATTAGGTCAAACTATAGTTCAATTAATCTGTTCATATTTCTCCCCTTGAATATCCTGTTGACCCATTTAAACCCTGTAGATAAAGTGGGGATTACAATTTTCATACTCAAATAGGATTATCGCCGGTTGTCTTCTTTATGGGATTTTTTTTTTTTTTTTTAAGACCATAATTTTATTAAGAAGAAGATAAACATAATACATAATGGGCCAAAGCCGACTCAACCATATTATGATTTTCCTCTATCCAAGTTTGATAACTATCTAAATATTTGGCATATTGAGCCAAAAGATGAGTTGGACGATTGCATCTCGCTTAACATGAGAAATTTCCACACATCTAAAATCCTACAATTTTGCTCTAATCCCGCCTATAATATTGTCAATAGCAACTGGAGCTTCAGTATTTCCAATTAATGCATCAACAACTATCTTGGAGTCACTCTCAAGCACTACATCTCGTACCCCTACGTCCCAAGCAAAAAGAACCTCTTCCTCCAATGCTTTTGCTTTAGTCTTTATAGGACCTAGCGGGATTGGTAAGTTCTTGCTTAGGGTTGCCTCTACTTGCCATTTATAGTTTCGAATAATAACCCCTACTCCTACAGACTGTGTGTTAACAAAAGTAGTCCCATCAGTATTAATCTTATATTAATACCAAGACTGGGCTGGGGGTATCCACTGCACAATATCGCTAAGAGGAGAGCATTTAAAATTGGAAAAATGCTATAAAGGTACAAAATTAATTAAGGAGCTATTCTTAATAATTGAAAAGGTAAAGTTAATAGTGCAAATGAAAACAAATATGAATTGATCACAGCAAACCAACCACCCACCCTTTCTAAATTACGAAAAACTCCTATTGCTTTTTCATTAATCAAGGTAATGTGATTTTTAAAGTATTCATATTTTGAAAAAATTAATATATTTAAACAAGAATCCATATCCTTCAAGTCAAAATCTTGTACTATGATTGAAATGGGTTGTGCCATGGTTGATAAGAGATAAAGAAAAAGTGAAAGAAATAATTTCTCGTGGGCCCATATTTTTTATAATCCCCCAATCTGGACGTAATTGGAGAGAAAATTGGAGTTAAAAAATGCAACCGCAATTTTTGACTTTTTTAATGACTTAGAAATTTACATTTTTGCCCATTACTTCTTGTCTCTCTCTCTCTACATTATCAAGGTATAAATGTAAAAAAACATATATTTTTCTTTTTTTCTATTCTCTTTACAAATCAAATAGTTTAACTGGTAAAATTTCTAATGGTTGTATAAGAGAGCAGGGGTTCAATCCCCACCTACACCAAAAATTGATTGGCGTCTTAGTCTGATGATAAAGAGTTATCATCAGGAGCAGACGTCGTAGGTTAAAACTCTCTAAAAAAAAATAATAAAAGGAAAATAAGCATATATTTAAATAAAAAAAAAAGTAAAGAAAAGCATAAATTTTTACCGGTTTTCTTTTCTCCTTATTCCCTTTTTATTTTAAATATATAAATATATATGAGAAAAATATTTTCTTTATTATATATTTCCCATTTTCTTCCCTTTACTCTTTCCTTTCCTTTGTCCTTCCCTGTCTGAATCCAAACACAGGGTTAATTCTTATGTGATGATAACAATAACAAGCAATGATGAGGAGTTCTGAGTTTAAAAATTATCATTTATAACAAAAACAATGAATATTGGAAAGTAAATAAAAAATTGAGGAAAATGTATAATTCCTTCGTTATTTTTTAAACCAACTAATTTTTTTTCAGTTTTATTTGAAAAATAAGCAAATACACTCAATCCAACAATTTTTTAGTTAAATCAAACGGAATCACAACAATAACAAATACAATCCAAATAAACAACAATGCAATTTTAACTTTTTCTCTTCTTTGTAGCATACAACTAATAATTTTTTCAAAAGATTCTACTAAATTTAACTAAAAAAAGTATTGGATTTAGATAATTTGTTAATCTTCTAATCTTAAAAAATGAAATTGATTGGTTTAAAAAATAAGTAGAAAAATTTGAACCAGTCAGGGAAAAGGTTTTTCCCAATTAAAAAAAACAAAAAGATCGGGACCCACTGAGAATCCATTTGACCATAAATGGACCTAAAGGAAAAACATGCATGTATGCGTACAAGACACAGTAAAAAAATGGAAAGGACAAAATTCTTTCATGCAAATGTAGGCGGTCATAGTTCACACTGTGACAATCTGACTTAGTCAAGCACACATTTTTTTTTTCACCAAGATAGATTAATCAAACACACACACAAACAGATATTATGTAACAAGGATTCCTAGTTACCTATATATATATATATATATATATGGTTGCTTTTCATCTAACTACAGACGCCTTGAAATCGCAGTACTTTCTCAATCTCTTTTGCTCTAAACTACAAAAGATTACTGCCATGGCTCTTGGGTCACGTCAACCAGAACAGAAGGCTGCTGTGTCCAAAAACGTTGGCACGAAGAATTTACCCCTTGTCCCCAGAAGACGTATCAAGCACCGAATTTGGGCCTCTTTTACCCAGACACTGAAGAATATTTTATTTTGCAGTTGCAGCAAAGAAGACTAGCTCATCGTCTTCATCGTCATCCTCTTCTTCTTCTTCTTCTCTTAATTTATTATCTTATGTAACGGTTGCATATTACATATGTCTCTCTCTCTGTGCAATCCCTTTTCCTTTTTGTTGGAAATTTTTTTGCCCTTTAGTTCGGAAGGATGAGTTAGCACTAAGAGTTGAATATATGGCGGATAGAGAAATAATGTATGATCAATCATGATGTGTTGATCTTTGTAAGATTATCTAAGTAAGAAGTGTGCTTTTGGTAGTTTGAAATCTCCCTTCTCTCATTTGCTTTTGTGTATGCGTACGTGGTTTTGGCATCCCAATTCTCAAGTGTCATTTTCATACCCATGATCTGCGACCAAAATTATATTGGTTTAAAACTGAATCTTGATTACGAAATAATTTCTATCTACAGCATACACTTTTGCTAGTTACACGTTTAGACCCTAATGCCGCTTGCTACACAGTTTAATAAATTTTACTTAACACGTGATTGATTAATCCAATTCAAATTGCAAGTCTGCATCAATCGTTTCTGTTCACAGTCTTTACAACACAAGTCTAGACGCGACCGCAAGTCCAATCGCACAAACAGTTCACGATTTTTTAAAGATTTCAAATAGTCTCTGTGGTTTTCGGCAAACCAAAACACCCAAGGTAACGCTCAGTGTTTTGATGATGTTCTCCTCTCAAATGTATTCAATGGGAGAGGGTGAAGGTATAGGAGAGATACAATTTTATCTCTAGTTTTACATGCAACCTCTTTGACTTGTTCACGAATTTGGAAAATTCTGATATACTAAGTTTTTGAGAATCTTGCACGACCAAGGTGACTGGTGAGTGTCGAGCAAGCTTCTTTGTAGGTCTACGCTAAAGCTCTCCTTAATCATCTTGCCTAATACTTCAATTTTCACTCAACCGAGATTTCTTAAGCAACAAGTTTCACTTATTCTTTCAGCTCTTCAACCTTGATTACTCAATTTATTATAACTCAAATAAAATATATACATGGAAATCAATACAATTACAATTGAAACTTAACTTGACACACAATTTGTCAACAATAAATGACCCTAACAATGTTTTTACACTTAGTAGATGATGATTGGAATTCAATATTGCTATATACAACAAATTTTAGAAATTGGGTAGTATATTGTGATTGGTATAACATCACTTTCATTGATTAAGATAATAACTAATATTACTTTTATTATTCACTATAATCTATCACCCCTAATAATTATAAAAATGTTGTGAACTATATTGTAGTTTCAAATTTTGTTGGGCTGAAATTAGGGAACAACGCTATGATATATGTTTGACGTAAATTAAATATAAATATTTTGCAGGAAACTGAGACCCACCGATATCTAAAATTTCTTCAACTTGACATAAGTGGCAGTCGAAAACATGACTAACTATTTGTATGTACATTGAAATAAGGAGTCCAGGCCAATGTTCTTGAAGTTCATTGTATTGTACAATACGATGAACTTCAAGCATCAATACTTCAATAATAGGTTACGTGCTTTGCTCTGGTTGACCTATCCTTCTTTGCAAGTCAACTCCACAATATTAAAAAATAAAATTCCATATAATTATTGACCAAATAGGATTTTTGACATTGTAATCTAATATCTAATATTATATATAAAAGCAGAAGTCTTTAAGGAGGTGCTGCCATGTTAGGAAAAAAGGCTATCTAACAATCAGACACGTATAAGTTAAAAAGTGATAAATTATGTTGTTTTCCAACATTAACACCGTTTGATAGTCTTTGTGCATATATATATATATATATAAAAAAAAGGGCTTGCAACTAAAAAAAACCTAGCGATACAGAGAAGCCTGGGACACGGAGAGAAATAGAGAAAGAGGCGATGAGGCCTTGGACATGGAGATGAAATAGAGAATAGAGGCGACGACGGTGGTGTTTCTCTCTCAAAATCCTGCTTCCCTCAACCGGTGATACTCTGTTATAGAGTGAGTTTTCCTTTTCTTTTTTTTTTTTTCTTTTTTGATTTTTGATTTTTTTAATAAACAAAATCTGAAACACTGATATGATTCAAACAAAATACTG
The DNA here is from genome assembly GCA_032727855.1 of Quercus ilex subsp. ballota. NCBI lineage: Eukaryota > Viridiplantae > Streptophyta > Magnoliopsida > Fagales > Fagaceae > Quercus > Quercus ilex. Next base: position 42,123,608 of record CM064917.1, read on the forward strand.
ATATACTCCAATCCAGCTTCTATTTCTTCTTCTTCATTGCCCAAATCTCAAATAAACCCTTCAAAACCTCATAAATCTCCCCTCAGACCCTTCCTTTGCATCTCCAACGTCCCCAAACCACCACTTATTTTCCATTCCCAAGATTCTGCCTCTCAAACTATTTACAAGGTTTAGGTTGGCATTTACAATGTCTGAGTATCAGTCGTATACACTATTTTTGGCATGCCGACAAATTGGCGATTGAGACGGATCAAGTTTCAAGGACTAAGACAGTTTCATTGGGGAGACGCTATGTTGTATTCGCATAATGGGTTTTGGCTAGAATCATATCGACGTCGGGTAGACGATACGGTGTGTTGGTTTTTGTTTTCGATTTTGCTATTACTCTTGCTCTGCCCCTGTGTGCTGTTTGGTTTAATTGGGGTTGCTCTGCATTGCTTTTTGTTTAGTTGTGTTACTTTGTTGCTTTTTCCTTTTTGCCATTTACTCTCTACAATTCTCATGTTATCCTATGTGTGGGTTCAATCCCTTTTGTTTTGTATTTTCCCCTAATCATAAGGACTCGAGGTTTTGGTAAATGGTAATAAGATCGAATTGGGGTAACATGAGGCTTTTTTTCTTGTCTAATATAATAGCAGAAGATTTAAGGAAGTGCTGACACGTTAGGAAAAAAGGCCCCTTTAAAAACTAACACGTGTAGAGTTAATTCTTTAAAATCTCACTCGGTGCGTCTGGAAGACTCATTTTCAGACACCAACCTGCTTATCCAAAAAAGAGAAAAGAAAGAGAAAATGTAAACCTTTATAAAAACACCAGCCGCTTATCCAAAAAAAAAAAAAAAAAAAAAAAAAAACGCAAACCCTAAAACCCAATCCATATTTCCCCATCAAAATTTGGACTCCCTCAAACTTGCGATTCTTCGTTGTACCTCCATATACACACAGATTGGACTAGCGTGTTCCAACCCATCAAACAAACGAAAAAAAAAAAATCTTTGCAACAATGAAAACCTTTGTTCGTGCTCTGCAACAATAGGTGATTCAAAAGATAATTCAGAAGGTAGGCATGGTTTTTCCCCTCTTTTGGTTTTCTATTCAATTATCGTTTCTAGGGTTTTGAAAATTACTTTATTGATGATTTCTCTCAAACTGAAATCGATTTGGTGCTGAAGAACATAGATTTATGTGTTGCTAAAAAAATTAAAGTTCTGTCATTTCATTTATGTTGTTTTTAATTTTTTGTTGAAATATTTTCCCCTTTTTATATTTTCGTTTCCCATGTCTCTTCTCTACCATTGTTGTTAAGGTTTTTGCAGTATATATTTAAAGTTTTTTGTCTGTAGTTGCTCTGTTTTTCGTTTGTAGGGATTTTTTTCCTCTTTTTGGTTTTCTATTCAATTACTGTTTATAGGGTTTTGAAAAGGCTACCTTTTCCCTTAATTTCCAATTTATTTTTACAAGTCCTTGAGTTCTGTTTGTTCGATTGTTGTATTTTGTTTGACAGTTTTTTGTTATGTTTGTGCTTTTTTTGGTTCACCCCTAAAATTTGAATTAATTTATGTGAATGTTCAAATAGCGTTGCAAACACTATGAACGTTTAGACCCCCAATTATAAATTACCAATTCAAGTTTATTATCAAACAATAAAAGTTCGGAATATGAACATAAGCTAATGACAGAATTGATATACAATCTAAATCAAATAAAATCACATCCAAAGCAAAAATTAAATGACAAAGATTAAGGGAAGAGAGATGCAAATACAAGGATAACACAACGATGTGTTATCGAAGAGGAAACTAAAGCCCTCGGCGTAAAACCTCTCTGCCGCCCTCCAAGCGGTAAATAATCTACTAAAGAATGTAGTTGGGATGCATGAACAGTAGAAAACCCTCCAAGCCTAATCTACCCAGTGTACCTAAGCCCTCCAAGCTTCTTGCTCCAACGAGGTTACGCCGAACCTATTTCTTCTTTAGCTTACCGGATTTCGCTATAGCCCATAGCATCAACCAATAGTCATTGGTCCCTTCCTAACTGCTTCCCAAAGCACCAAATAGCCTTCTCATAGATGTGGGTATGGTGAGAAAAGGATTTGGGTAAGAACCTCTCAAGGATGTAACAATGGAGAGGGTGAGAGTAGAGGAATTTTAAGAGTCTCTATGTGAAGACTGTGGATGAATCAATCTTATTTTTTTGTAGGGTTTTTCTCTCAAAATTCTTTCTGGAAGCTCACTACATTTCGTGGCTATAAGAGGTATTTATACTGGGTGAGAATGGAATGTGAAGAGTCAGTTTTTCCCAAACAGGGTGGTCTGGCAGCTTGGCCTCGCGACTTGACTGAGTTACGAGTTCCAGCCGCGAGATAACAGAACGGCCAGGCTGGATTTTTTGTCCTGTAGTGCTCCAGCTGGCGCGACTGTTCATCTTCTCGCATGTTTCATTTGTGTGCTGCATTTGGCGGCTTGCCAGTCGTGAGTCACTTGTGAGTCCCAGCTGCGAGTCTCTACATTCTTGTACAATCTTGAGCATTTCTTCACACTTTCTTACTCACTACCCTTACATGATTCTCACCTAAATACAGGGTTACTAATTGCTAAATTACAAGCAAATTTGGCATGAAATAAGGCGAATACACTGATTGATTAAATTCAACCTTACATTATGCTTTGTGCAGATCTATGTTTTGTTGAATCGTTCTTAAGAGAAAAAAAAAAAAAAATGAAAAAAACACTGTTCAAGCCATTTACTTACCATCATTAGATCGCCAAAACTGCCACCGGTTATTTTTTTCCCCTTTCTTATATTTGGGTATTTAATATGACTTAGTTTTTGGGATTTTCTGTTGCGGTTTGTAGATTTCAAATTTTGATGTTGTTTGTTTGGATCTTTCCTTCTTGCCCTAACTCACTTTTTCTCTCTAGCTTTCCATCTCTATTTCTTTCCCAGGAAAGTTGTGATTATATATGCTTTGTTATTTGTTATTTTTCTTTAAAGACTATAACTCAAGGGATTATTCAGTTTGCGTAATTAGAAACAATGAGGTTTTTTATTGGTTGTTGAGAAAATGGAGGATTAAGTTAGGGAATGATGAGGGAAATTGGAATTTGTTTGTGGTTCAATTGGGGACTGATTGAATGAGCAAAGTTTGAGTTTTTGATTTTGTTAGAAACTAAACAGTCAAAAATGTGTGAAAGGTTATTAATTTAATGCTTCATTTGTTGATGGAATTGTACTGCAAAAGAAATAAATGTGAACAATATTAGGGCTTTTACTATTTGTTATTTTTCTTTCTTATGTTTAGCAATGAAAGAAAGTTTACATTTTTTTTCACACATATAAAAATTATAATCTTCTCTATCGCCTATGACATTCACATCAAATGGTATTTCCTCACCCATCTATCATCCGCTTCTCTCATCTATATCTCCAGTCACGCTTCACTGCTCCTCCTTTTTTTTTTTTTTTTTTTTTTTGCAGATCAAGCATAGATTGTTTCATTAGCTTTCAACCCAGCAATTCAATATGCAAGGTAATTGATGAGGATAGTTTCTTTGTTTCATGGACTTAGAAACTCAGAAATTTTTCTCTCATCTATATCTCTTCTGCTCCTCTCTCAAACTCTAAAACAGACAAAGGCTGAAACTAATCACGTATTAAAGGGCTTTAATCTCTTTTCTCTCCCTTTTTTTTTTTCAATATGCAGACAAGGTATTTGATGAGGATAATTCAAGTGTGAGAGAAAGTTCCAACGATAGGCTGATGAGAAAGAAGGAAGCAATCAGAAGTAGAGAGAAAAATTTTCAGTCCATACACTCTGTGGAAGAGAATTACCTCCACAGCTACGTCGCTCATACTGGAGAGGTATAACTCCGTAAATTTTCTGTGACGTCATCTTTGTCTTTGGATTCGTGATTGTCATCTTTAACAAACCCTAAGAAGCCCGTTATTTTCATTAACAACCATACCGGGAATTTGAGAAGAAAAAAGGCGCTGATTGTTTGGTAGTTTTTGTCCAGCTAGTATTGTATGGTTGTGAGAGAAAAATAAAAGATGATATAATAAATTAAATAAGAAAGATCTTGGAAGAGAGAAAGAGAAAGGGAAGTGGTGGGAAGAAATGTTAAGTATATAGTGGGTGGCCGTGGTCTTTTTCGGGGTTTCTTATTGCTGGCTTAACTCACTCAATAGCTTTTCTTTTTGTCTGCCTTTTTGTTTGCTTGCACCCAAAATTTTGGTGCAGCTTTTGGGTAATACTGCCTAAGGGTCTCATCATTCTTCGGGTTTTCAACTTTTTTTTTAATGGATATCAAATTTACACTCTACTCTCATAAACTTGGATCAAGTCCCCTTCTAGATGCATCTATTCTGCCATAAGAAAATGTTTTTGCCATCCCCTATTTAATAACAAATAAACTGCCTAACCATGTCTCTAATCTTAAGCAATTTTTGGGGTTTTATGAATGTTTTTTGCATTTTAGGTTTTAGCAAATGAGAATAATAACATTTTGCAGAGAGGGTGATGCTATTTTTAAATTGATTATCAGTGCCTTTTGGTTTAACTTTAGTTTAAATTAATGAAATTAAAATCAATGAAGATCAAAGGCTTAGTAAAAAATTAATGTCTGTTCTGTGAAAGTCTTTTTTTGTTGTTTGGATTATTTTTTGTTTTTTTTCATGCCCATGTGGTCTGTGCTGTGACCGATGGAATTCAGAGAATTTAGTTGAATTCAAGGTGACAACCCTCCAAAAAATTATTAGACAAGAAGAGAATAGTTTTTTATGGAGTAATATTTGTTGCCTCTTATTGCTTGAGCAATAGCTTAAATACAACTATGAAAAAATTTATTTAAAATTGAATACAATTTCAATTTGTATTTTTGGGTGCAGCACATCACGCTTAGAAATCCTAATTTACTTAGCTTTAGAAACCCTATTTAGTACTACTAGAAATAATTCTTGCTGCTGGTTGGGTCATGTAATTAATTGGACGTGGACATAAAAGAAATCCATTTATGAATGAGGAGTAGGAGGAATACATGTTGCGTACACACCTTTTTTTAGGTTTTAATTCATTCAACTGACTACCTACTATTGTAGTTTACTTTTAATTCTTTTTTCTTCAATCCTTATATGATGGTTGTTGTTGAAAGGTAGAGAGAGTTATTTTCTATTATTATTATTATTTTTTTTTGGTTATTTGTTGGTTTATAAATTCTATTTAGTTCTTTTATGTGTTTATATATAGTTTTGTAGGCTCTATTCAGTATTGTTAGTGGAAGCAAATGGACTTGCTCGGTGATTTTGCTGAAGGAGCTTACAGGTATTGATATAAATTATTATTATTTAAAAAATTTCATCAATTATTAATATATAATGAATCAATGGATGCTATTAAAAGAGAATTAGATGTCAAATTATAGAATAAATTTCATGGGTTTGGTTGTGTTGAGGATGTAGGGTTAATTTGAGAGGTATTTTTTGTTTTTATTTTTTTACCCAGCAAATACACAATTCAATAACAGTAAACACAAGGAAAGGTAGGAAACCCATAAACACCACTCCATGGTAAATTATTGCTTAACATACGTGGTGAAGATCTTTTTGGAAAAAATTATTGCTTTATGTAGATTGGAATTTTAAGCCATGTTTACTTAACGTAAACCTCCTTGACCAACGCAATCATTAAACCTACTGACAGGTTATTTAGACCCCTAAAACAACCAGATTGCGTAGCCTAGATTAATTAGCCAAGTTGTTACTTAGTCAAATTAAGCAATACTAGGTTAAAACAATCAAACAATCATATCAAGAATAATAATGCAGTGGAAAATAAATAACACAAGATATGATCACCCAGGAAACCACACGGTAAAAACCTAGGGAGGATTTGACCCACCGATCCTCAAGGCTAACTTGAATTCACTATGAAAGAATTGAAGTTCATACAAAAGGACTACAAGCTCCCCGCTCGACTTCCTAATGCTACCCACCAGTAGAACTTCCTGACACGACCACGCGCAGGCTCCGAGTCCACGGACTACTTCTTTCTTGAATTCCTCAATCAGCTACAAGCTCCCCGCTTGCTTTTCTTTTAAGTTCCAATGGTTGCAACAGTAATGATCTTCAAGATGTTGAAATCATCTCTACCATGAAAACCCTAAGTTTTGTGTAAAGGAAAGCTCCTCAAAGATCTCACACGAGATTCACACAAAACCGCAATGTATGAGCAACAATACAATATGGACTTCCACCAAAAACGTGGCTAGGGTTTTGTTTATATACCTAGGGTAAAAACATAAAACCCTAAACGTTTAATGAAGTAGGGCTGAGTTGGAAATTCTGCAGAAAATTCAACCTGTGCGATTTTCGATCGATTGAGTCTATTCTTCGATCGATCGAGCCAGGCCGAAAGTCCCAAGTACTTCTGCAGCCACTCGATTCCAACTTTACAAGAATAAACCAACTTTGAGCAAGTCTAAATAAGACTAAATACAATGTTTTGATCATGGTTTGCCAACATTACAAATTAGAGTTCTAAATACATAAAATCCTAAGACCTTAGAACCTAACAAACTCCCCCTTTGGCAATCCGTGACAAAACCCTAATTAACAGCTCAAAGTTTTACAAATGAAAAGCCCTTTACAAAGATAATGCTCATAAAATTCAATTCAGCCTAACTACTATCCATAGTTGCAAGTGTAGACAGCAGCTTAGTTGAATCAACCTGTATAATCCTGAAATACTCAACAAACGCATAAACGCATGTGTGACAGAAAAGAGTAAAACAACAGGTATAACATTCTTGTAAGATTCACACAACACAAAATAAAGGCATATATGAATGAACAACTCATAAATATAAATCAATAAGCAGTGAATCTCAACACAACAAGAATCAACAAAAATATCATGTATATCAATCAATGTTACTCCCCCTAACATGAATATCCTCAAAAATGATATACAAAGTGAAGCACCTAGATACAATCTAAAAACTCCACAAGCTCCTCTAAAACAAAAAAATCTCCCCCTAACAACAAAAACTCCTCTACAAGACAAAACCTCTACAAGACAAAACTCCACTCCCCCTTTTTGTGACGGAATGCCAAAGGGAAATCACAAGTCGCCATCAAAAGGAGGTAGTGAGGGTGAATGAAGACGTGCAAAATCAGCTCGGAGAGCACGTATCTCGTCCAGCAAGTCCACCAAAATCTGACCATGAGCCGCCTGAACGGTCATGACAGTCTCTAAAGTACGACGAACATCGAAGTCGGCCGAAGGAGGTGGAGGAACATCAGCAGCAGCAGCATCATCACCAACTGGAACAGGAATATCCTCACCAGCAAGACCTGCAGAAGAAGAAGGAGGAGGTGCGCTACTAGAGGGCTCAGACCTAGGGTGTTTAGAACCAGCTCGAAGATGAGCGGCCCTTTGTCTAAGAAAAGACGCACCTATAGGAGCTATCACATGAACGGGCTCAGAGGAAGGAAAGCCACTAAGATCAAGATAGAGAAGAATCCTATGAATGAAAATAGGATGAACAAGAGCATGAGCAGTAGATGAACTCCTATAAACTTCGTTCAAAGAACGAAGAAAAAGATGGGGAAAACTGATAGGAGCATTAGTAACAAGAGCGTACAAAAATACACACCTCTCAAGAGGAATGGTGTGAACATGGGAAATAGGCCAGATCGAATGACAAGCTATCCTAAAGAACAGATAGTGTAACCCGGAGAGCTCAGCAGAAGTGATCCGAGGATCAGAACCCCACTGGACAGCAGTACCAGTGATGTAAGACAAAACATCGCTAATCTCGGGAGACTCATCATAAGGATAGACAGGATGCTGGACCAATGGTACCCCTAAAGCATCAGCCACTACCCGAGGAGTAATGGTGTACTCTACGCCTCGTATCCAACTCTTAACTAGAGTGTTGGAATCATAGATGCGGATAGAGATGTTCGAATAGAACTCTCTAATCAAGGCAGAAGGTGGAGGAGGATCAGAAACATCCACCAAGGGTAACCAACCCCGACGCTCAAAATTTGCCCTAATGGCAGGATCAAGTTCATCTAACCGCACAGAACGCTCAGCCCAAATCTTTCTCTTAAGGTTTAGCGTCTCAAAAATCTCTTGATTTTTCTCACTCGAAAACTTCTCACTATCAAAGGATGGAGGGGGTGAAGGAGAAGGTGAGGGAACATTCCTACGGGCTCTAGTTTTCCTAGGCATAGTGCTAAGGAAAGGACAGAGACACAGAGTGAAAACCAAACAGAACAAGAGAAATCAAAACCAAAGGCAGACTGCAAATTAGCATAATAAAAATATAGAACAAAAATCTATATGATGCATGAACATTTATAATGTTGTGATGCATGATCTAATGCAGTAAACAATTAAGTTTAATTGAGATTGAATTGACAAAATTGGCTTGAGCAAAACAAAATGTTTTATCAAAAATCCCAAAAATTTGAAACCCACTTGACAAATTTTGCAACAAATTGATGAATTGATCAGTACACAAGTTTGAAAACGTATTAGAATAACCAATTTCATCAATACAACAAACCAATTTTAGCAAATTCTACTCAAATTAACAAAATCCCCAATTCGGATCAAGAACAAGCCCTAGAATTTTCAATTTTTCATCAAACCCAAAATTGATCAAATTAACCACCAAGGATCATTAGTATGATGTGTCCCCACAAAAATCCAATGATCAATTTTATAAAATAAGGCTTGAATCAACAGAAAATCCCAAATAAGTAAAGTCCGAAAATCTCCCTTAAATGCATGGATTTATGCATGAAATAATGAAAATAAATTCAAAAGGAAGGGCAAAAGAGTCTTACCGGCTTGAGGAAAGAAATTCTTTGCAAAAACTTCGGAGGAAAACGACAAAAATTGGAAAAATTTGGCTTGCCTCGTCGGAGAGAGAAAGGAAAAGTTTGAAAAGATTTTAAAGGTATTTGAAAAAGTCAGATTTGATCTTTTAAAAAGGCTTTTCCACGATATTCGATCGATCGAAAATTACATTCGATCGATCGAAAAGCACAGTCATTTTAAGACAAATGAGAGCACTTTTTCGATTGATCGAAAAACAGGCTGGATCGATCGAAAATCACAGTTTTTGAAAATACAAGCCTAATTTTGGAATAACTCCTCAAAGCATTAAATTGAAAAACAAAATGCATGAGTATGAGATGGAATGCTTTTTCAAAAACCCAAAATTTAAACCCAATTTTCTCAAAACAAATTTCAATCATTCTCTCATTGAATTTTCTTAAGCAACAAATATGTTGTGCATAAATCTCAAGATATTTTCAAACTTGGTTGGTCAGACCAGAAACACACACTAGCATGTACAGTGTTTAACAAAGAGTAACTTGTGTAGTGTGTGATACTAGTAAAAACTTGAGATACATGTGAGGTGATATGTGAATAGCATTTAATCACAAAGTCTACAAAATTCATCACATAGAATTCAAAAGAGACTATCACCTAAAGAGTTACATCCTATAACTCTCACATCTCCTAAAACAAAAGCTTGCAATCATGTAAGTTTCTTGTATTTTTGCCCCATTAATTAAGTGAATTTTGGCATCAAGCCTAATAGTACACACCGGTTTGAATTAAGTGAATTGGCATCAAGCCTAATAGTACACACCAGTTTTAATTATTAATCATTTAGCAGAGGCAACACCTTATGTTCTTTTTGTGCATGTGCTACACTTTCTCGAGCACAAAATCTTATGATATGCACTAAGGTGTTCATGATTGGCTAGTGAGCAGTGGTGAGATGGTTATTTATGCCTTTCTCAAAAGAATCAAGTCCGACAGTCAAAAACATGTGACTTCAAGATCAAGACAAAGTGATTAATAACCACAAACATCTTTCCCACACAACATGCACTACAAAGTTTCAGCTAGTCAAGTGCAATAAATAAGCTCATCAAAGCTAAACAAGGTACATAAGACATGTTATGTGTAAATAAATTGACCAACCTTGTTTTCAATAATCAAGAAACATCATGTTCAACAAAAATTTTGCTTCCCTTTTTTTTTTTTTTATTTTTTTTTTTTATATTAAAAGAGAAAACAAATAAATCCTAGAATGAAATGCATGAATGTAATGCAATGCAAGTCCTAGAACAAAAACAAAAAAAAAACAAAGAACAATGGTCACAAAAGAATAGAGCAATGAAGCACAAGGACCATGTCAGAAAGACTCAATTAGTTCGAGTCTTTTGCATCCAAAACTTTTTAGATGCACCACGAGCATTGGAGTTCTTATTCACATTTGAGTGATTCCCAACTCCATGATTGGAATAAAGGTTTAACACCTTTACCAATTCACCAATTAATGCCATAGGATCTTGTGCTTGAGGCACAGGCACTTTTGGTTTATTTGCTCTCTTATCAGCTTGAAGCTTGTAACAGTTAGGACGAATATGTCCAGACTTACCACAATAATGACAAACCCAAACAGGTTTACCATGCATCTTGTCCTTAGATTTGGTAGGCTCCTTAGGTTTAGATTCTCTTAGGTCTACCCTAATCTTCTTAGGTGGTGAAACTTCTACAGGTTTAGCTACCTCACTCACAGGTGGTTTGACAGTTTCACTCACAACCTCACTCACAGAAGGCTCAGAAGAAGAAGAAGGAACAAAAGTAGTGGAATGAGGTCCAGACTCAAAGATGCTTTCAACATATCCTAACCCAGTTTTATCAGAAGGATACTTTTGAACATTCAGCATGTGATCAAGTTTAGAACTAGCAGACCTAGCAACAGATAAATCAAGTTCCAAAGTTCTAACTTTATCAAGCAAAAGCATGTTCTCAGATTTAACATTATTCAAAAGCTCATTAGCATCAAACAGTTTAACAAGCAAAATTTTCTTTTCAAGCTCAAGAGAATCAATTTTCTTTAGGCCAAGTTCAACTTTCATAGCATCCTTTGCAGCAATTTTGCAAAGTTTGTTATAGGCCTCTTGGAGATCTGCATCTTCAGAGAGTTCCCCATCAGAAGGGTTCTCTTCAGCAGATATGCTTTCATTGACTATAGCAGTAGCCGTGAAAGCAATGAAGTTTCCATCCTCGTCACCACCGGACTCATCATCAGAAACCTCATTATCACTAAGGGTTACAGCCATAGCTTTACCCTTAGTCTTCAAGAATGTAGGACATTCAGATTTCATATGACCATACCCTTGACAGCCAAAACACTGAGGACCCAAAGAGTTATTAGAAGATTGACCAAAATTTTCTCTAGGTTTTTCAAAATTGTTAACCTTAGTGGGATCATTCTTCCTAAAATTTCTAGGTTCAGCAGTGTAAGTACCTCTTGCCTTTCTATTTGTATTTCTAAGAAAGTTCTTAAAGTTTTTGGCAAGATAGGCAATCTCAGTAGCAGAGAGCTCATCATCAAATCCACCACCATCAACATCATCAACTGACTTAAGAGCCATTGATTTGGATTTGTTCACTTTAGGTAGGTCAGACTCATAGGATTGAAGAGATCCTACAAGCTCATCAACAGGGATGGAGTCCACATCCTTGCTTTCAGTTATGGCAGTCACTTTGGGTCTAAAATCTTCAGTTAAAGATCTAAGTATCTTCCTAACAATCTTAGGTTGATCATAGATTTCACCCAAATTAAAGGCAGAATTAACAATATCATTCAGTTTGGCATAAAATTCATCAAAGGATTCATCATCAGACATCCTAATGCTTTCAAACCTAGAAGTTAATTGCTGCAGTTTGTTTATCTTAACTGCCTTTGTGCCTTCATGCACAGTTTGGAGGATTTTCCAAGCAGTATGAGCAACCTCAACATTAGAGATCCTCTTAAACTCCTCCATAGAAACAGCATTAAAGATAGCATTCATAGCTTTGCTATTGAAGCTTGCTGCTTCTTTTTCAGAAGTTTGCCACTCACTCACAGGAGTAGCGGGCTTCACCCTTCCGTATTCAACGGAATTCCAAACCCTTTCATCAATGGATTTCAGGAATGCTTTCATCCTTACTTTCCAATAGGCATAATTGTTCCCATCAAAATGAGGAGGAACAAACAGAGAGTGTCCATGCTCCATGACAACAGGGGTCAAGGATCAGCTCAGAGATTAAAAATCTCAAACAAAAAGAGCAACCTGCTCTGATACCACTTGACAGGTTATTTAGACCCCTAAAACAACCAGATTGCGTAGCCTAGATTAATTAGCCAAGTTGTTACTTAGTCAAATTAAGCAATACTAGGTTAAAACAATCAAACAATCATATCAAGAATAATAATGCAGCGGAAAATAAATAACACAAGATATGATCACCCAGGAAACCACACGGTAAAAACCTGGGGAGGATTTGACCCACCGATCCTCAAGGCTAACCTGAATTCACTATGAAAGAATTGAAGTTCATACAAAAGGACTACAAGCTCCCCGCTCGACTTCCTAATGCTACCCACCAGTAGAACTTCCTGACACGACCACGCGCAGGCTCCGAGTCCACGGACTACTTCTTTCTTGAATTCCTCAATCAGCTACAAGCTCCCCGCTTGCTTTTCTTTTAAGTTCCAATGGTTGCAACAGTAATGATCTTCAAGATGTTGAAATCATCTCTACCATGAAAACCCTAAGTTTTGTGTAAAGGAAAGCTCCTCAAAGATCTCACACGAGATTCACACAAAACCGCAATGTATGAGCAACAATACAATATGGACTTCCACCAAAAACGTGGCTAGGGTTTTGTTTATATACCTAGGGTAAAAACATAAAACCCTAAACGTTTAATGAAGTAGGGCTGAGTTGGAAATTCTGCAGAAAATTCAACCTGTGCGATTTTCGATCGATCGAGTCTATTCTTCGATCGATCGAGCCAGGCCGAAAGTCCCAAGTACTTCTGCAGCCACTCGATTCCAACTTTACAAGAATAAACCAACTTTGAGCAAGTCTAAATAAGACTAAATACAATGTTTTGATCATGGTTTGCCAACATTACAAATTAGAGTTCTAAATACATAAAATCCTAAGACCTTAGAACCTAACACCTACATTAGTATCTGTAGGAGCATTTCTAGGTTGTTTGATTCTAGGCAGTATTTGTACATCCCACTCTTGAAATTTAATATTAATTTAGACCAATTATTATGCTTTTCATAGGTTAAAAGAGAAGAGACAGAAAAGATGATTCAGGGTAGTTTTTGGGATGAATCGGAGGATTGTGACTTTTCATGTCCCTTTGATGTCCAAAGATTTACAAGCCATGTATAGTAAGTTTATAATTTATTATTAATGTTATTGAAAGTGTCAAAGTTTATAATTTTTAGTCCAAATTTTGTAGTTTGTTATTGTGATTTTTATGTTATTTTGGTCATTATTTTAATTTATGAAAGGATCTAAGAATATATTATGCTCTCAATAATAGTTTTTTACCCCTATTGTTTTAGGGACTCTATATACTTGAGACTCTTTGATGTTTGAAGTTTCCGAGCAAGGTATGCTTTCAGTTTTTGATATTAATTTTTGGAGTGCATGTTTTCATTTGGATTTTCTACATTGATAATGTTTGCAACCTCTTTATCAAAGAAAAGTTATTCTTAGGGAAAAATGTCAACAAAAACTTAATAGCTGAATAAATTTATTTTTAAAAATTATTGATTTTATCAAAATTTGTTGTAACTTCAGTTATATATATTTTTCCCTAAAGGATTTTAAAAAATAAGCAGATATGGGGCTTCATTGTTTCAAATTAGCTTTTTACCTATCTTAAATTCTTAATCGTGTATAAGGCAATAATCAATGAAGTAGGAGCCTATGTTGCCCAAAATATCTGTGTCATGTATCTTTCTATTTTGAAAGAATGACATTCTCTTTATTTAGCCTTCACGACTACCATTTTAGTTTGAGTAAACTTAACAATTTAAAATATGATCATTAGGTTCATATTCTTTTGTATATTAACCTTAACAAATTATATTTACTCTATTTTCAAAAACATGTAATGTAATTGAAAAATGACCCCTTAAAATCCTGCCACTTATGAGTTAAAAAGCAATAAATTATGTTGTTTGGCAATGCTACACACCGTTTAAAATATATTTGCCCCCATATTTGCCCATTTTTGCATACCAAGAAGGATGCAAATGAAGCTGACTATTCTGAATGCCTAATGTATTAGGCAAGCAATACAAATGTTTTAATGTTGTTGTGGTTTTGCTTTGTTATTATTCTGTTTCATCATTGATAGCTATAAAGATTCTTTTTTTTTTTTTTGGTGGCATATTGAGTTCCTTTTGGGTTTTCATTGTTGATGGGAAATCAACTTTTTCCTTTTTATTTTATGAGGAGTTTCTGAGAAATTCACATTGTTTTAATCACTGAAATTCAACATATTACCTACAGCCATCCAAAATTCATACTTTTAAGAAACAATTATATTTATTTGTACAATGGTCATCTATTCTTTATGGATAGGATTAATTGTCTTTTGTCAAGTGGAATGTTCAACGACAATTGCTGCTCTTCAATTGTTTTCTTTTCACATTTAAGTGTCAAAGGAACTTTTAAAAAAATACATGAGAATATAGACATTATCCATCACCATCAACTTTAACATACCCCTGTTTTGTCCTCTATATTTTTGTGAATTTTAAACTTGGGCAAGTTGGTACAGGTATACATTAAGGAATTTATTAGGAAATGCATATGTTTAGACTTTTGGTGGAGAAGCACTGATATTAAGAGTGGATATTTAACACTTCTAAGATGCATAAGAGAAACTCAATAAATCTTCATGTAATGCCAAACATATCAAAAAATATATATTTCTAATCCAATATTGATAGCTTTTTCTTCTGTAAAATCTTCTAAGGTTAATGAGGAACTCTTGAACCATGATTATCACTTTGTAATGAGATGGATATGATTGTACCTAGTGTCTATTTCATATATGTTTTTTACTTTTTTTACTTTTTAGTTTCTAAGGTTGAATTTAATCAACCATTATGTTGGCTTTATTCCGTGCCAATTTGCTTGTAATTCAGCATTTAAAAACCCTGTATTTAGGTGGGAATCATGTAAGGGTAGTGTGTGAGTGAGTGTGAAGAAAAGTTCAAGAGTGTGCAACTCAGCAGGGCCTTGCGACTGGATCTCGCGACTGGCTCGCAATTCGCAAGTCGCCAAAGGAGGCACACGCTCACGCCAGCTAGAGCACTACAGGACAAAACTTTTAGTCTGGCCATTCTGTTAGCTCGTGGCTCAGATTCGTGACCTAGTCAGGTCGCGAGTCCACCCTGTTTGGAAAAACTGACTCTTCGCATTCCATACACACCCTACTATATATAGACCCTTATACCCACGTATTGTAGAGAGCTTCTAGAGAGAAACCCTAAAGAAAAACAAGATTGACTCATCCACAATCTTCATCCTTGTTTCTTCAAATTCCTCTACTTTCACCCTCTTCATTGTTACATCTTTGAGAGGTACATTTGGCCAAATCCTTATCTCACCATACCCATATCAGTGAGAAGGTTATTTGGTGTTTGGGAAGCAGTTAGGAAGGGACCAATTGATTTTGGTTGAAAATGCTATAGTGGAATCCGGTAAGTTAGAGAAGACAAAGGTTCGGCACAACCTCGTTGGAGCAAGAAGCTTGTAGGACTTAGGTACACTAAGTAGATTAGGCTTAGAGGGTCTTCTGCTATTCATGTATCCCAACTTAATTATCTAGTGGATTATTGATCACTTGGAGGCGGCGGAGAGGTTTTACGCCGAGGACTTCGATTTCCTCTTCGATAACATATCGCTGTGTTGTCTTTGTGTTTGCATCTCTCTTCCCTTAATCTTTATTATTTAATTTCTGCTGTGGATGTGATTTTATTTGGTTTAGATTATGTTATCAATTCTACTTTAGCTTATTTACATTTTCCGCACGTACATTGTTGGTTAATAAGCTTGAATTGGTAATTTGTAATTTAGGGGTCTAAACGTTCAATATGTTTTACACACATATTTGAACATTCATAGTTGATCTTTTTGTCTACAGTTTCTAAAGTTTTCATTTTTTTTAGAAACAAATATATATACTTTAACCAACTTGTTTAAAAAATAAAATGAAATAAAAAACACTACATCCTTAGTCGAAAATAAATCTTGATGGCCACAAAGTTTCTATTTTATTAATTTGTTAAAATCCAACAAGTTAACAGCAACCAAGAGCATAATTAACATAAATATTGATAATTTAATTAATAAATAAATTGCAAGAACTTACAATATTGCGACGCCTTGAATGAGCTACATTTACACATGGTAGATAATCAATCATGTGCTAAAGACACCTTAATTTGGATTATAATTAGAACTGACAAAATTGAACTTGAACTTGATAATTAGCTAAACATAGACACACACACACACACACACATCTTCAACTGAAGCTAGAAGTTGTCACTTTGTATCCTCCACTTTATGTTTAATAAAGCTCTTATACTTTGTGAGAGTGCCTTTTTTTCTTCAGCACTATGGCCCAAGGATCCTGGGCCGAATAAAATGTTCTTGGTGGACTGGGCTCGATTCACCGCAGCTAAAAGGGCTGTTTAAGAACCGAGTGGTGCGCAAAGCAGTCTTCCTACAATGCAAATAACTAACAAGCAAGAATATCTGTATTGAATGACATTTTAACAGCAAAGGAATGCACAATAAGTAAAATACAATGCAAGAAAAGGTTAGGGATCCTCAAATTAGTGAGGTTCATTTTATTAATTTCCCTTAGTTGTGATTACAGTGCTCACTAAGACGTGGTGTAAGGTTCAACTAAGTTCAAAAGTTACAAACTTTGATAGCTATTCAAGCTTCAAAGACTTGCAAAGTTTGAATTTGTTGAATCCGAGCATGTGCTATAGTGGCTGTCTCTGAGATACCGGGAACGTTTCCCCTGTTTTCTCTTAAGTTTACAGAGTCTTTTCTTACAATTTCATAAGACTTTAGAAAAAGAAAACAACTATGAATCCCGAAAATGAATCTCTATCTATTGGTCTGAATCCGAATGTCCCTGTAGCATGGACCCCTTCCTCCTTTTATAGCACAGCTTCGGGCTCCGGGGTACTCACGTTTTCTCCCTTTTGCCCCTGTGAGTTCGTACCGTGCCAGGTTGTTCAGGGTCATGTCATTTCCCTTTTCTTTCATAGTTTCTTGCTTTTGGTCCAACCAAATGAAAGTCCCTTAACTAGTTTTCTATTTCCAGACTTCTCTGTTGGCTGGCCTGAAGCTTATTTGGCTTTTTCTTCTCAGTGCTCCAGCCTTTTCAGTGTACTCTTCCTTGTCACTTTCTCCAAATGGTCGGAACCAGGCTACTGCATTTTGGCTTCGTACCTCCTGGCTCCACTGCATGTCTGGATCATGAGATCCGCATGCCTTTTGTTTTTTTATCTCTCTTTTGAATTTGCTTCGTTCTTACTTCGCTTGTCTAGGGATCCCTTGACTTTGGTGGCTTCCGGGATCCCAGCCTAGTTCTTGTTTCTAGGCTTTCTTTGGCTTGCTGGTTTCGCCTGTGTTAGGCCCCTTTTTTGTTCTTTTCGTAGGTCTCTGGATTCCAATCTTCTGGGCCTCTTGCCCTTTTCTTTTTTTCTTTTCCTTCTTTTTTTTCTTTATTGTGTGAGCCCAGCTTTTCCCTTTTTTTTCTTTCTTAGTTTTTTATTATTTATTTATTTTTGTGTGAAATGAGCTCAACGTTTTCCTTCTTTGGGCCTTAGTCTGTGACCAATTAATTTTGGACCTCAACATTTAGCTCCCTGAGCTCATGGGTTGACTGCAGCCCATGCGTGAGTTTCTTGTAGGATTTTCTACCGTTTTGATCTTTCTACGGGATCCTGGTCTTCAACTTCTTTGGTATCCTGGCTCCTTCACTTCCCCTCTCTTTTTTTTATTTTTATTTTTTATTTTATATATATATATATATATATATATATATCTCCTCCTTTTTCGTAGGACGTGGCAGTTGAGTTGAAATAAAAACTCCCACCACCTACTTTTACGTTTCCCATAACACCCATTAATAATTGCTGATAACTTCTCCCTCTTAAATTTAATTCCTGGCAACTGGTGCATCTTTCCACATATTATCTCCTCTATCTGCTCTTATTTCTTCATTCTGCCCTTTTCACATTATCCTTTTTCCTTGTCTGCCTGAATCTTCTGTTCTTAACCTCTTTTTCTTTTCTTTTGATTAATCTCACTGCTACCTGCTTCCTTCTTTGAAAATACCCATTGCTTCAATGGCTTCTTCCTCTTCTCGAAAAAGAAAAGAGCGTACTCCTAGTCCCTTTGAAGGTGAGGGTTCCTCTAGTTCTGTGCAAGATGAGTCTGTCGTTGGGCGCCCTGCTTTTCCTTTGCGAGACCCCTGGTATACTCCTAGCTTATTCTTCCCTTGGGTGTCCCATGGCGAGACCCCTCCATCCCCTCATACCTGGGTATTTTCTGGCCAAGCGGGTTTTGTTGGTTCTGCACAAGTTCCAGACCCTAGGGAGATTTTTGATTTCCAAATCAGGCAAGGACTTCGAGAGGCGGTCCCTATCTTTTTCGATTTTGTTGCTGGAAAGATCCAAGGCTGGCCCATTTGGGTGGATAAAGAACTTTCTGACGAGGAGTTTGTGGGCCGCTTGGAGCGTGCCGGTATCCTGAAGGCAGTGGCTATTTCTAGGAATCTTGAGGGTTTTAGAGATGCCAAAGGCCTTAGGCACTTGGCGCGCCGTTGGTGTCCTGCTCTGCACACTTTCTCTTTTTCTGTTGGTGAATTGACTGTCACCTTGGAGGATGTGGTCAACAATTTTCTTCTTCCTGTGCTTGGGGATGAAAATCCCTTTGATTTTAAACTTTCTGATGAGGATCTCGAGGTGGAAGAAAAATTATTTGCTCACTTCGGTGGACGTACTGCTTCTTCTGGTGGGAAACCGGCCAGGATGGGTAGGTGGGTTATGAATCTTTCGCGCGAGAAGGATAAGGAAGTCAGGCATGCCGAGTTCCTCGCATTCTGGCTTAGCAAGTTTCTGTTCAGTGAGTTCCCCAGGTATGGAATCAAATCCACTCTTTTTCCTTTGGCGATTAGGTTGGCTCAGGGTGCTCAATATCCCCTAGCCTCCATGTTTTTGGGTCATGTCTACTCTCAGTTGGATCAGCTTCATGGAGATGAAGCCGAAGGTGATTCTTGTTATGTTATTACTTCCTCTCTCCATTGCGCCATTCTCCAGGTATTTATGTGGGATCGTTCATCAGTTACTTTAGCAAGATGTAGGAATTTAAAGTTTGTAAAAGATAAGTTCCAGGGGTCCCCTGATGTGGTTAAAGGGCTTTGTGGCAGCTCGACTGACAGCCACCCTATTATTTTTCGTTGGCTGAGTCTGAAAGGTGGCAGCCTTAACTTAGTTGAATTATTTGACCAAGTAGGCCATTTGCATTGGCGGTCTCCCTGGGAGTTTGGCCCCGGTTTTGTTTGTGATTCTGTGTTATCTCCATTTCTGACTTCTACAGGGAATACTTTTGATTTACGTCGCGGTGATGAAGGTAGCTTAGCCTACTTGGCTTGTATTAGTCCTTCTTGGCTTCCTGTGCTTTCCTCGAGTGGCCCACGGTACACCCATTACTCGACACATCGAGTACTTCAGTAGTTTGGCTTTGATAAGGATATTCCCCCAGTGTTTAATGACATAGTTCCCTCTCTTCCCTCTTTGGATCCCTTCATGAGACTTCAGGCCTTCTTTTATTGGTCGCAAAGGAGTCCTCAGTTTGTGGTGCCCAACTTCCAGAGAGGAGTTTTTGCCTCCAGTGGTTATGCTGGCTATTGGAGGAGGGTTCAAAAGTCTTTTGCTGATTATGCTGGTTCTGACTCGATTGGGAAAGTCCCCAACCCTGGCATTTCTTCTGCTCCAACACCCAACAAGCGTCTGTCTCTGCCTACTGCTGGTGTTGTTTCTACTGTTGTAAGCAGCAAAACTGGTTTCGCAGAATGGCATGCTTCCAGGGGAGGTTGGGTGACTTATGCGCAGGATTTCCCAAAGACTTGGTTGGGGTGTGACCTTATTGTTGGCACTTCTGCTGGGGTACCAATTAAGAAGGGGGCAGTAGAGGCCATAAGTGCTAGTACTCCTATTGGCATGAGTAAAGGGAAAACAATTAAGCAGGAAAAATTGAAGGAAGCCGCGGCTAAAGAGAGTGTAGAGGATGTTGGTCCTAAGACAAAGAAGAAGAAGAAGACTGGGAAATCCCAAAAATAGTTGATACTTGCTGAGGAGAAAGAAGTTGAGCAACCCTTGGCCATAAGGGGCCGGGTGAAGACTAAGGTAGAGTCTTCTTTTCCCCAGGCTCCTGTGAGTCCTTCAGTTCATCGTTCTTTGGGACCCTCTGGACGCATCCGTAGTAAACAACAGAGACCTGGAGACCCTGTTGAGAGAGAGAGAAGGGCAAGACCTCTTTCCTTCTTTTCTCTTTTAGGTTGCAGTTTGTTGTTTCCTTCCCCCTTTTTTTTCGAAACTAATGAGTGATTGTCTTTCCTGCAGTCCAAGCGTAAGTTAGATCCCAGGAAGGGTAGAAGCCAATCCTCTGGTGAAGATGTGGTACGTTTTTCCTTTATCTGTGTCTTCTGCTGCTTGCCCTTATTTTTTTTTTCACAAATGTTGTGTATCCGTGCTGCCCTGTTATTCATGCTTTCCTTCTTTTTGTTCCTCCTTCTTTTCCTTCTTTAGGTGGAGGTTTCTCCCCCCGTAGTTGGCGAGACTTTGGAGGAGGAGGTGGCTGCAGCTGCAGCTCAGAGTATGGAAGAGAAGGCTCCCAGTGGTGACATAGCTGGGGAGACTGGGCAACCAATGCAGGATGTTCAGACTGCCCAGGATCCTGAGGCTCCCAAGCTTCCCGCGTTCGCAGGTCCTCAATTTGAAGAGACTCCTAGTCCTGTTAACACTGTGTTACCTTAGACTGGATTAGTACAAGAACTTTAGGAGGCGCATCATTATCCGGGCAAACAGGTAAGCCTTTTATATATATATATATATATATAATAGCGTTTTAATTTTATTTCTTTTGCACCTTTTTTTTTTCTTCCTTTCCTCTGAGTTCTTTCTTTCTCCCTTTTTTTTTTTCAGGCCAAGCCACTGCAAGATCTGTCTCTAGTGCTGCCTCTTCTTTGGAATCGGAGGATTCTGAAGGTGGATGTTGATTGTCCTTACTTCATTCCCTTTCTCTTTCTTCCCTTCTCTTGTATTTTTCGTTATGGCGAAGCCCCTTGTATCCCTGCCTTCTTTTAGCCATTTTGCTGAGGCTTACTCACCTTTTCTTCAACTTGCCATGTGTTCTTTCTCAGAGTCCTCCAAGAAGTCAGAGGAGCAAGAGGAGGAAACTCCACCCCAAAAAGCCGATACTGGTTTCTTCTCTACCTTTTTTTGCTCTTTGTTTTTTTTTTTTTTTTTTTTAAAGAAGAAGCTAAGTCTGCCCCCCCCCCCCCTTTTTTTTGCAGGAGTTGACACTGGTGTTAAGAATCCTGAACTTGTGATTCCTGAGGGGGGGTGTAGGATCTGCTCAGGTTACTGGCTCTCATTCTGTTCAAAGGGTTGAAGGTTCCTCTAAGACTTCAGGTGGTAACACAACAATAGGGGAGGCTCCAAGGATGGTTGCTTTAGATCCTGCTTCAAGGCTCTCTACCTTTCTGTCTCGCTTTGATCGTCTGGAGTTCAACAGCCTCCCTGCCAGTCACTTCTGCCACTTCGGGCCTTCCTATGGTAGCTTCTTGCGGTTCTCTGTGCTTGTGGAAAGTCTGCCTCTGCTAGAAGGGTTGTTTAAAAGTCACGGGAATTTCACCATTGGTTTCAGAGGAGGAGTATTCTTCGGTAATATTTTGATGAAGCTGCTGTGTGCCGTGTTGATCTCCTTGAGGGATTCTTTGCTGGACTCTTTATCTGAGGAAAAACTTTTGGAATGGAAGGGAGTGGTTCAGGATCTCCTGGAAGCCAAATTCAACCTATCATTTTTACTGGAGTATCTGCGATCATTGGCCCAAATGCTATTCCAGAAGCAAGCTTCTAAGAGCATTGATGCTGAAATTGCTGTTGCTGAGGAAGTTTTAGCCCATGCTCACAAGACCTTACAAGACTTGAATATTAAAAGGTAGAGGGTTTTATCTTCTTCGGCTGTCCTTGCTTTCTCCTCAGATAGCTCTTTGTTGGCTGGCCTCATGTCTTAGATTCCCCCCCTTTTTTTAGCTGGTTTGGATGTTGTATGAACAATTTGGGGTTGTATAATTTTTCTATTTCTTTGTTTGGACATTGCTTTTGGCCCCTCCTTTTTTTTTTTATAGATCTGCACTTGTGCTTTGAAACTGCTTCCATATATTTGTGCTTCAAGATGGCTCCTAAGTATTTATGTTTCAAGATTGCTTCTTTTGATAGCATGTGGCTCCTTTTTTTTTTTTTTTTTGTCTTTCTCTCTTTTTTTTTTTTTTTTTTGTACTGAATCCTGGTCCATGATCCCCACAAGTTTTGCTGCGAGTCCCAGCCAGGTATCCACCCTTTTTTTTTTTATTATTACACAAGTACTAAACTGGGTACATTGGGCGGTATATATTTTTGTCCCAGCTCATGAACTTGGCAGGTTTTTTTTTTTTTTTATCAATTACTGGGCTAGGTATCTTCAGTACATGCCTGAGATCCTAGGCCATGTATTTGAAACTTAACTATTTTGGAGTTATTTGTGGGGTGATCTTGGGTCATGTATCAAAAAGATTCCCCCAGGTATCCTCCCTTTTCTTCTTGGTTGTGCAAGTACTGAATTGGGTACATTGGGTGATATTTTATTTGTCCCAGTTCATGAACTTGGCAGAAATTTTTTTTTTTTTTTTTTTTTTTTTTTTTTTTTTTTTAAGTACTGGGCTAGGTATCCTCAGTATATACCTGAGATCTTAGATCATGTATTCAAAACTTAACTGTTTGTAGTTATCTATGGGGTGATCCTGGGTCATGCGTCAAAAAAAGATTTCCCCAAGTATCCTTTCCTGATTCCGTTTGTGTTAGGAGTTTGTAATACTTAGGATTTAATAACTGAGAAATAAGAAGAAATTTCATTGAATTTAAAACATAAATGTCATTCAAGGAACATAGCAAATCTAACAAAGATAGTAAGGATCATAGAGTGTCCTTCTACCATGAGTTCCTGAGCAAAATTATTTAAACGATAATATATAAAAAGAAAGAAACACTTAGCAGGTTGGAGAGTTTGGCAAAAAGGATTCCAGTGTACTGAGACCTCTCCCTTTTCATGCGTAGTATTGTTTTAGCCACTTCCCATTTATGGGCTCTGTCAGGATTGTCCCATCTTCCTTTGTAAGGTAGTAATACCCACTATCATGGACCTCCTTGATAATGTAGGGTCCTTCCCACTTTAGGGCAAATTTGGAGGGTTCCGATAGGTTTCTTCTCACATGTTCTGCTGTCCTTAGTATCAGCTGCCCTTTAGTGAAAGTCCTCGGGCGTACTGCTTGTGCATATGCGCTAGTCATTCTTTGCTGGTACCTCTGGCTTCTTCTCTTGGCTAGCTCTCTTTCTTCCTCTACCCCTTCAAGGTCTGCTAATCTCCTTTCGTTGTTTGTGTCTTCGATATCCTCCTGACTTTCTTTAAGTACTACTCTTGGTGTGGGAACAATTAATTCTACTGGGCTGATGGCTTCTATCCCATAAACCAGGGAGAATGGTGAGAATCCCGTGGCTGTTTTCACAGAGCTCCTACATGCCCAAAGTACATCTGCCAAGTGGTCGCTCCATTTTCCTCCATACTCTTGCTTCATTTTTTTAAGTATCTTCAATATCACCTTATTAGTGGCCTTTGCTTGGCCATTTCCTTGTGGGTAGTATGGTGTAGACCTTCCATGCTTAATGTAGTAAGCCTCAGTTAACCCCTTCATGTCTTTATTTATGAATGGGGTTCCATTGTCATTGATCAACCTCCTGGGGATCCCAAACCTTGTAATGATATAGTCTCGAATAAAGTTTGCTACAGCTGCTCCAGTGGCCTTTTTTAAGGGGATGACCTCTACCCATTTTGTAAAGTACTTAGTAGCTGCCAAGATCCATATGTAACCATTAGATGGGGGATTTATAGGCCCTATGAGATCGAGCCCCCAAGTGTGGAAAGGCCATGGGGTTGTCATATCCTGTAACATATTTGGGTGAGTATAGATTGCATCTCCGAGGACTTGACATGCGTGACAGGTTTTGACTAACTCCTCGGAGTCCTTTTTCATTGTTGGCTAGTAGTATCCCAACAGTAGTAACTGTTTACAGAGCCTTCTTTTTCCTGGGTGAATTTCACAGTCACCAGAATGGACTTCCCTGACTACTTCCCTGGCTTCCCTTAGCTCCAGGCATCTTAGGGGATCCCCGTTGTATCCCCTTTTGAATAGGACCTCGTTAAGTATCTGACTGTGAGTTTCTTGAGTTGATGGGCCAGTGCCCTATCAGTCGGTAGGATCCTTTGAGCCAGGTATTCCATGAAGGGAGTCCTCCAATCTTCTGTAACAAATACAGCGTAGCTTTCTTCCTTGTCCACCGAGGATTGGCATTCTTGACATTTTTCCTGTATATTCGCTGCTTGTTTGTTCATATTTGGCCAGTAGTATCCCATGCGCTGCATCCTTCTATATAGACTGATCTTTTCTGAGGTCCCACAGACTTGGGTGTGTAGTTCTTCCAACCTTAGCTTTCCCTCCTTTTCATTGATACATCTGGATAGGATCCCTCCGGGCAGTCTCCTGTATAGTTCTCCTTTTATTAGAGCATAGTCCCTCAGCTCCTTGACACTCCCTCCGGATCCTGTTTCTTTCATTTTTTCTTTCACTTCGCTCCTCCAATCCCATTGCTTGGACTCTCCGGGGGATATCTTTTGGAGGATTTTTAAAATGGAATGCTCTTGCCTTCCTATTCTAACTAGAGTGTCTTTTCCCTTTAATGGTACTTGGGATCCTAGAGTGGCAAGCGCATCTGCAAACTTGTTTTCACTTCTCTGCGTGTATTCTATGCTAAAGGTCAGGAATTCCTGCTCCAGCCTCTGTGCTCACGTCCTGTAGGCTGCCAAACTTCGTTCCCTTAGTGCAAAGTCACTTTTCACCTGAGAGACTATAAGATTGGAATCTCCCAGTACTCTCATGTGTTTCACCCCAATACTGAGTGCTATAGTCAACTCGGTCAAGTACGCCTCATATTCAGCTGTATTATTGGAGTAGGGGAAACCAAGCTTGAAAGATAGAGGTATGGTGTCCCCATTCTCACAACTCAGTACAACTCCCACCCCATTTGAGGTTACTGTAGCTGACCCATCGAACCTCATTGTCCATTTCTTTCCTGGGATTTCTGCTAATGCTACCTCGCCTGAGATCTCTTCACTTAGTGAGCTTTCCTCCTTCCCTGGGAATTGTGCCAGGAGGTCAGCTATGGCTTGACTTTTGACAGCCTTGGGGGTCCTGAGGCCTATGTCATATTGAGAAAGCAGGACCAGCCACTGTGCTATTCTTCCTGTTAGTAGGGGCTGATGCAGGAGTGCTTTTATGGGGTGTGACTTAGTCACTAAAAGGATTTGGTGAGCTGAGAAATACCTCTTCAGTCTCTGGGATGCGTAAATGACTACTAGGCAAGCCTTTTCTATCCTGGGATACCTGGTCTCGGCATCCTTGAGTGTCCTGCTTACATAGTAAACAGGTTGTTCATTCCCCTCATCATCTTCTTGTGCCAGTAGGGCTCCTATTGCTTGGGCATTTGATGCTAAGTACAATAACAGGGGTTGCCCACGTACTAGTGCCTGGAGAGTGGGCAGATGATTCATAATCTGTTGGACCCTTTGGAAGGCTTCCTGTTGTTCTGCTCCCCAAGTGAACTCGATTCCTTTCTTTAATAGCTTGGATAAGCCTCCTGTGGTCGAAGCCAGTCCTGGCACAAATCTCCTGATGTAGGAGACCCTTCCTAGGAAGCTTTTGAGCTCCCTCACTGTTGTTGGTCTTTTCATAGTGGCAATGGCTGCAGCTTTGGCTGGATCCACACTTATGCCTCTGTGATGTACCAGGAACCCGAGGAACTTTCCTGCAGACACTCCAAAGGCACATTTCATGGGGTTCATGCATAGCTTGTATTCTCTGCATCTTTTGAAAACTTGTTCAAGTACTTGAAGGTGTCCTGTCCTAGTTTTTGACTTGACCACAATATCATCCACATAGTCTTCCATTTCCTTATGCATCATGTCGTGGAAGATGGCTGTCATGGTTCGTTGGTATGTGGCTCCTGCATTCTTGAGGCCAAAGGGCATCACAGTGTAATAGAAATTTTCGATTGGTGTCCTAAATGCTGTCTTTTCAGCGTCCTTGGCAGCCATACGAATCTGGTTGTAGCCATTATACCCATCCATGAATGAGAACATAGAACTTCCTGCAGCTGAATTCGCAAGGAGGTCAATATTAGGCAGGGGAACTCATCTTTTAGACATGCCTTATTTAGGTTGCGGAAGTCTACACGGCAACGGATCTGGCCGTTCTTTTTCTTCACAGGTACTATGTTAGAAAGTCATCTGGGGTACTGAATAGGCTTAATAAAACCAGCTGCTAGCAGGTTCTTGACCTCTTGAGTTATCTGGGCTTCTACATCAGTGTGAAAGACCCTGGCTGGTTAGATTACTGGTTTAACTCTTGGGTCCACATTGAGGGCATGGACCACTAATCCAGGATCCAGACCAGGCATTTCATCATAGGTCCATGCAAACACATCCGTGTATTCTTTGAGCAAAGCCACCAGTGGTCCCCTTTCTTATGCTGCCAACCGACTGCTGATGAAAACAGGCTTCTGGGATCCCAGCTCAGCCCCCAAGTTTACTTCCTGCAACTCTTCCTCAGGCTGGATTTGTGTCTCTTTGACTGGTTCCTCTAGGACTTCCTCCTGAGCTATCATACATTCTGGTGGTCGGGGACCTTCCTGCACGATGCACTCAGGTCCCGCGCACCTTCACAAGCGATAAATTAATCTTCCCTCGGGTTCCCGTACTACTACACACTCCCGGGGTCCTGAGGTACTAGGCTCCTTCTTTTGCCTTTTCCTCCTCAGGAGGTCTCTTAAGTCATGGGTACCTCCTCCTTCTTCTTTCTCCAAGATAGGTGTTCCTGGGGTCCCTGGCATGAGACTCTCATCGTTAGGTTCTAACTCATCATAGAACATTGTTTCTACAAAGTTTACTTCTCCTTGGCTGAAAGGGTTATGATTGGCAGGGATCCTTACAGGCCTCTCATTCAATCTCCCCTTAACACATTGATGGTACGTGGATGGTATGAGGCGGTGTTTATGGAGCCATGACCGTCCCAGCAGTACATGGTAGGACACTTCCGAGTTGATTACATGAAATCTGGTTAAGGCTACTATTGGCCCCACTCTTAGGGCCAGCTGTATATATCTTTCAGTTGATTCTGCTGATCCTCCAAACCCGGTTATCTCCATGGGAGCCCCCAAGATCCTCCTCCTAGCTAGGCCCGCGGCTTCCAAGGTACTCAGGGCTATGAGGTTGAGTGATGCCCCTGTGTCCACCAGTGCTTTTCTGATTTGGACACCGTTTATGGTGGCCATTAGATAAAGAGGTCTACGGTGGTCTGGATACTCAACCTCCATGTCTTCATCAGTGAAGGTTATGGCATTGGTTGTCTCCAAGAAAGCTCGACTGGCATGTGATTCTGCTGTGAAACATTCCATTCCTGAATCTGCTGCTATAGTCATGAGAGATTCTGTGGCCACCCTCCTTGCTTCTGGTCCAAATCCCAGCTGATTGAATAGTGACTTGAACTTGGGATTCTTCTAGAGGGTTCTGACTGTGTTCGGGTGGAAGGATCCTTCTAGCTCTTCTGCTTCTGCCGAGTTCCCGTGGATTACTACAGCCACCACCCCATTTCCTTTGTGGTTGGGCAGGGGGTTCCTTTGTACTTCTGGCTCCTTCTGGGTGAGCTCTAGGGTTCCTTCTCTTAGCTTCCTGTGAAAGAGCCTGCGGAGGGTCCAGCAATCCTTGGTGGAATGCTTAACATAATTATGAATCCTGCAAAACAAAGGATTTTTCCTTTCTTCCTCAGTTGGTGGCCTGAATACAGTGAATGGCCTAACCACTCCATCCCCAATCCATTTGTCTAGGACATGGTTTAACTCTTCTACAGTACATGGGATCACCTATGGTTCCTCGAACATTTTTCCATCAGGCTTCTTCCTTTTTCCTCCCACCGATGCCGTCATGGCTTGGGACGCTGGCATCCTCTTTGCCCTCATAGTCTGTGCTGTTCTTCTAGTCCTCTATAATAGGTCAGCGAACTGTGTGATACATAAATTTTCGAGGTTGAATCTGTAATCGAAAAGCATGTTAAAGATGCAAGTCTCTATGAGTTCTTTTTCTTCATGGTCCCCATAACAGTCTACGGACATATCTTCAAATCTTTTGATGAACTGGACGGGGTCCTCTCCAGGCCTCTGCCTTACCATTTGAAGGCTTTGGAAAGTGACCTTGTCCTCACCAGGGTAATATTTTGCACAAAATCTTTCCATCATTTCGTCCCAGGTCTTAATGGACCTAGGTCTTAGTGTGGTGTACCAAGTGTATGCCCTGTCCACTAAGGACTTAGCAAACTCTCTTAGGCACAGCTCTCGGTTTCCTGCGTAGGGGCCTATAGTGTGGACAAACCTACTCACGTGCTCTACTGCACTTCCATTCCTTTCATCAAAAGGATGGAACTTTGGTGGCTAATATCCCTTGGGGTATAGCTTGCCAAGGAGTTCTGGTGGGAATGGGGGATCCCGAGAAAATTGCTTGGGGATCCCGGAAAGTTTTTCCCTTTCTTGGTCCAGGAGGGCGCTGACATCTGCCAGTGTTAGGTATTGGGGGTTAGTTCCTCCTCCCACTGCTGACCCTCCCTATGGCTAGGTTCTATCTTGGTTGCCCACATGGGGGGCAGTGTCCCTGACTTCCTGTGTCTTACCTTCTTTGAGAAGGTGAACTTCTTGTTGTAAGTCTTTCAACATCGCAGTCATTTGAGCCATAGGGTCTAGCTCCTGCCTCGTGTTTCTTTGTTCTCACACGGCCTCTTGTTCTGTTAGGGGCACCTCGCCTCTTTGTCTAGAGGCCACTTCATTTTCTCCCACAGGCTCAGAGGCCGTAGGTGGCACATTAACACCTTTGCTGTTAAAAGGTCTTGGAGGCATGCTTTGCGAAGGGATCGCTTCTTCCCTTTTCTTTACCCAGTCCCCAGCGGAGTCGCCAAAATGTGAGAGTGCCTTTTTTTCTTCAGTACTATGGCCCAAGGATCCTGGGCCGAATAAAATGTTCTTGGTGGACTGGGCTCGATTCACCGCAGCTAAAAGGGCTGTTTAAGAATCGAGTGGTGCGCAAAGCAGTCTTTCTACAATGCAAATAACTAACAAGCAAGAATATCTGTATTGAATGACATTTTAACAGCAAAGGAATGCACAATAAGTAAAATACAATGCAAGAAAAGGTTAGGGGTCCTCAAATTAGTAAGGTGCATTTTATTAATTTCTCTTAGTTGTGATTACAGTGCTCGCTAAGACGTGGTGTAAGGTTCAACTAAGTTCAAAAATTACAGACTTTGATAGCTATTCAAGCTTCAAAGACTTGCAAAGTTTGAATTTGTTGAATCCGAGCATGTGCTATAGTGGCTGTCTCTGAGATACCGGGAACGTTTCCCTTGTTTTCTCTTAAGTTTACAGAGTTTTTTCTTACAATTTCATAAGACTTCAGAAAAAGAAAACAACTATGAATCCCGAAAATGAATCTCTATCTATTGGTCTGAATCCGAATGTCCCTGTAGCATGGACCCCTTCCTCCTTTTATAGCACAGCTTCGGGCTCCGGGGTACTCACGTTTTCTCCTTTTTGCCCCTGTGAGTTCGTACCGTGCCAAGTTGTTCAGGGTCATGTCGTTTCCCTTTTCTTTCATAGTTTCTTGCTTTTGGTCCGACCAAATGAAAGTCCCTTAACTAGTTTTCTATTTCCAGACTTCTCTGTTGGCTGGCCTGAAGCTTATTTGGCTTTTTCTTCTCAGTGCTCCAGCCTTTTCAGTGTACTCTTCCTTGTCACTTTCTCCAAATGGTCGGAACCAGGCTACTGCGTTTTGGCTTCGTACCTCCTGGCTCCACTGCATGTCTGGATCATGAGATCCGCATGCCTTTTGTTTTTTTTTTTTTTATCTCTGTTTTGAATTTGCTTCGTTCTTATTTCGCTTGTCCAGGGATCCCATGACTCTGGTGGCTTCCGGGATCCCAGCCCAGTTCTTGTTTCTGGGCTTTCTTTGGCTTGCTGGTTCTGCCTGTGTTGGGCCCCTTTTTTGTTCTTTTCGTGGGTCTCTAGATTCCAATCTTCTGGGCCTCTTGCCCTTTTCTTTTTTTCTTTTCCTTCTTTTTTTTCTTTATTGTGTGAGCCTAGCTTTTCCCTTTTTTTTTTTTCTTTCTTAGTTTTTTATTATTTATTTATTTTTGTGCGAAATGAGCTCAACGTTTTCCTTCTTTGGGCCTTAGTCTGTGACCAATTAATTTTGGACTTCAACATACTTTCAAAAATATTGTGAGCATCTACATGACCTTCTTGAGTTGTTTGAACTGAACTTGTTCACCATTTAATTGCATTAATTGAAACATGAATTTATTGCTATATCACCAATCATAAAAAAAAAAATATATATATATATATATATTTTTTTTTTCTTTATCATTTTATGTATCCTTGCAATCGTTCCTAATAATGTATCAAATGGATATTGCTTGATTAAAAGTAGTCTATCAAATTTACGTACTTATTTCCTATCTTTATTTCCTATCCCTGCTTTTGTGGCTAACCGAATTGTAAAACTTCAATGGAATTTCATATGGGGTGGTCTAGAGGATGAACCAAAATTTCACCTGGTTAAATGGGCTATTGTCTGTACACCTGTTTCTTTAGGTGGCTTGGGGATAAGGAAAGTAAATTTTTTTAATGAAACTTTGCTTGGGAAGTGGGTATGGAGATTTGGGCTTGAAAGGGATGCCCTTTCGAGGCAAGTGATAGGGGTGAAATATGGATGTTTATGGGGTGGTTGGTGTACCAATCAATTTCTGGTCCATATGGGGTTGGTTTGTAGAAAAAAATTAGTTGAGGATGGCATTCTTTTTCTCGTTATATTTTGTTTGATATTGGTGATGGGACGAGGGTGAAGTTTTGGCAAGATTGTTGGTGTGGGGAGACACCTCTTGCTGACCGCTTTCCTGAATTATTTAGATTTTGCCGAGATAAGGAGGCAAGTGTGGTTGAGCTTATGAAGGTCTCTAATAGGGTCATTTTTTGGAATGTGAGTTTCTTTAGGGGTTTAAATGTTCGGGAATTGGAAGTTGTGTCAATCTTCATGGATACTATATATGGCTCCACAGTAAAAGGGTTTGGGGAGGACAAAATGAGCTGGAAGCTGGATAGAAATAAGAGATTCATGGTTAAAGATTATTATAGTCTAGTGGGCTTTAACGATTGCTATTTCCCTTGGAAAAGTATTTGGAAGTAGAAGATCCCCTCTCGAGTGGCTTTCTTTGTTTGGATTGTTGCTTTGGGGAAATGTTTGACGATTAACAATTTACATAAAAGGAAGGTGTGGATATTAGATTGGTGCTATATGTGCAAGTGTAACGGTGAATCGGTTGACCATCTCTTCCTTCATTCTCCGATTGCTATGGATTTGTGGTCTATGGTTTTGGATTTATTCGGTGTAAGTTGGGTTATGCCTAAGTCAGTTGTGGGGCTCCTTGCTTGCTGGCAAAGCTGATTTGGTCGTCTTCGAAATAATCATATATGGATAATCATTCCCCATTGTTTAATGGGGTGTCTTTGGAGGGAAAGAAATAATAGGTGCTTTGAAGATTTTGAGAGATCCATTCTTGACCTCAAGTTATTTTTCTTTAGAACTTTTTTGGATTAGTTGTTTGCCTTGCAAAACCAATCATTCTCTTCTATCTTTTATTTTCTTGATTCTTGTAATTTCTGTATTTGACCCTTGTACACTCCTTGTGTACTAGGGTATCCCTTTTTGATATCAATAAATCTTATTGCTTACCAAAAAAAAAAAAAAAAAGTGATATTGCTTGATAGGTTTATTGTGCAATTCTTTCATTATTTTTCCTCCTTAAACACCTATTACATTAAGATTGCAAGTGCTTTTATTAATCTTCAAATAGCATCTATTAATCACTTTTTTGCATTTCATCTAGCTTCATTTGTTAGAATTTCAACCAATGGACTATAGCTCAACTGTCACTTCTCTCATAATAATTTATAATAATTGGTTGGAGGGTGAGGTCGTGGGTTCAAGACCAATTAGGTGTGTTTGTAACCTCTCTCTCTCTCTCTCTCTCTCTCTCTCTCTCTCTCTCTCTCTCTCTCTCTCTCTCTCTCTCTATATATATATATATATATATATTTAGAATTTCAGAAAGTTAGGCATGAAGAATCAGGTTCAGTAATAGTCAAATATAAGGGGCTTGAGGACACATCTGGATATCGGTATGGTGTTGTAGATTGGAATTTGCTAGGAAAAGGTTTAGATTGTATAAAATTAAAATGGGTTTAATAATTTTATGCTGTCTACTTTCAAAGTTTACATACATTAATATTAGGGATGGCAATGGGGCGGGGCGGGGCCGAAGGATGTGATCTTCGCCCCCGCCCCGCATAGATTTTTCTTGCCCCATCCCCGCATGACGGGGAAAATTTCTTACCCCATCCCCGCCCCTTAAGGCCCTGCGAAGACCCACGAAGCCCCGCCCTACACCGCAAAACTTTATTTCTTGTTAATTTTCCCTACAACTATTACCATTTTTCCAAATAAAATGACATGTTTCAATAATAAAAATATACTTGAAATTATAAATAAATTTATCCTATCAAATCATACTATTTTTTAGCAAAAACTAAATAATATTATCTAAATGTTTAACAAGACAATATTACAAGAAAAATCTCATAGTATGACACAGTAAAATAATCCAAACTCCTAATACATGATTGATGTCATCATATTGGCAATCAAACCAATAGGGAAACATATTCCTCATCATCTCGTTCTCCATTCACCACCTCATATTTCTAACATGAAAATTCAAAAACAAAAACCTAGCTCGTAAAATAGATATGGATTTTGACAAGCATAAAGAAGTAGTGTTGTTAAGCAAAGTGAAATCCCAATGGGAATTCCAAGTGTTAAGAGAAAAGGGGGTGTGTGACGGCGTACCTTATATTTTATAACAGCCAATGAGCCAAATGTCCACACAAAATTACAAAAACAATGACACAGACAAATATTTAGAGCCTCAAACCCGTACCTCATTAAAAAAAAATTATATTATGTTCATGATGGAAAGTAAGTTGAGAAAGATTTATGAATTATGAATGAAATCAGTAATTCAATAGTATATAAATTTGTTTCTAATAAAGAAAAAAAGCACGTTAAAATTGGTACCTTATTTCCAACTTTGCTAGTGAGAAAAAAGAGGTAGAGCCACATTAGGTAGAATAAAATAAGTTGATGATATTTTTGTTTAAATAGTAGTGTTTTAGGGTATGAAAAAATTATAATTTAACCCTTATAATGCAGGGCGGGGTGGGGATGGGGGGCGGGGATGGGTCTAAAAAGTGTAAACCCATCCCCGCCCCGCCCCGAGGTGCGGGTCTAAAATCTCGCCCCATCCCCGCCCCACCACCTTTGCGGGGCGGGGAAAACCCGCACGGAGCGAAGCGGGGCGGGGCAAAATTGCTTAGCGCATGGTCTGCCATAAGTCAAATTGATTCACTATCATAGGAAGGAATTTAAAATTAGTTTTCCAGGATCCATGTAGTGTTGGTGTAATGCATTTAAAACTTGTTTTTGGTAAGAGTACTTAAACCACTTAGAAGATTTCATGCAACATCAAGAGTTAACAAAGAAAGCCTGATTTTAACTTCTATCAAGAGGAGCCATTGCTTCTAACACCAACAACACTGGCATCCATCTAAAGCATTTTTCTAACCATTGGGTATGTGTCTATAGATTTAACTTTACTCTTAGAGTCTAAATTCTTGATTTGAATGATACCTCCTAGAAAGAAGCTATATTCTTGGTCATGAGAAAGAATCCCTCCCTCCCCCTCTAAATTCAAGAATCTGCGTTGGAAATCAGTAAAGAATTCCCATGTCCTACATGTTTATACAATTTATATTAACCGAGATATAAGCTCCATTTAAAACTACCTCCTTTTCTGTGCCAATCTGATCTATTTCTTTCTTTTTGTTACCTCAGGCAGGTGAAGCCTGCAGTAACACAATGATTGCCTTTTAGTAGATGATGGACTTTTTCTGAGCATATTCCACTTGGAAAAAGCTGGATAAATATTCTAGCCAAGGGATCTGTAATTGTTGTAGTGTATAAGCAGAGATGAAAGCTGGCAACAATCATAGGTTGAAGGGGAGAAGTCTTTCTCTCACACTGGTTGTTCTCGTCATTACAACCATAGCACTTTGGGCTTGGGAAAAAAATCCTTTTGCTAATACTCTACTGTTGACCCAAGAGTGGTATATAGCGCCTTCTTCAGGATTGTGTTAGTGCATACATGTATACACAAATTTGCACTTGTATCTTTCTTCTACTATTAAGTAATTCCCACTAGAATTTAAAGAAAAAAAATGACAAACTATGTGACATATTAAAAATAAAAGGGTGCATGGAGCCTTCCAAGGAACCTATGAACAAGGCTCTGATATGAGAAGGTAAACTTATGCTCTGATAATTGGAATTAAGAATTTTTGTGGTGCATTGACTTAGGTACGCATGCTGGTCATGTATGCCAGTCATTGTCTCATTTTTCTTGTGTAAATTCCAACCTTTCTAGTATTTCCATCCCTCTTCAGGATGCACTCTGTGACCTGGATTGGAACTAAGAACTTTCTGTGGCGCATTGACTTAGGTACACATACTGGCCATGTATGTCAGTCATTGTCTCATTTTTCTTGTTTTCATTTCCAACCTTTCTAGTATTTCCATCCCTTTTCAGGATGCACTCTCTAACCTGGATTGGAACTAAGAACTAAGAGCTTTTCTGTGGTGCATTGACTTAGGTAAGCATGCTGGCCATGTATCTCAGTCATTGTCTCATTTTTCTGGTATTGTTTCCAACCTTTCTAGTATTTCCATCCCTGTTCAGTATACATTCTTTGACCTGGATTGGAACTAAGAACTAAGAACTTTTTTGTGGTGCATTGACTTAGGTACGCATGCTGGACATGTATGTAAGTCACTGTCTCATTTTTCTTGTTTTATTTTCTACCTTTCTAGTATTTCCATCCCTCTTTAGGATGGACTCTCTGACCTGGATTGGAGGCAGGCCATGAAATTGGGAGATGGCTGCTTTACATCGAAGTGGAAGTTCAGATCTTGTTCCCTTGCAGCATAGGAAACATATAGTTGTTGTAAATGGTATGAATTTCCAAAAACTCGCACAAACCGGGGGCACCCACTAGACCCGACAAGATTCAGCCAGTTTTGATGGCTTTGGTGGTCAGCGGTGGGTTAAATGCTTCAAAACCCAACTTGGTCTGGTTGAGTGTTGGGTTTTCCACACGAGAATCCAACACACCCAACTTGTCTGACCTAGATTTCAAAGAATCACCCATTTTTTATGAAGGGAAAGGGTATCTAGAGATCTCTATCCGGATTGAAGGGAGATATAGAGATCTCCTCCTTGTTGCCAAATCCGTATCGTTGTTGCCCATCAAATTGTTGTCTTAACCAATTTTGACTGCCATCCCTGGAGTTCCAAATGGTCGAGCCACCATTTCTACTGGGTCGTCAGCGGGTTCCTTCCTCCTCCACCCAATGTGGTCAAGACAAGTGACGGGTTGAGCCTTCATCTTTTGATACCCCTACTAAATGGATATATACTGTTAAGTTCCATCCTGATGATTGACTTAAAGATTGGTTGGTTTCCAAGGGCTGTTGCCAAACTTATGGTATTGATTATTGTGAGACCACCTCTCTTGTGGTCTCTTCTATTCGAGTCCTAATATCGCTTTCAGCCACCTGTGTTTGTTGTTCTGAGGTAGTATCAGAGTAATGTTTGCAGGTTGAAGAAAGTATTATATGGTCTTAAGCAGTCATCAAGATTATGATTTGCGAAGTTTTGTGAAGTTTTCATGGATTTGGACTCCACTGTTGTCAGATGGATCATTCAGTTTCCATTTACACACTGATGCTGGATGCATATTACTTGTTGTCTACGTGGATGACAGTAATTATTAGGGATGATTAGAATGCAGTTTTATAAATACACTTTCACACCAAAGATCATGGCTTCGATACTTTTTAGGAATTGTAGTTGCAAGATCTAAGCAAGACATCAATTTATCTCAAAGGAAGTATGTATTTGATATCCTTGAGGAAACTTGATTGTTGGGTTTTTGTCTTGTTGAAACTTCTATGGTTCCAAATCGGAAACTCTTAAAAGATGAGTGAAACTTATTTCAAATCCTAGCCGATATCTTCAACTGGTTGGGGGGCATAGTTTTCTCACTATCACAAGGCCATACTCTTCGTATACAATTTGTGTTTGTTTGGGAACAATTTATCTAGTTTTTTTTTTTTTTGAAAGTATGCTGAAGTATAATTATACTTTGAAAAAAAAAAAAAAAGTAAAAAAAAGTGAGATTTTAAAAAGTTATACATAAAAGCTAAAGGTTGAGCTTATAAGCTCAAGCCAAACGCACACTTAGTGTGATGACTCAGCTCTTAGAAGTCCCAAGACTCTAACATTGGTATGCTACCCTAAGAAAGCATGGCCATCTTAGGGTAGAAGACTTCATTGATGCAGATTGGGCTGCATTACCTTTTGATAGAAGGTCCACCACGGGGTTTTGCTCCTTGGGAGGAAAATTTGTAACATGGAAAAGTAGAATGTAGTTTTTTAGTCTAGTACAGAAACATAATACAGAGCGATGACATGTACTGCTAGTGACACGACTTGGTTACAGCACTTTCTTCTAGAATTATGCAGTGCCTGCTCCTATCCCACTATCATGTGATAGTCAAGCAACTATACATATTGTTTCCAATCTTGGGTTTCATGGAAGGACCAAGCACCTTGTAGGAGTCAATTAGTATTTTTGTTCCAAGCTTGGTTTATATGAGATATATGCTCAAATAGTATTTTTAATAGTGATATGTCAAATAGATAGATGTTTTTATTTTTTCAGAAACCCAAATATTTTGGGGACAAGCCTAAAAGGAATGCATCCCATATATTTAGGATGGAGAGAGTATTACAGTAGGAGTGGTGTATGTATTGCTCCAATCAACCTGATATTTTGCATGTTAAAAGTAGTGTGTTTAGTGACTATGCCAAGGGTAGATGGGTTGCTGACAATCGAAGGCCATTGTATTCTTGTTTAGGATGTAAGAAGTGGTTATCAGCAATGTGGGCATGTAGATTAACACAGCGAAAAGATTTTTCTTATGAGGGATATCGGTGGCAGCCAGAAAGTTGTGAAATGCCAGAGTTTGAGCGGTCTGCATTCTTGAGAAGGTAGGTATCTCTTCTTCTTATTATTTGAAATTTCCCTTCGTCTCTTCTCTATCTTGTGTATCATATGGCCTTTATAATTCAATTCAAAGAACTTTCAATGGCCTTGGTATAATATATCTGATATCTTATTTATTAGATTTTCTGTTTTTCCTATTTTGACAAAATCCTGACTTGAGCACAGAACTTACTTTACTAGAAGCAAGTATGAGCAATATATAGTTGACTTCTTTAATTTTCAGATTGCATCAATTTTAGTATGAAATCAAATCTTAAACTGATGTTAATTTATCATTGATGTCAGATGCTTTATATTGCACCCCGCTCAGGTTTAGTTATAACTTTGAAATTTTTAGATTTTTCTCCCTTTTTTTTGGGGGAGTTATTAATGATCATTTAGGCAATAGTTTACTGACTCCTAATATGTAGTTGGACATGATTTAGTCATAAGTTTGAAATTTGATGCTCTGTTTATGTTCATGATCTAAAGTATTGCTGTTCATATCAGAATGCAGGACAAAACAATTGCATTTATAGGAGATTCATTAGGTAGGCAGCAGTGCCAGTCTTTGATGTGTATGGCCACTGGTGGGGAAGAGAGCCCAGAAGTTCAAAATGTGGGAAAAAAATATGGTCTTGTCAAAGCCCGTGGAGCCATACGTCCTGATGGCTGGGCTTACTGGTTCCCGAAAACCAATACCACCATTTTATATTGGTGCCTACCCGGCATTCCTGACACATGGAATGAGCTCCTTGTTGCACAAATATAGGCTCAGCCATGCCGAGCATGCATCGACAAAGACAAATTGAATCATCTGTTCTTTACGGTCTAAGAAGACCATTTTTCTTCATAATTAAAATTTAAAAAAATGTAATTCAGCTTACTTACCTAATAGTTAAAGCACCATCTTCCGATACAAATCACATGGGAATGTATTCTTTAGTGTTATAGTTGTTTTTTCATAGGATTTTATGGACAAAGAGACTGCAGAAGAAAGAATACCCGAGGGCTTCAGCTCCACTCTCAGACTAGTGACTTTAGCAGTTTACGGGCTGTTGTATGTATCATCAATTCATCACATTGTTATAAGAAAATATCCGCGAGGCTTCCCCCCCTTTCTCTCTCCAGAATTTTTTGTAACATACATGTTAAAAGTATTTTTATTTTATTTTATTTTATTTTTTTGAAAACAGCTTCAGCCTTCAGTGAACAAAACAAGGAGGCATACCAGATTAACAGACATAAACACAGTTGACGGAAAACGAATACTTGGAACATTGAACCTTAAATCTTTATCTCTTCCTTCTCTTCTACGTATTCGTTTGGCATGATTAATTTTTTCAACTTATTTTACTATTCAACTTATTTTACTATTCAGCTTATTTTTGCTACTATTCATAGGTCTCACTGTACTTTTTGATACTATTCATAAGTCTTATTATACTATTTTAACTAACTTTTATCTTTATCTACAGTACTTTCAGCTAAAAGTTTTCAGTTTTAGCAAAATAAGTGGATTTCAAATAGACCTATATCTATGTTTTTCCTTCTTCCCTTCTTTTGGGAATAAAATTACATTCTTCTTTCATATTTTCTACTGGAAATAAAAAACATAATCCACAACAATGAAGGTCCCCGATGGTGTGTTTGGATGTTTCTATGGTCTCTCGTGTACTAATTGTAATGAAAACTGGCCTATAGAGTTAAATTTTTCTTCAACTTCTTGTTTGTTCACACCCTTTTCTGAATGGAAAAAAAAAAAGTCCACGGTGAATTAGTTATTTTATATCATGCACAAGGCTTGGGGAATCCTGTGAAAAGAAATCCACACCCTTAGGGCCTTAAAAGCAAGGTTTTAAAACTCAGATCAGACCGTACAGTCTGACCGAAAAAATCGTGAACCGGCCATTTTTGTGGTCCATTTAACATGAAGAACCGTTCCATGCAAAAAAAGTAGTGACCTGTATGGACCGCGGTCTAACCGCCCGGTTCTGTGAACCATGATTGGTTCAATCGGTTCCAGTTTTTCAAGCCTTAAATGGCATCGTTCTGGACTCTTTTTTTTTCCCCCCCTATACGGCTATAGCATCGTTTTGGCAAGGATCACTTTCAAACAAAACACAAACCCTCGCCTCACTGTCTCACGCTCTGAGCTCTTAGCTTCTCTCTCACTCTCATCACATCTCTTATCTCTGCCTCTCTCCCTCCTCGTCGTCGGCCACCACATCCTCAGCCCAAATCGCCCTCGCCTACTCTCTCAATCACTCTCATTACATCTCTGCCTTTCTCCTTTGTTGTTGTCGGCCACCATAGACCTCAGCCTCAGATCTTTAAGCACCTCCATTGACAAAGGGTTCCGGTAAGCTTCTGTATATATACATATCATCTTTTGTTAGTGAAGATTCTTTCCAATGCTCTGTTTGGTTGAGTAGAAAATTGATGAGAATTTTTTTTTAATTTAATTTATTTTTCTATCTGTGTTTCTATCAATGCTGTGTGCTTATTATGTAAACCTCGTTTCATTGAAAACAAAATAATTTTGTTTATGAAACAATGCCTAAACTTTATAAAAAGAAAAGGGTTTTCTTTGGTTTTGGTTTTTGGTGGATATTTGTTGAATTTTAGTGAGGAATTGTTGGATTAAGCAAGGTTTTATAGACTGATTTCATGAGGAATTTCAGGTTTTATAGACTGATTTCAATTCTGTGAGCTGTTTGTCCTCTGACACATTTTGTGAATGATTCATAGAATAGTTCGTGTGTAAATTTATGGGTTTGAAGCTCTGTTGTGTAATATTAATTTTTAATTATTTTTTTATATATATAAACATTCATTGTCCACTCTTATTATTTATTTTCAAAATACATAAAAAAATAAATAATTAAATAAAAAATTAATAGTATCAATGTAAATTTACACAATTACTATAACAATAATGTATTTTTACACAACTTTAAATAAGCTAATGTAAGTGAATTTTGAATTTAATAAGCTAAAATGTGATATTTTTTACTT
Organism: Quercus ilex subsp. ballota; assembly: GCA_032727855.1. Classification (NCBI taxonomy): domain Eukaryota; kingdom Viridiplantae; phylum Streptophyta; class Magnoliopsida; order Fagales; family Fagaceae; genus Quercus; species Quercus ilex. The sequence goes on from CM064917.1 coordinate 42,164,241, forward strand.
TGTCCCCCAAATTTGGGGGAGGGCCAATCCATCAGCCAAGGGTGGTCAAATTCATCATCCAAAGAAAAATCCATTATTTTAATCAATTTTGGACTCTCTAAGATTATAAATCAACAATTTTTTTTTTTTTTGATAAACCGGAAATTTCATTAAAAACTTAGGCAAAATACAATGCCTAGGATAAACAACCGCTCAAAATCTGAAGAGGTATTTACTTTTGTTAGGTTCTAGAGATTTAGGAATTTATGTATTTAGAACTCTAATTTGTTCCCCAGGTTTTTACCGTATGGTTTCCTGGGTCATCATATCATTGTATTATTTATTTTTCCGCTACTTTATATTCTTGATATGATTGTGTGTTTGTGATAACCTAAAATTGCATAAATTGACTACGTTAATCACTTGACTAATTAACTAGGTTAATCCGATTGTGTTAAGGGGTCTAAAACTGTTCAACTTTGTCCCCCAAATTTGAATGCTGGCGGCTCTGTTAGAAAAGTGGATTTCGGACCCTTTGCACACGTGTATGTATCATGCCAGATACAAGGTTAATTACTAGTGCTCTTTTTCAAAGTGTTGTGGTGGCAGGGGACCTTAAAAGGTCAAGCATGTGTAACTCATTATTTATTTCAAATTTAGTAGAATATTCCTTGTCGAGTAACCTTAAAAGGACAAGCATGTGTAAACTCAATTTGATAAAGAACACCATGTAAAGTGACCACTTAGAAGGTTTTTAATTATTATTATTTTCAAACATGGGCAATTTTATTTGTTATGCATATAATTTTAGCGATGTCAATCGATATTACTCATTTAAAAACTATATATAATAAACATGTTGAGTTATAAGTCTAATAAATAAAATAGGGAAATGCTTAACAATAAATTTGCTAATATCTAAAGGAGACAGTGTAACATATTAGAGTTATATTGGGCTATGTAGAGCCTAATTGTGTTTGATTTGGATTATGACCCGATCTAATATAAAAGTGTTATGGTTTTCAATGAGATTTTTTTTTTCTTTATTTCTGAAGCTTAATCCATCGCCCTCGAACCCTGAGGAAAAATTTTGGCCCATGTTTAGCCCATTATGAATCCTTTATGCAAGAGTGGAATATCGTTATTTTCAGATTAGAGTTTGGCGTATTGTTTTGAGTAAGAAAAGATTGTACTGTCGCATATTGTATTTTTTCTATATGAGTAGTGAAATCATTGCAACTCTATAGACGTAGGTAAATTGCCAATCCATGTAAATATTGTCTTGTGATATGTGTGTGTATATTTATATATATATATATACACACACACATCCGAATGCATCTATGACATCCAAGGTTTAGATATAAATCTTAGATATCATAGATAAATTAGGACGTGTCAACTAGTTGAACTATAAAGCTCTTGACTTTTGGTTCAAATCCATTCTCCCGTTATAACTATCGAATTGTAAAAAGAAAAGAAAAGAAAATAAAATCAATATTGTATTTTGGAGTCCAACGAAATCATGAAAGCAACCCATATTGTTTGATTCCAATATCTTCAATGATATTGACAAGGTGTTGAAACCACACAACTCAAATTTGTAGGCTATGACTATGACCACACATCTAGAACCAATTTTATATGAATATCGAAATCGAAATAGAACCATATTATCTGAGAGTTAAACTCGCACTAAATCAATAACAAATCAAATATCAAAGTCAAACCGATATTGTTGATGGTTTTCCGAATCAAACAGTAATCAATATATCACATATATCAATCACGGTACACGAAGAATTTATATGAAATCTACTTAGAAAAATGTCATTGGCTAGTTTTGTCGTCCAATTTTAATATAGAAATTAACTGAATATACTATCTCATTTAAAGAAGGTGGATTCATAGAACCCAACGTGTTTGTATATAGCTTTTAAATAAACATCATCGACTAACATCATTAAGGTTATATGCATAATAATTGTCCGTTTATGAATAACTTATTTAGTTTTTTACTGAAATTTTTTTGCCGAAAGTGTGCTTAAGTATAATTGTACCTTGAAATTTTTTGAAAAGTAAGAAAAAATGGGAAAAAGTTCGAGGTTTTAAAAAAATGTACATAAAAGTTAAAAACTAAAAGCTGAGCTTATAAGCTAATATCAAACAGACAATTAAATATACACAAACCTCTCATACTTTTTTTTATAAAGAATATAGGAAAATTGTGATAGAAAGACATTTTAATTGACAATGATCACTATATAAGGTGTTCTTGATGGATCAAGTTCAGTATATGTACTTGTTATATTACATCTACTTGTTTGGCTAAGGTCACCACATCAATGATGGAGTAAATCATCCTAGCATATAACATAATAACAAGTGTAGGTTCTAGTGGTGATATTCAATAAATATTTACAGTCTAGAACAATTTAAAAGTCTAGAAAAATATGTTATTGTCTTTAATTTATTAATCATTAGCATGATTTTTCTAAAGAGGTGATATCACATGCCACATTTAAATAATGAATATACCCATAAATCTAATGAAAATGAAACTTATTGTGTGAAAATTCTAGAACAATTCAAATTTATTAGTTAAATTCAAATTTGTATATGTTTCTGTACTCCAAATATGGGAAAGTTTAATCAAATATGATTTTATTTTTTATCTTAAAATAAAAAAGTAATGCTTTCTCTTTTATTTTGTATATAAATATAAAATCTAATAAAATATAATGTGGTAAGATTCTACTTAAAGATTTAAATATAGAATAAAATTTAAATTCAATTGAAAAATAAAAATATACTATATTTTAGAATATTGATGTGTAAAATTGTGTAGCCTCAAAAACCTTTTTTTTTTTTTTTGATGAACAATGTAGCCTCAAAAAATTGTGTAAAATATATTATGAAGTTAAATAAAAGCCAAACTTCTTCAATTCTATATATATATTAGAGAATCTCAAAAAAAAAAAAAATATATATATATATATATATATATTAGAGATTATAGATAGATAAGATAAGAGAGTTTCTTTTGCTTAAGCTTGTCTAAGTCGGAGCCGTCAACTTCAACATATATCTAGATGTGAACTTTTCACTTCCTCTATTCTCTACGGACAGACGGGTCATAACACTTTTCTTTCTTACACTACGGTCAAAGACTTTGTAAATATTTTATTATCAAAAGAAACTCTTCATGTATAAAGTTCTTGGAAAATTAGGGGGAATATAGTTCGAACTGCAGAGTTAGTAACATGTAATAATTATCTCTTAAAAAAAAAAAAATTTCACATACTTTGTAAATTATTACAATTTTTCTATGTGCTAGACTATGAGTAGTGAAGAAAAAATGATGGGTTTACATGACAATAACAAATAGTTAATCACAATCTATTTAATAAAATAATTGTGGCAAAATATATGTGAAAGTGTGGAACTAGAATTATTTCAGAGAGTCACACACACGATTAACTGATGACAAGGAATAAGGATGCCTAGTTGCCTATATTTATGGTTGCTTTCTTTGCTTCCAACTGCTAAATCCTTCAATTCTCAAATCTCTATCTCTGAAGTTCTCTTGCTACATATTATTTATAGCACAAGGCAGTAAAGCCCGATAGCCACCATGTCTTAACAGCCGCATCAATCTGAAGTAAAGGCTGCAGCGTCGAAAAAGGGTAGCAAACCCATTAGAGGTAGCATCAAGCGCCAAATATTTGCGTCTTTCATCAAGAAAATGAAGAGTATTCTTCTTCGTCACAAACGCAGCAATGACAACTAGTTCATTGTCTTCTTCATCGTTCACGCACTCTATCCACATGCACGTTCACACGCACATCTTCTTCTTAGCTGGTGACTTTTCTTCCTCTTTCACACACACACATATGGGGGAAGGCTATGCATGCATTAGGTGAGAATTGTACGAGAGTTTTGTTTGTTTGTTTTTAGGAGAGTTGAATGTATGGTGGATGGAGAAATAATATATGAGCAATCATGATAAGTGTTTATTCGTAAGATTATCTAGTAAGATGTGTAAATTTCATATTCTCAGATATATGAGATTAGGAAAACTTGTTATTGAATTTGTAACAGCTTTTATGTATTTTGAATCGAGATGAAATTTCAAACTTTGATGTGCCAACAATAGTCACGAGAATAAACTACGGTTTTTGTAAGAGCAGTCACCCTTCTCTCATTTGCTTGTGTATGAGACGATGTATGTGAAAGATTTTTGGAGGTCTAGATAAGTTTTTATTTATATATTAAATAATTTAATTTTTATAATAGGGATAGGCGGCAATCAAATCCTAATTCGCTTTATAATGAAGACAAGAAAATAAAACTAAACCACAAAATTCTTGGTGTAACGCATTAATAACTGCTCTCTCTCTTCTTTTTCTTTTTCTTTTTTTGGGCAAAATGATGTGGTAGAAACTAGCTCAATGTCATTTAGGGCAAAACAACCCCGTAAAATTTAATATCAAAGTGAAGATTTCACTTAGGGACATAAACTTTAACGTAACTAGTCATTAACACGTGTGATGAATATTCTTAATAATGTTACAATTTTAGTAAATCAAATGCATTTTTATGAGTTTAGTGAGAAAATGATTATCACTGCTAATAGTTCTTTCATAAGAATTTATTAGAAGTCGAATACAATAATTTAATCAATATCCAAAGAGTTTATATAATTCATTATTGTTGACACTCTGCATTTAACCTCATCTTGAGGGTAATAGGGTAATTCACACCCCAAGGGTATCATTATAATTTTGACCGTTGAATTTAAATCAATTCACATAAACTAAATCTTGAAGTCTTAATAATCAAAATGATAGGTCACAAATATCGATCAAGCCATCAAATTGAAAAATATCACAAAACAACTTTTAGCGGCTAAGATGCATTCATATGATGGAGTCCAACCACTAATGATTATGAAAAATTAATTTTGATTTGTCCCATAAGAATGCAATTCGTAATCAATAACATGTCATAATCCCATTGTTTTGGACTAAAAATAATGGCAGTGATACACATACTTGATTAATCCAATTGTTAAGCATTAATGATCCCTTAAATTTTGGTGAAATTACTCTATTTAAAGGGGTTGATAGAAGCCTATTAATTCTGAAATTTAGTTGCTTTAAGCCTATTCATGCTAAAATAAACTACACGCTCATTTAGGGAGAGAGAGAGGTCCTAGACTTCATTGATTGATGAACATGACTGCTCGCTATTCTAATTATCTTTCTCATTCTCCTCTAATGATCTCCCCATTGTTTCCCATGTGAAAAAGGTCGTTACCAACAATCCCATAATACAAACTACACCCAAAATCACCAAAGAGGCTGTCATTCCAATTGCTTTGGGGTAACCTTCCTCTTTATGGTCATGCGAAGCCCACAAAAATCCAACAGATCCAATAATTGCCCCCACTTTCCCAACAGCACCAGAAATGCCATAACATGTTGTTCTAAATCTAGTTGGAAAAAGTTCTGCAGGCAAAATAAAAGTGGTAGTGTTTGGACCAAAATTGGAGAAGAAAAATGTGAGCCCATATAGGATCATGAATCCTATATTTGTGTTGTCGTCCCAATATATGTAATAGGGTATCCCAATTGCTAAATAGACAATTGCCATGCAAAAAAAACCAATTTGTTGGATTTTGACTCTTCCAATGCGATCAATGAAGCAAACAGTGACCCAGTAGCCTGGAATTGTGGAACATATTGCTACAATTGCTTGTAGTTCTGCTATATTGAAAGCATCTTGATAGGCATTGACTTTATCTGGCTTTGGCACATATTGGTTGTATATCTGAGATTGGAAGAGATTGCTACTGTAAAAGACAATATCAACAAGAAACCACGAAGCGGCACAAAAGAATAGGTCACGGCCATGGTGACGAAAGAATTGCTTTGACAGAAGGGGATAGGATGGTGGATGTAGTGGTGGTGGATTTTCTTCTACAAACTGGCTTATTGGAACATCTAACACCTTCTCCATGTCCTTGGCTGCTTGGAGAACATTTTGCTCCACCAAAGCAGTATATCTGTCATAAACAAATGAATAATAATAGGTCAAAAGGAACTGACTTGTTAAGAAACATTCATACTATGGAAGAGCAACTTTTGATTCAAATTTCATTCTGGTATAGTATCCACTCTTTTCTTTCTGTCTTCTTCCAATTCCATGGAGAAAATTAATGGGCATTTGGTATTGTTAGTCCAAAAACAAAATATGGATTAAATTCATCAATTGGTTTATTAACTTTACAATAATTTTTATTTAAATAAATATATTAGGAGAATGTGAGTTTATCAATTGGGTTATTAACTGAAGTTCAATTCTGAAAAATGTTACAGACACAACAAGAATTAAAACATGTAATTCAAGGATTGAATTAAAATTAATGTGTGTAACACCAATTATTTACATGCAACCATTCATATTTACCTATAAACGTTCATATATGCACACAAATATAATGAAGGCAAAATACCATTACATGAAAAGAAAAACTACCTTAGGAAAAACAAACAAAATCAGAACGTTTGATGAAACATGCCCTAGCAGCTAGACCTACCTTGTTTGTTACCGGACTCACTGTGTGGTTTTATTTAGTTACATTTTTTTCTTTTTTGGTTCCACAAAGACTACTATTTACAAACAGAGTAACATTTACACCTTAATATTCAGTTAAAACTTAAAAGAATTAAAAGGAGACCCCATAACTTTATTTTCACGAACAAGAACCATATATTTAATTATCTTCATCAAGAATTTTATAATTTAGTAGTATATTTAATTTCTTTTATAACAGTTGAATTATCTAATTATCTAATGTTGTAACAATTGTATTATCAAACAAAATGTATTCAATAATGATTCAATTCCATTTTTACTCATTTTTATAGACATTTCAAATTCATTTTGGTATCATTATAGAGTAATATGGGCATTAATATATTCATTGCATCCTTTTCTTTTATTAATTTGATGGATAGAATAGTATTTTAAACTCATAACGTTTGTGTTATGATGATTCTTCTTTATTATTAGACATAAATATCAATTGGTTATTAGTGTAAAACCATCTTTATATAATAGGATCAATAAGCACTATAAAAACTCATTTATGTGAATACTAGACAGTATTGTACTTATTTATAAGGGTTTTTACACATGAATAATAAAAAGTTGTATTTGTAATTTATTTTTCAGAGTTAAGATTCCACTTAGAATTTACATGAAATGATTAGTAGCCATCAGATAAACCTTAAGTAAAATTTGTGAGAAATTTTATTAAAATGTAAACATTTATGAACCTGAATCATCATAGTTTTAACTTGAAAACAATTTTAAGTTATAGAGTTTAATTTTGTAATTAATTAATTGCTTCGAGATCGTATTGCTTATACATACATACATACATACATACATATATACATATATATATATATATATATATTTTATGAAGAATAAGAAATTACCAATGATAGATTTTGAGTTCCTCTTATCATTTTTCTAATCACTTTTGAGTTATAACAAATTTCGTACTTTTTTTCCCTTGGATTTAAAGCTTGGATGATTTTGACCCGATCATGTCTATCTGTTGGTACTTGGTACTTGGTAGTTGGAACAAATAATTCTATTTTGAAATCCAGCAATACATAATGGAAAAAAAAAAAAAAAAAAAAAACTAATTAATTAAATTTTGACAGCTATAGTTGTGGAGTGAGGATTCCTCTTAAGAGGGACTTATTTATAATCACATACATATGTATCCATTGGTTCCATTCTATACTCTCATGGACATACATATATAAATGCACATATGTTGTACGTGCATGCAATCAAAACACACACACAATTTTATATATATATATATATATATATATATAAAATACTTAAGACAAAGTTTAGATATTACAAAATTGTATACATTTTGAACCTTAAAATATGTTTGGATGGATGATGTTCCATCCCATTGTTTTGATGTTTACCAGGCAGACTTGCTTATTTTTATATTAGACCTACCATTTTAGAAAAATAATAAGAAGAAGAAGAAGAAAGAAAGAAAGAAAAACAACTTAAATGAAACCAAAAGGAAAACCAAATATTTTTTTTTTGTTGAGAAACAAAACCAAATAGTTAAATCAGGAAAAGTATGGACGTAATTATATATTGATGAAGAATAATAATCTATCTCCAAAATAAAAACAAAAGAAATTAAAGAAAAACAATAAACAAGATAGGACATGGACAATGATCGATGTTAAAACCTTGCAGTTTCTGGCATGGTCATCCGCCAATAACATGTCAGTCCAGCTGGGACTGCACCCAGCATCAGTATCAATCTCCATGCGAAATCAACTGCCATGGGCGTTGGATCTTTCGAAACATTGCGTGATACATGGTCAAATATGGCACACACCACCATCGTCACTGTTGAAGCAGCCAATATCCCAAATCCCTGCATTGAAAACACAGCGGCTATGAAAGCTCCACGGGTCCTCTTGTTAGCAAACTCCGACATAATCGTAGCCGATAAAGGGTAATCTCCACCAATCCCAAACCCCAGAATGAACCTGAAAAGGGCAAGACTCACCAAAACACAGTTCCTAGTAGAACATATAGAAATACCACATCCGAATGAGCTCAAGATCATGATGATCAATGCCAGTCCATACATTTTGCCCCTTCCAATTTGATCACCAAACCAACCAAACACCAGTTGACCCATCAGCGTGCCCAAAAGAGCTATGCCCAACAAAGTTGACAAAACAGCTGGTTGGATTTGGTACTCTCTGGACTCTGGCTCATTCTCGATGTAAACCCGTCCGATGAGTTGCATAATCTGAGGGATACAGAAGAGATCGTATGCATCCGTGAAGAGGCCCATGCCTGCTATGATGATTGCCTTGAAATGGTAAAATTGTGTTCTTGCAGAGTCGAGCGCTGAAAGAACTTTCAATGGCGCCATTTAGTAAGATATTCAAAGAGTTCTAACACCAAATTTCTTAAAAAAAAGTTTTACTTCGTTCTTTTCGACTTTCATGTAAGCTAAAAGAAAGAAAGAAAGAAAAAAAAAAAGGATTCTTTCTTTTTGAGAGAGAGAGAGAGAGTCGTTGTCTTTTCTTTTGTTGACAGTTTAGAGCTATATATAGAGTTTAATTTAGTTAGAGTTCAACACGACGGTATAAGGTTGTTTCGTTGATAGTGATGGAAGCGTGGACTAGTTTTGAGTATAGACGGATCGAGTCTATTATTACGGGAGAATATGCTGTTCCTATCTTATAAAGAATATTTCAATTGCATTATGTTTGTATATATTAAGGAAGGTTCTGTTTCTTGTAGTGCTTGCTTTGCTTGTATTTGTTGAAAGGGTTGGGACTTCTGGAAAATAATGCGGGAATTATGGGATTGTTTTGTTTTGTGAGTCAAGACTTTCTACTAGGTTGCTGTATATATGGTTTCTTGTATTGTTTTCTTCAGTCAGACAACTTCAAGGTCTTAAGAATCTAAAGATTTTCTCATCACTTTGTGGGATTTTCTACATTATAATAATGGAGTACAATATATGTTTGTGTTCATTTTGGCCCCATAAAAAACAATGCTAAGTTCATCTAAAAATAAAAAACAATGCTGACATTCATTCAGCCAAAATAAAAAGCAAGATCCATTCAACCAACACAACAATGCAAGTGATGTCAAACAATTAAAGAAAAAGAAAGAAAAAACAATTCAAGATTTTGATTTTTCAGGGCTTTTAGTACATTGACTATCTCTCTTTCTTTCTCATGGCCGGCATCATCCGGCCAGGTGGGTGGGATCAATGTTTGCACCACATACAAGTGAGGATGGTCATATGTGATATGACCAACCTGACTTGTCAAAAAAAATTTATATATATATATATATATATATATAATTAGTTTTAAATTAATCTGTTTTATTTACCTTATAAAACGTTATTGAATACCATGACTTAAGAATCTCAATAATTTTTGTTTAATAAAAATAAAGTAATACTATATTCACAACGACTTTGCTCTTCTCAGCGACTTAATTCACAGTTGCAGTAGATATCATCCATTGCTTTCTCTCTTTTCATTTTTCTCTTCTCTATCATCATTTCATACTCTATCTTTTTTTAATTAGATTTGTATAATTCGTAAAATGGTCACTACTCACTAGGTGGGATTTAAGATATCAAACGAGAGGAACTCATATATTTCATACAATATACAAAATTAAAGTAAAATTAAGATGGTTCACTCTAATTTCGTGCTAAGTACCTTGTATTAGGCTTTAAAGTTCAAATCCACTCTAAGCCAATTTGAAATTATTTTCATATTATTAAAAGTTCTTCTAGTTAATATTATTTTCTAGAAAACTAGTTGTTTCTTTTCAATAGATTTTCATAATGAATGAATTTAAATAAGTTTTTTGAAAAAGATAATAAACATTAATTAAATTTATTATATTGCAATAACAAAAAAGACTTCCATTTTGCAGTTTTATTTTTGGGTAGTTAAAGATCAATTGAAGTGTAATTTTTTTTTTTTTGTTTATTTATAAAAAAAATTAAGTCTATATTTGAAATATTTTTCTTAATAATTAATAATATTTTTTTATTAATTTCAATCTTTTTTTATACTTACATGTTTGTGTTGAAATTAAATAACGTCTCCTTTTTTTTAATCGTTTATCTTTGTTTTTGTTTATTTATTTATTTATTCATTCTTTAATTAACTATATATATATATATATATATATTAAAAATTAATTATTAATCCAATGATGAACTTATGACCCTACAATTGAATCTGTGACCATCATACCACACCCTTAATAGGTCAATGCTCGAAACAGTTCTGATAACTATATACAAATTAAGTATTTATAAGTAAGTCACAAATAAATATACTTATATTTTCTATAAGAATGACATAGTCCAGGATCAGCAATTTGCCGGCTCAACCAAATGGTTGACAACAAAATTTAATAATATCAAGTATATCCAAGTCTTAGTACTTACAATTTATTATTTTTTTTAAATAACCACATTTTAAATGTCTCATTTAAAATTACTAAACTCATTTAGTTATAATATATGTAAATCGTTTATTTAGTCTGCTGCTTTCTAGGACAGTGACTAAAGTGTGTGTATATATATATATTATTATTTTTTGTTAATTGAAAATTTTGAGATCGAACCCTGAATGTTTACTCACCATAAAGTTGGAGATTCCATTAGACCAAAGGACATTGGTAATGAGTAATGACTACGAATGAATTTATCATTAAACTTCAAGCACGAATGATAAGCTAGTTGTCGCTTTAAAGTTAGACATTTCAATAAATTATCCCTAACTTTTTAATAACAAACCATTAATATTTGAGTAATGCTAATGAAATAAAGAATCAAATAAAGAGAGACACGTGAGTTCTAGCTAGCTCAACTGGTAAAGTCTCTGATGGTTGAATAAGAGATCTAAGGTTCAATCCCTGCCTATACCAAAAACTAATTGGTGTTTTGGTTTGATGATAAAGAGTTATCATCAAGAGCAGATACCATAAGTTAAGACTCTCTCTCAAAAAAAAAAAAACACACTAGTAAAAAAAATAAATAGAGAGATGTTTGTATTTAAAAGAGGTTGGGTGCGTAAGGATGTTGAAGATTAGTGGAATTACATTTCATATATAATAATAGGATTTACCACTGCACACTCTTGGTGCGATGGTCACTCCACAAGTATAAGTACTTGTGGGGTGTGGGGGCATGCAAGGACAGGAGTTCAAGTCTCTAGGAGGGAGCTTCACACACATATGCATTTAGATTAGGCTAGAATAGAATTTATATTTTATATTAAAAAAAAAGGATTTTGTTAGTTGATGTTTTAACTTTTAAAGACATTAGTTTAAGAAAATGATAAAATTTAGCTACAAAACTGGTTGTAACCTTATAGAAAGGATAAAATTTAGATACAAAATTGGTTGTAGCCTAAAGTTACAACCTTACTTAATAAAAAAAAAATTATTATATATTTTGAAAATCTAATTGTTGAATTGCATGTTCTTTACGTTCTTAATATACATGTCAAATTTTGTGTTAATCGAATATTATTTACTATATGATCTATAAGCTTATATTTTATGCATAATTTTAGATTACAAAAACTTGCAATTTAAATAATTTATTGATGACATAGCTATTTATTGAGTAAAATTATTTAGTAAAAATTCATCTCTAATATCTTTTTACAATTTTGATCAATATCTTTTTATTGGATTTGTCGAAATTCATCTCTAATAAAAAGATATTAGGTAAAATTGTAAGGTAAAACTACAAAAAAAATTTGTAGCCAAATTTTGTCCTTTAGGAAATTTATGGGAAAGGAAGGACAAAATTTAACTATAAAATTGGTTATAGCTTAAGATTACAACCCTATTCAATAAAATAAATATTATTACATATTTTGAAAATTTGACTATTGAGTTGCATGTTCTTTACACTCTTAATACACATGTCAAATTTTGTGTCAATCGGATATTATTTACTTAATCATCTCTAAGCTTATATTTCATGCATAATTTTAAATTATAAAAACTTGCAATTTAACAATTTATTGATGACATAGCTATTGATTTTTAATTTTCTAGAAATTTTGTAAGCATAGAGGATATAAGAAGAAGATGTAATTCAATAATAGATTTGTCAAAATTCACCTACAATAAAAAAATATTGAGTAAGGTAATAGTCTTAGACTACAACTAATTTTGTAGCTAAACTTTGTCTAAGAAAGGAAATAAGTAATTAATTTTTTTGATATCTTTTTATATTTCCTATAAAAATAGTATCCAAAAATTTTAAAAATTGTTTATTAACAAATACTCTAAGGACACCCATATAATATTTTGGTACTAGAAAGAAGTATTGTGAATGTGCAATAACTAAGCATTACAATTGGTCTCCTAATAATTTAATTATACTTATGGAGGAAAATGATTAATTATTAGAGAGTATTTTTTATACTTTATAGGAAAATATAATTTGGAAAGGTTTAACCTCAAAACCATTTGGAGTTATGTTCCTTTAACTCATTATGTGGCGATTGAAAATACTACTCATGAGTAATTTTAGTAATATAACTTCTTTATTAAGTTATTTAGGCCCCGTTTGGTAAGGGTGTTTAAATAATGAAAACTATTGTTTAAACACTACAAGACGTATTTTCACACACTTTTTCACCCACATGTATTTCCACAAAACTTAAATAATGTTACTAGAAATCTCTTACCAAGCTGACCCTTAACTTGCTTAAATAATGTAAATAATTTACCTTCGAACCAGTTTTGAGGAAACTTCTTTCAACCCCCTAGATGGCGGTTAAAAAATTTATTCCCTTGTACTTTTGGTTACATGACTTTTTTAATAATTCATGTAATTTGCTTAAATAGTACATGTAAATAATATTATAAATAACTATGTAGTGGGTTGAAGAAAAATTTTCCAAACTAATTTGAAGAAATATCTTGTGCATAAATAAATGGACACAGATTTCCTCCAAACATGTTTGTAGGAAATCCTGCAAACAGGGACAATTGTCAATTAAATAAGAAGACACTTAAGCTTAGTCTGGTGAGATTGGCGGCTGCTGCATGTGGCCGCCGTTGATTCCGCCTTACAAGCTCTTGCTGGTCTGAGTTTGCTGAGAAAATAGAGGTGGAGATGAGAGAGAGGCGTGAGGCTGCTGCTGTGGGTGAGAGGTGTGTTTGAGGTGAGAGGTGTGACTATCGTTGTTAACAGCTATTGCTGTTTGCAGCATTTCCTCCAAACATGTTTGGAAGAAATCCGTATCCTAAATAATATGCACAAACAATCTTCTAAGAAATGGAAAAGATTCCTTCAAACTTGTTAGAAGCTATATTTTAAATCTTGAAGGACATAGATAACATTCCGATAATCTATAAAATACTTTCTAAAAACAGTATATAAATTATAAAACTAATATGAGAGAATATGTATTATAACTAATGGACAAAGTTGGTTACACAACCGGTTATAAAACATTTAGAAACTTGAGTATGAAATATTGAGTGCCAAACATATACAATCAATCTAAGCAAGGCATGTATATAGGGCTCAAGAGCTAATTAAAAAAATGGTAACCATTCCGCTGAAGGTCAGAGTGAGGAGCCAACTATCATGCTCATGCTCAACTTGTGGAGTTTATCATCTCTGAATGGATGCCATACGTAGCCACGCGGTTAGCACAAAACCAAATATTATTTGGACAAGGTCTTTCTCCAAACTCTTTTTTTATTTTTATTTATTTTAGGAAACCCCAGTGAAATTTATTTCATTTCATGTTTGAAAAATATGAATTACATCATCAACAAACTGTGCATACTACCATGTCTTGGTTTGTAGCCTTCCCTTTTAGTGTAGATAACTTCAGCTTGGCGAAAGAAATGCAGTTGATGTAGTGTTCAAAAGATGAAATTTTCAAAATACAGCCCCATCAATATTCACCCTATACCATCCATTTTGAGGAGGAACCCATCTGATTGGAGGTGAGTTATCGGGTTTGTGTAGCGTTGGCCTGATATTCCTCTAGTAGTCTAGTTGATTTTTCATAAATTTCTGTAGCTGCCTATTTTCTTTGCCCATGTCTCACTTCATTTCGATTCCTCCATATGTGCCTCGCAACCATCAGTATTACAGCAAACATCTAATCATAAGCTACCACAGAATATCAGTAAACCCCCTACTTCCAGCTACTACACCTCCCGTGCCTTCCTGCACTGACACAACACATGTAATGTAAGGTTGTTTCTGGGCCTGTACCACACTCTTCACAAACCGGGTCATTAGTGATCTTTCTAAAGAATAAATTCATTTTTGTGGGAAGGATATTTTGACATGCTTTCTAGCCGAAATTTTTTACCTTATTTGGGATTTTAGCCACCCAAATTGGTATGAGCACCAAGGTTCACTACCTAAGCATTTAGATTTGTTATCTTTGAAAATTTTGTTAATTGGTTTACGGATCTGATTATTGGGAAGAAAGATGTCAAGTAAGTTCTCCACAAGACCTTCGTTAGATAGAACTATTGTTTCTAACACCAAATTCAAGGTAAACAAATTTGATGGAAAATTGATCATTTTCTAGAGAACATTTTTCGGAAAATTATCTCATTTTCGGTGTTTGCATAATAACAACCTTAAAAATAGGTTTGAGAATGTTTTCTAGTATTTGGTATGTACAAACTTTTTATAACATTTATTGTATAATTTAAAGCATGTATAATATAAAATTTACGTATGCTCAACTAATGTAATCAACATAAATAAATATAAAAACAAGTATGAATTTGGTTCTCAAGTTAAAATTTTCACAATATAATTCTCACACATATAAGCTCCATAAACTCATAATTCAAAATACCCATTCTTCTCATTATTCAATATAATCATAAGTTCCATCTCAAATAGTTCAAAATGCCATATAGGCTAAATAATTTAACTTGCAAAATAATCTAGAACAAATAGTTTGATAAATACCAAAATGCCAAATTGTCCAAATAGAAATGCCCAAGTTCTAATAAAAATGCACTTACATAATCAAAATTGGTTTAAATAGTTGTCAAAGAAGTTCTGCAGCCATTGTCTACAGAGCTTGTCATTTTTCAACATGAATGACCTTGCTTGTTTTTCATCCCCATTCAAATGGTCAAATGCAAATGCAAACATATTTTCATCAAACCCGTCCATCTTCATAGCTTTTTCATAAAGATTACCAAAATTTAGTTGATTTTCAGAAATCTTTTCTATTGCAGAAGCAACCTTACCAAGTTGTGCAAACAAATCTTGGTAAACATCATCTTCAATCAGAGTAGCATGACATCATTTCCTATGAGACCTTGTTTCATTTGAGGCCACATGTGAGGGATCAACTTGGTTCTTTTTAGATATATCATCAACATTAGTGTCAACAAGCGAAGGTGAGTCATCCAATGCTTCTACACCTATATCACCAATTCCCTTAGAAAAACCTCATGTAGCCATATCCTTACCCACAACCAAAGCCATCTCATCAAACATCTCAATTTTCTTGTTTAAAAATTGTTAAGGACATATTTTTATGTAATTGGCATATCCTTTGACAAAACACACTTTACTTGTATTTGGGTAAATCTAAGAAGGTTCAAGATGATCATTACAAGTGGTTAAATTGAAGACATAAAGATTACTCAAGAACTGTTCAAGAAAAGTGCAATTTGCAGGTCTCGATACCTCCTCGATAGAAGCTCGATTTGTCGAGATTTATTAAATCTCAACACATGTCTCGATCTATTGAGCTTATAGGATTCAGACTATAGCTAGCAACGTTTTTATTCTAAAATCTATTTTTTTTTGTGGGTTTGTATAATCCTTATAGGACTAGAAAAACCCAAGGTTTATGGGTTTGTATAATCCTTATTGGACTAGGAAAGCCCAAGGTTTGTGTAAACCTATTTGGAATAGGAGAGCCCATTAAGCTCCTATTTAAAGGAGGTGGAAACAGAAAAACCAAACCCTAAAAAGCTTCACAAAGTTTTCTTTTTGAAACCCTAGCCTCCTCCTACAAAAGAAAGCGTTCTTGCTGCGTTTCTTGTATGCCTTTGAGTTTTGTAACCAAGTAAAGTCTCTTGCACCAACATTGAAGATCTTATTGGTGTTTCTATGTAAAGCTGTTGCAAATTAACTATAACAATCAAAGGGTTGCTGTGGAGTTAGTCACATACTGGGATTCGTGCATCATTGGTTAGTCACGTACTTGGAGCCGTGCATTGAAAGGAGAGATTGTCACTACATTACAAGTCTAATTGGGTATTGGGGTAAAGGTTCAACTGTAGGTTGATATTAGGTATTAGGATTCCTTTTACTAGTAACCACTTGTTTTGATAATAGTGGATTCTTGGTAGTAGTGACCTTAAATTCACCCTGTAGGGTTTTGCCTCAATAGTTTTCCCCATTCGTAAACAAATTACCTGTGTCAAATTTATTTTCCACTGCATTTAACTTAATTGGTGATCTGTTTGTGCTACCACTCGTATTGCATGTTAATTGACTCAATTAATTCACTTGACTAATTAATTTGATTAAGTTACCAAATGGGTCAATACAAGGCATAAATGCATTTTTAGTCCTTACATTTTGGGGTCATTTCTATTTTGGTCCCTACATTTTCATTTTACCACTTTTAGTTCCTAAACCAATTAACGCGTGACATTTAAGTCCTTACCGTCACTCAACTAACAGAAAAAGCTGATGTGGCAAACGGAGGGCACTGTTGAAATAGTAAATCCTGACGTGGCGAATAAAATAATAATAAAAAAATTATTTATTATTTAATAAAGGTCAAGTCAGCATAAAATTAAATCTGGCCTGCATCTGGTAAAGCCTCTTAACTCCAGTGGTTGTCTCATCGGACACACCAACCAATCTTTGATTCATCTTGTGGTACCTTTTGGGATCTGTCTTCAACCCATCTCTGATAATGGTCAGCAGAATTTGGAACTCAGCATTGCTGGTGGAAGCTGGGTCCAGAAGAGTCCCATTCTTCTCAAACAACTCCTCGGCCTTAACGCCCTCGTGGATGAGCAGAGTGATGTCACCACCGTCGTCGACTATGAGATCGGGCCCACCACCGGCACCCCAGTCGAGAGCACGCTCGGTGCACCACCAGTACTCCTGGAGGGTCTCGCCCTTCCAGGCGAACACGGAGGCGGAGTCATGGGCGATGGTGGCAGCGGCGTGGTCCTGGGTCGAGAAGATGTTGCAGGAACACCAACGGACCTCGGCTCGACGAAGACATATGTAAGCACAGAGAAGACAGATTGGGCCATGGCAAAGGGAGATTTAGGCAAGAGCACGACAAAGGTAGATCTAGGCACGGCGAAGGTAGATCTAAGCGAAGTGAAGGCAAATATGGGCAAAGTGAAAGTAGATCTAAACCCAGCGCATTCTCTTTTTTTCTCTAATCTCGATCTTACTTGCCCTCTTAGCCTCCATGGCTGGAGCTTCAAGCTCTGTAGATCGAACCTTCTCTAGATACGGGCCGAAGGGGACTCGTGGGATTGTTTTGTTGAATAGATTGAATGCTTTGTTACAGTGGTTTTTATTTGCAGATGGAATGGTAAGTCTAGGCAAATGCTTGTGCAAAATTTGTATGAGTAGCTTTGAAATTTGTTGTGTTTGGTGTTTGTAGTGAAAATTTGGTGTTCACTTTAAAACTAAAAAAAGTAAAAATTTTGTTTGTTTTTTATTTGGATTTCAAATAAAGGAAAATGTCATTGCTGGGTTTGCTCTTTGATTCTGGGTTTGATGTCTTTGATATTCAATCTGGGTTTGCTCTTTGACTCTGGGTTTGACATTGTTGCTAGGTTTATTTCTTGATTTAAGAAGAACAAGTTCTTATGTTCTTAAATCTGAATTCATGTAATTTTTTGTTTTTAATTTTTTTATTTAATTAAAATTAATTTTGATGCTGATGTGGCATTTTTTAATGCTAAAAAAGATTTTTTAATTATTATTTTAATGTGCCGTTAGCCACGTCAGCTTTTTTTGTTAGTTGGGTAACGGTAAGGACTTAAATGTCACGCGTTAATTGGTTTAACGACTAAAAGTGGTAAAATGAAAATATAGGGACCAAAATAGAAATGACCCAAAAATGTAATGACTAAAAGTGCATTTACGCCGTCAATACATTCTTGGCCTAACAAAAATTGTGCATGGTTGGGATGTACTTGTGTAAAGAAAGGAAAAGATATAATTTATAAAAATTATTAAAAAAAAAAAAAAAGAAAAGGAAAAGAGTCAAAAACTAATATGAGAGCAATAAGAATAGTGAAAATATTTAATGTTACAACCTAAAAAGTTTCTACCTATAAAATAAAGAAAATAAAAGTTTCTTATAGCAACTTCTTTGTCATACATTGTCCTATCACAAATGATCATTTTCAAATGATCATTCCATCCAAACCCCACTTTTCTTATTACGAAGTAATGCAATTGTATTCCAGTTGATTTTGAGTGTTTTAAAGCGATGTTCCACTTGCTTTGGGGTACATTCAGTCATAAATTTCTCAGTAATTGCTTTAGCTACTTTAGCATATGATGCATGTTTAAATATGTTGGAATACTTATTTCCATGAAGAGCCTCATTTGCAAGTATCTCAAGTAATAAATTCTGCATTGGTTGTTACCACTTGAGTTGGTCCTGGTGTCCTTGACCTTTTGAGTATCCTTTTTATTTCACATTGCAATTCTGTTACAATAATATTCACAAGAAAAAAGATACAAAATGAAAGAAGAATATAAATAATATTTAATACAAAATATGAATTTGGGGTGTCCATGACAAACAAAAATAATTATAACATAGAAGTCTTGAAAATATGAAACCAAAAAAATCCATTAGTCCATAACAAAACCTCAATTGATCTTAACTGATCTACAAAACCTCCCACCAACAACTCAAAACCTCACATCATGCCCAATAGTATGTAAAAAAATTAACACTTGTTCTATAATGGACATATGAATGGTCTCTTGAAGTATATTATTCTTGCCTAAAATTTTACACAGATATAAAATGTAATGGGTCTCATCCTTATATTATGGAGACAACGCTTATCACCTCTACAAAGAATATCATTCATATATGACTCTCTTCCATACTCTCGATTGACATGAGGTTCTTTACGTATAACACATCTAGATCTTAGCCCTTTCAAAAGAACAACACCCAAAGCAATAACGGATGTAGCTGCCCCCAGTATGGCAGCAGCAAGTGATGGATTATCCATCTATATTCCAAAAAAAGAAAAAATAATGATTATGAATTAAAATTGTACTTAAAGAAAGCACTCATATATACAAGTACTTAAAGAAAACACTTCATAAAAAACTGACCACTTTAAGTTTTAAGAGACTAAACTAAAAGGTAACAACATCATCACTCCATAAGTACTAAAAACAATAACTTTTGAGTTTGTCAGAGGCTAAAAGTTGATAGGGGAATAAATCTTCAATAAGTACAAATAACAATAACTTTTAATTGTATACTCTTTTTGCTAGTAGACTAATTGTCTAATATGTTCAACCACAACTGTTTAATATTACTCTAAATAATGTATTTGCATAATGTATTAGCATAATGTATTATCACTACATAATTTGCATAATGTATCTGTGACAAAATGCAATTCCCCTAATAAATTACCATTCATTATATAACAATATTATTAATTTACCGTAATTTAGAATTGCATAATTCTGCAACAGTCCAGACAAGGATCCATCAAACCAAGAAAAAATAAAATCAGGCTATAAATTCAAAGTAAAAAATATATGATTAGCTTGATTCAAGTTTTCAACCCAATTGCCACCCATCTTATCCTAGCCATTATCCTCCCTTGATTTCTTCAATCAAATATGTGTACAGCCAACATGTACAAATAGGAATCAAATAAAAACAGAGAGTTGACATAACATTGGGGGAAAAAAAAAAAACCACCAAACAAGAACAATGATTATATAATAAAATTTGGGTTTTGATAGAGAGGAATGAAATAATTACTGCTGCAGATATGTTTGCCTTTGCAAGGAATAGCTGTTGACCAATTTGTGAGGGGGAAAAAAATCTAATCAGAGAATTGCGTTACAGAGGGGAAGAGAAACATGAAGAAAAGAGAGAAGAGAGACAGATAGAGAAAGATCTATGGGAAGAGGAGAGACTAGAGGGAGTGACAATGAGAGTATGATGAGAAGAGAGAAAAAGTAAAGGGAAGAGAGAAAAAGTTAGAGAGCTTATCATGAGAGAAAGTAGGTGCCAAAAGATAATATTTATAGGAGATGTGATGCATGAGAGAGAGATTATTTTCCAATTATTATTATTTTTTTTTTTTGGGAAGCAACCTATAGAAAATAAGTCTTATTTTTATTAGGGTTTTCGTTAACTAAAGATAATTTTCCGTGGCCAATTGTTTTTGTGCTATTAAACACTGAAAAATGCGAAAAACAATTTTTATAGAAGGTTTTCCAACAAAACAAAGTGTTTATCTATGTTACGCCAAATGTTCCATGGATACAAGTTTTTTAATGCCCCAAACTACTCTTCTTCTTTTCTTTTTTTTAATTTATATCCTGAACCGCGAGAGTTATTTATTTCTATTTCTATCTTTTTACTTGTAATAAGTTTTGATCAAAAGTAATTTGTTATGAATGAGACGAAGGTTAAAGAGCTTTGAAAAATATTAGAAAACAAGTATACATGACAAGGAGTGTGGAGAATCAGCTCCATTAAAAAAAAAAATCTCTTTCATTTACAGCCAAGGTACCTCTATGTCTAAGCACTTGATTTATTATAACAAAACTACTTGCTAATTTGCAAATTTTGGATGTTGATTTAGTGATTAGGATAATGCTCTCTTGTTATTAAACGCAGTATCTAATACTTATAATCATCTGATTAGTACACTCCCGTATAAAAATGATAATATTAAATTTGATATCGTGTCCAATGCTAGATCGTGTTCTGAATAAAAAATAGTCACTATAATAAAGTTGGGAGAGATAAGTGTGTCGTTTGTCATAACAAGGGGCATTAAAAGAAATACCATCCTCATATATTAAAAAATAAGGACAAGAGGGATTTCAATGAAATGCAGCACAAAGTAGTTATGAGTATTTTGACCTAGCATTAACTGGGTCATCAATTTTTTGCCATTAAAATGAGCATTGTGGACCATGTATCAAAGGGACTTGTACGTCGGCCACACCATTTTGATCTAATAAAATTTGTTATTTATAAAAAAAAAAAAAAAATAAAATAAAAATTACAGTACCATATTTTTTTCTGGACATTGACATACTGCACATCAATATGAGCTAGTCTTTTTTGTATTAATTTGGTTAAGTAAAATTATTTATGGGATAACAATGTAATTTTCTTGTGACTTCCTGTATGTTAACCAGTGATTTTTTTTTCTTCTTCAGTTCATTGTTTCAACTGATTTGTATGCATAAGAAAGAAGCAAGTGCATAACTCATTGCCATAGGAACCTACACTAGCTAGCTTCTTGATGTTTAATGTTTCTAATGTTCTCACGTATGTGTTCTTCTCCCTCCATTTCCTCATTCAATATATCAAATTTTAGGTGGGTTCTAGTTAGCTCAATTAGTAAAGTTTCTAATAATTGAATAAAAAATCTGAGATTCAATCACCGTCTACACCAAAAACTGATTGGTATATTGATCTGATAATAAAGAGTTATTATCAGGAACGGACGTCATAGGTTAAAATTCTCTTCAAAAAAAGAAAAAAAAAAATAGGCGCTTGAGCAGGGAACACTATTAATGGTCATTAAGAAAGCCTGCAAATATTCCACCAATCTAGGGTCCAATTAAACCCATAAACTGCTTCATATTTTGGAACAGCTAGCCAGAATTGAAAGCAGAACCAAAGGCAAATGTTGGGTCAATTGACCCAATAGTGAATGCTCCTACTGCCGCTAACACTTTGTTTCCCATTGTACCAACATCAACGGTATAGCATATGTTAGTTAGGACATCTTCCGAGACAGATGCTCCAAAGTCCAAACCCAACCATTTCTTTGGCAGGTAGGAACATGCTATTTAACAATAGCCACCTTCAACTCAAGAAAAGGACTAGCAATAACTAATGACAGCATTGGAGAAACTCAGTAATGTGGCCTCCAACAGCCATTCCAAACATGAAATTCACACGCCCTCTTGAAGAATGTAGGAAATAGCTTTGCTCATTCCTCTGATCCTTTTTTTTTTTTTCGCCATCTCCAAAAAGCACTCTATTAATTGCTCTCGCTACTGTCAGTCTGTGATCACCAAAATATGTTTGCAAGAGAAAATTGGGCAAGAAACGTAATTAATGATAGCCACTGGTGAGGACTTTTTCATTAACAATAAATGGTTACATAGGACTCCGGTGAGTAGCAAGGAACTAGTCTGGTGATTAGTTTTACAGAGGAAAAACTAAAAAGACAGAGGAAAGATAAAAATGCCATGGCATATATTCATAGAAGATAAAGTTTGGTTAGAAACTTGGTTGGAGTGGCAGTTCTAGGAATATTTTTTTTTAAATGGTTACTAAAAAATTTAAATTATACAAAATCTATTAAAGAAATAACTTGAATATTTGCTCCAGTTGCGAGTTGAGTCGCTAGAGTTGAGTCATTAAAGAGAGCGGAGTTATTTTGATTGCAAAACTAAAAAGAGTATAACTGTCATTACTATGAAGGAGAACTCACAACTACAATATTTTTTTGTTGATACCATTTTTTAAGGAAAAATGAAATTAGAGATTATTTTTATTGAATATGTTGAACGAACTACAAATTTAAATGATTAGCGATTTTTATCTTTTTTATTTATAATATATAGGCTTTTTGTTGAATAATTTGTTCACTTATTATTGTTTGGTCTTGTCCCTTTTTTCTTTTCTTTTTTTTTTAATGTTTGTTGTCATTTGGGCTAATATATAGTTGTTATTTAAGCCTATAAAAAAAGGGGATTAAGGATTATGTTTGGAGGGCAAAATTAATGTTGGAGTAATACTACTTCCACAACATTTTTATAATAAATTTTATGCGCAAAACTATTTATTGGTGGGTAACAGAATAATATTAGGCCTAAATTAACTGCTTACCACATTTAATTTGTTGTGAAATTATTGTGAAAATGTTGTGAATGTAGCATTACTCTTATTTATGTTAAACCCAAAATTTTGTAATTCTCAAGTCAGAGTGTTCAACATTTTTATTAGGGTGGTTACAATAGGTTAGTTTACCATACAATTGCTTGTTTTTGCAAGTGTATATATACACTTTTTTGCAAGTCAGGGTGGTTCTGTGACCACCCTGACTTGCATGTGTGGAGCAGTCACTGCTTGGTTGTAGCCTAAAACTATAACTCCGGTTAAAAAAATTAACCTGACTACATATTCTAAAAATCTAATCAATGGATTATATGTTCTTTAGATTTTTAACACATATTTCGTGCCAATAGAATGTTATTCATTATTCGATTCATAAAAATAAATTTATTTTTTATGCATAATTTTAGAATACAAAAACTTGAAACTTAAACATTTTATTAATAACGTAGCTATTGATCTTTGATTTTATGAAAATTTTGCAAGTATAGATGATATAGAAAGAAAATGTAATCCAATATTGATGGGTTTGTTAAAATTACATCCGACAAAAAGATATTGAGTGGAGTTATAGCCTAATGCTATAGCTAAGCTTGTTTCCAAACTTTGTCTATTCAAAGAAGTTTTATTATTATTATTATTATTGTTGTTGTTGTTGTTGTTGTTGTTATTGTTATTTTCAAGAGTGACTTCTTCTAATATAGGAGAAATTATTAAGTCCACCGGAGGATTGCTGAACTGATCCTTCTTGATCCTTTCAACTAATAAAATGCTACCATTTATGTAAATGTGACATCACCTAAATTTTTGTTTTTTTTTAATTTTATTTCTTGTGCTACTTAGGAACCTAAATCATACATTTGCATATGTGACATCGTTTTATTGGGTGGGAGGACCATTTTAACAATCCTTCTAGTGGACTTAATAATTTCTCCACCAAGAGGCTTTTTCCATGTTAGTCAAGTTGATAGTTTTTCCTCCATCATCGGTAGTTTCTTTACCATATGCTTCATGATCATGGTTAGTTTAACTGCTTGATAATTCTCCTAATCTCTTGAGATCAAAAATTAATTTTTGTGTAAAAAATCATAATTTGTATCAAAATTCTATATTTTTTAAAATAAATAAAATCTGTTCATTATATAGTAAACATTTAATAGTTTTGCAAATTTAAATATGTATATGCTTTTAATTTTATTTTCTTTTCATTTTCTCCTTACATTGTAAATAGTTTATCCAACTTACGTTGCTTTACTAAGATCCTTGTAACTAGTGACATTGCCTACTCTTTTTTATTAAGGGGAACCATAGTTTAAAATTCCTCACCCCCATTTGTTGTAGATATTGAATTTTATATATGTTAGAAATAATGAATCAGTGTATTGTATTTCTCAAGTAATAGGATATACATGAGTGCCTTTATATAGGAGGCAGAGTGTGCAATACAAGTAAGTGTGCAATACAAGTAAGTGTGCTATACAAGTAAACAAGGTAGGCCTAAAGCCCACATACCCTAATACACATTAACAGCCCCCCTTAAACTCAAGGTGGATGTGAGATCAACTTGAGGTTGTCAACCAAAGTATGAAGGCGTCCCTTAGGATGTGACTTGGTGAAGAAATCTGCAAGTTGATTTTTAGACGAGACTGAGATCAGCTTGAGAGCACTATGGATAAGATGATAACGAATAAAATGATAATTGATCTCGATGTGTTTATTCTGTTCATGGAAAACATCATTGTGAGCAATATGAATGGCACTTTGGTTGTTACAATAAAGAGGAGTAGCAAAGGATGTGGACACACCTAAGGATGTGGTATTAGCGAAGGCATGATATTTTGCTTCAATACCGGAGCGGGTCATATGCGTTTGTTTCTTACTTCGCCAAGAAATCAGAGAAGAACCAAGAAGAAAGCAATAACCAGTGGTGGACCTACGATCAATGGGATCTCCTGCCCAATCAGCATTAGAAAATGCACGAAGAACAAGAGGAGACTGAGCAAAGTAGAAAAGACCATGGAAGAGAATGCCCTTTAGGTATCGAAGAATGCACAGAACAGCATCATAGTAAGTTGATTGTGGAGCAGACAGATATTGGCTCACCTGGTGAACAGCATAGGAAATGTTTGGACGAGTGATAGTGAGATAAATTAGGCTGCCAACCAAGCGTCAATAAAAAGAGGGATTAGACAATAGTTTCCCTCCTGAGGGAGTCAGATGCGCACTAAACTCAACTGGAGTGTCAACAGTCTTGCTATCAGTGAGTCCAGCTCGAGACAAGAGTTCAGAGGCATACTTGGCTTGAGTAATATAAAGTCCATTTGTAAAATGAGTGATTTCAAGACCCAAGAAGTAGCTGAGATGTCCAAGATCTTTCATCTCAAACTGCTAACTAAGAAAATCCTTAAGTTCTTGAATGCCATTGAGGTCATCACCAATTATGATCATATCATCCACATACAAGAGAAGTAAAATAGTGCCTTTGTCAGTGCAACGAAGAAATAAGGCAGAATCATAATAACTAGCTAGGTAGCCCAAGCGAGAGATGGTAGAGTTGCATTTGGAAAATCAAACTCGTGGAACTTGTCTAAGGCCATAAAGTGCACGTCGTAGGTGACAAACCTTGTTTGATTCAACAGAGAGACCAAAAGGAGGTTGCATATAAACTTCTTCACTTAAATCCCTATTAAGGAATGCATTTTTAACATCCATCTGAAAAATGTCTCATTTACTGGCAGCAGCAACAGCTAAGAGGGCACAAATAGATGAGATACGAGCAACTGAAGCAAAGGTCTCTTTATAATCAATCTCATACTTCTGTGCAAAATCTTTTGCAATAAGATGAGCTTTGTAGCGCTTAATGGACCCATCAGAGCGAGTCTTAATCTTGTAGATCCACTTACTACTAACCACAGATTTCCTAGGGGGAAGAGTCACCAAATCCCAAGTATGGTTTTTAGATAATGCATCAAGTTCCTCTTTCATTGCAATCTGCCATAAAGGGTCAGTGGAAGCCTCACGATAGGTGTGAGGCTCATGCAGTGTAGCAAGGGCAGTGTAACAATGATAGTCAAGTAAATGTGCAGGAATGGATCTTACCAGTGACGAGGTGGAATGTCTTGTGCAAGATCTTCAGGCAGAGTAGGAGCAGGGGACCCAGGATCAGGGTTAGGTGGCTTATCTTCGACCTGTTCATTAAAGGGTGAACTAGGAAAGGGATCAAGGATATCTGGTGATTGGACAGAGAAGTCTATAGGAGAATCAGGAGCAACTACAAGAGGATCAGAAGCAGCTACAGAAGGAATATATGCCTCATCTTGAAAAAGATCTAAGACAGAGGAGGAAGATAAGGAGGCACGGAAGTCAGAGAGCTCGACAAAGGAGCGATGTTCCCAAAAGACAACATTGCGGGAGATACGAAGATGATGAGAGATGGGATCATAACACCGATACCCATTTTGAGTTTTGTCATAGCCAAAAAAACAACAAAGCCTTGACCGAGGCTCAAGTTTGTTATGTTCATGTGGTTGAAGAAGAACGAAAGAGGCAGAACCGAAGGAGTGAAGGTGGTGATAGTTTGGAGGTGACCCAAAAAGGTGCTCATATGGACTTTGATTTTGGATAACAGGACTTGAAATGCGATTAATAGCATGAACAGCATGAAGAGCAGGTTCGCCCTAAAAAGAAGCAGGAACTTTGGCAAAGAGAATGAGAGCACGAACAGTGTCAAGAATATGACGAAGTTTTCGTTTAGCTCTACCATTTTGCTGAGAGGTACCTGGACAAGTTAGTTGATGAACAATGTCATAGGAATGCAAAACAGCTTGGAAAGCATATTGAGTGTACTCAAGAGCATTATCAGATTGAAAAATTTTGATACATTTGAAAAATTAAGTTTCAACCATTTTTGCAAAATTAGAATATACTTGCAATAATTCAGAATGATGTTTCATATGAAAAATCCAGCTATTATGGGAATAATCATCAACAAAGACAACAAAATATCGAGATCCACCAAGACTAGAGACAGAGGAAGGCCCCCAGACATTAGAATGAATTAGGCCAAAGATATCAATGGACATTGATTCATTATTATTGAAAGGCAAAGCTGGTTGTTTTCCTAACTGACATGAAACACAATCAAAATTTTCTGTGGACACTGAACCTAACAAACCTCTAGAAGCCAAGTGTCATTCCCGAGAGGAAGATGCGTGACTAAGTCGGGCATGCCAAAGTGCAAGGGAAGGAATAGAAGAAACTGCAGTAGCTGTAGCAATAGAAACAGGAGCAACAAGTGGAAGACAAAGGTTGTCCACGGGAAACATACGCCCAACTCTGGGACCAATCCCAAGCTCCTATCCTATCCTCGAATCCTGCACAATATACCTAGAATAATCAAAGATAATGTGATAACCCAACTCAGTTAATTATTCCATAGAAAATAAATTATAAGAAAGGTCAGGAACATTAAGACCCTAAGAACCAAGAGGTTGGAGGTCGAAACAGAACCTATGACCAGACATTGTGGAACCATTTGCTGTGCGAATATTAAGAGGGTATGGTGTAAGTTTAAGGTCAGAAAATAAGATCGAGTGAGGTGTCATGTGATTGCAACAAGTAGAATCCATAAGCCAAGAGGAAGGAGAAATACCAGATAAAGCTGAGAGAGAAGAGGAATAAGATACATTACCAACCATACGAATGACATTAGCAATGATGTTTTTAAGGTCATCTGTGGAAATAGTGAAAGTGCGTCCTGAAGACTTAGATTGTGCAAAGATGAGAGCCATTGGTTGGACACTCTCAATGTTAGCAACAGTAGTAGCAGAAATTGAAACATCTAATTTGTTGCAAAGATAGCAAATCTCAATATTGTGGCCAAAACGTTGGCAAAAATTGCAAAAACGTTTGTTGGATTATCAGCAACAATTATTGCAATAAAAAGAAGATCTATCCTTATTCTTCGTTTAGAAGCAAAATATGCAGAAAAGAAATCTATGCGAAAAACTGGATAAGGAGCACCTGGATTGCAAAAAGTCAACTCAGGCAAAAAGACAACAGTCAACGCAGGTCAAAGTCAACGCTGGTCAAGGTCAACGGCGTTAGGTCAAAGATGACGTAAGCAACTGACCTGTGGATGACGTAAGCAGCTAACTTCAAGATGATGTCAGCCGATGACGTGGCAATGATGATGTCACCTATGGTTGACGTGGCGTAGATGACGTAATTGCTGACGTCAATAGGTGCAGATCTAGTGCGTGTAGGTGTATGGTGGCGCGTGATAGCCCGTAAAGAAGAAAATCGGCACGTGGGGCGCGTGGATCATCTCGCCGAAACTTTGAGCAGTGCGTGAGAGCGCGTAGAGACTCCGATGTGGAAGTTTCCGACAGCGTTGAGTAGATCAGTTGACTTTCTACACGATACTATATCTTGTGTCATAATCGAAGGTCAGAGGTGACAGATCCGACTATGGTAGTGGTCTTGGAGACTGAGAAGGAGCTTCTGGCAGCAAAAATTCAACCCTGAAGACCTCTGGCAACAGTGGAGCAGTCAAGAGAGGGCACTGAAAGGGCTTACGAACTGCAGAAGTTAAGTGTATTGTATTTCTCAAGTAATAGAATATACATGAGTGCCTTTATATAGGAAGCATAGTGTACAGTACAGTACAAGTAAGTGTGTTATACAAGTAAACAAGATAGGCCTAAAGCGCACATACCTTAATACACATTAACAATATATATATATATATATATATATATAAAATCAAAAGTCTCCCCTTAACATTATTTTTTGTTGCTGAATAAGTTTTTATTTATTTATTATCGGCAGCATATCAAAAGTTTTTCTTTATTTATTCATCAAGAAAGTTTTTTTAGTTTATTTTATTTGTATTTATTTTATCATTACCTAATATATTTCGATTTTCATGCATCTGGAATGCCAGTACTTGGATCCATCCATTTATTTCAATCGAAGAAATTTTGAATCCGTCAAATAATTAATTAATATAATGCAGATGAACAGTACAGACTCGTGCACTTTGAAATTGAAGGGGTCGAATTGTCAATTACCTAAAGACGTGTTGTACTCCTAGCACCTATGTATTTAGGGGAGACAACTTTGCTGTGCATATTTTCTTGCGGGTTGGTTGGGGAAAACTACCGTTGACAAAGACATAATCGAAAACAAAAGATGTTTCCTAAGGAAAAAGAAAGAGAAAATTGTCCTACACTGAACTTGACTTGTAGACTGATTCTTTTTATATATATTTCTTCTGAACCTTTTATAGGGCAGAGACAAATTGGAAAATTGCAACACCAAATCAAAGGTAAATAATGACAACACTTAAATACCTTGAACGACCCTCTATAGCTCACAAGTCACAAGTAACACGTGCGTTTTCTTTTAGGTAAAAAGCTTTTGAATCCGCCAAGTTAAATACCAAGAAATTTTATTTTCAAATAATAATTTATTATATGAGAAAATTTCAAGTACTTTTAATTGCATTAATATTTAAATAATCTCACTGTTAGATTATATATTCTCTATGTACATGGATACAAAGTCTTATGTAAATCAGGTGTTATTTATTATTTGAACAATAAATCCAACTTTTTATGCATAATTTTAATACAAAAACTTGAATTTTAAATATTTGAGTAATAACATAGTTATTGATCTTAGTTTATCTTGAATTTTTTCAAGCATATAAGATATAAGAATAAAATCTAATCTAATGATAAATTTTTTGAAGTTTACATTCAATAAAGAAATATTGTATGCTATAACATGTCTTAGAGTTACACCAGGTTAACTTAAACCCAGCCCCCCCCCCCCCCCCCCAAACACATATAAATTACGTCAAATTAGTTTTTATATAATTCAAAAAATAGGGTTGTCCAACAAACTCGAAGACTTGACCCACTCGAACCATCTAACTACACTTGAGCCAACTACCGCTCAATCCAACGACTCCGACGGGTCTCATCCTCCAAAAATGCATTTTGGCTATTCGGGGTGGTGGGTTTCCTTGTCCAAAACCTAAGCCACCCCATCTGACTAACACACTAAGTGTTTTTTGGCGAGATTTTCCAAATTTGACAAGACTTCAGCCATATTCGATGGGATTTTCACTGAATCTGGGGAGACCTTCGTCGAATTTGGCTAGATCTCAGCCAAATTGGACAAGATCTTAGTTAGATCTAGCGAGATGTCACTGGAGATTCACTGTTTTGAGCTTGTTGTCCTAAACCACGCCACTTGATAAAAGATCGAAACCACTCAATCCAATGCTCCCTTTCGGTTCATGGCGGATTGAGTTTTTGTGTACCTAATGAGATTAGGTTGTCGGTAGTGGGTTGAGTACAAACTCGATCTGAACCGACTTGCGGGCACCCCTAATTCAAAAGAATGTGTGTGTGTGTGTGTGTGTGTTTTTTTTTTTTTTTTTTCCACCAAATCAATTTAGTTATAAACTATGAATTATCTTTTAAATTTTATTGAGCACAATTAACACTCTTCCATTATTATAGATCAATATTTTTGTTAAGTTAAATAACAAATTCACCATTAGATTGTAATAATAGTTTTTAAATTGTGAACATATAAAAATTTAATTAAATTTAAATAATTCAAATAACATACATAACTTAACTTGCCTTAGAACTCTCCCGCATGCGCGCGCACATGCACACACACACACACACACATATATATATATATAAGTTAATATAAGAAGAAAAAAAATTAACAATAAAAAAAAAAAAAGGAATACCTTATTTTTCATAAATGACAAATGTACAAAAAGATTTCTAACTCCTAACCATGAAAAATTTAATTTCCCTTTCTTCTAAAAGTATAAATAAAAACACAGTGGCCCTCTATTTAATTCTCCAAATGAAAATAAAAAAAATAAAATAAAATAAAAAGAAGAAGAGTAGAATTTTGTTTTGGGCTAAATGTCACAAACAATATTGTGGTGTGAGCAAATATATGCTAGAGCTTTTAGGAGCTGTAGTACTTTTACAAAGTCTTCATTATGTGGCGACATGTGTAAAAGGACTGACCAAGACCGACCAACAATATTACTCTTTCTTTTTTTTGCTGAATAATATTACTCTTTCACATAACCTTACCATTTGTTTGTTTTCATTTAGTGAATCAAGAAAGAATCAAACCATCAGCCGTCAATCACCATCGTGTAGCAAGACAGACATGAATATGAATTCTTCATCTACCATACGAATTTCGGCATTGACTAAGTCTAAGATATTTTTTTTTGATGAAATATTTGTTAGAAAGAAGAGTTAACTTTCACAATAAATTTTAAATGGTACATAAGTTGTTATTGATTTTTATTTAAGTTTATTATTAAAATTACTTTTTTACTCATTAATAACAGTTAATAACAACCTGTTACTTATAATTTATTGTAAAAATATTATAATAATATTATGAACATAAATTTCTCTTTATTTCTAATTTTTGTTACAAAAATAAAAAAGTTGTTGATTCGGTGGACATGACATGGTGAAGGGAGACAAAACCTAACTTGAATCATGGAAGGGATACAAGGTTACTAAGGCAAGAATGAGCTGCGGTCATTCATGGTAGAATGTAAAAACTAGGAATTTTCTTGGAATCATAGGGTGTCACATCAAACTTGGATTCATCTGTGTATGCCTTCCACCTTCTGCCATCAAGTACATGCACAAAAAATGAGCAGTAATAAAAAAAAGTGATAGTTTTATATAAAAGTAATATGAAGTCGCCTACAGTTTGTAATGTCAAAATAGTTGTGATAAAAATTATGACAAATATATTGTAGTCCTTAAAAAAGAATTGAACTAACAAAGACCTAATTAAAAACTTAGATTGATCAAGTAGGAATTATTATATATGTGTGTATAGTATATTATTATTAAAAGAAAATATGAATAATATAGTATATTATTAAGTAGTGTAATTTTATTTAGGACCTAAAGAGGGTAAAGGGAATTGCGGAATTGGTTCATCAACATCATTATTTTTAGAAAAACAATCCAGGTAGGAAGAGATGAGATGGATTAGGAAGGATTCCATACCGAACAAAAAGAGGCCCAATTGACAATATTATGGGTCAAACTATATGAAAAGTACTTAGATACTCTCGGAGTATAGTGAAATGATGCCCCGTCCTCTCACATTTATAATAGACCCCACTATAAATATGAGATGATAGAGCACCATTCACCGTATTCTAGGAGTATCTAAGAATTACTCCAAACCGTTATAGGATCTGAGAAAAAAAAAGTAATTAACAAAAATGCATGAGGAAATATTTGATATGCGAAATAATGAATTATAATCCTGCGTTGGGAGCAATGAAATTGAAATCCACTGAGGTGGATTGTGAGATGCGAGAGCCAACTTACCTAGCCAAAAAAGAGCGACAACATCATATTAATGAATCACATGCTTAATTACAATAACTCCTACACTTAAAAAAAGAAAAATTACAATAACTCCTCGGCTGTAATTGATTAGGTCAAACTATAGTTCAATTAATCTGTTCATATTTCTCCCCTTGAATTTCCTCTTTGGGACCCATTTAAACCATGTAGATAAAGTAGGGATTACAATTTTCATACCCAAATAGGATTATCACCGATTGTCTTCTTTATGGGAGGAGAGCATTTTTTTTTTTAATTATAAAAAGACCATAACTTTATTAAGAAGAAGATAAACATAATACATAATGAGCCAAAGCTGACTGAACCATATTAGGGTTTTCCTCTATCTAAGTTTGATAACGATTTAAATATTTGGCATATTGAGCCAAAACATGTGCTGGACGATTGCCATCTCACTTAACATGGGAAATTTCCACACATCTAAAATCCTACAATTTTGCTCTAATCCCACCTATAATATTGTCAATAGTAACTGGAGCTTCACTAGTTCCAATTAACGCATCAACAACTATCTTGGAGTCACTCTCAAGCACCACATCTCGTACCCCTAACGTCCCAAGCAAAAAGAACCCCTTCCTCCAATGCTTTTGCTTCAATCCTATAGGACCCAACAGAATTGGTAAGTTCTTGCTTAGGGCTGTCTCTACTTGGCCTTTTGTAGTCTCGAATAATAACCCCAACTCTTGCAGACTGTGTGTTAACAAAAGTAGCCCCATCGATATTAATCTTATACCAAGACTAAGCTGGGGGTATCCATTGCACTATATCGCTGGGAGGAGAGCATTTAAAATTGGAAAAATGCTATAACGGTACAAAATTAATTAAGGAGCTGTTATTAATAATTGAAAAAGTGACGTTAACAGTGCAAATGAAAACAAATATGAATGACCACTGCATACCCTTAGTGTGATGGTCACTCTACAAATATAGTACTTGTGGGGTGTAGGGGGTAAGGACCAGAGTTCAAGTCTCCAAGCGGGAGTTTCACATATATATATATATACTTAGATTAAGCTAGAATAAAATTTCTATCTTGTAAATTTATATATATATATATATATATATATATATGGATCACAGCAAACCAACTGTGCACCCTTTCTAAATTACGAAAAACTCCTATTGCTTTTTCATTAATCAAGGTGATGTGATTTTTAAAGCATTCATATTTTGAGAAAATTAATATATTTAAACAAGAATCCATAACCTTCGAGTCAAAATCTTGTACTATGATTGAAACCGGTTGTGCCATGCTTGATAAGAGAGAAAAAAAAGACCAAAAGTGAAAGAATAATTTCTCGTGGGCCCATATTTTTTATAATCCCCCCAATCTGGGCATAATTGGAGAGAAAATTGGAGTTAAAAAATGCAACCGCCATTTTTGACTTTTTTAGTGGCTTTAATGACTTAGAAATTTACATTTTTGCCCATTACTTCGTGTCTACCTCTCTACATTATCAAGGTATAAATGTAACAAAACATATATTTTTCTTTTTCATTCCCCTTTCCTTCACAAATCAAATAGTACAATTGAGAAAAAAAATTTATAGTTGTATAAGAGATCAGAAGTTCAATTCCCGCTTACATTAAAAATTTATTGGTATCTTAGTCTGATGATAAATAACTATCATTAAGAACATATGCTATAAGTTAAAACTCTCTAAAAAAAAATAAGCATATATTTTTTTTTTAAGTAACGAAAAGCATAAATGTTTATCAATTTTCTTTTCTCCTTATTCCCATTTTATTTTAAATATATAAATATATATGAGAAAAATATTTTCTTTATTATATATTTCCCATTTTCTTTCCTTTACTCTTTCCTTTCCTTTGTCTCTCCCCGTATCCAAACACAGGGTTAATTCTTATGTGATAATAACAATAATAAGCAATGATGAGGAGTTCTGAGTTTAAAAAGTATCATTTATAACAAAAACAATGAATATTGGAAAGTAAATAAAAAAAATCGTGGAAAACATATAATTCCTTCATTATTTTTTAAACCAACTAATTTTTTTTTCATTTTTGTTTGAAAAATAAGCAAATACACTTAATACGACACTTTCTTAGTTAAATCCAACTGAATCACATCGATGACAAATACAATCCAAATAAACAACAATGTAATTTTAACTTTTTCTCTTCTTTGTAGCATACAACTAATAATTTTTTGAAGAGATTCTACTAAATTTAACTAAAAAAAATTGGATTTAGATAATTGGTAATCTTCTAATCTTAAAAAATGAAATTGATTGGTTTAAAAAATAAGCAGAAAGATGTGAACCTATAAGGGAAAAGTTTTTTCCCAATTAAAAAAATATATATATATCGGAACCCAATGAGAATCCTTTTTACCATAAATGGACCTAAAAGAAAAACATGCATGTATGCGTACAAGACACAATAAAAAAAATGGATAGGACAATTTTTTCATGCAAATGTAGGCGGTCATATTTCACACTCTGACAATCTGACTTAGTCAAGCACACATTTTTTTTTTTCACCAAGATAGATTAATCAAACACACACACACACAAACAGAGATTATGTAACAAGGATTCCTAGTTACCTATATATATATATATAGTTGCTTCTTTTCATCTAACTACAGACGCCTTGAAATCGCAGTACTTTCTCAATCTCTTTTGCTCTAAACCACAAAAGATTACTGCCATGGCTTTTGGGTCACGTCAACTAGAACAGAAGGCTGCTGTGTCCAAAAACGTTGGCATGAAGAATTTACCCCTCGTCCCAAGAAGACGTATCAAGCACCGAATTTGGGCCTCTTTTACCCAGACACTGAAGAATATTTTATTTTGCAGATGCAGCAAAGAAGACTAGCTCATCGTCTTCATCTTCATCCTCTTCTTCTTCTTCTTCTTCTTCTTCTTCTCTTAATTTATTATCTTATGTAACGGCTGCATATTACATACGTCTCTCTCTCTGTGCAATCCCTTTTCCTTTTTGTTGGAATTTTTTTTTTTTTTTGCCCTTTTGTTGGGAAGGAAGAGTTAGCACTAAGACTCTTAAGAGTTGAATATATGGCGGATAGAGAAATAATGTATGATCAATCATGATGTGTTGATCTTTGTAAGATTATCTAAGTAAGAAGTGTGCTTTTGGTAGTTTGAAATCTCCCTTCTCTCATTTGCTTTTGTGTATGCGTAAGTGGTTTTGGCATCCCAATTCCCAAGTGTCATTTTCATACCCATGATCTGCGACCAAAATTATATTGGTTTAAAACTGAATCTTGATTACGAAATAATTTCTATCTATTTTCTTTTAAATCGAAATGGATCTTTATCCATGCATTAGGTTCTTACCATCTCTCAGAATGAAGGGAAGAAAGAAAGAGAGACCTGGTATATAATTTCTGCAGCATACACTTTTGCTAGTTACACGTTTAGACCCTAATGCCGCTTGCTACACAGTTTAATAAATTTTACTTAACTCGTGATTGATTAATCCACTTCAAATTGCAAGTCTGCATCAATCGTTTCTGTACACAGTCTTTCAAATACAAAGTCAAGACGCCAACCGCAAGTCCAATCACACAAACAGTTCACGATTTCTTAAAGATTTCAAATAGTGGTTTTCGGCAAACCAAAACGCCCAAGGTAACGCTCAGTGTTTTGATGATGTTCTCCTCTCAAATGTATTCAATGGGAGAGGGTGAAGGTATAGGAGAGAAATACAATTTTATCTCTAGGTTTACATGCAACCTCTTGACTTGTTCACGAATTTGGAAAATTCTGATATACCAAGTTTTTGAGAATCTTGCACGACCAAGGTGACTGGTGAGTGTCGAGCAAACTTCTTTGTAAGTCTACGCTAAAGCACTCCTTAATCATCTTGCCTAATACTTCAATTTTCACTCAACCTAGATTTCTCAAGCAACAAGTTTCACTCATTCTTTCAGCTCTTCAACCTTGATTACTCAATTTATTATAACTCAACTAAAATATATACATGAAAATCAATACAATTACAACTGAAACTTAATTTGACACACAATTTGCCAACAATAAATGACCCTAACAATGTTTTTACACCCAGTAGATGATGATTGAAATTCAATATTGCTATAAATACAACAAATTTTGCAAATTGTTAAGGTGGTAGATTGTGATTGGTACAATATCACTTTCATTAATTAATATAATAACTAATATTACTTTTATTATTCACTATACTCTATCACCCCTAATAATTATTAAAATGTTGTGAACTATATTGTAGCTTCAAATTTATTGGGCTAAAATTAGGGAACAATGCTATGGTATATGTTTGACGTAAATTAAATGTAAATATTTTCAAGGAAACTGAGACCCACCGAAATCTAAAATTTCTTCGACTTGACATAAGTGGCAGTCGGAAACATGACTAACTATTTGTATGTACATTGAAATATGAAGTCCAGGCCAATGTTCTTGAAGTTCATTGTATTGTACAATACAATGAACTTCAAGCATCAATACTTCAATAATAGGTTACATGCTTTGCACTGGTTGGCCTCTCCTTCTTTGCAAGTCAACTCCACGTTATTAAAAACTAAAATTTCATATAATTATTGACCAAGTAGGATTTTTGACCTTGTAATATTAATTATGGAAGTGACCAACCATGTATTTCTGTTGTTCTCCGCTTCTTAGCCTAGAACTTGCCTCAAAAGACTAGAGAATATTTAGCACCTAGGCAAAGCAAAGACTTTAAATTTCATGCTCTACTATTAATGTTTTTTTTTTTTTTTTTTCTTACCTAATTCTTCAATTAATGCTTCTAGATGCTTAGCAATGGGTTCATACGAAAAACAGGAATATTTAATGAATGGTTCAGATTAATCCCTTCATGGTCCATAACCTAACAAAATTGCACCGTTCAACTCTATTTTATAAACGTGTTCAGTAGTGTCTGCATCTAGACCCATAATACTTTTTTCCCGAAAAAAATAAAATTAATATTTATAAATAATTAAAAAAGAAAAGAAAAAGAAAAAGAAAGGAAAAAACCCATACTATTTCATTTTTTCTACTGAGAGTGTGTCACTTTTATCGCCCAAAAGACGGAAGGCCCATCACGCTCAGTTACAAAAGTCATCCCAACAAATAAATTTGTGGGCCTCTTGATTAGAAGCCCATATTACTAATGCCAACCAATACTTTTTCAAGTGTACCAAACGTGCTTTTATTTTGACCATGACTATTTCAAGTCTAAGATATATACAACTGATACAAGTTCATATGCAAATTTCACTATCAAAATAGCCATGACTATTTCTCCCTCTAACAAGTGGCTACACTCTCTTTGACCCCTTTTTTTTGGAGAAATTTTGCCAATTAATTAAACTTAATTAAAGTTTTTGATAAATTGCATAATCACTTTATAGCTTGGGGTGATTTTACTTCTTTTGTGGAATTAATCATTCATTTTCTTTATTTTTTAAAGAAATGAAATTATGTCACATCATGGTTGTAGGAAATTAAAAAATAATTTTTTTTTAAAGAATTAGTTAAAATATCAACTTTTAAATTGGTTCTATTCACACACTCAATACGTGTCTATTAAACAAAATTAATATAAATTCACATAAGTTGTAACTAAAACCTATCTAAACACACTAATAAATAAATAAATAAATAAATAAATAAACCCAACATTTGTTGTATTGTATTTATATGAGAATTGTAAAATTTTATAATAATAAATCTTGTAGTTAATATTTCCAAAATATTGACAATAAAATTATATATTACTAGCCTTTATGGAAGCGCTAGGCGCATAGTTTCACTACAAAAAAAAAAAGGGTTTTTAGCCACGTTTAAAAAACGCAGCAATAGACCCCAAATTTGAAGCTCTTTTTGAGAAGTCATGATTGATTCAAATTTTCTATTATTGAACAAGAAGCAAGTAGTTTCAGCAGTGGAGTTTGTGCTTGATACGTTATGACCATTTTAAATGGTATATTTTGAACAAAATGCAATTATTTAGCTGGTTTAAAAACATGTTAAATTACTCTTTTAACTTTTAATTTTTCTTTTTAAGAAAAATTATCACAATTAAAATATAGGGTTATTTCAAACCATCCACTTTTAGTGGAGTACCAAAGGCCATGTCTAAATTATATCGTAGCATAAAGTATAAGAAGTAAAAAATATGTCTAAACCAAGTGAACACCCTCTTCATTTATTTATTTTTTTTTTTTTTCATGTGATGCACTATAAAGGTATTTTAGTTTTTGTGTATGAGGGGTTAATCCTGGATCTCTTATTTGACATTGATGACATAATATTTATTTTGCTAATTGAGCTAATTAAAACCTACAATGAATTTGAAATTTATTAGTTAGGACCAAACAGATTTTATGGTACAAAACCAATGTAAGAACCCCAATAAGCAAATATTGGATCCAAACACCTTTGACTAGTAACTGCCTTCTTCTTTATTTTTTTTATTTTATTTTTTTTTTTTTTATAGAATATATGACAGACACTTTGTCGATCCCTTTAGGAATGGAATAAATTCATCTCTCTCTTTTTTCTTTTTTCTTTTTTCCTTTTTAATTTTTTTTTTTTTTTAAAGCTTTGTCCCTTTAGGAATGGAATATGCCACAAATTCATTGCTCAATCTGTCTAATGGGGAGAATTTAGGATTAAGTGCCTCTCGTGCATATTGTAG
The DNA here is from genome assembly GCA_032727855.1 of Quercus ilex subsp. ballota. NCBI lineage: Eukaryota > Viridiplantae > Streptophyta > Magnoliopsida > Fagales > Fagaceae > Quercus > Quercus ilex. Next base: position 42,204,109 of record CM064917.1, read on the forward strand.
GCATAAAAACGTGGGGAAAAGTTAATAAATGTATTTAGGACATTGGTGTAGAAAGAACTTTTTAAAAAAATTAAGAAAAAGAAAAAAAACAATATATTTTTTTAAATTTTTTATATTCCATAAAAGTATCATGAAAGTAGTATCAAAACTTTCTTAAAATAATCCACTAATAAATGTTCTAAGAGCACCAATTAATAGGATGAACTATCTAAAATGAATTATAAATCTTCGTATCCTACCCTTATCTACCTAACTAAGTTATTGTAAGAGAGATACCTAACTAAGTTATTGTAAGAGAGATAGTATTTCATGCGCATGAAGCATAAACTATTTTTCCATTGCAAAAAACATGTGTGACCTCATCTTTTATATAACGCAAAGTCATGCAAGGATTTTGCAAAATATCTCTACAGCAAACATGTGGGGCTGGGACCTCCTAATAAGCTCCTATATTAATAGTTGGTAATGTGAGATTTGAATCTTCGATATTTTCATTAGAAATAATAATATGTACCAACTAGCTAGTTAGTTAAGCTATAAGGTTGACAATTTGAAAATAGTAATGAATAGAAAAGATACGACATATTTAATTATTAAACTTAAATTTGATCATCCAACGCAACACAATATAAATTGTCTAGGGTAAAATTTAACTCAAAACAATGTATTTGTAATATATTGGGAGAATTAAGCATAGAGATCGAAAATATGAAATATCAATCTTACTTAGGAAAATTATAGTTAAAAGACCCAATATCTCTCATTGTTCCCTAGAATGTTCTTTGCTTGTTAGTGTTTTTTAGATCTATGACTCGGCTTCACTTCTTCCCCCTTTCGTATATATCATGCCTAGGTTTTTCTATAATTTTAAATAATTGTAGGCCCGTTTGGATTGAGGGGGGAAGGAAGAGGAATGGAGAAGAGTAGAGTGGAGTTGGTTAAATATAAGCTAATTTTGGTCCAAATCTACTCTACTCTTCCTCTGTCCCCCTCAATTCAAACAGACCGTATATGTATATAGTTTGTAAGACGAATGTACATAGAAAATAATTAATAGATAATCATTAACAAATTAATATAAAAATATTAATTTAAATATAATAAATTTAAAGAGTGAACTAAGAATTATGAATAAATGTGAAACTATTAACGGTATAAAAATATATTTGAAAAGTTTCAAAAGTATATGTGTACCTTCTACCTTGGTTTATTTAAGAGGTCTTGTCCTTGTGCTCAAAGGTTCAAAACCTAGATTTATCATTTATTGCCAACCAAAAAAAAAAAAAAAAACCACTAATGTGTTAGTATGGATTTTATTTATTTATTTATTATTATTATTATTAAGAATAAAGGTAATAGGTCACTTGTCTACACATTTGGATTTTTTTTGGGGGGGGGGGGGGGGGGGTGATTACAATTTATCCCTTAATTGGTACATTTAAATCCTTAAGTTCTGGACTAAAATGACTTTGTTAAGATTTCATTTAAATTAATATATTTTTTAATTTTGTAAAAAAATTATTTATTCCTTGTGATTTAGTCATATCATAGTTTAATTACACAAACTTTTTAATTGTTACATTTTCACCCATAAAAATTGGATTAAAATAAACTCTAAAACATTATTCTAGCTAGAAATTTAATGATATAATAATTTTATTATAAACCATAGGAAGAGTTTATGCTCTAAATTACAACTGGACCAAAAATTATAAGAAATAAATTATAATCTACCCTTCTCTTTCTAGTTTTTCATTTTTTTAACCCTGTAAAGAGGTTACAAAAAGTTGATTGAGGAAATTGTTTGTACAAGATTATTATTATTATTATTATTATTATTATTATTTTTATTTTTATTTTTTTGTTGGAGTGAGTTGGGGCATGAGGGAGAGGAGGGAATTACTGGGTTATGAGGCTAAAGGGGGGCATCATTTTCTTGTGTGTGGGTTTTTTCACGGTCCCCCACTCAGCCCTTTGTTCTGGCTCCCCCTTTAACCCAACTTGCCTTTCTTTGTCGGGAAAGTTCATGTTAGGAACTTTAGTCCAATGTGAAAGGATACTCTTGTGATGGGGATTGATTCATTACAGCTAACAAAAATAGTCTAACGTACATTTTGGTTTTGTACATGCACCCTAACTTTCTCTTTCTTGGCCAAACCAAAAATGATTCTTTTAGTTAGTTTGTTTATATATATATATATATATATATGAGTGGTATGCATCAATGTATATTCTTGCATTTCACGTGTTTTGTAAAATCAACAATAATTTTCTTAAACTAAGAGTTTTGTAGCTCAACTAACAATAGTCTCAAAGAATGTTTTTCTTCTCTTTTTTTCCCTTTGGGTTTAAGAGGACCTGTAATTTTTCTGCTCATGTGGCTGCAAAATTTGCTATTAGTTCTAGTGAGTCCTTTTGTTTCAATAAGGGTAATTTACTAATGGTCATAGAATCTTCTTGTAAGGTAGATAGCCTCTTTTTTCAGTTGTTTGAATAAAATTGAAGTTTATCAAACAAACAAAACTCAACTAACAATTTTTTATGTTTCTAACGGAAACATTTAGGATCCGTTTGGATACAACTTATTGTTGCTGAAAACACTGTAGCAAAATAATTTTTAAATGTATAAATAGTGCCGTGAAACCTATTTTTAATATTTTTTTAATGCGTAAACACTGTATACATAGTGCGTGAACAGTGCATACACTATTCATGAATAATAAATATTGTCTCTCAAAATCAACAAATGCAAAAAAAAAAAAAAAGGAAAAAAAAAAAAAGAGAGGAGAAAACGCACTTTGAAAACGCAAACACCGGATTAATTGATATCCAAACCCACACTTAGGGTTTAAAACCCCCTCCCCTTCTTCACTCCCATTGTTGTAACTATCAAAATATTAAAAAATAAAATAGTTTTCATAAATATCATAAAAAATTTAAAATTTTTAATACGTATAAAAGAAATAATTACCTTAAGAAATATGACAGAAGTCTCTTATGTAAAACTGATTTTTTTTTAAAATCAAAACTATAAATTATGTTAAATGATTAAAGATAATTAAAAATAATAATTGAAATTTCTTTTAGGGTTTTTAAAAAAAAAAAAATTAGTTATAGAATTTGATTAGATAGCAATATAAATTTTTTAGAACTTTGGAAATGAAATTTCACTTAGAGTAAAATTAACTTAGTAATTATAATGTGCTTATAATGTGGTGATGACCCTTTTATTAGTTTGGATAACCAAATCTTAACCTTGTAAAAAAAGAAAGGGGGTTGGGGGGGGGGGGGGGGTGTGAAAGAGGATTGTCTTAAGAAGGGGAAAAAAAAATTCTTCATTTGGTGGGTTTATTAGCCCACTTTGTATCCTATATTTGGATTTGGATTTGCTAGAGGAATAATATATGCTATATGAAGGTATAATATATACATTAGAGAGAGGATATGTTCACAACAAATCTTAGATGGCAGATTGTTACAAGTTGTTATTGTTAGGGTAAAAAAATAATATTAGTGTTAAGTTTAAATTTGAACCAATAACAACTAACCACCTATGATTTGTTGTGAAAATGTTGTGGATATAACATTTCTCTATACATTATGAATAGGTCTTACAAATAATAATTTGAATCTACTAATTGAGGCATCATAGATGCCAAATGTATGATGTTTAATTTTGTGTACATATATAAAATATATATTTTTAAAGCCTATTTATCAATTGGGATATGTTAAGGAGGATTGTAACAGCTAATTAGTAGTCTATTCATATGAAAGAATGGCTCATAAATTTCTCATTTAGATGGTACCATGTATTGTATTAGATGCAAGGGAGTACTCATTATTAAGGCAATTATCATCATGATTCATGTATTGCACATGTTAGTAGAAATTTTCTCTCACAAGGATAAACTCTCTTTAAATTTGGATTTTCTCTTCAAGCACATGCAATCATAACTAAAGTTATGTTTTTAATTTCCTTCACATTTTTCAATTTCTTGCTAGGGCACTTGTAGAACACAACTTTAGCTCATTATGACGTTGCCTACTTGCTTGCTTCCATTGTCTGGTCATGTGGCCTATTGATGTAACCCGGACCCATCACCCGTGCATGAAAATTGACATGAACGGTGTCCTTTTTCTTATGTCAATTGTGAAACCAATACTTTTGGGAGTCAAAAAGATTCTTTTATATATATATATATATATATAAATGCAAGTGGATTCTGAAAGTAAAGGATAAACCCAAAGAAATTGTGAAGTTTCTCTTGAAATTCAAGTCTAGAATTTTTCCTTTCTCTAGCTGCCTTTAGTTTTTACCTAATTTTCTGCGCATGATACGACATTTCTCTATTACTGCTAGAAATTCTAGCTAGTACTGAAAAGTTAAACTGAGTTATTGGAGTTTGTCAAAAGGTCCTGGTTTTAGATGGTTTGATTATGGTTTATCGGAAAAGAAAGATTTCAATCGGTAGATTGTAATTAAAATATGGGTTTGGCTAAGAGTATACATTAAGCTTTTTGCTTTTGAAATTTTTTTTTAGGATACTTTTTCAATTCTCGAAATTTTTTTTTCTAAAAATGAAAACTAATATATACCCTTAGGGCGTATATTAATAAAATCTTTAAAATATAATAAAGAGTGACGTTAACAACAGTCTTATATCCTTTCCAAAAAAACAACGGTCTTATGTAAAAATGTTATTATACTAATCACAAGCTATCATGGAATAGTTGAAATCTTTTATTTCTTGCAACATTCATGAACTTTGTTGATTTGTTAGCTACCCCCCATTGTATATTTTTGTTTTGCTGTGTCGTAAAAAGTTTGATTTTTATTTGGGTTCAAGTCACAGATCAATAATAGTGACATTTTTTTGCAGGGTTTCATGTCAATGGTTTCAACTTCATCTCCCTCTTTTTTATTGTCTACTTATTTAAAATATAAAAATAAAAAGTTTGACTTTTATTGGTTTTACCGTTTTAGACATTCCAACGGTATTTTTGACATCGTTGGCTAGACCTGATGATGTGAGTCAATGGAGTCAACAAATAGATGTTCTTGTGACATGAAAAGGAATTAAGATCCCTAGGACGATAAAATTTTAGTATTGCTTAAATTAATTACAAAACAATAAACGATGATAACAGCTAAAAAACTTAGAAATTTTTAAGGTAAAGTAATCCATATTCTCTTCTATTACACACACACACACACACACACACACACACAAAAAAAAAAAAAGAAGAAGAAGAAGAAGAAGAAGAGTAATCCACATTCACCTAATTAATTAAATGGGATCGAATATATGTGACATCTTATCACCACCATTAGGAATGAAAATATTTGCTTACGCAATACATCATGTATTGATAGAGTAAGACTTTAAAAAATTACACCGTTTACTCAAATGTTGTACTTTAAATTTTCTAATTAAATTCAATTATGCGATTGTATCAATCATTAATTAAAGAGGAATGATATGTCTACAATATTTTTACAACAAATTCTAAGTGGCAGGTTATTACTGGTTGTTATTGTTGGGGTAAAAAAGTAATCTTAGTGTTAGTTTCAAATTTGAACCAGTAACAACTAACCACTTGTGATTTGTTGTAAAATTGTTGTAGACATAGCATCTCTCTTAATTAAATCACATGGTTAAATCTAATTATTCTTTAAAAAATATAATTTTTTTTTTTTGGGTTAAATTGATCAATATAACCACATAAAATTGCCTTAACAAGACGTCCTAACTCAACTCAATCCCTTCATTTTGGGTTTAATTGGTTTTTAAAGCTATTATGAGTTAAGTTAAAGATTTACTCAATCCCTTCATTTTGGGTTTAATTGGTTTTTAAAGCTATTATGAGTTAAGTTAAAGATTTCACCGCTTGAGGAAGTTGGTTAAATTGAAAAACACCCAAACCCAACCCAATCCAACTCATGTACACCCTTAATAAGAACATTATCAATGTGCTCTATTAAAGAGAAACGAAAAATATATGTATAAAATAACAAAGAATTGTAGCTTGTGCTGTTGCCTTGTTGGCAAGGTGGTCGATAACGTATTGTACTAGCCAGTACCGCCGATATGTACCGTATCGATGAGTACACTGATACTGAAACACAAATGTTTTGTATCGGTTTAAATACTGGCCGTACTGGCCGATTTTGGACGTTTTAGCCGATATCGAGCATACTGGGCAGTACAGAAATAAGCTTCTTTTTAAATTTTTTTTTTTTTTTAGTTTTGTAATTTTGGAATTTTTGTAAGGACAAAATGGTAACTTATTTGCATTAGTATTATTTGTTTTCTTAGTATGCTAAAGTCTAAAACCATGAATAATTTATTCTGAATTGAGATAATATTTTATAGTAAACTTTTATTTTTATTATAATATGTGTATATGTATATATATATATATATATATATATAAATATAAAAATATAGCGGTAAACTCGAAACGATACAACGGTATTAACCGATACCGAAATATATCGTTGCACTAATCAAATTGGTATAACCTCTGATACGAGAATGACTCTCTTGCTTGTTGGTGATACGTGGCCAAGTTGTAACTATAATTCTCAAATAAAAAGCAAGGACAATTGCATATGTCAAAGCGTGGAAGGTTCTTTATTTCTTAAGAGAAAATAAAGGAAGATCACCCAAGTACTGCCAAATATATGTTACATGTAGTGGCAGTCTTTCTCAAACTTTCTTCTTTATATAATTTTCATTGTGGAAATCCAAACCGATTCATCGTTTGATGCTAAAAAAGTTAATATCATTATAATTATAGAAACTCTTAACCCCATTGGACCACATGTAGTACCTATATGCACTACAAGAAATTTGGTTATTTTTAACTGTTGAAACCGTTGAAAAAAATTCTAAAAACCGTTGAAAATACTATTTTGAGGGTTAAAGTAACCGTCGAGAACCGCCATTAAAAACTACGTCAAAAATATTTTCCTATGGCCTATACAACTATCGAAAAAAATGTTACACTTTTATCAACAGTTAATAAACGTCAGAGTATTATTAAAAGCCGTTGAAACATAAACACACAAATATGCTTATTACTTTTTTCTACATATACTCAACCGTTGATAAAGGGTATCTTAAGATAAACTTCAACCGTTTGTAAACGTTGAAATAAGTATTTTCTTTAAAATAAATAAATTTAGATGCACTTTTTACATTGATCAAAATTTAATAACCTAATTATATTTATAATGTAAACACAATTGTGCAATTCCTAATTAAATTTAGAAGTCAACCTTTCAAAACCCATGCCCGGATCAACATGTTTAGCAGGTAGGGGTTTTAAAGAACCATCACTTTCCCTATTAACTGCCAAAAAAATCAAAATCAAAATCAAACAAGAGTAAATAATAAATCAAATTCATTCTTAGGCCATATAGAAGAAGAAGAAGAATAATATACATAAATACAGTAAGGAGTCTTTTGAAGAAGTACACAAATTATAACAGGAATGCTAAATGGAAATCCACAAGACATGGTGGCAACAGTTATACCTGAATAAAGACAAGGTAGCAAACCAACCTTACCACCCAACATCAACGCTAATCCCTCCACAACAGCCACTGATCCCACTAGCACAATCTCACTCTTCCTTAGATTTACTTTAAGACCCATGACCACCTCAAAATATTAGTTCATATACAAGACCCAACTCTTTGTAAAAGCACCATTCTGTGGATCAATTATGTTAAAGGAAATAGAATAATTTCCCTAGAATTATGTTGTAGGCTCATAGCAGAACTAGAAGCAAAAGTTCATTCCTTATTTTGAACAAAAAGAAATTCAGAATCTAATCGCATTTTAGCAAATGACAAAGAACCAATAAGGCACTTCCCTTTGAATTTCAGTCCCTAAACTGCCCTATGAAGTAGATATTCGCCACAAAGATTCTGCAAAACCCTTCTAATATATCCAGATTAATCACAAACTCGCATATATTATGTGTCACAGTTTTGTCAAAAAGTTACTCACTTATTTACTTTGAAAAACACTAAGTTACAACAATCATATTATCAAGCTCCTAAAGTGGACAATGCTATCATCATTACATCAAAAGTTAGAAACTAATGACAAATTTTTATCTTAAGTACAAATACTTATATAAAAATAAAATAAAAAATAGCTACACTATTTCCAAAGTGAGGCAAGATTATACCTTCAAAAATAGCTACAACCTTTATTATGATAATAAATTTTACCGAGCTCTATTATGAGTGTTTGAACTCCAACCTTTATTCGATGATAATACTTTTTACCGGTTAAACTAAATGAACCATATAAATCACATTATTGAGAAAAGCAACTTAGACAGTAAACTCAAAAGCATTTTGCATTTACATGAAGGAACATCAATGTTTATTGTTTAACTTAAGGAGTAAAAGTCCTATGACACCAAGTACAAGCCTTGCGCCTCCAACAAACCCAATGGACTCACCAAATAACAAAGATGCAAGAATAGCCACTGTTAAAGATTAAGAGCCAGTTATCTAATCATCAAAACTCAATTTCATGTTTAAACTAGCATTTCCATTGGTCAAGAAAGTCAACTTAAATGGCGATGATCATATTAAAAATTTATATTAAAAAATCTAAATGGCAATGATCCTATACTTGCAACAGATTAAGGTTGTGCTTAAAACAAAAGGGATGTTAAAAATCATATTAAAAAATCTGGTGAAAACTGCCTTATTAGTATTTGTGCTTAAAACATATAAAAAAGAAAATAAAAATTGTACTGACATAGACACACATGCAACACATGCATAATATTTGTATTGTGTACATTCCTCCCTGTGTTTGCATACAGAACATAAGTTTACTAAGCTTAACTTCATATGGGAAAGGCAATTACATTTTCTGGAAAAAATGTAAGGACTGAGAAATGTTATTGACCATATGCAAGGACTGAAAAATTTATTCATAAAAAATAAAAAAGGAATAAGGAATTACTGAGTATCTGTTGCTTTAATTAACATTGAGTACTTTTGCATCAATAATAAAATGTTATTGACCATATACAAGGACTGAAACATGAATGAAAAAAATTCAAGAAAGAATGTTGCGGCCACTGCAGATTCTTACAAAAATGAATGGAATATTAGCATCTTGTATATTCTACTATAATGGACTATAGTATACCCCATAAAAAGAGATGAATAGTCACGATATGTTTCTGTAATACATACAGTTGGCCTAAATTTCAAAATTTAAGTTTTTGGTGTTTATGCTAGTCCCATAAAAAGGTGTAGTGAAAATATTTCTCCTCCTAAGTTGGTAAATTTTAGGGGCACAACAAGTTTTACAAGGAGAAGTTGTCAAACAGTTCTTGCAGCACATCTGCTTTCCATTGTGAGAGCAATTGCTCCAATATTACCCCATAAGTTGTTGAATGCAATTCCTTATTCCTTATCCTTTTTTTAAAAAAAACTTTGTGACAGTATGCAATGCAACAGAGTTTGAGAAACTGTGCCAATTCGCTTTCAAACACTATGAATTAATTGAAACTATTATATGGCAAACCTTAATGGGGTCACTGGAAATTTTACATAATATTTATACATATATCCAACCATGCCTCACCTCTTATATTTTGTAACTGCAACACCCTTAATATATATAGCACCTGACATCCCTGTAAGACATAATAACAAACAAAGTAAAGTAAACTTTTTAAATACAGTTCATGACATATCAAAAGCTCATATCAATCACTTACTTGAAAACAGCAAAAACAGGAACTTAGAACCAGAGAAACTCAAGTAAACTATTTATTATTAAATATATATAAATAATTTAGCACATATATGATCCCTGTGGACAATGTATAACTTAGATGATTATTACAAGCACAAGTGTGAGAGTTAATGACAAAAACAGTAATAGTGACCACCTAATATGATAATCTTAATGAAGCCAAGAAAAACACAAGTGTGAGGTATGACAACTAGAGCTTGGCTAAAGCTCAACATTACCATGCCTAAATCTAATAAGTGCCTTTGCAGAAAAATAACATTAAGCTTGAACTTAGCTAAAAAGCCAAGAAAAACATGAGCCCAACTTAAACTCTATGCTAGCATAGGACTGGGCCAAGGATTACTTCCATTTGTGTATCACAGGACCCAAGAATTCAGCTTTGCATGGAACATGATGCATTTTGCAGTCAAATCAGCTATAGAAATGATGAACTCATGCTAGTTGAAGGATAACATACCAACTCTTCAACCAAGAACTGGCTCAGCTTCTGTCATTGGCAGCAAGACATCAATAGAGTTTGCGTATTGGTGAAACTACAACCAGCCATAAAACATTGGATAATCTTCAGTTCAAGAAAGAATTTAAGTTTAGTTTCCACGTTTCCTAAGTGAAAGTAAATAGTAATAATAAATCATTGAAACAGCTTGATTTAGTTTCATTCAATATGGTTCAACACACTTATCCAAAAAGATATATTTTACAACTACCATAATAAATAAATAACACTGTTAAAAACAAAATACCCAGATTTTCAAAATACCCAAATGTAAACAGTAGTAATGAAATTTATCAAGAACCTGCAACTCACTCACTTACTCACCAACTGACGTTCTTGCTTTCAATCCCACAGATAGAGAATTTTGAACTCTCCTTGACCATTCATTCAGCTGAAATACCAATGCAAATGCACCCGCAATCACATTGAAAGCACGCAATACACAAAACCACAAATTCAATTTTGACATAGCATTTCAAATTCAAGAACAAAAACCACAAAAGTTCAAAATACTCAAAGCGAATAACAGAGTATGGACAAAATTCGAGTCCAAGCAAAAACAAACTGATCAGAAATAAGCTTTTAAAACTATGAAATCGAGAGAAATAGAAAAAAAAAAAAACCTAATCGAAGGGTTTGGATAGGGAAAAATCAGTTTAATCATATCAACAAAAGCCTATAAACGTAAAATCAAAGGCCCTAACAAGAAGCTATAAAAATTAAAAATTAAAAAGTAACGCATTTTGTTCTAGCTCGCTATTACTGCAATCCTCTGTTTGGGAGCTGAGAAACCTGAGGAAAATAAAAGAAAACAAAATTTCCATCAACAAAAAACTTGCTTTAGAGAAAAAGAAGCCTAGCTGAGCAGACATTAGACTTTTACCTCGAGCTCCCAAATATATATATATATATATATATATATAATCTTTTTCGGTTAGAACAATTTCTGCGGAACCGAACAGAGATTTTAAATAAAACACCGAAACCCCAAAAATGTGATTAAACTCTTAACCCCAAAAATTTTCCATAATCTTCTCCGATACTAGAAAATGACAAACACGCACAATGCGATGAAAGCGTAAAACGAAATTTCAAAGAAAAAAATTTTAAAATTAAATAAAAGAAAAATAGAGAGTCTCGGTCCCAGATCTATGTAGCGAAACTGAGAGAGTGAGTTTCCATAGAATCAGTGACACTTCATCGATCCAAAAACCAAAACATTGTAACAACATGAAGCTCCAGCGTACGAAATTCATTACGCACTTTGAAAAAAAAAAAATTTAAAATTTTAACAAAAATCAGAAATGTGTGGGAGAGAGCGGAGATTACTGTGCCAGCTTGGTGAAATCAATTCGAAGGCGATGATCTTGATGAGGAAATCAAAACGAAAATCGTAAAAAAAAAAAAAAAAAAAAACTCTGTTTGGTTGCCTGGAAAATAATAGAAAAATAGAAAGGTTTTGAAATTGATTAATAGCCATGACCGCAAAGAACAATGAGAGAGAGAGAGTGAGAGAAGGATTAAAAAAAAAAATAATCGTAAAAAACACTGTAGAATCTGTACAACTTCCATGTTTTTATTTTCAACATTTTATAACTGTTGATAAAATATTTAATTTATTTTTTTTCCACATTTATCTGACTGTTGATATAACTCTTTTCTATTTATTTATTTTTTTAACAATTATTTCAACGGTTATGCTTCTGTCTAGGGGTGTCAATATTTGACCCAACTCGCGAATACAACATGAACTCGACAAGAGTTTTTTAAGGTTAGGATTGGGCCTTAATGGGTTTGGGTCATAAATGGGTCGACCAAAAGCGACACGATAAGAAACGTGTTATAAATAGGTCGACATGTGTAACTCGCAATAAACACGTTTAACACGTCAATTTATTTGTATCAATCCGAAATGACCCACTTAATACAATCCATTTAACTCGTATAACAAATAAATATTTATTTTATTTTAGATTTGTCAAATGCCTTTTATATCTAACATATATTTTAAATTTAAAAAGGAAAGTGAGTAATTACAAAAACTTACAAGGGATATAATTGAAAATTGAAACTTTACAAAACCCTAGATCTCTAAACCCTACAAACTCTAAATTATTTTGATGGATGTTATATTTAATATTATGCAGGTTAAAATGGGTTGTGTTATATTCATATCAACCCAACATGACTCGTTTATTAAGCGTGTCAAATGGGTTGGGTCAAGTCAACCCGCCTTTTTAACAAGTCGGGTTAGGGTTGAAGGATCATGACACGATTATTAAATAGGGTTGAGCCATTTAGTCGAATACCCCTATCTCGACACGACACGAACCCGACACGCTAACCTGAATTGACACACCTACTTCTGTCCCACTTTTCCTGTTCCACTCTATGCTCCACTAATAAAAACTTGCTACATGTTCACCTAATTAATTAAATACTACTATTATTGACTTATTAATACTACCATTATTAATTAATGGTAATAATTAATTAATTAGATGAACATGTGGCAAGTTTTTATTTGTGGAGTATAGGGTAGAGTAGGAAAAGTGGGACAGAAGATTTGGACTCATGCCGACTGTGGAAATAAATATGTGAATTTCTTGTTGTGTATAACTATAAAAATTTAAAGTTTTTATTAACATTTTTAGTGACCGCAGATAAAAATATGTTGAAAAAGCACAAGTTTGTAGTGACCGTAGATAAAAATGTTGAAAAAGCACAAGTTTGTTGTAGTGATGCCAAGCTACAATGTTGACAAAACCTGTACCCTCCCAAAATTACTGTATATGCCCTTTTTCTATATTCTCTGTGATGAAAATTGTCAAACACTTTCCTTGTTTGTTAGTCCAAACCATTTTACTTTCATGAGTTCATAGTTTCCCTATATATATGAAGGCACGTTTTTTAGGTGCTCCGTATGACAACTCTCTCTCTCTCTCTCTCTCAATCTCTCATACACATTTGTCACAGCTTGAAGATGGATCAAAGGAAAGTGGCCAACATCATCATCCAATTTGAAGAGCTAAAAGTGAAGGCAAAAAAGTGCAACAGAGAACGAGTCCTGCCTCCCAAGAGGGGACGTATTAAGCGCCAGATTTTCTCATGCTTGATTCGCCAGTTAATGAAGATTACTTGTGGAAACGTTTGATTCCAGCAGCATTCATGGTGATCTTAGTTTAGCTCGCTATCTTTCTTATTGACTCTTTGTCTTTCCTTTTTAGGATCCGTTTGGATAGAACTTATTTTGCTGAAACTAAAAACTGAAACCTGAAAATACTGTAACAAAATAATTTTTAAATGTGTGAATAGTGTCGTGAGATCCATTTTTAATGAAAAAATTGTTAAAAAAGTGAAGTTTGCGGGTCCCATGAACAATACATGAGACCCACTGATGTGCTTAAAAAGGCTGAAAAGTCAAAATTTTCGACTACTGTTCATGCACAGTGCATCAATAGTAGCCTTTGTCTCCTGAAACGGGCGTGCAAAAAAAAAAAAAAAGGAAAACGCAAAGAGGAAAAATGCAAACGCAAGTTAATTGGTATCCAAACCCCACCTTAGTCTTTTTCTTGTTCCCACTAGCCATGATTGCTGTATTGTAATTACACCATTTTGAAGATATGTTGTTAGTGTCGAATAAGTAGAGGAACTCTTGAACCATGATTATCACTTTGTAATGAGATGGATATGATTGTATCTAGTGAGCGTTTAGATAGCAATGAAAGTAACGTCTGAGTTTTAATGTTGCGTTTTTTTTTTTTTTTTTTGGGTCAGCTGCAACAGGGGACAGTGGCTACTGTTCATGAACAGTAGCCGCACTTTTCTTACTTTTTTGTCCCTTTTATCACATTAGTAGTCCTGTTTACTGTTCATGGATCCCATAAATATCACTTTTCAACAACTTTTCCATTAAAAATGGGTCTCATGGTACTATTCACACATTTAAAAATTATTTTGCTATAATGTTTTCACTTTTCAGTTTTCAGTTTTAACAAAATAAGTTCTATCCAAACGGACCCCTAGTGTCTATTTCATATAAGTTTTTTACTTTTTAATTGATCTTTTTGTCTACAGTTCCTAAAGTTTTCATTTTTTTTAGAAACAAATATATATACTTTAACCAACTTTTTTAAAAAATAAAATAAAATAAAAAACACTACATCCTTAGTCGAAAATAAAACTTAATGGCCATGGCCACAAAGTTTCTATTTTATTAAATTGTCAAAATCCAACAAGTTTCTAATAGGGTCCTTTTTTGGGATGTAAGTTTCTTTAGGGGTTTCCATGTTCGGGAATTGGAGGTTGTGTCAAGTTTCATGGATACTATATATGGCTCCACAGTAAAGGGGTTTGGGGAGGATAAAATGAGCTGGAAGCCAAATAGAAATAACGGATTCATGGTTAAAGATTATTATAGTCTAGTGGGCTTTAACGATTGCTGTTTCCCTTGGAAAAGCATTTGGAAGCAAAAGATCCCCTCTCGAGTGGCTTTCTTTGTTTGGACTGTTGCTTTAGGGAAATGTTTGAACAATTTACATAAAAGGAAGGTGTGGATATTGGCACGAGCTCTAATTTTACGAAGTCATTGACCCAACGGAATATTTGGTGCAAAATCATTACATGGAGAAAGAAGAATAGAGATGTAAACACGTTGAACCCTTCATGTACTCACTTAAAAAAAATCTTATGTTAGATTATTTATTTTATATTATATTATATTAAAATATTAATTTTTTAATTATTATATATATATATATATATAAACATTCATTATCCACTTTTATTATTTATTTTCAAAATACATAAATAAAATAATTAAATAAAAAATAAATAGTTTCAATGTAAATTTACACAATTACTGTAACAATCATGTATTTTTACACAACTTTAAATAAGTTAACGTAAGTGAATTTTGAATTTAATAAGCTAAAATGTGATTTTTTTACTTTGTTCCCCAAATTGGGGGAGGGCCAATCCATCAGCCAAGGGTGGTCAAATTCATCATCCAAAGAAAAATCCATTATTTTAATCAATTTTGGACTCACTAAGATTATAAATCAACAATTTTTTTTTTTGATAGACTGGAAATTTCATTAAAGATTAAGACAAAATACAATGTCTAGGATAAACAACAACTCAAGAATTAGCCAATAACTGGTACAAAATATAGGAAGGGGGGAGGGGGAAGGGGTGGTTAACAAAATCTGAAGGGGAATTTACTTTGGCTGCGATTGTTTCGGTGGTAAACTAAAATCTGAAGACATTTTTCACCCGGGTGTGTGTTTAGCACCACTTGAAAATAGAATTCAATTTAACTATAAAATAAACCTCCCCAGCCATAAATTCATTTTCGTTTCTATTTTACCTTGAAATGGTTTCCAAGACTCACAGACAAAGAGGGAGAGAGCAAGAAGAGAGAGCTGATCTGGCTGCCCCCATTGCCGCTCAACGTTGCCGATCTGGCCCTCACTGACCACTAGCCCGCTCCTCACAGACATCACACACTTGAAGATCTTAGCCCACCCCTCCCTCATCATCGATCCGCAAACACCCAAGACTTACCTCTCCGATCGCCAACAATGCACCGACGAGTACAGGTTGAACTCCGATCTTGACAACCGACCACAGGCCGTGCTCCGCTAGGCTTTCCAACGCACCTCTCTGCCGTTTTCCTCTCAACCCACGGTGAGTTTCTCCCTCATCTTCTCACTCCACCTCACCACCAACCAATGAAACCCCTCTTCCACCTCTGCATGAACCCGATCCACCACCACCATAGCTTGATCTGGAATGGTATCACCATCCCTCTCTTCGATCAGTCTCACCTTCCCTCTCTTCGCCGCGGTGGTCTTCATCTTCTCATCTCACTTTTTCTCTCTAACCCAAACCAAACCCCCCACATATTTCTGTGTTTGATATTCTTTTTCTTTGATTTTAGATTTTGTTGTTATTGTGGTGGTTTGAGTGGTGGTGTTTTGGTGGTAACGGAGCAATAGGGGCAGTTTTTTTCCTCTTCTCTATCTATATTTTGGGTGGTTGGTGGTGGGTTGTGCTTTTCCTTGGTGGTGGCAGTGGCTGGACCAAGTGCTGGCTGGGGGTTGACTTCTGTTTCCCTTTTCTGAAAATAGGTTTTTTACATGTAAAACCAAACACAAGAAATAATTTTCCGGCATAATTTTCACAACACAGTTAAACAACTGAACATGTTTTCCTTTTACGTAAAATATTTTCCCCTAAATCTATTTTACACTCGGAAATGAATTTACATCGAGCCAAACGTAGCCTTTGTCCCCCAAATTTGAATGCTGGCGACTCTGTTAGAAAAGTGGATTTGGACCCTTTCACACGTGTGTGTATCATGCCAGATACAAGGTTAATTACTAGTGCTCTTTTTCAAAGTGCTGTGGTGTCAGGAGATTAACCTTAAAATGACAAGTATGTGTAAACTCAATTTGATAAATAACCCCTTGTAAAGTGATCACTTAAAAGGTTTTTCATTATTATTATTTTCAAACATGGGCAATTTTATTTGTTATGCATATAATTTTAGCGATGTCAATCAATAATACTCATTTAAAAACTATATATAATAAACATGTTGAGTTACAAGTATAACAATTAAAATAGGTAAATGCTTAACAATAAATTTACTAATATCTAAAGGAGATAGTGTAAAATATTAGAGTTATATTGGGCTATGTAGAGCCTAATTATGTTTGATTAGGATTATGATCCGATCTAATATAAAAGTGTTACAGTTTTTTAATGAGATTTTTTTCTGAAGCTTAATCCATCGCCCTCAGACCCCGGGGAAAATTTTTGGCCCATGTTTAGCCCATTATGAATCCTTTATGCAAGAATGGAATATCGTTATTTTCAAATTAGAGTTTGGTGCATTGTTTTGAGTAAGAAAAAATTGTTCTGTCGCATCTCATATTTTTTCTATGTGAATAGTGAGATCACTACAACTCTATGGACGTAGGCAAATTGTCAATCCATGTAAATATTGTCTTCTAATATATATATATACACACACACATCCGAAGACATCCAAGGTTTAGATATAAATCTTAAATATCATAGATACATTAGAATGTGTCAACTAGTTGAACTATAAGGCTCTTGACTTTTGGTTCAAATCACCCTCCCGTTGTAACTATCGTATTGTAAAAAGAAAGAAAAGAAAAGAAAAGAAAAGAAAATCAAAATTGTGTTGGGAAATTTAGACCCCAGTTGGTAAAATTAACAAGTTTTAAATCCAAGTTGTTAATTAGATTTATTATGAATAAAACTTGTTAAAACAAATAAACATCAATATCATGTCAAAAATAAATGCAGGGGAAAAGTAAATAAGATAAGATATGATGACCTAGGAAAACCAATGAAACAAACTAGTTTCACAGTAAAAAACCTAGGGGGAAACCTTCCTAAAAATCAATCCACTATAGTAAAGAGAAGTTTCAGATCTAGTACAAAACCTTTATCCCTAGACTCTACAATCCTCGTAGATGAACTTACAACAAAAACCTTCTACCGCTTCAAAACTTCTGAACTCTTCAATATATGAACGCCACCCTTTTTGCACGAATCCTAGTACATGATTAACCAAAAGATGCACGACTCCTAGTACGTCACTAACACACCAACTTGAAGAAGATGTTGGCTGCAAAGTTCTTCACTTCATCAACAATGAAGATCAAGAAGCACTTGGTTACAAAACCCTAAGGCACAAAGTTGCAATAGCTTCTTTCAAAGAGAATAAGGCATCAGTCACCTTTTGCATATGTTCTTCTTGTATTATCTTATGTGACGACCTCTAAAATAAGTCTTATATATGTCTAGGGTTGTGAGAAAAAAAACCCTACACATACATGTTAGCATGGGCCGAAAATCAGATCTCGAAATTTTAATTTCCTAATTCTCGATCGATCAAGAGGTGTCGAGGAGGTGTCGAGCCTATCTGTTGTGAGCTATCGAGGGGACAGAAAGTTGCTCGATTGATCGACCTAGCTATCGAAAGGTATCAAGATTGTGATAAAAAAAAAAGCTGAAGAGCTCGATAGATAGCCTGCTGTCGAGAGGTGTCGAGCAGCTATCGAGCTTTAGAATTCAACACTTTCTCACTTGATTCTTGGATAGACTTGCATGACTTTAATACTTGAACTTGAAACAAGATTTCTTGAAGCATCAAACACATCCAAATCTACCAAAATACAAGTAAAGAGCGTTTTGTCAAAGGATTAGTCAATTATATAAAATAGTGACATATGTTCCTAACAAGTGAAACACATATGTCCTAACAATCTCCTCCTTTGGCAATCTGTGACAAAACCACAACAAACAAATGAGATATTAGAGAAGTTATAAATCATTCAACTCATATTCATTTGTTGAATACAATAAAATCTATCCTAACATAAACTCTTAAAAAATTTTGCAAGAAGAGAGTTTATGGCAAGAAGACTTTGACAACCTGTATTTCTGAAACACTTTAAACAAAACTCATCAAGGCATTTTTGTGTGAAACGGAAATAATAGATTGCATACAAGTAATAAGAAGCATGTGTATGGAGATAGAAAAGAAACAACACATGTAGAGGTAGGTGAAGAAGACATACATCATATATATATATATATATTTCAAAGATAAGTACAATGTATGTACACACGGTCATAAGACTGGTGTACAAGAAGAAGGAGGTAGGCACTCCCCCTAAAAAGATGAAACACATCTCCCATTTTACAGATGTATTTCTCCTCCTAACGTATAGAATCTTAAAAAGAAACCATATATTCTCTACAAATTCTGCCCCTTTTTGTCATGATTGACAAAGGGTACAAAAAGTTAGAAAGCTTCACCCGAGAGACATAAAGATGATCAAGAATGATCAATGGGGCACAAGAAATTCATAGAAATGTATGAATGTAATGAAACAAGATTCTACGGATGACAAGATAATAGAAAGATGCAAAACATGTGAAAAACAAATCTCTCAACAAGAAAAATGCCATGCTTATAGATTCAAAACAAACACACACGCACACTAAACAAGTCTAACCAATTTTATATTTCAAAAATAAGTTAAGAGAATTTAATGAGCATACATTAACACATGCAAACCTTGTGATAACCAAATCATATTGTACCTACATATGTATCAAAAGTAGCAAAGAATATTATGTGTAGTGTGTGAAAAAATCACAAGATTGCATAAGTGTATACATGTTATGACAATTTGAGATATGAGAAAATCACTTTAATTCACACACAATCATAACTGTTTGATGGGGACTATCACCTTCGAGGTACATCCTATAACTCCCTCATCTCCTAGAATACACGCTTGCAATCATATATAAAACATTTTTATTCTTTTTGCTTTTATTTTTCTTTGCATATTTTTCTTTTTAAGCAAATCATGCATAGGCATATAAGAGAAAGAAAAGAAATACCCAATGATGTTAAGCTTTTGACATTCTAATTTTGCTATGCCGAAGCACACAAATGTCATTGACATTGCACTTTTGTTATGTTGAAGTATACAGATGTCATTTCATGATTGGCGGGCAACAGTGGTGAGATGGTTATTTATGCCTTTCTCTTGGGATTTTTTAGTCATTCCCGTCAAAAAGAGTGATACGAGTGTTAAGTACAAGAGATTACTTAATCTTACTCATCACAAACATGAGCCACAAAGTTCACTTGCTTAGTTGTGCATAGAGATGCTCATTTAAGTTACAAAAGATACAAAATTTAGAAAACTTTGTTTCAATGGCCATCTAAAGTACACAAGTACTAATGTACACAAAACACACACTGTTTTTGTATTTTTCTGATTTTTCCTTTTTATTTTTATTTTGAAAACAAAACAAAATAAAAACTAAACAACCAAACAAAAACAGACAAACAACATGAAAGCAGAAAGAAAGATGCATATGCATGAAGGTATGATAGAAAAGTGCAGATGCATGAAAGCATGATTCCAAAAACAGATAAGAAATCAAGCAAAGAGTCCTACTTTAGATAGAAAGAATTAAAGCAGAGGACAAACAGAAAAAACAATTAAGTCTTCGACTCCTTTCTCACCCACACAACATGAGTCTTTGGCCATGAAGATGAAAAGACACGTGTCCTAATATGTCTACTAAAGGACATAGAAGAATTAGAATTCTCCTGAAATTGAGTTACAAAGCTTAAAGTTTTTAATAACTCTCCAAACAAAGGTGTAGGTCCTTGAGAGAAAACCTATGACCATTTGGACAATTGCTTATGGGGATACAACTTAAAGCAATTAGGACGAATGTGTCCAGAAACACCATAATGGTGACAAACATGAGATCTAACAAAGGATTTAGAATTAGTCAAAATAGTTTTGGATTTTGTAAGGTTGAATTTAATCAACTATTCTGTTGGCTTTATTCCGTGACAATTTGCTTGTAATTCAATATTTAGAAACCTTGTATTTAGGTGGGAATTATGTAAAGGTAGTGTGTGAGTGACTGTGGAAAAAAACTCAAGAGTGTGCAACTTAGCAGGGCCTCACGACTGGATCTCGCGTCTGGCTCGAGGCTGGCAAGTCGCCAAAGGAGGCACACGTGTGAAGCATGCAAAGGTGCTGAAGAGTCATGCTAGCTGGAGCACTATAGGACAAAACTTCTAGTCTGGCCATTCTATTAGCTCATGACTCAGACTTACGACTCAGTCAAGTTGCGAGGCCAAGTCGCTAGTCCACTTTATTTGAAAAAACTGACTCTTCGCATTCCATACACACCCTACTATATATAGACCCTTATACCCCACGTATTGTAGAGAGCTTCTAAAGAGAATTTTGATAGAGAAACCCTAAAGAAAAACAAGATTGACTCATTCACAATCTTCGTCCTTGATTCTCCAAATTTCTCTACTCTCATCCTCTCCATTGTTACATCCTTAAGAGGTACATTTGGTTAAATCCTTATCTCACCTTACCCATATCAGTGAGAAGGTTATTTGGTGCTTGAGAAGCAATTAGGAAGGGACCAATTGATATTGGTTGATGCTATAGGCTACAGCGAAATCCGGTAAGCTAGAGAAGACAAATGTTCGGCGTAACCTCGTTGGAGCAAGAAGTTTAGAGGGCTTAGGTACAATGGGTAGATTAGTCTTAAAGGGTCTTCTGCTGTTCATGTATCCCAACTTCATTCTCTAGTGGATTATTGACCGCTTGGAGGGCGGCGGAGAGGTTTTACGCCGAGGATTTTGGTTTCCTTTTCGATAACACATCGCTATGTTATCTTTGTGTTTGCATCTCTCTTCCCTTAATCTTTGCCATTTAATTTTTGCTGTGGTTGTGATTTTATTTGGTTTAGATTATGTTATCCTGCTTTAACTTATTTACATTTTCCGCACGTACATTGTTTGTTAATAAGCTTGAATTGGTAATTTGTAATTTGGGGGTCTAAATGTTCAAGGTATTTTACACTCATATTTGAATATTCACTTAGTATCAGTGCGGGTGCACTTGTTGTGGTTTAAATGCCTAAGTGTGATCCTTGACCCCTTGTGTGTTTTGCCATAGATAGTGCTTTGTATGCTTCTATGCATATTTTAGATGTTGATGAATGTAACATGCCACGTATTTGTGAAAATGCCTCTATGAGTGATAATCCTCATAATTGTGATGCTATGCTACATGAATCCTTGGGTGTTGTTGATATTCCTAACATTAAACTCTTGAAGAAAAAGGCTAAGAAGTTTCATAAGGATTTGAGCAAGTTATTTTGTAAAAATGATGATTTGATTGCTAAGCTTGATTCTAATAAATTGGTTAAGGATTATAAGAAACTTGCTGAAAATTCTCTTAAAAAGCTGAAAGAGTTTGAATGTTTGAATATGGATTTGGATTCTAAACTTGTTTTGTCTAACAAACTTGTTGATGAGCTAAAATGTGAAAATGCATGCCAAGTATTTGATTACTAAACCTATTGTTAAAAATGATGAAAATATTTGTTGCAATCATGTTGTGGTACTCGATTTTGTGTTTATTGTGTGTTCTACCTCAAAAGATAAATTGGTGTACATTCCTCCACACAAAAGAAATCAAAAGGTGGAAAGAAAGGCTATTAAGTCAAAACCTCCGTTTAGGTCTCAACCTAAGGTTTTGGATGGATCTAAATTTGTTCCAACTCGTCACCATTGTGGTGTGATTGGTCATATAAGACCTCAATGTCATAAGTTGAAGAGAGAACAAAATCATGTTGCTAGATCCCTTCCCAAAAAGCCTAGTGGACCTAAACACATTGTTTGTCACCATTGTGGTACTTTTGGTCATTTAAGACCTCATTGCTCTAAGTTTCAAGTTTTTAAAAGTATCAAAAGAAAAGAGAAACTTGAGCTTCTTGGAAGTTGTGCTAAAAAGGGTAAACCAGATTTGAGTGAAAATAGCATGTTGTTAAAGAAAGTGTTTAATGCTCTCAACTCCTTGATTATATGCATCTCCGGTTCTCATTCTTCTAATCCTCGTCTCACTTCTCTTGAGACACTCATGCCAAACAATCGTTCCGTTTGGATGAGAAAGGATTCCTATGGTTGAGTTTTTGCTTTTTTTTGGTATTTGATATAATTCTTTCGATTTTTGTAGGACCCTTCATGCATTGAATGTCATTGTGGACGACTATATTTCTCGGTTCGAAATAAATCAAACAAGTAAAATAGTTTCACAAATGCGATTTTGTATTGATGAATGTGTGGTACAATTCTCTCTGATTACAAAAGAGTGATCCTCTGATTCGATCTCCTTGCAAGACTTATTGATTTGGATTTGTGGTGATGTGATTGACTTGAACACAAAATATCCTTCAATTTGGTTGAGGGATGGATCGAAGATTGTTGAAACAGAATTACAATGAATCTCTGGCTATGAGCTTGTTAGAAATTCTTTGTTCTTCACGTTCTTCGTATGTTCTTCGTGTTCTTGGTGCGTTCTTCGTCTTTGAAGGTTTGTGGTGGAAGTTCTTCGGTGCTTTAGAGGCTTGAATCCGTAGAGCTTCGTTGATTTGTGATTTGTTGATGTTTTTCGGACACTTTAGGCTTGATTCCCGCAGAATTTTGGATCTAGGCGGATGATTTGGATGATTTCTCTTCGAATGTTCTTCGTATTCGAAGTTGAAGTTCTTGAAGTTCTTGGAGGCTTTAGAGCTTGGTTCCAGCAGAGCTTCTGGACTTCTGAATCTTCTTTGATGCTACTTGTGCTTCAGATGGCTTGATGTCCTCCTAAATGTCTTAGGAAGGCTTCTATTTATAGGAGTTTTGGGGTGGATGAGCGACACGTGGCGGAGTCTGATTGGTGACACATGTCACGGTCTGATTAGTCCGCTTATGTCATCGCTTACACGTGCGAGGTTGCTTGGGTCATCGCTTACACGTGCGAGGCTGCTTGTGTCATCGCTTGCACGAGCCGATGCATGATTGGTTCTTGCATGACACTTGGCAATTTTCTGTTGGCTTCTGAATGGCAATAGTAAAACCTAGCAGCAGTATGTGACGCTTTGTAATTGGCCGTATTTTGTGGTCTTGGTAGTGTGACGTGTCAGCTTGTGATAGGTCGGGAACTTTCTCTCTCTACAAATGCCCCCTCGAGACTTGTTCACACACACAGTTTCAGAGTGTGGTGTGAGAATGAGTTTCGAAAACAAATTCTTACACTTGGTTCTTCAAATGAAGTAATTGAAGGTGGTGGAGCTTTCAGCAGGATGAAATAATTTCTGAGGAGTAGACCCACCCATATGAAAGGTTTTGATGAGACTGAAAAGAGGTCTGCGAGTATTTGAATGTACTTGCGTGACCGAGCCTTCTTAGGAGAGGTTAAGTTGAAGTAACTTCAGAAGAGTACCTTTGGATCGTTGGCGGCGATCACAGGGTGTAGAAGATGGGGAAGATGAGAGGATGGTGGCTGGGTATAGTATGCAGAGTCATGGGGCTAGCCTCGTGTTTTTAAGAACTTTTGGTGAAGTTATATCGGAAAAGTATACTTCGGATTAAGGCGAGGCCATGTGGGAAAGTGGTTGAGTGCGCATGTGTCATCGTTTCACTCAGGTTAAGTTGAAGTAATTTCAGAAACTTAAGGATTCTGGGTATGTTGATGGTTGTGAGAAGAAGACGATGGAGATGAGGTGGAGATGGTGACTGTGTGAAGAAGATAAGGATGAAGCAAAGTGAATGAGTGAAACATACGCCACCATGGTGCTGGCCCTGTACGTCACGGATCCTCTGGTGTAGATGTTTCTGGGAAGTACAACTTTGGATCCTGGACTGACTGCATTCTGAATGAGGTCCGGCGGTAAGTCGTAGAATGCGCCTGTGTGATAGGACCATGCTGACGGACGTTAAGTTGAAGTAATTTCAGAAGAATACTTTCTGCAACACTTCAAGCTGAATTTAAGTTGGAGTAATTCCAGAAGGTGTGTTTTAAGGTACCAGCAACGATGACCTTTGAGTCCCATAGTGGTGGGGACATGGAATAAGGCTCTGGTAACCATTTACCAGCCCCAAAGGCTGAACTCTGATGAGCTGGTGCCTTGAAGGTTGTCTCAAATGTTGGATGAGAGACAATTTGTAGGATACCCCAACGCCTTTTACCATCTTCACTTACTGCTACTCGTTGGAAAAGCACAAAAAAATGAAAGATGGAGCTAACTTGTGATTCTGGTCTTAGAAACCAGCCAAGTTGCTGTTTGTTCCGAACCATTGCTTCTGCTGGAAGACCAAGCAATTGGAGAGAGACTACGGGAGCCCTGAGGTTGGGAACAGGTGTCTCTGCTGGACTTGGATTTCCTGGCCAACCAAATCCGAGGAAGCATGGAACCAAAATGCAGACCTTGTTATGAGTAATTTTATGGACAACTCTGGTCGTTAAGGGGAGAAACAAAATTTGTTTGGATCTCAAAACTACAATGATGTTGTGAAGAGGGTTTCTACCGAACCATGAGAGGGTTGATTTCAAACGGATTATGAAGCAATATTGGTTGCTAAATGTTGAGAATGATAAGGCCATAGTGAGAAATGGCCATGAGAGGGAGGACTTGAAAATTTGAAAGAAGTAAATTTTCATTTCATGACTCAGTGTATTTTTTTTTTGATGAGTTCTTGATGAATCCGGCCCTTCTATTTATAATGGAGAGACGAAGAATGGTAGATAGGTAGTTAAGAATGACGGTTGAGAATTTTTGGTGAGAATGGTAGATTCCCGACTGGTAGGTGTTGAATGGTAGGTGGGAATGTTTGGCACCGAAAGGAGAATGGTAGGTTGGACGCGTGACCTGATGCAATTTCAAGTTCAAGACACACTTGTGAGAGTTCATCTGTATTTTGAAAGGGAAGCCTTGATAGAGTCTGGAGAATAACCTTGAGAGGATCCAGACCAAGTGGATGAATCTCAAATTTTGATATTGAGAGCTTTAGTTTTGGACATTGTCAGTACTTTGGAGATGTGAGTTAGATTGGTGATTTCCAAGTCACGAAAAACTATGCAAGACAAGTTTGGCTCGAAAATCTTGGCTTTGGGTTGATTTCAACACAAAAGACAACTATCTTGGAATTGAGTTATTTATGCAATTTCTGAGTCTCAAATGATGGAACAGACTCCAAAATTGGAATGTACGCGAGAAATTGAGCAAGATAGGTCCATCTTAAAAATTTTGACTTTTGGTCAAAATTTGCTCAAAAGTCAACTTTTTGGAAATTGGACGTTTGCACAATTTTCGAACTTCGAATGAAGAAACGGATCCCAAAATCAAAATGTACTCGAAAAACTGAGTGGGACAGGCCCGTCTTGAAAATTTTGACTTTTTGGTCAAAGTCAAAGGTCAAACTTGGTCAAAGTCCCTTTTTTTTTTACTTTTTTTTACTTTTTTTTTCTTCGGCGGTTCGGACCGGGTCAGATTTCCGGTTCGGTCCGGGTCAAACGGGTCAGACCGGGGTAGTGGAGGATGACGTCATCCATGACGTCATATAGGCGCGTGCAGGGGTGAGCACGTGGGAGAGAAGCCTGGCGCGTGTGAGCGCGTGAGGAATGATGGAGGCGCGTGGGAGCGCGTGGGACTGGCGCTGTGAACTGCCAGATATTCTGGGGGCGCGTGGCAGCGCGTGGAGGCATTTTTGGGCCTGAAATTTTGGGGTTTGGCCGATCTATGGCCGTAGAAGACTCCTGTAGTGTTAGTTTCGTGAAATTGTGAACAGATTTGCACAGTTTTGAGAAACTAAACCGTTGGTCATCGCGAGTTTGTGGTGGCGCGTGGCAGTGCGTGGTGGCTCTATTGATAATGAACTTTCTGGGTTTTGTAGATCGAAGTCCTCTGGATCGAGTGGTAATGCTATTTCCTTGAAATGAGGTCTGGATTTGTACGAATATGAAGGAGTAGGCCGCGGTCCTCTGAAGCTTTTGGCGGCGCGTGGAGGTGCTTGTTTCCTTCGATGAGATTTGAGTTTCTTGGGCTTTGTAGATCTTTGTTTGTAGAAGATCCCTGTGTGTTCGGTTTTGTGAAATCCTGAACTGATTTGTACAAATTTGTCAAAAAAGGATGCGGGTCATTGTTGGACTTATGTGGCTTTTCAACAACTCTGACAAGGTGATGCCAAGGTTTAGACTTGTAGGTCTTTAGGTGGGTGATGAGCCACCGTTTTCTATATGTCATCCTTCATTTCAATATTTGGTGCAGTCTTCTTTGATTTTGAGTGCTGAGCGCATGCAAAATCTGACTTTGAACTTCAATTGTTTTCACATTTTTGAAACGTGAATATAGCTTCTTCTTTTTTTCTTTTTCTTTTTTCACTGGCTCCATTCTCTATATAAGACGTGAGATTGGCTTCGTTCATTTAGGCATTCCTAGCCTTCAGTCTTCTTCTCCAGCTTT
Source organism: Quercus ilex subsp. ballota (assembly GCA_032727855.1). Lineage (NCBI taxonomy): Eukaryota > Viridiplantae > Streptophyta > Magnoliopsida > Fagales > Fagaceae > Quercus > Quercus ilex. The sequence continues at coordinate 42,231,301 of CM064917.1, forward strand.
CAAGATTTGATTTTTTTTTTTTTACGTGCTATGAAACCTTTTCCTGACAAATTTTTTTGTTGCTTGTTTTTGTTTTGCAGCACAGTTTTCTTTGGCAATTAAGCCGCACCAACACTTGTCTTTTCAACGCAGTCATCTCAAGAGTCTTTGCAACGCAGCCACATCAAAAGTTTTCACCATGAAAATATGCCACCATTTGTCCTTGTACTGAAGCCATGCCAACATTTTTTTTTTTTTTTTTTTTTTTGCCATGAAGCAATATTTGCACTTGCATATGTCATGAAGTCGCACCACCATTTGCACTGAAGCTGTGTCAACATTTATCTTTACCATGTCAACACTCATCTCAGCCATGAAGCCATGTCAACAATTCATTCGCACCAAAGCTGTGCCGACATTCATCTTTGTCATGAAGCTACATCAACACTTCACTTGCACTGAAGTCGTGCTAAGATTCGTCTTTGCCATGAAGCCACATCAACACTTTATTCGCATGGAAACCGTGCCAACGCTTATCTTCGTCATGAAGCCATGACAACACTCCACACTAGCACTTGCACTCGCATTTGAAGTTGCACCCATATTTGCCTTTATAATAAAGCTACAACAGCATCAATTTTCAGAGGCAACATAGCTCAGACATCGAGGTGCATAGCACTGTAGCTAGACATCAGGATTCCAAAGATGCCAACAAGAAGTTGAAGATGCAAGAAGATACCAACAAAACCTTGAAGTTTCAAGAAGCTCCCATCAAGACTTAAGGATGCAAAGAGATGCCGTCAAAACCTTGAAGATGCAAGGAGACTGTATCAAGACTTTGAATATGCCACCAAGAATTTGTCATTGCACGAATATGCTCTTAGAGGCGAGATGAAGTAACACCATCTTTAGATGTTGGAAGAAGGTGACGTTGTCCAAATTTCAGAGACATGATGTAAAACGACACCACTTAGAAGTGAGATGATGTGGTTCAAATTTCGGAGTTGTGAAGTGACACAACCTAGAAGAAAGACGATGTGGCATAGACTTGCAAGGTACAAGAAGATGCCCCCAGGAGATAAGTGATGCAAAGCATACTTCAGAAACGTAGGAGAATGTCCATAGAAAATGAGCAATGCCATGCAGACTTCATTCTTTGCAAAAGAGGTTAAAGATTTTATTTTACTCCACAACCAAGAACTAACTTATGTTTATCATTAGTTCAAGGAAAGCCGAGTAACACCAATTCTTTGCAGCTGTCATTTTCTACCACAATGATCTTTGAGCATCATGTAGTGAGCAATTGACTGATCTTAAGCAACGCCTGCCAATTAAAGGGATCTCAAAAGCATATTGACGACCTTTGAAAAATTCCTTATGCTAGACTGGCAATCCTTCTTCTTTTTCATGTGACTGAACTTAGTAAATGATACCAAATTACCTACGTACCCCAGAGAGGGATCAAGTCATTATGTAGTTCAAATGGTTTTGTTGTTGTTGTTGTTGTTGTTGTTGTTGTTTTTTTTTTTTTTTTTTTTTTGATTTTTTGCAAAAAAGGAGGGTTCAGTGTGTAATAGCGGGTATCACCACTAATCGAACCCGAGACCTCTCAAGGGCGACTTGGGCATCCAACCACTACGCCACACTAGCAATTGGTGACATAGAGTGGGATTAATTTCTCTTTATTGGTATGCTTTCAAAGGTAATGGGAAGACATCATGTACCCTTGCAGCATTACAGTGGGTAGTTTAAGCTCTTACCGAGGAGCAATCCTCGATTTTCAAGCGTAGAAGTGTTTAAGGAACTTCCCATTGATGGGGCTGATCCTTGCATCATCATTGTTGATCAACTTGTAAGCTTGGTTGGTGTTTGCCCCCTGCCTGAGAGTTGGAAGTACATCACAAGCAACGGTTACATGGTTTGACCCGACAATTTCATTGAAGTCTAGATCAATCTTGTTTTCTTTGGCAAGCTTCATGATTTGTTCTTTGAAGACGAAGCATTTTTGGATTGGGTGGCCAATGATACGATGATATTTGCAGTAGTTAGGGTCATCAACTTTCCCCATGTCTTCTGGCCGCTTGCATTCTGGCAATTCGATTAGCTTCAACTGTAATAGTTGTTCTAAGATGTTTGGCACATCTTCATCGGGGAACGGATATACTTTTTGCTCACGTTCCTTAAAAGTCAGATGACGCATCTCGCTCTTTTGCCATCCTTCAAGTTGTTTTTCATTTGCATTTGCTCCTCTTCTTGGAAGCTTGACTTCGGCAGTGTTAACAACCGTTGGGTCTTTGAGGCTGACTTTTGCATTCCTATCATTCCTCCTCACTTCCCTTATGCTTTCTTCAGGTGTGGGAGGTTTTGTATTTCCGCGGCTAGCAATGCTCAGCTCCATGTCGTGCGCACGAGTTGCTAACTCTTCAAATGTTCGAGGCTTTATCCCTTGAAGGATGTAAAGAAGTCCCCAATGCATGCCTTGGATGCACATCTCTACAGCGGAAATTTCTGAAAGTCTATCCTTGCAATCTAGACTCAAAGAACGCCACCGATTGATATAATCAACGACGGGCTCATCCTTCCATTGTTTAGTATTGGTAAGCTCCATCATGCCTACCATGCGCCGTGTGCTATAGAATCGGTTGAGAAACTCCCTTTCAAGTTGTTCCCAACTATCGATTGACTCGGGTTCTAAGTCTGTATACCAATCAAAGGCATTCCCCTTCAATGAACGGACAAACTGCTTTACAAAAAGGCCTCCTTGAGTCCCTGCATTCTCACAAGTTTCTACAAAGTGAGCAATGTGTTGCTTAGGGTTTCCTTTGCCATCAAATTGCAAGAACTTGGGGGGCTGATACCCATTTGGCATCCTCATGTTATCGATGCGCTTTGTATAGGGTTTCGAATATGTGAGAGAACTTGTAGAAGAACCTCCATATTGTGCTCGAATAGTGTTCGTTATCATGTCTTGCAATTGTTGGACAGATATCGAGGCCATTGAGGTGGAATGTCCGTGTTGAGAAGTGCCTTCACCTCCTTTTCCTTTATCGACCTTAGCGTTTTCTCCTTTCAAGGTAAAGCCAGGTGGGTGCTCAGGACCAAGACTTGATTCACCCGAATCTTGTACCTCTAGCTTGTTCATTAGGGTTGCAATTTTGACATCCTTTTCTTCAAGTGCTTTTGTGAGAAGGACGACCCTTTGTTCCATTTCAGCCATCTTTTCTTCCATGGTAGAGGTGTTAGTCATCATGACTGACACAACTTCCCAAGATGATGGAGAAGAAAGTGATTTGAAGTGAGCACGTGAAATCTCATCTTTTGGGTTCCCTTTGATGGGAGAGAAATCGTGCGACCAACTTCTTGTGAAGGAAGAAGGGGACTTGCCCCCATACTTGAGGTGTTCCAAGGTGGAGATATCCTTGTTGATGACCTTGTTTCTTGTAAGAGGGTCTAAGGAGATGATTGTCTGGACCTTGGCTTCCTTGGTTGATTGAGATTGAAGTTGATTGTTTGCTTTGGGTTGGCTACAATTGATTACACCAATGTAGTTGTTGGTGGTAGCTGTACCAAGTTTAGTTGAAGTAGCTATTGTTGAAGCTTGAATATTCTTGCTAGAGGCCATTTGAGCTGGTAGCAAGATGATGAAGATTTCTTTCTTTGAAGGAGAATGAGATGAGAGGCAGAGAGGTCCCACTGGGCGTGCCAGAATATGTGGACGACTAAATTTCTCGGTTCGAAATAAATCAAACAAGTAAAATAGTTTCACAAATGCGATTTTGTATTGATGAATGTGTGGTACAATTCTCTCTGATTACAAAAGAGTGATCCTCTGATTCGATCTCCTTGCAAGACTTATTGATTTGGATTTGTGGTGATGTGATTGACTTGAACACAAAATATCCTTCAATTTGGTTGAGGGATGGATCGAAGATTGTTGAAACAGAATTACAATGAATCTCTGGCTATGAGCTTGTTAGAAATTCTTTGTTCTTCACGTTCTTCGTATGTTCTTCGTGTTCTTGGTGCGTTCTTCGTCTTTGAAGGTTTGTGGTGGAAATTCTTCGGTGCTTTAGAGGCTTGAATCCGTAGAGCTTCGTTGATTTGTGATTTGTTGATGTTTTTCGGACACTTTAGGCTTGATTCCCGCAGAATTTTGGATCTAGGCGGATGATTTGGATGATTTCTATTCGAATGTTCTTCGTATTCGAAGTTGAAGTTCTTGAAGTTCTTGGAGGCTTTAGAGCTTGGTTGCGGCAGAGCTTCTGGACTTCTGAATCTTCTCTGATGCTGCTTGTGCTTCAGATGGCTTGATGTCCTCCTAAATGTCTTAGGAAGGCTTCTATTTATAGGAGTTTTGGGGTGGATAAGCGACACGTGGCGGAGTCTGATTGGTGACACATGTCACAGTCTGATTAGTCCGCTTATGTCATCGCTTACACGTGCGAGGTTGCTTGGGTCATCGCTTACACGTGCGAGGTTGCTTGGGTCATCGCTTACACGTGTGAGGCTGCTTGTGTCATCGCTTGCACGAGCCGATGCATGATTGGTTCTTGCATGACACTTGGCAAATTTCTGTTGGCTTCTGAATGGCAATAGTAAAACCTAGCAGCAGTATGTAACGCTTTGTAATTGGCCGTATTTTGTGGTCTTGGTAGTGTGACGTGTCAGCTTGTGATAGGTCGGGAACTTTCTCTCTCTACAGTCATATCTTCATGCATTTGTGCATTTGTGCATTTATTTGTATGCATTGCTTTTGGTTTGATCTTATTTTTTTGTTTTAGTATTGTGTGAGTAAAAATTCAAAACCACATAAAAAGTGAAAAATTCAAAAAGTTTGACCGTATATGTTTGAGCACATATTACATGTGAGTTTTGCCATGTATCTTCGTACAAATGGCTTTATGCATTTACGAGCTTAGCTTGTTCTTTATGCACTTATATCTTTGTGGGGAAAATCTTGTCATTTTTGTGTGATTGTTGTAAATCGATCTTCAAGCTTGTCATGAATGATTAGTCAATAGTCATATTGGTTTTGATACATGCGTAGACTTGTGCTTATATATCTTCCCACTTTTTTTTTTTTTTGGCTTAAAGAGCTCAACAAATGTAAATCTCAAAATGAAAAGAGAATACTAGTATTTGACTAGGAAAAAGGGAAAGTGACTTTTATGAAAATGTATGATGCCCAAAAGCCAAAGGCTTGTTTATCAAATTGAAATATAAAAAATTTCAAGCATCGATCTTAAAAAAAGATGTAAAGATAAAAATTATCAAATGTTATGAATTATAAAGAAGCCAAATGAAAAGCTTCAAGGATATATAATCATTTTCTTATGGGAGCTCATACATGTTCATTTTTATAATTGAGATAGACCATTTGACTTAGTACTAGTTGTGTATGACTTGATTGAATTGATCATTGAATCTTCACTCTAGACTAAGGACTATTCCACATTTGATACACACACACAACACACTTGCCTAATGTTCAATGAATGCCTTATTCATTTGTTCGATTGTACTTGTTTAAATGTGATGTGTGTGTGCTCAACTATATATGGATCAATCTAAAAATATTTTTGATAATTTTATATGTATTTGGAAGTGATTTTTATCACTTTTTGTGTTTATGTTTAGTGCTTACATTGTTTTTCATTGTTTAACATGTTCTGTGTTGAAAAACAGGTGTCAGAGTTTTTCGTGACTCACTCGCGATTGACTCGCCAGTCGCGAATTTTTTTGCAACTCATCTCACAACTCACCAGTCGCGAAACTCCAGTTCCAAGTTCATCCAGAAGTTTTTGCGACTCATCTCGCGACTTGCTCATGACTCACTTGTGACTCGCCCAGTCGCGAAACGCTAGAAATAGCTTTTTAAAGAGCTTTTCGTGGGAAACCTGTTTTAAACCTCTCCCATCCTCTCTTAAACCCCTCTTTCAATATTTTTACATAAAAACCCAATCAATTTGAATGGTTTTTCATTCCATTAACATCTCTAAGGTAATTCTAAACTCTTTTCATTGTTTTTTATTCTTAGATTATGTTTTGGAGAGTTTTGTACTCTTGGTTGGGATTTTCATCATAGGGGTTGGGAAAACTTAATTTTTATCAAATTTTTATATGGGATTGGTTTTTTTTGATGATTTGTTTTGGATGTTGGCCCCTTGTGGCATAAAGATCATGTATTAAGGGTAGATTTCATGATGTTCATGCATTGTTTCACATTGTTGTTCATGGTGTGCACGCTAGGTGTTTGATAAAATGCCTCTTAGGCATTTTCTCACTTGTTTGGACTCCAATGAGTACCAAAATTTGGGGTTTCTCATGTTTCCTCATTAGGAACATGTTTGGTTCATTGGTTGTGTATTTAACACACCTTGCCCCATATGTATATTTTCCATGCTTTAGTCATGCATTACACATAGCCATCTCTTGCACACACCTTTGCTATCCTTGTCATGCATTGGTCTATACCTTGTTTCTTCATCATAGCATGTCATGTTTACCTTATGCTTTGTAGCATTTTGTTTTGTCTTAAGTTTGAGCTTCATTTTCTTATTCATCTTACACCCTTCATGCATTTTTATCCTTGTTCGTTCCTTCATCTTTTGCCCTCGTTTCTCCTTGGCCCTTTGTCTATTTGTGTCAAAAAAGGGGAAACTATACTCTAGAGTAGTATATACCGGAGAGTTTTGTAATTTCTATATGACTCTTGTGCATATTTATAGGGGGAGATGCATATACCAAAGGGGAGAAGGCATTGTGTTAATAAGAAAACCTTATTTTGTTTGTATGTTGGACATGCTTACATCCTTATGCTATTGTGCTTCATTGAATGCATGTTCGGATAATCATTTGCTTTGTTATGTGATCATTGTAGTTATTTCTATATGACTGTTTTGGTGTATGATCAAGTGGCTCACATGTGACACATCACGTTTACATTATCGCAATTGACTTGTTTCATTATACTTGTCCTTTTATTACTTGCTTTACCTTGAGGGTTTAATGTGTTTTGTGCAAGTGTTTCAGGTTGCAGGTATATATGTTCAAAGTTCATCACAGCTCCTATAATTCTTGATAGGGGGAGAAAGAGAGAAAGAGCTTTGTGTTATATTAATTATGTTTTTGCCTTGCTCATAGTTCATGATTGTGCTTAGCTATTTAAAATATTATTTGTACCCATGCTTTGTAGCCTAGTATTTGTTGCTGAATGTTATGCATTTTCTTTAACTACATCACTCTTGTGTCCTCTGTTGGATTTTATATCCTTAATACAATTACCTTGTGTTGTTGTATTGGTTCAGTGTTGGACATGCAAATGATACTTTGCATTTAGCTTATTAGCTTGAATGTCTAGAAGTTCATTCTTTGTGTGAATGAGCATTGTGATCACTATTTATAGTGATTGTTTGTTTTTGGTCAAGCCATGGTCAATTGCTTTATTCCATTTTGTTTGATCGCATTGTACTTGCTCCATATGCATTACAAGTTTTCTGCATACAATGATCATACTGTGTTGTTTTTCAGGAGATACTTGTTCTTATGGTTCAAGAGCTACACAGATTCTAGAGTTAGGTGTGAGTAAGTTTTGTTCAATTGTTCCTAACTCACATGTTAAGTCTAGAGCTTGTTTTAGGGTTTTGTCACGGAATAGCCAAAAGAGGAGATTGTAAGGTTGAATTTAATCAACCATTCTGTTGGCTTTATTCCATGTCAATTTGCTTGTAATTCAGCATTTAGAAACCCTGTATTTAGGTGGAAATCATGTAAGGGTAGTGTATGAGTGAGTGTGAAGAAAAGCTCAAGAGTGTGCAACTCAGCAAGGCCTCGTGATTGGCTCGCGGCTGGCAAGTAGCCAAAGGAGGTACACGTGTGAAGCATGCAGAGGAGTTGAAAAGTCACGCCAGCTGGAGTACTACAAGACAAAACTTCCAGTCTGGCCATTCTGTTAGCTCGCGACTCAGAATCGTTACTCAATCAAGTCGCGAGGCTAAGTCGCTAGTCCACTCTATTTGGAAAAACTGACTCTTCGCATTCCATACACACCCTACTATATATAGACCCTTATACCCACGTATTGTAGAGAGTTTCCAGAGAGAATTTTGAGAGCAAAACCTAGAGAAAAACAAGATTGACTCATCCACAATCTTCATCCTTGATTCTCCAAATTCCTCTACTCTCACCCTCTCCATTATTACATCCTTGAGAGATACATTTGGCCAAATCCTTATCTCACCATACCCATATCAGTGAGAATGTTATTTGGCGGTTGAGAAGCAGTTAGGAAGGGACCAATTGATATTGGTTGATCCTATGGGTTATAGCGGAATCCGGAAAGTTAGAGAAGACAAAGATTCGGCGTAACCTCGTTAGAGTAAGAAGCTTGGAGGGCTTAGGTACACTGGGTAGATTAGGCTTAGAGGGTCTTCTGCTATTCATGTATCCCAACTTCATTCTCTAGTGGATTATTGACCGCTTGGAGGGCGGCAGAGAGGTTTTACGCCGAGAACTTCGGTTTCTTCTTCGATAGCACATCGCTGTATTGTTTTTATATTTGCATCTCTCTTCCCTTAATCTTTGCCATTTAATTTCTGCTGTGGTTGTGATTTTATTTGGTTTAGATTATGTTATCAATTCTGCTTTAGCTTATTTACATTTTCCGCACGTACATTGTTTGTTAATAAGCTTGAATTGGTAATTTGTAATTTGGGGGTCTAAACGTTCAAGGTGTTTTACACACATATTTGAACATTCACTTGGTATCAGAGCGGGTGCACTTCTTGTGGTTTAAATACCTAAGTGTGATCCTTGACCCCTTGTGTGTTTTACCATGGATAGTGCTTTGTATGCTTCTATGCATGTTTTGGATGTTGATGAATGTAACATGCCACGTGTTTGTGAAAATGCCCCTATGAGTGATAATCCTCATGATTGTGATGCTATGTTACATGAATCCTTAGGTGTTGTTGATATTCCTAACATTAAACTCTTGAAGAAAAAGGCTAAGAAGTTTCTTTCTTACACTACGGTCAAAGACTTTGTAAATATTTTATTATCAAAAGAAACTCTCTATGTACAAAGTGCTTGGGGATTTAGGGGGGAAAAGATTCGAGCGGTAGGGTTAGCATGTTGTAATTATCTCTCAAAAAAAAAAAAAAAATTCACACACTTTGTAAATTATCACAATTTTTCTATGTGCCAGACTGTGAGTAGTGAAGAAAAAATGATGGGTTTACATGACAGTAATAAATAGTTAATCACAATCTATTTAGTAAAATAATTGTGGCAAAATATATGTAAAAGTGTTGAACTAGAATTATTTCACAGAGTCACACACATGATTAACTGATGACAAGGAATAAGGATGCCTAGTTGGCTATATATATGGTTGCTTTCTTTGCTTCCAGCTACTAAATCCTTCAATTCTCAAATCTCTATCTCAGAAGTTCTCTTGCTACATATTATATATAGCACAAGGCAGTAAAGCGAGATAGCTACCATGTCTTCACAGCCGCATCAATCTGAAGTAAAGGCTGCAGCTTCGAAAAAGGGTAGCAAACCCATTAGAGGTAGCATCAAGCGCCAAATATTTGCGTCTTTCATCAAGAAAATGAAGAGTATTCTTCTTTGTCACAAACGCAGCAATGACAACTAGTTCATTGTCTTCTTCATCGTTCACGCACTCTATCCATGTACATGTTCACATGCACATCTTCTTCTTAGCTGGTGAATTTTCTTCCTCTTTCACACACACACATATGGGGGAACGCTATGCATGCATTAGGTGAAAAGTTTTGTACGAGAGTTTTGTTTGTTTGTTTTTAGGAGAGTTGAATGTATGGTGGATGGAGAAATAATATATGAGCAATCATGATAAGTGTTTATTTGTAAGATTATCTAGCAAGATGTGTACTTTTCATATTCTCAAATATATGAGATTAGGAAAACTTGTTAATGAATTTGTAACAGCTTTTATGTATTTTGAATCGAGATGAAATTTCAAACTTTGATGTGCCAACAATAGCCACGAGAATAAACTACGGTTTTTGTAACAGCAATCACCCTTCTCTCATTTGCTTGTGTATGAGACGATGTATGTGAAAGATTTTTGGAGGTCTAGATAATTTTTTATTTATTTATTAAATAAGTTAATCTCTCTCTCTCTCTCTCTCTCTCTCTCTCTCTCTCTATATATAAAACCGAAGCTTTTGAAGCTCCAACAATTTTCCACGTCAGTATTACTTATATAAATAATAATAAATATTTTTTTTTCCATCAAATACAAATTACAAACCCAAAATAATAATAAATCTTTTTTTTTCCCCAACAAATACAGATTACAAACCCAATTCTTATTAAAACCCAACTACAAGAGGAGCCTAAACGCAGAAATCAGCCGTCGCTATCTCAAAACTATCTCTCAAACGCAAACTCAACCCTAACAAAACCCTCGATCAAACTCTCTCTATTTCAAACTCACTTCCTTCTTCTTCTTCTTCTTTAATTCTCTCATTCAATGCAATTCCCTCCTTCTTTTCTCAGCCACAACTCCTCTGGCTGATTTTAATTTTGATTCATGGTTAATTTGTTCTTGAGTTTTTATCATCTGGGCATTGATTATTTTTTGGCCCCCTTTTTGGGCATTTGATTTTCAGGACTAACTTGAAGAATTTGGATCCTTTTCCGTTTCTGATGTTGGACGATTTTTCAAGTATGAAGAATTCTAATCTGATCTTTTCAAGTTTCAATTTTATTTGATTGACATGGGTTAAAATTCAGATTGAAATTGGTTTAAATGGAACAGAGTCTCAAAGTTATGTTTTGATTATATGTCTTCAATTAGGTTTTCTATTGATTTAGGGATTTCAAATTCTATAGGTTTTGTAAGAAAATATTGTAAATATCGATGGGTTTCATAGTGGAGATAGTATCGATTTAATGGTTTTTTTTTCTATGTTTTTGAAAGGCCTAAGAGTCGGCCTGATGATTAATTTATTTTGGCTGAAAAATTAATTCAGTGATATGTATGGGCTGTGTGTTGCAGATAGTTATGGGGTTTAATAATAATTTTAGGCACGGTTGATTTGTTTACCTCTTGATTTCATTTTTTTTCCTATAATGAATGTGTTGTGTAGAAAGAGTTGGAGAGAGAGAGATCTACGGGAGGCCCTTCACTACGGTCAGACCTGTCCCCTTTGATATTGATGAAGAGTTTGCTGCATTAATTGCTAATCTGACATAACCGGATGAAGCATGGAGCCGAGTGTTTTGTCTATGAGATTTTTCTAGTATTGGACATATTCTTTTTCTTCTCTTTTATACTCTTCCATAGATTGTTTGTTCTTCTCTCTTCTTTATTTTATTTTATTTTTTTTAATCTGAATCATTGATGCAACTAAATGACCAATCTTTGGAACTCTGGCATATTTCTCAAGGAGTCAATAGTTTATAGTTAGCATGTCTATTTGCCGAGCTTGGTTCCTGCGGTTGTTGGGGGTTTGTTTTAGTTTTGCATTGTTGCCGGGGTTTGTTTCAGTTTCGGGTTGCTGGAGTTTTTAATATCATTCTTTATCTGAATTTGTTTTAATTTAGGCTTATGTTTGGATTTATCACAAATGTAGGCTTATGTTTGGGCATGTGAATTTTTGAAAGAAAAATTCATTTTGTTAACGGAGAATGTTCATAATATATGATTGTTTAAGGTCCTCAGATATTGTCAAGAACTGTTTTTTTCATTTTTGTTTCTCTATTGATATGACTTTTGATTTTAGTTCTAATATCACATTAGCTACTGAGCATATGAATCTGTTTCCAACTACTAAAGCTTAGAATGACCTGTTTTCGATGCTGTCTTCCAGATCTTGCACATTTTTTTGCTGCCTCCTAAAGATTGCAATCTCTGTAGTTCTGTACCTTTATAATCATAATGCACCTAAACATGTGAATCAGTTTCCGATTATTAAAGATTGCAAAGCCAGTAATTCTTTTCTCTGAGAAACTGAACATTTTGGTACTACACACAGATAGACATACATTGATCCATGTCTAGGTTTAGAAATATATATAATGTTACTTTCTTTTTTGTGTGCTTGGAGTTGCAAAGGATGTAGGAGTTAATTCTCTCGCTGTTGTTTTTCTGAGTAGGTATTAACTTGATTTAGGTGCTCATTTACTGCACTATTATTGATCTTTGTTATTTTGTTTTTTACAAATTATTTTAATTAAAAAAAATAAAAAAATACTTATTTTGTAGGTTCTACTTTCATTTTTGGATAAAGAGCTGCATACTTAACTGCATCGACTCAAGGTTTGTTAACAATTTCTGTAAATTTTTTTTTTAAGAAAGTTCCTGTTGCATAAAATTATATATAAATACTCAATATAAAACCATTAATAAGATCATTTACTGCTTTACTACTGTAGGGTCTGCTTTTGCGGCCCAGAGCCCAAAGGGTATGGGTCAAGGGCCCATCGAACCCACAACAATGAATTTGTAGAGAGTGGATCGAAGGTCTAGGCGCTGGCCGGCGTTCACGAAGTGTGAACGCCATTCTCTTTTATTGAAGAAATACTTAGAACATCTTTACAATTGGGGGATGCTCCTCGGCCCATGGCCGAGGAGGCTTTCTTCCCTTTTTTTTTTTTTTTTTTCGCCTCTCCTCCCCTCCCTTTCAGGAGGGATTCCCTTACATTATATACTCTTTACCTAACCAATTCTAGCCCTACACGTGTTAGGCGATTTGGACAATACTCAGATGCTTGTCCCATCAGCCGCCTTCTCAGTCTCTTTGAGAGTCGCGGCAACCAAGGTGACGTTGGTGCAGGGTCCTTTCCTCATTAATGCGGCCAGGGCGGTAGTCAGGTACATTTAATGTGGAGGTGACTGCTTGTCATGAGCTTGTCCCTCAAGTTCTCGGACGTCCGATGATAGGGTCATCCTCGGACTTAGGATGCCTCCTCGGCTTGGGCCTCCGGCCCAAGAACGAAGTGGGCTGGGCCGTAGGATTCTTTGGCCCCACAATAGCCCCTCAAAATCTTTGCTGTCCGCGTCCTCGGGCGGAGAGGAGGATTTTGATGTCCTCGGACCTGCCACGTGTCCCATTGAGTCTGGTCCTCTGTCAGTACTGGAGCCTTTTCATCTACCCCAGACGCGTTAATGGCGCCTCGAAGCGCGCAATGCACCTTTCATTAAATCAGGACGGCTCTGTGCCCCCCACGTTCAACGGGAGGATGATAATCCAGCGGTGGGGATTCGCCTAGCAGTTAGGGACGGGAAAACCCGCCCGGTTCCTTGATTTGGGGTATAAATACCCATTCGAAAAGCCGGTTCCTCTGTTCACTCGCACTCAAGAGTCTACATCTCCAGCATAAAAAGCCTGTCCGAGGAGCTTCTACTTATTTCTGTAAGTCACTCTATCTCTCTTCGAACTTTTTCCTTCTCCATCTCTGCCTCTTTTTCGTTTGCTCTCTCTTAGCTTGCTTAGGTATCATTTGAGATGGGTGTATTTAAGAAGTATGTATTCACTGAGGAGGCGATGGAGAAATTCATCGCCGATTATAAGATACCGGCCAATGTGGGCTTGAGGTATTGTGCGGAGGGCGAGTGGCGCTTTCGGAGGCAGGAGGGTGAGGTGGTGATTCCCATCGTTGCCTTCGTTGAAGGTGGTATGAGGATACCCATGGGGCCGATGACGAGGGACTACCTGATGCACTTCCGGCTAACCCCCACCCAGTGTGCCATCAACGTCTTTAGGATCCTGGGCTGTGTGGATGCCCTAAATGAGAAGATGGGACTGAGATTGACCCACCATGATGTCAACTGGTGTTATAACCTCCAGTGCCTGAAGGGCGAAACTTACTATCTGAAGACCAGGGATGACAGGGTCCGGCTTATTCAGTGCCTCCCTGAGTCCAGCAAGGGACTGAACAAGGACTTCCTCATCGTGTCTGGAGAGTGGCACGATGGCCTTCACTGCCCAACGACGGAGGGGACCCCAGGTGGGCAGTGGGAAAATGGAGGGGGGGCCCTAGGACCCTGACTAGTTCCATTCTTTACTTCGTCCATTTCTTTTTGCACCATCCGGTTTCTAATGTGAATGTGTTTCCTCTTGCAGATCCGCACGCCTTTACGCGCCACTTCAGCTTGATCAACCGGGAAGACTTGCAAAAGGCGCTGAGGGCGGAGGTTTTCGTGAACGAGGCCGACAATCAGGTTAGGGCCGCTCACCAGATCTTGAAATACGACCCGACTCACAAGTCATTTGCGGCGCCGAAGTACGTAATCAGAGCAAAGGATCCTTGGCTTCGAAAAATAACCGTGACCGAGGACGGGTTCCGGTTCCCTGAGGCGCCCTCCACATCAGAAGGCGTAACACCTGCGGGTCCCTCCTTCTCCCTTAGATCCTCAGAGGCTGCCGAAGAAGGCCTAGAGAGGGAAGAGGAAGTTGCTGACTTTGGCCCCGCCGAGGACAAGTTTGACGTGTTTGAACAGGTCCATCAGTCCGAGGACCCTCTAGGGGATTTGGGTGACCCTTGTCTGACAAAAGCGGATTTCCAAACGCCTAAGTCTCCTCCTCGGCGCGAGATGGGTTACAAGAAGAGGCCCCAACCCAGCCTGGCGGATCTGATCGAAGGCCAATCGGGGAAATCCAAGCCGGAGCTTCCTCCTCCTCCTCCCAAGACTCGCTCTGCCCAGGGTAGGTCGAGCACTTCCCAGTCAAGGCTTCCTCTTTCTTCGCCCAAGACGAGTCTGCCTCCTAGGCACGAGCCCTCTGACCCCAAGTAGAAAAAGGATAAGGGCAAAAGGCCGGCTGAGGAGAAGTCCGGGTCCCCACGGGAGGAGGATGATACTTGGCGGCCATCCAAACAGCTGAAGATAGGCTCCCGAGGTCAGGATAAAAGGGTTGACGCCCAGCCCGAGCCTCAGGCCTGGCTTCCTGCCCCAATGCTCCATGGGGGGCCGCTGAGGGAAGACTCCTCCCTTAGGGACTTCAAGGAAGGTGAAGGCGCGTACGTGGCCAACGCGCTGGAAAGGTGCCTGTTACTCCCAGCTGACATGGCGGAGCTGGGAGCTATGAGGAGCAGGGGGGTTTTTCTCTGCCTCAAGCGGTACCTGGGAATGGTAAGTCCCTCAACACTTATGACTTTTCTAGTTTTAGCTTTCTCCAACCCTTTTCTGGTCTCGACTAACCGTGTGCTTGTTTTGTTGGGCAGGCCATTCAGGCCACTTACAGGTTAGAGGACGTGGCCCGTGACCAGGGGAAAGCCGCGGACGTGGAGCGTGAGAAGCACCTGGAGGCCTCACGGATCCTTAGAAACTCCAAGGCTGATCTTGCCAAGGCTCGGGAGGAGCTGAGTGCGATGACCAGTGCTCGGGATACTGCCCTGTCAGGACTCGCCGGTTTCCAGAAGCAGGCTGAAGATCAGACAAAGCGCCTGGGCGAGGCGGAGGAGCAGCTGAAGATGGCAAAGGAGCTGCTTGCTGATCTGCCAAGGTAGGTGGCTGCTGCAGAGGAAGCCAAGAGGGTGGCAGAGGAGGCCAGGGACGAGGCCGTTAGGGCCAAGTTTGAGGCTGACCACGACAGAGAGGACGCCCTGGCCACTAAGCGGGAAGCCGAGGAGGAGGCCTATGCTGCGGGGATGGCTGAGATCGAGGCAGCCTTTAAGGCTCAGGTCCCCGGGTTGTGCAGGCGTTACTCTGCTGAAGTTTGGATGGAGGCTCTCAGGCAGGCTGGGGTTGAGGCCTCGTCTGACTTGTGGAAGGAGGAAAGTGTGTACTACCCTCCTGCCATTCGCGAGGCAACTCCAAGTGGCACTGAGGCCGAAGAGGCTGTAGAGGAAGCCAGTACTGCTATGGGTGAGGACACCTCCATTGTTGAACCCATGGGCGAGCTCGTCCAAGTAAGTGACCCTCCCCAGGTAGCTAAATCAGGTGAGGGCCCCGCTGAGGCGGCGCCCCAGGAGGTTGCGAAGCCCAGCTCTGAAGTTGAGGAGGCAGCCGTTCCTGCCACGCCTTCGCAGGCTGCCCCTTCTGGGCAAGGCTCAGAAGGTTCTTAAGCTGCTATGGTCTAGCCCCCTGTCGAGGGAGGAAAATAAGTGGGCAGGGCAGGCCCCTTGACGCCGTCGTTTCTCTTTCCTTTTGCATTTTTTTTTAGATTGTAGTGTAATTCCTACCGTGTAACTTTTTCTGGACTTAATGAAATGCGAGCTTTGCTTCTTTTTCTGTTTGTTGTGGTAGTTTACTTACTTGCACGCTATCCGCTTTTTCTTTACTTATATGATTTTAATTTCAATTGCATCTCGACCAATCGCGGCATCAATTGTCATAACGAGGGCAGGTATGCTTGGGTGGACCCTCCGTTTCCTAAGGGCCAGGTAGAAAATTCTTTGAGTAAACACTTAGGATCCCCTTGAAGTAGTTGGCTTCCCCACAGGCTTAAGTCCGAGGACCATACAGTGCTTTTGGTTCTGTCTAACACTTAGAATCCTCTGAAGGAGTTAGTTTTCCCATAGGTCTGAGTCCTGGGACCATGCAGTGCTTTTGGTTCTATCTAACACCTAGAATCCTCTGAAGGAGTTAGTTTCCCCATAGGCCTGAGTCCTGGGACCATGCAGTGCCTTGGTTCTGTCTAACACTTAGGATCATCTGAGGTGGTTAGTTTCCCCGTGAGCCTGAGTCCGAGGACCATGCAGAGCCTTGGTTCTGTCTAACCCTTAGGATCATCTGAGGTGGTTAGTTCTCCCGTGAGCCTGAGTCCGAGGACCATGCAGAGCCTTGGTTCTGTCTAACACTTGGTCTTTGAAGTAGTTAGTTTCCCCATAGGCCTGAGTCCGAGGACCATGCAGAGCCTTGGTTCTGTCTAACACTTGGTCTTTGAAGTAGTTAGTTTCCCCATAGGCCTGAGTCCGAGGACCATGCAGAGCCTTGGTTCTGTCTAACACTTGGTCTTTGAAGTAGTTAGTTTCCCCATAGGCCTGAGTCCGAGGACCATGCAGAGCCTTGGTTCTGTCTAACACTTGGTCTTTGAAGTAGTTAGTTTTCCCACAGGCCTGAGTCCGAGGACCATGCAGAGCCTTGGTTCTGTCTAACACTTGGTCTTTGAAGTAGTTAGTTTCCCCACAGGCCTGAGTCCGAGGACCATGCAGAGCCTTGGTTCTGTCTAACACTTGGTCTTTGAAGTAGTTAGTTTCCCCATAGGCCTGAGTCCGAGGACCATGCAGAGCCTTGGTTCTGTCTAACACTTGGTCTTTGAAGTAGTTAGTTTCCCCATAGGCTTGAGTCCGAGGACCATGCAGAGCCTTGGTTCTGTCTAACACTTGGTCTTTGAAGTAGTTAGTTTCCCCACAGGCCTGAGTCCGAGGACCATGCAGAGCCTTGGTTCTGTCTAACACTTGGTCTTTGAAGTAGTTAGTTTCCCCATAGGCCTGAGTCCGAGGACCATGCAGAGGCTTGGTTCTGTCTAACACTTGGTCTTTGAAGTAGTTAGTTTCCCCATAGGCCTGAGTCCGAGAACCATGCAGAGCCTTGGTTCTGTCTAACACTTGTTCGTCTGAAGTGGCTAGTTTCCCCATAGGCCTGAGTCCGAGGACCATGCAGAGCCTTGATTCTGTCTAACACTTGGTTGTCTGAATTGGTTAGTTTCCCCATAGGCCTGAGTCCGAGGACCATGCAGAGCCTTGGTTCTGTCTAACACTTGGTCTTTGAAGTAGTTAGTTTCCCCATAGGCCTGAGTCCGAGGACCATGCAGAGCCTTGGTTCTGTCTAACACTTGTATTTCTCTGTAAGTAGGGGTTTGTCCTTGGACTGCTTTACTGGAGACGATTCTTCCTTCGGACGGATCATGGTCTTACACGTGGCATTGATCTCGCCTCCATCTCGAGCCCCCATCTTTTTTACTTGCGAAGCGTCCCTTGGCCGTTCGTGTTCCGTGCCTGACGCTTCGGTGCACGAGACGCGCCTTCATTAATAGCCTCGTAAATCAACATAAGTCCAACGTTCTGCGGCCCCCTTGGAATCTGGCAGCCTCATTATTATCCAACGCTTCGGTAACGCTCTTTTCGAATTCTGCGTGAATTAATTCTCACCAACCCTCATCCTCTATATAAGGCTTTCCGGGGGGATGGTTTCTCCATACTCCATGAACCTCCCAACACAAACAGAAAGAACACACCCCCTCAACTCCCCAAGAGCCTCTAATAACCCCGCTGGGATTGCGACCGGAGTTAGGAGATATGGGGTGGCTTTGGACAGATGTGAGGACATCCGTGCCAAGAGCCGTTGTGGCCGCAGCCCCCACTAGGCTTTCGTTGCGGCAGAGTCTAGGCGTAACCCCGATGGCGCCATGCACGGTGGCCCGGAGGGATGTCATTGAAGTACCTAACGTCTCTCCTCTGAGCGCACCCCCGACGGAGGAGACATGCAAACTCACATCATGGGCGGTGCTCGAGTGTTGCCGTCTCCAACGGCCAACGCTCGTGGGGGTTGGAGAAAATCAAGGGAACATCATGGGGAGGGCGTCCCGGAGCCCCTGTATCTACTCCTCGCTTTGTTCAAGCTCCGCTGCTCCGAGAAAGGAGTTGTTGGTGGCCTTGAAACGAGCTAGCCCCAACCCTCTTCTGCCCGCTTGCTGTCAAGCTCTCCCATTCTCTTGATGCCAGTAAGGGTACGGGTTGACACTTCCCTCTAGCTAGTTTTAGGATGGGTCCGGTTGGGCCTCTGATTGTAGGACTAGCTGGTAGGAACAGTTGTAAAACATGCCTGCCTGAGCCTCTGATTGTAATTTGTACCTCTTTTTTTTTATGAAATAATATCAAGTTTTTTTTTTGCTATTGAATTTTCTATCTCGCACTTTGGTCTTTCTGCAATATTTGTTTGGTAGTTCTTTCTTTTTTTTTTTTTTGCATCGCCACCGATCTTCTGTAGAATATCTATTTAGAACAGTCGCCTGTTTCGCCGGCCGGCGCACTAATCCTTCCCACAGACGGCGCCAATTGTAGGGTCTGCTTTTGCGGCCCAGAGCCCAAAGGGTATGGGTCAAGGGCCCATCGAACCCACAACAATGAATTTGTAGAGAGTGGATCGAAGGTCTAGGCGCTGGCCGGCGTTCACGAAGCGTGAACACCATTCTCTTTTATTGAAGAAATACTTAGAACATCTTTACAATTGGGGGATGCTCCTTGGCCCATGGCCGAGAAGGCTTTCTTCCCTTTTCTTTTTTTTTCGCCTCTCCTCCCCTCCCTTTCAAGGGGGATTCCCTTACATTATATACTCTTTACCTAACCAATTCTAGCCCTACACGTGTTGGGCGATTTGGACAATACTCAGATGCTTGTCCCATCAGCCGCCTTCTCAGTCTCTTTGAGAGTTGCGGCAACCAAGGTAACGTTGGTGCAGGGTCCTTTCCTCATTAATGCGGCCAGGGCGGTAGTCAAGTACATTTAATGTGGAGGTGACTGCTTGTCATGAGCTTGTCTCTCAAGTTCTCGGACGTCCGATGATGGGGTCATCCTCGGACTTAGGGTGCCTCCTCGGCCCGGGCCTTCGGCCCAGGAACGAAGTGGGCTGGGCTGTAGGATTCTTTGGCCCCACAACTACTAATACACATATTGCACTATTTGTCTGATGTAGATAGTTTTGTTTATGGAATCTATATTTGTTCATTATTCTGTTTACTTTCTAAATAAAAGAAAAAAGAGAAAAAAAAAATGACTCTTTTGTTTTTAGACTATTTTCATTTAAAATTTTTAAAAAAAGTATATTCAACTCAGCTGAGTTGTTATACAAAATAAAAGAAATATTTCTTTTAACGTTTGGAACATATTGTTTATTGCGATTGTTATACTCATTATAATTGTTCTTAGTTGTTTTTCCAATAATTCATTGTGAGAAGGTAAAATATTTCTTTTAAATGATTGGAAGGTAAAATATGGAAGGTAAAATATTTGTTTTCAGTCATACAACCTGCCCTTGAATATTTTGTATCTATAAAAATTCTTCTCTTGGCTTCAACTCAAACTTTTCTCATAAACAATACTACTTTTGTTAGTGGGAAAGAAAGGAAAAACAACTACTGTACATCATCTATAAAGGAAAAACCAAATAGCTTGGCAACCCAATCTGTTCTGTGTTAGACGGCACCTTTAAGATAATATACTCGCCTGTTTTGTTCTTATTATAGAATCTGAATCTAAATTGCCAAATTTTTGAATGTTTACATAAATTTATGATCTTTTTCACTCATTTTTATTGTGTCCATGATTTAATTTAAAAGATATTGCATTAAACAATGTTGTTGGGTTATTTTGGCATTTTAAAAGGTGTAGAAGTGGTGGAGAAAGTAGAGGTAGAGGTGGAGATAAAGGAATATAAGTATGAGGAATTAGTTAAAGCCCTTGAAAACGTTGAAAACAAGTATTATATCTTTCTTTTCTTTTTGTTTGTTTATCTAATTCTTTGATTGGATTGAAAAGAATTAGATTCCCATAGGTGTATAAAATTTGTAAACCCTAACAAACTTTAGTAGTTTTGGAAATCTTTAAACATTTTTGGCAGTTATAAATAAATAGATAAGTTCTTTCTCAATCTATCATTTTAATATATTTAGATTTTTATCATTTTGGGTGTGTTATTGATGGTTGATAGTTTTGCAAGGCAGGAAGCTTATAATGGGGGGGCTTTAGTTGTGGAGCAGAGAGAAGAATGAAGCAATCCAAGAGAAACTCTTTCTGATACAGTGTAGAGTCAACAACAATATGCTTGCACCTGTTTTCTCATATTTAATATGATAACTTAAACAAGTTTTATGAAAAAGATTATTTTTATTGATAAAATATAGTTAGTGAAGCTGCTCCCAGCAATTTAATAAGATTTTGTTGTTGATTTAGAAAACTCTTTGAATATTATGATCATTTGTTATTAGTGCATGTCATATATTTTACTTTCTGTTAGTGTTTCTTTTTAATGTGATATGTAATCTTTTGATTTGAAATTTTACCCTTTTTGTTGTGAAGGCAATAACTAATGATAGAATATCATATTATTTTTCATCTACTCAAATTGTAAATCACAACAACAAAAAGTATGTAAGCTTCTGCCTAGAATGAACATTGTAAATTGCTTCAAATGGGTAATAATTTGCTTTGTTGGCAGATTAAGAAATATATACACACACACACACACACACATACCTTGGTTGACCAGCTCAAATCCTAATGAAATTTGTATATTCCTTTTTGTGTGAGTTATTCCTTAAAATCCAAAGCGAAAATGTTCATTTAAGTTACCTAAATTTCTCTCAACCCGACTAAAAATGCATTTAATTTGATTAAAAAAAATATTTAGCATTTCTAAGAACTTTCCACGGGTTAGCGACTAGTTTTTATAATAGGGATAGGTGGCAATTGAATCCTAATCTCTTCATAATGAAGACAAGAAAATAAAACTAAACTACAAAATTCTTGGTGTAACGCATTAATAACTTTTTTTTTTTTGGGTGGGCAAAATGATGTGGTAGAAACTAGCTTGATGTCATTTAGGGCGAAACAACCACGTAAAATTTAATATCAAAGTGAAGATTTCACTTAGGGACATAAACTTTAACATAACTAGTCATTAACATGTGCGATGAATAGAAATATTCTTAATAATGTTACAATTTTAGCAAATCAAATGCATTTATATGAGTTTAGTGAGAAAATGAATATCACTACTAATAGTGCTTTCATAAGAATTTATTAGAAGTCGAATACAATAAGTTAATCAGTATCCAAAGAGTTTATATAATTCATTATTGTTGACACTTTGCATTTAACCTCATCTTGAGGGTAATAGGGTAATTCACACCCCAAGGGTATCATTATAATTTTGACCATTGAATTTAAATCAATTCACATAAACTAAATCTTGAAGTCTTAATAATCAAAATGCAGGTCACAAATCTTGATTAGGCCATCAGATTGAAAAAGATCACAAAATCAACTTTTAGTGGCTAAGATGCATTCACATGATGAAGTCCGACCACTAATAATTATGAAAAATTAATTTTGATTTGTCCCATAAGAATTCAATTCGTAATCAATAACATGTCATAATCCTATTGTTTTGGACTAAAAATAATGGCAGTGATACACATACTTGATTAATCCGATTGTTGAGCATTAATGATCCCTTAAATTTTGGTGAAATTACTCTATTTAAAGGGGTTGATAGAAGCCTATTATTTCTGAAATTTAGTTGCTTTAGGCCTATTCATGCTAAAATAAAGTTAACTATGGGCCTATTAATGTTAATTGTGTTGAAACTCATTTCCAAGAAATGACATTTTCTCACTCTAAAAAATATCTCTTAAACCATTAAATTTTTTTGAATGAGTTATTTTATTTTATATTATTATTAGAAAGTAAGCTTTAACTAGAGCACAAGAATAGACCATTTTCAATAAATTATTGAGATATGATTTTTTGAAATTAGCCTTATTGTCTATTATGGGAAGCTTCAGGAAGAACTGAGATTCACTTACTCTTCACTCCAAATTTGCTTTGAAATCAAGTCACCAACCCCCCACACATGTCAACTCTCAATTAATCACCAACCCCCTCCAAAACCTTACCCTTTGCCCCCGCCCAAAAAAATAAACTATAAGGAGGAGAAATTATCATTCCAAAGCACCGCACTCCTCTAGAGCTCTAGAGGAAGTAAAAGAGAAAACCTCCTTTAGTAAAATTGGCTTCCTAGTTGCGAATTAATAGGACAATTTGATCTTCCTATTCTCAGATTGCAACTCAGCAAGTGTTGCCTCACTCCTCAAATGTTCTAAAGGAGTCCACTAGTTCTCTCTTACAGGTTTAGAGGAAGCAAAAAAGAAAGAAACCTTGTGAATTGTCTTCAACGACAAGAGACTTTACCAAATGAGCTAACTGGAACTCATAATAATATTTATTTCTTAAATCTTAAATAAACCTAAGATATATGGTTCAATAACAATAAAAACTACATAGGGTGCCAGCCTTCCATGAATTCAAAAATTACCCTTAAATTTAGCTAAAATTTTCAAATATATAAATGGCCCCCAAATTTTCATATATCTCATACGATTTTCTTTTTTTTTTTTTAAATTTATATTGTTAGGTTCTAAAGATTTAGGATTTTATGTATTTAGAACTCTAATGTGTAATATTGGCAAACCATGATCAAAACAGTATGTTTAGTCTTGTTTAGGCTTGCTCAAAGTTGATTAATTATTGTAAAGTTGGAATCGAGAGGCTGCAGATGTATTGGAGCATTTCTGCCTGGCTCGATCGATCGAAGCTTAGGCTCGATCGATCGAATCTCGGGTCAGATGCGTTTTCTGCAGAATTCCAACTCAGCCCAAACTCTATTTAAACGTCTTGGGGTTCAAGTAAAACACTCCTATATATAAGAAAAACCCTAGAACGTTTTTGGGACTTTTTGAGAGAGAGATTAGAGTGCCTCTTGTGCCTCCTTTTATTTTTAGGGTTTTGTACCCAAACCTCTCTAAGTCTTTGTTGCTCATATTTGCTGTTTGTGTGAATCTCTTGTGAGATCTTTGAGGAGCTTTCCTTCACATAAACTTAGGGTTGTCAACATCTTGATGATCAACATAGTTGCAACCATTGGAACTTAAAAGAAAAGCAAGCAGGGAGCTTGTAGCTGATTGAGGAATTCAAGAAAGAAGTAGTCCGTGGATTCGGAGCCTGCGCGTGGTCGTGTCAGGAAGTTCTACTGGTGGGTAGCATTAGGAAGTCGAGCGGGGAGCTTGTAGTCCTTTTGTAAGAACTTCAATTCTTTCATAGTGAATTCTGTTATGCCTTGAGGATCGGTGGGTCAAATCCTCCCCAGGTTTTTACCGTGTGGTTTCCTGGGTGATCATATCTTGTGTTATTTATTTTCCGCTGCTTTATATTCTTGATATGATTGTTTGGATTGTTTTAACCTAGAATTGCTTAATTTGACTAAGTAACAACTTGGCTAATTAATCTAGGCTACGCAATCTGATTGTTTAAGGGGTCTAAATTCCTGTCAAGTGGTATCAGAGCGGGTAGCTCTTTGTTTGTTTTAGATCTTTTGATCTAAGAGCTGATCCTTGACCCCTGTTGTCATGGATAATTTGAAGTGTCTTTCTGCTCATGCTTCTGCTGATTTTATTGATGCCTGTGATGTTTTGAATAAAAAGGACACTATTGTTTCTGCTAATTTTTTTGATGCTTTTGAAACTCTTCGTAAGGAATTATCTAAATCTTTGAAAATTGCTAAGAAATTCAAAGAAGAGTTAAAATTGACTAATCTTGAAAAAGAGGAATTGCTTGTTAGATTAGATGAGTCTAATAAAAAGAATGATTTTTTGAGAAATCAAATTTCCTCTCAAGATGAGAAGATGAAAAGTTTGGAACAAAAGTTAGCTGAGGCTGAAGCTAAATTGGAAAATTTGTCTAATACCAAACTTGCTGATGGTAACAGAAGTGTTTCTGTTTCTCTTAAGCCTAAAACTGAGAAAGTTTATATCCTTTCCTTCAAGAGGAGTAATAAAGAAAAAGCTTATTTTGCTAGGTTAGACAAAGGTAAAAGTTCTGATGTAGACGCTGAAGTTTCTACACCTAAGTCTAAACATACTGTTAGAGAGCATAATAAATCTGTTTTTGTGCCTACTTGTCACCATTGTGGTGTTGTTGGTCATATTAGACCAAATTGTTCTTTGTTGAGGCAAAAACCAAAATCTGAGAATAGATTTGTTGTTAGGAATACTGATGTTCCTATATTTGTTCCTGTTTGTCACTTTTGTGGTGTCTCTGGTCACATTCGTCCTAATTGTCATAAATTGAAATTTAAGCATTCTATGTTTCAATCTAGGATTTGTGATGATATTTCTCCTGCCATAAGTTCACATAAATTGTTTCATATTCTTTTAAAAAATTTGAGCTTGTTGGCTTGTGAAAGGAATTTGCAGGATTTCAGTCTCTCTCAGAAAATTGGTGTTATCTCTCAAATACACTCCACTTCTCATGGATTTTCACCTACAAAGCCGAAGAATCGTGCTATATGGGTGAGAAAAGATCCTTTAAGGTGAGTGTTGCTAACTTGTCCTTGATTTAATTCTTTCAATTAATTGTGGACATGTTTTGTTTTTGTTTTTGGTTGTTTTGTTTTTTAGGTTGTTTTGTTTTCTTTAAAAAAAAAAAAATCCAAAAACATTGAAAAATTTTCAAAAAGACAAAAATATTTTATTTTGTGTCTTGTTTTATTTTTCTTGAGGATTACATGAGTTTTAATATCTCTCTTGATTTAGAACATGCTTGACATTATGGAGAAACTTGAATAGTTTGTGCTAAGCTATTTTTGATTTTGTATGAGTATGTACTAGTTTGTACATGTACTCATGGGTTAATTAAGAAATTGATATTTCTTGTCTGTGTACCCTCTATAGCTTAGTTAAGTACTGTCATGCATTACTTTTGCATTGTTTATTTTGTAATATGTGCTTTTTGTTTTTGGTCATAAAGTTTGTTAAAACCAAAAATACTTTTGTGTTTTGTATTATAGATCTTGGATTTATAATCAAGGTTGGCCACCTTATCTTTACATAACTAGTTTATGTACCTTGTTTAGCTTGGATGAGCTTACTTTATTGCACTTTACTAGTTTGAGCTTTGTAGTGCATGTTGTGTGGGAAAGATGTTTATGGTGTTTATCACTTTGTCTTGATCTTGAAGTCACATGTTATTTGACTGTCGGACTCCTTCTGAGAAAGGCATAAATAACCATCTCACCACTGTTCACTAGCCAATCATGAACACCTTAGTGCATATCATAAGATTTTGTGCTCGAGAAAGTGTAGCACATGCACAAAAAGAACATAAGGTGTAGCCTCTGTTAAATGCTTAATGCTTAAAACTGGTGTGTACTATTAGGCTTGATGCCAATTCACATAATTTAAACTGGTGTGTACCATTAGGCTTGATGCCAAATTTCACCTAATAATGGGGCAAAATTCAAGAAACTTACATGATTGCAAGCTTATGTTCTAGGAGATGTGGGAGTTATATGATGTAACTCTTTAGGTGATAGTCTCTTTTGAATTCTATGTGATGGATTTTGTAGACTTTGTGATTGATTGCTATTCACATATCACCTCACATGTATCTCAAGTTTTTGCTAGTTGCACACACTACACAAGTTACTCGTTGCTAAACTTGGTACATTATATTGTGTGTGATTTTGTTGTGGCCATCCAAGATTAAAAGTTCCTTGATTTTAATGCAAAATGTGTTTAATGTTTGCGCTTTAAGGACAAATTGATTGAAAATCTTGATTTTGGAAGATCTAGGTTGAATTCAAGTGTTTTTGAAAAATCATTATATCTCATACTCATGCATTTTGTTTTCATAATTTAATGCTTTGAGGAGTTAGTTTTCAAAATGGGATTTGTGTTTCAAAACTGTGATTTTTCTCAAAAATTTTGTGAGCCTCTGCCCATTTCGATCGATCCAGTCTGATTTTCGATCAATCGAAAAAGTGCTCTATTTTGTCTCAAAATGACTGTCTGTTTCGATCAATCGAACCTGTTTTTCGATCAATCGAAATTGCGATTAAAATTCTTGGTTTGAGTCTGCCTAACTCGATTGATGTTCGATCGATTCTCGATCGATCGAAACTGAAAAATTTTCAGTTTCTATGTTTTTGACCAAAATTTTTTTCCTGCATCATTTGTGTTTAGGATTCACATGCATTGCATTGTTTTTGTATCCATCTTGCAGTTTTGCAGTCATATCTCTCATTGTTTTCACACATAACATGCATACACTTTGCTACATTGGGTACTCAACTTGATAAAAAAATTGATTGATTAATTTTTGAGCTATGTACTTTCTAGTATATATTTTTTTTATGTGTGAACTGTAGAAAATATTTTTCTTAAGAGATATGATGGATAATCAATGTGCGAATATTTTCTCTACTCATGCAACTGTTTATGGGTCACATAGTGCCATGTTTGCATTTTATTGAAAGAGAGAATATTTTTCTTCACGTGTATCCTCACCTTAGTTTTTAACTTTGGATTATGTGTTTTTAACTTTGATCCTGTTGGTGATGCTGCTGATCCCCCCCCCCCCCCCCCTCCTTTATTTTTTCCCAAAACTGTTTTTCTCAAAACTTGTTTTGTTTTTCCTATTTTTATAGGGAGAGAAAAGTTTTTTTTCACCTGTGTTGTTCATAGGGGGAGCTGTCTCTATTTTCTATAGAGTTGGATTGTTCTGTATCCCTTTGATTCTCTATTTTCTCTTATCCTTTATTGCGTATGTTGACTGTTTACTCTTTGTATGAGTTGTCTTTGTCAATACGTGACAAAAAGTGGGAGAAATTATTGATTTATGGGAATCATGTTGATATGTGTGGAAAATACAAGGATATTCATGTTGGGGGAGTAACATTGATTGATATACATGTTATTTTTTTTTATTCTTGTTGCTTTGTGATTCACTGCGTATTGATTTATATTTATGAGTTGATCATTCATATATGTCTTTATTTTGAATTGTGTGAATCTTACAAGAATGTTATACCTGTTGTTTTACTCTTTTCTGTCACACATGCGTTTATGCATTTTGTTTAGTGTTTCAGGAAATATACAGGTTGATTCAATTGAGCTGCTGTCTACACTTGCAACTGATGGATAGTAGTTAAGATTGGATTTGTTGTTACGAGCATTATTTTTGTATAGGGCTGTTTACTTGTAAACTTTGAGCTTTTAATTTGTGTTTTGTCACGGATTGCCAAAGGGGGAGTTTGTTAGGTTCTAAAGATTTAGGATTTTATGTACTTAGAACTCTAATGTGTAATATTGGCAAACCATGATCAAAACAGTATATTTAGTCTTGTTTAGGCTTGCTCAAAGTTGATTAATTATTGTAAAGTTGGAATCGAGAGGCTGCAGATGTATTGGAGCATTTCTGCCTGGCTCGATCGATCGAAGCTTAGGCTCGATCGATCGAATCTCGGGTCAGATGCGTTTTCTGCAGAATTCCAACTCAGCCCAAACTCTATTTAAACGTCTTGGAGTTCAAGTAAAACACTCCTATATATAAGGAAAACCCTAGAACGTTTTTGGGACTTTTTGAGAGAGAGATTAGAGTGCTTCTTGTGCCTCCTTTTATTTTTAGGGTTTTGTACCTAAACCTCTCTAAGTCTTTGTTGCTCATATTTGCTGTTTGTGTGAATCTCTTGTGAGATCTTTGAGGAGCTTTCCTTCACATAAACTTAGGGTTGTCAATATCTTGATGATCAACATAGTTGCAACCATTGGAACTTAAAAGAAAAGCAAGCGGGGAGCTTGTAGCTGATTGAGGAATTCAAGAAAGAAGTAGTCCGTGGATTCGGAGCCTGCGCGTGGTCGTGTCAGGAAGTTCTACTGGTGGGTAGCATTAGGAAGTCGAGCGGGGAGCTTGTAGTCCTTTTGTAAGAACTTCAATTCTTTCATAGTGAATTCTGTTATGCCTTGAGGATCGGTGGGTCAAATCCTCCCCAGGTTTTTACCGTGTGGTTTCCTGGGTGATCATATCTTGTGTTATTTATTTTCCGCTGCTTTATATTCTTGATATGATTGTTTGGATTGTTTTAACCTAGAATTGCTTAATTTGACTAAGTAACAACTTGGCTAATTAATCTAGGTTACGCAATCTGGTTGTTTAAGGGGTCTAAATTCCTGTCATATATATTTGTTTACGTTATATATATATATATATATACACACCCTGGAATGAACTCTATGCATTGCATAGTCTAGCTTGTGAGAGATGGAGGAAATTAAGATAGACTCGTCATACTTGATATAAAATAAACTACACGCTCATTTAGGGAGAGAAAGAGAGGTCCAAGACTTCATTGATAGATGAACATGACTGCTCGCTATTCTAATTATCATTCTCATTCTCCTCTAATGATCTCCCCATTGTTTCCCGTGTGAAAAAGGTCGTTACCTACAATCCTATAATACAAACTACACCCAAAATCACCAAAGAGGCTGTCATTCCAATTGCTTTGGGGTAACCTTCCTCTTTATGGTCATGCGAAGCCCACAAAAATCCAACAGATCCAATAATTGCCCCCACCTTCCCAATAGCACCAGAAATGCCATGACATGTTCTAAATCTAGTTGGAAAAAGTTCTGCAGGCACAATAAAAGTGGTAGTGTTTGGACCAAAATTGGAGAAGAAAAATGTGAGCCCATATAGGATCATGAATCCTATATTTGTGTTGTCGTCCCAATATATGTAATAGGGTATCCCAATTGCTAAATAGACAATTGCCATGCAAAAAAAACCAGTTTGTTGGATTTTGACTCTTCCAATGCCATCAATGAAGCAAACAGTGACCCAATATCCTTGAATCGTGGAACATATTGCTACAATCAGGGACGGAGGGAGACTTGGATACCCTAATTTTTTAAAAAAATTAATATATACATAGTCACCAATTTTAGTAATTTTGTTCTATAAAATCACACTTTGCCCCCTTTAATATTATCATTGATTCTTTTAGGAATACTATTCTAACCACAAAATTTTCTATAACATTTTTACAAAATATTGTAGTAGTAAACTTTTATTGGTTTGCATCTGGGCCCATTATTTACATCGCATTTTTACTTATTAATAATCACTCACTACATTAATAATTTGTAAAAAAAAGTTTGTAATTCTAGCATTTTTCTCCTTTTAAACTAAATCTAAAATCTAAAACAAAATAAATGAGCCCAAAAAATTTACTCAACAACAAAAATTACCAATAGTAAAGTTAAAAACAATTAAACTCAATCATCCAATTTTACCTAAAACAAACAATCTGACCCTTTAAAAAATGAGAAATGCTACGTCTACAACAATTCTACAACATTTTTACAACATTGCTTACCTGTCACTGCCATGTCACAAAACACAACTTAAATAATCTGACTAGGAAAACATCTAACTAGGAAAAGAAAACAAAAAATAAAATAAAATGAGAATTCAAAACAAAATAAAAAGATTAAGAAAACAAAACAACAATCAGATCAAATTTAAAACATCAGCATATTTAGGGGTTTTGCTCTCACACACCGAAGGTGGAGGCGGAGGCGGAGACGGAGGCAGAGGGCAGAGGGCAGAGTCGAAGGCAGAGGGCAGAGGGTAGAGGCAGAGGTAGAGACGCTCACTTCTTCTCCCCGCCGTCGCACATCGTCGCTTCTCTGTCTTCCTCAAAACGGTGAGACCCATGTATCTTGCTCTAACACTGATGGGTAGAAGTGCTAAGAATATGAATCCTAGTAAATCCTAGTAAATCAGCCGCCCCCAAAGCAATTAGAATAACTGACATTTATTTTGCAGAATTTTGTCATCCTCTGGAAACACAATCGCACATAACATTAGATAACTAGAGTTTATCCCTTTTGTTGTAATCTTTTTTATTTTTCATATGCTTGTAATTATCCTTATAAATGAAATCCATACGGAAGCCTGGAGATTGATTTGGCTACTAGCTTTCTTTACACTCTGTTTTCAAACTAGACGAACACTATGGAAGGGACAGTTTTTTTTTTTTTTTTTTTAAGAACCCATTTTACTGCTGCTTGGGTATTTTTGCTTCTTAGGATGCAAAATGGTGAAAAGATTAAAGATTTCATCATTCATTTTCATTTTTTGACAGTAAAATTTAGCCAAATGGGTCGAATTTCTGTAAATAACTTGAGATGAATGTAAAGTCACAAATGAGTTGAATTCATGGCAGATTGGGGAGCCAAACTTTGATGCATTCCCTTCACTTTGGGCCCCACAATTCATCCTAATATACATACACCCAAACAATACAAGTTCATAACTGTTATTTATCAACAACAACAAAAAAAGGCAAACAAGGGCAGGCTGGCTGGGCTGTTTTTTGCTTATTAATTGATTTTATAACTGTAAGGATTGCATTGTTGTGTACAACTAGTTAACAAATTTTTTATTTTTATTTTTTAAATCCCATACTTCATATAAATGTTGAGATATCAACCAAACTTGTACATTTGAGTGCATTTAGGTAACATAAAAAACACACGTTGCTAAAAATAAGAAGTTATTAAGATTCGTAGGTCACAAGCACTTTTTCTGTACCTACAAAATAAGGTCAATATCAGCATGCCTAAACACACAAAATTAATTTCTAAAATATAATAACTTTTTGAAAATAAAAAATCTAAACCAGGTATTCACAATTCTCCTTATCCTTTAGGCTGCTATAGATGCACAATTGCATGTAATGTCAAACTACCATTCTTAATCTAGACTATCTAGTGTGTGTGTTGTAATAAGAATAAGAAATCAATTAGCGCATAGACCTTTCTATTGAGGAGTAAATATAAGTAGCAGAAAATGCATTCCGCTGGTCATGTAATTTAGGCCTTTTTTGCCCCCTTTTAAATATATTATTTTGTCATGAAAATTGGTACTTTCATATTTGCAGACTATGTGCGATGATGTTGTGGCTGTGGTGAAAGAAATGTATGGAGATTCACCCTCTTAAATTGTACTTGTTGGCCGCAAGTTGAGCTCCTTCCATCCAATGTTCTTGTATCTTATAACATACATGGGTACACTGATGAAGTGACAATTTAGTTAAGTCAAAAGTGTTCAATGCCTTTGGTCTGATTGCTTTTTCTTCAATAAGATGTATTAGTAGTTTCCTAATATTATAAAGTTAAAATTGTAGTTTTGTATAAGCCATTAATCCGTATAAAGTATATGGACACATATAGGAAGAGAAAGGGAGAGGGTGTTATGTACAATTTCATGTTTTAGTGATAGTTTGGAACTTTGGTGATGTCATTTCATGTTCTTAGCAGTAAAGTGGATGACACCACTTTATCCAGTGAGAAGTAACAAGTTTGAGTTGTTCATCTATAATTATCAACTATATGTAATTTTTATTGTCTTTTTGCTTTGCATGTTAGGCATTTCATTTTCTGTGTACCTGTTAGAGGAATATTTCTTTTCATTCTAGTTCGCTTTCTGAGATTCTACCAATCACTTGGGATTTATTTCCTCTCACAATTTTTAATTGCTTTTATGCACATGGTACAGTTAGATATGTTGGAAACTAGTTGGAAAATATTGGTTAGAGTGTGAAGAAATTCTATTATGGTGTTGCCTAAAATGTACTTCCTTTTGTAGATCTCTTAAAGCATGGAAGCTCAAACTTTGGCTTTGGAAGGCAATGTTGCTACTATTAGCACCAATTCAAGTGTGGTTTTGTTCAAGATGTACTTCCTCTAGTGGATATCATAAAGCATAGATGCTCAAGTGCTAGCTTTGGAAATTGGAATGCAATGCAGCCAAAGTTGCTATTTGCAATCATTTGATGTATTTGTTTATTTTGGGTGTTGATGTATATTTTGGTCACCTATTGTGTTGTATACTTACCGTTTCTTTGTAACAAGAGTCTATATTAGTCATAGAATTAGTCTATTAGATTTTTTTTTTGTTAATTAGTTGTTATAATATTAAGTGGATATTGTAAAACCAGTTGTGGTTAATAAAGTTCTAGAAGATTGAATTCGTTTTTTTTGTTTTTTTGTTTTTTCCTTTGTTGTGATATGATATATATCATTTCTATGATAACTAACTACCACAACTATTGTCAAAGATGGGCAATACTAGCCATGATGCTTTTGTTTGATTTCAAAATTTGCCGCCTATGGTGGATCATCTTTGCAACTCAATAAAGAGAGATTATCTTGTAACAGACTTATTAATTCTTAATATTAGCTAACTTATGTTAGCAAAGGAGAAAGAAATTATGTACAAACAAATGATGATAAAAAATGATTTGCATTTAAAAAGAACTTTTACATTAATGTTCTAGAGTTAGAGAAGGTTCCTACCTTATTACAAAAGGTTGCCCAATGGGCTACATTATGAGACAAAAATATTAACTGTCAAGTTTCCATGCTTAAACTAATCTTATGACCCTATATATCTTAAACAAACTAATTGCCTTTGCCATCTTCATGTAATTTTGGATTTCCAAACTTTGTCACATCATTGGTACCAAACTTCCCAATAGAATTGCTTGGATGCTCATTTGACAAATCATAACATGCCTTCTGGAGTGGAGAATCATCCTAAAAAATAAAATGAAAACATTTAGTTTAATAAAATTACATATATGAGAAGCAATTGAATAAAGAAAAAAAATGGCTAATCTATTTCTTGTTTCCTCTTTTTCATTCTCAACATTATCTTTATTCAACTCATTATTTTTTAGATCCACTGTATCCTTCATTTCATTATCACTATTGTGCTCATTCAACTCTACAAGCCAAGAAGCACTTGTTATTTCTTCTTCCATGTGTCTGCAATATACATTATATAATGCACAGTATTTTAAAACAAAGTATGAAAATGAAATTAAAATTTTAAAAAAAAACTACTACTAGTCTCTACCTGTAATAAGCGTAAAGCACAGTACTAACTCACAGCAAGATCTTTAAGTTCAGCAATTACCTAAAACATTCAAGATGAAATAAGTCAATGGATTCTCATAATCAGATATAATGCAAAAAATGGGGGGCATATAATGCAAGAAATGTAAAAGTCTCCCATGTTGTATGATGGTTAAATTAGTGAGATCAATGATAATAATTAGTTAATGTAGTAAAGGAAGTAACGTTTAATCAAACAGAAGAATTAAGTAAGATTTTTATGTTTTGTTAATGAAAACAAAGCAAAATAAGAGTAAAAGAGCGTCACAAATACTCTCCACTCTTCGAAAACTTTCAGGCATTGTATCAAACACTTTGCGAGCATCATTTATACCTTAATATGTTCTTAAAAAAAAAAAACAGTTTAAAAATTTTAATGACATTTTTATGTGGAAAATAAACAAATAGAGAAGTCCAATTATTATTATTTTTTGTTGTAAATGTAGAGAAGTCCAGCTTTCTTTCAATGAGAATGAAATGTTACAAAGCAAGAAACAACAAAATTACAATCACAGCTGAAGACTTAATACCACTTTAAAAAACTGAAGACTTGTTATAATCATAGCCAGAAAATTTTATAGAAATTCGACCCATTTGGCTAAATTTTACTGTCAAAAAATGAAAATGAATGATGAAATCTTTAATCTTTTCACCATTTTGCATCCTAAGAAGCAAAAATACCCAAGCAGCAGTAAAATGGGTTCTTAAAAAAAAAAAAAAAAACTGTCCCTTCCATAGTGTTCGTCTAGTTTGAAAACAGAGTGTAAAGAAAGCTAGTAGCCAAATCAATCTCCAGGCTTCCGTATGGATTTCATTTATAAGGATTATTACAAGCATATGAAAAATAAAAAAGATTACAACAAAAGGGATAAACTCTAGTTATCTAATGTTATGTGCGATTGTGTTTCCAGAGGATGACAAAATTCTGCAAAATAAATGTCAGTTATTCTAATTGCTTTGGGGGCGGCTGATTTACTAGGATTCATATTCTTAGCACTTCTACCCATCAGTGTTAGAGCAAGATACATGGGTCTCACCGTTTTGAGGAAGACAGAGAAGCGACGATGTGCGACGGCAGGGAGAAGAAGTGAGCGTCTCTACCTCTGCCTCTGCCCTCTGCCCTCTGCCTTCGACTCTGCCCTCTGCCCTATGCCTCCGCCTCTGCCCTCTGCGCTTTGCCTCCATCTCCGCCTCCACCTCCACCTTCGGTGT
Source organism: Quercus ilex subsp. ballota (assembly GCA_032727855.1). Classification (NCBI taxonomy): domain Eukaryota; kingdom Viridiplantae; phylum Streptophyta; class Magnoliopsida; order Fagales; family Fagaceae; genus Quercus; species Quercus ilex. The sequence continues at coordinate 42,266,004 of CM064917.1, forward strand.
GTGAGAGCAAAACCCCTAAATATGCTGATGTTTTAAATTTGATCTGATTGTTGTTTTGTTTTCTTAATCTTTTTATTTTGTTTTGAATTCTCATTTTATTTTATTTTTTTGTTTTCTTTTCCTAGTCAGATGTTTTCCTAGTCAGATTATTTAAGTTGTGTTTTGTGACATGGCAGTGACAGGTAAGCAATGTTGTAAAAATGTTGTAGAATTGTTGTAGACGTAGCATTTCTCTTAAAAAATTTTAAACAAAATAATTTTGTCCATACCTGAATGCACACATAAAAAACACAAAAAAAAAAAAAAAAACCTCATTAGCTGTCTTAACTGAGCCGGAAGCTAGAGCCACCGCATTCAACTAATAGCAAAATTGTCCCCCTAATTTCAAGTTCTGGCTTTGTCCCTGGCTACAATTGCTTGTAGTTTTGCTATATTGAAAGCATCTTGATAGGCATTGACTTTATCTGCCTTTGGCACATATTGGTTGTATATCTGAGATTGGAAGAGATTGCTACTGTAAAATACAATATCAACAAGAAACCATGAAGCGGCACAAGAGAATGATCGCGGCCATGGCGATGAAAGAAATTTTTTTTTTTTTTTTTTTTTGATAAGGGCGATGAAAGAATTGCTTTGACAGAAGGGGGTAGGGTGGTGGATGTAGTGGAGGTGGATTTTCTTCTACAAACTGGCTTATTGGAACATCTAACACTTTCTCCATGTCCTTGGCTGCTTGGAGAACATTTTGCTCCACCAAAGCAGTATATCTGTCATAAACAAATGAATAATAATAGGTCAAAAGGAACTGACTTGTTAAGAAACATTCATACTATGGAAGAGCAACTTTTGATTCAAATTTCATTCTGGTATAGTATCCACTCTTTTCTTTCTGTCTTCTTCCAATTCTATGGAGAAAATTAATGGGCATTTGGTATTGTTAGTCCAAAAACAAAATATGGATTAAATTCATGGTTTATTAACTTCACAATAATTTTTATTTGAATAAATATATTAAGAGAATGTGAGTTTATCAATTGGGTTATTAACTGAAGTTCAATTCTGAAAAATGTTACAGACACAACAAGAATTAAAACATGTAATTCAAGGATTGAATTAAAATTAATGTGTGTAACACCAATTATTTACATGCATACCATTCATATTTACCTATAAACGTTCATATATGCACACAAATATAATGAAAGCAAAATACCATTACATGAAAAGAAAAACTACCTTAGGAAAAACAAACAAAAACAGAACGTTTGATGAAACATGCCCTAGCAGCTAGACCTATCTTGTTTGTCATCGTGTGGTTTTATTTATTTACATTTTTTTCTTTTCTGGCTCATTCTCGAAGTAAACCCGAATTTAAATAATATCTTAGGCAAGACTCACCAAAACACAGTTCCTAGTAGAACATATAGAAATATCACATCCGAATGAGCTCAAGATCATGATGATCAATGCCAGTCCATACATTTTGCGCTTGCCCAAAAGAGCTATGCCCAACAAAGTTGACAAAACAGCTGGTTGGATTTGGTCCTCTCTGGACTTTGGCTCATTCTCGAAGTAAACCCGTCCGATGAGTTGCATAATCGGAGGGATACAGAAGAGATCGTATGCATCCGTGAAGAGGCCCATGCCTGCTATGATGATTGCCTTGAAATGGTAAAATTGTGTTCTTGCAGAGTCGAGCGCTGAAAGAACTTTCAATGGCACCATTTAGTAAGATATTCAAAGAGTTCTAACACCAAATTTCTTAAAAAAAAGTTTTACTTCGTTCTTTTCGACTTTCATGTAAGCTAAAAGAAAGAAAGAAAAAAAAAGGATTCTTTCTTTTTTGAGAGAGAGAGAGAGTCGTTGTTGTAAGGTTGAATTTAATCAACCATCTAATTGGCTTTATTCCGTGACCAATTTGCTTGTAATTTAGCACTTAGTAACCCTGTATTTAGGTGGAAAAATTGTAAGGGTAGTGTGTGAGAAGATGTGAAGAAAAGCTCAAGAGTGTGCAAGAAAACAGAGTCTCGCGGCTAGGGCTAGCGGGTGGATCGCGACTGGCAAGCCGCGAAAGGCAGGCACGTGAGAGGCACACTGGGAAGCTGAAGGGTCGCGCCAGCTGTCACGCTACAGGACAAAAGTTCCAGGCTGTCCAGGCCGTTACGTCGCGACTGGAACTCGCGACTTGGACAAGCCGCGAGGTCAAGCCGTGAGTAAACCCTGTTTGGCAAAAACTGACGTTTTGCATTCCCTTCTCACCCTACTATATATACACCCTTATACCCACTAAATTGAGAGAGCTTCCAGAGAGAATTTTGTGAGAGAAACCCTAGAGATAAACAAGATTGCCTCATCCCCAATCTTTACCTTAGAGACTCTTCAAATTCCTCTACTCTCTTCCTCTCCATTGTCATATCCTTGAGAGGCCTTTTACCAAATCCTTATCTCACCACACCCACGTCTGTGAGAAGGTCCATTTGGTGCTTAGGGAAGCAGTTTGGGAAGGAACCAATATACATTGGTTGATGCTATGGTCAAGTAGCAGAATCCGGGAAGTTAGAGAAGAAATAGGTTCGGCATAACCTCGTTGGAGCAAGAAGCTTGGAGGGCTTAGGTACTTGGGTAGATTAGGCTTGGAGGGTCTTCTGCTGTTCATGTATCCCAACTATATTTTTTAGTGGATTGTATCACCGCTTGGAGGGCGGCGGAGAGGTTTTACGCCGAGGACTTCGGTTTACTGTTCAATAACACATCGTGTGTTGTCCGTGTGTTTGCATCGTTCTTTCCTTTATTTTTGCCTTATATTTACTGCTGTGGATGTGTTTATATTTGGCTTTAATTGTTCTATCAATTCTGTTATAAGCTTATTATCATATTCCGCACGTTAATTGTTTGATATAAAGCTTGAATTGGTATTTTTGTAATTTGGGGTCTAAACGTTCAAAGATGTTTCATACGCTATTTGAACTTTCAATTGGTATCAGAGCGGGTACACTTGTTGTGGTTTTAATACTTAAGTGTGATCCTTGACCCCTTGTTGAGATGGATAGGTCTCAATCTCTCAATGTTCCACCATTTTTTGATGGTAATAATTATGCATTTTGGAAAGTCCGAATGAGGGCGTTTTTGTGTTCTATGGATGAGACTGTGTGGGATGCAGTTGAGATAGGTTGGACTAAACCGGAGGCTCCCAAGGCCAATTGGGATAAGGCTGCTCTTGCAGCGGCAAATGCAAATAGCAAGGCATTGAATGCTATTTTCTGCGGTGTCTCTCCAGAAGAATTCCACCGGATTTCTCACATTTCCATTGCTAAGGAAGCATGGGAAATTCTGGAGACAACCTATGAGGGAACTAAGAAAGTGAAGGACACAAAACTTCAAATGTTGACCACTCGTTTTGAGGAGTTAAAGATGAGTGATGAAGAGTCGTTTGATTCATTCTACAGCAAGTTGAACGAAGTGGTTGTTGGTAAATTTAACTTGGGGGAAAAGACGGAGGACTCGAAGATTGTAAGGAAGATTCTCCGGTCATTACCAGAAAGTTTCCGGCCCAAAGTTACAGCCATTAAAGAGAGCAAGGATCTTGACGACATCAAGGTTCAAGAGCTGGTTGGTTCTCTGCAGACATATGAATTGTCCCTGCCCTCTCAGAAGAAGAGCAAATCACTTGCTCTTAAAACAATTGATGAGAGAGTAGCATCTCATGATTTTTCGGAAGAAGATGGAGTGGAGAAGGAAGTAGCATATCTGGCGAAAAACTTCCGAAAATTCCTGAAGATGAAGAACAGTGGAAAACCATTCAACGATAGGAAATTTTCATCTTCAAGAGGTGATAGGAAAGAGTTTACGAGGAAAGAAGGGAAGGAGTCTCAATCTTCTTCAGACATTGTGTGTTTCGAGTGTAATGGACATGGACACTTCAAAAGGGAATGTCCCAATTATTTGAAGACAAAAGGAAAGGTCTATGCCACAACTTTGAGTGATGCTGATTCATCAAATTCTGACTCTGAAGATAGCTGTGACGGAGAAGGAAATTACTCCGCTTTCATGACCATTGCACATGTGGAGACCTTGGATGAGTTGGGTACACTTGTGAAGGAGCTTGGGGAACATTCTGATTTGGAGTCTATGGGAATAGTCGAGGAGTCTGAAGATGAGGAAGTTGGAGAAATAGTGGGATTGCAAGAGACTTACAACTCACTCCTTGAGAAGACCGGTGAATATGCTAAAGTGGCTAATGCAGCCATCAAGAAGATGAAAAGAGCTGAGGAAGATTACAAAAGTCTGCTGGCACGGTATAAGGAGGCTAAATGTGAAATTGAAACACTTAATGGTGAGCTATCAGAAGCTTACACTAAAGTGAGATTTCTTGAGCAAGAGGTAGTACAAGCTCATGCCAAGGTAGATAGGATCTCCTCCAGGAAGCTTGATGATGTTATTTCATCCCAAAAACACGCCTCAGACAAGTCCGGGTTGGGATATACCGGAGGGGGCAGCTCATCAGCCAAAGTCACCAAGGAAGTAAAGTTTGTGAAAACCAAAGAGACGGCTGTCGATAAGCCTACTCCAGAGATAGTTGAGGCTGAGAAGAAAAAGAATGTGGCTAATCAACGGGTGTTTAACAAGCCCCGAAATCAATCTGAAGTCAGATTTGGAGCTAGAGGAAGATCTTTCCCAAGACAACAGCAGGGTCCTAGAACAAACTATGTTTGTCACTATTGCGGACTGCAAGGACACACTAGACCCAACTGTCAAAAGCTAAGAGCAGACAACAATGCGAGTGTACCTCGGTCATGAGGGAGAAGAAGTGACTTGAGGTCTTGGGATGGTGAGCGATCAAGGAGCCAAAACCGTGATCCCGGAATGACAGGCGTGATGAAAATGATTGGCGCCTTCACCACTTGCTTGGAGAGCTTCAATAGGAGGTTTGAAAGTCCTAACTCTCGTACCCGATCCGTCAAGGATATCACCCCAAACGCACGTGACGTGTGGGTGACAAAGGGTTCTCATGCATAAGCATTATAACATGTCCATGCATTAATTCTTCCTATGCTTTGAGGATAAGATTGGTTATTTGCTTTGTGTTTTTGAGCATTTGTTTAATTTGGAGTTTGTTTTGTGTTTAAAATCTTTTTCTTTCTTCTACTGTTTTTGTGTCAAAAATCCAAAAACACATAAAAAGTTGAAAAATCCAAAAAGTTTGATCACTCTGTTGAGTTTTGTCTCCAAGCATGTTTTGCCTTGTACCTTTGTACTTATGGCTTTGTGCATTTAACGAGCCTAGCTTGTCTCTAATGCACTCATATCTTTGTGGAAGAAATTCTGAAATCTATGTGATTGTTGTAAATAGATCTTCAACCTTGTCATGAATGATTAGTGAATGGTATTGTTGATCTTGAGACATGCATAGACTCATGCCTATATATCTTCCCATTTTTTATTTTTATGCTTTAAATGAGCTCTCTAAATGTAAATCTCCAAATGAAAAGAGATATAGAGCTGCAAAAGCCTGTCGCACACTCTAGTATTTGACTAGGAAAAAGGGAAAGCGACCAAAATAAATTGTGTGATGCTCAAAAAGGCCAAAGGCTAATTCATCAATTGAAATATCGAAAATTTCAGGCATCAATCTCACAATGAGATTTTCTTTGCTCAAAAGATGCAAATGATATGTTGAATATGGAGCCAAATGAAAAGCTTCAAAGATTTGTTATCAAGTTCTTGTGGGAGGTCATATATGCATGTTTCTACAATTGAGATAGGTCACATTATCTAGTGCTAGTTGTGTATGCCTTGATTGAATTGATCATTGAAGCTTCACATTGGACTAAGGACTATCTCATTTTTGATATCCACACACAACACACAAGCCTATGTTCAATGAATGCCATATTCATTTGTGTGATTGTACTTGATTAAATGTGTTTTCACATGCTCAATCTTTGTTGATCAAACACAAAAAGATTTTTGAGTATTTTGTTTTGTTTTTGGAAAGTACTTTGTTTTTGCAAAATGTCAAAAATTTCAAAAACAGTGTTGCCCTGTTTTGGCGACTAAGTCGCGGGTTGGTCCAGTCGCTTGTCCCAGTCGCGAGATCACTCAGAGATTTTTCGCGGTTAACTGGCGAGTCAGTACTCTTGTCGCGAAAAAGACTTAGAAATTTTTTTCAAAATTTGTGTTTTACACTTTTCGCGGGTCAGTGTGGCGATTGGTTCGCGGGTGGAAGGTCTAGTCGCGAGAGGTACTCAGGGAATTTCGCGGCTCATATCGCGACTATCTCGCGGGTAGACCTTCCAGTCGCGAAAAACACTTAGAGAAATTCTCAAGCTTTTCTCCTCACAGTGTTTCGCGGCTCAATCTGGCGACTTACTGGCGACTTGATCTAGTCGCGAAAAACGCGTGTTGAGAGTTTTTGAAGACAGTTTTTAAAATTGATTTTCAGTTTTCCCTCGATTTTCAGTGACTGTTCATTGTCTTTTTCAATCTCTCTCTCAAACGTTCGATTCTAACTGAAAAAATTCTCTCATTTCTGCATCATTTCTGCATAAATCTCCAAAACTAAGGTATGGGTTTTCTTTCCCTCATTTCATTCGTACTATGTTTTCCATTACCTTCTTGTGCTGAACCGTGCACATGTGCTATATCATTTCATATATGGGTTTGCATTAATGGGTGTTTATGGCTGTTTGAGGTTATTTTTCTTTGCTGCTGTGTTTATTCTATATCATGTTTATGCTTTAGCGTGTTTGTCTCCAATCTGAGCATTGTTCATTTGATAGAATTTCACATTCTCTTTAAACATATGGGTTTGAGATCTATGTGGTACTTATAGGTTGTGTGCTTAGTGTGGAATGTGTTTCAGTTTATCCATCTGGTATCTTGTTGTTGATTTGATTCTTGTGTTTGTAATTAAAGTGAAATTTTGTCTCACCTTCTTAAATGAATCTAATCAAGCTGTTGTTGATTCCCTGTGGTATTGCATTTGGTACTTTTCTGTGTGTTTGCTATCTTACAGATGTCTCGACAATCCTCGAAAGGAAAAGAGGTGATGACAGAAGAAGAAACTGGGCCTGTTGCAAAAAGAACACGGTCCTCCTCACAGCCATCCACTGAACTCAATAATGAACTATTCCGATCTCCTCAGCACCAAGATGCCTACTTCAACATTTTTGACCGAGGAACTCCTATAGTGGAACGGGAGGTCAGATTTGACACATTGGACACAACTTTTGTCCCTCGGATCTTCGAGACAAAAGATTGGGCAGCTCTATTCAGAAACTTTGTTGATCCGATGATTGAACTTGTGAAGGAATGTCTCGCCAACTCAGTTGATCTTGAGACTGAACTACATTGTCTGGTAAGAGGAACGGAGTTCATAATTAATCCAGACACCATAGCTGAGCTTCTCAACATCACACGTCCTGCGGAAGCTGACCTTACGCCATATGATGATCGTACTCCAGAGATTCAGGACATTCTTCAAATTCTTGGTCCTGACCACGACATTTCCAGCATAGGGACATTAATAAGTACCTCCAAGTTTTCACCTGAGTTGACTACATTGAAGCTAATTATGTTTTCAAATCTCTATCCGCTGACCAACACGGTGTATATAAATCTTGGAAGGGCCCAATTTCTTTGTGATCTCATCACTGGCACCACCATTGACATCTGTGCCCATATCTATCACATCATAAGAAAGACAGCCACCAGATCAGTAGCACGAGGGTGCCTTCCATTCTGCAGTCTTATTATGAACTTCGTTTTACGAGAAGGTGTTACTCCTCCCTCGATTGGGAACGTGATTGCTCGTCCTCGACCAATCTCCATGTTCACTCTACAGGCCAGCAAGAGTCACTCATCCAAATCTCCAAAAAGTGCTCATCCATTTTCTACTACTACCTTTACTTTTGAGCAACCAGACACTACTCAACCACAGTCTGCCCCTCAGCCTGACAAGGTTCAAATGCTCTTTGATAATCTCCACAATCGTCTTACGGAAATGGAAAAGACCCTCAGAGATGGCCAGAAAGAGCAGTCGGAGAGATTGGCTGCCATGCAAGACCAAATTGATGTGGTAGCAGCTCAAGTTGATGGTATTTTCACAAGAATGAAACAGTGACCCTTTGGCCATTCCGGTCAAAAAGGGGGAGTATTTTTGAGGCAGCTCTTGAGGGGGAGTGCCTGGTTTAAGGGGGAGATTTCTTCACCATTCCTTATTAGAGTTTGTTCTGTATATAAAACTTTGTTAACTCAAAATACTGTGGTAGTAGCTGTTTATTTCGGCATATATATATAGAGTTTGATGTTTTTCAGCTTCTGTACTTTAAGTTGCTAACTTGTACCCATTGTTGCTTTTGTAAGCTTTGAGGGTTGGTTTCTAGCACTTTTGCATACTTGTAGGCTTTTATGGTATGTGCCATGTATTTGCAAAACTTTGCTTATGCAGCCTTTATGCTTTTGTGTTTTGGTACTTGTTAATGCCTAGCATTATCTTAAGTACAACACTCTTGTGCCCTTGTAGGATTGTTCCTAGATGCATATGTGTTTGTATGCATTGGTTGAGTGTTGGACTTGCAAATGGTACTCTTCATTTGAGTTTATCATTTTTGCATGTCCGGATGTTCATGTCCTGTGTGAATGAACATAGTAATCACTTGTGCTTAAGTGACTACTGCTGCTGATCTTGCCATGAAATATTGCTTTTGTGCTTATGTTCATTTTTGCTTGATCATGCCTATTTTGCTCCATATGCTTATTAAGTTTTCTGCATACAATGATATTGTTATGTTATTGTGTTTCAGGAGTTTCTTATTCATATGTTCAAGAGCTTTACAGAATCTAGAGTTAGGTGTGAGTGAGTTTTCCAACTGTTCCCAACTCACGTTTAAGTCTAGAGTCTGTTGTAGGGTTTTGTCACGGAATAGCCAAAGGGGGAGATTGTAAGGTTGAATTTAATCAACCATCTAATTGGCTTTATTCCGTGACCAATTTGCTTGTAATTTAGCACTTAGTAACCCTGTATTTAGGTGGGAAAATTGTAAGGGTAGTGTGTGAGAAGATGTGAAGAAAAGCTCAAGAGTGTGCAAGAAAACAGAGTCTCGCGGCTAGGGCTCGCGGGTGGATCGCGACTGGCAAGCCGCGAAAGGCAGGCACGTGAGAGGCACACTGGGAAGCTGAAGGGTCGCGCCAGCTGTCACGCTACAGGACAAAAGTTCCAGGCTGTCCAGGCCGTTACGTCGCGACTGGAACTCGCGACTTGGACAAGCCGCGAGTAAACCCTATTTGGCAAAAACTGACGTTTTGCATTCCCTTCTCACCCTACTATATATACACCCTTATACCCACTAAATTGAGAGAGCTTCCAGAGAGAATTTTGTGAGAGAAACCCTAGAGATAAACAAGATTGCCTCATCCCCAATCTTTACCTTAGAGACTCTTCAAATTCCTCTACTCTCTTCCTCTCCATTGTCATATCCTTGAGAGGCCTTTTACCAAATCCTTATCTCACCACACCCACGTCTGTGAGAAGGTCCATTTGGTGCTTAGGGAAGCAGTTTGGGAAGGAACCAATATACATTGGTTGATGCTATGGTCAAGTAGCGGAATCCGGGAAGCTAGAGAAGAAATAGGTTCGGCGTAACCTCGTTGGAGCAAGAAGCTTGGAGGGCTTAGGTACTTGGGTAGATTAGGCTTGGAGGGTCTTCTGCTGTTCATGTATCCCAACTATATTCTTTAGTGGATTGTATCACCGCTTGGAGGGCGGCGGAGAGGTTTTACGCCGAGGACTTCGGTTTCCTCTTCGATAACACATCGTGTGTTGTCCGTGTGTTTGCATCGTTCTTTCCTTTATCTTTGCCTTATATTTACTGCTGTGGATGTGTTTATATTTGGCTTTAATTGTTCTATCAATTCTGTTATAAGCTTATTATCATATTCCGCACATTATTTGTTTGATATAAAGCTTGAATTGGTATTTTTGTAATTTGGGGTCTAAACGTTCAAAGGTGTTTCATACCCTATTTGAACTTTCAGTTGTCTTTTTTGTTGTTGACAGTTTAGAGCTATATATAGAGTTTAATTTAGTTAGAGTTCAACACGACGGTATAAGGTTGTTTCGTTGATAGTGATGGAAGCGTGGACTAGTTTTGAGAATAGACGGATCGAGTCTATTACTACAGGAGAATATACTGTTCCTATCTTATAAAGAATATTTCAATTGCATTATGTTTGTATATATTAAGGTAGGTTGTGTTTCTTGTAGTGCTTGCTTTGCTTCTATTTGTTGAAAGGGTTGGGACTTCTGGAAAATAATGCGGGAATTATGGGATTGTTTTGTTTTGTGAGTCAAGACTTTCTACTAGGTTGCTATATATATGGTTTCTTGTATTGTTTTCTTCAGTCAGACAACTTCAAGGTCTTAAGAATCTAAAGATTTTCTCATCAATTTGTGGGATTTTCTACATTATAATAATGGAATACAATATATGTTTGTGTTCATTTTGGCCCCATAAAAAAACAATGCTAAGTTCATCTAAAAATAAAAAACAATGCTAAGTTCATCTAAAAATAAAAAACAATGCTGAATTCAGCCAAAATAAAAAGCAAGATCCATTTAACCAACACAACAATGCAAGTGATGTCAAACAATTAAAGAAAAAGAAAGACATTTAAGCTTGGACACGGATTTATTTATGCACAAGAAGCTAGAGAAGACATTTAAGCTTCTTGTGCATAAATAAATGGACACGGATTTACTCCAAACATGTTTGGAGGAAATCCTGCAAACAGGGACAGCTGTCAATTAAATAAGAAGACATTTAAGCTTGGTCTAGTGAGATCGGCGGCTGCTGCATGTGGCCGTCGTCGATTTTGCCTCACAAGCTCTTGCCAATCTAAGTTTGCTGAGAAAATAGAGGTGGAGGAGATGAGAGAGAGGCGTGAGGCTGCTGCTATGGGTGAGAGGTGTGTTTAAGGTGAAAGACTATGGCTAACGCTGTTAACGTTAGGGTTAACAGCTCTTCACTTAAAATGGGTCATGTGCAACACTTAATTGTCTTCTTATTTAATTAACAGCTGTCCCTGTTTGTAGCATTTCCTCCAAACATGTTTGGAGGAAATCCGTATCCTAAATAATATACACAAACAATCTTCTAAGAAATGGAAAAGATTCCTTTAAACTATTTAGAAGCTATATTTTAAATCTTGACAGACATAGAAAACATTCTGATAATCTATAAAATACTTTCTAAAAATAGTATATAAATTATAAAACTAATATGAGAGAATATTTATTATAACTAATGGACAATGTTTGGTTACACAACCGATTATAAAACATTTAGAAACTTGAGTATGAAATATTGAGTGCCATACATATACAATCAATCTCAGCAAGGCATGTATATAGGGCTCAAGAGCTAATTAAATAGGGCTCAAGAGCTAATTAAAAAAATGGTAACCATTCCCACCGAAGGTCAAAGTGAGGAGCCAACTATCGTGCTCACGCTCAACTTGTGTAGTTTATCGTCTCTGAATGGATGCCATACGCAGCCACACGGTCAGCACAAAACCAAATATTATTTGGACAAGGTCTTTCTCCAAACTCTTCTTTTTTTCTTTTTTTAAATTTTAGGAAACCCCAGTGAAATTTATTTCATTTCATGTTTGAAAAATATGAATTACATCATCAACAAACTGTGCATACTACCATGTCCTAGTTTGTAGCCTTCCCTTTTAGTGTAGATAACTTCAGCTAGGCGAAAGAAATGCAGTTGATGTAGTGTTCAAAAGATGAAATTTTCAAAATACAGCCCCATCAGTATTCACCTTATACCATCCATTTTGAGGAGGAACCCATCTGATTGGAGATGAGTTATCTGGTTTGTGCAGCGTTGGCCTGATATTCCTCTAGTAGTCTAGTTGATTTTTCATAAATTTTTGTAGCTGTCTGTTTTCTTTGCCCATGTCTCACTTCATTCCGATTCTTCCATATGCGCCTCGCAACCATCAGTATTACAGCAAACATCTAATCATAAGCTGCCATAGAATATCAGTAAACTCCCTACTTCCAGCTACTATACCTCTCGTGCCTTCCTGCACTGACACAGCACATGTAATGTAAGGTCTTTTCTGGGCCTAAACCACACTCTTCACAAACTGGGTCATCAGTGATCTTTGTAAAGAATAAATTCATTTTTCTGGGAAGGATATTTTGACATGTTTTCCAGCTGAAAATTTTGACCTTATTTGGGATTTTAGCCACCCAAATTGGTATGAGCACCAAGGTTCACTACCTAAGCATTTAGATTTGTTCTCTTTGGAAATTTTGTTAATTGGTTTACGGATTTGATTATTGAGAAGAAAGATGTCAAGTAAGTTCTCTACAAAACCTTCATTAGATAGAACTATAGTTTCCAGTGCCAAATTCAAGGTAAACAAATTTGATGGAATAAATAATTTTGGCATTTGACAATACAAGTTATGGATATCTTGATCCAACAAGAGTTGGATATTTCTTTGGAAGACAAACCTAAAGAGATTTCAAATAAGGATAGGATAAGAATAATAGACAGCTTGCAACAGCACTCATTTGTAATGGCAATCGGAATGATATTAACACCTATTTATTTTTTTCACTCTGTTTGTTTCAATATTAATGTTTTCTGAAAAATTGATCATTTTCTAGAGAGCATTTTTTGGAAAACTGTCTTATTTTTCGGTGTTTGCATAGTAACAATCTTGAAAATGAGCTTGAGAATGTTTTTTAGTATTTGGTATGTACAAACTTTTTATAACATTTCTTGTATAATTTAAAGCATGTATAATATAAAATTTACGTAAACCCAACTAATGTAATCAACATAAATAAATATAAAAACAAGTATGAATTTGGTTCTCAAGCTAAAATTTTCACAATATAATTGTCACACATATAAGCTCCATAAGCTCATAATTCAAAATACCCATTCTTCTCATTATTCAAAATAATCATAAGCTCCATCTCAAATAGTTCAAAATGCCATATAGGCTAAATAGTTTAACTTGCAAAATAATCTAGAACAAATAGTTTGATAAATACCATGAAAGCTCGAAAATGTGTTGAAAACACAAGAACTGTTTAAACCCCCAAATTAAAGTTACGGATCGATTGATTTTACACTAACTTAATACTAAGTGCGGAATAGTATAAAAGCGAGCGGACAAACAAACAAGCTACTCTAATCCATAATCAAAGCAACACAACAGTAAAATGGAATGTAAAAGAGTAGGGAAGAAAGATGCAAATACAAGATAACACGTCGATGTGTTATCAAAAATGAAACCGAAGAACTCGGCAAAAAACCTCTCTGCCACCCTCCAAGTAGAAATCGATCCACTAGACAATCAGTTGGGATACATGAGTTAGAAAGAGACCCTCCAAGCCTAATCTACCCGATGTACCTAAGCCCTCCAAGCTCCTACTCCAACAAGGCTTCTCGAAACCGTTTCTTGTCTAGTTCTCCGAATCCCGCAACAAGCTCCATGTTGCATCTGCTATCCTTGGCTTCTTCTAATGCTTCCCAGCAGCATCAAAACTTCACTTGACACTCTGAAAGGGTGTGGTAAGTGTTTGGGCTATCAACCTCTCAATGGTGTGGAAATGGAGAGGTAGGAGTTGAGGAAATTCCGCAAGCAAATGTGTAGAGCATTATGGGTATAATAATCTCTAACTCTCAAGGTGTTTGGCTAGGGTTTTCTCTCAGAAACACTTCTCAACATTTGTGGGTAATGTGGGTATATATAGTGTAGGCACAAAAAGTGTGTATAAGAATGGACATGCTGGCAGAACAGAATGTCTTGCGGATGTCTAGCGAGAAGGCCTTACTCACGAGACATAGCTGTCTCCATCCTAGCCTGACTCTTCACATTCTAGCATGTACAAGGCACAAGAGTCACTTCGCGGGACGCTTAGTCGCGAGCTACCCGTGAAAACTCTTTAGTCTTTAATTGCTTGAGTCTTCACACTCTCTCTCTATCACACAACCCTTACAATCAAATCCCACAATAAATATAGGGTACAAAAGATTGAATAAATTACAATTAAATTTGGCACGAAATAAAAGCCAACAAAAATACATAATTGTAAATAATAACTATACATACCAAAATGCCAAATTGTCCAAATAGAAATGCCCAAGTTCTAATAAAAATACCTACATAATCAAAATTGGTTTAAATAGTTGTCAAAGAAGTTTTGCAGCCATTGTCTACGGAGCTTGTCATTTTTCAACACGAATGACATTGTTTGTTTTTCATCCCCATTCAAATGGTGAAATGCAAACGCAAACATATTTTCCTCAACCCGTCTATCTTCATAACTTTTTCATAAAGATTACCAAAATTTAGCTGATTTTCAGAAATCTTTTCTATTGCAGAAGCAACCTTACCAAGTTGTGCAAACAAATCTTGGTAAACATCATCTTCAATCATAGTAGCATGACGTCATTTCTTATGAGACCTTGTTTCATTTGAGGATCAACTTGCTTCTTTTTAGATACATCATCAACATCAGCATCAACAAGTGGATGTGAGTCATCCAATGCTTCTACACCTATATCACCAATTCCCTTAGAAAAACCTCTTGTAGCCATATCCTTACCCACAACCAAAGTCATCTCATCAAACATCTCAAATTTCTCGTTTAGAAACTGTGCATGATTGGGATGTACTTGTGTAAAGAAAGGAAAAGAAATAATTTATAAAAAAAGGAAAAAAGTTAAAAACTAATATGAGAGCAATAAGAATAATGAAAGGATTTAAACTTTAAAATGATACAACCTAAAAAGTTTCTACCTATAAAATAAAGAAAATAAAAGTTTCTTACCACAACTTCTTTGTCATACATTGTCCTATCACAAGTAATCATTTCCAAATCATCATTCCATCCAAACTCGCTTTTCTTATTACGAAGTAATGCAATTGTATTCCAATTGGTTTTGAGTGTTTTAAAGCGATGTTGCACTTGACTTGGGGTGCATTCAGTCATAAATTTCTCAGCAATTGCTTTAGCTACTCTAGCATATGATGCATGTTTAATATGTTGGAATACTTATTTCCATGAAGAACCTTATCTGCAAGTATCTCAAGTAATAAATTCTGCGTTGGTTGTTACCACTTGAGTTGGTCTTGGTGTCCTTGACCTTTCGAGTATCCTTTTTATTTCACATTGCAATTCTATTACAATGATATTCACAAGAAAAATGATACAAAATGAAAGAAGAATATAAATAATATTCAATACAAAATATGAATTTGGGTTGTCCATGACAAACAAAAATAATTATAACATAGAAGTCTTAAAAATATGAAACCAAAAAATCCATTACACAACTAGCTAATATAAAGAGCATGAAATCACTCATAGCATTACAATCCTCCCACATGTCATGAGAAATCATCTCGTTTCTAAACCGATTCTCTATTTTCTTCTTGGACTTCCCTTTGTGATTGTTGGACTCTTCTACTTGCACTTTCATTTGCAAGTGGGCTACCAGGAAGCTCATTGCTCATAATTGAGTCTAAATGGTCAACTCCTATTATGTGATTGTGAATTATGCAACAAGCTAAGACTACATCCACTTGTGTTGGGAATGACCAAAAAAGTTCTACATCTAACACATGGAAACTTTTCTTCAAAACCGCAGAACGACGTTTAATGCTAGTGCGTAAAGAAGAACGGCAAAGATTGAATAATTCCTTGTCATTTCTTAATGGGTTATCACTAAACTCTTTCAAATGGTAACAAAAACCACGATAAAGGGAGATAATTCCTTTCCGAACTCCATAACCAGCATCACTAAGATAATATTTACCTATACCTTTATAGTCAAAAGGAAAAGAAATCACTCCAAAAGCTATTATCCATAATAAAATCACTTTCTAGTCCTATAATACCTTTAGGAATTTTTAATCTCCTTTGCCTAGAGAGTGTATCATTTAAGATACGTGAATCATGTGCACTTCCTTCCCAACTAGCTAATACATAAGTGACTTTAAGTCAAAAGTAGCAGCAGCAAGGACATTTTCTGTTTTTCCATCATTTCGGCTACGAAATCCTTGTATTTGAATTGGAACAGTCGCATGAACATGAGTTCCATCAATAGCTTCCACACAATCCTAATTACGACAAATATAAGTTACATTTATTTTATATCTTTATATTATATAAAAAAAAAAAAGGAAAATGAAAGCCTTTGGAATTTACCTTGAAATAGGGGTTAAACTTGTGCTATTTCTTATCTCCAAGGGTGTAAAAAACAACTCAAAACCTCACATCATGCCCAATAGTGTGTAAAAAAAATTAACACTTGTTCATTAATGGACATATGAATGGTCTCTTGAAGTAGATTATTCTTGCCCAAAATTTTACATAGATATAAAATGCAATGGGTCTCATCCTTATATTGTGGAGACAGCGCTTATCACCTCTACAAAGAATATCATTCATATATGACTCTCTTCCATACTCTCGATTGACATGAGGGTCTCTAGGTACACTACAAAAAAAGCGCTCCAGAGCTGCGTTTTTCAAAAATGCAGCTTCAGGGTGTTGTTTGAGCTGCGTTTTAGAAAAACGCAGCTCCACCACTAGACCTATAGCTGTGTTTACTAAACATAGCTATAGACCAGTTCTGAAGCTGCGTTTTATGATGTTGAGGCCGCGCTTAACTTGGTAGGACTGAAGCTGCATTTTTAAAAACGCAGCTCTAGACGCATTTGAGGATTTTTATTTTTTATTTCTCAATATATCCCAGAGCTATGTTTGATAAACGCAACTTCAACACTTACAGAGCTGCGTTTAATTAAACGCAGCTCTGCGATGTCTGGAGCTGCGTTATTGAATTGAAAAACGCAGCTTTAGGTTTGCTATAAATTGAAAAAAAAAAAAAAAAAAAAAAACCTAAATTGAAAAACACAATTGAACCCAAGCTCACTCTCAGCTCACTCCTGATCCCTAAACAAAACCCAATACCCACAAACCTCACGCCTCTTAGCCTCCCTCATCAATCGGTAAGCTCTCTCTCTTTCTCTCTCATAGATCCTCTATCTCTGTCTCTCATCGATCCTCTCTCTACTTGTAGGAATCGTTTTTCTCATCAATCTTCATCGACTTCACCGACGCAAGGAAAAAGGGCTTTCCAACGGCTCCAATCAAAACCCATTTCAGGTACGCTTTCATCCTGATCGAAACCCATGTGAAATTTTGCATGCCTAGGCAAAGCATTAAATTTTTTCATTTGTAACATTTTCATAGGTTCTGTTTGCTTGCTAAGAAAAACCGAGGAGACTCTCTTAATTGGTTTTCAATTTTGCTATATTTGAATGAGGACTGAACTGGGTTTGCGTTTTTGTGATGTAAAATTTAGTGTTGTGTTGATTGGAATTGTGGTTGTTGGGATCGTGACCGATGACATTAGGGTGTATGAGGTCCAGCAGTGAAGGTTACAGCCCTGAGGTTCACAGAGACTGCAAGAGCTAGGATCGAGAAGGCTGGAGGAGAATGCTTGACATTTGATCAGCTAGCTGTAAGAGCTCCTCTTGGGCAGAACACGGTATGCGGTTTGGGATTTATTGTTGTGCCATCTTAACTAGTTTTGCTGTTTGTGCTTTGTTTGTAGTTGATAATTGGATTTCATTGGTTTATTTTTATTTTTGGTCAAAGTTCCATGATGTTGATATTTTTGTGAGATAAAAAATGCAAGTAGATTAATATGCTGTCAGGTTCTAGCTGGTTGGTTTATAGTTTATTAGAGATTAGAAAATGGAACCAGCAATCTTTGTTTTGGTTTATATAGTTTATAGTGGCTGTTGGAGTTGTATCGACTTTATTTAGTGATTACTTCAGTTCAATTTTTTTGAAACTGCTGTGTGATTTGTGCTATTGATTGTTGAAACTTTTGAAGATTCTAATTCTCGGCTATTAAGAAATGGCTCATTATTTAGCAAATTATTTAGCCTTATATGATTTTGTTCTTAAATTTGCTTCATTGCTTTTAAATTGTATACTATTTTATTTGCAGCCAAATGGTTCGGCTTGAGTGTCAGCTGTTATTTACTTCCAATTTACTCAGTGACTCTATATGACATTTTGATTTTTCCCCCTCTTTAAGCATTGCCACAAAACCTTCCAAACACACCCTTTTTAACTTGTGTTATTTTTTTCCTAATACTTAAGTCAAGTAAGTTAAACCACATTAGAGTTCAAACTTGCAACTTGCAAGTAACGAAAAATCTTTGTTGAAAAATAATGCTAGTCTAGCCTAGTGACTCCATCCTTTTCAAACTTAGCCATACTTATCATTTTGATGTTGATATATAGCTGGCTTAATTAGAACTTAATTACACCAAATGCTTGCACTTTCTGGTCCTAAACACGTGAAAGGTCGCTTTAATACACTTAACTTATCAAAATAAGACAGTTTAATGGTCCTAATTATGAAGGCAGATAATGTGTAGAGAGACTAGTGTTAATCAAATTTAAAATGATGTTGTAAAAATACAAATCAGCCGCATATATATACCAATCATGTGTACTAATTATGGTAAAACACACAATAAAGATCGCTTTCAATTTGGAAGATAATGTGGGCAAAAATCATAAGGAGAACGAGGAGTCCTCGACCTCTAACAAATATAGAGGAGGATTTATTCAATCACATATTTTATTTTATTTTTTTATGAAACCTTTAACAACAAGAAATTGACCTATTAATGCAGTTTTTTGACCTTTAAAATTTTTAAAGGATCACTAAGTAGCTAACTTAAGCATGTGTTTTTATCTAGAAAGTAGAGTTAATCATTGCATAAGTCATTGATTCTTAAAGCTTTGTTCCCCATTTTTACAGTAACGTATTGTTATTTTAATTTAGATTTGCACATTTACATAATTCAGAAAAGTTGAAATATGATAAAATAATTGGCATCTGCAGCTTGCAGGGCCCTCTTTGTTAAAAGTCTGGGCATAGGGTAATTGTATATTATTGGCATTGCTGCCAATTCTATGTCAGCCATGCTCTGAGTCTAGAGTCAAAAGAAATGATAATTAAATATGGCCCCCTGTTGCAAGGTCAGAACAATTGGTACCTATTTATAGCAGATTACATGAGATATACATGTATATATAAAAGCTGAAGATGAAGTTGTGTGGCGCCCATGTGCAATGATAATTGAGAAGTACTTATAATTGTATTGTTGGTTTGGAAGGTATTCTAGAGAAGATGCCAACAGTGACTTGATGGAAGCTTATATGGTGTGAAATGATAAGCATATATATATATATATATATATATTTCCAAGCATGCTTTTATTTGTGGGTTGGCTTTGAACAATATATTTAGAATACTAAATAATGATATGTTGAGTGCTCTTATGATAGGAGAATTTGAAAGCTCCAATCAAAATAGAATGTTATGCATCATTTAGAGTATTCCTTGTTCTTGTTTTTGATGCTGACAATAAGAATGGTGCTATTGTTGTTTTAAATTCTGGCTTGTAGCTTTTTAGATGCTTGTGTTTGTGTTGTACTATGGTGTTATTGTAGTTGTAGGTTTCTGGTTCGCATCTTCTAGTTGCTTGAGCTTGTATTATGCTGTCAAACTTTTTTTGATAAACTTTGTAGTTTGTAACCTACCTATGATTGAATGAAAGCTTTCTTATTCATCAAAAAATTTAAAATTAGTTTCTTCTGGAAGCAAGTCATTGGAAAAAGAAAAGGCAATAGTGATGCTATGGATCTTACAATTTTACATTTATAAACTGACGTGCACCATTTATAAAAACAATACTTGAGTGTTGTAGAAGTTTTTGTGTCTTGTTTGAGTTCAAGTTTTTGTGTCTTTGTTTGACGTGCACCATTTTATATTTATATTCATAAAATTTACTGTAGGGGTCTTCTATGAACCTTGGGCTCTTCTACCCATACTTGAGTGTTGTAGAAGTTTTTGTGTCTTGTTTGAGTACAAGTATTACCCCATTAGTAGGGATTTGGAGGTTTGGAATCAGATTTTGGTCATGGACAAGAATATAAAACAACTATGGAAAAAGTTCTGTAACTGAATAGGAGTTTGGGCTGCGCTTAAAACGCAGCTATAAGTTGGACCTATAGCTGCGTTTTTTATAAAACGCAGCTACAGGTCCCGCATCTGTAGTTGTGAAAAAACGCGGCTTTAGGCTGTAAAAAACGCAGCTCTAGGTCTGGGTCTGGGCTGCGTTTTTAAAAACGCAACTCTAGGTCCCGCAGGGGCCTATAGTCACACAGGATAGGCTGTATTTAAAAACGTAGCTATAAAAACGCAGCTATAGGCTATAGCTGCGTTTTTAGGTTCTGTAGCTGCGTTTTTCAAATGCGGCTATAGCCCTCTTTTTTTGTAGACGTATAACACAACTAGATCTTAGCCCTTTCAAAAGAACAACACCCAAAGCAATAACGGATGTAGTCACCCCCATTATGGCAGCAAGAAGTGATGGATTATCCATCTATATTCCAAAAAAAAGAAAAAATAATGATTATGAATTAAAATTGTACTTAAAGAAAGCACTCATATATACAAGTACTTAAACAAAACACTTCATAAAAAACTGACCACTTTAAGTTTTAAGAGACTAAACTAAAAGGTAACATTTAGTTTACCTTGAAATGGTAAAATTGTGTTCTTGCAGAGTCGAGCGCTGAAAGAACTTTCAATGGCGCCATTTAGTAAGATATTCAAAGAGTTCTAACACCAAATTTCTTTTTAAAAAAATGTTTTACTTCGTTCTTTTAGACCTTCATGTATAGGGTTCTTTCTTTTTTGAGAGAGAGAGAGTCGTTGTCTTTTCTTTTGTTGACAGTTTAGAGCTATATATAGGGTTTAGTTTAGTTAGAGTTCAACACGACGGTATAAGGTTGTTTCGTTGATAGTGATGGAAGCGTGGACTAGTTTTGAGTATAGACGGATTGAGTCTATTATTACAGGCGAATATGCTGTTCCTATCTTATAAAGAGTATTTCAATTGCATTATGTTTGTATATATTAAGGTAGGTTGTGTTTCTTGTATTGCTTGCTTTGCTTCTATTTGATTAAAGGGTTGGACTTTTGGAAAATAATGCGGGAATTATGGGATTGTTTTGTTTTGTGAGTCAAAACTTTCTACCAGGTTGCTATATATATGGTTTCTTGTATTGTTTTCTTCAGTCAGACAACTTCAAGGTCTTAAGAATCTAAAGATTTTCTCATCACTTTGTGGGATTTTCTACATTATAATAATGGAAAACAATATATGTTTGTGTTCATTTGGCCCCATAAAAAACAATGCTAAGTTCATCTAAAAATAAAAAACAATGCTAACATTCATTCAGCCAAAACAAAAGGCAAGATCCATTCAACCAACACAACAATGCAAGTGATGTCAAACAATTAAAGAAAAAGAAAAAAAAAAAAAACGATTCACGATTTTGATTTTTCAGGGCTTTTAGTACATTGACTATCTCTCTTTCTTTCTCATGGCCGGCATCATCCAGCCAGGTGGGTGGGATCAATGTTTGCGCCACATACAAGTGAGGATGGTCATATGTGATATGACCAACCTGACTTGTCAAAAAAATTAATATATATAATTAGTTGTAAATTAATCTGTTTTATCTAACTTATAAAACGTTATTGAATAACTTGACTTAAGAATTTCAATAATTTTTGTTTAATAGAAAAAAAGTAATACTATATTCACAACATTTTTATAGTAATTTCATAATATATCTTAGGAGGCAAGTTGTTACTTATCATATGATCTATAATCTTATATTTTATGCATAATTTTAGACTACAAAAACTTGTAATTTAAACAATTTATTGATGACATAGCTATTGATCTTTAATTTTTTAGAAACTTTGCAAGTATAGAGAGTATAAGAAGAAGATGTAATCCAATGGTGGATTTGTTGAAATTCATCTCCAATAAAAAGATATTAATTAAAGTTGTAACCTAAAGTTACAACCAATTTTGTTATTCTTTAGGAAATACTTTATAAAAAAATTTTATGAGAAAGAAAGGACAAAGTTTAGCTACAAAATTGGTTGAAGCTTAAGGCTACAACTTTACTCAATAAAATAAATATTACTACATATTTTAAAATTTTAACTATTGAGTTGCATGTTTTTTACGCTCTTAATACACACATCAAATTTTGTGTCAATCGGATATTATTTACTAAATAATCTCTAAGCTTATATTTCATGTATAATTTTAAATTACAAAAACTTGCAATTTTATAATTTATTGATAACATAGCTATTAATTTTTAATTTTCTAGAAATTTTGTAAGTATAGAAAATATAAGAAGAAGATGTAATTCAATAATGGATTTGTCAAAATTCACCTAAAAAAAAAAGATATTGAGTAAGATAATAGCCTTAGACTACAACCAATTTTGTAGTTAAACTTTGTCTAGAAAAGGAAATAAGTAATTAATTTTTTTGATATCTTTTTATATTTCCTATAAAAATAGTATCCAAAAATTTAAAAAATGGTTTATTAACAATACTCTAAAGACACTCACATAATCTTTTGGTACTAGAAAGAAGTATTGTGAATGTGCAATAACTAAGCATTACAGTTGGTCTCCTAATAATTTAATTATACTTATGGAGGAAAATAATTAATTATTAGAGAGTATTTTTTATACTTTATAGGAAAATATAATTTGGAAAGGTTTAACCTCAAAACTATTTGGAGTTATGTTCCTTTAACTCATTATGTGGTGATTGAAAATACCACTCATGAGTAATTTTAGTTATATAACTTCTTTATTAATTTATTTAGGCCCGTTTGGTAAGGGTGTTTAATGTTGAAACATTACAACATGTATTTTCACCAATGTGTATTTCCACAAAACTTAAATAACATTACTAGAAATCTCTTACCAAACAAGCCCTTAACTTGCTTAAATAATGTAAATAATTTACCTTCGAACCAGTTTTGAGGAAACTTCCTTCAACCCACTAGATGGTGGTTAAAAAAATTTATCCATGTGTACTTTTGGTTACATGACTTTTTTAATAATTCATGTGACTTGCTTAAATAGTACATATAAATAATATTATAAATATCTACGTAGTGGGTTGAAGAAAATTTTTCCAAACTAATTTGAAGAAATATCTTGTGCATAGATAATATACACACAATCTTCTAAGAAATGGAAAAGATTCCTTCAAACTGGTTTAAAGCTATATTTTAAATATTGACCGACATAGATAACATTTCGATAATCTATAAAATACTTTCTAAAAATAGTATATAAATTATAAAACTACTATGAGAGAATATGTATTATAACTAATGGACAAAGTTGGTTACACAACCAATTATAAAACATTTAGGGGCCGTTTGGTAACTATGTTCTAGTAATATTTATATTTTTTGGAATTACATGTGGGTGAAAAAGTGTGTGAAAATGCGTGTAATATTATTTGAAAACTGAAAACATATATTTAAACATATGTACCAAACTGTCCCTTAGAAACTTGAGTATGAAATATTGAGTGCCAAACATATACAATCAAGTTGTGTATATAGGGCTCAAGAGCTAATTAAAAAAATGGTAGCCATTCCCGTTGAAGGTTAGAGTGAGGAGTCAACTATCATACTCATGCTCAACTTGTGGAGTTTATCATCTCTGAATGGATGCCATACGCAGCCACGCGGTCAGCACAAAACCAAATATTATTTGGACAAGGTCTTTCTCCAAACTCTTTTTTTTATTATTTTTTTTTTAAGGAAACCCTAGTGAAATTTATTTCATTTCATGTTTGAAAAATATGAATTACATCATCAACAAACTGTGCATACTGCCATGTCCTGGTTTGTTGCCTTCATTTTTAGTGTAGATAACTTCAGCTTGGCGAAAGAAATGCAGTTGATGTAGTGTTCAAAAGATGAAATTTTCAAAATACAGCCCCATCAGTATTCACCTTATACCATCCATTTTGAGGAGGAACCCATTTGACTGGAGATGAGTTATCGGGTTCGTGCAGTGTTGGCCTGATATTCCTCTAGTAGTCTAATTTATTTTTCATAAATTTTTGTAGCTGTCTGTTTTCTTTGCCCATGTCTCACTTCATTCCGATTCTTCCATATGCGCCTTGCAACCATTAGTATTACTGCAAACATCTAATCATAAGCTGCCACAGAATATCAGTAAACTCCCTACTTCCAGCTACTATACCTCTCGTGCCTTCCTGCACTGACACAGCACATGTAATGTAAGGTCGTTTCTAGGCCTAAACCACACTCTTCACAAATCGGGTCAACAGTGATCTTTCTAAAGAATAAATTCATTTTTGTGGGAAGGATATTTTGACATGCTTTCCAGCCGAAAATTTTGACATTATTTGGGATTTCAGTCACCCAAATTGGTATGAGCACCAAGGTTCACTACCTAAGTATTTAAATTTGTTCTCTGCGGAAATTTTGTTAATTGGTTTACGGATCTGATTATTGGGAAAAAAATTGTCAAGTAAGTTCTCTACAAGACCTTTGTTAGATAGAACCATTGTTTCTAACCTTTGTTAGATAGAACCATTGTTTCTAACGCCAAATTCGAGGTAAACAAATTTGATGGAATAAATAATTTTGGCATTGGCAATACAAGTTATGGATATCTTAATCCAACAAGAGTTGGATATTGCTTTGAAATACAAACCTTTTCAAATAAGGATGGGATAAGAATAATAGACAGCTTGCAACAACACTCATTTGTAATGGCAATTGGAATTATATTAACACCTATTTATTTTTTTCACTCTGTTTGTTTTAGTATTAATGTTTTTTTGGAAAATTGATAATTTTCTAGAGAACATTTTTCGGAAAACTATCTCATTTTTCAGTGTTTGCATAGTAACAACCTTGAAAATGGGTTTGAGAATGTTTTCTAGTATTTGGTATGTACAAACTTTTTATAACATTTATTGTATAATTTAAAGCATATATAATATAAAATTTACGTAAACCCAACTAATGTAATCAACATAAATAAATATAAAAACAAGTATGAATTTGGTTCTCAAGTTAAAATTTTCACAATATAATTCTCACACATATAAGCTCCATAAGCTCATAATTCAAAATACCCATTCTTCTCATTATTCAAAATAATCATAAGTTCCATCTCAAATAGTTCAAAATGCCATATAGGCTAAATAGTTTAACTTGGAAAATAATCTAGAACAAATAGTTTGATAAATACCAAAATGTCAAATTGTCCAAATAGAAATGCCCAAGTTCTAATAAAAATGCACCTACATAATCAAAATTGGTTTAAATAGTTGTCAAAGAAGTTCTGCAGCCATTGTCTACGGAGCTTGTCATTTTTTAACATGAATGACCTTGCTTGTTTTTCATCCCCATTCAAATGGTCAAATGCAAATGCAAACATATTTTCCTCAAACCCGTCCATCTTCATAGCTTTTTCATAAAGATTACCAAAATTTAGTTGATTTTCATAAATCTTTTCTATTGCAGAAGCAACCTTACCAAGTTGTGCAGACAAATCTTGGTAAACATCATCTTCAATCAGAGTAGCATGACGTCTTTTCCTATGAGACCTTGTTTCATTTGAGGCCACATGTGAGGGATCAACTTGCTTCTTTTTAGATACATCATCAACATTAGCGTCAACAAGCGGAGGTGAGTCATCCAATGCTTCTACACCTATATCACCAATTCCCTTAGAAAAACCTCATGTAGCCATATCCTTACCCACAACCAAAGCCACCTCATCAAACATCTCAATTTTCTTGTTTAGAAACTGTTGAAGACATATTTTTATGTAATTGGCATATCTTTTGACAAAACACACTTTACTTCTATTTGGGTAAATCTAAGAAGGTTCAAGATGATCATTAGAAGTGGTTAAATTGAAGACATGAAGATTACTCAAGAACTGTTCAAGAAAAGTGCAATTTACAAGTCACGATACCTCCTCGATAGAAGCTCGATCTGTCAAGATTCATTAAATCTTGACACATGTCTTGATCTATCAAGCTTACAGGATTCAAACCATAGCCAGCAACGTTTTTATTCTAAAAAGCTATTTTTGTTTGTGGGTTTGTATAATCCTTATAGGACTAGGTGTTAGGACATATGTGATTTACTTGTTAAGAACATATGTCATTCTTTTATGTAATTGGCTAATCCTTTGACAAAACGCACTTTACTTGTAATTGGGTAGTTCTAGGTGTTTTTAATACTTTAAGAAATAAGGTTTCAAGATCATGTGTTGAAGTCATCAAGTCTGTCTAAGAAACAAGTTGAGAAAGTGCAAGTTCATTAAAACTCGACAGCTAGCATGTGTCGAGGTTTAGAAAGCTATTCAGCCTATGTGCTCGACACCTCCTATCTGTTGAGGTTTAAGAATTCAGAATTCAGATTTGATTTTCTTGGGATCCGTGTTTATGTGTTTGGGCTTTCTTTTCTCCTAACCCTATACATATAAAAGGATTGTTTTAAGGGCCGTCAAAGAGTACACAAGTTGCATAAGCATTAAGCAAATTCTGTTCAAGCAAATTGTGACCGAAAACAAAGTTGTCCTAGTTCATCATTCTTGAAGAAGTTGCTATGTATGTACACCTTTGGGTTTTGTGATCAAGCATCTTCTTGATCTTCATTGTTGGGATGAACTAAAGAACTTTGCAGCCAATAACCTTTTATAGTTGGTGATTGAAGTCGCGTACTGGGATCCACACAATTGGTTAGTCACGTACTTGGGAGCTGTGCATCAAAAAGGAGAAATTGTCACTACAGAACAAGTCCAATTGGGTATTGGAGTAAGGGTTCAACTGTAGGTTGGTATAAGGTACTGGGATTCCTTTACTTGTAATCACTTGTTGTGATAATAGTGGAATTTCGAGAGTGGTGACCTGAAAATCACCTGGTGGGGTTTTTACCGTGTAGGTTTTTCCCATTCGTAAACAAATTATCGTGTCAAATTTATTTTCCACTGCACTTAAATTAATTGGTGATTTGTTTGTACTACCACACACTTTGCATGTTAATTAACTTAATTAATTCACTTGACTAAATTAATTGGTTAATTTATCATAAGTGGTCAATTCGTTTTTGGCCTATCAAGTGGTATCAAAGTAGACACACTCTGATTAGGTTTAATCTTTGCTGTGTTGATCTATTGACCCCTGTTTGTCATGGATAGAGGACAGTCATTAATTACACCTCCTTTATTTGATGGCACTAACTATGCATACTGGAAAGTACACATGAGAGCTTTCTTACAGTCTTTAGATGAGAAGGTGTGGCAAGCTGTAGAGATTGGCTGGACAAAGCCAAAGGAAGCACCGGCCGATTGGGATGAAGCAAAGATCAAGGCGGCAAACTTCAATAGCAGGGCGTTAAATGCCTTATTCAGTGCAGTCACCAATGAGGAGTTTAAGAAGATATCCTCCACTGAAATTGCTAAGGAAGCATGGACCATCCTCCAGACAACCTATAAGGGTACAAAGGCTATCAATGATTCAAAGCTTCAGAGGCTCACTACAAGCTTTGAAGAAATAAAAATGGCGGAGGATGAGTCATTCGATGAGTTTTATGCCAAGCTCAAGGACATATTGAACTCAACCTTGAATTTTGGAGAAACCATTCCTGAACCCAAGATTGTGAGGAAGGTGCTTAGATCTCTACCTGAGAGATTCCACACCAAGATTACGATGATAGAGGAATCAAAGGATATTGACAAGATTCCTTTGACAGAGCTGGTTGGTAATCTACAAACTTACGAGCTAGAGTTATCAAGGATTGGCAAGTCGGGTAAAGGTAAGAGCATGGCTTTGAAGGTTAAGAGTAATGACACAGATGAGTCTTCCAACGATGAAGATTCCAAGATGAACTCCTACATCACTAGGCAGTTCAAAAAGTTTATGAAGAATGCCAATGGAAAGGGCTTTGACAAGGACCGTAGGCAATCCAGTTCTTTTCAGTTTAAGAGTCAAGATAAAGGGAAGAAGGATGCAAGGGATGGCGGTCAGTACACTGTTTCTGCATGACCTAAGTGCTTTGGGTGTCATGGATTCAATCACATGAAGCAAGAGTGTCCTACATATCTCAAGAGTGTTAGGAAGTGCAAGGCACTTGCTTCTACATCGAGTGACACTAAGCCTGAGGATGATTCTGACAATGAGGATAACAGAATCTTGAATGCCTTCACTGTCACTGTCAATCCTACTGAAGGGATTGTTGAAGATGTGGACGAAGAAGAAGAATTGGTAGATTTTAAGTGTGAGAAGATGGATGATCAAAATGATATCCATACAGCCTATGAGAAACTGTACAAACTTTCTGAGAAACATGAGAAACTGTATAGGCTGGCCACCAAGAAACTCAGTGATGTGGAACTTAACCGTGAAGAGCTGTCCACAAAGTTTGATGAGGCTAATCAGACTATTGGAGCACTAAGGTTTGAGAACAATTTCTTGGCTGAGAAGACCAAGAAGCTTGAAGCGAAGCTGTTTCAAGTAAGAGCTCAATTGGAGAGGACTTCCAGTGCAAAACTTGATGAGATGCTCAGCATTAGAAATCTGCTTCGGATCGAACAGGTTTAAGGTATGGTCTTTCTTCCTCTAATATTGCTTCTACTAGTGCAACTGTTTTTGTTCCTCCTGTTAATAATACTGAAATTGAGAACAATGATGTTAAAACTGAATTAGCTAGTGAAAACTTAGATAAGGGTAAATCTATCTTAGGAGCACTCCCCAAGCAAGATAAGAAAGATGTCAAAAACCCTAGGGCTAAGAAGGCTAACTCTCAAAAGCCTAAACAGAAAAAGCAGCATCTTTGTCATCATTGTGGAGCTGCCGGTCATACTCGACCAAATTGCTATAAGTGGTTAGCCACTCAACAGAGCAACGACATGATAGCATCTGGAAGCCACAATCAGCGTCAATCCTCTCTTGCTCCTCTTGGAGATCTTCTCAAAGCTCTTATATTCCTTTTGAACTTGAACGGTTTAAATTCTTACCCCTCACCGCTAGTTCAAAGGTTTAATCAACGGAAAGGTTCTTCCAAGGTGTGGAAGGAAAAGAGCTCCAAGTGATTCTATCACTTTCTTCTATCTTATTGTTTTTGTGTGTTACATTACTTGTGTGTTTTGTTTTACTGTTTTGAGTCAGTCTAGTTTTATGCTTTGCTTTACTTAACATGTTTTTGTTTGTTTATTTTTAGTTTTGCTTATTTTTGTTTTTCATATAAAAATAAAAAAAATTTGAAAAATTTGAAAATACAAAAATAGTGTGTGTTTTGTGTAAATTGGTACTTGTGTACCTTGGATGGCCATTGAAACAAAGTTTTCTAAACTTTATATCTCTTGTAACTTAGATGAGCATCTTCATGCACAACTAAGCAAGTGAGATTTGTGGCTCTTGTTTGTTATGAGTAAGATTAAGTTATCTCTTGGGCTTAACACTCATATCACTCTTTTTGACGGAAAGGACTAGAAAATCCTAAGAGAAAGGCATAAATAATCATCTCACCACTGTTGCCCTCCAATCATGAAAGACATCTGTATGCTTCGGCATAGTAAAAGTGTGATGTCAATGACATTTGTGTGCTTCGGCATAGCAAAATTGGAATGTCAAATATCATTGGGTATTTCTTTTCTCTCTTTTATATGCCTATGCATGGTATGCTAAATTAAAAAGAAAAATGCAAAGAAAATTAAAAGCAAAAAGATAAAAAAATGCTTTTAAATATGATTGCATACGTGTATTCTAGGAGATGTGAGAGTTATAGGATGTATCTCGAAGGTGATAGTTCCCATTAAACAGTTATGATTGTGTGAGTTAAAGTAATTTTCTCATATCTTAAATCGTCATAACATGTATACACTTATGCAATCTTGCGATGTTTTTCACACACAACACACAATATTCTTTGCTACTCTTGATACATGTGCGAGTACAATGTGATTTGGCCATCACAAGGTTTTACATGTGTTAATGTATGCTTATTAAACTGTCTTAACTTATTTTTGAAATATAAAATTGATTAGACTTGTTTAGTGTACGTGTGTGTTTTTGAGATCCATGTGCTTAAAATTACTGTTGAGAGATGATTTTGAGAGCTTAATATGTTGATTGGATCATTGGTTGAGTTGCATGTTGGATTGTATTCATGTCTGTGTTTTTCACTTCTCGAAAAACTGTTTTTAAAAGCTAGCTCGACACCTTCTCGTCACCTCCTCAATACCTAGCTATCTATCGAGCTTCGTAAGCTTTTTCTTATCACAATCTCGACAACTTCCCGACACCTGGTGGATCGATCGAGAAAGTTTCTGCCTCCTCGATAGCTTTTCGATAGCTGGGTCAATCGATCGAGATTCTATTCTTGGTTCTGGTGGTTTTTTCTTGACACCTATCTTGATACTTATCTCGACACCTCTTGACACCTTCATCTGTTGAGCTTTACTGATGTTCTATTTAAACTTCCTTGTGCGATCCGAACCTCATTTCTCTCGATCTCTCTTTCGATAGCTTTCTCTTTTCTCTCCCAAACACTCTCATCTCACTCCAATCTTGTTCCTCAAGGTTTCTTCAAGCTTTTTCAAGTTTTTCTTCACTTGGTAAGCTTCTAATCTCTCATTCTTCATGCATTTCATGTTTTGAAACCTAGGTTTTTGGGGTTTTTGAAAAATTTTGGGGTTTTTCAAAATTGATGAGTTGTTGTTGCAATTTTGGGTTGGGTTATGCTAATGTGATCTTAAAACTTCATGCATTGCATAACATATGCATTATAACAGTATTTTCATGCATTTAGATGTGCGTAATATATTTGTGTGCTGGTAGGTTTAAATTGGGCTAAGCCCATGATGAAATTTCTTCTGCATGTCACATGTCCATGCATTCCCCATGCATACGTACTCTCTTTTCAATATACTTGTTATATTTGAATTGCTTTGGGACTTTTCTGATTGCCTTTCTCTTTCTCCCTCTATTTCTGTTTACGTTAGTCGTGTCTATGACACCTAAGCGTAAATCTGCTCCGTCTCGGAACCCTCTTCGTTTCAAGGCATCATCTTCATCTGATCCTACTCCTTCTAACATTTGGTTCCGTGATGAGGATGCCCGAAAGGCTTTCTCAGAAAACTTTTCTAGACGAGGTGTTCATTCGGAACACTAAGTCATTTTGGCGGACTTCCCCGACGCGAATCTTCCTGATGTCATTCACAGTCGGGGATGGGAGTCACTGTGTGACGTCCTAGTCACCTGTCCTCTCGTGCTTATCCAGGAGTTTTACTCCAACATGCACGAGATTGATCGTTCAGTAAATCTTTTCTTTACTCGTGTTCGAGGTACGCGCATTCCTGTCACACAGTAACTTATTGTGGATGTGCTTCGGGTTCCTAGGGTAGAGTTTCCTGACTATCCTAGTTGTGAGTGTCTGAGGACTATGTCCAAGGATGAGCTCATGTTCGCTTTCTATGAGTGCCTTTTTGATTGGGGTGAGCGTCAGTTTACACCATGTCGACCTTTTGCTAAAGGTCCTAGATTCTTGAACATGGTGATGACCTTTGTACTCCATCCTCTCTCTCACTACAACTCCATTACAGAGCCTCATGCTCGATTTTTGTTGTCCCTACTTAAGCATCTTACTATAGACTTCCATTCTCATTTCATTCTCTCTGTTATAGATGTTCATCTAGATTCGGCGTCCTGTGATAAGCTCATCTTTCCTTCCATTATCACGAGGATTCTACACCATTTTTCCATCCATTTTCCTGTGTCCAACCATTTCACTTTCATGTGTGCCATAGATTCCGCTACCGTAAAACGTAGTGAGGCGCAATTTCAATCACGGCAGTCGGATTCAACAACTCCTCCTCCCCCTTCAGCTCCTTCATCTCGATCTGCTCCATCCACATCCGCTCCTTCCTCTTTCATGGGTGATGTGACTCTTGGGGACATCATGGCACAGTTTCAGCGCATGGATGCTCGCATTGATACACTTTTTACTGAGTTGTAACAGGCGAACGTTCGTGTTGGCCGTATTGCTAGGCGGCAGGCAACCATGGGTGGTTTTGCTTCTGAGACTTCTCCTCCACCACCTCCTGTAGCTTCTGATTCTATAGCTAAGGATGATGATGATGATGGCGATGACGATGATGCTTCTGATGATGATGATGGAGATGCTAGCTCTACCGATGAGATGTCTACTTGACACTCTTACCCTTTGTCACTCGTGACAAAAAGGGGGAGTAGTTTTGGGATATGAGAGTAGTCATTCTTAGGGGGAAAGTTAGTATAGGACCATTTTGTTAGGGGAAGTGTTGCTGATATAAGAGATGTAGTGAGGATTTTATGTATCTTTTCTTTTCCTTCTTTTATAGATACATTGTTCTTGTACATTGGGTCTTGTGACCATTATTGACATACATTGTACTTATCTTCTTTATATGTGGATGTATGTTTTTCTTTCACCTATCCTTAGATGTGTTGTTTCTTTTCTTCCTTTATGCACATGCTTCTTATACTTGTATGCAATCTATTATTTCTATTTCACACAAAGATGCCTTGATGAGTTTTGTTTAAAGTGTTTCAGAAATATAGGTTGTCAAAGTCTACTTGCCATAAACTCTCTTCTTGCAAAGTTTTTTAAGAGTTTGTGTTAGGATAGATTTTATTGTATTCAACAAGTGAATATGAGTTGAGTGATTTGTGACTTCTCTCATATGTTCATTTGTTTGTTGTGGTTTTGTCACGGATTGCCAAAGGGGGAGATTATTAGGACATATGTGGTTCACTTGTTAAGAACATATGTCATTCTTTTATGTAATTGGCTAATCCTTTGACAAAACACACTTTACTTGTAATTAGGTAGTTCTAGGTGTTTTTAATACTTCAAGAAACAAGATTTCAAGATCAAGTGTTAAAGTCATCAAGTCTGTCCAAGAAACAAGCTAAGAAAGCGCAAGTTCATTAAAACTCGACAGCTAGCATGTGTCGAGGTTTAGAAAGTTGTTCAGCCTGTGTGCTCAACAGCTGCTCGACACTTCCTATCTGTCGAGGTTTAAGAAATTCAAAATTCAGATCTGATTTTCTTGGGATCCGTGTTTATGTGTTTGGGCTTTCTTTTCTCCTAACCCTAGACATATAAAAGGATTGTTTTAAGCACCGTCAAAGAGTACACAAGTTGCATAAGCATTGACCAAATTATGTTCCAACAAATTGTGACCAAAGACAAAATTTTGCCCTAGTTCATCATTCTTGACGAAGTTACTGTGTATGTGCACCTTTGGGTTTTGTGACCAAGCATCTTCTTGATCTTCATCGATGGGATGAACTGAAGAATTTTGCAGCCAACAACCTTCTATAATTGGTGATTGAAGTCGCATACTGGGATCCGCGCAATTGGCTAGTCACGTACTTGGGAGCCATGCATCAAAAAGGGGAAATTGTCACTACAAAACAAGTCCAATTGGGTATTAGGGTAAGGGTTCAACTGTAAGTTGGTATAAGGTACTGGGATTCCTTTACTTGTAACCGCTTGTTGTGATAATAGTGAAATTTCAAGAATGGTGACCTGAAAATCACCCGACGAGATTTTTGCAGTGTAGGTTTTCCCCATTCGTAAACAAATCACAGTGTCAAATTTATTTTCCACTGCACTTAGATTAATTGATGATTTGTTTGTGCTACCACGCGCTTTGCATGTTAATTAACTTAATTAATTCACTTGACTAAATTCATTGGTTAATTTATCATAAGGAGTCAATTCGTTTTTGGCCTATCACTAGGAAAACCCAAAGTTTATGGGTTTGTATAATCCTTATTGGACTAGGAAAACCCAAGGTTTCTGTAAACCTATTTGGAATAGGAGAGCCCATTAAGCTCCTATTTAAAGGAGGTGGAAAAAGAAAAACCAAACCCTAGAGAGCTTCACAAGGTTTTCTTTTTAAAACCCTAGCCTCCTCATACAGAAGAAAAAGTTCTTGCTGCGTTTCTTTTACGCCTTTAGGTTTTGTAACCAAGCAAAGTCTCTTGCACCAACATTGAAGATCTTATTGGTATTTCTATGTAAAGTTGTTGCAAATTAAATATAACAATCAAAGGGTTGTTGTGGAGTTAGTTATATACTGGGATCCGTGCATCATTGATTAGTCATGTACTTGGAGTCGTGCATTGAAAGGAGAGACTGTCACTACATTACAGGTCCAATTGGGTAATAGAGTAAGGATTCAACTGTAGGTTGGTATTAGGTATTAGGATTCCCTTTACTTGTAATCGCTTGTTTTGATAATAATGAATTCTTAAGAGTGATGACCTTAATTCACCCTATGAGATTTTGCCTCGGTGGTTTTCCTCATTCGTAAACAAATCACTTGTGTCAAATTTATTTTTCACTGCATTTAACTTAGTTGGTAATTTGTTTGTGCTACCACGCATATTGCATGTTAATTGACTTTTTGAAACCCTAGCCTCCTCCTACAGAAGAAAGAGTTCTTGCTGCGTTTCTTGTACACCTTTGGGTCTTGTAACCAAGAAAAGTCTCTTGCACCAACATTGAAGATCTTATTGGTGTTTCTATGTAAAGCTTTTGTAAATTAACTATAACAATCAAAGGGTTGTTGTGGAGTTAGTCACGTACTGGGATTCGTGCATCATTGGTTAGTCATGTACTTGGAGCCGTGCATTGAAAGGAGAGACTGTCACTAAATTACAAGTCCAATTGGGTATTGGAGTAAGGGTTCAACTGTAGGTTGGTATTAGGTATTAGGATTCCTTTTACTTGTAACCGCTTGTTTTGATAATAGTGGATTCTTGAGAGTGATGACCTTAAATTCACCTTGTAGGATTTTGCCTCGGTGGTTTTCCCCATTTGTAAACAAATCACTTGTGTCAAATTTATTTTCCAATGCATTTAACTTAGTTGGTAATTTGTTTGTGCTACCACGCGTATTGCATGTTAATTGACTTAATTAATTCACTTGGCTAATTAATTTCATTAATTTACCAAAGGGGTCAATATGCTTGGCCTAACAAAAATTATGCATGATTGGGATGTACTTGTGTAAAGAAAGGAAAAGATATAATTTATAAAAAAAGGAAAAGAGCCAAAAACTAATATGAGAGCAATAAGAATAGTGAAAAGATTTAATGATACAACCTAAAAAGTTTCTACCTATAAAATAAAGAAAATAAAAGTTTCTTACCGCAACTTCTTTGTCATACATTGTCCTATCGCAAGTGATCATTTTCAAATCATCATTCCATCCAAACCCCACTTTTCTTATTACGAAGTAATGCAATTGTATTCCAGTTGGTTTTGAGTATTATAAAGCGATGTTCCACTTGCTTTGGGGTACATTTAGTCATAAATTACTTAGTAATTGCTTTAACTACTTTAGCATATGATGCATGTTTAAATATGTTGGAATACTTATTTCCATGAAGAGCCTCATCTGCAAGTGTCTCAAGTAATAAATTCTGCATTGGTTGTTACCACTTGAGTTGGTCTTGGTGTCCTTGACCTTTTGAGTATCCTTTTTATTTAACATTGCAATTCTATTACAATGATATTCACAAGAAAAATTATACAAAATGAAAGAAGAATATAAATAATATTCAATACAAAATATGAATTTGGGGTGTCCATGACAAACAAAAATAATTATAACATAGAAGTCTTGAAAATATGAAACCAAAAAAATCCATTACACAACTAGCTAATATAAAGAGTATGAAATCACTCATAGCATTACAATCATCCCACATGTCACGAGAAATCATCTTGTTTTTGAACCCATTCTCTATTTTCTTCTTGGACTTCCCTTTGTGATTGTTGGACTCTTCTACTTGCACTTTCATTTGAAAGTGGGCTACCACGAAGCCCATTGCTCATAATTGAGTCTAAATGGTCAACTCCTATTATGTGATTGTGAATTATGCAACAAGCTAAGACTACATCCACATGTGTTGGGTTATCACTAAACTCTTTCAAATGGTAACAAAAACCACGATAAGGGGAGATAATTCCTTTCCGAACTCCATAACCAGCATCACCAAGATAATATTTACCTACACCTTTATAGTCAAAAGGAAAAGAAATCACTCCAAAAGCTATTATCCATAATAAAATCACTTTCTAGTCCTGTAATACCTTTAAGAATTTTTAATCCCCTTTGCCTAGAGAGTGCATCATTTAAGACACGTGAATCATGTGCACTCCCTTCCCAACTAGCTAATACATGAGTGACTTTAAGTCAAAGGTAGTAGCAGCGAGGACATTTTGTGTTTTTCCATCCTTTCGGATGTGAAACCTTCTTTGTATTTGAATTGGAACGGATGCATGAACATGAGTTCCATCAATAGCTTCCACACAATCCTAATTACGACCAATATAAGTTACATTTATTTTATATCTTTATATTATTAAAAAAAAATGGAAAATGCAAGCCTTTGAAATTTACCTTGAAATAGGGGTTAAACTTGCTGCTATTTCTTATCTCCAAGTGTGTATCTTTGTCAAGTTCTCTAATCATGTGTTTGTATAATTGCAAAACTACTCTAAGGACATGTCTAAACTATTGTTGCACTATCTCAACTAATATACAAAACCTCCCACCAACAACTCAAAGCCTCACATCATGCCCAATAGTGTGTTAAAAAAAATTAACACTTGTTCTTTAATGGACAAATGAATGGTCTCTTGAAGTAGATTATTCTTGCCCAAAATTTTACACATATATAAAATGCAATGGGTCTCATCCTTATATTGTGGAGACAACGCTTATCACCTCTACAAAGAATATCATTCATATATGACTCTCTTCCATACTCTCGATTGACATGAGGTTCTCTAGGTATAACACATCTAGATCTTAGCCCTTTCAAAAGAACAACACCCAAAGCAATAACGGATGTAGCTGCCCCCATTATGGCAACAGGAAGTGATGGATTATCTATCTATATTCCAAAAAAACAAAAAATAATGATTATGAATTAAAATTGTACGTAAAGAGAGCAGTCATATATACAAGTACTTAAAGAAAACACTTCACAAAAAACTGACCACTTTAAGTTTTAAAAGACTAAACTAAAAGGTAACAACATCATCACTCCATAAGTACTAAAAACAATAACTTTTGAGTTTGTTAGAGGCTAAAAATTGACAGGGGAATAGATCTTCAGTAAGTACAAATAACAATAACTTTTAATTGTCTACTCTTATTGTTGGTAGACTAATTGTCTAATATGTTCAACCACAATTATTTAATATTACTCGAAATAATGTATTTGCATTATGTGTCATCACTACATAATCTATATAATGTATCTGCGGCAAAATGCAATTCCCCTAAATAATTACTATTCATTATATAACAATATTATTAATTTACTGTAATTTAGATCTGCATAATTTTGCAGCGACAGGGATCCATCAAACTAAGAAAAAATAAAATCAATCTATATATTTAAAGCAAAGAATATATGATTAGCTTGATTCAAGTTTTCAACCCAATTGCCACCCATCCTATCCTAGCCATTATCCTCCCTTGATTTCTTCAATCAAATACGTGTACAGCCAACATGTACAAATAGAAATCAAATAAAAACAGAGAGTTGACACAACATTGAAAAAAAAAACCACCACACAAGAACAATGATTATATAATAAAATTTGGGTTTTTGATAAAGAGGAATGAAATAATTACCGTTGCAGATATGTTTGCCTTTGCCAGGAATAGCTGTTGACCAATTTGTGAGGAGGGGGGGGGGGGGAAATCTAATCAGAGAATTGTGTTACAGAGGGGAAGAGAAACATGGAGAAAATAGAGAAGAGAAATAGATAGAGAAAGATCTATGGGAAGAGGAGAGACTAGAGGGAGTGACAGTAAGAGTATGATGAGAAGAGAGAAAAAGTAAAGGGAAGAGAAAAAAAGTGAGAGAGTTTATCATGAGAGAGAGTAGGTGCCAAAATTTTTTTGTTTCCCACAACTACAAAGGTTATAGAAAAAGATAATATTTATAGGAGATGTGATGCATGAGAGAGAGATTATTTTCCAATTTTCTTTTTTTATTTTGGGAAACAACCTATAGAAAATAAGCCTTATTTTTATTAGGATTTTCCATTAAGTAAAGATAACTTTCCATGGCCTTTTTTTTTTTTTTTTTTTTTTTTTTTTTTGTGCTATCAAACACTAAAAAATGTGGAAACTATCTTTACAGAAGGTTTTCTAGTGAAAGAATCAGAGTGTTTATCTATGTTACACCAAATGTTCCATGTATACAAGTTTTTTAATGCCCCAAACTTTTTTTTTTTTAATTTTATCCTCGACCACTAGAGTTATTTATTTCTATTTCTATCTATTTACTTGTAATAAGTTTTTATCAAAATTAATTTGTTATGAATGAGACGAAGGTTAAAGAGCTTTGAAAGATATTAGAAAACAAGTATACATGACTAGGAGGTTTAGCAAAAAAAAGTATACATGACTAGGAGTGTGGAGAATCAGCTCCATTTGGAAAAAAAAAAAAAAAAATCTGTTTCATTTACCGCCAAGGTACCTCTATGTCTAAGCACTTGATTTATTATAACAAAACTACTTGCTAATTTGCAAATTTTGGATGTTGATTTAGTGATTAGGATAATGCTCTCTTGTTATTAAACTCAGTACCTAATACTTATAATCATCTGACTAGTACACTCCCATATAAAAATGATAATATTAAATTTGATATCATGTCCAATGCTAGATTGTGTTCTGAATCAAAAGTAGTCACTATAATAAAGTTGGAAAGATAAGTGTGTCGTTTGTCATAACAAGGGTCATTAAAAGAAGTACTGTCCTAGTTTATGACAAGGGGCATTAATAGTGTTCCGTTAGGCTCTGAGCAGGGAACGCTATTAATGGTTTTTAGGTTATAAGGAATTAGGATCTAATGTATTAAAACTTCCTTTTGTAATGTTGGCAAAACATGATCAAAACGTTTTAGTCGTGTTTAGACTTGCTCAAAGTATGTGTTTTTTTTGTAAAGTTGGAATTGAGTTACTGCAGGATTTATTGTGTAAATCTGCTTGGCTCGATTGATCGAGAATTAGACTCGATCGATTGAAAGTCGTGCAGATTGTATTTTCTGCAGAATTTCCAACTCAGCTCAAGCCCGTTTGACGAGTAAGGTTTTATGTTTTGTCTTAAGTATAAAAGGGAAAACCCTAGCCACGTTTTAAGGTTGCTTTTTATGCTGTGTGTGTGAATCTCGTGTGAATCTCGTGTGAGATATAGAGGTGTTTGCCTTCACATACACTTAGGGTTTCCAATCTTAAGATTGATGTCAAGAATTTGGTGATCAATTCAGTTGCAGATTCAAGAGTTTAAAGATATACAAGCAGGAGTGCTTGTACTTGCTGGGAATCCAAGAAAGAAGTAGTCCATGGACTCGAAGCTATCATGGGGTCGTGGTAGTAAGTTTTCTACTCAAAGTAGCAATAGGATGTTAGTGGTCTAAGTCGCT
Organism: Quercus ilex subsp. ballota; assembly: GCA_032727855.1. Taxonomy (NCBI): domain Eukaryota; kingdom Viridiplantae; phylum Streptophyta; class Magnoliopsida; order Fagales; family Fagaceae; genus Quercus; species Quercus ilex. The sequence continues at coordinate 42,305,534 of CM064917.1, forward strand.
ATTGTGTAAACTTCAATTCTTTCATAGTGGATTCAGTTTTACCTTAAGGATAACTAGGTTAAATCGTCCCCAGGTTTTTTTCCGATTTGGTTTTCCCGGGTCATCATATCTTTGTGTTCTTATTTTCCGCACTTTACATTGATATGATATATTTGTGTTAACCTAGATCTGTTTAATTTGATTAAGTAATCACTTGGCTAATTAACTAGGTTAATCTGGTTGTGTTTTAAAAGGTCTAAAAATGTACAAGTGGTATCAGAGTGTGTAGCTCTCTAGTTGTAGTTCCTTTGATCTTAGAGCTGATCCTTGACCCCGGTTGTCATGGAACATGGACACTCTCTGGTTATTCTACCTCACTTTGATGGGAATAACTATGCTTATTGGAAAATAAGTATGAAAGCATTCCTGAAATCTATTGATGAGAGAGTTTGGAACTCCATTGAATACGGATGGGAGAAGCCCACTACTTCTGTGAGTGAGTGACAAACTTCTCAGAAAGAAGCAGCCACTTTTAATAGCAAAGTTATGAATGCTATCTTTATTGCTATTTCTATGGAGGAATTTAAGAGAATCTCTAATGTTGAGGTTGCTCATACTGCTTGGAATATCCTCCAGACTGTGCATGAAGGCACAAAGCCAGTTAAAATCAATAAGCTGTAGCAATTAACTACTAGATTTGAAAGTATTAGGATGTCTGATGATGAATCTTTTGATGAATTCTATGCTAAGCTTAATGATATTATTAATTCTGCATATAATTTGGGTGAAATTTATGATCAACCTAAAATTGTTATGAAGATTCTTAGATCGTTGACTGAGGATTTTAGACCCAAAATGATTACCATCACTGAAAGCAAGGATGTGGACTCCATCCCTGTTGATGAACTTGTAGGATATCTTCAGTCTTATGAGTTGGACCTACCTAAGACTAGCAAATCCAAATCAATGGCTCTTAAGTCTGATGTTGAGGTGAGTGGATTTGATGATGAGCTCTCTGCTACAGAGATTGCCTACCTTGCCAGGAACTTTAGAAATTTTCTTTGGAACAATAACAGAAGGGCAAGAGGTAAGAACAATGTTGAACCTAGAAACTTTAGAATGAATGATCCCACTAAGGTGAACAACACTGAAAAACCTAAAGAAAAAGTAGGTCAACCCTCTTATAATTCTATAGGTCAACAATGTTTTGGTTGTTAAGGGTATGGTCATGTGAAATCTAAATGTCCAACATTCTTGAGGTCTAAGGGTAAGGCTATGGCTGTAACCCTTAGTGATGATAAAGTTTCTGACAATGAGTTTGGTAGTGATGAGGATGGAAACTTCATTACTTTCACTACTACTGTTGTAGTTGATGAAAGTGTTGCTGTTGAAGAGAACCCTTCTGATAGGGAACTCTCTGATGATGCAGATTTACAAGAAGCCTATAATAAACTTTGCAAAGTTGCTGCAAAGGATGCTATGAGCGTTGATCTAGGCTTAAAGAAAATTGCATCTCTTGAACTTGAAAAGAAAAATTTGCTTGTGAAACTATTTGATGCTAATGAATTGTTGAATAATGTGAAGACTGAGAACATGTTTTTGCTTGATAAAATTAAGAATTTGGAACTTGAATTATCTGTTGATAGAGAACAAACTAATAGGTCTACAAGCTCCAAACTTGATCACATACTAAGTGTTCAAAAGTCTCCATTTGACAAAACTGGTTTAGGTTTTGTAGAAAGCATCTCTGTGCCTGAATTCCATTTCACAAATTTTGTTCCTTCTTCTGAGCCCCCGGTGAGTGAGATTGTCAAACCTGCTGAAGTTACACCTCCTAGGAAAATTAGGGTTGATCTTCAAGAGTCTAAACCTAAGGCTCCTAACCCTCCTAAGGGCAAGTTACATGATAAGCCTGCATGGGTTTGTTATTTTTCTGGAAAGTCTGGGCACATTCGTCCAAACTGTTTCAAGTTGCAAGCCGCTAAACGAGCAAATAAGCCAAAAGTACCTATGCCTCAAGCACAAGATCCTATGGTACTTATTGGTGAGTTGGTAAAGGTTTTAAACCTTTATTCCAATCTTGGAGTTGCTCGGAATTCTAATGTGAAGAACAACTCCAATGCTAGAGTTGCATCTAAAAAGCTTTGGATACAAAATGCTCGATCTAATTGCGTCTTTCTGACATGGTCCTTGTGCTTCATTACTCTACTCTTTGTGACCATTTTTCTTGCTGATTTGTTTTCTTTATTTTTTTTTTCCTAGGATTTGCATTGCATAACATTCATGCATTTCATTCTAAGATTTGCTTTTATAATAAAAAAAATATTTAAAAAAAAAAAGGAAAAAGGAAGCAAAATGTGTTTTGCATTATTTGTCTTGGATAGGGGTGTCCAAGCTAACCCGGGAACCGAACCACCCGTCCAAACCGCCCGGACTGACCCGAAAATCGGCCGACCCAACGCCGGTGACGGTCGGAGACGGGTCTCCGCCACCAAAAACCGACTTAGGCGGGTCAGATGGCGGGTTTTCTTCTTCAAAACCCGATATACCCGATCCGACCGACGAAACCCATGAAAGAAGGCCGGAGTTCCTAGATCTGTTCAGATTCTTCAGTATTTCGGTGAAGGTTTGGTAGTTTTTGGTTAGATCCGGTGAAGATCTACGTTTTCTTGCTTAGATCCGGCGGTGAGATGAAGATTTCGTTCGGATTTGGGCGTGCTTTTGCTTCGATTTTTCTTAGATTCGACGATGAGAAGAAAAATTCGCTCAAATCTGAACTAGATGTGTGGGTTTTTGCTTCGATTTTTGCTTAGATCCGGTGATTTTCGTTCATATCTGAGCTTGATGTTGTGGTTTTTCTTTGATTTTTGCTTAGATCCGGTGATTTTCCCTCAAATCTGGGCTTAATGGGGTGATTTTAAGCTTGATTCGGTGATTCAAACTCAGACCGAGGCCGACCGACCCGACCGTTGTCCTCCGGCGATCAATCCGACTCGACCCGAGGTCTTCGACGGTAGGCGGCGGGTCGTTAAGCCGTTCACCCGATTCCGGCAGGTCGGTTCCGGGTTGGGCACAAACCCGACCCGGACCGACCCGTGGACAGCCCTAGTCTTGGATTTGAAATCAAGGTTGGCCAATTTATCTTTACATAACATGTTTATGTACCTTGTTTAGCTTGGATGAGCTTATTTATTGCACTTTACTAGTTTGAGTTTTGTAGTGCATGTTGTGTGGGAAGATGTTTATAGTTTTTGATCACATGATCTTAATCTTGAAGTCACATGCCTTTGACTGTCAGACTTGAACTTATTGAGAAAGGCATAAATAACCATCTCACCACTGTTTACTAACCAATCATGAACACCTTAGTGCATATCATATGATTTTGTGCTCGAGAAAGTGAAGTACATGCACAAAAAGAACATAAGGTGTAGCCTCGGTTTAAATGCTAAAATTGGTATGTACATTATTGGGCTATAATAACTTTAAATCAAATAAAATTGGTGTGTACATTATCCCGACTATTACTAATAAGTTTCTAATCAAATAAAATTGGTGTGTACAATATGAGGCAAATCAAGAAACTTATATGATTGCAAGCTTGTTTTCTAGGAGATGTGGGAGTTATATGATGTAACTCTTTAGGTGATAGTCTCTTTCAAATTTATGTGATGAATTTTGTAGAAATTGTGCTTGATTTCTATTTACATATCACCTCACATGTATCTCAAGTTTTTACTAGTTGCACACACTATACAAGTTACTCTTTGCTAAACTTTGTACATGTTATTGTGTGTGACTTTGGTTTAGCCAACCAAGTTTGAAAATTCCTTGAGTTTTATGCAAAACATGTTTGATGCTTGAGAATATAAGGTGAATTGTTTGAAAATCTTAATTTTGGAAAAATTGGATTCAAAACAAGTGTTTTTGAAAAGTATTTCATCTCATACTCATGCATTTTATTCATAATACTCAATGCTTTGAGGAGTTTCTGCATAAAATTGCTTTGTTTTTCAAAAAATTGTTTTTTCTAGAATTTTAATTGATCGAATCTGTTTCTCAACCGATTGAAATTGCGATTAAAATTTTGGTCAGTCTCTGTCTGTTTCGATCGATACTCAATTGATGTTGGATCAATCGAAGCATTTTCAATCGATCAAACCAATTTTTCGATCAATCGAAAATTGTATAGAGAGTTTTTTAAAACCTTTGTTTTTCACGTGTTCTATCACTTTCAAACTTTTTCAAACACTCTTTTCTCTTTCTACTTGATCAGTCAAGGCATCCAACCAATTTTTTGTTGTTTTCCCCCGATCTTTTGGCAAGTTTTTTCTCTCCCAAGGCCGGTAAGACCATATTACCCATCCTTTTTCATTTATTTACATGTTTCATGCATAGTTTTCATGCATTTAAGGGTGATTTTCAAACCTAAGAAATTTGGGGTTTTTGCTTATTTCAATCATTTCTTTCAAAATTGATCATTGGGTTTTTGTGTTGGGATGTTATTAAACTAATTTTTGGTGATTAATTTGGTCAATTTGATGATTTGGAAAATTTTGAATTTCTAGGGCCTGAAACTACCCGAATTGGGGATTTTGTTCAATTAGGTTTAATTTGATGAAATTGGCTTGTTGGATTGATTCATATGATCATTATATTGTGTTATCTATCTTGATTAATGATCAATTGGTCAATTTCTTGAAAATTGTACACGTGGTTTTTCGAATTTTGGGGCTTTTGATATAAACCTTATGCTCAAGCCAATTTTGTGAATTTAAAGTTAAATTGAACTTATTCTCACTGCATTAGAGCATGCATCATTTGCTTATACTATTCATACATCATATAGAATTGTTATTTCTATATTTTTGTGGTAACTTGTAGTCTGCCCTTAGTTTTTTCTTTCTTTGTCTCCTTTTGGTTCTTTTCTGTGTATCTTGTCTTTTCCTTAGCATTATGTCTAGGAAGACTAGAGCCAATAGGAAAGCCTTCTCCTCTTCTGTCCCTTTTTTGAGAGTGAGAGGTTTTCGAGTGAGAAAAATAAAGAGCTGTATGAGAAGCTTAACCTTAAGAGGAACATTTGGGTTGAGAGAAAGGTCTTGTTAGATGACCTTGATCCTAAGATTAGGCGTAATTTTGAGCATAGAGGCTGGTTGCCATTGTTGGATATTTCTCATCCACCTCCGGCTACCCTGATTAGAGAGTTCTACTCGAACCTCTCTATCCACATCTATGATTTCAACACTCTTGTTAAGAGTTGGATATGAGGTGAAGAGTACATCATTACTCTTTTGGTAGTGGCTGATACTCTTAGGGTACCTGTGGTCCAGTATCCTGTCTATCCTTATGATGAGTCTCCTCCCCTAGATGACATCATGTCTTACATCACTGGGTCTTCTATCCAGGGGGGTTCTGATCTTTGGATCACTACTGCTAAGCTCACTAAGATTCACTATCTTTTCTTTCGGATTGCTTACCATTCCATCTGGCCTATCTCTCATTTGCACACCATTCCTTTGGAGCGCTGTGCATTTTTGTATGCCCTTGTCACTGATGCTCCTATGAGTTTTCCTCATCTTTTTCTTCGTTCTTTGACTGAGGTTCATACGAGTAGTTCCACTGCTTATGCTCTTTTCTTCCCTATTTTTATTCATCGGATTTTATTACATCTAGGTTTAGATGAGTTTCCGACGTTTGAGTCTGTTCACATTATTGCTCCCATAGGTGCCACCTTTCTTAGGCAGAGGGTTGCTTAGTTGAGAAGGAGCTCCAAATGCCCTAGGGTTGAGTCTTCTGGTGTCGCACCTCCTCCTCCCTCTTCTATAGGTGATACTACGGCTGAGGAGTCTGTTGATCCTGCTGCTGCTACTGCTATTCCTCCACCTTCAACCTCGAATGATTCAGACATTCGACGTATGTTGGAGACTATTATAACCGTTTAGGCAGCTCATGGTCAGATTTTGGTGGACATGCTTGATAAGCTTCCTACTTTGTGAGTGGATTTGGAGCATGTTAGACGGTCGCCTCCACCACCTCCTTTTGATGATGAGTTTTGATTGCCCTTTGGCAATTCGTCATAAAAAGGGAGAGTACCTTTGTAGAGGATTTTTGTTGTTAGGGGGAGATTTTGTTAGTTTGGAGCTGTGGAGCTTTTTGTATTTATCATTTTTGGCTCATGATGTATTTTGTTTGGGTTGTCCATAATAGGGGGAGATACATTGATTGTATATGTTTCTTGTTTCACATTGCTTATTGATTTATATTTATGAGGTTATTCATGATATATGTCTTTATTTTGTGTGTTATGTGAAATCAAGAAGTTATTTTGTTTTACTTGTATTTTCCACACATGTGTTTATGCGTTTGTTGAGTGTTTTAGGAAATATACAGGTTGATTCAGTCGTGTTGCTATCTACACTTGCAACTAATAGATGGTAGTAAGGTTGAATTTGTTTTGTGGGCAATGTTTTTGTAATGGGCTATTTTCATGTAAACTTTGAGCACTTTGTTAAGTTTATGTTTTGTCACGGATTGTCAAAGGGGGAGTTTATTAGGTTCTAAGGAATTAGGAACTAATGTATTAGAACTTCATTTTGTAATGTTGGCAAACCATGATCAAAACGTTTTAGTCGTGTTTAGATTTTCTCAAAGTATGTGATTTTTTTTTTTTTTTTTTTGGTAAAGTTGGAATCGAGTTACTGTAGAATTTACTGTGTAAATCTGCCTAGCTCGATTGATCGAGAATTAGACTCGATCGATTGAAAGTCGTGCAGATTGTTTTTTCTACAGAATTTCCAACTCAGCCCAAGCCCGTTTGACGTGTAGGGTTTTATATTTTGTCTTAAGTATAAAAAGGAAAACCCTAACCACATTTTGAGGTTGCTCTTTATGCTGTGTGTGTGAATCACATGTGAGATCTAGAGGTGTTTGCCTTCACATGCACTTAGGGTTTTCAATTCCAAGATTAATGTCAAGAGTTTGGTGATCAATTCAGTTGCAGATTCAAGTGTTTAAAGATATACAAGCAGGAGTGCTTGTACTTGCTGGGAATCCAAGAAAGAAGTAGTCCATAGACTCGAAACTATCATGGGGTTGTGGTAGTAAGTTTTCTACTCAAGGTAGCAATAGGATGTTAGTGGTCTAAGTCACTATTGTGTAAACTTCGATTCTTTCATAGTGGATTCAGTTTTACCTTAAGGATAGCTAGGTTAAATCCTCCCCAGGTTTTTTTTCGATTTGGTTTTCCTGGGTCATCATATCTTTGTGTTCTTATTTTCCGCACTTTACATTGATATGATATATTTGTGTTAACCTAGATCTGTTTAATTTGATTAAGTAATCACTTAGTTAATTAACTAGGTTAATCTGGTTGTGTTTTAAGGGGTCTAAAAACGTACAATGGTCATTAAGAAAGCCTGCAAATATTCCTCCAATCTAGGGTCCAATTAAACCCATAAACTGCTTCAGTTTTTGGAACAGCCAGAATTGAAAGCAGAACTAAAGGCAAATGTTGGGTCATTGACTGCCGCTAAAACTGTGTTTCCCATTGTACCAACATCAACGGTATAGCATATGTTAGTTAGGACACCTTCCGAGACAGATGCTCCGAACCCAACCATTTCTTTGGCAGGTGGGAACATGCTATTTAACAATAGCCACCTTCAACTCAAGAAAAGGACTAGCAATAACTAATGACAGCATTGGAGAAACTCAGTAATGTGGCCTCCAACAGCCATTCCAAACGTGAAATTCACATGCCCTCTTGAAGAATGTAGGAAATAGCTTTGCTCATTCCTCTGATCCATTTTTTTTTTCGCCATCTCCAAAAAGCACTCTATTAATTGCTCTCACTATTGTGAGTCTGTGATCACCAAAATATGTTTGCAAGAAAAAATTGGGCAAGAAACGTAATTAATGATAGCTACCGGTGAGGACTTTTTCATTAACAATAAATGGTTACATAGAAGGCCACCGGTGAGCAACAAGGAACTAGTCCGGTGATTAGTTTTACAAAGGAAAAACTAAAAAGACAGAGGAAAGATAAAAATGCCATGGCATATATTCGTAGAGGATAAAGTTTGGTTAGAAACTTGGTTGGAGTGGCAGTTCTAAGAATGTTTTTTAGAATAGTTACTAAGAAATTTAAATTATACAAAATCTATTCAAGAAATAACTTGAATATTTGCTACAGTTGCGAGTTGTGTCGCTAGAGTTGAGTTGTTATAGAGAGCAGAGTTATTTCGATTGCAAAGCTAAAACAGAGTATAACTGTCGTCATTATGAAGGACAACTCACAACTACAATATTTTTTTTCTTAATGCCACATTTTTTAAGGAAAAATGAAATTATAGATTATTTTTATTAAATATGTTGAACAAATCACAAATTTGAATGATTAGCGATTTTTATCTTTTTTATTTATAATATATAGGCTTTTTGTTGAAAAATTTGTCCACTTGTTATTGTTTGGTCTTGTCTCTTTTCTTTTCTTTTTTTCCTTTTTTTTTGTTGTTGTTGTTGTTATTTGGGCTAATATATAGTTGTTATTTAAGCCTATAAAAAAAGGGATTAAGGATTATATTTGGAGGGCAGAATTAATGTTGGAGTAATGCTACATCCACAATATTTTTACAATAAATTAATCTTATGCAAAAAACTATTTATTGGTGGGTAACAAAATAATATTAGGCCTAAATTAACTACTTACCACACTTAATTTGTTGTGAAAATATCGTGAATGTAGCATTACTCTTATTTATGTTAAACCCACAATTTTGTAATTCTCAAATTAGAGTGTTCAACATTTTTATTAGGGTGGTCACAATATGTTAGTTTAGCATAAAATTGTTTTTTTTTTTTTTTTTTTTTTTTTGCAAGTGTATATATACAATTTTTTGCAACTTAGGGTGGTTCTATGACCACCTTGGCTTGCATGTGTGGAGCCGTCACTACTTGGTTGTAACCTAAAACTATAACTCCGGTTAAAAAACTAACTTGACTACACATTCTAAAAATCTAATCAATGGATTATATGTTCTTTAGATTTTTAACACATATTTCGTGCCAATAAAATCTTATTCATTATTCGATTCATAAAAATAAATTTATTTTTTATGCATAATTTTAGAATACAAAAACTTGAAACTTAAACATTTTATTAATAACGTAGTTATTGATATTTGATTTTATGAAAATTTTGCAAGTATAAAGGATATAGAAAGAAAATGTAATCCAATATTGATGGATTTGTTAAAATTACATCCAATAAAAAGATATTGAGTGGAGTTATAACCTAATGCTATAGCTAAGCTTGTTTCCAAACTTTGTCTATTCAAAGAAGTTATTATTATTATTATTATTATTTTCAAGAGTGACTTCTTCTAATATGGGAGAAATTATTAGGTCCACCGGAAGATTGCTAAACTGGTCCTTCTTGGTCCTTTCAAATAATAAAATGCTACCATTTATGTAAATGTGACATCACCTGATTTTTTATTTTATTTTATTTTATTTCTTGTGCTGCTTAGGAACCTAAATCATACATTTGCATAGGTGACATCGTTTTATTAGATGGGATGACCACTTTAACAATCATTCTAATGGACATAATAATTTCTCTACCAAGAGGCTCTTTCCATGTAAGGCTCTTTCCATGTTAGTCAAGTCAATAATTTTTCCTCCATCATCAGTAGTTTCTTTGCCATATGCTTCATGATCACGGTTAGTTTAACTGCTTGATAATTCTCCTAATCTCTTGAGAGCAAAAATTAATTTTTGTGTAAAAAATCATAATTTGTATCAAAATTCTATATTTTTTAAATTAAATAAAATCTGTTCATTATATAGTAAACATTTAATAGTTTTGCAAATTTAAATATGTATATGTTATTAATTTTTTTTTCTTTTCATTTTCTCTTTACATTGTAAATAATTTATCGAACTTACGTTGCTTTGCTAAGATCTTTGTAACTAGTGACATTGCCTACTCTTTTTTATTAAGGGGAACCACAGTTTAAAATTCCTCACCCCCATTTGCTGCAGAATAAGTTTTTATTTATTTATTATCTGCAGCATATCAAAAGTTTTTCTTTATTTATTCACTAAGAAAGTTTTTTTAGTATATTTTATTTGTTTTTATTTTATCATTACCTAATATATTTTGATTTTCATGCATCTGGAATGCCAGTAATTGGATCCATCCATTAATTTCAAGGACTGGGCTTTTGTCCAGTGGCAAGTGGCCCCACCCTTTTTTCAATCGAAGAAATTTAATTTGAATCCGTCAAATAATTAATTAATATAATGCAGATGAAAGGTGCAGACTCGTGCACTTTGAAATTGAAGGTGTCGAATTGTCAATTATCTAAAGACGTGTACGGATGTACTCCTAGTACCTATGTATTTAGGGGAGACAACTTTGCTGTGCTTTTCTTGTGGGTTGGTGGGGGGAAAACTACCGTTGACAAAGACATAATAAAAAACAAAAGATGTTTTTTGAGGTCTGTTTGGTTGGAAGAGTGAAAAAGTGGGAGGATGGAAAAATAAAAGAATAAAAAATACTTAGTTTTTTCTCGTATTTGTTTGGTTAGAGGGATGAAAAAGTGGGAAGGTAGAAAACTTTTTTGTTTGATTGAAAAGAAAAGTGGGAGGATGGAAAATGTAGTTTATATAAATTGACTATTATATCATTCTTACATAATAGGTAATATATAGATTTATTTGTACTCATTAAATAATATAAAATTTACCAACAATTATATTTTTCAATGAGAAGTGTTACGTCCACAACATTTTTCGTAATATTTTCACAACAAAATTTATGTGGAAAGTTGTTACTAGTTTTAATTTAAACTCATCACTGAAATTATTTTTTTACTCACCAATATTAACTAATAACAATCTATTACTTAAAATTTATTTTGAAAATATTGTAAAAATATTGTGGTAACATTTCTCAATTAGGATTTTTTATTCTTTATATTATTTCTCCTTTCTCTCATTTCATTTCATCCACACGCGTGTTTTTTTTTTTTTTAATATCCTCCACACCCGTTGTCGTACCTCTACCCCCCCCCCCCCTTTTATTTTCTTCTCTAGTTAAGCTTCTCTCTTCTCTGCCTCTCTGCTTCCACATGATTTAGAGGTTCTTCTCTACCATTAGCAGGTTTTCGACCACGTTTCTGGGGCCGTTTCTCCGAGTCTACCACTCTGCTACTATCAACCTCCTTCACCACCAATGCTTCGAGGTCTAAATGATCGGAATCAAACATGCCGACACCGCCACTCGACTTCAACCTCCTTTAACAGCCGTGCTTCGAGGTCTGAATAATCGGAATCAACCGTTTCCGGGGCCGTTTCTCTGGGTCTATCCCTTGATGTCGGCGACCGCTTCTTCTTGTTACTCTCCTCTGCCGTGAACTAGGAATGACCTGAAACGTAAGAGCTCCTCTTTATATTACTTTTTTTTTTTTTTTTTTGCTTTTATTGTTATGATTTTGTTAATTTTAAAATTGTGTTTTTGAGTTTGTATTCCGATAATCTGATTATGCTTGAGTTTAAAATTGTGTTTTTGGATTTGGGTTGCTGTGGTGATAGTTGGGTTGTGCTGAATTGGTAGTTGAAAAATTGTCTCATTCTTCTTTGCTAAGTTGCTATGATTGTTGGGAAAGAGAGGGCATTATGGTAAAAGTGCTAGGAGAGCACTTTTCTCTCCCAGCTTTTCCACCCGATTTGGGAGGAAGAAATTTGTGGGCCCAGGAGAGAAAATTTTCTCCCGAGTTTTCCTTCCTCCCAATTTTTCTCTCTATGCCAAACAGTGGAAAACACTGTTTTCCACCCTATTTTCCTCTCTATGTTTTCCATCCCCCCTAAATTCACCCCAACCAAACACAGTGTAAGGAAAAAGAAAGAGAAGCTCCATTTAGACACTATTACAAAGCATTTTAAATATACATTTTCAATTTTTAAACAATATTTCAAGTATTTTTACACACTTTTTCATCCACATGTATTTCAAAAAATTACAAAAAACATTACTCAATCTCCTCTACTAAACGGGCCCAAAATTATCCTACATTGAACTTGGCTTGTGGACTGAGTGCCTGTTTGTTTCAACGTTTTCAACCCAAAAAGCCCGTTTTAAGTAAGCTGAACCATAAAGCCTGTTTGGTTAGGTATAAAACGCAACTTTTTGGAAAAAAGTTGGGTTTTGGGTTTGTGAAGAGAACGCGCAAAGTGAAAAAGGAGTTCTAAGGTGCATTTTGGAAAAAGTCCGTGCACGTTGTCATATATCCGTTGGACGATCTTGGGCAATTACCAAATTACCCTTCAATAAATTATGCTCATGTCCTTAGCTCTCACTCCTGTTCCTCATTCCTCTCATCTCATCTCTCTACTCTGCCCTTTGCCCTAAAGCTCACTCACGCCTCTCATCTCTTTTCTCTGCTTTGCCCTCTCCGTGTTGCTACAAACACAGCACCACCCAACTATCACCAGTCTACCCCAACATAACCCATTTCAACATTTGATAATCGAAACACAAAATCAACAAAATCAAACCAAAAATAACTCAAAATCAACACAAAACAACTTAAAATCAACTCAAACCCCATTAGAGAACCCATCCCAAACCCAATTCAAAATCAACCCAAAACAAAATCAACTTAAAATCAAACCCAAAATCCACAGAAAATCAACTCAAAATTAAACCATTAATTGAAAACCCATAACCCAAACCCAAAATCAAAATCAAATACAAACCTAATGGTGGCAGAGACTTAAGGGATCTGAGAATTAAGGAGAGAGATGAGGGATTTCCTTATGTTTCAATCATCTTCATCTTCATCATCATCATCATCATCATCATCTTCTCACTCAGCTTGTCGCTTTCAAACTGTCAAAAAAAAAAAAAGAAAGATGCAGAGACTTTAAGGGATGAGAGATGGGCAGAGAACATTCTGGAGTGTGAAGTGGTAGGGAAAAAGACGAAAGAAGGAAAAAAAGAAAAAAAGTAAGGGCACGTGTGTGGAAGAAGTGGTAGGGAAAAAGAGGAAAGAAGGAAATAAAGAAAAAAAATTAAGGGTATGTGTGTGGAGGAGAAAAAAAGAGGGAAAAAAAAGAAGGAAATATGGATAAAAAAATAAATCTGTCACAATATTTTCATAATAAATCTTAAGTGACAAGTTATTATTAGTTAATATTAGTGAGAAAAAAATAATTTGTTTACAAAGAGAAAAAAATAATTGTAATAGTACGTTCAAATTAAAATCAGTATAAATTTTCACAATACTTTTACAATAAATCTTAAGTGGTAGGTTATTATTAGTTAATATTAGTGAGAAAAAAATAATTTCATAATATTGATTTAAGTATGAAATAAACTTCCTTATATATACATTGTCATTTTTGGTAATTTACACCTCAAACTGCCACTTTTATAAGTGCTAGCTAAACATTCAGCATTTTCAAAAAGCACTCTTTAACAGTTTTTACCAAACACTCAGTTTTTTGAAAAAGCAAGTTTTCATTATACACTTTTTGAAAACTCCACTCTTTCAAAAAACATTTTTTTCAAAAAGCTGAACCAAACTCACCTAATTCTTTTTATATATATTTCTTCTGAACCTTTTATAGCCCAGAGACAAATTGGCAAATTGCCACACCAAATCAAAGGTAAAAATAATGACAACACTTAGGGTGCGTTTGGTTGAATGTAAAATATTTTCCGAGTGTAAAATATTTTCATGTGAAAATATTTTTGGGAAAGGAAAATATTTTCAAGTGTTTGGCTGCATTATAAAAATTGTTTTAGAAAATATTTTCATGTGTTTGTTTACATTCTGAAAATGCTATTTTCTCACATTTTTTCAACCACTTTCTTAGCTTCCAAACAAATTTTATAATAGAAAATTTTAATATATAAACTTAAAAAAATAAAAATCAAAACAAAACCATTCCTTAAACTCAAACTATTCAGTCAAATTGAGAGAGGGAGGCAGAGAGAGTGATCAAAAATTGAGGGAAAGGGATAGGTAGATCAAGAAAGAGAGAGATTGGTCATGGGTGGGTCATGGGCAACGATCTCGACGGCGCTATTCGGCCGTGCTGGGGTGCGATCTCGGCGACGTGATCTCGGAGGTGAGGTTGAGTTTGAGAGAAGTGTGGGTTTGAGAGAAGTGTGGGTTTGAGAGAGGTGAGGGGTGTGGATCGGGTATTGTAGAGGGTGGATCGTTGCTGGGGTGCGATCTCGCCGGCAATGTGGGAGCGACGGATCGGAGATGTTGGAGATAGGATGGGCTTCACCGGCGTGAGCAAGAGTTTTGCCTTGGTGGATCAAGTACATGCAGAACTCAAAGTGGGCGGAGGTGAGGTTGAGTGGATCAGGTACGGCGGCGTTGCTCATCAAAGTGTGGGGGACCTCGGATCGGCGTCTGCGTGTGGGGTGGAGCTGAGGAGAGATGGGTTTCGGACCCCTGTGCTCTTTCTTCTCTTCCTCTCTCTCTTTCTCTGTCTGAGTCCTGGAAATCATTTGAAGGTAAAATGAGAGTGTAATTGATTTTACGGCTAAAGTGGGAGAGTTTTACAGTCAACGGAAATTATTTTTCGTTTGACCAAATTTTCCATGCACAACCAAACACACAGTAGCCTGTAAAATGATTTCCTGAAATACTTTTCAAGCGAAACAGACACAGCCTTAAATACCTTGAATGACCCTCTATAGCTCACAAGTCACAAGTAACATGTGCTTTTTCTTTTAGGTAAAAAGCTTTGAATCCGCCAAGTTAAATACCAAGAAATTTTATTTTCAAATAATGATTTATTATATGGGAAAATTTCAAGTACTTTTACTTGCATTAAAATTTAAAAAATCTCACTGTTATGCACAATAAATCCAACTTTTTATGCACAATTTTAATACAAAAACTTGAGTTTTATATATTTGAGTAATAACATAGTTATTGATCTTAGTTTATCTTGAATTTTTTCAAGCATATAGGATATAAGAAGAAAATCTAATCTAATAATAAATTTTTTGAAGTTTACATTCAATAAAAAAAATTGTATGCTATAACATGTCTTAGAGTTACATCAGGTTAATTTAAACCCAACCCCCCACATATATATAAATTACAGCAAATTAGTTTTTATATAATTCAAAAAATATGGTTTGAAAGTTCAATATGGGTATGAAAAACTCTTGAACGTTTAGACCCCAAATGATAAAATCACCAATTCAAGCTTTATATCAAACAACTAATGTGCGGAACATGATAACCAGCTTATAACAGAATTGATAAACAATCTAAGCCAAATATAAACACATCCTAAGCAATAAATATAAGGCAAAGATAAAGGGAAAGAAGAAGCAAACACACACGGACAACACACGATGTGTTATCGAAGAGGAAACCGAAGTCCTCGGCGTAAATCCTCTCCGCCGCCCTCCAAGCGGTGATAAAATCCACTAAAGAATATAGTTGGGATACATGAACAGCAGAAGACCCTCCAAGCCTAATCTACCCAAGTACCTAAGCCCTCCAAGCTTCTTGCTCCAACGAGGTTACGTCGAACCTATTTCTTCTTTAGCTTCCCGGATTCCGCTACTTGACCATAACATCAACCAATGTATATTGGTTCCTTCCCAAACTGCTTCCCCAAGCACCAAATGGACCTTCTCACAGACGTGGGTGTGGTGAGATAAGGATTTGGTAAAAGACCTCTCAAGGGTATGACAATGGAGAGGAATAGAGTAGAGGAATTTGAAGAGTCTCGGAATTTGAAGAGTCTCTAAGGTAAAGATTGGGGGTGAGGCAATCTTGTTTTTCTCTAGGGTTTCTCTCACAAAATTCTCTCTGGAAGCTCTCTCAATTTAGTGGGTATAAGGGTGTATATATAGTAGGGTGAGAAGGGAATGCAAAACGTCAGTTTTTGCCAAACAGGGTTAACTCGCGGCTTGACCTCGCGGCTTGTCCAAGTCGCGAGTTCCAGTCGCGACGTAACGGCCTGGCCAGCCTGGAACTTTTGTCTTGTAGCGTGACAGCTAGCAACACCCTTCAGCTTCCCAGTGTGCCTCTCACGTGCCAGAGTTTGGCGGCTTGCCAGTCGCGACACACCCGCGAGTCCTAGCCGCGAATCTCTGTTTTTCTTGCACACTCTTAAGCTTTTCTTCACATCTTCTCACACACTACCCTTACAATTTTCCCACCTAAATACAGGGTTACTAAGTGCTAAATTACAAGCAAATTGGTCACGAAATAAAGCTAATTAGATGGTTGATTAAATTCAACCTTACAATCTCTCCCTTTGGCTATTCCGTGACAAAACCCTAAAACAAACTCTAGACTTAATCGCGTGAGTTGGGAACAGTTGGAAAACTCACTCACACCTAACTCTAGAATCTGTAAAGCTCTTGAACATATGAATAAGTAACTCCTGAAACACAATAACATAACAATATCATTATATGCAGAAAACTTAATAAGCATATGGAGCAAAATAAGCAATGATCAAGCAAAAATGAACATAAGCACAAAAGCAATAATTCATGGCAAGATCAACAACAGTAGTCACTTAAACAAAAAGTGATTACTATGTTCATTCACACAGGAATGAACATCCGGACATGCAAATCTGATAAACTCAATTGAAGAGAATCATTTGCAAGTCCAACACTCAACCAATGCATACAAACATATATGCATCTAGGAACAATCCTATAAGGCACAAGAGTGTTGTACTTAAGATAATGCAAGGCATTAACAAGTACCAAAACACAAAGCATAAAGGCTGCATAAGCAACGATTTGCAAATACATGGCACAAACCATAAAAGCCTACAAATATGCATAAGTGCAAGAAACAACCCTCAAAGCTTACAAAAGCAACAATGGGTACAGATCAACAAATAAAGACAATGCTAAAAAGAGAAAAAAAAAAAAAAAAAAAAAAAACTAAGTAACATCATTATATATAAGAAATCACCAAAGATTCACATGTTGAGAGTAAAAAAAAAACTTAAACCAGTGTATTAAGCAAAAACACATATCTAAACAAAAACACATATTTAAAACTCCCCCCTCAAACCAGGCACTTCCCCTCAAGAGCTGCCTCAAAAATTCTCCCCCTTTTTGAC